>CM066328.1:400262105-401625855 GCA_033807585.1 Hydrophis major
GGAGGCTGCCTGAGCCTGGCGGTTTGTTGGCGAAGCTGGAAGCACGCAACACAGGAGCTCGCAGGGGCCCCGGGTGCCCATTAATGGGGAAGGAGAGCCCGCTTGGGGTCGCCTGTGTGGCCCTCAGCGGGTAGACAGCCACGGCGGCGATGCTGCCCTGGAGGCACGATCGGTTGCAGCCACACCAGCGCAGGCCAGGCATGGTGCCGTAGCGGCTGACTCGAGTATAAGCCGAGGGCGGTTTTTTCAGCACAAAAAATGGGCTGAAAAACTCGGCTTATACTCGAGTATATACGGTAATTGATAATGAAATAAATATATTACATTTTATATATCCATGTCTGCTATGGAATTGGACCACTAATAGAAAATGGCAAGAAGTGACAGGCAGCAGAAAGATGCTTAATTCATTCTTTGCATTTGTCTTCACACAAAAGGGAAAAAAATAGCCTTACCTACCAGAAACATAAACATAAAAGACAAACTAGGGGTTCAAATTAAAGTAGGCAAGAAAATGGAAAGAGAACACTTGTCCATCCTAGATGAGTTTAAATCACCAGGACCAGATGGATTACATCCCAAAGTTCTGAAGGAGCTGACAGGCATGATCTGGAACTATTGAACCATATCTTTCAAAGATCCTGGAGCACTGGGCAACTAACAGAGGACTGGAAAAGAGCTGTTGTGGTTCCCATCTTTAAGAAGAAGCAAAAAATGGACCAAGGAAACTATAGATTAATCACCCTGACATCAGTACCTAGAAATGTCATGGCCCCATTGGAGCCGGAGGAGGAGGAGGAGAAGGAGGAATCAGGACCACCAATGATTAGGGTGCTGGAAGCTAAAATATATGAAGAACGGTTGCAGAAATTGGTTATGTCTAATCTAGTGAAAAGAAGGATTAGGGGTGACATAACATCAGTGTACCAATATTTGAGGGGCTTCCACAAAGACAAGGGGGTCCAAAGTGTCAAAAGCAATTGATGGAAACTAACCAAGGAGACAAACAACATAGAATGAAGGAGAAATTTCCTGACAATGAGAACAATAAACCAGTGGAACAGTTTACCTTCAGAAAGTAGTGGGTATTCCATCGCTGGAAGGTTTTAAGAAGAGACTGGATGGTCACTTGTTTGAAATGATATAGGACCTCCTGTTTGAGCAGGGGGTTGACTAGAAGACCTCCAAAGTCCCTCCTAATTCTAATGTTCTATGTCCTTTCCATTTTTATCCTTTTTGTCTTTCAGTTTATCAGAAAGTTCTTTATGCAATCATGCTGGTTTCTTCTTGGACCCCCCCCCCCCCCCCAGTGGTATTGTGGTGAACTGGGCTTTTATAATCACGAGTCATGTAAATTATTTTTCAATTAAACTCTGTGGTTACAACATGTCATTTTTCTATCAACTGCTACTTTTTCAGGTTTCAACCCATATTCATAATTTCACTTTTTTTAGTGTTTCAATTCATAAGAAGCTTCCAATGAGCATTCAAAGGATTTGGAGTATTGTTGAATGCATTATTTTCCTGCTGAATTGCAGCACTTGATTATTAAGTGCTCTTATTGTTAACAGAGCTTCATTCTTTCTGAAATGAATCCAGATTAGTATTGGATAACCTAAGAAATGTATTATGACACCTTATCAAAGAAGAGCTTTATTCATTTTACAGATATTACTTCTATCTAGTGTTGATAGAATTATGTAGTTTTATTCTGGCAAATTTATACTCCGAGTAAAGTTCATTCATGGAATAATGGAATTATTCCCTATCATGGAATCTCTGTCATGGAATAATTTTCCTATCGCTATCTGGTTCAGATACTGATGGAATGTAGAACTGCCTTTAGCATTGAGAACAGGTTATTCTTAACTCATGGAGCAATGCATAGGTTCCCTATTTACAAAACCTGTCTGGATAATTTCATCAGTTGTCTGGAAAAATTTCCCTTTCCATACAGACTGTTGCACATACTACTGTAAAACCACATGATGGTTTTTGTGGCAGGACAAAACCTAGATTTTCACTATAAATATAAGGAGTTTCGGTCATCTCTTCAGCTTCTCAAAACATGAAGATTTTTGGCATTTTTCAGCTATTCTCTTCTTTGCCCTGATAATGGGTATAGGTAAGGTATATCTTAATGTCAAACTAACCAGGAATACTGCATAAATGTGATGATGCTCTTTCATGTTCTTATAATAGTGTGGGATATATTTTACTTTTGTTCAAAGAATGTTAATACAGTGGAGACATTCTAACGCACAGTATACTTCACAGTTAATTCCATTATTTTGCTTCCTCCATATTCTCTCTGATATAGCATTTTTCCAATATTTGGAAAACATTATTTATTTAAATGAATATTGTAAAGCTAGCATAATATTTCTAGGTCTTTTCATAGAGACAAAATAAATATTTGCAACATATTTTTATTAAGTTATCTCAGCAAGTTGTGACATCTGAGCAATCTTATCTGGGCTCTAAAAGGGATCGGATTGGTTTTGTTAGTGTGTAAATGAGATGCCTTTATAGGCTAGATTGGAAAGTCAAAAACAAACAAACAAAAAACAACCCTGAAGAAGACAAACCATTTCCCTGATAACTTCCATTAAAAATGAATTATCGTTCTAGTTACCAAAACATGATTTGAAAGATACCAGCACTAGTTAGTCCTATGGGATTGTTAATGTCTTAAATGAGCAGTTGAACTAAAAAAACAAAAACAAAGGAGGTTAAAGTTAGATAGCTCTTGTTACTGGGATTGAACTTTGGAACTTTTGTCCTTATTGCTAAGCATATTTTATTGAATGTGTTAACTGATTGATTCTATTCCAAACATTACAGATAACAGATAACAGATAATCAGAGTTGGAAGGAACCTTGTAGGTCATCTAGTCTTACCCCCTGCCCAAGCATTTTTCTATCCTAGTAGTCTATTTGCCATATATAAATTTTATTCTCCCCTTTTATTTACCCTACAGAACATGATGGACAAGGTCTGTGTATATGCTCTCTGATTTCACAGTGGCCCTATTTTATTGGGTAAATTCTGCTGTTCTCACAACAAATAGTAAGAAGAATGATAGAGGGTTTCTGGGCACACAAATCTAAATCTGTATCATCTTTTTCTTTCTTTCTTTCCCTCTCCCTTTCTGTTTCTAGCATGTAAGGTATCAAAGACAGCTGCTGACTGTGACCGTGAAGGTGGCAAGTGCAGGTTTCTACGATGCCCATCAAATCTAACTGCCATTGGAAAGTGTGATAAAAAGGATGGTGTCTGCTGCAAAAAATAGTAATTTTATTTTTATTTTATAATAACTGTTTCCTCTGTCTGCTTCTTTTATTTATCCAAGGTCTCAGGAAAATTTACTTATGGTTCAGAAAGATATAGCAAAGAATTTCATAGATATAGAGCTATAACATTTCCCTACAAATGCCCATAGTAGCTATGGAACTTGGGATCATAATACAACACTATATAGAATGCCTCAGATTCTCCTTTCTGGCTGTAAATAAACTGAGGTGGCACATTCTTTTGCCCGTAGCAGCTGTTTAGTCCCAGCAATAAGGATTGAGTTGAGACTGATGGTAAAACAGGCCACTTGTTCATAAATAGTCTACCATTCAAGCTTTAGTGTATTGTTGGTTGGCTACAGTATATATGAATCTAATTGCTCAATCAATCCTTTAATTTTGGTGCTGAACGGTAGCACTTAACTATGAAATGCTCTTATTGTGAACTAAGCTTCATTCTCTATCTTCTGAGGCTAAGCAGAGAAATCAAATTGCACAGATTTCTTTGGCAAAGTGAATCTAATGCAGAGGCAAACCTAAGCCAAATTCTGATCTCATCTGAGGGAAAGGTTCACTTCAAAATTCCTTAATTTTTCAGTTTCAATGATCCTGTAATTTAAATTCAGGGATTCTCAGCTTGAATAACAATTATGCTTTGCATTCAAATCATTGCTAAGTCTAAATCTTTGATAAACATTAATACTACAGTCTAAAGCTAGACCTAGAACAGAAGAAAGAAGCTTCGGAAAAAAAGCTTGGAAGCATGTCAGTGGAGTTTCTCAGTCATCCAGGTCATAGTTGTCCCAAAGGTGCTTTTTTTTCAAAAGGCAATTAGATTTTATTTTTCCATGGATGTAGTTTCTTTCCTAGATTCTTTCACAAAAAGGTTAAGAATAGGAAAAAAATTATGAAGCACTTTATTTGCATTAATAAACTATCTCTGAAAACTTACCTGAGCTGTCTTAAATATAGAGAAAGGAAGATACAGTTCATTGATATAATTTAAGTAATTTAATTCTGGGTAGAAAGGTCTGTTCAGTAGTTGTTGCTTTTTAAATTATGAATTTGAGAGTATTTCTTCTGTATTTCATTTACTTGAATTAATATGTATACATCTATGTGTTTCTAAATTACATACCAAATGAAAAGTTTTAATTTGATTATTCTGTTTTGCCCTTTGTGCAGATAAAATCATACCATTGGCTACTAGTGATGGATTCCCTGGCTTGAGCATTCATTGAATTTCATTTTTTTTGCTTGATTTTCAATGCAAAGTTTCTTTGTTACATTTGCAATACAATGTCATTTTTATAGCTGATCTATCCTGCGTCTTTTCTTTAAGCAAATAAAAATCTCTTGCATTGAACACCGAGATTCTACAGCCTTGTAGTGGTTTTTTTTTTTTTTTTGGGGGGGGGGGAAGAATTGGGTAGTATGCCTCGTGTGTGTGTGTGTGTGTGTGTGTGTGTGCATATTCTTCATGATGTAGTAGGAAAAGTTGGATAGTAGATATTGTTGGACTGTAACAACAGGTCATGGCTATCTGGCAAAATGTTCTGAGATTAGATTTTATTAACATTTGGAAGGCTACTGTTTGCTCACCTGTAGCTTCTAGCATTGGCTGGCATTTATGGAAGTCCTCCCACCCTCAGTCAAATATTCAGAGGTGGTCCACATCAATACAGCACACTTCAGCTGTTTTAATGGTTAAGTACATCAAAGTAAAAGTAAAAATAAAATCGTGCAAGAAAGATACAGCAGAAAACTCTTTACCCTAATCCTAATCAACTTCTTATTTTAAATTTGTGACAAATAATGCTATTTCTTTCTTCAAACTTAGATAGGATTTTATAATTGACAGAGAATTAGAAAATCAATCCAAAGTTTTTGGAAGCATGATTGATAGAGAACCTGTTCTGCTTTTGTAGTCATTAAAAGAAAAAAAAAAGAAAAAAAAAAGGATCTTCTGTCCATTAAGCCGGTATTGGACAACCTCAGCAACTTTAAAATGTGTGGACTACAAAGCTCAGAATTTCCCAATCAGCATTCTGGGAGTTGATATCCACACATCTGAAAATTACTGAAGATGAGAAAGACAGCATTAACCTAAGGACACTGGAGAAAACAAGAAACATTATTCCTGACCTAATCTCTTTTCCTAGGCTTCCTCTAAATTCTCTATGTGGGTTTTACTAAACAACTACACTTTTATTTTGAGCAGAAGGAAACACTGAGGTGGTCTATTTCAAGGCAGTGATTAAGAAGGAGAAGTTAATAAAATATGGGTATGCAATAATGCAGGGATTGTGAATAAAATATCGGCCTATCATTATAGAAATGTGATAATCTGAAATATTTTCCTCCAGATCTATTTAAAACATTTATATTTAAGACATGTTTTAAAGTACATGCATGCATGACTAAATGCACAGAATTTTACCTAATAATGGGAGAACAATAAAGGATTGGGTGAATTTCATAGATGCTGTTTTCAAGTTTTGGTGGCAGCCTCTCTGCTGAAATTGACAGACTTGCATTGTTCTGAAACAGCAGGTCCATAACCTGGTGGTTCTCCTGGACTCACATTTATCACTTAAGCAGCAGATGGGAGCTAAAAGATGGAGACCGTGGTATAGGCCAACAATCTTCAATGATGAATTATGAGTTACCTTCAATGATGAGATTATACTAGGAGGGCTTTTGTACAGGTTCGTCTTGGGTACCAGTTCTGCTGTTCTTATATTGGTAGGCCCTGCTTACAGCCAC
This sequence comes from Hydrophis major, assembly GCA_033807585.1. Classification (NCBI taxonomy): domain Eukaryota; kingdom Metazoa; phylum Chordata; class Lepidosauria; order Squamata; family Elapidae; genus Hydrophis; species Hydrophis major. Next base: position 400,268,166 of record CM066328.1, read on the forward strand.
TCTTGTCCTGGTCACTGCAATGTGCTCTATATTGGACTTCTGTTGAAGAGTTTCTATAACACGGGTGTCAAACTCACGGCATCACGTTGCCATGCCATTTCACAATGTTTCCCCCTTTGCAGGGCTTGGGTTGGCATGGCCTATGTGTGACACATCTGGCCCACTGACACCCCTGATCTTTAAGCTTCAGCTGGTACAAAATAAATAAAGCAAGTGTGAGCAATTATACAGCATGTAATACTCAGTTCCACAAGCTACATTGGTGGTCAGTTTGCTTCTGGGTCTAATTTAAGATGCTGAAAGATTTAACATCTCCCAATATCATTCATGGCATGGGACCAATCTGACCTACTATCTCTTTCTGGTTACATCAGGGAGATGTCAAACATAAAACACCACTTTAACTTGTACTGAAACTAATCTTACCTTGCAGGCTGTGGCATTCTGCTTTGATTGGGTGATCTTTAAAGGCAGCCCCAATACAATGCCTTGTTGTAATCTACTTGAGATAATGAGGACATATGTTGGCAAGATTTCCCATTCCAAAAAGGGGCATAAATAGTGCACCAGTCAAAACTGGGAAAAGGCATTCTTTCATCACATCTTAATTTCAGTAAACCCATACATTTATTCATACACTGCTTTTCATTTTTTAAACTTCTCTTTTTGAGGATGTGTCTCTCTCTCCCTTCAATCACAACTTTTTGACTTGACTTTTTCTCCTAACTGTATATTGTTAATTCTTTGAGTTATTTGTCATGCTATATGCAGTATTTCTGATTTCTTTACACTTCCTGCAATATTATCAGGATCTCTTGTGCTGTTCTCTCTTTATTCTGTTCCTAGTCTACCAATAGATCATACTCAACCATATTTTGGGTAGCTCCCACCATTTGTAGAGATTGGGTGCTATCCAATAAAGCTTCTTGTAATGCTCTAGAACCAGAATAAAGACAACCTTGATAAGTCTAAACAATTATCACAAAGTAAATGAAATGAATTAAGGCAGAAATAAAATTAAAATTCTACATTTAGACTAAAAGGATCCTGTGCACAAATATGGAAGAACAAAGTTCTTGAATGGAAGAGAGAAGGTCCTCTTAGGGGCTTTGCTTGAAGATGATTTCTTCTATTACATAAAATCAGCCATTTTCATCACTGTTGTATAGAGGGGAGGAAATTCTAATCCAACCATTCCTCTTCCCAATAACCTTACCAATAGGAACAGAATTCTGACATTGCTTAAAGAGACCATCTGATCGTGGAGAAAGAATGGAGTGACAGAATAGCTCTGTGTTTCTTTCATCTGTTATGGAACTATTGTAATGTCTGCTGCTAAGTGATAATTGAGGAAAATTCTAAGGCAGTTGTCACATAGCAACAGAACAGCCCCTTTTCTTTGGTACCTAGTTGACAGGACCAGAGTTCACTTCCTGGATGCATAACAGGAAGGAAGGAGGTGAAGATTATGGTGTGTAGAGTTTTGATTAAGGCTGAGAGAGAAAAAGATTCCAGGTAGTCATAATGGCTGAGATGTGGTTTAACTTTCTCTTCTAATATCTTTTCTCTCATAGAAAATAGAAACTTGTGAACTTGCTTCTGGAGAGGGTTTGAAATCCTCAAAGGGGCTGACTCACACAAAGAAACAAACACTGGTGCTCTTCATGCGTCCATTTGAACTAGTGGCACAGTGAGTAGGAGTATCATTTGGAAAGCATTTTCTTTATTGTTTTGGAAACTTTGGGAGATGTTAGAACCTTCAAAAGTTTTTGGAATTATAAAGGCCACAAAATTGCTTATGGGAAGATTCAAGTGGTGAGTAAGCAATAGTATTTTGATTTTTGTGCTTGATTTTACTTGGTGTTGTAGCAGGGGAGAGTTCAAGCTCAAGGCTCCTGCTTTGTGAAGGTCCTCAGAACACAGTGCTTTCCCACTGTTATTTAACATATACATGAGGCCAAAGGGGAAGATCATTTGCCAGCATGGGAGGTCGGAGATCATCAGTATGCAGGCAATAAGCCATTGCACTTCCCCACATGGATCTGGCATATAATTTGAGGATTCTCCTTGATTTGCAGCTTCTGCTTGAACAGCCAATGACTGTTGTAGCCAAGGAAGGCTTTGCAAAGGTCATGTCAATTAAATCCTTTCTTGGACTGTTCTAATGATCACTCATGCCTTTAATCTGTCCACATTTGAACTTCTACAATGTAGTCTAGATGGAGGTGTCTATGAGGACTACAAGCTAGAATCAATATAAAATGTATCAGGCCAAGATAGTGTTACTAGTTGGCTTCCAGGTGCAGTTCAAAGTGCTGTTTACCAATTAGGAAACTCTAATGGCTGGAGGATTAAATCTGAGGGATCATTTTTCTTCAGTTATGTCTGCCTATTTATTAGATCTGATAGAGTTGGTATGTTCCAAGTCCCACCAATCAAACAATGTCATCTTCTGACCATCACCTTACACCAGGGGTCTACAACCTTAAACACTCAAAGAGCCATTTGGACCCATTTCAAAGAAAATGTCGTGTCCGCAAAAAGACGCTCTGAGTCGGTGACTATCATTCAAGCTCTTTATTAAACAGTTGTGAACCGAACCGGTGAAAAGGAAAAAGCCCGCGGCTTTTATCCTTTTCGCTGCAGCGGCCGCGGCCAATGGCAGCGATTCAAGTCTCCCGCTCTTGGAGTGAGCCAATCGCGGGAGACTTCAATCGGGCCAATCAGCGCGGCTCGCCTGGCCAATCAGAAATCCCCGCGCCTTAGCCAATCAAGGCGCGGGGATTTCGAGTATGCAAATTCAAGACAGAACACCCCTCCCCTCTTGGTATAGTCCATCACGTAGCATAGTCACGCAGGTAGGCGGGGCTCCGTCTAGCCCTAGTTGACCTGCGCAACTCAGTTGCAAGCTGTATCTCGGCCGGAGCGGTCATCTTTTTGGCTGCTCCTCCCTCTGTGTGAACCGGCTGGATGATCGGGCCGGTTCGTTCTCCGTGGCTCCCGCCTGGGCCTACCGGGTCGGTTGAGCTACGGGTTTCGCCGCTCCCGCTTGGTTTCTCCGAGTCGGTTGAGCTGGCCAGGTGGTTCTTCTCCGGTGGGGACTCGCGATGGCTGCGTTCCGGTGAGTACTTTTGGATTTTTTCCTGCGCTATTTTATTCGGGTATTCCCTCCCCCCTTGGTTCGAGTCTTGGGGGTTGAGGTCTGTTGCCATTCGTGACCTGAGCTGGTCGATGTGTCGCTTCCAGGCTCGCCCGTCGGTGGTTTGGAGCCGGTACGACCGTGGACCTGTGATTTGAGTGATGACGGCTGGGATCCATAGGGGGTCCCCCGTCAGGTTTTTTTGCGTAGACTAAGTCACCGGGGGCAAATGTCCGGTATTTGGAACTGGAGTCTGGGGGCCGCTCCGGGTTGTATGTTGGGTGTAACCTGTCGAGTGGGGACCTCAGCTTCCTGCCCATCAGCAATTCGGCTGGGCTTTTGTTGGTAGTGGTGTTCGGGGTGATGTGTTGTATGAAGAGGAGTTTATTGATTTTGTCGTTGATCTCCCCGTGGTCCATTTTCCGGAGGGTTTTTTTTGTAAACTGCACCATCCGTTCCACCCTACCGTTCGCCGCCGGATGCGCCAGTGCTGTTAATGCGTGGCGGATGCCCCTCTCCGCCAAGAACCTCTCAAAATCGAGGGAAGTAAACTGGGGCCCGTTGTCTGAGACGACGACGTCTGGGAGGCCGTGCGTGGAAAACAGTTTACACAGTTCTTTGATGACGGCCTCCGTGGTAATGGATTTCATGTCGCTTACTTCCAACCAATTGGAGTAAGCGTCAACTGTGATCAGAAAAGTATGCCCATTCGTTGGACCAGCAAAGTCTAAATGGATTCTGGACCAGGGCCCCCTTGGTGTTTCCCAGTCCCGGATGGGTGCTGCGGGTGGGCTGGGTCTGGTCTCCTGGCAACGATGGCATTTGGCGACCCATGCCTCAATCTGTTTGTCCATCCCTGGCCACCAAGCGTAACTCCTGGCCAGGGCTTTAGTCCTGACGATGCCAGGATGACCTTCATGCAGCATCTCTAAGACCCTCCCTTGCAATCTGTCCGGGATGACCACCCTGTCACCCCACAAAATACATCCTTTAAGCAGTGAGAGTTCAGTCTGGTGGTTTCTGAATGTTTTAATGGATTCGTCATTGTCCCTTTCAGGCCAACCTTTTTCTAGCCAATGTAGGATTCGCGCCAGACGCCTATCCTTAATAGTCTCCCTGGCAATGTCCGATGCGGTAATGGGTAGGTTCTCGATGCTAAGGGTGTTTATCGTTGGTGCTGGGTCAGGATCAGAGTCTGGTAAGGGGGAACGGCTTAAGGCGTCCGCGTGCGAAATTTTCTTACCTGGCTTGTGTAACAGTTCGTAGCTGTAGGCTGCCAGGAACTCGGACCACCTTGTCATCCGGGGTGATAAAATGTTCGGGGTGGCTCGGTTTCCGGTGAGGATGCCCAGCAACGGCTTATGATCTGTCACAATGGTGAACGGGCGGCCATACAGGTATTCGTGGAATCGCTTAACGGCGGCAACTATAGCCAAAGCTTCTTTGTCCAGCTGGCTAAAGTTCCGCTCCGGTTTAGTCAGAGTCTTGGAGAAAAAAGCGATGGGTGCTTCTCTTTTGTCTGGGAGGGTATGGCTGAGGACAGCGCCGACGCCGAAAGGTGATGCGTCGCAAGTGACAGCTAAGGGCAAGGTTTCGCTGAATTGAATCAGGACGGCGTCGGAGGTGAGGAGGTCTTTGGTTTTTTGAAAGGCGGCTTGCTCTCGTCTCCCCCAAGTCCAGGTTGCCGCCTTATCCAGGAGTCTATGCAAAGGCTCCGCCGCCGTAGCCTTTTGGGGTAGGAAAACATTATAAAAATTCAGCAACCCTAAGAACGCTTGTAGTTCCGTTTTAGACTTTGGGGTGGGGGCTTCTTTGATGGCTTTCACTTTTTTAATTGTAGGGTGAATGCCATGCCGGTCTAGAAGGTAGCCCAAGAATTCCACTTGCTCTGTGCGTAGTTGGCATTTTTCTCGTTTAACTTTAAGTCCCGTCACTTTAAATTTTGTTAAGACCTGTCTGAGTCGGTTTTCTAATTCGGCTTCGTTTGGCGCCGCCACTAATACGTCATCAAAATAGGGCACCACCCCCTCGATGCCTTGTAGCAAACGTTCCATCAGGCTTTGAAAGATGCCTGGTGCCACGCTGACTCCGAATTGGAGTCGGTTACACTTGAAGGCCCCCCGATGGGTCACGATGGTCTGGGCTTCCGCTGTTTTCTCATCTACTGGCAACTGCTGATATGCCTGGGCGAGATCGAGCTTGGCAAAGACCTTGCCCCCTCCCAGTGAGTGCAGCAGATGTTGCACGATTGGGACTGGGTAGGCGCTTTGTTGTAATGCGCCATTTAGGGTGGCCTTATAGTCCCCGCAAATTCTCACGGACCCGTCTGGCTTGACTGGGGTCACTATAGGGGTCTCCCATCGGGCATGGTCTATCGGCTGCAACACCCCCTGTTTGACGAGCTTGTCGATCTGCTCGTCAATTTTAGGCTTCAGGGCGAATGGTACCCTCCTAGGTTTAAGCCGCTTGGGGGGAACCTTTGGGTCTAGGTCAAACGAGATAAGGGGCCCCTGGTACTTGCCCAAGCTTCCATCGAAAACTTCCTGGAACTCCTGGGCTAGCCGCTGTTCCCAACCGTCGTCGGCGACGTGGTTGACTCCTGTCAGCGCGATGTCAAGCGGAGCGAACCATTGTAAACCCAGTAGGCTTGGGCGGTCGCGATCGACGATAGTGAGTGGCAGTTGTTCGGTGCGGCCCTTGTAGGTTACATTAAAGCTCTTGGTACCCACTACCGGGATGCGATTCCCTTGGTAGTCTTTTATAATGATTTTCTGGGTATGAATGTTCCTCTTATGGAGGGTGGGTACTAGCCGTTTAATCTCGCGCCATGCAATCATGGAGAGGTAGGACCCGGAGTCCACTTCCATCTTGCATGGTTGGCCTTCAATATGGACTTCTACGTGTACCTTTCTGGCGCCGTCGGAGATGGCGTGGCCGATGGTCACCGTCTGGTGTGTTTCTTCCTTTCGCCGACCGTCGCCGCCTCTTGAAGATCGTTGGGCACGGTCCCACCGACCGTCCGGTTGGCGCTCTCTGGTCCTGGGCGGGGGGCTTTCCTTCTTCCGGTCGTGTTGTTCCCATTTGGGCGGGCTGCGGGTCTTCTTTTGGCGGCAAACTTGAGCGATGTGACCCCGTCGTTCACAATGCCTACAGATAGAGTCAAAAAATCAGCATTCTGACCTGGGGTGGTCGCCGCCGCACCCGGCACAGTTGGTCCTCGACCTACGACCTCTTCGATTCCGTTGGTCGCCGCGTCCCGTCTGCACGCGATGTATGTCCTCCTCATCTTCCGACGTGCTGGAGGTTGACTGGAATTCTCCGTAGTGTGCGGTTGATTCGCTTCTAGGGTCGGCCGACCTTGCCGGGTTGTTGTTTCCGCCCTTCGCGTCAGACCTTCGCATGCTGTCAGCAGACGAGCGGGTTGCTTCTGCGGCTGCGGCTGCGGTGAGGGCATCTGCTAGGCTGATGTCGCCCTTGGCCATAAGCCGGCTCTGGAGTGTAGGGTCCCATAGGCCGAGCACGAATCGGTCTCTTATGAGGCTGTTCAGACCTTCAAACTCGCAGAGTCCATCTAGGCGCCGCAGCTCGGCGACGAAGTCGCTCAATTTCTCGTCTGGTTTCTGATTTCAGCGGTAAAACTCGTTGCACCGTATCAGGATGGGGACCTCGGGGGCATAATGGCGCCGCAGTATAGGTTCGAGGACGTCCCAGTCCATGGCGGTTGCGTCTGCCGGCTTGGCCAATGCTTTGGCCATCTGGAAGACCTCTGGTCCGCAGTGAGTAAGGAAGACGGCGCGTTTTAGCGGGCCCGGGGCGTCCTTCATTCCGGCGCATTCAAGGTACATACGGAACCGGTCTGAGTACGATTCCCAGTCCTCGGTGGCGGGGTTGAAGGGGGCGGGCGGTGCGATCTTCGCCATCTCTTGCGCTGGAACTGGCTCTTGTTGGACACGGGGTTCGGTTCAGGGTCGGGATCCCATCCTCGTCGCCAGTGTCGTGTCCGCAAAAAGACGCTCTGAGTCGGTGACTATCATTCAAGCTCTTTATTAAACAGTTGTGAACCGAACCGGCGAAAAGGAAAAAGCCCGCAGCTTTTATCCTTTTCGCTGCGGCGGCCGCGGCCAATGGCAGCGATTCAAGTCTCCCGCTCTTGGAGTGAGCCAATCGCGGGAGACTTCAATTGGGCCAATCAGCGCGGCTCGCCTGGCCAATCAGAAATCCCCGCGCCTTAGCCAATCAAGGCGCGGGGATTTCGAGTATGCAAATTCAAGACAGAACAGAAAAGAAAAGAAAACACCGGGAGCCACAAAATCTGGGTGGGCTTGGCCAATTCAACGTCACTCCCACCCAGTTACATGACACCCCTCCAGCCACGCTTACTCAGGTTTTGTGGCTCCCAGTGTTTTCTGTGACACTAGTCTGTGAAACTAGTCTCTTTCTGTGTGTGTCTCTGTCTCTCTGTGTCTCTGTCTCTCTCTGTCTGTCTCTCTCTCTCTCTCTCTCTCCCCCCGGGGGGGGGAGGGAAGGAACCGCTGAACTGGTGCTAGGTGGTGGGAATCTGAACTCCAGAGCAGTGGTGGGATTCAAATTTTTTTTACTACCAGTTCTGTGGGTGTGGCTTGGTGGGCATGGCAGGGGAAGGATAGTGTAAAATCTCCAGTCAGAAGTGGGATTGGCCAGTTCTTCAAAGTACTCAAAATTTCCACTACCAGTTCTCCAGAACTGGTCAGACCTGCTGAATACCACCAGAGAGAGAGAAAGAGAACAGATGTGAAAGATCTCCTGCAAAAATCCTTTAAAAAAAACCCAACAAGTGAGTGCATGTTTGTAAAGTAGCCCCCTTCCCTGTCAGTCATTCTGCATCTATGTGTAAGAGCAGGTTGCTGCAAGAGTATGTGTTTTGGTATAAAAGACAGCTGTTCCCCAGTGAATCTCTATTTGATTCTCTCTCTGTGTGTGTATGCGTGTGCATGTATTTGCACAAGAACAGACAGAATAATGTAACAAATGCAAAGCCACTTATCTGGGACAAATCAGGCATATGAACAATTATTGTGTGCCTAGCAAGCTCAGGTGGACCAGCCACAGATAGAGACAGATCATTACACTTGTCCCGTACTCGGTCTCCTGGATGAACCAATGCTTGAATGGAGTGACAGGAACCACATATCAGGTGCAGAGCAACCGAGGACACACTGACCACTGCAGAGTCTCCCCCTTCCATACAAGGCTTGACCTCCATACTTGGCCATAGGCCTATCACCTCCCCCGCCACAGGAGGAGGCCAGGAGAAACACACACATCTTGAATCCATGCATGCCAGTCACTCTGGCGCTGCTGCTTCCTCTGCTGCTTTGGAGCCTACCGAGGATGGCAGACTAGCAGTATGCCAACAATCAGCTGGGAGGCAGGGAGGTGGGGCATCACAGCAACTGACATCTGAGAGGTAAGAGCAAGCTGCCAGAAGAAGCTCCCACGAGGCCCAGCAAGTACATCCCCCTACCTTCTCAGGCCAGGTGAGGAGTGATTGGTACGGGGAGGGCAATGGGTGGGGTCAGCCAGTGATGAGATCACCCGATGGAGTCACAGCAGAGGCCCAAAGAACCGCATGAGGCTCTGGAGCCATGTGTTGCTGACACCCACTTTAGACACATGATTTTTCCATGGTCATTCCTGCTTTCTTGAAAAGCATTTCTAGAGAAGTAGTAGAGAATAAAGGAAATGGACAGGGGAAGAGCTTCCACCAAGGAAGCATATAAAAAAGACCTGAGTCCAGGGTAAAATGTAATACATGTCTCAGGTAAGCTTCTCACAGAAAGATGAAAGAAATGAGGAAGCAAATTCATACTTGCAAGATTCTGTTATTATAAAAGTAGAACTGATCTTTAAAATGTGGGTTTTTCATCAGGTGCTGGGACAATTTTATAAGATCACATTAGTATTAGTTTTCATAGTTTCATCTCTTGGTCTTTATTGTGTTTTCTACCTTGATGTCATTAATACAGTATATTGTGCTTGTCATTGGTTTCTGTTATCTCTTTATTATACTGTTTTAATGTATTATGTTACCTTCAGTTATTTTGGTGACTGTATTTTGGTACAATCATATATCATATATATTCTATAAATATAAAAATCTTTGAGATGAGCTTAATATTTGAAAATGTATGTATTGGTAAGAGTACAAAAATATATCCATGTTTTATCATTGCCTTTGGGGAGCTTCTTGTTTTAATCTTTCATTCTATTTAAATGGACTATTTTCTAGTGATCTACTAATTCTCTTTAACTTCTGGGGCCTGGCAAGGAAGTATCAGGGGCAAGTGATACTTCCTGAATCAGTGCAAATTTAAAAATAGTTATACAAAAATTTGCATTTTTCTGAATAGAACAATGCACTTTTCCAATGTCCATGCCAAGTATATGATATTTTTCTATCAACAATGCACCAAAAATATCTTAATATATCAATTTAGGGGCTACTGTTTACATAAGAAAAACTGGGCATCACTCAATGATATTTTTTTTTATCTTTTACCAGTGTCAGAATCCTATATGCTTTATCATGAAGATCTTTTACCTTACGTGTGTATTCTTCTGCATAGCCTTTTTGTTTGCTCCAGGTAAAAAAAAAGTTTAATTGATCAACCGTAATAAAAAATAGGTGAACTTTTAAATACTAAAGAGGTAGTCCATATTCCTGACTTTTCCCTTTTTTAAAGATTGGAGCAAAACCACACAGATGCAAAATAGGAATTAAGCAGTTCTGCCATTTCCCTGTTGTCCACCATTTTACTGTCTCTTTGTGTATCTCCCCCCACCCAGGGGTGGGATTCTACCAGTTTGCACCTCTTCGCTAGAACCAGTTGTTAAAATTCTAAGCAGTTCAGAGAACCAGTTGTTAAAAGAAATTATTGGCCTAATCCTGTAAGGAAGGCAGGAAGGAAACATTCTGGTGTTGCTTACAGAAACTGCCTCTCCGTTAACCCTTATTACATTCTTGGCAGGACTAGACTTCCTGTCTCAGGAACTTCTCTGGATTTTTTTCCCCTGCTTTGCTGGTACTTTGCTTGTGTGGAGTGACCATTCAAAGTTACAGTGACACTGAAATAAGTGACTTATGACCATTTTTCACACTTACGACTGTTGCAGCATCCCCACAGTTCACAAGAGGCCAGGTGAGGAGATGCATGCCTCGATGTGAGTGATATTGAGTTGGCCACACCCAGCCAATAACATGACCACCAAGCCATGCCCACCCACTCAAATGACCACCAAGCCATGCCCACCACCTAAGCCACACTCACAGAACCGGCTGTTAAAAATTTGAATCCCACCCCTGTCCCCACCCCGTGTGTGTGTGTGTGTATGTGTGTGTGTGCGTTGGAGAGAAAGAGAGAGAGAGAGAGAGAGAGAGAATTTAGCATTTATTGCAAGTCTCAGCTCATTCTGACCCTAAAATCTTCCGGGCTTGGGCTATTACCTGCTGTTTTGATTTTGTTGTATGACCTTTTCATTTTTTAAACCTTGAGCTTGTTTTGTCAATGTTCTTTCTTGTACTTCTGCCAGTTTCATTGAGGTTCTCCCATTTTTTTTTTCATTTTGTAATCTTAATTATCTTATTTTTCAGAATTTCTTCCCTCTCATTTCCCTCCTTGCCTCCTCACTACAGATTCACTTGAAAAGCCATCAGATTGCCCACACAAGACATTTTCCAACCACATTCTTCCCAGTGTTTGTGAGGTACATCCAATTTCTCACCAAATGTCTTTCTTGTACATAGAATAGACTATGGTTTTGGAATTCAAAGCGTTCTTGATGATGCCATTTTTTGAGCCAACAGTTCCTCACCTGAATTCTCTGTTTTTTCTTGGTTGTAAAATTCTTCTGAAAGTATGGATAAAATGTTACCTCTGCTCCAAACTCTTTTACTCTCATGACTAGTTCCTGATACTCTTTCTGGGATTTTTCTGGCAGTATCATTTTTTCTATCATGATACAAAAGAAAGAGGTAGTTGTTACTAATTTTTATTTGTCCCCTGCTCCCCATCATGTATTGGATCTTTCTACCTGAGACATCACAGATCCCTTAATACAGACGTGTCAAACTCAATTTCACTGAGGGCCACATCAGAGTAGTGTTTGACCTGGGAGAATGGGGGGGGCATGGCCAAGGTGGATGTGGCCAGCTCGATGTCACTTGTGTGATCAAATGCCACTTTTGCTAATAGTTTGTTTTGCTAGTACTCTGCCAGTGAAAATAGAACTCATGCATGGCTCCATTTTTGCTGGCAGAGGCACCACAAATTGGTCCTTTGCTGTTTCCAGGGCAGCCTTGTGGGCCAGATCTAACCCACAGACCTTGAGTTTAACACCTGCCTTAATACCATGTCTGTTGATTGTCAACTCCATGATAAAACACTTTTGACTGGCCATCTAGAGAACTTCAAATATCTTTTGGAATCTGAACCCTTTATGATTTATATCAGGGGTCTCCAACCTTGGCAACTTTAAGAGTTGTGGACTTCAACTCCCAGAATTCCTTGGCCAGCAAAGCTGGCTAAGGAATTCTGAGAGTTGAAATCCACAAGTCTTAATGTTGCCAAGGTTGGAGACCCCTGATTTATACAACCCTTTAATCCCAAGGCTTTAATTCTACATTCTTTTCCTCTTTGTAAAAATTATCTTGATCAATATTCTCCAACTGATGCTATCTGAATATACTGAATACTGAGACAGCATGACAATTGGAAATTATTGGCCCAAGGCTTGAGAAAACGTATTATAGACTATGTTTCCCAATAATTATTGTTACATAGCTTTTCTTCCTTTTCCTTAATATTGTCACTATTCTTGACTTTTCTCCTTCTAGATTTCTCACTAAATATTCAAGAAATATTTCATTTGGCCTTTCAGTAACTTCTGTTTTAAATTATCCTTTCCTCTATACTGTATTACTGTATTATTTTTTCCTCATTCATTCTGCTACATGTAAGAATAAGGCTAATTCTTACCCATTCTGTTTTGCTTTTTTAGGAATTGGAAATACAATTAAAACAGAAAAAGAATGTCATGCTGCTGAAGGCTATTGCAAAATGGGGGAATGTTTATATCCTAAATTTAAACTCATTGGATTCTGTAGGAAAGTTTTTTATTGCTGTAAAAAGAATGTACAAAGGTACAATTGTTCATAAGAACATGGAAGTGAATAGAATTTAAACAAACATCCTCAATAGTGCAGGAACAGGGAATAAGGATAATAAAGATAATAATAGAAATGTGTAAAATGTGCTCAAGTATACATATCTTTGTAAGGCCTATATAACTGAACTTTGCTGAAAAAGAAATATCTCCAAAAATCCCCATTCCCTCCCCACCCCACTAACCTGCTTTCCAGCTCAGTTCTTCTGTGCAGGGCAACAAAAGAAGACCCAGCCAATCAGCTGGGACTCAGGAGGCAGAGAATAGATGGAGGCGGGGTCAGTCAGAGGTGGTATTTGCCAGTTTTCTGAACTACTTAAAATTTCCGCTACCAGTTCTCTAGAACTAGACAATATCTGCTGAATACCACCTCTGTAACAGGACCAATAACAATTGATAACTACATAGACAAGACTTGGTTTGGTTTCCAAATATAATTTCAGAATCATATTAAACTTCTAATATGTTAAAGGAAAATAAAGAGCAAATCTCTTTATCGTAATTAATATGTATGGTTGTCATAGTTAAACCATGGCAGTGAAACTGACAGACAGTAAGATGGCTGAATCTTTCTCATTAAACCTCATTTTACAAAGCATTCATACTAGAAAAAACCATTCATGCATTGGAGTAAAAGGAATTGGTTTTTCTTAAAGCCTAATTACAGAAACATGCAAACCAACAGAATTAGAAATTTCTCATTTGGTAGGAAAAAGGTTGCAAATATCAGTGTTCCTAGTATTCACTTTATTTTAACTGAAATCTTTGATAGTGAATCTAATCCAAGAATTTAAAACACAAAAATTGACATGGATAAAAATAAGAGCTTAAAACTTAACACAATATTCAGCGTGATTTTTTTTATGCCACAATTACTTATTAAATTTAACAGTGTGGAAATTTACATAAGTGTCTTCATTTACATTCTTATTAAATAAACTTTAATGTGTGATTGATACTGATGAAATCTTTGTTAAAGAACATCAGCATCTTATGGAACTGGAAGATTTGGCTTCTTTATTTGCTGGTTTAAGGCAAATTTTGTGTACAGTGTTCTAATGTGAAAACTAATATACTTTTTGGGAGAGGGGTATAGGTCAGTAGATATCTTGCATCTTAAAAGTAAAAGCAAGTTTATGGCTGCCACTTTAAAATTATATAGAAAATGGTATATGTTTGCATTTAAACCATTTAGTTTAAATGAAGTAAATATGTAGTTGCAAATGAACAGAAATATATAGATTAAATTCTGGTTAATACTATAATTCAGTCTTTCCCAGTCCAATACATATCAGATTACCTCAGTAAATTCTGTTATTTGCTATGTCAAAGATAGGACATGTGGTACAAGACATGTAGCCATTAATTCATCTCCCTGTATTAACCTCTAGATGAGAGGCTAGCTAGCTAGCTAGCTAAATAAATAAATACATATATAATGATACACAATGAAAAATTCCTAACTAAATTCCTTTTCTGTATGCAGGAATGACAAGAATTATAAATTAATGCACGTATGGTTGCGGAAGCATAAAAGTGACATGCTTGGGGGCAACTAGCTATATGGAAACCAGAAAGGAGTATCATGCTACAAAAAATAGTAAGTCCTGCTGATAGTGGGTGGCACGACAAGTAACAGAGATATAGGGAGGAGTGATATATGGATGCCAGCTACAAAATGGTGCCAAATTTTGCATTATTTAAAATAATAAAATGACAAGCAATATGTCATTTTTACTTCCTAAAACTATTACCTCTGTTAAGTGTCTTAATCATGGGTTTTATATACTAGCCCGTCCATTGCTACCAATATAGATCACTGTGATATTGCTTCAGAATTGGGTGTGTATCTCCACAACTTCCTAGTGTGGAAGTTTTAGATTTATTTGTGGATTGGTTGGTTTACAATACTTATAGGGCTCCTGCATTGTGAGCCACCAGGAAGGATATAACAGAACAATAGAAAGTAGGTAAAGTAAAGTGAACAAAAAAGATAATGAGACATCCATTCCAGGATAGAATGCTTGTAATCACTCCATTACTCTCTCTCTCTCTCTCTCTCTCTCTCTCTCCCTTCCCTCCCTCTCCCTCTCCCTCTCTCCCTCTTCCTCCCTCCCTTAATTGATCAGAGCATAAGGAATTATTTGAAGTCTTGCAGTCTCCGGATGTAAAATTCAAGTTTAAGATGCTTCATTTTTTTTTTTTTTCAAAATTTTAATTTCCATATTATTTCTTTCAGTGAACCTAAAATGAATGGTTGAATGCTTCAGCTCTGAGTTTGAATACCATGAAAAATAATAATTGGAACAGCAGCCAAGGCTACATTCATTATCAGAGTATCTGTTTGTCTTGTTGCTATTTCTACAATTGTTGCCAAAGCCAAAAAGTGAAAAATAAACACTGACACCTACAATGAACCAGTGATTTTATTGTATGTTTTTAATTTACCTTTATAATAATAACTTTCAATTTCTGAAATTAATCAATTCATCCTTGAATTATTTAACACAGGGAAACAAAACTGACTTCAAGTGAAAGAAATGTTTTAAAAACATTTTTAATTATCAGTTGTAGACATTTGATATGTAAACATTTTATTCAGTTGGCACTGCATCAACAACTTTAACAGGAAAAAGCAAAATGTTTCACGTTATAATCAAAAGGGACAGCCCATTTCCAGAAAGATCTGAATTGCATGAAGTACCACTGTATGTACAATTGTACAAATCCACTGGAGTCTTTGGAAGTGTTGAACTGTCATACTTATGCTATGCCAATACCCTTTGAAGAATTTCAGTTTTGCATTTATTTAGTACAGCTTTCCCCAGATTGATGCCTCAATCAATTTGATTCTCCAACCTGATATTTTGAAACTACAATTTCTAGAATTTCCAGCTATTATAATCCCTAAACATCTAGCAGTTATAACAGTGAATAGCTGTTTATTGTTTATATGGAGACCTTGAGACAGATGCCTATATAAGACTTCAACCTGGTTTTCATATCACATTAATCCATAGATTTGTTTAACACTTGTTTATTGAATTTAACAAATTAACAGAGTTGGAGGGGACCTTGTAAGTTATCTAGTCTAACCCCTTGTCCAAGCAGGAGACCCTACATTATTTCTCACAAATGGCAGTCCAATCTCTTCTGGAAAACCTCTAGTGATGAAGCTCCTACAACTTCTGAAGGAAAGCTGTTCCATTGGATGATTGTTCCCAGTGTTGGAAAATTTCTCCTTATTTCTAGGTTGAATCTCTCCTTGATCAGTCTCCATCCATTATTCCTTGTCTGCCTTAGAAAATAGCTTGACCTCTTCCATTCTGTGGCAGCCCTTTAAATATTGGAACATTGCTATCATGTCTCCCCTGGTCCTTCCCTTCAGTAGATTAGCCATGCCCAGTTCCTTTAACCATACTTCATATAAAGAATAAACCATACATGGCTGATCACAGAGTATAGTAAAAATATTTTACAGACCACAATAACTTGGTTGCTACAACACATTAAGAAAAAAAATGTCCAAATAATAATATAGTTGTGTGAATTATGACACACCGTACATTACATGGAGCTTCCCTTGAAGATCACCTGGAAGCCAAATCTCAAAGGTCCAAGGCCAGACCTGGTTAGGACTAAAGCCAGCATGCTCAGGAAATCATGAAGCAAACCAAAATTTAATCTCCAAAACCAGGCCAGAGTCTAGGTACATGATGACTGGGAAAAATCTCTTGCAAAGTCAGAGCTGGGAGCTCTTGCCTCCCAATGTATTTACAGCCCAAGGACCATGCCCTCCAGCTGTCCAGACATGCCAACTGGTCAACCAACACCTTGGTCAATCAATATCCCTCGGGCTCCTCTCACATCCAGTTTTGGTGTCCTCTCATCCTCTCATGTCCGGCAGCAGTGGCACTCCCAACCGGAGGCACGGAGAGTGATCAGCTGGCGAGCCGCTGTTTGGCACAACAGCTTGAAGTCCCACCACTGTAGCTGCAGCATTGCCCATCCCTCCTGTTGCTCCCTCTGCTTCGTGCTGCTCCCCCCTCCCTCCAAGATATATCGAACCCCAGATCAGGGCTTGACACTACAACTAATCTAGAATACAGCAGCATAGAGGCAGTGATAGAACTGAAGATCAGTAAGGTGACCAAAGCTTTCTTTTTCAATCCCATTTTACAAAGCATTTAGGCTTTGTATTGCATTGGAGCTAATGGAACTGTTGTTTTTAAAGCCTTATTACAGGAAAACAAAAGCTGGATAAAAATAGTTGAGATTTTGAGTAGAAACTGAAAATGAAATAGAAAAATAGAGGAATTCTGATCAAAAGTGAAAGCAAAATGAAAATATATACAAAAATATCACTTGAACAAATATAGCAAATAATTTGTCTTTCTGAGATCCATTTTTGTGGTTTAACTTTCTTTGATTTTTTTGTATTTTTATGAGAATTCTTTTCTGATCCTTAAGTCTCTTTTTGCCAAATTTCACATTGGGAGAAAATAACTTACAACTTTAACGCAACAGTACTATACATAGAATCCAAAATATGTTTTCATAAGGCCCTGGGCTAGAAATAGGGAAACCATGAGTTCTAATTCTATCTTAGACAGAAAGCCACTTGTTTGTCCTTAGGCCAGTCACTATGTCTCAGTTCTAAAATAAAGGCAGACCATTTCTGTTGTGAATGAATAATACCAATAAAGTTATCTTGAGCTTGAAGTCAAGTGCAGGACCTGCACTTCTGATTGGCTGTTAATGGCAGGATCGGATTGGTCCGTTCAGGACCATTAACAGGCCATTTCCCTTGGTTAACGGAGCTAGCGCTCCAGGATTGCTATTGGTTGAATAGTTAATAAGTTGCCTATATAAGGAAGGCTATAGCAGCCCTCCAGTTTGAGCTGTCACAATATGTAAATAAAGAGTTTGAAGTTCACTGTTTCTACCAGCTCGTCTCCATCATTCGCACCCATGCTCCAGACATAACACTGGCGACGAGGATGGGATTGGATGACATCAGAGTCAACTAAGACAACTAAGCACGTGGCTGAAGTGCACAATGGCAGAACCATGTCCGGAGGCGTAGTAAGACCTGCTCTGTTCGATCCAGCTCAAGAGGACTGGGAGTCCTACATGGACCATTTTCAAATGTTTTTGGAAACGAATAATCTGAAGGATGCCACAACCGGGAAGAAACGGGCGGTATTCCTAACGCACTGTGGCCCGACGGTATTCAAAATGGCTAAGGCATTAGCGAAACCGGCTGAAGTGAAGGCCATGGACTGGGACGTCCTCGAACCGCTACTAAGGGCCCACTATGCACCGACTGTTCCAACGCTCGTAAGATGACACAAGTTCTATCAAAGAAACCAGTGGAAAGGAGAAAGCGTCGCCGATTTCATTGCAGACCTCCGGAACTTGGGAGGCCTTTGCGATTTCACCGACCTAGAAGAGGCCTTGAGAGACCGAGTAGTCCTCGGGCTAGACACTCTAAATGTACAGAGCAAAATAATGGCAAAGGGCGACATCACCCTTAAAGACGCCATAGCTGAAGCTACAGCAGCGGAGGAGACCAAGAAGTCGGCTGCCCAACTATGCCGAAATCGCACTCCAGCACACCAACCGGCCGGCAAAGTTTCACCTAAAGCAGAAGGGCAGCTGCAGACGGCCCAACATGAGGACCTCTCTTCATCATCAGACAGCGACGAAGAAGAGGTCCATCGCCTGTGGTCCGATCGGGAGCAATACCAAAAGTCCCAGCAACCGTGTGTTGGCTGTGGGGCCAACCATTACTGCTCCAATTGCAAATTCCGCGACGCGCTCTGCCACGAGTGCGGGAAACGAGGCCACATTGGACGGGTCTGCAGAAGCCTCCTCGGACCCAGCCAGACCTCGAAAAGTACCAATCTCCACCAATCGACAGGGAATCACCCTGTAAGGTGAGAACCAGCAAACCACTCCTACAGAAACCGACCTGTGAGTTGCCTAGCGAGATGGGAAGAGGCCCACCAAACACTCACTATTGGCCATGCCTCTTCACTAGACGCTAAGAAAATTCGGGTCAACGTGAACATTGAAAATCAGCCATTGAAAATTGCCAAATGGAAGTTGACTCTTTCAATGGTCTCATGGAAGACCCTCAAGCAACTCATCCCCACTATCCGGTGCCAAGACCTTCAATTCCAACGGCTCGTGTTAAAGGACTACCAGGGGAACCAGATTCCAGTCGTAGGATCCAGTCAAGTCCGGGTTGCATTCAAGAACCGCATGGCGTACTTACCCCTGACGGTGATCGATAAGGACCGGCCTAGCCTGTTAGGCCTGCAATGGTTCACACCACTTGGCATTGAAGTGGCAGGCATTAACTGAATTGGCAGCAGTGACTGGGAGGAAGACCTCGCCCACGAATTCAGGGATGTTTTCGAGGAAAAGCTAGGCGAGTACAAGGGGACTGCGACATACTTAAGCCTTAATCCAAAGATAGCTCCCATCCACCCTAAGCCTCATCGAGTTCCATTCACTCTAAAGCCGAAAATCGACGAACAGCTTGATAAGTTGATAGCCCAGGGAGTTTTAAAGCCAACCGACCACTCCCCATGAAAACGCCGATTGTGACACCAATTAAGCCGGACGGCTCCATTAGAATTTGTGGGGACTACCGAGCCACCCTAAACCACGCCCTGCAACAAAACCCATATCCGGTGCTGGTGGTGCAACACCTCCTCCATTCCCTGGGGGGCGGAAAAGTCTTCACTAAACTAGACTTAGCTCAGGCTTATCAGCAACTGCCGGTTGACGAAAAAACGGCACAGGCACAGACTATCGTAACACACCGAGGTGCCTTTAAGTGTACGCGGCTTCAATTCGGAGTCAGTGTAGCCCCAGGGGTCTTTCAGAGCCTAATGGAGAGACTATTGCAGGGGATCAAGGGTGTTGTCCCCTATTTTGACGATGTGCTCATTGCTGCCCCCACTCCAAAAATCTTATGGGAGCGTTTAAGACTGGTTTTACGAAAATTCCAGGAAGCAGGCCTGAAAGTTAAAAAAAATAAGTGCAAACTGTGTACAGATCATGTTGAATTCTTAGGGTACTTATTGACAGTCAGGGTATTCACCCTACCGATAGCAAATTGAGAGCAATAAAAAACGCTCCCAGACCCCAGAACAAGACCGACCTCCAGGCGTTCTTAGGCCTCATCAATTTCTATAATGTATTCTTGCCGCACAAGGTGACTGTCGTTGAACCTTTACATCGTCTATTAGATAAAAAAGCAATTTGGGTATGGGGTACAAAGAAGAGCAGGCGTTCCATAATGTGAAAAAACTACTGACTTCGGACACCGTACTAATGCAGTACAATGAGACTTTGCCGATAAACATTACATGTGATGCATCGCCTTTTGGAGTGGGCGCCATTTTGAGCCATGTATTACCTAATGGTAACGAAGCCCCTGTTGCTTACTTCTCAAAAACGCTTTCGAAAACCGAGCGAAATTACAGCCAGATTGATAAAGAAGCCCTGGCAATTGTATCAGCTGTTAAAAGATTCCATGAGTACATGTACGGCCGGGTTTTCACCATTGTAACTGACCACAAACCATTGCTGGGGATCATCGCTGGGGACAAACCAACTCCCTACATACTTTCTCCCAGAATGACCCGCTGGTCAGAATTCTTGGCTGCCTACAATTATCAGCTACAATATCATCCCAGTAAAGCCATTCCCCACGCCGATGCGCTGAGCCGTACACCGCTCCCTGAAACTATCAATGATCCTGCACCAACAATGACAGCGTTGCAGATTGAGACACTCCACATGCCGCCATTAACTGCCCGTGACATCATGAGAGAAACAAAATGCAACCCCATCTTAGCACGAGTCCTCACATGGGTGGAACGCGGATGGCCATTGGACCAAGTACCAGACGACTTTGCACCATTCAAAAGTCATCAAACACAATTGTTCTCGCAGAAGGGCTGTGTCATCTGGGGCGATAGAGTCGTTATCGCAGAACGACTCCAACAGACATTGCTAAGAACCTTGCATGATGGCCCTCGCACGAAGCTACGTGTGGTGGCCAGGCATCGACAGACAAATCGAATCGTGGGTTAAAACTTGCAGGAGATGCCAAGAAGTAAGCAACGCTCCACCAAAGGTAACCCCAACCGAATGGGAGACGCCGCAGGGACCCTGGTCCCGCATCCATCTGGACTTTGCTGGGCCGACACTTTTTTGCTAACCATCGCCTCCTACTCGAATTGGCTCGAGATTCACCGAATGAGCAACACGACCACTGATGCAGTCATCAAAAGACTGGAAAGACTGTTTGCAACCCACGGATTATCAGACGTTCTGGTATCCGACAACGGGCCCCAGTTTACCGCGCTGTCTTTTGAGCAATACCTGGCTGACCGCGGTATCCGACATGCACTCACTTCACCTGAGCACCCTGCGGCCAATGGTAGGGCTGAGCGCATGGTACAATTCATCAAAAATACTCTCCAAAAGATAGACTACGACAACATCGATGAGAAAATCAACCGGATCCTTTTCCTACAGCACATCACACCTCACAGTGTCACCAACAAAACTCCCGCCGAGCTGCTAATGGGACAGAAGCTCCGCTCCCACCTCGATTGGTTACACCCAGCCTATGAACCAGAAAAGCCACTCGGATCCAGCGGCCGATGCTGTACCTTCCAGGTAGGCGATTTAGTATTTGCTAAAAACTTATCGGGCGATCCACTGTGGGTAGAAGCGACCGTAATCTGCGTAACCGGCCCAAGATCATTCCTCGTTCAGTGCCCTGATGACAGACTTTGGAAGCGCCACATAGATCAACTACGATCGTGGTTACCATCTCGCACTTCCAAACTCCCTTATGACCAAACTGAGCGGGGGGGGGGGAGATACAGAGGAAAATGAATTGCAATTAGAGGGAAATCTTTTTGAAGAGACTGATAATGGAACTGAAACGCAGGAACAGGAACCAGGGACTGGAGTGAGTTCACCTCAGGGAGTGGCCAGTGATATTGGTGATGATGGGAACGCGAACTCGGAACCAGAGGCACCCCTACCATTAAACAATGATCTACCTCAGCAGAAGTGCAGCCAATCACCAGGCACTTTGCGAAAATCAAAAAGACTAACAAAACAGCTGTCCTACCTTAAGGACTATGTAACTGCGCCCCGTGGGCAGAAGCCGGGGGAAAGGGTGTTGTGAATGAATAATACCAATAAAGTTATCTTGAGCTTGAAGTCAAGTGCAGGGTTCTGGCCCTGCACTTCTGATTGGCTGTTAATGGCAGGATCGGATTGGTCCGTTCAGGAGCATCTGATTGGCCATTAACAGGCCATTCCCATTGGTTAATGGAGCTAGCGCTCCAGGATTGCTATTGGTTGAATAGTTAATAAGTTGCCTATATAAGGAAGGCTATAGCAGCCCTCCAATTTGAGCTGTCACAATATGTAAATAAAGAGTTTGAAGTTCACTGTTTCTACCGGCTCGTCTCAATTATTTGCACCCATGCTCCAGACATAACAATTTCCAAAATCTTGTCATGAAAACTTCAGAGACAATCCAGGGAGTTACCAGGAATCAACAATGACTTGAAGGCACACACGCACGACACACACACACATGATTCTACTTTCATCACCATCAATAGAGCACAGCCACAAGGCAATCAACAACATATTATATATGCTCAAATTCACTAGGGAATAAGAAATCAATACTGGACATTCTCATCAACAGAGAAAATAATAATTGCCTGTAAACCCAAGGGCATCTTATAGCAATCCACATGAACCATACCATTCATTTACATTTCTTATTATTACAAACTTGAGTAGGGGAGGTTATAAATCTAAATAAGCAATTAAAAGAATTAAAACATAAAAGAACATGGATAATTTGGACTAACCCCCCTTTCCTGCTCCTGCCCTCCCCATTTTTTAATTGAGCCACACCAAAGTGTTTGGCTTTTTGTATTTACTTATTTATGGTTTTAGCTTATATAGTTTTTATCTTTTATGACTGTAAGCTGCCCAGAGTTAACTTCAGGTAAGATGGGAGAATGAATGAATGAATGAACGAAAAGAAAGAAAGAAAGAAAGAAAGAAAGAAAGAAAGAAAGAAAGAAAGAAAGAAAGAAAGAAAGAAAGAAAGAAAGAAAGAAAGTCATAACAAAAACAATTAAACACGATAAGGGCCCCACAAACAAACAAGTAGTTCTGGACATATGACCAGAACTGAGCCCAACAGTTATGTTGCTAAATAAGACATTTGTTAAGTGAGCTTTGCCCCATTTAACAATGTTTCTTGCCATCATTGTTAAGTGAATCACTGTGGTTGTTAAATTAGTAGCATGGTTGTCAAGTGAATTTGGCTTCCCCATTGACTTTGCTTGTCAGAAGTTTACAAAAGGTTTGCGAAACACTGCAACCATCACAAATATATGTGCCTCTTAATTTCAACTTGTCACCACCTTTCCTCTAAGGTACTTAAATTCTGAGGTTTCCTGAACTTTGGGTGAACAGCAAATTAGGTTTTTGCTGCCACCATCCTTTGTTACAAATTGCTTTCTCCATTCCGCACCATCTCTTTGGGAAATCAAGAGGATTGAAGGGAAAATCCTTACCATACTCTGGGTCTGGCTAAATATACAGGAAAGAAAAACAAACAAAAACTTTGGGAGCCAGTAGCCATCATCTTTCTCAGTTAGATCAGACAAGAATTATGACCAAATGAGCTGATTCTACTTTGCTATAAAACTTCATTAAAGAATGTTACAGATCCAATACAGGTAGTCCTTGACTTACAACAATTCATTCGAAATTACAAAGGGATTGAAAAAAGTGACTTATGACTGTTTTTCACACTTATGACCATTGCAGCATCCCCATGGTCCTGAGATCAAAATTCAGATGCATGGAAACTGATTCATACTTATGATGGTTGCCTGTGATCACCTTCTGTGACCTTCTGACAAGCAAAGTCAATCCGGAAAGCCAGATTTATTTAACAACCATAGTACTAACTTAGCATGGTTATTAAGTTAGTATGTTAACAACAGTGGCAAGAAAAGTCATAAAATGGAGCAAAACTCACTTAACAAATGTTTCATTTAATAAAAATCTTGGGTTCAATTGTGGTTGTAAGTCAAGGACTACCTGTAGTACAAATCTCCTGCGGCCTTTTTTACAGTCTGAAAAAATAGGAAGGTTACCTTCTGAGTTTCTTTCTTTGCCTATTATCCACCTATGGGCTATACCCTCTCTAATTTGAATGTTCCCTAAGCAGCATTCCCCTCCACCACCACCACTCCCTGGGTCTCCCAAGATCATTCAATTGTTTCCTAGTATGATTTGATTGCTTATTATACCCTATGACTATCATTAAGTGTCATACCTTATGATTCTTGACTCTTGACTGTTAATCTTCTCACCACTCCTTATCACCCATCCCATCCCACTTGTGGTTGTAGGACTGTAACTTTGTTGCTTGTATCCTTACCATTTATATTGACTGTTTCCTAGTATGATTTGATTGTTGATTGTACCCTATGACTATCATTAAGTTTTGTGGTAGTAGTGTGCCTCTCAGAGGAAGGCGGACTATCACTAGCGAGTTGGCGGTGCGGTGCGTTCACTCGGCGCATTCGAGCAGCTGACTTCCTGGTTGCTTCTGCTGCAGTAGTGTCGGCGATGACATCTGCGAGGCTGATGTCTCCCTTCGCCATAATCTTGCTCTGTTACGTGTGGTCATCTAATCCCAGAACTATTCGGTCTCTCATTGCTTCCTCGAGGTTTGCGAAACCACAGAGTCCACCCAGGTTCCGGAGATCGGCAATGAAGTTTCCAACACTCTCATTTTTCCGTTGGTCCCTCTGGTAAAACTTGTGTCTTCGGATGAGTGTTGGCACCGCGGGTGCATAATGGGCCCGGAGGATTGGCGCAAGGTTATCCCAATCCATTGTCTTCACCTCCGCCGGTTTTGCAAGTGCCTTAGCCATTTTAAAAACAGCGGGCCCACAATGGGTCAAGAATACCACTTGTTTCTTGCCAGGCGTAGCATCCTTCAGATTGTTGGTCTCCAGGAACATCTGGAACCGGCCTATATACGAATCCCAGTCTTCGTTTGCCAGGTCAAATGGAGCGGGTGGTATGGCGCCGCTGGTCATCCTGCCATTTGTTGCTTGCACTCTCAGCCACATGCTCTGTATTGTTCGATGAGTGCTCAGTCAGCTCTATCATCTCCGTATCCCATCCTCGTCGCCAGTGTTAAGTCCTGAGCATGGGCGCAAGGAACAGAGGCGAGGCATCGAACTGTGACTTCAACTCTTTATTAGAAACTTCAGAACAGAGCAAAATACTTGGGCAGCAGCAGCTCTTTTATAGAGCTGGCTGCTGTCACAACAACCAATGATTTGAGTTTACCGCTCTAATAAGCATCCAATCAGAGATGACCCGCTGTCAGCCTATCAGATCAGCCAGAAATGACCAATTACGACTCGCTATTCACGGGCCAATGAGAAGTGCAGGATTACGAGCCTGCTGTTAACGTAAAGTTATTAGGATGTTAATGAACGTGTTAGCTTAGTCCATAACATACCCTATTGGATAAAACATTTTAAAGTGGTGGTGGAAAGTTGTACCTTCAGACTGAATGATTCTGTTAATATAATCATACAATCAAGCAGAATTAACTTATCCAGTCATACTTCCTGCCTGGTATTCCTGGGAGGATTGACAAAAATTGCATGGAAACTTACTCACCTCCTCCTCACCACCAGTCATATAAGAATAACAAAAAGAGAGAGAGAAAGCTAGAGGTTTGGATTTAGGCCACAGCAACATCAGATAAAGAATAAGTAGTTCTTCATAAGTTATGTACACTCTCTGTATTTTGTTTATATTATATTTATCCTTTCTTTGTTATTTTATAAATAATCCAAGGTAGCAAATAAATTTAATAGTTATTCCTCTTATTTTCCCCACAGCAACCTGATAAAAGAGAGAATTACTAACCCAAAATCATCTAGCTAGCTTTCATGCCTAAAGCAGGACTAAAACTCATTCTAGTTTGGTGCCTTAATGACCAAACCAAACATTGTGTCTTTTATCAAGTGAACAAAGACAGCAAGTGCATTAACATCCTGGTTCAAATTATGTTTAATAATTACTATACATGTTTTAAAGTAAATTAAATTAATGAATGCCTTTCTCAGAATTTTGGTTTTAGTGGAACTGGTGTAGGCAGAATGATTACTTTATGAAATTTCTTTATGAAAATATGAACATGGAAGCAACAAATAGAAAAGAACCATGGGTACAGTGTGACTCCAGAATATGGGTGACTATAATAAGAAAGGTACGTTATCTCCATTTAAGTACCCTAAAATAAGACTTTCTGTGGGATGATCAAACCACATATTCTCAAAGAATGGAATGTGCTCAAAATGTACAGTGTAATTGAATCCATGAAAAATTCTATCAAAGAATGTAAGTAGGAAATCTAGAATTCCAGTATTTTGGTAAGTACCTAATTATTGATTTTTTATCTCTATGGTGTTTTAGAAACTAGAAACACAGTTAACTCCTTCTTTAAAATAGAGTTAAATATGTTATTGTAATAACATGTGTTTCAATGACTATTAAAGGTTTAACAAATTTCAAAGATCAGGATTACCTGCAAAACCCAATGACTGGTTTCTTGGTATGCCTTCACAATTAAACTGTGCACATTTACACAAAAATATTATTGGGTTCAAACAGGCCCCAACTGATTAAAAGATCACACCTACTCACATAAATAAGTAATCAGGTTGACAATGTCCTCAACTGGATATAAAATCAAAGATTGCTTATAAGCTTTTGTCTCGCTTAAGTTGACCTGCAAGGATGGTAATGAATCCCTTATACATTTCAGTGGACTCCAAGAGTATTTTTTCATTTAAGCTAAGATCCTCTGAAGATATGAAGTATTAATGCTTCTATTTTTAACAATTGTCTAGATATAAACTGGCTATTGAATTCTGAAACAGATGAACATTTATATATCTTTATTATCTTTTATAAAACAAAAGATAAAAACTAACAAGAAATAGAGACGAGTTGAAAAAAGATGTGATAGTAGTGCAAAAAAATTAAAAATTGCAGAAAGAAACAAAAACATACAAAAAGTGATTTCCAAAACTTCTTTTACAGAAGATATAGTTAAAGCTTAAATTCAATCCTTACTTTAGCATTAAACTATAGCTTCCATTGTTTCAATCAATTTTACTAGTCATTGAATTTTTATATCATGTTTTGATTTCTTTTTCTGCTTTATGCAAAGACAATTAAACATTTATAGTTATATTTTCATTTGTTCATTTGATTGATCTGGGTTTTTCTGAGTGCATGAAAAATCTCCTATTTTGGGGAACCAATTACAAATTTAAACGATAAGAACTAAAACTTGAATAAATGTACCACTAAACATTTTTCAGTCATTTGTCTTATATTGTTATTTCTTTTTTTAGTGATGTTGAAGAATATTTGAATCATGAAGATGTTTACTTTTTTTTCTTTAATTTTCTTCTTAACACTCCTGTCTGTTGCAGGTAGGATATACAAACATAAGGGGATTAATTAAAAGTAGTATTTGTTGGGGTTGCTACACAGTACCTCCTAGAAACAAGCAATTAAATATAATGGATAAGTAGAGAGGATAAAAGGAAAAGGTAATAATTGTAAGAAACTTTCCCAACTTTAAAACTTGGCCTTCCAAAGATTTTTGAGAATGAGAATATCTATGTGAGTTTATTTTCCAAGGCAATTGTAATATTTTTACAATTCTCCTTTAATTAATATTTTTTCGGGGTTATCATTTTATTTCTCAGCGTAACTTTGACTGATGTGATTGTCTGTCTGATGACAAACTATCAACTATTAAATTTCGCCTCTGTTTCAAATAACTTGCCCTGTGTTTTCTTTGAAAGACCTCGATTGAACCCAGAATTTTCTTGTAACAGGGCCTATGCTTCCCATAATCATGATTTAAAAATCCCTGTTATCTTTTTACCGCCAGTCAGCTTTTTTAAAAAAATTACCTTCTTGTTTTTCCATATTCTGTATTCCAAACAGTTGCTTCCTTTAGGTAGGTAAAAGTGCTTCAAATAAAGTTTCCTGTCATCTTTTTATTTTTTCTTTCAGATTGACCTCAACATACTCCTGGGAACTGATAGGTCCGTTTGTCAATAGACTATGTTCATTCATGACTTAATTGTGGATGAGCAGATAGACCTGGCATGCATGATTTAAATCTGAGTGGTAGTCACCCATCTCAGGAAAGCATGGAGGCCGACCGCAGAGGTTTTTATGGGAGCTTCTCCAGTCTCAGATTGCACATTTTTTACAAACATTATTTTACTTCAGTCTTGATTCAAAAAAAGCAAGGCATTGTATAGGTATATGCTGTAAAAATATTCTGCAAATGAGGAAAATGCTTGCATTCTTTAGAATGTGAATTCTTTATTTTTTAATAAATACAAAGCCTGATTGATTTTATCTTTTTTTCTGCAGGAATTAAACGAAATGTATGGGGTGATAGAGAGTGTATTCAAGTTGGAGGTCTGTGCAAGCACTGGCCATGTAGACCATTCAAACGAATAGGGTTTTGCGTGTATAAAAGCTATTGCTGCAAAGAGTAAGTATAACATGCATGTCTTTGTTTCATTCTTATTCCATTCCAGAAGCTCACAATGCTATGAAGCACAAGTGGAATTAATCACATCATGATTCAGCCTAATCAATTCCAAGGGAATTTAATAGGTTTATGCCATATTAACAGACCAATCATTTGAAATATAGGCTAAAGAAATTCAAGAAACATGCCATTCCTTTTGAGGAGATTGTCTGTAATCCTTGAATGTCACCATCTGCCAGAAAGAAACCTTGACTTCAACTTCCTCAAAAATAACTAAAGATCTAAATACAGATAAGATATACATGTACAAAGAAATAAAACTGCACCTTATGACAAAGAGGAAATCATGGGATAAGAAAACTTTTTTACAGTGAAATTGTGAGAGAGATCAATATTGGACAAGTGGTTTTTCAAGTGGTTTATAAATAGTCTAGTATTGGAGGTAACCACATAGGGCTGACACTATACCAAGTTTAGATTAATTACATAAACATGCATTATCTACTAGCCACACATCTTCTGTAGATACTGTATGATAATGAAAATTTTATATTACAGTAGAACCTCTGGTAACAAATGCTTCTGACCATGACCAAATCGGGTTCCGACCAAAAAATTCACAATTATTTTTTCCCCATCCAATTTCCTCTTCCATACCATTTTTTTTTTTTTTTTTTTTTTGTAAAGGCCAAATTTCCAAAGTTAGGTTTGGGTCACAACCAAATTGGGTTGCAACCAAAGTTATGGAACGAATTATGGTTGCGACCAGAGGTTCTACTGTACTTTCTTTTAGTGCTAACAGTCTTATGCTTTGGTACATTCAAATATTGTGGATCTGATTTTTCTTCAATTCTTTCTCCTATCACACAGATTTCTTCAATAATAAGTGCCTTTGATAGCTCAAATTTTTTTCCAGGTTACTTTCTTGGTTTGTTATTTGCATTTTCCCTTTAATTTTTAAAACTTCAATCACTTTCTTTTATCTACAACACGGTCCTTTCAACAGTTCCCAGAAAGCTCCACATCCATTTTCACTACTCAGATGACACTGAGGACACAAATGCAAGTGGCCGCAATGGCTCCCTAAAAAAAGTGCAAATGACCAGCTATCTGCAAGGAATATAAATCCTTCTATTCCCCACCATCTAGTCAGAGCTGAAGAAGTTTCTTGGATGAGAAATGAAATGTGTTCAAAGAAAAACAAGAAAGGCCAGTTGCCTGTTGGAAAAGCACCTTTCAGACAACAATGACCTTGATGATTGATAATCTCCATAGACATTGAGATTTAGTAATTCAGAAATTTCACTGGGCAGAACCTAGTAGGGAAAATCCAACTCTAACTTTCCCCCACTTAATAAGCTCTTGGCTGTTGGATGAAGACTAGGACCTCCTGTATGGATCATAGGTGTCTGTGAAGCTGATGCTACTCCTTTTGCTGAAGTCACTAACAAATTATTTTTTCAGTTTCAGATAAAAGAATCATCTGGCTTCCTTCTATTTCTGGATGTTTTCTTCTGTGTAAAACTGCAGATATAAGGATAAGGTTACTATTAACACCTGACCATGCACAGTCTTTGTATCCCCTTTATTTTATTGGTTTCCCCTTCTGATGCCAGAATGGGACATCTGGGCACTACCACTTTCCCATGGACCTGTCACCAGGGCCACCTTGCCATGGCCATTTCAGCATGGGACAATTCACCACAGGAAACTTGCCATAAGAAAACTCAATATGGCTCCTGTGGCACCTTCTTTTGTGGGAGGTGGCCATCAACCATAGCATCACAACAAGCTACATCTCTAGATCGAGGCTAACCTCCTCAGGAGTGGCCAATAGATTGGGTTGTAGTGATTCACTCCACATAGCTGTCTGTTGTATCACCATCACTGCCACACACAAGAGGCACATCTCACCTGCCACACACTCACCAGGCAGGCCATCCTCCTTGACTCCATTCAGCCATTTTTTCCCAATGAGCCCTTGTAGAGAAAAAGGAATAGGCAGGACGCATCTCTTGTGCACATGCAGCACAATATCAAGATAGGTGGGACATGCCTCTCATATGTTTCCCTGTCATTGTGAGGTGCTGCAATGACACACCAAGTTGTCCTGGAGTGAGTTTGCCATGACAATTTGTCCTGCGCTGAGATGGCAGCACCAAAGTGAGTATGGTGACATGGCTATAGCAAGTTGGCTGCTCCTATGTGGTAGGGCCCAGATGTCACAGACCCTTTTGGTACACCATAGTTAACGTCCTTTTTTCTTTCTATTTTGTAATCTGTACAACAGTGGAAAAGATATACTAATTATTGTACTGTATAATTTTGATATGGCATCCGATACAGAGATCCATATATTCAGATTTATCAGCAAAATTCATTTTAATATATTGCTGCCTTTTTCTATTAATGAACTAGTTTATGATAGAATTTAAATTGTTGTTAAGGCTACGGTAGAGTGAAAATGAACGTAGGTTTCCATTCAATATATTAGAACCTTACTGTGAAAAAAATAACCCATGATTTTTTAATGGTACAGATGGTTACTGATACTGTTAAAGAACTCTCCTTCACAAAGTGTTGACCTTCTGGATAGGGCACAACAATGGAAAATTGCCTCACTTTTGTTTATTAGAAGAGTGTCGTAAAGACCGAGGGGCTTGGAAAATGGCCCAGAAAATTCACAACTTCTAAAAACATCCAGAAAAAAAAGGATGGGTGTACTGTATTTTACCCTTCCTTGCAAATGCATTCTGTCTTATGCTGTCCCTCTCCCATACACACACAGGTGAATAGCTGTTTACCAGTACTCACACATTATACTTCTTATAATTTGCTGGTGCTGGTATATTACAGTGATGAGGCAGTATAACCTGGACTTCTTTCCTTTTAATGGTCTTTTTTTTTTTTTTTAAGGTAAATGAGCATCTCAGATACCTCAGCATTAGTTTTTTTAGGAATATACTTTCAATCTAATAAATTTCCAGTCTGAAATCAGGCTAAAAATTTACTAAACAAGAAAGAAAACAAATCTCACTACAGGTAGTCTTTGAATTACAATGGTTCATTTAATGACCATTCAAAGTTATCAATGAAAAAAGTAACTTATGACCATTGCAGCACCCTCATGTCATGTGATCAAAATTCAGATGTTTGTCAACAGACTCATATTTATGATAGTTGTAGTCAGTGGTGGGGTTCAACTTTTTTTACTACCAGTTTTGTGGGAGTGGCTTGGTGGGCATGGTGTCGCTTGGTGGACATGGCTTGTTGGGCATGGCAGGGGAAAGATTCTATAAAATCTCTATTCCCACCCCACTCCAGGGGAAGGATACTGTAAAATCCCCATTCCCTCCCTACCCCACTAACCTGCTTTCCAGCTCCATTCTACTGTGCAGGGCAACAAAAGAAGACTCAACCAATCAGTTGGGACTTGGGAGACAGAGAATAGATGGAGTGGGGCTAGTCAGAGGTGGTATTTTTCAGTTCTCCGAACTACTCAAAATTTCTGATACCGGTTCTCCAGAATTGGTCAGAACCTGCTGAATACCACTTCTGGTTGTAGTGTCCCAGGGTCATTTGATCACATTTTATGACCTTTTGACAAGAAAAGTGAAATGGGGAAGCCAGATTCACTTAACAACTCTGTTACTAGCTTACCAGCTGCATTGATTCACTTAACAACCATGACAAGAAAGATAATAAATTGGAGGGAAATTCACTTAACAACTGTCCCAGTTAAAAACAGAAATTTTGGGCTCAGTTATGATCATAAGTATAGGACCACCTGTACAAGACATTGAGCACATTCTGCTTCCCACTTCTTCTCCAGAATTTATGGAGTTCTGCATTTGTAGGTTTCATCACAGATTTTCCACTTTGGTCCTGTTCATTCTAAAAAATGTGGTAATCACATTTCAAATATCCTAATTATATCCCAAACTATGTTTTTTGTCTACAGAAATACTGAAAACTTTTCCTACCAAATGATTTCAATTCATATAATTTTCTTCAGTAACATTTGAGTTCTAATATCAAACTGAATATCACTTGATAATGATTGGAGAGAAAACAATAACTAATACTTTATTATTTCTTTGCCATTACCAAAATGTTGTGACCATTTACAGCATAGATAAACAATGTAGCTATATCTCTGCAATAAAAACCATTCTATGACATTTATGGTTAATTATCTGAATATTTTTAATATATACTGTGTGCAGGTATGTGTGTGTGTGTGTGTGTGTGTGTGTGTGTGTGTGTAAAATAAAGCAACACAATGTTGCCAGCCAATCAAGATACAAAAAGAGCCAAAAAAACAGACAGAAGATATTAGAAGCAGAACACAGCAAACTCCAAAACCAATAAACACAGACCAAGACTCTCAACCAATCAGGAGGAAGAAAAAACCATTCTGACACAGCAATAGGCTGCCCCAAATTTAAATCTGAAACCACTCTAAAAGTCTGACTCACAGACAAACACCATACAGAAGCCTGATGATGGCAGATGAGATTCTGCTGAAACGTTGCTACAACTTTAAAAGCACCACTATTATGACGTGGGAAAATACCCGAACAAAGCTGAATGCCAGACATGTAAGTACCCGCGAAAACTTAAGATAAGTTTTCGCGGGTACTTACATGTCTGGCATTCAGCTTTGTTCGGGTATTTTCCCACGTCATAATAGTGGTGCTCCCCTGGGCACAGGGGAGTTCGTACTTGCCTTGGTTTTCCAGGTCAATTTTATCTTTGGGGTTTCTAAGGATGGCTGCTATTTTTCTGTCTGTTTTGAAGGTAGTCTTGATGTGATGTCTGTATAGAATCTTACTAATTTTGTCTGTAGTACCTCTTATGTAGGGCAGGACAGCTGTTCCATAGGTCTGTTTATCTTCTGGGTCTCTATTATGTCTCAGTGTGTTTTGGTGGATCAAGCCAGTGATTTTGCTTTTGTGGAAGCCATTGGCTGTCAGTACTTTAGTCAGGGTGCATAGTTCAGTCTTGATGTGTGTCTTGTCTGCCAGGCATTTGGTTCTAGTAATTAGTGTTTTAGCCATGGAGTTTATCTGTGCTGGGTGGTGGTGGGATTGGGCGTTGAGGTAGCGGTTAGTGTGTTTTCTTCTGGTATATCGTGTGTCCTAGTGTGCCATCTGTTTTTTTGTAGATAGTACATCTAGGAATGGTAGTTATTTGTTTGTTTCCGTTTCCATGGTGAACTTGATTTTAGAGTGTGTGCTGTTTAGGTGTGTTAGGAAATTGTTTAGGTTTTCTTTTCCATGGGGCCAAATCACAAATGTGTCATCAATGTATCTTAACCATAGTTTGGGTTTGTGGATGGCATTGGCCAGGTCTCTGGATTCGAATTCTTCCATGAACAGGTTTGCAATGAAGGGTGACAGTGGTGATTTCATAGGGGCTCCTTCAATTTGTTTGTATCTTTGTCCTTTGTATATGAAATATGTGTTGGTTAAGCAGTGTTCTGTTAGTTCCATGAGGTGTTTAGCTGGTTGGTATTTATTTTTGATGATTTCAAGGATCTCTTTTATTGGGACTTGAGTGAATAGTGAAAGCACGTCGAAACTTACAAGCAGATCTTCTTGCTCCACATGTAGATCTTTGATCATTTCCAAAAAGTGATATGAGTTTTGTACATGT
This sequence comes from Hydrophis major, assembly GCA_033807585.1. NCBI lineage: Eukaryota > Metazoa > Chordata > Lepidosauria > Squamata > Elapidae > Hydrophis > Hydrophis major. The sequence continues at coordinate 400,301,858 of CM066328.1, forward strand.
GAAGCTGCTGTTTCAGCATGGGGCTGTAGCTGTTTTGCTAAGTGTTTAGCTAGGTTTTTAGTGGTGCTCCTCTGGAGCTGACTATGGGTCTGAGAGGTATGCTTTCTTTGTGTATTTTTGGGAGGCCGTATAGTTTGGGGCATCTGGAAGATTTTTCTCTTGGGATGATCGTTTGTTGGATCTCTTTGCTCATGTGGCTGGTTATAATTTTCTTCTTGGTTAATTTTTCCAGATATGTGGTTGGGTCTGTGTTTATGGGTTTGTATGTGGGGTCTTGGAGTAGGTCTATCAATTTTGTTTCATAGTCTTTTCTGTCCATTACTACTGTGGCATTCCCTTTGTCTGCTGGAAGTATGATTATGCTGCTATCTCTTTTCAGGGTTTGTAGCACTTTGAAACAAAATTGACAGACCTACACTTCCTCACTAGTCCAACACATGGAAGCCACAGGTCATAGCATCAACTTCAATGGCACCAAATTTTCTAGCAACTATAGAAAGCCCAACCACAGAATCATCAGAGAAGCCATAGAGATTGAAAAAAGACCAGAAAGCATGAATAGAAGAGATGATTCCACCAGGCTGTCAATCATTTGGAAGTCTGCACTCACAAACAAAAAAATCTCTACACCACAAGCCAGGCAAACACCTGGGGACAAACAGATCCCCCCTGATACCTCCAGCTCAAACACACCCCAACCTGGCACCCAGATAAAACCCAGCTTCCTAACTAATGATAGCCATCCATTTACCCAGAGCCAAGCTGCACTAAAGGCCTCCAATAAAGTAACACAATGTTGCCAGCCAATCAAGATACAAAAAGAGCCAAAAAACAGACAGAAGATATTAGAAACACCAATCAAGCAGAACACAGCAAACTCCAAGACCAATAAACACAAACCAAGACTCCCAACCAATCAGGATGAAGAAAAAACCATTCTGGCACAGCAATAGGCTGCCCCAAATTTAAATCTGAAATCACTGTAAAAGTCTGACTCACAGATGAACACTATACAGAAGCCTGATGATGGCAGATGAGATTCTGCCAAAATGTTGCTACAACTTTAAAAGCACAACTACAATGACGTGGGAAAATACCCAAACAAAGCTGAATGCCATACATGTAAGTACCCGCGGCAGAATCTCATCTGCCATCATCAGGCTTCTGTATAGTGTTCGTCTGTGAGTCAGACTTTCACAGCCATTTCTGTTTTAAATTTGGTGCTAGCCTACTGCTGTGCCAGAATGGTTTTTTCTTTATCTCATTCATCATCTTCAGGCTTGTATCTTCGGCTTTGTGCTTCTCAGAGTAATGTGAGCTTGCAGCTGCTTCTTCCTTTTAACTGCTAGTGGGGGTGTGACTTGATTGAGTGGGGGTTTGGCTGTGTTCTGATTGGTTGGGGGGTTGGCTGTGTTCTGATTGGCTGAGGGTGTGTTCTATATACATATACATACATACATACATACATACACTTTCTGTAATTTTTCTTCTGTCATTTCTTCTTCAGCCCCTAAACATTCCTTAATAAAGAACATTCTGTGACATGGATCAGTTATTAAAGGGTCAGTTATCAGTTATCAGTTATTAAAGTTACCATAAGGTGGATCAGTTATTAAAGGAACCATATTACCATAAAAAATAAGAAATAGATGGAGAAATGTCAATAAACATTCTAAATCATCCAGGCAGAGATGTCTGAAAGTTGTCTGAAGATGTCTGAAAGTTGAATTATTGCAATTCAACTAGTTGCAATGATCCAACTTTCAGACAACTGCAGACAATCTTCAAACATCTCTGTCTGTATGATTGAGAATCTTCATAGACATTTTGCAATGCATTTGAGGAAGGGGTCTGTTAGGATATGTGCAGAGTAACCCTTGTATAAAAAGGATATGTACACGGAAATACTTTATGAGAACAGTTATGAATAAATATACAGCCACACAGAGTTGAACAAGTTGTATTAATGTTTACTTGAAGAAATAGCACAGTCCAATAAACAGTTCATGTCATACACGTTTTTAACAGTCCAATAATATCCAGTTATAAAGTCTTCTTACATCTAGCTATAAAGTCTTCTTACATCTAGCTATAAAGTCTTCTTACATTTAGTTATAAAGTCTTCTTACCAGTTCCATGTCTTTTACAGCAGACAGTTATCAAACCATAACACAACAAATAACCTTCAATATCAACAGAATATCAAAATAAACAGGGTTAGTCAGTATTGGTCCATAGTCAGTCAGTACCAGTATCAAGAGAGATCATCAGTGAAAAAGAGAAAGAGAACAAGAATTAAACCATGATCTATAGCTCCCTCTTATGGCAACTTGTTGCATGATTAAGCAATCAGAACACAGCATAATACATTACAGTATTTTTCCTGAAAGCTACAAACATATATATTTGTAGTTTATATATAGTCAACCCAACTTTGTTATTTACATATACATAACAGGGTCCCTACTGGTGTGGCAGGAGTTGGTATATTTCAATGAATCTCTGCCTAAGCACTTTGTGCTGACTGAGGAAGCCAACTGAATGGGTAGTGAAACATCTCTGAAATTAAAATTTAGTCCAGTTTCAATGATTAAAACTTCAAACAGCCTTTACATGGGCAAAGCTATACATACATACATACATACATACATACATACATACACACATACATACATATATAGTTATGTTCACTTTACAGATCATACATGGTTTTTCCACACCTGAAAAACATACTGTTTAAAATCAGCCATGGAATAGCTAAAGTTTGCACTTTGGTGGGAGCGGGTTGTTGGAGATGGCATGTTTCTCTTATCTCCTAAAGCCCAAATTCAAGATTTATAAAATTCAGCACTGATTTGCTAGTTCATTCCTAAAGTGCTTTTCTTAATTGCCTAAGGCCATCATGAACATGACATGTGGGACATCTTTCACCTTCTGCAGGGTGCAGAAGCTTCCCTCAGGCCTCTGGGAGGGTGAAAACCTCTGGAGCCCCTCTGGAAGCCGGAAACAGGCCCATTTCCAGACTTCTGGAAGGCCCATTTTTTTGCCCTCCCAGAGCCTCTGTGCAAACCCTGCACTTACCAGTATCCAAAATGGGCTGTGTGGAGATTCCTGGGAGGGGTATGTGTGGTGGGTGGGGCCAGCTGGTCAATTCAACCACCGGTTCAGCAAACCAGATGTAAATTTAACATTTGGTTCGCCCAAACCAATCCAAACCAGCTAAATTCCCCCCCCCACCCCATTTTTCCCTATCAACTTATGACTGGTCACTTAGTAACCATTTAAAGTTATGATGGATCCCCCAAAAGGGATTTATGATCCAGATTTGAAGGTCCAGCATCCACACACACCCCATGATAAATGACCATATTTTGGTCACTCAGCATCTGACATCCATTTAAGGCAATTTGCAGTGCCCAGCAGTTATGTGACCACTGTTTACAACTGTTTTACTGCAACCTGGCATTTACTTTGAATTTCTGGCAAAAACAGCCCCGTAGTGAACAATGTTAACATTAACAACTCTGACATTCACTTAACTACTATGATATTTGCTTAATGACAGCAGCAAAAAAAAAAAAAAAAAGTTAAATTGGACACAGTCCTGTGATGACCTGATTTTCTACCTTCATGACTATGATCAAAATTGTGGTCTCAATTATGGCCATAAATCAAGGACTATCTATACCCCCATAATCTGGAATTCCTTCCTCGTGGATCTTCATCCTTCCCAAGCTTCAGAAAACATGTAAAAAACTGTCCTGTTCTGTTGGAATCTGGATGAGGGGCTATTATTTATCTCACTGGATGCACCACCACTCCCTTCAAAAAAAAAAAAAAAAAAGAACTCACCTTTAGAAATTGCTTGCTGGTAAAAGGCTCATCTGAAAGAAGGCTGTGTTAAATATATGACTAGGGCAGGTCCACTGGGATCCTTTTTTTTTTTTATTTCCTTGAAAGTAAAATATAAATCATATAAGACATATAGGTATATAATGTTATATCAACTATAATTAAATCTATCCATCCATCTTTAAGTAGAGTTTTGTAATAGTAGTACATGGTCTTCTTTTCTGTTCATGCTCAGTGTAGTATAAATAGGAAGCTTTAATTTGTCATTAGAATACTGCGTAATAAGAGCCATATGTTTATAAGCCTTGTTTTTAATGGAAAAAATAGTTGTAAAATTACTTAAGCATTCTTAGATCATTTTTAAAAAGGTAGATAAGTTGTTCCATGAACTTCTATAGTTTGCTTGTTTTGACGATGTACATTGGAGGTCAAGCCTTGCTGGGTCTGCCAAATAAAAAGGATAGAATACATTATTGTGTATAAATAAAATCAGAGACCAGGTTCCATCTTCATCTTCACACATCAGTATGTGCTACCGTGATTAAGAAACTCCTTTCTCTAAGAATCTCATCTAGTTAAAATATATGGTCTATTCTTTACACTATTCTTTCTTTCTTGCTTACTTGCTTTCTTATGTTTCTATTCTGTTATTCAGGAAGATGATAGTTTCACCTTCATTGCCTATGTTCAAATGGAGGCTAATAGCCTGTATTGATTAGATTATTGGAGTTAATGACCTAAATCAGTGTTTTTCAAACTTGGCAACTTTAAGATGAATGAACTTCAACTCCCAGAATTCCCAGAGTTGAAAAGCACTGGCTTCTATACTGCAATGGGCCACTCAATTCCTTTCCTCAAAATGACACTATAGAGCACTGCACACCAGAACAACTAGACACAAAAACAGTTTTTTCCCAAATGCCATCACTCTTCTAAACAAATAAAACACTGTTCAACTATTTACAAAGTCTGCACTCCTAACCTTCTCATCATTCCTTATCACCCATCCCCTCCCACTTGTGACTGTATGACTGTAGCTTTGTCACTTGTATCCTTACGATTTATATTGACTGTTTCCTAGTATGATTTGATTGCTTATTGTATTCTATGACTATTATTAAGTGTATATACCTTATGATTCTTGACTCTTGATGAATGTATCTTTTCTTTTATGTATACTGAGAGCATTTGCACCAAGACAAATTCCTTGTGTGTCCAATCACACTTGGCCAATAAAGAATTCTATTCTATTCTATTCTATTCTATTCTATTCTATTCTATTCTACTCTACTCTACTCTACTCTACTCTACTCTACTCTACTCTATTCTATTCTATTCTATTCTATTCTATTCTATTCTGTATGAATCTATAGTATATCCCGCCCATTATGCAGTTTCAGATGTGTCCAACTGTAACAGCATTTAAAAGACAATATAAAACATACATTTATAAACTGATTATGTTAAAATGAAGCTTAACTATTTTGACTCACTTAAAGAGGTTGCCCTTGAAGGGAATGTTGACAACGCATCAGAGATAACATTTTGTACTTTATAACCATATTCTATAGGTCTTCTATCAGTATCTCTATTTTTCTACTGCTGGTGCTGAACTGCAGTGGCACAATATAACAGGCAGCTATTTCTTTTTAAAAAGCTTAAGTTTAGGATATCTGAAAAATATCCTTCTGCATTATTCTGCTTATACATTAGATATTCAAATCATATTGATATTGAATCAGTCATCAGACAGATAATGCCTGTATTAGACAAACCCTGATCCAGATTTAAGTCAGTTATCTTTCATTGTAGGATAAATTGTGATTTTTCAAAGCTCTTTTGTTCTTCAATTAATTTGTTAGTCCTAAAATTAATAGGTCCTTAATATGTTTTATATTTATATATTTTAATTACTATTAACCCAATGAAGAATGCAATTTAATATTCTGTGTTCTGTCTTAATAAAAATGCAACAGCTAAAAACAGAATTTGGCTCATTTTGTAATTTTGCATTTTGAAAATATTTTTACTATGCTGTACTAATTTAAAAAGGAAAAAGAATCTGACAGAAATGGCAAAACTGACTTGTTTCATCCCTGATGAAACAATAATTCCTTCTAGAAACCTTTTATGGACTTTTTGTTGAAAACAGAAAAAAGTAAAGTAATGATTTATGATTCTGATAATTGAAAAATGACCAATTAATTATTTTAAAACCAAGCAGGAGCAGGGATAATGAATTTGTTTATAATGATTGAAAAAAAAATGGAAAGTTCTGTATATTTTCTTGGTTTTTTATTATTTTACTTTGCTTTTTATACTTTCTTTCTCCCATTTCCATTTCTCTCACTTCATTTTTTTTTTTTTTACTGCTGCTACTTACTTACCTAGAAACCAATAAAATTATACACATAGGTTTGTGTGTATTTAGCAAATGAGATAAAGAAAAGATCTGATCTTCTGGCTAAAAGTGTATTCTTCTGAAACTGGAGTCTTGCCACATAGATACATTGTACACAACTGGAGACTTATTTCTTCCTATTCTTTCTGTATAATTAGGTCTGCTCTATATTCCTTCCTGTTTGGTGGACGTCCAAAGTTTAATTAAAGTTCAAGATTTTAATGTAGGAGACAGCATCTTCTGGAAATGTATGATGATAACAGATAACCAGTATTGGCAATGATCATGAAGGGGAAAACACAACAGATGCTGAGACTTCAAAAGGAAATATATTAAAATTTAATCCTGACTCAAAAGTAAATTATAACAAGTAGACAAGAAGGCACAAAATGTTGGAAACTGTTTTACTTTTAAAACAATTGTAGATAGGAAGATAAAATTGCAGGGACTTGGTATTTAAATCTGACATGCTCAAAAAGATTTAAAATCATAGTTTAAGAAATGTGAGAGGAATCAGCTGAGCATCACATGATGTAGCTATCCAGACAGGGTATCAAAATGAAAGATTAACTCAATATAAATAGTTCCATGAAAGAGGAATATAGAAGAACAGCTGTTTAAAAGACTGAAAAACAGAAGAAGGAAACTACATTGAAGCAACTGAGGCTTCCCATATTTTTGGTAAATAACTTAGATAACAGCCACTTTTGTACATAGGGCAGATCACATTTGGTGAAAGTGAATGACTGAGGAAGAGTCAGATAATTCAGGTTAGTTTGTCATTTGCCTATGACAGAATGGAAGGGTTTAATTTTTCATAGTGAGCTTCCATATAATAGAATCAAAAGAGTCACTCTGATTTTAGGGCAGCCATGGAAATATGGCTAAAGGATTTTTCAAATGTACATTTATTCTATTATATTGTTGACAGGACTTCATCTTGAGCAGTTGATGTATGATATCTGGGCATTATGTTAGTTGTATTAACATTCATTTGTGTTTTATGAAAAAAGACTAGTAAGACTTAACTCTTAAAATGTAAAAATCCCATTCTGTGCAAATTAGAAAAAGAAAAATTAAAATATTATATTTCAAATAAATATAACATAATACATCTGCATGCATTTTCATGGATTTGACATACTTCATTAACATGATGAACTCATTTTCCTGGAAATTTTGTCAACATCAGGTGAAAAATAATATCATTTCAAACAATATAAAACAATTACATACTTTTCCCTAACATATTGTTAGTACTTATTTTTGATTAAATAATTCCATCACAATATTTACAGATTTTTAGATAAGTTACTTTTTGGTTTATGTGCTGATTTGGGTAATGTGGTGTTAATAAATTTTATCCAGATCCTTCTTATTTCTATGGATGATTTAAATTCTAACTCAACTTAACTTATACCTAAGCACTTGTTAATTTAAATTTAATATGAATTATCTTCAGGAATATATCAAACATTACATCCTAAGGTCTATTAACTATAAAGAAGTTAAGAGAACCAACCAGTTTGGCTTTTGTTTCTTTTTTTTTTCTTTAAAATTTGTATTAATTAAAAAGGTGCTTTCAGTGATGCCATCCCTGGAGCATAAGTTAAATAACTGCATACTTTTAGTTATTACAGACTTTGCATCTGATTTCCACCTATGAAGACCTTCAGACATCACTTAATTCTCCTTTTGTTGGTGATTTTTCTGCTTGATCCAAGTAAGATGTTCATATGACATTGGGTGGGTTGGAGTATTGACAAACTATATAATTTTATTTGCAAATATTAAAATTAAGGGACACCTAGACCAGATTAAAAATGGAATTGGTTAATGGATATTCACATTAAGCAAAGACCAAGGAGGACAGCTGTCACATGCAGAGGGAATATCATTTGTGGTAAAATAACTAATATTACATCCAGTTTGTATGTTTCTTGAATATTCTACATAGACATAGTTGGAAAAAAAAAATACTAGACCAGTATAGTCTTTAAAGAAGCCTGGATGGATTCTTTCATATGAGACAATTGTTTTAATTCTTATTGGAATTTAACATCTTTTCTACAGGTTTCTCTGATCCTATTCGGACTTCTGCTGCATGTGTTAAGGCTGGTGGGGAATGCACTGGTATCTTATGCATTTGGCCTTTTCAAAATAATGTTGGAAAATGTGGCAGTGCATTTTCAAGATGTTGTATGTTTTGATACTGTGTTAACTGGGCAGGGGTTCCCAGTGGATATAAAAGTATGGATCTATTTTAAATTTTTTCTTCTGGTTGCATGTATGGAAGCAATTTGCATCAAGTTTGCTGTGGATATTTGTATAGATCTTCATATTTATAGGTGTTCATCTGTCTCCTTCTTGTAAAAAAGGATTGCTCTGCTAACATGATTTCTAGGATTAGGCACAAGTGCATTAGAGCTGAAATGTCAATAACTGAATATCTCTCCTCCTACATTATAGTGATTTTGTGCTTGAATAGTCTCCTACTCAAATAATTTGATAGATAATTAAATTAAGTATCATTATCTTCCAGCCAAAATGTTGAAATAGCAATTCAGTGGCATGCAATATTGGATACCATCAAGCATATCAGAGCAGGAATTGTTATGATTGTTATAGCAATTAATCACCTACTATTACATATCTGGTAGGAAATTGGCAGTCCTCAGTACTAGATAGGTGAACTGCCATTGATTGATATTATAATTTCATTCTACTTATGAACAACTATTTTGAATGTTGACGTTCTGTTGCAATTTTGTGACAATGCTAAATTGCGACACTACATTTAACATTAAATCTTTATATTCAAAAATGTAGTGGTTATATTAGTATCTTCAATTTATTGGTAAGAAATGAAATAAAAAATTAGCTCTTCTGAAAAGTATAAACAAGTTTTCTCTGACAAACACAATAAAGCTAGACAGCTGTGTTCACATAAAATGCTGGCTGATAAAATGACTAGGCTATGACAACACAGGTGAATGCTTTCTTTATGGTTTCAATATATCATGTCGATGCAGAAGATGCATTTTTTGTAGGAAACAATGGTTCGATCAGTTGGGTACATGTCACTGAACCTAACTTTGAGTTCCAAATTCCTGCCTAACGAATAGATTTACAAATTATTTATTCACAATTCATTTTTGTTTTGGCCACATCCACTTCTTTGTCCGGATCATTTTTGACAAAACATTTCTCTGAATTTGCACACTATTCAAAAACCAGAAGGAAATGTCTTGGGAAATGTTGAATATGCCTTATATACTGTATTTCTGATGCTTGTGATATAAAATTCTATCTATCTATCTCTCCATATCTATCTATCTATCTATCTATCTATCTATCTATCTATCTATCTATCTATCTATCTATCTATCTATCTATCTATCCTCTCTGTGTGTTTGTGTGTCTGTGTGTCTGTGTGTCTCTGTCTGTCTCTCTCATCTAGCTGTCTGTCTAGATCTATATTTTATCTCATTTATTCACTTTTACTTTAAGTACCTATGGCCTACAACCAGCAATTTCCTACAATCAGGAAAAGTTTCCTTGGGTAGATGAAAGACTTGAAGAATTTGAAAACAGAGTTGGCCTAGGGAAAGCTACAAAGAACCAACACCAGGCAGAACCAGTGGAAGTGCATATTTTAATCTTGTATTTTATATTTTACATTTTATTTCATACAGTATGCCTTACTTTAATTGTGATGCTTCTGAAACAAATCTACATCAAGCAACCCACTGGGGCCCACATCTTCTGCCTCCCTTGTGCTCCACTTAGTTCAGAGATTACCAGCTGAAGCATAGCATTGCCTCAGTCAATAGCATGCGGTGGGAAATTATTAGAGGATAACTCATAAACCTTCAACAGTGATACAGTAGTTCAGGACCTTATCCCAAAGGTGCTTTTTTCAAGAGGCAACTTGACTTTCTGATTTTTCTTTGAAGTTCTTCAGCTTTTCAGAGCTGAAGAAACTTCTTGGATGAGAAGCAAAACATCTTCAGAGAAAAACCAGAAAGTCCAGTTTCCTCTTGAAAAAGCACCTTTTGGACAACCATGATCTGGATGACTGAGAATCTCAGTAGACATTCAGGATCTTGTGTAATAATGAAATGCTCATGAAGCACACAGAACACAGATAATTTTTGTTAATTTACAAAAATAATTGCCCATACATTAAATAAATAAATACAAAAATCATTATGACTAACAATAACTAAAACATTACACATACACACTAGTATTTATTTTATTTGGTTTGATGATCTCCACCTACAAAGCCACTCTTGGTGACTCATAATACAATAAACAGAATAAAAATAATATAACAAGAAAACTGGGCAAGAACCATATTTGAAAAGGAAGAAGGAATTAAAAAATCATAGTAAATCTGCCAGACCAACTCAGAACACATACCAATAATTCACCAAGGGTCACCTCACCTCACCTTAATCCAAGGCATGTCCGTAACATATCCATGTCTGTACCATGACATGCCCATAATTCCTCACACCATTGCATGCTGGACGTCTTGAACCTTCTGAGTGGTCTTTGAGGGTAGCTTCATAAGGAATGCATTGCTGCAGTCTAATTGTGAAGTCTTAGAGCATACATAACTGTCTGAAGGGCCTCCTTATCCAGGAAAGAGTACAATGGTGCAATAGATGAAGCTGTGCAAAGACTTTCCTGGCCACAGGTGTCATTTGTTCATCCAGCAAGAGCTGTGAATTCAAAAAGACCTCCAGATTGCGCACACATATACATCATGCATAGGTAGGGCAAATCCACTGAAAGTTAAGGATGGAAAATTCTTGGGACCATCTGGCCTTAATACTTAGCCACTTAGTAGAATTGAATTGGACACCATTCCTCCCCATCTAGGTCTACCCAACCCCCAGATATTGGGTAAAATCTTTACAGCCTTACTTGTTAGTGTGGGGCTGAACTGCAAATTAGTGGACCACCTCATCCAGTAGTTTCATGCATATGTTGAGTAAGAAGGGAGAAAGAGTTGAGTCAATGGAAACCCTCAAACATTAAGTTGAACCAACTCCAAAGGAGGGACAAAAAATTAAATGTATCCCCCAATTTCCAATCTCCAGAAGTACTTTACCCCCCCAAATATCAAAAACTATTGAGAGATCAATAAATACAATGATATCACCTCCATCCCTGTTTCACTACAGACTATCAAAAAGTTCAATCAAAATAATATCCTTAATAAATCGTGGTCTGAAATTGAAATAAGTTTAAACAATCCACTTTATCTAGGGTTCCCTGGTTTGACCATCATTGTTGGACCTGCCACAACTTAAACCTCTAAATGAAAATGACCCTTGTCTCCATTGTTTGAGAAAGGTATAGTTTATTAGTGATCAAGTGTATTGCAGTAATGCTTAGAATCACACACCAAAATCCCTAAGTTCTGCTTCCACCACCACCCTTAACTGTCCCTCATTGCCCAGAATAACCAATTAAGTCCATGCAATGTTTTCATAAATCAGTCCAAATGCAGTTTGGTAGGTAACTCCATCCTTCTTCCAGGAGGATGACCTTAGGGTAGGGTCTTGAGGAGATATTACATATCTGACATTAGTTGAGAAATATTTCACAAGAGTTCACACTCCTCTACTTGTTGCAGAATACTTTACACCACCAGACTTGAAATTCTAGACCTAGAAAACCTAGAACTATGCCGCCTTCAGTCCGATCTAAGTATAGTATATAAAATCATATATTGCAATGTCCTACCTGTCAATGAATACTTCAGCTTCAACCATAACAATACAAGAGCAAACAATAGATACAAACTCAAGGTTAATTGAACCAAACTTGATTGCAGGAAATACGACTTCAGCAACAGAGTGGTCAATGTCTGGAACACCCTATCTGACTCTGGGGTTTCTTCCCCAAACCCCAAAAACTTTAACCTTAGATTTTCTACTGTTGACCCTTTCCTAAGAGGTCTGTAGAGGGCGTCCATAAGCTCACCAACGTGCCTACTGTCCCTGTCCTATTGTTTCTTTTATTTTTCTTATATGTATCCATGTATTCATAACTATGTTTTTGCTTATACCTATTATCTTGTAAGCAATTGACAAACCAAATAAAATTAAAAAAATAGAAAATATTCAGCGTATAATCCTAGATTGAAAAGAAAGGAAAGAATAAGTAATGGTTAACATATGAATATGTGTTAATTTTTTAATGTTCTATTCATTTTTAACATTTCTAACCCTCACCTACTAGAAAATGTTCTAGAAGGGAATTTGGAGAATGGGATTAAATGTTGACAAGTCTTTCAAATCTGTGGAATCAAGAAACAATTTGAGTTCCCTTTAATCTTTTCAAAGCATATTTAGTAATTAAGAAACCTGAAGTATCTCAGGTCAGCATCATGTTCTCTTCCTCTCATATAAGGGAGTTATCTTGCCAGCGTACAGAATAACTCAGATCAGTGTGATATAATGATTCTGACTTCCAATTTAACCATTAGTTTAAAACACTGAAAGAAATCTAAGGAAATCTAAACTGAAGTAGCATAAATATTCCATCTCTTTGGTAAGTATTGTAAATTTAGTCGCAATTTATGATTTCTAACAGAATAATGTCCCAGAGGTGCTTTTTCAAAAGGCAACTGGACTTTGTATTTTCTTGAAGACATTTCGCTTCTCATCCAAGAAGCTTCTTCAGTTCTAACAGAATAATAGTTTTAAAAGTATATTTTATTTCATTAAATCATTCCATAATATAAAATCAAGCTTTTTTTAGAGGAAAAAAGACATGACTTTTGATTTTTGTTCATCTGCAAAGATATAGATAATGTCATTTTACCAAGGCAATATTCTGTGAACCATCCACAGAAATGTCAATTGTTCACCAGTAGCCTGGATCTGCATCCAGTTAAATGTTTAAATTCTGGAAGCTTCAACAGATATTTCTTTTTCAACTGATTTTAGTGAGTGGGCAGCATGGATTAAGGGATGTGATCTCAATTAACAGTTTTCAGACAATTTTCAAACATGAAGACCATGTGCCATCTTGTAAGATTCTTCTTCGTGCTGATGTTGGTTCAGCCAGGTAAGAAATGAATGAATATATTTGGTATCTGTATGTTTATGAGAGTAAACTTTGGATCTATGGGCAAAAGGTATATGGTAAAGAACAAATAGCATGCATCAAACTTCTGGGTAATATATAATCCTAGCAAAACAAATATGCCAAATTCATAAGAAATTTTCAATTGTCTGGAGGAATTGAGGAATGAGATTTGCTTTGCACTTTTCCCCAACAATTATTTCAGAAAGAATCAAATTTATAGACAATTAAATCCATGTATGGTGTTCTGTAACATACTGAGGGTAAGAAAAAGTAAATGAAAGAGCAAGAAATGATATTGGCAGTAAAATGATATTATATTATATACATTCAAAAAGAATATCTAAAATTAAATAAGGTAAAATAAAAAATAAAATAATAAAGTTAGAACAGAACTGAGCAGAATTCTTAGAATCTTTGAAACTCTTCTGGAATGTGATGTACATGGAAATTTGATTCCAAAATATTCTATTAATGTAACATTCAAAACATTCAAAGCACTCAAATTACTTCAAAACAGAAAGAAAACAAAGCATGAATAAAATCATATCACATAAAAGTATCAAGTTGAATTATGAAAGTATGGCTGGAACAAGATCAATTTTACATATCATTGAACTTTACTTTACCCTATAAATAAATCCCAACTGGCAAGATGAAATACAAATATATCCTCCACTTTCTTGATGTGGCTAGTCATGTGTACAGTATCTTAATGGAGAATTCAATGGTTTTCAGGGCAAAAGCAGGAATAGATATAAGAATGGCATTTTGCAATGGTCAGTTATTAAGAGAGGAGAATTGAGATGGGATCCCCACTTGTGACATATAGTATCTTCTGCTGTCACGCAATAATCATGCTGTAATAGTAGTAATTAGGACAGGATTTACTATATATTAGCTTGATGGTTTGATGATACTAACATTTACAATAAGGCATTTGTGGGGTTCTGCAGAGACTTGGGAATCTTTATGCCAGCAGCTATAACAGAAGAAATAATTGACCTTTTCAACCATTCATTTTAAAGTTGCTCACCAGATCAGGTTTGTAAGTTTAGAAATACTGTATGTAGGAATTACTCTTCAGTTTGCAAAACAGTCAAAATCATGCTACCCCAAAAAACCAGACTTGTTACATCATCAAAATGAAGAGGATCACAGTCATGTAGTTACTTTTTCCCCTTTCTACTTCACAATGACCTATATATCATATATTCTTATGGAGAACTACATTCATCTCTAGTTATTACTATCCTACGCAGTTAGCATTATACATGCATTTGGTGACTTTAAAAATCATACTGGATTTCAGTTCAGATATCTTTTGCAGTTCCCCTTAGAGTACATTTCTCCTTCCCTCCCCTCCCCTCCCCTCCCCTCCCCTCCCCTCCTTCCCTCCCTCCCTCCCTCCCTTTCTTCCTTCTTCATTTGAAAAATCAAAACATTTCTATCTCTACCACAGTTCTGAAGACATTTTTAAACATCCTGTGGTTTGTTTGCTTGCTTGTTTTCCATCCAGCATTACTATCCAGCAATAAAATGAATTACAAAATGAATACACACCATGAGATGTAGCACTGGCTCCAAGCTTGACTGGTTTCAAAAACAGGAGTTAGATCTATTAATGGAAGTCATGGACCTAGACTTTATCATTCTATCTATTCTCATACCATCATTCGTAATTCTTTTATGTTGAATAAAAGTTTCTTGTAAATCTTGGATTTAATCTCTAATCTATTGATTAAATATATACAGTGCATTCAGAAAGTATTCAGAACCCTTTCATTTTTGTCAATTTTGCTGTGCTGCAGTCTGATTCCACAGTTGTTAAAATTAATTTTTCTTCATTAATCTACACTCAGTACCCAAATCAGAGTAGAGTTGGAAGCGACCTTGGAGGTCTTCTAGTCCAGCCCCCTGCTCAACAGAAGACTCTCCAGTCTCATTTTAAAAACCTCTAGTGATGAAGCACTTACAACTTCTGATGGCAAGCTGTTCCATTGGTTAATTGTTCTCACTGTTAGGAAGTTTCTCCTTAGTTCCAAGTTGCTTCTCTCCTTGATTAGTTTCCATCCATTATTTTTTTGTCCTGCCTACAGGTGCTTTGGTAAAAAAAAGTTGACCCCCTCCTCTTTGTGGCAACCCCCCAAATACTGGAATACTGCTATCATGTCACCCCAGTCCTTCTTTTCTTTAAACTAGCCAAGCCCAAATCCTGCAACCATTCTTCATGTTTGAGACCCCAGACCTTTAAGCATCTTAGTTGCCTTTTTCCAAAGTCTATGTTGATAGTAAAAGAGGTGACTAAAAATTGATGGTCACTCTGACCATCAGAGATCCTGTGTGGAGATGGTACAGAGTTCCAGAAGGACAACCATCTCTGCAGCATTCCATTGATCTGGGCTTTATGGCAGAGTGGCTAAATGGAAGCTTCTCCTCAATGCAAAATACATGAATGCTGGCTTTAAGTTTGCAAAAAAGCATCTGAAGGACTCTTGGATTGTGAGGAACAAGATTCTCTGGTCTGATGAAACCAAATGTTATAACTGGAGAAAACCAGGCACTGCTCATCACCTGCCCAATACCATCCCAACAGTGAAGCATGGTAGTAACAGCATCATGTTGTCGATGTGTTTTTCAGCATCAGGAACTGGGAGATTGATTAGGGTTGAGGGAAAACTGAATGGAGCAACGTACAGGGATATCCTCAATGAAAGTTCCACAGTGCTCAGGACCTCAGATTGGGCCCATGACTTTCCATCATGACAATGATCCTAAGCACACAGCCAAGAAAACAAGAAATTGCTTAGAGACAACTTTTTGACTGTCTAGAGTGGCTCCTGCAAGAGCCCTAACTTGAACCTTATTGAACATCTCTGGAGAGACCTGAAAATTGCTGTCCACTGACAGTCACCATCCAACCTGACTGAGCTTGAGAGGATTTGCAAGGAAGAATGGCAGAGAAATCCCCCAATCCAGCAGTGCAAAGCTTGTCATGTCATACCCCAAAAGACTCAAGGTTATAATTGCTGCCAAAGGTGCTTCAACAACGTACTGAGTGAAGAATCTGAATACTTATGTCAATATGATATTTCAGTTTTTTTTCCTTGTTAATAAATTAGTAGACATTTCTAAAAGTCTGTTTTCACTTTGTCATTATGGGGTATTAAGTGTAGATAAATAAGAAAAAAATGAATTTCAACAATCAGGATGCAGCAATACAAAATTAACAAAAGTGAAGGGGATCTGAATACTTTCTAAATGCATTGTATTTATAGGATGCTACACTTCAGCCCACATTTGCTGCACAAAAAAAATCCAATAATTTTCTCAATTGAGATGGAGGTCATCAGGCAAAATTAAAGCTTACCAGCAAATGGTGGAATTAAAGGAGGAATAAAGGATATTTCTAAATTTATTTCCTTTAAAAATCTTTCATTTCTAGTTATAACCCTGAAACCATGTGGGAGCTAACTTCAGAAGTACATCTTTAATCTGTCAAACTGAAAGAACATATCGAATGCCCTTAAGGAAAATTATTAAAAGTTACTGTTAGACACTGTGTTCCCACATGATTAGTAAGAGATTTTGATTGACTGATAATGTGCCATCAAGCTGCGATGCTCCTTTTGATCTTTATAAATAGCATTGGAGTAACAATGTATTTCAGAACTTGAAAGCAAGCATATAGCATAAGTTTAACTAGAAATAACAAGAGTGTCCCATCTTTTGAGCAAGTAATTCAATGCTGTATGTTTGGGTCTCTTTCTGTTAATCAATGATCTGAAGATGGCAGTAACTAATGTAGGAAATTTTTTTTTTCAATTTTTTTTTTATTCTTTAAACATTTCTTTGAGTGAACACTGTGATTCCAAGTTTTGACATACATACATAATCAAAATTACATTTTCAGCTTTCTTATCCAGTTTCATATTATATCATTACCTATTCCATTTTTCTTTTAGTATGTGCACAAGCATATATGATATTTTATTTAAATTTTAGTGTGTGCATAAGCACACCAACATGCCTATCATTCCTGTCCTATTGTTTCTTTTATATATTTTTTATTTTTCTTATATGTATCCATGTGTTCATAATTATGTTTTTACTTATACGTATTATCTTGTAAGCAATTGACAATAAAAATAAATAAAATAAATAAATGTTTTATCACCTCATGTTATTTCATTCATCATTTCCAGACAGAAAAAACATTCATCCTAAAATATGTTATCCAATATTTATCCCCTTTCATTGTCAATTCAATCCTGCCGCCTATTTTTATTTCATATATTCTTCCCTTTTTATTTCATTAAACTCAATATATAACAAATTAAAAAAATAATAAAAAACACATATGAATATATAGCCATTTTTAGTTACTACATCCCAGAGGTGGTATTCAGGAGGTTCTGACCAGTTCTGGAGAACCGGTAGTAGAAATTTTGAGTAGTTCGGAGAACTGGCAAATACCACCTCTGACTGGAGATTTTACAGTATCCTTCCCCTGCCATCCCCACTAAGTCAGAACCAGTAGTAAAAAAAATTGAATCCCACCACTGCTACATCCTATATTAACCACAAGGATCTCCTATTTTCTATTATATATGCATATATTTCTTTTTCCCCCAATCAGATTCCACATGGTATTCTATCCCTATTACATAATAACTCTTAGATTTATTCCAAAAGCATTTATATAACAAACCAATTGTAAATATCAATAACAATATTATAATTTTTAATTTCCATGCTCTGTATTCATTTTCTTTATCACCTTACTAATTATTATATAGTAATCTTATTTTAAATTCTTATTTAACATTATAATCATTTTTAATTTTCATACTTCTTCCAATTACATTTATGTGGCAAATTATATTTTCTATTTCATTCCCATGTAATCCATTGTATAAAATTAATAACAATATAATCATTTTTGATTCTCTTACTCCACATTCACTTTCCTCACCACATAATTGTACCTTAAATAGCATTCTTATAATAAATTCTTATTTCCATTTCTATTCCAATTAAATTTATTTGCTTATTTTTAATAATAATTCCCAGTAAACCTTTAATTCCAAAGTTCCCTAACCTATATATCTATATTCTAAAATACCAAAGTTCATTTCCATGTGGAATCCCCCATCCTTCATATCTTTAACCATTGTCTCTTGGTCTCTTGCCTATATAATTTCTTCTAATCTTAACTTGCTTTCCCTTTTCTATCATTTTTCGGTCCTTCCTCTTAATTCCCCCTTTCCCCCTTATTATTCTCCTTAGTTTCCTCTCCCTGTTGTTTGTTTTAACCCACTCCCTCTCCTGGTTTTTCCCCTATAATTTCCTCTTCTGTAATTTCTTTTTCTTTCTTTTTATCTGTAAAACCTTTTTTCCTTTATTTGTCACATCAATCATTAAAGTCTTAGATTTAATTCCTTTTGTAATGTCCATTGTTCTCTTTGTTCTTTTAAGCTGGCTTCCTCTTCACTTAACCCCTGTCCCTTGGGCTTTCTTTGTTCTTCTGAGATCTGCATCGCCATTTCTAATTTTTCTGCCATAATGTTCCATAGTTCCAAACTTTCTTTTATATTCCCCTCAAGCTTTCCAATTCTGATGGAAGTTCCTTGCATAGTTCTTTCATTTTGCTATATTTCCTCTTTGTCTTCTTTGGTGTTTATATCTAATCAAATTGTCCTGTAGTTTGTTAACACCAGCATCTTTTTACTTTAATTTTTGTCCATTATTCTTTGTTTCCAATATTAGTTTTTCTAGCTCTTTATTAGACAGCTCCAAGTCCACCAATCAGTCTCAAAATAGTATCTTCATGTAGTCGTTTACTGTAGTATTTTAATATTCCACTTTCCAGAGTTATTATTGTATAAAAACCTTTTGTTTTATTTCAAATTCACACCTTAGTTAGACCAAAAATTTTCTATAGGGTCAAAAAAGAATTTTCCTTTACCATTAGGTGACACTCTTACATCAATTTTCACTTTCCACCTTTTAGTTTCTGCTTTTTTAAAGCTTGCATTAACTCCGCTAATTTGCAATCATTTGCTGTTATTTCTTTTATAGTCAATTCCACAATTTTTAATCAATGTCTAATTAAATGCCAATTTCAGTATAACATTCAATTTGGTTTTTCAATCTGATATGGCAAAAAAAAATCTTCTCTGAGTAATATCACTTCCGTTAAATCTTTTTCAATTCCAATTTTTTTACCTTTGCCAATTTTCCTCTTTTTTAAAAAATCATTGCTTCTGCAATCCTTAATGAGGACTCTTTCTTTCACTTTTCTGGGGTTATCTTTTAAAATCCTGAGTATTTCGCCTGTTCCACACACCATTCACTACTCACCGCTCCAGCACAAACTTGGTTCCCAGATAGCTTCCCATCTTCGTGACAGCCATTAAAGATTGCCACTACAGCCTGTCTTTGGAGGGAGTGTTCCTAGCCAAGGAGAGGAGATGTGGCTCCCCTCAACTCGGCAGGTGGTCTCGCCATTTTCCCCCACCCCTACAGGGTGGCTCCGGTCCTGTTTGGACCCTCCAACAGGTAGAGCATGGATTGAAGCTGCACATGATCATGGACTCCAATCTTTCTTCAATGGAAATATCACTGGAAGCCAGGAAAAGGATCTTACTTCATTTGGTATAAATATTAAATGTGCAGCAGCTGGAAGAAGTTCATTTTATTTATTTATTAAATTTATATGCTACCCATATTACTATTCAAAGCATCTTTCAGGTCTCAAAGCAAGTTAAAAGGAGTCAGTTAGGAGAAGGAGGAGAAATGAGAAGACATCTTCAAAACTTGCAGAATGAATGTGAAAATAAAACAATCACCACAGTAATACCATTATTAGGGCCTCCATAGGAAGGAAGAGGATCAAACATCAAAATAACAGCTGCAACTCCATGATCAATGCCTTGCCTCTTTTTATCATGTGTGATACAAGTAAAAAAAGGTGGAACTTTGACTATCTTATTGTGGCTGCCATTTTAACCCTGTTGATCTTCCTGCAGATGTCCTTGATTATTATAGAAACTCATACCATAGACTGAAAAGGGTTTCAAATGAGTAATTAAAAAGATTAAGTCCTATGACAACTTGCTGTGGCCAACTCACCACAGCCAACTTGTAGCATCCAACTCTCTGTGGCCAACTTGCTACAGAACAATTCACCATGGCCAACTCACCATAGGACAACTCACTGTGGGACAAGAGTTACACCAATAATGAAGAAATAATGGAATAGAATCATTAAAGAAAGGATGCCAAAGGAGGGATAAATGAAATGTGAATGATAAAAATTTAAATATTTTTAAAATTATTCCAGATATTTAAATTGAATTGTTGATTTGTTGCACAGTGAATTGTCCCAAGGTGAGTTGTCCGTGGTAAGTTGTCCTGCAATGAGTTGCCCATGGTGAATTGGCCACACTGAATCGGCCATAGCAAGTTGACCATGATGAATTGGCTGTGGTGAGTTGTCCCATTCCAGCTACAGCAATTCTTCTACGAGGAGAGAGGCTGCAATATCTGGAGTATGGAGTAAGAGAAAGGCAAGATATTGGGGTATGTAAAATTATTCATAGTATGAAAGATATGCATAGAATTGTTCTCTCACACACACAATATAAGAATTTTGGGTACAGTGTTAAAACTAAATACAAAGAGCTTTAGGACCAAGCAAAGGCAATTCTACCCTCCTTCATACAATTCATACTTAAACAGAAAGATTTGCTATCTTCAGTATAGGGATAATCATGTCATTCTTTCATTTTAAAATGGTTTAGAATGATTAATACTTATTAATTAATCAGGCTTCTTGTGATGACCCTTTCTCCAGAAAATATATCTGCATATTGTCATTATCCCTATTATCCCTAAGCTTTTCAAGACCTGTTATAATGTGAGTTTTTTAGGAAGGCACCAGAGCATAAAACAGGTTATACTGGAGTAACTGCTTGTGGGTTGCTGTTCCTACTGCTCTGTTGTTGTTTATGATTTTTAATGTTTATTTTATGTTTTGTCTTTTAATGAACCGTAATCCCTTACATCAGGGTGGATTCAGGGTAACTGAATGGAGCTGAGTGTTTACTGACCGGTTGCCCTTCCTTTGCCAATTATCTGTTCACAGCAGATAATTACTCATTGGGCCCAGGGAGAGAAATATGTGCCGCTACCTAGGATCAAACTCACAGCCTCCTGATTGTGAAGCGAGAGCTCCACCTCTAGGCCATTGTACCACTCAATCTAGAGTCTTTGGACAAAATATTATTGAAGTTCAGGGTCAGTAAGTAAGTAAATTTATATTGTATGCCACCCAGAATAGTGTTATCTCAGATAAGTAACTATATAAATTAACAAATACATAACATTAATTTTGAAAATAATCCATTAATGGCCATTAGTCTTAATGTCTACCAGAATCATAAGCAGCATGCCTTAGATGTTAGTTGCTAGAGCTGTAGAAGAAGCCTCTTACCCATGTCTGTGAATTTGTTGATGCAAATTTTGCTAGTAATACAGAATATTGGACTTCATAGACATAGCCTAATCTACCTAGGTTTTCATATTTATTTTATATAATTAAGTTATACCAATATTGTATATTGCATAAAAAGCATTAATTGAATCCCAACGAATTAATTTTACAAAATGGTTTTGACTTGAAAATCAAAATGCAGGGAATATCTCTCTCTTCTTCAAAAGATCTTACCCTTACTATAATTATATTCAAATATAAAAAGAATCGCAGGACAGACCTTCCAGCCACCTCATGAACTAAGTGGAATCCCCACTTCTATCCTCTGTAAAAAAAAATTCCTCCCTAGCAGCAGCCACTTATTTGCCTGATGGCCTTGTACTTACAGCTTCTTGATGGCTTCCCCTTTGATTTTCCCCTTGAAAACTTCCCACAAGCAAAGTAAATGGGGGAGCTGCTACATATTTGAGGGAAGGGAGGGAGGGAAAGAAGGAAGGAAGGAAGGAAGGAAGGAAGGAAGGGGAGGGAGGTTTCCTCTGCTCTCCACCAGCTTCCCAAAAGGAAACTCAAGAGGGAACCTGGCAGGAAATAAAAAGTCACTCCCACTGCTTTTTTGCTTATCTATGGTTATTATTTTGTTTCTCTGTTCAGCAAATGAAATAACTATGGAATGATGACACAACAGAGCATCCATTGTCTAATTCTTTATAAAGTTCATCTGACAAACTAACTTTGTAGGAAGTGGAAAAATATGGCCCAGCCATTCTCTCAGGCCTAGAAAGAAGGGAATGGAAAGCACAATAAAGTGCCAAGAAAACCGCAGGGATTTGTCCAGGCACCTACCAGGAGTCAAGATTCACACACACACACACACACACACACACACACACACACACACACACAATCATATATGTATATGTATACAGTGGTGTGTGTGTGTGTGTTTAATAGCAGAACTATTTTAAATAATTTAATAAGGAAACATGAAATAAAGTAACTCTACCTGTAGTCTCTCATTCTTTCTCAGTAGGAGAATATTAAATTTCTTCTTTATTTTAGGACAACTGTGCAGTGTCTCAGACTCTTTAAAACTACAAGGATGTTGTGTTTCACAGGCATTGTCTGCTTTATGTTGGGGGTCCCCAAACTTCGGGATGGGGCCCACTGCTGGGCCATGGCCCATTCAGAACCAGGCTACACAAATGGTGTGTGTGTGTGAATCTGTTTTTCTGAAAGTGGCACATGTGAAACCATTCTCCCCAATCCCCACGTACTACCTCCGCCAGTCTTCCAAGCTGGAAAGATTGGAGACCACTGTTTATGTCAATGGAATCTCGAAGTAAACTCTACCAATATGCAAATAATCTAAGGACATATTCTGTTTTCTTTATGAAGTAAACAAAAGTTTATTACATAAAATACCTGAAAAAAATACTTATTCTTTTAGCATACATCTGGCACTTTGAAATTAGAAGCCTCTACCACTTAATTTTCAGGATATTTTTTTTCACTATTCTTCTTATTCAATTAAAATATTTTTCTTTAGAATCAAAAGAATGAGGACTTCCAAGTGCTCATTCTTTCAGTAATTATTCAGAAGGCAATGAACTACTGAATTCTTGACCCCAAAATGTGACTATGAGTAAAGCCTTCAATGGCTTTTGAGACAGAATCAAGAACAAGGACAAGAGGAAGTACAATATTTCTTGATATGGAATATCTTCAGCATAGTATCATATATTTTCCATGGAAAACACACAATCGCTTCCCCTCATGAGGAAATACAGTGCAGAATTATCAAAAACTTTGTTCATGGAAAGAAGGAGCTAGAAATGAAGTAAAATTAAAAAGAAATCAAATGTGCCTGTTTTAATCTTAAGTTTTATTTTTTTCCTCTTTGATCACAAATTCATTTTCCTTTCTTTTTTACAGGTGCCCCCAAATTAATTGTGAATAGGAAGCAGTGTGAAAAAGCTGGAGGATTGTGCATTTTCTCATTTTACTGCATTTGGCCTGCACGTATCAAGATTGGACGTTGTAGTATTTTTGTCAGATGCTGCATGTTTTGAAGTCAAACTGCTTCATATATAGGTTTAGAAACATACATCACCAATTTGTTCAATATTAAAGTAAATAAAACAAGCTTTTATAAATATATTTGTATGTACAAAAATCACTTAGTAACACAAATGATGTGTTGTAACATGAAAACATTTATTTTTTTTTTAACTTGGAAAGCACTTTTGTAATAGTTTAGAAAAAGAAAGATTCAGTAAATAAATTATTGAAATCATACACAATGAAAAGCCAAGAGCAAAACAGAATCAACAAAATTGCAATCATACTAGAAAAGAAAGGATACAGTATTAATTGCAGCTCTAAAAACAACTTCAGGGACTCCTTGACTTACAATCGTTTATTTACAACCATTCGAAGTTGTGATAGTGCTGAATGAAAAAAAACTTACATCTTTAGAATCAGAATCGAGCTGGAAGGGAGCTTGGAGGTCTTCTAATCCAGCCTCCTGCTCAAGCAGGAGATCTTATACTATTTCTGACAAGTCTCTTCTTAAAAACTGGTAATGAAGCACCGACAACCTCTGAAGACAAGCTGTTCCCTTGGTTAATTGTCCTCACTGTTTGGAAGTTTCTCCTCAATTCCAGATTGCTTCTCTCCTTGATTGCTCCTCCATTGTTTCTTGTTCTGCCTTCTAGTTCTTTGGAAAATAACTTGACAACTCTTTGTGGCAGCCTCTCAAATACTGGAATACTGCTATCATGTCCTCACTAGTCCTTCTTTTCTTTAAACTAGCCAAACCTAAATCTTCCCACCATTCTTCATATGTTTTAATCATCTTAGTCGCTCTTCTTTGCACTTTTTCCAAAGTCTCAATATCTTTTTTGTAATGTGTTGACTAAAACTGAATGCAATATTCTAGGGGTGGTCTTACTAAGGACTTTAAAAAGCAGTACTAATACGTCACATGATTTTGATTCTGTGCCTCTGTTTATATAATTAAGGATTGTATTATCTTTTTTGGCTGCCTCTGCACACTGCTGACTCATGTTTAAATGATTGTCCACGAAGACGCCAAGGTCCCTTTCACAGTTACTATTTTGGAGCCAGGTTTTGCCTAATCTGTACTTGTACCTTTGGCTTTTTCTGTCCTGGTGTAAAACTTTGCTTTTTTCCACATTAAATTTCATTTTGTTGGATAGGGCCCATTGTCTGTCAAGGTCTTTTTGGATCCTGAGCTTGTCTTCTTTAATCTTGTGCATTTTGAATTTAATCTTGTGCATTTAGAAGAATTATAATTCTTCTCCTAATCTTGTGCACAAAATTACCGCAATTGAAGCACACAAACCCCCATGGGTGATTGTAATCTGGATGCACTCAAGACCAGTTTCCAAGCACCTCACATGTGGCCATCACTCTTTGAAATCATTTCTGAGATCTTCTCCAGAAAGTCAAAGGGGAAACCAGCAGAGAAGGCTGCAAGCTACTTTTGCTTGTAACAGTTGTAACAGATAATCAGAGTTGGAAGGGACCTTGTAGGTCATCTAGTTCAACCCTCTCTGACAGATGGGGGTCCAATCTCTTCTTGAAAGTTTCAAGTGATGGCTGATGATTAGGGGATTGGAGATTAAAACATATGAAGAACGGTTGCAGGAACTGGGCATGACTAGTCTAGTGAAGAGAAGGATCAGGGGAGACATTATAGCAGCCTTCCAATATTTGAGGGGCTGCCACAGTGAGGAAGGGATCAAGCTGTTTTCTAAAGCACCTGTAGGCCAGACAAGGAATAATGGATGGAAACTGAACAAAGAGAGATTTAACATGGAAATAAGGAGAAACTTTCTGACAGTGAGAACAATCAACCAATGGAACAAACTTGCCCTCGGAAGTTGTGGCAGCAGCATCATTTGAGACTTTCAAGAAGAGATTGGACTGCTATTTGTCAGAAACGATGTAAGGTCTCCCGCTTGGGCTGGGGATTGGATAGATGACCTACAAAGTCCCTTCCAATTCTGATTATCTGTTAATATGTTAATATGTTAAACTCTCCTGTGCATACTCCCCACTCCTTTCCTGATCCTCTCCTACCTGGCAGCACCTAAAGCTTGCAAATTCTTCCCCACTGCCTTGATTTTGGGTAGCTGGAAGAGAGATAACATCTTAACAGCTGGGGCATTCACTTAATGGTGGCAACTGAGATTTCCTGGATTGCCATTACTAAGCAAAACAATTGTACTTTATGACCACATCACTCAACATCATCCCAATTGTGGTTGTAAGTTGACAATTATCAGCATTTCTTAACAACTCAAATCAGAAAGCCCTATAAAATGAAATGCCATGGTTAATATTGCAACTGAAAATGTTCTTTTTCAGGCTCCAGATTGTTGGAAGATATCAGGTAGCATCACTTCAAAATATAGAAATTTATACAATCATTGTTTGCTATTGAACCTAGAATATTTGTGAAGTAATATTGCACTCTGTTCTGCAGATGCAATGCAATTCTTCCTCTCAAGATGAGAGTATATAGTGTGAGGGAATATTCCTGAAGATACTGTTATTAAAAAACAACAAATGGGTTGGGAATTTGATGTTGTTATTTAGAATGAAAATTTCAACTGGTAGTCACTTTAAATCCAATTATGAGAATTTACTAAAGTGGATGAAAAGAGTTTTTTTTCTGATTTATTATAAGAGGAGACACATTTCTCATCAAGATGCTATGTCTTACCTCTAATCCTTTGCCAGCAATTGTAGTAGCTTGAACAGGGATATGTACATATTTCTTTTAGCAACTGACTGGAAGAACCAGACAAAGTTTCTGAACATTTGCTAACCGTCTGCAGAGGCCTTTCAGATTCTATAACTGCTGCACAAGAGGCCATATTGCTTTGTATTAATATTCAAAGTCACATAGAAATGTACACAAATACAAAATATCCCATTTGCTTTTCTGTGCTAAGAAACCAGACCCATCTGCATATTCTGAAATATTAATATATAGAAAATATCAATCAGCCAATGTTCTGATTGCTTACTGAGTGAATTTACAGAACCACTACACAAAACCTTTTCGTTTGTAAATTGACAAAAGTCAGACGACTCTACTTTTTCCTTCTGTATATTCGGGTGGTGCCCTGACTTCAGATAAATGACTAATCTTGAGCAATCCTAGGAATCATTTTGGCAGATGAAGAGAAGTTCAAATCAAAATTTAAAGAAGCATCTACTGAGTTTGGGCTACTATACGTGCTGGAAAAAATGTGAATGATCAAACCAAGTTAATCCAGGACTATACAAAAATACTGAATTAAGTCCCTCAAGGAATGTTGGAAGAGATCCTTCCATTGTGCAAGTATGCCTAGCAAAGTAAAGTTCCTCTGACATATTTTAGATTTTTTTTAAAAAAAAGACACATTTCTTGAAGATTTGTGTAACTCTGCTCTTTCTCTTGTTAGATGGTGCTCTAGTTAATGAGGGTTGGCAGACTTTTGAAAGCTCTATTGCTTTGCTTCTCCTGGTCCAACCTCTTTGATCTCCATTGATTGATCTTTGTCAAAGGAATCACCTTATTGTTATCTACCCAAATATTTATGCTCATACATTGATTTTGAAGCTATTGTTCCATTCAGGGGCTGAAAGTGAAGATGGATCCTGGGCAAAAATATTCTTTCTCCGTTTTAGAATTTCAAAGAGAAAATGCTCCTGTTTATTGCCTCTTTAGGGTTGCAATTAGTACATTGCAGTATTTTAAGGGAAAAGAGAAATACACACCTGTCATTTATTGGCAATTCACTAATAGAACTAGGAAAGGAGAATATGTGAAGGTTTTTTAAAAAAGAGGAGAACAACTTTTCTGAACAAAAATGTGATCAAAACTGGGAACAGCAAAGACATGCCAGAATGCCCAGAGATATAATTTTGATACCATTGAACCTGGAATTGATCTTAAATTAATGCATTATACTTTAGTTCCTCTTTCTGGCACACCATGCCTTCTGCAGAAGCAATGCACCACAAATTTCTTTAGATACACATTGTACCAAAAATGTTAATGCAGACAGAGGAAGAATAGAAGAATAAGATCTTATCAGACCACTCTCTGGCTCACTCAGCCTCTCTTGCTTGTTGAGTTTTGTTTTGTTTTTAAGAATATCTGAGCTTCTGCACGCAAATGTCTTATTTTTTCGTTACTGCTTCTTTGTGGATGCCATAATGCCTATATCCATTTTTAAAGTCTTCTAGTATAAGCAGGTTTGTAGAATTTAGCACTGAAATGAATAACTAACCATAGATATTTCGACTATGATCTGTAGATTTTTCCGTACAAATATAAATACGTTATTGCTACCTTGTTAACTTCAAGTAGCTTGGCAAAAAGCACACAGTAACCCTCCCCCACAACATAATCTGTCTCCCATTCCACTACATACTTCCTCTGAGATTCTGCTTCCATAAGTGAGCTAGCATAACCTTCAAAAGGAGTTGATATACCCTAAACTAGTCCTCTCCCTTTCATGGAGGGAAGTCACTTAGGAGAATGTCCACTTTGGGTTGGTAATGTAAAACATGTCAATCCATTTCATAAACAGAAGACAGGCAATTTTTAGGTTACAATTCCTAATCACCATTATAACAAAATTTGGAAATGTACCAGTTTCCAATTGCACTTCAGTTTTCATATTGATTTGGAAATATTCATTAGATTATTTTGTTCTCTCCTGCCAAAGTAAGATTCTATTTCATAGGAGGAATTCATATACCCCTTTTCTTTGAAACAATGTTTGTATTCACTCTTTTGTAGTGAGAAATAAATATTTTTTTCTACTTGGAATACTTAATGAAGAAAAGGAGGATTGCCTTGTGAAAATAAATATGCATCTGAATATACTCATAATTGCAACCTTTATGTTTGCTTCCCATATTTAGATTGTAGTCAATGTGGAAACTGTCCATCATTGGCCTTGATTGTGTGTATGTGTGTATTGGGGGAAGGGTCATTTCCACATACCTTCAAGTCAGTCTTGGTTCTTGCAGACTACCTGGGCAACCCCCTGTAGTATTCTTGCCAAGATTGTAGAAGTAGTTTGCCTCTACCTTCTTCCAAGGGATAAAAGAGAAAGACTAGCCAATGTCACCAAGATGTTTTGAAGCATAAGATGGGACTAGAATTGACAGTTCCCCAGTTTCTAGCCTGATATTTTAAACACTACACCAGGAGTGTCAAACTTACTTCGTCATGGTGATGTCACGTGACATATGTAATTTCTCCTTCACTAAACTGGGTGGGGCGGGATCAGCATGTGATGCATCTGGCCTGTGGGCCATGAGTTTACATTCCTGCACTACACTAACTTGGCTATCTTATCCTATAACTAGGAAGGCAAAATAATACACATCAGAAGCCAAAGAAGTTTTATGTAATATGTTGGTGCAGAAAAGGTCTATTCATCCAAAGTTCACAGATTCACTTTTGCTTGTGTAACTAATCTAGCAGATAGTTCTGAAGAATTCACACTAAAATCTGTATGAAGAAGATAATAGCTCTCTGTTACTCTAGTATAGATTACAGATTGTGTTAATCACACAGTAAGAGTTCAACAATTCCCTAGGTAAATTAATTCTAGACTGAATTGTTCTCACTGTTAGGATGTTTTCTTCACATTCAGCTAGAATCTGATTTCCTGTAATTATTATTTATTGTATTAATTAATTAACTCCCACTCCATTCCCATAGATTCTGATTTCTAATACAGTATATTCATCAAAACATTTTAAAATATACAATTGAGATATATAAATGCAAAAGCAATAATTGTTCATCCTCTGGGGCCAAGCCAGAATTCAACATTCCCAAAGCTGTATTTTTATAGATCTATGAAAGCTTGGTGGCAAAAGTCAGTCTGGGTATGTGAGGGTCTATTTGTATCGGTCCTTTAAGTAACTGGATTCATCACATCCAAGCCCTTTAATATGATCTTCACACTAACACCTATGTGATGGAGACAGTGGCCCCCAGTCCATGCATGAAAGTTTAAAATGTGACTGTATCTTCCCAGAGATAATTAAATCCAATTCAAATATTGACCTCTCCCTCTCTTTGTGCATTAACCACACAGAGAAGATTATATCAGAATGGAGGGTATCTATATTTGCACCCATATAAAAATAGAAGTTGGAATGGCCTGGCTAATTAAAGGCCAGTTAGTTTACAGTAGTGAACATCATTAGCAAACTATATGCCAGGCACCGATTCAACAAATCCAAAACTAGATAGCAGATGAAGAAAAAGTCAACCCTGAGCAAGCAGGGGAAGATCCAGCACAAACCATTGCTTAGTGTTCAACATTTGGCAGACAAATATACCAATCACTCTGATTTGAACCTATATGTAGCCTTCATTTATTTCAAGGCAGCATTTGATAATATATCCAGGGTTAGAGTCTGGAAGATTTTTTGTCAAAAGACTCTTGCTCTTAATTCATAAGTTATATGATAAAACCAGACTTAGAGTGAAATGTAACCAGGAGGCCATGTTATAAAGTATCTGATTAAAACCTTCTAGAGAGTTGATGTTCATGTGCTTTAATTAGCTGATAGTCTTGTCTCCATCTAATTCTACACTGATGATCACACTCTAAAAACCAAGAAAGACATGTTGAGACTCATCTAAGCAGTTTCCTTTATTGTTCCTCACCTATACTATAGACAGACATCTTACGAAACATCTTACGAACAGACATCTTACGAAAGATTATTTGCATCATGAAATATATAGAAAGGAGCTTTCATCCTTTTTCTCAATACAGTGTTAATTATCATTGGATCTGACAGAAACTGCTAAGTCAGTCTCCTTCATTTCCAGTTTCCTATACCAAACAGGCCAAATACTTTTCCTCTTTAATGTTTCCAACATAGGCATTGCAGTCTCTAATCACAAGGAGTACATCTTCCTCACATGTTCTGTTGATTTCAAACTTAAAGTTGATTGTGGAAATCAACCACATATTTTACTGCCTTATTAGTCATCAGTGATTCACAATACATCAGCAGACTGAATGATTGGTCTTACATGGGTAATAGGATGTAGCAATTATAGGGTAGGAATACAATGAAAAATATCCACTTTCAAGTGCATACTCAATGATGGAGCTCCTTGGGTAACTTTCAACAACTTCATATACTTTAGCAGGAGTGAGCTGTTTAGACTAATCTGAAAAGTCAACAGTATGGCTACCATAACCACAAATGTCTTATGGCAGTTGAAAAAGACTGTTTAATCTGTTTTGTTTGCTGTAACGTGACTCTGGGTTGCTTATGATGTTTATATATATGTACACAGCTTGTATAACAATATAAATGTGCTGCCCCCTCAAAATAATGCAACATACAGCCATTAAAGTCTAAACTTCTTACAACAAAAGTGAGCACACCCCTAAGTGATAATGTCCAAACTGGGCCCAAAGGGTCAATATTTTGTGTGGCCACCATTATTTTCCAGCACTGCCTTAACCCTCTTGGGCACAGAATTCAGCAGAGCTTCACTGCCACTGGAGTCCACTTCCACTCCTCTATGATGATGTCACAGAGCTGGTGGATGTTAGAGACATTGAACACCTACACCTTCTATTTCAGGATGCCCCACAGATGCTCAATAGTGTTTGGGTCTGGAGACATGCTCAGCCAGTCCATCATCTTTACCCTCAGCTTCTTTTGCAAGGCAGTGGTCATTTTGGAGGTGTGTTTGGGGTTGTTACTATGTTGGAATACTGCCCTGTGACCCACTCTCTGAAGGGAGGAGATCATGCTTTGCTTCAGTATGTCACAGTATATGTTAGCATTCATGGTTCCCTCAATGAACTGTAGTTCCTCAGTGCCAGCAGGACTCATGCAACCCCAGACCATGACATTTCCACCACCATGCTTGACTGTAGGCAAGACAAACTTGTCTTTGAACTCCTCACCTGGTTACCACCACACACACTTGAGACTGTCTGAACCAAATAAGTTTATCTTGGTCTCATCAGAACATAGAACATAGTTCCAGAAATCTATGTCCTTAAGTCTGCTTGTCTGCAACAAACCATTTGCCTTTCTTGTGCATCATCTTTAGAAGAGGCTTCCTTCTGGGATCACAGCCCTGCCTTTGATGCAGTGTGCGGCATATGGTCTGAGTACTCACAGGCTGACCCCTCATCCCTTCAATCTCTGCAGCAATGCTAGCAGCACTCATATGTCTATTTCCCAAAGCCAACCTCTGGATATGACACTGAGCACAGGCACTCAACTTCTTTGTTGATCATGGTAAGGCCTGCTCTGAGTGGAACCTGTCCTGTTAAACCACTGTATGGTCTTGGCCACCATTCTGCAACTCAGTTTCAGGGTCTTGGCAATCTTCTTATAGCCTGGGCCATCTTTATGTAGAGCAACAATTCATTTTTTCAGATCCTCAGAGAGTTCATTGCCATGAGGTGCCATGTTGAATTTCCAGTGACCAGTATGAGAGAGTGAGAGTGATAACACCAAATTTAACACACCTGCTGCCCCTTCAAACCTGAGACCTTGTAATACTAATGAGTCACATGCCACCAGGGAGGGAAAATGGCTACTTGGGCCCAATTTGAACATTATCACTTAGGGGTATACTCACTTTTGTTGCCAGGGGTTTAGACATTAATAGCTGTGTGTTGTGTTATTTTGAGGGGACAGCACATTTACACTGTTATACAACCTGTATACTCATTACTTTACATTGTAGCCAAATGTCATTTCTTCAGTGTTGTCACATGAAAAGATATACTTAATTATTCACAAAATGTGAGGGGGTGTATTCACTTCTGTGAGATACTGCGTATATATATTTGTTTTCTGATGTTCTCGCGGGTATTTGTATGTGGATCTTTGGTGAGAAGTACAGAGCTGAAGACCAAGCCTGAAGATGATGAATGAGACTTCATCGAAACGTTGCCTAGATACTTCCAATCTTACGTGGGAGAAAACCTGAATAACCAAAGATCCACACATATATATATAGATACACGCGCACACACACACACACACACACACACACACACATATACATACACACACACATATTATTTTTAATATGAACATTTCATCTTTCTTTAAACAGTGTGTCATCTGGGTACAAATATCTCTGTGCAATAACAATCAAAATTTACAACAGTATTTATTACATTGATATTGATTCTGTAATCTTACAATAGTTGTATTGAACATAAAAGTATTGAACATAATACACCTATTCATTTCTCCCTCATCTTCTAATAAGAATATAATAATATTAAACATAATAATCCTAATAGTCATAATAATAACAATCCAGTTTGATACCTAATAAGTAGCGGTCCAGTTTATTTATCAACCATTCTTCTGACCCTGTTAATATCTTGTCTAATTCTGTTAGTTCTTTACAGAAGCAATGTTAAATTACTATTGTTTTAATGTTTACTAGCTTTTATTTTTTTTAAAACCTGAATCACCTCTAGGTGAGATGGACAGCGTACAAGGAAAATAAATAAATAGATTAAATATAATTAAACTTATTTTGTACTTTCTTGCTGCTTTTGTACTGTTTTATTGGTCTTTCTTGTAAAGAGTCCTTATCTCTTGGGACAGTTGATAAATATAGTTAAGTAAATAAATTCAATTGGATGAAACTATCAGTTCCATTTTCTGCTCTTGTGAGCACGGTTTCAAAGCTATAATTTTTATGTTTAATGTACCATTTGTTCTGAGCCTTACAATGGATGCAAGGACAAATTATTCTTTCCTTTATTGCTGACACACATCATAGTTTTTAATTTTAGCTCAACATTCAGATTATTGGGATTCCATGAGTCTTTCCCTGTAAGTCAATCTCTGTATGATATTAATGTGTATGTCCTGGCTCCTGAAATCTTTTTTTGTTTGAACCACCTGATTGTACCCTATGACTATCATTAAGTACGTTAAGTATGTTATGATTCTTGATTCCTAATGGATGTAACTTTTCATTATGTATACTAAGAGTACTTACACCAAGACAAATTCCTTGTGTGTCACACTTGGCCAATAAAGTATTCTATTCTATTCTATTCTATTCTATTCTATTCTATTCTATTCTATTCTATTCTATTCTATTCCACATTTGAGAATTATTTAAACATTTAGAATCATATCCCAGTGACTAGCAAAAGACAAGAAATGTGGTCAATAATGACAGATGTTCAATTTCAAAGAAATTTCTGAATTTCTGCAACCCAACAAGACAGACACAGAATTCAGAGAATAATTAGGACTGCAGAAAAAACAATTACAACAAATCTGCTTTCCATCAAGGACCTGTATACTGCACGAGTCAAAAGGATGGCTGTGAAAATATTTACAGACCCCTCACTTCCTGGACATAAACTGTTTCAACTCCTACCCTCAAAACGACACTATAGAGCACTGCACACCAAAACAACTAGACACAAGAACAGTTTTTTCCTGAATGCCATCATTCTGTTAAATAAATAATTCCCTCAGCACTGTCAAACTACTTACTAAGTCTGCATTACTATTATTATTAATCTTCCCATCCTTCCTTTCACCAATCTCCTCCCACTTATGACTGTATGACTATAACTTTGTTGTTTGTATTCTTATGGTTTTTTTTTATTGATTGTTTCCTAGTATGACTTGATTGCTTATTATACCCTATGACTATTATTAAGTGTTGTATGATTCTTGATGAATGTATCTTTTCTTTTATGTACACTGAGAACATATGCATGAAGACAAATTCCTTGTGTGTCCAATCACACTTGGCCAATAAAGAATTCTATTCTATTCTATTCTATTCTATTCTATTCTATTCTATTCTATGCTATGCTATGCTATGCTATGCTATGCTATGCTATGCTATGCTATGCTATGCTATGAACCTGAATCAAGTTCACTAGAGGTAAATGAGGGGCGAGTCCATTATACCACCAGAATTTTGTTGATTATTAAATACCTTTTTCTTTCACATACACATTTTTAATATGTTTATTATAAGGCAGATGATAACTGTTTCAGTAATCTTAAAAATGTTCCACATATACCATGTTCTTAATCATTCTGTGCAGTTCATTTAATTTTATTAGTTTCAGCTACAGCCTACAAAATCCTCTTTGGGGGGGGGGGATTTTGCTTCCCAACCCAATCAAATTGGAAATATAATTACATGAAGTAGTTAATAATTTCCTCCATACGTTATCATCCAATTAAAGTATAAAACATTTTTATAATTACAGTTTGTACTAGGAAGTTTTACTGAAAAGGTAATGCATGATAAGTGCTTTACTGAGCCCTATAAATGGGTGTGCAATCAATCTTTCAAAGATACCAAGTTTTTTGCCTCTTGGTCTTGCTGTTGACTTGAGAACTCCATCTGGTTTCCACCATGCAGTTTGCTATCGTTTCTATTGCTTTCATAACATGGATGTTCTTGGTTTTCCCAGGTAAGGTATATATTAATATCCATTATTGCAGATAAAAACATTAGAGTTTAGAAGACCCTTCCTGAAATATGCTCTGCTTTTTTTCCTTAAATTAGATCAAGTTATGAGAAGTTATGAGAAGTTGAAGAAAATATTCAGTAAATAACTGATTATGTTGTCACTTTCCAAACAACCAATTATTCCCAAGGATACATCCCCCTTCCTTTCCTCTCCCTAGGCAGTAACATAAGAGATTACAGGGTGGTGTGGCTTCACCATCCCTCTTCTCTTCCTTCTTTATATCATGGAAAATATAATTCTTTAATTACAGCATGCCATGTTATTATTAAAAAATATTTATGCATCCTTTAGCTGCCCCTTAAAATTACTTAGGTAAGTGTCATCCCAATCTGCCATGGTCCCAGTACAGTGGAAACAATGTTTTGAAATTTGAAAACATTTTTTTTTGTTCAAAAAATCATAAGCTAATTTTCCACATTGGAAATGGAGATTTAAGAACAGAGAGAAATCAATTAACATTGCAGATCTTTTACTGCCAAACTAGGCAACATCACTGATGTCACAATGTCACTTACAGGGTAATGAAATATCTGCAAGCATACAACCAAGCTCAGAGAGCACCAATGTCTATATGGTTCAACTCTGAGCTTCATATTATCTCTTCTATTAGAAACAGAAATAGGAAAACAGAGGAAAAGAATAGGTACTAGTCAGGAGGTGGCAGGGAGGAATACAAAAAGAAGGAAAAGCCAGGTTTTGGTAGATATATCAGCAGTTTTTTCTCTTCTTTGCATGGATGAGAAGGGAATTAGCAGGGGAATGGCCAGCCAGGGAAAGTGATAGCTATATAAGTCAGAATTAGTATCAATCTTGCCCCACTGTCAAACCATAGCAATAAGTAGTGAAATTTGTTAAATCAGCTTCAGGAGCACCCATGGTTGGCAAAAAAAAAACTTAGAATACCATGTAGAATTGCTATCTTTCCAGAAATAAGGAGATTTAAACAAAACAAATTTATCATCAGGTGATAAAGACTGGGATAGAGAAATTTGCCTGCTAGTGTTTTCTATACACAAAGGGGGTGGAGTGGGGAGATAAAATTAAAACCAGCCAGTTAGACACTCACAATAAACTGAAAGTACAATTATTTTTATTTCTTATAATGAAAAATGCTTGCGGTAATTAATGGCAATTGTTTCCCATCCTTTAACTTTTCATTTTATTGCTACACAACCATTACAGGACTTTTTTGAAGACCATAATGTCCGCATTTTGGATGGGGAAGATAGTTGGTTTAATGGCACATTAAATCTAAATTTCTTCCCTCTACATTTACATTTTAGATCAATGAGTTTTAGATGCTGAATGTTTGTTATTCTACCGAGTCTCCCAACAGAACATTTTATCTATAGCCAAATGCTCGTAGATTGCCACTGAGGAATTTTCTACATAACTATTTTAATAGAGTAACATTCCCATTCTCATATATAGTTTTAGCCAGGCTTCAAAGGGATTGGGATAATTATGAA
Organism: Hydrophis major; assembly: GCA_033807585.1. Lineage (NCBI taxonomy): Eukaryota > Metazoa > Chordata > Lepidosauria > Squamata > Elapidae > Hydrophis > Hydrophis major. The sequence goes on from CM066328.1 coordinate 400,338,752, forward strand.
GAATTAATGCCATGTTGAATTTTCATTGAACTATAAAGAATACAGCATAAGATATTTAATCCCCACTATGGCATAAAATAGGAAAAATATTCTACCATTTGGTCTGTGTGATAGAAGAATCCTCTAAGTAAAAATAGAACATCTGTGACATAAGACTTCTCAGCTGTCATGGATTTTTTTTAAAAAGACACATGTGCTATATAGTTCTAGGTGATGACAATGAGGGTCAAGAAGGTCAAGAAGAAATCTCTTCTGCCGAGTGCATGAATTCCCATGGTGGTCGTTGTATCAAAGAGTGTGCTGACGATGAGAAGCAGATTCACAAATGTCCAGCAGGAGTTTGTTGTAAAGAAAGGTAAGAGCTCCATTTTTTTTTTAATCAGGTAAGCCCCACCCACTGTGTCAGAAGGCCAGAAAAGGCCTCAAAAGGCCTCAAAAATGACCACAGCACATTGCAACTATCATAAATATGAGTCATTGCCAAGTGTCTGAATTTTGATCACATGACCTTAGGGATTCTGCAACAATTGTGAATGTGAAAAATTGTCATAAATCACTTTTTTCAGTACTTTAAACAGTTGCTAAGTGAACTGTTGTAAGTTGAGGACTATCTGTATATAAAATGCATCACATGTTTGGTCAATGTGATACTTCACAGTAAAAGTGTGGTTAAATTTTCTTTTGCAGTTGCGAGGAAGCTAATATGTGAACTGGAAAGTAAAGCTAAAAGCAGAAGACAAATATTACTACTAATGTCACCAATAAGGATGATTTCAGACACAAATATTTTCCAAAATGTGTGACTATGAAGTGAACAAGCTTCCTCGTTAATTAATGGATCTATTCTTCATCTTTTCTTTATGTCAACAATTACCAAACAGAGAATAAATCCCAGGTTTCTGAAATCGTTGTCTAGCTATATATGTGTGTTTATTTGGTTTATGTATAATAATTTTATTACAGATAATATACAAATAAAACTAATACAAACTACAAAGGATAAAAAAGTAAAAAAGGTAAAAGGTGAAAAATACAGAAAAAAAAAGGGGGGGGAGAAAGAAAAAAGAAGTTTCCCATCTTCCCAGCAAGTGTATACAACTTTAATAACTTATCACCAGCTTTTTAGATACAACAATTTCATCTTCCAATATCTCACCTTATTTCAATAAACATATTAATAAATATTAAATATATCTATTAATCTTCATAAGCCATTCTAATCAGGAAAAGTCCATTAAGGGTTACTATTATGAACTTAATTTAATAAACCCACTTAATTTCCTTCTTTTACATTTATATCTCCTTTTGTGCTTTTAAACACAAATTATAATTATTTAAATTATTTCATTTTTAACTTTATAATATTTTCCAAATTATATATGTGTGTGTACGTGTGTGTGTGTGTGTGTGTGTATACACACACACACCGTACCATTCATTCTAACCCAAGGCTTACAGGAGAGAAAATATTTCAGGACTCTTTTAAACACACACAGGTTTAGGAGAAGATAAATTGCAGATGCAATGATTTTCCAAAGGATATATTTCCTGCATCAACTTTCAAATTTCTGATCATACCTGCTGAACACACCAGCCATTGAAGAGAGAGTTGTGTGTTTGATGGATTGTATAAAGTTACAGAAAGTAACATGCTGTGGTGACTTAAACCTCGGAGCACAAAATTAAAGATAAAGTACACAGAACAAATTTAAAACTAGTGAACCTAAATTACATTTCTAAATTAGTGTTCTGTACTTTTCTTCTTGTTTTTGGAATACTATATCTCCCTCAGAAGTAATGTTCTAAGAGTTTTTACCAAAATAGATTCATCAAGAAGAAAATGTCAACCCTGAAGCTGGCCTGGCCTGACTGAGGCCATTTTCTTTCGTGTTGCTTCAATACTGACATGGACTGGAGCTAAGGGGTAAGGAGGAGAGAAGTAGAGATAGCTGGGGTGTTGTAGCCAAAATAAAATTCTTTCTCCTGGGAACCAAGGACATCCATGAAGGTGCTCAGAAGGAGGAGACTGAGGTCACCTAGCTACGGGACTGTATGCAGATTGGACCATATAACTGGTGACTTTGGGGAAGTGACAAACTTTTACTTTTCATTAGGTGGAAACTGGCAGGAACTTTAGAGCCAGTTTTCACTGGATATGTGCCAATATCATATGTTCCAATAAACTGTTCTTTGAGGAATATGCCTGCCTTGGAGTTGTCTTTTCTGTGGAATGTGTTACTTGGAACCTTGACACCATGTTCACCTTACTTCCTGGTGGGAAAGAGAGTGAGACCTTGAATCTGATAAAATGAGATGTAGAAGGCAGAAAAAAATGGACTTGAGGGACAGTAGGAAGAGCAGCTGTTAAATAAAAAAGAACCTAAGTCTGGAGCAGGAATGAAGTATGTATAAATGTCTCAGACAATGTCCCCTCCTACTTTCCTTGAAGATAAAAAGAGAGAGGGGGAAGGCACATTCAGACTTGCAAGAGCCTGTTATTATAACTTTATAGTAAAATTAATATTGACCTATATAACTTTGGTTTCCTAATCTGATTCAAAATGACTGGTGAGAGCACCATGTTGGAGGAAGTGATCTCTGATATAAAGGGGGGAAGATTTAGAATTGGAATATACAATTTGTAATATGGAGTTTAGATTTTTCTTTTTAAACACTTTCAATATTCTAACCACATAAAGACCAGCTTGATGCCATCAAGATCTTATGAGCAAAGTAGGTAACATTCAACAGTGTTCTTCTTTTGAGACCAGCATTTAAAATTGGATGTCAGAGTTTTCATATATTTAGGAACTGCTTTATGCTAAACCTGTCCCTCTTATGTTGTGATGGCTGACTACTTTTGTTTAGTAAATAAAAACATTTCAATTTTTCTCTGAAAGGATAAACTAAATGCATCAATTTGGTATATTATTTTTTATTAATAATGCTACCTTTTATCAATAGCATTGCAAACATTTGAAAATGTACCAGTTTCCTTTTAAAAAAAAAATCAACTTTACTATATTTCAAAAAGAGATAAAATATAACATAAGAAAAGTAAAAATTGGGAGAAAGGAGATCAAAAGGGGAAAAATTAAAAATTATAATAACAATGCTCTCAACTTTCTTCAGTACAGTAGAAATATATCGTAGACCAATATAAATTACTTTAAATTAAAACAAAAGCACAAAAACATTATATAAAATAGAGATTAGACAATCAAAATAGCATTAGAATTATATAAAACATAATAATATCCTACTCTAAAGTTAAATGCAAACAACCAGAAATATACAATATATGTAGTATATCTAATAGTAAAAAATGAAAGTACATATTTCTGTAATCACAATAGATCTAAACATCACATTTCATTTTTAACTTTCCCAAGAAAGAAATCCAAAAGTGGTTTCCAAGTAGAAACAAGGCTTTGCTTTGTACTTGATAGACTTTTGTCTTTCATGAAAATAGCTAATTCTGTCATCTCTGCCAGTTCCATTAATTTCACAATCCATTCTTCAGTTGAAGGAATTTGTGTATCTTTCCATCTCTTTACATATAAAAGTCTCACAATTGTTTTCATATATAAAGGCAAAATCCCCTACTTTATTTGTCATTTTATTCAGAAATCTAAAAGAAAAACTTCTAGTTTTAATGTTTTATCCATTTTATTGTTTTTAATATTTTCTGAATCGAACAACATATCTTGTTCCAATAATTCTTGGCAGTCCTACAAAGATGATTTAAGTCACCTTCATATTGCTTATATATTCCCTTATATATTTTGATAATTTATCAAGAGTTACATAACAATGACACATCATGTTATAAAAAGTTTTTATAGTTCAATTAAAATTTCCATCCATTAACCCACCTATTTTCCCATTAATCAACCATAATGTTATATACAAAGATCCTCCCCCCATTTAATCATATTCTCTTTTTATCCTCCATTATTTGTTTACCCTGGCAATCAATTTTTAGCATTACTACATAAGTCCCATTCAAAGACTGGGTTTTTTTCAGAATTTTTTTTTTTGTAGAAATTTGTAGAAATTTTTTTTTTTGTAGAAACCACTCCACCAAGAATTATCCAGAACCAAAGACAAAATACAGACAGATTAACAAAACAATGTCATCTACAAAATTAACTGTAACCAATGCAACCAATTCTATGTGGGATAAACATCACATCAATTAAAAACCAGGATCCACAAACACCAGCTGACAGTCAAATGCCACAATCCCAAAATCCATAATCTCTACTCACACTGACACTAAATAGTACCAGTTCAACTGGAGCAATACAAAAATCATTGGCCATGCCACCACCCTCCATGCTCGTGAATTCATCAAATTCTGGTACTCCACAAGCAATTCCATCAACAGGTACATTGACCTACAGCCAGCCAATGAACCCCTCAGAAGCTAAATCAACCTCACAGCCAACCAGAGACAGCAACCAACTCATGCAATTCCCCACACCCACTCACACTGTCAGCATCCCAGCAAACCTCCATTCCAATCAGTAATTCCGAGACAAACATATCTCAAAAGTACTTTTATTAGAATAGCACCTGGCACATCTGTGGAAATCTGAATCTAAATTTTTTTCAGCTTTCCACAATTTCCTCAAACTACAAATCCATCGCCCCTTGGTGGTCATCATATCACATGGCCCAATAATGATCCATCCAAAAGTAAGATCTTCATTTCATCCTGCACCATACTAAATGACCTTGATCTAACAAAGAATTTTATTTTGTCTACTTAAAGCTACTTAATTGAATTCACCCCCCTTCCACTCTCCCTGGCTATGTGGCAGTGTGGAATATTGCTTCCAAAGCTGACAGGTGTCGCCCCTGAAAAATTCACCTCCTAAAAGAGATAATAAAGAAATTAGAAGAATAGAACAGAATAGAATAGAACAGAACAGAACAGAACAGAACAGAACAGAACAGAACAGAACAGAATAGAATAGAATAGAATAGAATAGAATAGAATAGAATAGAATTCTTTTTTTTTTTGAAAAAGATTTTATTAATTTTCTACAAATAAACAAGACAAACAAAACATTAAAACATCAACTCTCATATGTACATCCAGTGTGTCAGTTGGTTCATCAGTTTTGTGCATTTTGTAATCTCAATTACAATTATGTTACATAACAACTCATATTGTCAATCCAAACTTATATATCCTAATATCACTTAAAAAAAAAAAAATTGACTATACTTTTAATCATTCATGCTTTATGAGATAACAATACTTTAACCAGTTTATTCTGTAACAAATCATATAATCATACCAAATCAATCCTAAAAAACCCTTTATAAATATAGTGTCAAATAACAAAGGCAAGTAAAACAAAATAAAGATATTCCTTACTGTCTAGCATTCTAAATATTCTATTATCGTATTTTATCATCTAGCCATTGATAAAAAAGATCCCAAATTTCATAAAATTGTTTCTCCTCTTGCTCTCTAATTTCAAATGTCAATCTACTCATCTCAGCACATTCCAATATTTTCTAAATAATTTTTTCCTGTAATGGTATTTTCTCATTCTTCCAATTTTTAGCAAATACAATCCTAGCCGCTTACAATGTTAATACATTTACAATCAGGTATTTCAAATCTTTATGATATATATCAGGTAAAATTCCCAATAAGAAGATCTCTGGTTTCAAGTCTATGTGTTTCTTTGTCATTTTTTCCAACCACATGCAAATTTTAGTCCAATATTTTCTAGCGTCCTCACAAGTCCACCACATATGGTAATACGAGCCGGGTATCTGATGACATTTCCAGCATTTTTCAGATTTGTTCTTAAACATTCTTGCTATTCTTGTCGGGGGAAAGTGCCACCTGTAAAACATCTTATACAAGTTTTCTTTATATGCTGTTGACATTGTCATTTTATAATTTTGAGACCACAATTTTTGCTATTTCTCTAGATCAATCCCATATCCAAAATTCTTCCCCCAAACAATCATAGTTTTTTTAACTTGTTCTTCCTCTAATTTAATTCCCAGTAAATAACCATATAATTTTTTAATCACCTTCTCATTTACCCAAGTAGCATCTGACAATACCAAATCTCCCTTGGTGCAATCTAGAATCAAGGATTTTCTTGATTTCATAATGTGTCTCACCCTGTACAATTAAAGGTTTTGGGGGGAGCTGTTGGTATTGGCGTTTGATTTGACCCTACAGCTAGTTTCAATAAACTACTATGAAACACTGGGTGTATTTTGCCCAATAGCCAGGGGAGACTTAATTGGACTGTGATTGGATTTATCATTTTTGATATAGGGAATGGACCTAAAAATTTAGGGCCCAACTTCCTACTGGGAAATTTCAATTTAAGATATTTAGTCAACAAAAACTTTTTGTTCCCTACTTTAAATGGTGGTTGGAGGGATCTATGTTTGTCTGCTTGTTTTTTATATTCCTCAGCAGCTTCAGTCAAAGCTTTTTCTGTATCCTCCCAATTTTTCTTTAATGAGTCCATCCATTCCATTAAAGACATGGATGTTGGAGGTTCCTTGGATAATTCTGACATAAGGACAAATTCCATGCCAGTATTGATTTGGAATGGAGTCAAGCCTGTGCTTCTATGTACTGCATTATTGTAAGCAACTTCTGCAAATGCTAACAGCTCTTCCCAGTTCTTCTGTTGATAATTTACATAGCATCTAATGTATTGTTCCACCATGGCATTCATCCTCTCTACTGCCCTGTTAAATGCAAGATGGAATGCTAATGAAAGCCCTTGGGGTGGGTTAAGGAAAGCCCAATGGACTTAAAAAACTCCCTCCAGAACTTAGTGGTAAATTGTATGCCTCAATCTGAGATTACTCTATGAGGTACCCTATACAGTTTTGCAAGTTTTTTACCCAAAGGTAGTCTGTTACAGTCTGTAAAATGGGCTTGCTTAGAGAATAAGTTGATAACAGTCCAAATCACTGTATTTCCTCCACTCTCAGGTAACTTTACGATAAAGCCCATCATGATTTCTTCTTGTGGTTTTATCAGTTCAGCTACTTGTTAAAGGAGGCCAGGGGGTTTTCAGTTCTGTGTTTCATTGTGGCACAAATTGAGCAGCTTTTCACATAGTCTTTAACATTAGGTTTCATTTTTGGCCACCAGAACGGTCTCCTGACCAAATGCAGGGTTTTTAAGAAAAGTGTTTCCCCAATCATGAGTCATAGCTATGTTTCAGTACCATTGGCCTTAGAGTATTGGGTAGATAATTTTTTGTCCTTTTCCAAGCCAATCCCTCATTCATTGTCAAATCAGTTTGATGATCAACAAACCAGGGATTGGTCAAAAGGGCTGGTTTCAACTCAATCATCAGTTTGTATTCTAGGATCTGGGGCTGTGGTTGACTTGGCTTTGGGTGGTTACTTGGCTTGCAAGTTGGGCTTCTGATATCATAGTTTGCACTACTTTCTCTCAATGACTGTGAAATTGGGGTTTTCCTGACAGGGCATCCACCAGTATGTTTTTCCCTCCTGGATATATTTCATGTTAAAGTTGAACCGCTTAAAGTATTGAGCCCAGCAGACTTGTTTAGGTGATAGCTTTTGAGGTGTGTTTAGAGCCTTGAGGTTCTTGTGATCAGTCCACATCTCAAATGGCTCCTTCACCCATTTCAGGAAATGCCTCCAAGACAGTAAAGCCCATTGCACTGCAGACACTTATTTTTCCCAAACTGCCCACCAACACTCTATGTCTGTCAATTTTTTGGACACATAAACACAAGGCATTAACCAGTTCTGAGAGTCCTTTTGGAGAAGAATGGCCACAACAGCCACATCACTAATATCAGTTTGGACTATGAAAGGTCTGGTTAGGTCCAGGTGCTGGAGAATGGGCTCAGTGGCAAATAGGTGTTTTAAATTTTCAAAAGATTTCTGACAGTCCATTGTCCAAGCAAGGGGTTGATTGGGCTTTGGTTTGGTTGGGGAAGGCCCAATTTTCAATAATTTTGTTAAAGGGAGGGAAACCTTGGCAAAAGAAGGAATAAATTGCCTATAGAAATTAGCAAAACCTCCAAAGCTTTGAAGTTGTTTATGTGTTTTGGGGAGTTGCCAGTCTAGCACTGCTCACACTTTTCCATGGTCCATCTCAATTCTCTGGTTGGATACTTGGTAGCCTATGTAATCCAGTGACTCTTTGTGGAATTCACATTTCGACAGCTTTACATATAACTTGGTGGATAAAAGTTTTTTCAGCACTTGTCTGACCAATTTAACATGTTCTTCGATGGTTTTGTTGAATATAAGAATGTTAATCATATAGACGAGGATCCCTTGGTATGGATGTGGATGTAACACTTCATTGATGAGTTGCATAAATACTGCGGGGGGGAGGGGGGCTGGAGTCCAAAAGGCATGACTCAGAATTGGAAACTTCCCAGAGGGGAGTTGAAGGCAGTTTTCCATTTGTCTCCTTTATGCAGACTCGGTAGTAAACTTCTCTTAGTTTTATTTTGGTGAAGACCTTACCTTTAGACAAGTAGTTTAATAAGTCCTTCATGAGGAGGAGGGGGTACATGTTTTTTTATGCATACTACATTCATACCCCTAAAATCCACACATAATTTTAGGTTGCCATCTTTTTTTTCTTTGAACAACACTGGGGTGGCCAATTTAGATTTGGCAGGTTCAATGAAACCTCTGTCCAAATTGTTATTCTTATATTTTCTCAACTCAGTAATTTCAGCTGGTGTCATGGAATACATCTTTGGTTTGGGTAGTTTTGCCCCAGGTTCTAATTCTATGGCACAATTAGTGGCTTGATGGAGAGGTAAAATGTTGCATTCCTCTTCTCTGAACACCTCAGCCAAGTCCCTGTATTGTTTGGGGACTTGGGGCACACCTGGAGGAGAGTCCGAAGCAGTGGCTGCTGCTTCAGGTTGGGGATCTTTGTTGCGTGGCAGTTTCTTTGTGGAAGGAAGGGGGAGCAGTGGGCCAAGCCCAATTATAATTTTTTGGTATCCATCCTCCCACTTGATGGTAGGGGCCCATTTATCCAGCCAAGCAAGTCCCAATATGACAGATTTTGACATCTCTGAAGCCACTACAAAACGTATGAGTTCATGGTATCTGCCCATCTCTAATTTGATTAACTCTGTCATTTGGGTGGCTGGTATTCCCCCAATTAAAGTCTTTTTCAAACCTGATGTGGTGTTTCAGGTTTTTAGTTTTTATTCCTAATTTTTCAACAATGGGGAGGCCAATAAGGCATCTAGAACATCGGTATTTATTACAGCTTCTTTCTCTCCTGCATCCCCCATGTCAGGCACCACCAACTTCACTTTGATTGTAAAAGGTGTGATAGCAGCACTCACCATAGGGTCGTCTTCTTCATCTGTTTCTCTGGGGAGAATTTCTCAAGTCAGAAGTTCTTGCTCCCTTCTGCATGGAGGGGACCTTCTACAGTGTGTCTAGCAAACCGGCTAGTGTCTGGAGGCTTCCTTGGATTTTTCTTTTTGATTCCTGGTGGCTGTACTAGGCCTTGGTTGTGCAGCTTGTGGAACAGGTGCAGAAGCCAAACAGTCAGCTGCTCTATGGCCATCCTGGCCACAACAATAGCACTTTAGCATTCTTGTGGATTAGGTAGGAGCAGCTTCATCAGGTCTGGTCAGAGGCTGTCTGGCCACAGCTCTCCTAGGAGGGCCTTCAGGTCAAAGTTTTTTCTGTGGGTTGATTTCTCTGTCTAGCCTGAAGGACATTGCATGCCAATCCTTCAGAGTATCAGGTATTCCTCTAATGTTGCAGGCCATTTTTACTTCTGGGTCAATAGTGTTCTTGAAATAGTGCAACAAAATTCTTTCAGTCCAGTCCATGAGATGGCTTGTGACCTTTCTAAAGTCCTATACAAAGTCTTTTTTTTAAAACAAGTTTTATTCAGTTTTTCATATTAAAAACAAAAATTTCTTTTTAGTGGACAACATATTTCCAGATCATCACCTTTACATACAAATATGACAGCAATTATACATTCATATATGCATTCTTAATTCTATTATTACCTTTTCCATTCCAAATTTTCAGTAAGGAGAGAAACAAACACATTAATTTTAGCCTCTTTCATTAATCTCAATCAAAACATCTTTTTGTTTCATTTCAATTCTTTCAAATATAATCCTTTAATATTTATTTTAAAAATAAAGATAAACAATATGTGTTTGCCTAATAATAATAATGATAATTTTAAAAAAGTTACCAATGTCTCTCCTTGTTTTAATAGTCTATATTAACTTATTAATTTAATTGGTTCTTTAGTCTGTCATATTCCCTTTCCATTACACATTATTTTTATAAATTCTAGATTAATACAAATTTTAACACTAAAAAAAAAAAAAACCAAGTATAGGTTTCCCCCGTTTTTATGTTTTGAGTGTGACATCTCAATGATTAAAATATACCTTTATTCCCTCATCTTGATTCCCAATAAACCATTATTTTTAAGATGTTACAATAATAATCATTACATCTTTTCATTTGGATTCTGCAGCATATTTCCCCCCCTTGATTTTTTATAAGAGTTATCAGTATCTACATTACCCTATTTTCTAAATATTTTTAATTGCAAAAACATTCTTATTACCCCTTGTCACCCTGCAGAATCCCCTTTTTAATTCAACAACCATTATCTCTGGAAGAACAGTTTCTGTTCAACATTTTACTGTTTCCGTATTTCTTTATTTAATGCACCTGTTTCTTACTGCTTCTCCTCCCCCTCTTTTCCTTATAACTTTTCTCATTCCAGTTTATATCCCTCTCTTAAAATCTTCCTTTCCCCTTTTCTGGGTCTTTCTGTCTTTCCCAACTTCACAGGTATTCCCCCTTTTGATTGCCTTCTTAAGTCTCAACTTTTTAACCTTCCTTCTTTCCCCACTTCTTTGTAGTGTTCTTTGTGTTAATTGTCTATTTAAGATGTCTTCTCCTTGAGTCGACTCCTCCTCCTCTGAAGCTCTTTCTTCTTGTTCTTCAATCGCCATTTGCATTTTTTCTAACACAGAGCAAAGTGATTAGCCTCTTTCCTGTAGTATTTCTCTCATATTTTTAAGTTCCATTTTTAATTCCCAAGAGATATCATCATTACACACTCTTCGATTTTATGATCGTTAAAGTCCACAAAAAAAAGAAAACTTTTACTTTCCTTCTTTTTTCTTTCAATTTTCTAAAGTTTCCAGTTATTCCAGCCCAGGGTCTATACCAAAAACATCAATCAATCCCACATCAGTCTTTCCTTGCTTTTTTCTTTATTCTGGTTCTGCTTTCACTTTCTAAGATTCTTACTTTGCTTCAATATTTCTTTAATATTATATCCACACAAGTTCATTCAGAAACAGGATGCTTTCCCTTTTGTTTGAGCTCAAGTTTTTGTCAAAAGGTGGCACTCTCCATCATACAAAGTCTTCACCTTTTCCCCCTATTTTTTTTATTTAGGGTTTTTTGAAGCTCAGTATTCCAACACAGTCCAGTCTCCAATTTGTAAACTTTATTATTAATTTTGGATAATCTTAAATCCAGCTTTATTTTATGCTTGTTTATTGCCAAAATATTTTAGTCTAATTTAGTTAAATCTTTAGTTCCGGCTTCTTCCTTTCCCAGTTCGAAGCCCCACTTAGCTGTCAAAAATATTTTCTTTTTTTTCCCCTGTCCCTTTGTAATTTCGCCACTCAGTTTTCTTTTCTTAACAATTCTGTGTTACCTTAATCCCAGGGTACTTTTGTTTAGTTGTATTATCCCAGTTCAGATGTTGTCCACCTCTTTCTTCCCTCCTACACAAACTCCAGCTGAGTCCTCCTCTTTGGGGTGGCCAACCCCCACTGCAGTCGTCTTCAGGGGGGAAAAAACCAAGCCCAGGGAGGAGATGCGGCTCCCCCCAACCTGGCTTGCAGCTTCTCCTTACTGTGCCACCCTTCCAAGGCAGCTTCAGGCCCTAATCATAATGATCAGGGCTCTCCAATGAAAAAGCACAGACCATAGCTGCAGAGAGTCGCAATCTACGGTGTGTCAGTGAGGAGCCTCTGCCTTCTTCCTAAAGTCCTATAGAAAGTCTTGTAAGAGTCAAAGCCTTGTTTCATTTCCCTTAATTTGTTTTCATTCTCTCCAACTTTGTCAGGATTCTTGAATATAAACCTAAGGAGTTCATTGAAGGCATGGGCATCCTGAAGTTCTGGAGCTTGCTCATAGTGCAATTGAGACACCCAATCAGAAGCATCCCCCTCGTTCATCCCATCTGTTATTGCAGTGACCAGATCTTGATCTGTTGCATAAAGTTAGGGATAACATTGTTTACCCTAACTGGTTTTGGTAAAATAATAAATATGTTATCATGGTTTATTAGTTAAAGTGTCTGCAACTTTAACTGTAGGAATGTAATTAAGGGAGTGGTTGTAAAAAGCACCATAAAAGAAGCAAGGCACTGCAGCTTGCTCTCTCTGGCTTGATGATCCCTATTTACTGGATGAAGACTACGTTTTTCTCCTACTGGAAAGGGAGAGAGAAAGGACTGATTTGTAAGTGAACTGACATTGGATATTCTACACGGACTTTGCTAATTGAATATCCTTGAATGGACTGACTAAAACGATACATGACTAATGGACTGTTATTTTGACTATGCTATATAACTCTAAATGGAATAAACTATATTTTTGATAGCATAAGCGTATCTGTTATTTTTACTGTATGTTAACAAACAAACAAACATATCTCACTCATTTATCTGTGTGCCTATCTGACTAACGCTGCACATTCTGTTTAGCTTGTCTCCTTAACCCTGGTTGGGGAACACAGGCTTAACACTGGTTATGGGCCCAGGCTCAGCACTGGTTATGGGCCCAGAGGCTGCAAAGTCAGTTTAACTAGGATAAAACAGATTTATGTAAAAAGTGAGAGTTTGTGTTGTTATATGTTACAGTAAACAGACGGCTGTGTTTTATTAATTATAGTTTTATATCCATGTAAGAAAACATGGCACAAGTCAATCTACAAAGTTTGTCCCTTATATCCAAGTTGGATGGAACAAGCTATGTATCATGGTCTATGAAATGTAGTCTACTTCTACGAAGAGAAGGTCTGTGGAACATAATTGAAAATCCACAAAACGTAGAGGAATGGGATCCAGAGATTGAGGAAGATAGACAAAAAATAGAAGATTTTAAGCAGAAAAATGAACAATTTTGCATAATAGGACTAACACTGTCTGACAAACAACTTGTTCATATCCGTGGAGAGCAAATGGCTGTTGGGTGTTGGCAGAACCTAACAGCGAGAACAATGAACCAGTGGAATGGTTTGCCTTCAGAAATCGTGGGTGCTTCATCACTGAAGGTTTTTAAGAAGAGATTGCACAGCCACTTGTCTGAAATGATATAGGGTCTTCTGCTTGAGCAGGGGTAGACTAGAAGACCTCTAAGGTCCCTTCCAGCTCTATTCTATTCTACAATATTTTAAAGTTTCCAACAAACTGGGATGTATTCAGAGAATAGCAGCAAGAAACTTCTGAAATTGAAAACTCCTCATACTTTTAACATCATCTGATGCTCCTGCATAATTCATAGGAGTGAAAGAACTATAAATATAAATAGGTGTGTGTTAGGAACCTGTCCACCAATTAATTGGGTTGGCAATATATAAACCAACAATGTATGTTTGTAGCTTTAAGACAAAGTCACTGTATTGATTTGTACTATGTTCTGATTGGTTGATTGTATTGTAAATTGCCATAAGAGGGAGCTAGAGATCATGGCTTGCTCTCTCTGACATTCTGTATCTCTGACATTCTGTTGCTATCTAAGGTTCTCTGTTGTATTTATGCTGTGCTTATACTTTGATATCTTTGTTTACTGTAAATGACAAAGGCAACCAGTAAAAAGACTTTGTAATTGGATATTCTTTGGATTGTAAACCATATATGACCTGGACCGTTTATTGGACTGTGCTATTTCTTGAAGTAAACTTTACCTCAATTTAGTGTATATGTGTGTGGCTGAATAATTATTTATAACTACTCTCATAAATGTTTCCATGTGCATATCCTTGTTACTCAAGGATTATTCTGTACATATCATAATAGCGTGCTTTTCTTTTATCCAGAGAATGAGATGAATTATGCAGAAACATCAGACAATGATAAAAGATTGAGGATGTCTAGTTACAGAAAACAAAACACACTGTGCTTGGATCTATGTAACCTTAATCAAGATTACTGCAGAATAATTTGTTGGGTTGCTTAAAAATAATCAGAAAACTTCTATTAGTACTTTGCTCAACAATATCTGAAAAGAACTCTGAAAAAGACTGACATTGTTATGGAAATTACTGAGAAGAAAATTATTTTGAGAGTTCTAGGCTGGTGTTATTCAGGAGTCATAATTAAAGTTTAAATCCTTTAAAATCTCTAATCAAGATTTCAGTCTGAGGGTGGAGGTGAAGAGGCTTGAAATATTCATCCTGAATAGAGGCAAGCAACCATGCCTATTGTCAGAAAGGATATCTTGACCAGGTTCATTGTAGAGATGATTAAGGTAACTTCCTCACTCCAACTACTGTTAAATTGGGACTAGTAATCTTTGGCAACACAGCTAAAGTTTTCTCAGATCATTTCACTGTTGTTTTGCTCAATTTATTTTTTAGTCATGGATTATGACAGACAACTACTGCAGAGAACATCAAATTCTAAAAATAATAAAATCATTTGTCCAACTCAGTGAATCTGAATTAACTGAGGTTAATATAGTGAATCATTTTTCCTTCTCTGTATGTTTTAATTCCAGAAGATTACAGTATAATGAGGTTTATTATTACACAGCTTATATCTGGAACTTTGATTTAACGGATCATTACATAGGCAGCTAGCCTTATAAATAGATAGGTACTTACTCTTTCTGTCTCTGCTGTATTGTTTGAAGATCTAGCTTTAGCTATGCAGTTTGGCATTCTTTTTGTTCTGGCATCATGGATACTTTTGGCTTCTCCAGGTAAGGCAGCCACAGAATGATGATAGAATGATATAGTTGGAAATGACTGGAGCTTGCATTCCACTGGATCAGAAATGAATTCCAGAATATTAGAAGCACTAGAGAAGTTAATGTGTTGATAATCTCATTGGTTTAGAAAACACCACACCACTCAACCCTTCTGTGTCCTTGAAACATGGAATTGAATTAGTGATACTATATATCATCTGCAAAAAAATCACAGAAGAAACAGAAAAGCCATCAAACCTGTGAAATACTATAGAGTGCCCTAAGTCATTTTGGATGTAAACCAGTTTGATTTATTGCTTTAAGATGGATCTCCATTCTGATTCACCAGTCTATTTTGCTGAAGTTATGAGATCAAATTTACACTGTACTGGAATTCCCAATTGAGGCTTTGCAGGACCCTATTATTAATACGTTCTGGGTGTAAAAGATTCTACAGTATTTTCCCCCTTTTAGGCTGTCCCTGCTCCAGGCTAACCATTAATTACAGTTTCCAGGGAATTTATACTGATCCTTATTTTGAGAGATATAAATCTTAAGAAAAAGCAATTAAAAGTATTAGGATGTGATATGTATCCTAATGGTTGTTAATTCTTAAAAAAAACACCTACAACACCTAGGATATATTATCATATATATATATATATATGTATAGAATTTACTGTGATGCTAAATCCTTTTCTGAATTGAAAATTTTTCTCTTTGTCTCCTCTGTTCTTTTATATATTGGAAGTAACATGATATTGATTGATTGTCATTAAGTAGTTGTCAACTCTGTGACCACATGAATAGATTTTTCCATGATGAATTTTTCCTAACTTGGTCTTTCAGCTCTTCCAATGGAGGCCTACTAATGTAATGTCATTGAGTCCATCCATCTTGCTGCTAGCCCTCATATTTTCATTCAAAATCAATACATACTCTTGAAAATATGTTGACCTAAATGGAGAGCTTCAGTTGCCATTCTCAGGTCATCAACCCTAGTGCTGGTCTACTCTGCAGCAGAATATGACTGCCCCTATATGGTTTAATAGCTGCCATACTAGTAAGTTAGATGCCAGAAATTAATGACACTATGAAAATTATAAGATGTATTAAAACCACCCCAAGTTGCTGTCTTCTGTTCTGAGCCAGATAGCACTGCCAGCTTTATGAAGGCAAGAAGCCATAGTGAGAGAATTAAAAAAAAAAATGAACAATTAACTCCTACCATACATGCCAACCTTCCTTATTTATCAGCCAGAAGACTCAAATCCAGAAAACCCCTAGTGGCTCTTGCACAACATCTGCCCAACAACTTTAACATCAATTCCCAATAGAAAGCCAAATAGGTTGCTGAAGAACCGGGCATAGGAAGACATATAAATGACCCCTCAAAAATTTGCCAAGGTTTGTATTACCATGTCAGCAATGGACAATTCTGAATTGGATATTCTCACACAGCATTTGCCAGGACTCACTCTATAAATGGGGTATAGTATCCTTCCCTCAGTGTGACTGTAGGGTCCCAGGTCAAACGGTAGATCACATCAAGACTGACTGTAAGCTTAGGGCATACATCAGTCCAGTATCTGATTTTTTAAAAAAATATAAGCAGTGCTGCGCTTCAATGGTTAGATGGCCTAGACATTAGTATTTAAACAGATCTTTTTTACATTTATATTTTATTGTGTTTTACTAATCTAGGTGATATGTTAATATATATTGCCACTTCATGTATGATATGCCATACAATCAATCAATAAATAAATAAATAAATAAATAGGGAAGAAGGTGGATCCTCCTTGCTGACAGATCGTAGATCACATCTCTCTGTGGCTATGGTTCGTGCTCTTTCATTGGAGAGCCCCAATCATTACTATTAGGAGCTGAAGCTGCCTTGGAGGGGCGGCGGAGTAAGGGGAAGCCACAAGCCAGGTTGAGGGGAGCTGCATCTCCCCTCCTGGGCTTGGTATTTCTCCCCCCCCTCCCGAAGATGACTGCAGGGGTGGTCTAAAATGGCCACCCCGAAGAGGAGGACTCAGCTGTATTAAGATTTGTGCAGGAGGGAAGAAAAAGGTGGATAACATCTGAACCAGGACAATTGGGCAATACAACTAAACAAAAGTACCCCAGGATTAAAGTAACACGGAATTGTTAAGAAAAGAAAACTGAGCAGCGAAATTACAAAGGGACAGGGGAAAAAAAAAGAAAATATTTTTGACAGATAAGCGGGGCTTCGAACCGGGAAAGGAAGAAGCCGGAACTAAAGATTTAACTAAATTGGACTAAAATATTTTGGCGATAAAGAGGCATAAAAGCTGGACTTAAGATTGTCAAAAAATAATAATAATAAAGTTTACAAATTGGAGACTGGACTGTGTTGGAATGTTGAGGTTCGAAAAACCCTAAATAAAAAAATAGGGGAAAAAGATGAAAACTTTGTATAATGGAGAGTGCCACCTTTTGACAAAAACTTGAGCTCAAACAAGGGAAAGCATCCTGTTTCTGAATGAACTTGTGTGGATATAATATTAAAGAAATATTGAAACAAAATAAGAATCTTAGAAATTGAAAGCAGAACTAGAATAAAGAAAAAAGCAAGGAAAGACTGATGTGGGATTGATTGATGTTTTTGGTATAGACCCTGGGCTGGAATAACTGGGAACTTTAGAAAATTGAAAGAAAAAAGAAGGAAAGTAAAAGTTTTCTTTTTTTTTGTGGACTTTAACGATCATAAAATCGAAGAGTGTGTAATGATGATATCTCTTGGGAATTAAAAATGGAACTTAAAAATATGAGAGAAATACTACAGGAAAGAGGCTAATCACTTTGCTCTGTGTTAGAAAAAATGCAAATGGCGATTGAAGAACAAGAAGAAAGAGCTTCAGAGGAGGAGGAGTCGACTCAAGGAGAAGACATCTTAAATAGACAATTAACACAAAGAACACTACAAAGAAGTGGGGAAAGAAGGAAGGTTAAAAAGTTGAGACTTAAGAAGGCAATCAAAAAGGGGAATACCTGTGAAGTTAGGAAAGACAGAAAGATCCAGAAAAGGGGAAAGGAAGATATTAAGAAAGAGAGGGATATAAACTGGAGTGAGAAAAGTTATGGGGAAAAGAGGGGGAGGAGAAACAGTAAGAAACATGCATGAAATAAATACAGAAATAGTAAAACGTTGAAAAGAAATTGTTCTTCCAGAGATAATGGTTGTTGAATTAAAAAGGGGATTCTGCAGGGTGACAAGGGGTAATAAGAATATTTCTGCAAGTAAAAATATTTAGAAAATAGGGTAATATAGATATTGATAATTCTTATAAAAAATCAAGGGGGGGAAATATGCTGCAGAATCCAAATGAAAAGATGTAATGATTATTATTGTAACTTCTTAAAATTAATGGTTTATTGGGAATCAAGATGAGGGAATAAAGGTATATTTTAACCATAGAGGTGCCACATTCAAAGCAGTAAAAGTGGGGAGACCTATACTTGTTTTTTTTCTTTCGTGTAAAAAATTGTATTAATTTAGAATTTATGAAAAGAATGTGTAATGGAAAGGGAATATGACAGACTAAGAACCAACTAAATTAATAAATTAATATAGACTATTAAAACAAGGAGAGACATTGGTAACTTTTTTAAAATTATCATTATTATTATTAGGCAAACACATATTGTTTATCTTTATTTTTAAAATAAATATGAAAGGATTATATTTGAAAGAATTGAAATGAAACAAAAAGATGTTTCGATTGAGATTAATGAAAGAGGCCAGAATTAATGTGTTTGTTTCTCTCCTTACTGAAGATTTGGAATGGAAAAGGTAATAATAGAATTAAGAATGCATATATGAATGTATAATTGCTGTCATATTTATATGTAAAGGTGATGACCTGGAAATATGTTGTCCACTAAAAAGAGATTTTTGTTTTTATGTGAAAAACTATGAATAAAATTTGTTAAAATAAATAAATAAATAAATAAATAAACTTATATTAAGTCTAATTGATATTATTTGATCATTAATTATATTGTGGCCAAGTACCATTCTTGCTACTGTATACATGTCCTAACTATGAAAGAAGCACCATTCCTTCTTTGTTACATGGTCTGAATAATAAACAGTATTCTGAATGAAAGTGTCCAATTAAAGTCCATTGCAGTTAATTAATGCTGAAGATCAAATTGCAGAATTTTCATTTTATTTTTCATTGTGTTGAGCTTTCCTGTGTTCGTGCTCCATATGTTCTATATTGTACTTTTAGTTCCATCTTTGCAGGTTTGTGTTTTCTTTTGCTATTTGTCAGCATCTGCAATTAGAAACCATGAAGGCTTTAACCAAGTCATGCCATAAACACCATTAGTGCTCCAAATTATCCTCAGTTCTTCCTCAGTAACATGTAGAATGATGGGGCCCATCATTCAGTGCAGTATGGTCTTCCTTTAATATTCTTCCAATTTCCTCCCATAAATTTCCTTTTGTTTTTTGTAGTATTTAGCTGCTACATCAAACAAATGTTTCTATCTCCTCACTTCACTGGCAAGTCTCTCCTCTAGCTCTATTTTGCCATTTTAATTTGCCTTGCCTTGCACCAACCTCCCAACTGGAAGTCATATCAACCAAAAGCATGCAGGATGCATATACCCACACAATCCATAGTT
Source organism: Hydrophis major (assembly GCA_033807585.1). Lineage (NCBI taxonomy): Eukaryota > Metazoa > Chordata > Lepidosauria > Squamata > Elapidae > Hydrophis > Hydrophis major. Next base: position 400,358,407 of record CM066328.1, read on the forward strand.
GAGATTTGGAAGGCGTACTTGATGATTCATTTGCAACCATTTGCAACCTAACTCGCCCATCAACCCCTTCATAGCATAGGTATGCATCAACATCTACACACATTTGCAAACAAGTCAAAATCAAGTTTTAGAAAGTTGCATTAAGCCAAAGTATTTTTTTTTAACTCAGGTAAATCCTCCCATTGAAAAATAGTTGCATTTTCTTACTCTGAGTTTAGGGCTTAATACTGTGTGAATATAGGCACTGGTGTATATATTTTAAAGAATACACACATTTTTTAAAATTGATTTGGAGGTTTATTTGCATCTTATTTCATCCCATGCCAAGGATGGCTAACAACCATGAATGTGATCTTTAGTACATTTAACTAAAATTTAACAGAACTACTTTATCTCCATAGGATGTGCTGTAAGAACAGAACGAATAGACTCCGAAGCAAGCTGCAAGGCAATTAAGGGTTTTTGTACACGTGATACTGATTGTAATACACCATATCCCATCCAGGGAACATGTGGAGAAGGTATTTTGTGTTGTTTCAAGTAAGGTTTTTTTTAAATTCTTACAAACATTGCAAAAATGATATATTCTATTTAAAAATTGTATTTTCCTTACTCTCCAAAGAAAAATAATTCTTAATTAATTGCAATGATCCATGTATTACTAATATTTTCTATTGACTAAATTGCCAAACAGATGGTACAGAAAGAGAAAAAATACTTCTAGCTTGTCAGACAAATCATATTGTATGTACTTCTTATTTCCTAAAAAAGCAACATTTTTTCTAATGTATTAAAGTCCCTGAAATTAAAAAAGACAGAACCTAGTAGTTGTTCATATTGAGGGGGAAATAATTATGACCAAAATTTTAACACTGTATTTATTTGGAGGGTGGAATCCTTGATTGTTTAAAAGGGTTACATTTCCTAATAGAGAAAAAAGACCAGAAAGCATGACCAGAAGCCTCACTGCAGCTGCATCACTACCCACCTCAAACCCCTCTGAGCCATACTTGAAGCGAACTGACCTCCACCATGAAGATGCAGCACGACCACAAACTCGAAGCCAAACAGCAAGATCACAGCTCACCAGCTCAAACCCTCCAGCAACTAAGACTAACCTGAGCACAATCAAGCCCCCACCTGAACAGAACACACCTCCAGTCAATCAGAACACAGCCAACCCCCCAACCAATCAGAACACAGCCAAAACCCCAACCAATGAGAACACCCCCCACCCAATCAGAACACAGCCAAGCCCCCAGCCAATCAAGTCACACCCCCACTAGCAGTTAAAAGGAAGAAGCAGCTGCAAGCTCACATCACTCTGAGAAGCACAGAGCTGAAGACCAAGCCTGAAGATGATGAATGAGATTTCATCGAAACGTTGCCTAGATACTTCCAATCTTACGCAGGAGAAAACCCGAATAACCAAAGATCCATATATAGTCATAATAGTGGTGCTTTTAAAGTTGTAGCAACGTTTCAGCAGAATCTCATCTGCCATCATGTATATTAAATATAGTACAGGCTTGTTTGTCTAAGCTGCCTCCTTGTTTGTATTTGTCCTTATTGTTCTCTTTTCCTTGCACTATCTTAGTGACCTTTAAACAGGCATGCATGTATAAAGCATTATATTAATCATTACTCAAGCCCAAGCCAAAGTTTATTATTCCCACATGATAGAATAATGCATTTTATCTGACTCCTGAACCATTTTTGAAAACCATTTTTATGATTTGAGAATAGGTTTTTCCAAACTGTTACATACTCTTGTTTTAAATTCACAGTTTAAAACAAAATACAGATAATATATGGTAAATAGCAATTTGGGAAATGCAATCAAATTATTTAATTTATTTGATTCTTTTTGTTAGTTTTTATTGTTTTAAATGTGGTTTTACATTTTGTAGGCCAGTTTGAGCTGCCATGGGCGAATTGGCGGTAATATAAATTCAATAAATGAATAAATAAATGTATAGTGCTGGAGAAGTAGCTTGTTTTATATTTTTTGTAGCCCCATCACTATTGCTTTAGAACTAGCCAATTCTTATGCTTTTTCCTGTTTTTTTTTTTTAAACCATTCAGCTTTTATTATTTGTTGTATTGGATTAGTATACTTTGCTCATTGAGATACCCTGATAAATCTACTAACTGCTGAAATTAATAAATTGAATTAATAAGCTGAAGCTTGGAACTATGTTTACTATTTTTCTGCAGATTTGGAGAATAGTAAAGAAGGAAGTTTAAAGATCATTTCAGCAAAAAATCACTTCACTTCACTTCTTGAGTGATCTTTTCAGCTTATAGAATATATCATCATGGGATATAAATCATTTATCAATTTTGAACTCATCTATTCTTTTTTCTTGTGATTGTTTTTGAATAAATTTAGCTTCCTGAAATATCTATGTGGATTTTTTTTATTTATTTGTATCCCATCTTTATTTATTTTTTTAACAAATAACTTAAGGCAGTGATCATATTGAATACACCTTCCTTCTCCTAATTTCCCCACAACAACAACCTTGTGAGTGTGTTAGGCTGCTTTCAAATGTGTTGAGTTGAGAAAGATGATTGGCCCGAAATCACCCAGATGGCTTCCATGGCTAAGGTGGGACTTGATTCCACTATCTCCTACTTTCATGGCTGCTGCTTTAACCATTAGACCAAACTGCCTTTCTGTATTGATTAATATTATGCATATGAGCAAGCCAAAATCTGAGATATTTGCTCCTCCAGTCTGATAATTTAGCTACATAAAATAAAAAAGGATCGTGAAGTAAAAATAATTGAATTCTGAATGCAAGAGACATTGTGAGTAATTCAGATTATCCCACCACTACAGGGAGGCAGATAAAATGTTTTTGATAAGAGGTTTAGAGCATGTATCACTCTTCTCTTTTGGTATGACTTATCCCAAACTTTGCCAAACAGTTTCAGAACATGATCTTTTGCCTTCCCCAACATGGCTTGTCTAAAGCCAAAATAGGGTTTTATCTGGGTACTATACAATACATAGAAGCCCTTTCTGGCTTCATCAACATAAAATGCTTTGAGACAACATGAGACATTTAATTGAAGCAAATCACTTAATGACTTTGCAGAATAAATGTCTTAACTGAGATGTCAAATATTAAAAATCCTCAAAGGATTTCAAAACAAGAAGGTTTTCCGTATAATGCTCTGTTTCCAGTTCCAATTAAACACTCATTCACACAGTTATGGGAATTTACTGAAGGTCAAAAGATATTAGCAGACAAGAAATGCAAGATTACTTGAAAGGGCTTTTTTTAAAACAGAAATAATGCAGGAGAAAGTCCAAATCCAGCCCAGAGTCCCAAGATCCAAATCAGATTTGTCAGCTAGTCAAGAGATCAGAATTTCATAAGCAGAATCCACACGCCAACCAGAGATCAGACGGTTCCTTCCAATAAGGGATCATGGGTCAGTCTTGCCTCTGAAATAATTTACTCTCATGCTTGGCAAGGATCCTCATAGAGGGGCTCTGTTTTGTCTTCTCTCTATTTCCCTAGTGAAATGATTGGGAGGTCATCATCATGAGACTTCTCTAGCTACTGAGGCAGAGCAAGCATTTGATCAATCTCATGAGATTCTTGAATTTGTGTCTTCTAAGACTATCATTCCATATATCCTGATGGTGCAACTGCTTCACATTCAGAGTCATTGTCTGATTCCAGGATCGTGACACATATTAAACTTCCACCTAATCTATTATCTCTGAAAATAGGATAATGTCCCAAAATAGAGGGGGGGAAGAGAAGAGAGAAGAGAAGAGAAGAGAGAGATATCAGAGTCAAAAGACACACACACACATATACATACATACATACATACATATCAACACATAAACATACATACATATCAACACATAAACAGGGTTCTCCATTTATCTGCCACCACAGGGACAGAGATGAGATTTGACAGAGCCCTTAATACAATCTGTCTTTAAAATATGTTGAAGACATGTTTTCCAGGAGAAGGAATGTAAATGTTTTTCTCAGTGAGGCACTGCTAATATTAACCATATACTGGGAGTGGTATCTATACTTTTATAGTAATGGTATAAGAATGACAATTTAGATAACTATACTACAATAGTGTTTTATTGGCATTCCCTGAAAGATACCTATCTCTAATATTTTCTCTATTCCAAGAGCTAAGTTCTCTCAGAGGGGGTAATAATGGTTGCCCAAAATGTTTTCTATTGATTCCCAGCTATATAATGAAAGTTGTCTCAATTCTTACAATGTTCCAACAATGCATGGTATACTCTAAAGGTGTTGCGGGGAAACCCTCCATCTTTAAATCTGCTGGTTCTTGAAGAAATAAAAATGAAGTTTGTCAAACAAATCAAACAATTGAATCAGCAAATAAACCAGTGAAATAATTGGTATACAAACTGTAGAAAAGAGGGGGGGGGATAATATTAAAGAAGAAGAAATATATTACAACAAATAACAAGGAAATGCCAAATATTCTTGAAAATTATTATAAAAATTATTAAAAAGCAAAAGGGTTTAAGAGAAGAAAACAGATAAATATCTAGGGAAATCAAAATGCCTAAAATAGCAAAACAAGCAAATGTTAAATGGATCTATAACAGTAGGAGAAATAATAGAAGCAATAAAAAATAGCAAATCAGGAAAAAAAAGCCCAATGGCTAATAGATTACCTGACTGCAATGTATTGCTAATATTTTGAATATGTATGTATGTTTGTGTATATATGTGTGTGTGTGTGTGTGTGTATGTGTATGTATGTATGTATGAATGTATGTATGTATGTATGTATATATGACATATTTAAGATGAATTGCTACTGCCCCAATGAAATGTAGTGAACTGCTTTACAAAAATAAATGATTCCAGAATCTTGGAAAGCATTGAATATTACATTAATACACAAAGAATGCCAAAATCAAATTTTATCAAAGACCTTGTCAGGCTGTGCTCCCTTTAGATCCCAAGAAAGAAATACTCAGACTCCATGGTGTAGAGCAAAGTTATCCTTTTACTGGAAAATAAAGTGGAAACTACAAATCAATTCTGAAACTGAGAAATTGGCGGGCAGAATCCATATACAAAGAATTAGGTTTGTTCCCACCCCCCAAAGTTCAAATTATTCTTCCAATTAAAACTTCTGAATAAGTTCATGTGGTCATCTCCAGATGGTGATGAGGTGTCTTGTCAAATGACCTTGACATATTTTGATAAAAGTTCGCAGTTGCGCAGCAGAGGAGAGAAGATAGCCAAGAAACGGAAAGTTAAAAAAAAGAATCCCCCCTCCCCTTGCTAGCCCAGCAAGGAATGCAAACATCTCCAGTCTTCTTCCCTAGCAAAATCCCCCCTCCCACCGTTGTCATGACAGCCCAGAGAAATAATGAAATAATAGCAGAAAAGCAACAGAGGAAGGTATCTTGAGGGCTGACATTCGGACCCCCTAGAAAAAGGACATAAGTCCCTAAAAGAAAACAACATAATTACATGTTAACATTGTTATACATTTTCATGGTTTATCAGGATATTTGGCATAAAACTTCTTTAATAGTTCAGGAGCTCTAAGGTCCTTTTCATTTACCCATTCAGAATGGGACGGAGGAAAATGTTTCCAAGCTACCAGGTATTGGGTATGACCCCTCCATTTTCTAGAGTCTAGAATTTCTTTAATTTCGAAATGTTGTTCACCCTCAATCAACAATGGTACGGGAGGATCAGACTGGGTCGGTCTCAAGGTACAGGTACGTTCTGGTTTCAACAAACTAACGTGGAAAACTGGATGAATACGACGAAGAGTCTTTGGTAAAGTCAGTTGAACAGTCACAGGATTTATAATCCTCTCAATGGGGAAAGGTCCTACATACTTAGGACCCAACTTCTTCGATTTTTGGGTAGTCTGCAAATACTTGGTCGAGAGAAATACTTTATCGCCCACTTGATACGACATCTGCAGAGCTCGCTTTCTGTCAGCAAATTTCTTATGAGATTGGTGCGCCTCATCCAAAGCTTTGCGGATGACCAGCCAATTAAGTTGAAGCTGAGATATCCAATCACTCAGTGACTGGACAGTTGGGTTTTCACCAGGCAGTTCAGGTATGGGTACAAAATCTTGCCCCATTGCTATTTTGAAAGGAGTAAACCCCGTACTACTGTGAACAGAGTTATTATATGCCACCTCTGCAAAAGGTAGTAGATCCACCCAGTTGTCTTGCTGATAATTTATGTAACATTGGAGGTATTGTTCTAGCACCCCGTTAGTTCTCTCGCAGGCTCCATTAGTTTGGGGATGATGGGCAGAGCTTAAGCTTTGGGTGGAGCCTATTAATTTCAAAAATTCCCTCCAGAAATTCGAGGTAAATTGGACTTCCTGATCAGAAACTACACATTCAGGTACACCATGCAATCTGTAGACATGAAGAATGAACAGTCTGGCCAACGACCTCGCCGAAGGGATCTTTGAGCAAGGGATGAAATGGGCTTGTTTGGAGAACAAGTCAGTCACCACCCAAATGACTGTGTGTCCACTGCTCTCGGGTAGATCTACTATAAAGTCCATGGAAATTTCCTTCCAAGGAGCAGTTGGGCTGGCCACATTTTGCAGCAGTCCTGGTGGCTTACCAGGAGGTCTTTTTGCTGAGGCGCAAATCGGACAACTCGCCACATAAGTCTCAATGTCCTTTTTCAATGAAGGCCACCAAAACTGCCGTTTCACCAAATGTAAGGTCTTCACAAATCCAAAATGATCAGCCACTTTGGAATCATGAGTTTGTTGCAATACGTGGCTTCTCAGGTTTTGAGGTACATACAATTTCACCCCCATCCAGGCTAGGCCATCTCGAACAGTGCAGTTGTTCGCATTTGCCAGAAACCACTCATTCATTTTCAAAGCCTGCTTAAACTGTTCCATCAGATCAGTGGATAGATTCTTCTCTTGGTTTCTTTTTTGAGCACAGGTAATTACAGGGGCAGCCAGTTGTATAGTGGACACGATTGGCCTTATCACTTCTTTACAGATACTGTTGTATTGAGGCATTCTAGAAAAGCATCTGCCATAAAATTTTTTCCCCCTGGTATATATTTCAGGGAGAAATTGAACCACTTGAAAAACTGAGCCCACCTAACTTGTTTAGGGGATAACTTCCGAGGGGTTTTTAAAGCTTCTAGATTCTTATGGTCAGTCCACACTTCAAATGGGTGTTTTGCTCCTTCCAAAAAATGCCTCCAAGCTAGTAAAGCCCAACGGACTGCACACGCTTCCTTCTCCCAAACAGCCCATCTCCTTTCAGTCTCAGTGAATTTACAAGAAGTGTAAGCGCATGGTTGTAGTGTCCCCTTCTCGTTTAATTGAAGTAAGACTGCCCCCACTGCTACATCGCTTGCATCAGCTTGGATCACGAAAGGGGCGTCCATGTCTGGGTGTTTCAGTATTGGTTCTGCAGCAAAAAGTCTCTTAAGTTTTTCAAATGCAGCTTGGCACTCCATGGTCCAATTCAATGGTTGACTGGGCTTTGGTTTCAATTCCCCCTTTGTTTTCAGGAGGTTGGTGATGGGCATGGCTATTTTTGCAAAAGACGGGATGAATTGCCGATAAAAGTTGGCAAATCCCAGAAAACTTTGAAGCTGTTTACGAGTTCTCGGTGGGGCCCAGTCCAAAATGGCTCGCACCTTTTCTGGGTCCATTTCAATGCCCTCAGGGGAGATACGATATCCCAAGTAGTCGATTTTTTCTTGATGGAACTCACATTTGGATAGTTTGGCATACAATTTGGCGGCCCTCAGCTTGTGCAACACAGAGCGTACCAGTTTCACATGTTCGTCTCTAGTCTCCATGTAGATAAGAATATCATCAAGGTATACCAGAACTCCTTTGTATAAATGTTTGTGAAGCACTTGATTGATCAGTTGCATGAAAACAGCAGGCCCCCCTGTAAGCCGAAAGGGAGAACATTGAACTGGAAACAACCCATTGGGCAGTTGAACGCAGTCTTCCACTCATCTCCCTCCTTTATCCGGATTCGGTAGTACGCCTCCCTCAAGTCCAGCTTTGTGAAAATCTTCCCCTTTGCCAGAGTGGCTAACATGTCCTTCATCAGAGGGAGGGGGTAAATGTTTTCTACAGATACTGCGTTCAGGTTTCTACAGTCCACTACCAGACGCTTGGAGCCATCTTTCTTCTCGCGGAACATCACAGGGGCCACCACTTGAGGTCTGGCAGGCATGATGAAACCCCATTGCAAGTTCTTGTCAATAAATGCCCTCAATTCCTTCAACTCCCCGGGTGTCATTGGATACATCTTTGGTTTTGGGAGCGTCACCCCCAGTAGGAATTCAATGCTACAATCAGTCGACCGATGTGGAGGGAGCTCGTCGGAAGCCTCTTCACTAAACACCTCTCTTAAGTCCCAATACTCCTTCGGGATTTTCTCCTCCCCTTCCATGTGTTCGGCACCTGTAGAAGCTATCTCGGTGGGTACCTGGGACTTCGGATGGGATTTCTCCTCCCCTTCTGGATAGGGTTGCTCCTCCCCTTCCGGTGGCCGATTGGTGCGGATGCGTATCCACCCCTCTCTCCAGTTCACATGGGGATTCCACTTCCGAAGCCATGGTATTCCCAATATTAGAGGCTGTTCCATCCCAGGGGCCACAATAAAACACAGGGTCTCATGGTGGTTTCCCATGGTCATCTCTAGGGGTTCTGTTATAAAATGTGTGGGGCAACCTCCCTCCACCGATCGATCCAGTTGGCAGAAAGATATGGGCATTTTTAAAGTTCTCAGTCCGATGCCCATCCCCTGAACCACTTTCATGTTAATTGCACACCTTGTGCACCCCGAGTCCAGTAAGGCCAACATCACTCTCTCAGTCCCAGAGGTGGGCCGCCTTAACTTTATTGGGATGGTCATGGGCCCTTGGTTAGGACTTACCGGGATGTCATCTTCCGAATCTGTCTCATTCTCGTCAAGTGGGGTTGGAGGTCCCAGCTCCTCTCCCGCCGAAAGGGCGACCTCTACAACCTCTCTTGTCTTCAGCCCTGTCTCGAAAGGCTTGGTTGAGGGGTTTTTAGGCTTCTTCCCAGGGTCCCGCGCTTTCAGTGGGTTCATCTTTACCCGGCAATCCGCCATCCGGTGGCCCTCCTTCCCACAACGGAAACATGTTGTGGTCTTGGCTCTTGCCGCCACCCCTCCCGGTTGGGGGGTTGAGGTCTCTCGGAGACGTGGGGGGAGCGGTTTTCTCCAGGTGGGACCTCCCCTGCATCTGTTTCAGGCTAGATCAATGTCCACCTCTTCCGCCAGCAAGTACCACGACTGTAAATCACGTGGATCCCTTCTGGAGATGCACGTGTGGTATACATCGTCATTTAAGCCATCTTTGTAAGCTTCCACCAGGGCCTCCTGGGACCAACCTCGGATGGGGTATGCCAGCTGCCTGAATTCTTGGGTGTAGTCTGCCACCGATCTCCCCCCTTGGACTAGGGTCTTCATTCTGATTCTGGCCTTTCTCTCTGCCAGAGGATCCTCAAACCTTCTCCTCAGTGCAGTCATGAAAACATCGAGGGTTTGCAGTTGGGGGGAGTTATCATTGTACAAAGTCACCACCCAGTCTGCTGCCATCCCTTCCAGGGTTCTGGTAACGCATCTCACTTTGGCTGCTTCAGAGGTGAACTCCCGCTCAAATTCTGCCATATAACTCCCAACTTGTACCAGGAAAAATCCCAAATCTCTGGGATTTCCTCCAAACTTCACATCTAAGGGGGGCAGGTGGAGTCTTCCAGGAACCACCCCTATTGCTGGGGCTCCCCGGGCGGCAGCAGGCGGCTGCGCTGGAGTAGGCTGGGCAAGGGGGGTAGGGATAGCTTGACTTCCCCGGGCTGATCTCGCTCCCTCTTCCCCCTCATACCTTTGAGCCATGCCGGGCTTCTCAGAAACATCCATAAGGAATTTCCCAGCTTGATCCAGTCTGCATTCCATCTCCTCTCCCTCCTGCCACAGCCGTTCCCTCGCACCTTTTCATCTTACAGTGATCCTGGGAGGAGGGGGGTCTTCAGAGTCTCTCCAACCAACCCCCAATGACCATCTGGGCATCTCGGCTGGGGTTTCTTCCAGAGTCAAGTCGGCCAGCAGGTCAGTCACCGACATCTCCGGTAGCAGCATCGGCTGCACCCCCGCAGCTCCCTGATCCTCTTCATCGCTGGTTGGAGACGACATGAGATGAAACCCCCTCAGAAGAAAAGTTGCTGTTTTCTCCGGGTGGGTTGATGTGTCAGTTTCGGAATAATGTCAGGCTGTGCTCCCTTTAGATCCCAAGAAAGAAATACTCAGACTCCATGGTGTAGAGCAAAGTTATCCTTTTACTGGAAAATAAAGTGGAAGCTACAAATCAATTCCGAAACTGAGAAATTGGCGGGTAGAATCCACATACAAAGAATTAGGTTTGTTCCCACCCCCCAAAGTTCAAATTATTCTTCCAATTAAAACTTCTGAATAAGCTCATGTGGTCATCTCCAGATGGTGATGAGGTGTCTTGTCAAATGACCTTGACATATTTTGATAAAAGTTCACAGTTGCGGGGTTTCCGATTTCGCGTGGCTTCGGGGCAGCAGGAATTCGCGACAGCTCGCGATTCCTGCTGTGCTAGCCGCCGAGGTACCCCTGATCCAGATGGGTCAGGGGGATATGGCTGCCCTGTAGGGACAGCTGAAGAGAGAGGGGAGTCGGACAGGGGGTTGGGGGTGTCGCAGACCCCCTCCTCCTCCGGAAAAACCCCTTTTTCCCAAGGCGGTGGAGTGGCGGTCAGCAATGGCCACCACGAAGAAGCCAGCAACCGGGTAAGATTGCGCTGGAGGAAGTAAGAAGAGTGAAAGTGCTGTCTGAGCCGGGTCAAGTAACATCTTTCAAATTTGTTGGAACTGAGCTGTTTGAATTGCTGGAGGATACATTGTATCCCTAAGAAGATCGAAAGCGGCGGAGAAGCTGTTAAAGGGAACTTTTTTTTTTTTTCTTCACTCTCCCACCCCATATGGAAACAGCAGATATGTTTGGACATATTGGACATTGAAAGTGAATTGTTTTGAGAGTTGAAGCTAAGGGACAAAAGGGTTTTTGGACATTGAAAAACTTAAGAAATTGGAAAACCCTTGTTGGAGGTATGGATTTCTGATTATTTAAAATTGATATTGCAAGTGGGAAGGGAGAGGGGGAAAAAAATTGGAGCAGAAGCTGAAAAAGGAGGAGATTGCCTAGAATCCCAAAGAAAGGTATATGGTAATTGGACCTCTTTGATTAAACATTAACCCCAGAAAGAGAAAGAGAAGAAGGAAGAAAAGTATTAATTTTTGGAATTCTTTTTTTTTAAATTATTCTTGATTAATAATATTTGTGGTTGTTTTGGGAAAAGTTTCTTTTTTCATAATGGCATCGCTTGTGGATGAACTAAAGACTGAATGTCAAAAATATAAAAAAGAAGATACTTTGGGCACTTTGTTTCAATTCTTAGAAATGGCATTATGTACTTATGAAAAGTTGACTACGCAGCAGAAGGACTGGGACAAAGAAGAAGAGGAAGAAGAAGCCATCTTTGATGAACAATGGGTTCTTTCTGGGGAGGAGGAGAAAAAGGATAAGAAAAAGGGGATTTTTAAGAATTATAAAAACAACCAAAGAAGAGAAAAATGAGCGGAAAGGTGGAGGCAAGGTTAGAAAGCAAAGGAAAGGGAGTAAGAAAAGGGAGGAGGAAAGACAAAGGGGTAAAAAGGGCAAGGAGAAGAATAAGCAAGAGAGAAAGGGGGGGAGGAGAAGCCTCAATGGGGGGAAGCAAGATCTAAAGAAAAAAAGTTTATTCAGAGACAATGGGTGAATTTAATTTAGGATAAAAGAGGGATTCTGGAGGGTACATAAGATTGTGTTTTTTATATGTGTATTTAGAGTATAAAATTCATTGTGTAATTTTAGAATCTTTTAAACAGAATCCCAAGAAAAATTGTTATATGAAGTACTTTTAAGTTAGGGTAATGAGTTATAGACGTTACTCCAATTGGTGTATAGGAGAAGTATAATAAAAGAAAAAAGATGAATGGATAGTTGGAAATAGAACAGACAAAGAATATTATTGAAAATGGTAATAAGATATGAAAGGATATATAAAGGTTTTGTTATGTTTTTTTTTTTTTTTTGGATGTTGTATATTGAAAAAAGGCAAAAAAAAAATTTAATTAATAAGAAATAATTTGGATGAAAAGGAGAAGTTGGGATAAGATATGAAGTTAAATAGAAAAGGATTGATACTATAATTTGGGATTGTTATGTTCTATTGGTTTTCTTCTTTTATTATTTTTTCTTAGAAAAGAACTTATAAGCTGTTATGCCTTGTGCATTGTTTATATAAAATTGATAAAAATGGTTTATATATATAATATAAAAAAGAAAATGATAATAAGATATGGAAGGATATATAAAGTGAATATGATGTTTGAACTTGTGTCTGTGTGAAGAGTTTCAACCCGGGATCAGACAATCTTCAGAAAAGATCTTTTAGTTTTGTTTATGTTTTATTGTGTTCTCTGTAAAATTAATAAAATTTGTTTAAAAAGAAAAAAAAGTTCGCAGTTGCGCAACAGAGGACAGAAGATAGCCAAGAAATGTAAAGTTAAAGAAAAGAATCCCCCCTCCCCTTGCTAGCCCAGCAAGGAATGCAAACACCTCCAGTCTTTTCCCTAGGAAAATCCCCCCTCCCACCGTTGTCATGACAGCCCAGAGAAATAATGAAATAATAGCAGAAAAGCAACAGAGGAAGGTATCTTGAGGGCTGACAGACCTATTGTCTGATATTAATGATAAGCAATGATAATAAATTGTCCATTTTAGCTATTGCAGGATTATCATTTGTGTATAACTCTAATTCAAATTTGGTTTTCTTCTTTTCAATTCTAATTGTCCTTTTATTCATATTGAACTTTTCTTTCAAATGATTATATGAAAACCATTTAAAAAAGGTTCTTCTGCTGATAACTTGGTGGTCCTCTAGTCCCCAACTCCTGCTCAAGCAGGAGGCATTATACCATTCATGACAAGTGGCTATCCATTCACTTCTAAAAACCTCCAGTAGTGAAGCATCTGCAACTTCTGAAGGCAAGTCATTCTACTGGTTAATTGTTCTCACTGTTAGGAAATGTCTCCTTAATTCTAGGTTGCTTCTCTCCTTGATTAGCTTCCATCCATTGTTTTTTGTTTTGCCTTCTGATGCTATGGAAAACATATTAACTTTATCTTCTTTGTGGCAGTCCCTCAAATATTGGCATATTGCTATTATCTCACCCAGTGGTGATATGCTACTGGTTCAGCCCAGTTTGGCAGAACTGGTAGTAAAAAAGCCTCCACAGCTGAGAGGAGAAAGAAGAGAAGAGCTCAGGATTGGCTTTCCCCAACACCTCTGCACTTTTCTCTTCTTTATCCTCTCAACTAATTGGTACTGAAGGCCTCAGTTGGTGTGGTGAAAGCTGTGGGCACACATGAGGTATGCGTGCATTAGGTGCACATTCATACATACATGATCACCGAACTGGTAGTGGAACAGGTAGGACCCCACTGCTGATCTCACTTCTAGTCTTTCTTTTTCAGACAAACCCAGTTTATGCAACCATTCTTCATGTTTTAGCCTCCAGCCCCCTTAGTCATCTTTGTTGCTCATCTCTGCACTCTTTCCAGAGTCTTGATACCTTTTTTTATAATATCAAAACTGAATGCAGTATTCTAGGTGTGGACTTATTACGGCTTTATAATATGGTACTAGTGATCTTGATTCTATTTCCCTGTTAATGCAACTTTAGGAATGCATTGGCTTTTTTGGCTGCTAACTCTGTGGGCAGTTAATCTGCAATATTGCACTTTAACCATTGCACCATGATGCCCATTTATGAAGCAACTTTGGTGGAGGAAGAAGGCCCCAGATGATGGCACAGGATGCTATTCATCTTTCTTTCTGGTGCAGAACTAGTTTGTTCCCTGTGGTGCCCCTTGAAAAGTGCACAAGTATAATAAACCAAATGGACTAGCAGTCTTAGGCAGCAAAACTACTACACTATATTAGCATTTTGATCTTCTGACTAATGTAACATTTCCATATGCAGAAAGAAAGAAAGAAAGAAAGAAAGAAAGAAAGAAAGAAAGAAAGAAAGAAAGAAAGAAAGAAAGAAAGAAAGAAAGAAAGAAAGAAAGAAAGAAAGAAAGAAAGCTGTCCAGTGTCAATTTGCAAAATGAGATGTGCGGCCTATAAATTTGATAAATAAATGAGAGGTAACTTTGGAAATTTAGACTGTTCTTTTTTTCAGTTTCCTAACTATAAAAGCAACTCCATTTCTTCTTTGCTTTATATGTCCTAAATGATCATTAGAGTGATTTTCTGATGGAAAGTGTCCAATTCCAATCTATTTCAATTCACTGATGCCTGATATGTCCAATTGTAGTAGCTTCATTTTATTTTTCACTGTATTGAGCTTTTCTTACTAAAAAGTAAAATTATATTTCCAAAGGAAAAAAATGGCAAGCTGGAATTATATTTCAGTTTTTAAAGTATTGTATTTAGAGTTAACATTAACATTGTAAGCCAAATTTGGAATATGCCAGATTTCATGAACCTAAAATGTACAGTTTTCATTAATGAATGGTAGAATACTTACCAAACAACTAATAGGACATTCAGTTTCCACTTAATGAGGAGAAGGAGACGGTTCTACTCTTCAAATGCTATGACCACCATAAAAACTAGCACTTAAAACCAACAAACCTAGCAAGCAATCTTAGATTAATGTACTGTAGTTTGCTTCCTCTTCCTGGCACACCATGTTTTATTTAAAAATAATGCACCAATAATTTCTTCCATTGCACATAGTGCACCAGCAAATTTAATGCATATTGATCTCTATAAGTAGTTCTGTTTTTGAGACGAACAGGATTTTTGTAGCTTGTATCCTGCCTTACCCATCTCCCTCGTTTGCTGTGTTTTTGAATCCCAGTCAAGGTTCGGCATGCAAATACCTTTCACTGCTGCTCTTTCATGGATTTTCTTATTTTTACAAGGTAAGTTTTATGTCAGAATAAAATTTAAGTCATGTGGGAGCGGGGAAAAGTTAAATTATTGCACAAATCAAATGTTAATGTGCTAAGGGCAATTTAGAAATGTCATTTTCAGTTTATCATCTGCATCAATGCCCCCCTCCCCAACCTTTTGGGCACCAGGGACTGGTTCCATGGAGAGAGTTTTTTCCACAGATGAGAGGGGGCATGGTTTCACATTGTTTTTGCATCCTGCAGATGGAGCTTCACTTCTTTACATGGATAGGTTGCTGGCATGCTGTGGAGCCAGCTTCCCTAGAAAATCAAAGGGGAAGGTGGCAAGGAAGATTACAAGTCAGCCCCTCTGTACTTGCTACTCATGTATCCTTGTGCCACACTGCATACCCCTGTAGTACTTCTCATGCACCCTCAGGTAATCTCCCCAACTATTGTGACATATCTCACACATCCCCATGCAGATTCCCTGATATTCACTACATCCTGTGTATCCTCCCCAACCTTGTGCACCCTCATTCATCCACACCTCCCTGTACCCTCCTGGAACCATGCAGCACCTTTTGCACACCTCAATGTATCCTTCCCAACCCCCATGGTATCTTTCTAGAAATACAGATAATACTCTAGGAATACAGATAAGAAGTGAATATGAGTGATTAAGTTTACAAAGCTAGCTAGTAACTTTTTATTTAGTGATTTTTTGATTTAGTGTTTTTTCTGCTCCTTTGCCTGTATTGGGTTGATTAACTTTATTCTCCATTAATGTCATGCAGGGATCACCAATGGATTGATGCTGCATTGACACACAAATGATTTCAAGCATAGAGAAGCACAGCAGAATATTTTCTTTTCCCATTCTAACCAACAACACTCCTTTTTCCTACATTCAGGTGCACACTGTTGTAGCAATTATGTTTTAATAACTTATTTTAATCAGGTCAGGCAATGGCTACTGCTTCCATTCACATAGAACCACAGAATTAAATGGAAAGAGCCATTTATTTCATGGATTTCAACTCCCTGCTCTGTTTACCATGAGTAATAGCTGTCTATCCCCCTGCATGAACATATCTTCTAAAGGAAAAAGCTTTTCAATTTTGGGTCATTGGTTCCAGCTTCAACTGTTGGGAAGCTTTTCCAACATTCATTTAAAAACTCTCCCTCCCAGGAACTCCTGAAAGAGGGACTTAGAAGTGTGACTTGCAAAATTTCCAAGCACCATGATTTGGAAACAAGTTGGGCATTTGTTTGCTACATGCATGGGTGATCTACTTGTTCTGCAGTTTGTTGCTTTGTAGCTATAGCCCAAGAACTCCACAGTAAACATGTAGGCCAAGATCCCTTCTTCTTTCTTCTTATCTGATGAATCTCTTGATCTCTTGCATGGATTCTCTCATGATGTATTCCGAGGAAACTATTGAGAGTGAGGGTATGGGGGAAGATAGGTTGTAAAATTGCTTCCCCTTTTTATTTCTTCCCTGCCTCAAAGTTTCCAGCCAGCTCTTCCAAATTATTTGGGGTGTCTTGCCTGAGCAACTGAACACCCAGATCTCCAGAAACCCCTTCTCTGAATTGCTATCTCAGGGCCATTCCATTCCACATTTCTGGTAAATATCTTAAAATCTGGAATACGTAATCTCGTGCTCCTCTGCTCTTGCCTGAGTTATATATCTCCCAAGTCAATGTGAGTTTTCTTATCAAATCTTCAAAGTATTCTTGATCTTTCACATGAAATCTTTGTAATTGTCTAGTAGCAGACTGTTGCCCTCAGTGATTGGTATGACCCATTTAATTGCTCTTTCCTTTAGCAAACTTAACACAAAAGTCACGTTGAGTGATCTGTGGAAACTTCTGCTGGCGTGCCTGCCATAAACAGATTACATTGAGTCATGAAAATTGGTCCTGGTCTCCTCTAAGGTAAGTTCCCATGAGACTACAGATGCATCGGCTCTGCTACAGGTACCACTACTTGCTGCTAGTGTTGCAACAATGGTACAGCAAGCTGCTCAATGGATAGTGGATATCTCTGGAGATTAAAGTCCCAAATGTGCTTTTTCAAGAAGCAACTGGAGTTTCTGGTAAAGTCTAGTTGCCTCTTGAAAAAGTACCTTTGGGACAAACATGACCTGGATGACTAGAATCTCAATAGACATCTGGAGATCAGAGGGCATTCTAAAACTAAAGTGGGATATTCTGCTCCTATAGAGAGAAAGTAAGAGACTTGCAAGATTGTTAGCCTTTCAAGGTAGCTCAGACCAGGAAACCAAAACCAAAAACACTAATACTATTTTTATTGTAAGGTTCTTCTTATCTGTATTTCTACTGTAGAAATGAATATAAATCCACAATAGTTTCCTAATCTAACACCTGCTCTGGGGAGGGGAAGCCATAGTTGCATACTAGAAGCAACCATCTCATAAACATATTCTTAGCAAATGTCATTTGTTTGAATTTTGAAAGTGCTGACCAAAAGTTTTATCAAGCTATCACCTGGACCTGTTTGCTAGAGTCCCTGTCTTCCCTAAAAGTATTCTTGGTAGAGATTCTATTCTCTAAAGGCTATGATAAGATGTGCAATTAATCCATGTCCAGATCTTATTGTTTTTACACTTTGCACTTTATAAAATAAAAATAAAAAGGTGCCAAGATCTCATAGTTTGAACTTTAGTGTAACAGCTATCTGTGCAACTGCTAGTTTCATCAAAACTGAAGATGCTTCTCTTCTCCCCTGCCTTTATGTTCCAGACAAATAGGAAGGGTCAGTTCTGGAATATTTTCTCCATCCCCATTCCTGCTTTGGACTCAGATTTTTCTTATCAGACCTTTATCTGGCACAGCTCTTTATTGTCACTCAAAGCTTTCATAGCAAAGGTGTAAAACTGCCCCCATTTGTACACACTGCCTGACAGTGGATTTGTAAAGTTTAAATTCTGTAGAAATAATTTTGTAATCTTTTCCAGTTAGGAAGCAACAACATCTTTTTTTCAGAAGTTCTCAGAAATTGTAATCTACTTGTGTGTAAAGAACACACTTTGAGAATGAATATCTAGCATTCTCCTTTTTAAATAAGGTAGGATCGCTTAGAGTGATACCTGATTATCATCCTATTGATAATACATCTAACTTTAATTTTCCCTTTAAATAATCCTAGAGATTAACTTACTTTTGACACATGCAAACATACGTTTGGATTATTTTTCTCAATAAATCAAGATAATACTGATTTGCCTGTTTACTCTCTTGTAACCTGCTCCTCTCTAATCTCTCCGCTTGTAAGGGGAAAATAAACAAAAGCAACAGGTCAGGCACAAGATATATACTGACTGTATGTAACTGAGGGAAGCTGTGGAGTTGTAAACACATTAGTCATAAAGTAACTTTGTATCATAAGATCATACCACAACTTTGAACAATAGCTGTACTAGGCAGTCAGTAAACAAGATCTACCTGTAAGTGAACAAGAACATTATTTTTGCTCATTTGTTTAAGTGGTTTCTCCTTATCTATTTTTAGGATTTTTCAGGAAACAACTCTTGTTTTGGGTCATATTTATGCATAAGTATTGAAAATTCAGAAACATTTAAGCATTGCTGTATGAATGTATGAATCCCAAGCATTCTTAATTCAATGACATCAACTTAGATGATGTTGTTCCCTGCCTTCTTATGGGAAAACACAAAGTGGTTCTCTTTCTGTGTCTTTTCAATAGTCCCAATGTTATCACCAAAAAAGGTATCCTCCTTTTGAGAAACTATTAAAGAATTTTTCCATCTCAGAAAAAAAAAAACAAGCTTGCAATTTCTCTGCTCATAAATTTAATGAAAATTATAAAAATATTAATTGTACCTTGTTCTAAAATAATTTTCCTTCCTCCCTCCCTCCCTTCCTTCCTTCCTTCCTTCCTTCCTTCCATTCTTTCTCTTGGAAGTTTAACAATGTGTATGATACAATATGTATGAGGAAGAGAGACAGACAGATTGAACTGTGACTTAATCTTTTCTTTTTCCTTTCTTTCAGTTTGCTTTGCTTTCAATGGACATATAGAAGATGGTCCAGAAGTATGCATAGCCCATTATGGTTATTGTCGTAAAGATCCATGTGCTGGAAAATCTCGGCTACTTGGACACTGTGGTGACTTCTTCTGCTGCACTATATTGTGAGATGTATTTCATTTCCCTCCCAAACAAATGAAAGTACAATGTGCCTCTAACTCTTTCTCCTAGCATAAGAAGTACATTAATGTATATACTGTATACAGTTGATTCAATTGTAATTAACTTCTTCAGCCATGTTTGGTGAATTAACAATCTGCATCAGTCATAAAAGATAATCACTTTGTTCCATTGCATGAAATAACTCTAAAATGCTAATATATCTAGCCTCTTTTCTATGTTTAGAAAATAACATGTCCATTAGAAAACAATAATAGCAGTAAAAAGGAACTCCTAATCTATGTTTTAGTTCATATGGAGTTTGCATATCAACTGAATATGGAGCTTGGTTCTAAACCCAAGTGTTTTAAAATTTAACACCACTCCCAGTTTGTAGTACAAGGCTCTTAAATATAGTACATTACCAGATGTAGCAGTGGGGTGATTTGTTTCCACTATAATAAAGCATGTAAAATTACTATTTATGGGCAAACCATAAATAGTTTTTCATTATGTTGTTTAACAAAAAATGGTTAATATCCTGATTTGATTTTTCACCTTTACAATATTTCAATTTCAAGTTATGAGCTGCCTATGATACGGAGTCATAAAGGAAGACATATGATACATTCCCTGAACCAGAAAACCCCTATTCATTGTATTTGTTCAGCATGAGAGAAAAAAATTTACATAATAAATATTTTTATTTTCATTTTTTACATTTTTATTGTAATGAATTTTATTGTAATGAATTTTACACTACAATAAAAGTATAAAAAGTGAAAAGAAAAATAAGAACAAGGAAAGAAGATAGCAAGAAAAGAAGTATGAAAAAACCATGGAAATTTAACTCCTTAATCTTTATATCCATAAACCATCGCTTCAGTCTTTTCTTCTGTGAGCAAAAAAGTCCATATAAGGCTTCCAGTCTTTTTAAAAGTCTGTCATTTTGTCCCTGACCAAATTGATCAGCTTTGCCATTTCCACAAACTTTGTCAATTTTATAATTTAATCTTTTAGTGTTGGTATGTCTTTATTCTTCCATGTCTGTGCATATAATAATCTTACTATAGTTGCCATATACATTATTAGTTTCTCATATTTCTTTTCTTGTTTACATCCATAAAACCCAATAAAATAACTCTGGTTTCATCATAATATTAATCCACAGTATCTTTTGTATAATTGAATGAATTTTCACTAAAAATTCTGATCTCTGATTCAAGGTGCTGTTCTCTGATTCAAGGCCATTGAGACAGTGTGTCCACAGTCATATGGCCACATGACCTAATGGGCCATTGTTACCTTCCCACCAAAGTGTTACCTATTTATCTACTCTCATTTGCATACTATCAAACTGCTAGGTTGGCAGGATCTAAAACAATGATGCAATGTAAATTCAACAGCAGTCCCCACATTTTCCCTGCATCTGCTCATATTAATATTAGAAACCAAACCAAACCATCTCTCCATAGTCTGGTCATGCTCTGTATCAAATCTCAGTGACAACTTGTACATTTTACCTATTATAGTATCATCATTTGTCCTTATAATTATCTTTATTCTAATAAGCTCTTTTATTTCCACCCAAAGCGGATCAGACTGTGAAGATGCAATAATATGCAGCCGTGCTGTTCCAGGATTAATAATAGACAGTTTCCTCCTTAAACAAGTGTTTTCAATTCTTCATGGCTCTTTTCCTGGAAATATAACAAACCTTCCTTCATGGGATGGTATTTATCATGCAAGACAAAGGCAAATTTACAGTGGCAAAGATCCTGGAGGCTCTTCTGTTTTTGAACATCAGTTAACAATAAAGAATATCTCTGGAATAACTTCTGAAATCTCTGGAACTACCACTAGAATGCAATTAAATGGTTACATTTTGAATGCTGCTTTTCGTACAGAATACAACCAAGTTATTGGCAGCATCACTGTAAAACCCATCAAATATGCTGGGGGCTCTTCTGACACTCAAGGCCAATTAATAATAGATAGTGCCCCTGAAATAACCTCTGAAATCTCTAGAAAGCCCACTGGAATAAAACCAAGTGCTGGTCAATGGGATGTTTCCCCTGGAAAACACCAAATAATTGGAACCTCCATTACTCAGACTAGCCAATATCCAGAAAACTCTTCTGACTTTGGAGGGCGATTGTTCAAACGTTCAAGCAGAAAGAAGGGTAGCTCTACTACTAAGTTAAATATTGAAACTCACCCAGTTGTCAGAACTATTGTTGGAAATCCTAAAATTGGAGCCAAATTGATAAGTAGTTTTCTTCCAAAGGATACCCAAAGCAATGATCACTCTTCTGTTATTATCAAATATCCTGAATACTGTCTTGGTATGAGAGATCCATTGATTGGTGGTAACAAAAGAAGCATGAATAAAGCCTCTCTTTGCCAAATACTCCGACTGTTGGGTAAGCCCACTAAAGTGAATGGTAGATGGAGAATAACCTTAAGTAAAGATACAGTTCATGAAACAATTGAAAGGAAATTAGGAAAATAAATGTCAAGTTACTGTACATCTACATTTATATATGAAAAAACAGCTGAATATTAAAGAAAACAACAAATCAGGAACAACAAAATAAGATTTGTTCTTTTAATGTTTTTGGTCTTTCTCTAGAATCTGGAAATCAGGTGATCTTGACAGAAAGGAGACTAAAATAAAGGCTTGTTTGATTTTTAGAAATTTATTTAGCTCTTTGTACTCAGAAAGCCCACAGAGTATTAAATACTAGGAAATTAGGAGTATTTAAAAGCAAATATTTGGCTCAGATCTATATTTGATAGCAAATGTAAAACAGAGATTTTCAGGAATAGTATAAAATTTCTTCTCATATTTTTCAGCTGGGACTTTTAGCTTACGATTGTCATAACAAGTACAATAACATTTCTAGGTAGGACTTTTGTTTGCTTTTTATTTTCTTTGCCAAACATTGGGGCATCTGAATCATTCTCATGCACATATTATGAAGGGAGGAAATGAAATCTGGGGAAAGAAAAGACTGAATAATTTCCCTAACTGAATAATTTCCTTTTTAGTAACTGAATAATTTCCTTTTTTGTTAAAGAAAATTAATGTTAAACAGAAGAGGCTGAAAAGTTTAAAACAAGTATTGTTTCTTAGCCGAAGCATATCAAACTATAGCTGATGGTTTAATGTCTACAGAAACCCATAAGGCCAAATAAATAGTGACTCCTTTACTGAAACTATCAAAAATAAATGTAACTGCAAATTCATAAATAGATCAACAAAATAAAAGCATGAATCAGAGTAAGGTATAAAAAAAAATCAAAGACTCTACCAACATGGTAAGCTCAGAATAGAGTGGAGTGGAGTGGAAATAGGATAGAGTAAAATAAAGTAGAATAGAGTAGAACAGAACAGAACAGAACAGAACAGAACAGAATATAAATTTTTATTGACTAAGTGTAGACACACAGTGAATTTGTCTCCAGTACATATCCTCTTAATGTACATGCAAGCAAGAAGTGATAAATCAGGATATAATTATAAAATACAATCATAAATCATAAGATACAACCACTCAGTAATAGTCATAGGATACTAAAGAAAGCAATTAACATAAATAAGATATAAATAAAGTTATAGTCATAAGATGCTAAAGTAATAGATATAATAGGAAAGATGAGAAAGTTAATAGTAAAGCAGCCCTACTACATGGTTTGACATCCCATAACATAAGACTGTGTTGTGGGAATTAGTCATTTAGCAGAGTGATTTCATGTGGGGAGGGGGGGAACTGCCCTTGTGTCTAGTTATTTTGAATAATATTAGAAATTTTACAGATCTTAAATCTGGACAAATGTATCTAGATTTCTAGAAAAGCTATGAGGTAGAGAAATTTCCTGTGCCAATCTTTTACAAACACATTCTTTTTAATTTTTATGGATCTGAAGATGAAGATTGCAC
This sequence comes from Hydrophis major, assembly GCA_033807585.1. Lineage (NCBI taxonomy): Eukaryota > Metazoa > Chordata > Lepidosauria > Squamata > Elapidae > Hydrophis > Hydrophis major. The sequence goes on from CM066328.1 coordinate 400,381,583, forward strand.
ATATTGTATAAAGTTGTTGTGTTTGACTATATAGTATGTACTAGAGCGGGGTTGTCAAACTTGTATCATCATGGCAGTGTCACATGACATATCACAGCTTTTTCCCCTTTGCTAAACTGGGCATGGGCATCGACATCACATGACACATCTGGCCCATGGGCCACAAGCTTGACAGCCCTGTACTAGAGTAACTACTTTAAAATATAATCTATTTTTCACCTGTGGATTAGTGTACAGATATGAGAAATAAAATGAAGGACCTGAAATATAACTTTTCCCACCCCACCAGTTTAGAAAGAATAATTATATAAAATACAAGATTGATCTAAAATTAATTGGATTCCAGGAAACTGTAACATGCAGAAATTCAACTTCATTGGCTAAAATATCTTATTTTTTTAAAAAAATGCAAAATATGTTAAATAAACAGAATCTCGTTTGAATCAATGTATCTGAGAAGTGTCTAATATCACAATGGAACAGTTAATTTTATTTTTCGTTCACAAAGTAAGATAAATCATAAAATTTTGCTTGTCTTTTTTTCTGTTCACCAATTCTGCTGCTGATCTGTATGTCTGTTAAATACACTTAGAGAGTTTCTGAGATGCTTAGGATATATGGCAGTGGTACCCTTTTTATAGTTTGTGTTGGTTGTGCTGTAGAGAGATGAGTGGTGAGGCAAGTTTTGATAAAGTCTTCCATTTTGTTGGAAGAAGTTGTGTAGACAACTACTAGCATTTCCAGTTACAAGCAAATAATCAAGTTCAGAGAATGCCAAGGACTCATTCAATTCAGCCCTGAGCTGCATACTTCTATTGGATAATGTTTGTATGTCTTCTGATACTGAACAACTTAGCAAAAGTGTGTCACATTACACATATTGTATTTCGTAGCATTCATATGTGTTATAAATTAATGGTGAGCATATCCAAGACTTATGCTGGAGGAATGTAACTTACTATTTACAGCAGAGAAAGTCTTTGTTGCAAAATCCACACACAATTGAATTCCCAGTACAGCTTGTATATGAACAATAGTTCTATAGTTGACATGAAAACATGTTAAGAATTTTTCTAAAGAAAGAAAATATTTTGGTCAAGATAAAAACAGAGGAGCTAGGATTTCAATGTTCTAACGTTGCTAAGCTTAGATGAAACTTTCACTGTAGATAACTATAAACAGATAATTTCTGTACCCTCAGATGCTGGTTTACATTGTAATTCTGTCTCAAGCAGGATTAAAACCATCAAGACTAAATCTACAAAAGAGAGAGAGAGAGAGATGACAAGGGGAAAAAATGTCTGAAAGTAGAATGATTTCAGAAAGAGAAATTGAAAGTCCTGTATAAAAAAAGCATTACAAAGTAGATTAGTGGCCTAATGAAGTAAATAGAAAGTAGACATAAGTAAAGAGGATGTGAAAGCTACTTGGAATTGAGTGAAAAATAAAAGAATGATTGATAGAATGAAATGAAAATTCTTGTGGATGAGAGAAAACAAATATAGGAGAATTATTGCTTCAAAAAGGTATGACAGAAAATTATTATGTAAATTCTGTAAAGATTCATAGAGCTCTCAAGACTAAGGTGACCAACTTTTTTACAATGAGGACACAAATAAATTGAAGAAAAAAAACAAAGCCACTTGCGTGTGGTGCACTCTTGTGTGAGATGCACTCTTGGCAGCGCACTCTTGCATGTGGTTCATTCTTGCACAAAGCTCACTCTTGTGCACGGTGCACTCTTGCATGTGGCACACTCTCTCAAAACAATTCTCCTGTGTGGAGCGCATACGTCTCATAATCACGTCTCGCCGCACTGTACCGAGCCTTGACGAATCATCATGTCAAATACAAATACGTCACATCACACACAATGGATCGGATTGGCATCAATAAAATACGGAGATTTACAGATTAGTCTTCAAATATCAAAAAGGAGGACATGTAGGAGAACACTTTTCGAGGGAGGACAGAACTTACAAAATGAGGACTATCCTCCCTAAAGGAGGATGGTTGATCACCTTACTCAAGACAAAGAAAATAGAAATGTGGTTGGAGCTAAGAAATATTTAATAATAACATACAGTATAACAATATTATACATATACTTGCATATAAAGATAGGAGAGAAATAATTTATAACAGATTTTGCCTACCTTTTGCAATATAACTTTTTTAGGTCACAAGTTCCCAATTGGATAGAATACTGGGGGCAAACACCAGGATGACAATAAGCATTAAAATTATGCAAACACACCAACAAATTAATATCAAGTATAACAGTGAGTCCTGAGAAAGGAACACGGGGAGGGAGGGAGGGAGGGAGGGAGGAAAACAAAAAATATTAAAATAAGATTTCAGCATATAACACCATGCTTCTTTTTTACTTTTTTTTTTGAGCAGCACAGCTCATTTGCACAATAACAATAATAATTAGTTTTCCAAATGAATTTCTTGAAGAGGTACTTGTAATAGACAAAGTTAGCAATTGCTTCTTTCACCAACATGAATATGATATATTTACATATAGTCTGTTCTATAATATTCAATTATGAAGTTTAGTTTTGTTCCTTAGTAGTTATCTTGTTTCATGCCAGATCAATTCTAATCAAAATAATATCTGTTTAATATCATGGGAAATAAACATGACATGAAATAAGATAAATGAGTCTAGCCGTTGTTATTTTGACTTGGTGCTCTCTGCAAATCTGCATCCCTGATCAGTTCCTCCAGGTGTAGCTATAGAAATGATAGAAACACAAAGATATTGTCAGACATTAAACATCAGACTAGGTGGAATTTGAAGTCAACAACTTTAAATTGAAAGTGGAATTTTGGAATTCGATTATTGAATGGAAATTTCAGTTGCATGATTTCAGTTTGGATCATTTAAAGTTTACAGTACTGAGCAGAGACTGTATCAGCCTACTTCAGCAGTTGAAATCCAAACAATAAAACAAAGTTATAACCAGAAGCCAACACATGTTTGTCAAAAACAGATCATGACAAAGAAATCTTATTTTATTCTTTGTGAATGTGACTAAATTAGTGGACCAGCGAAATGCAGTGTACAGAGTATATACAACATTTTTCTTAATAAATAGGGAAAATGTGGTATAGACAGCATACCCAGCATACCACAAGATGGATTTGTAACTCGATGACAAACCACACTCAATTATAGTCCTTAATGGAACTACATCTACATGGAAGGAAGGAAGCAGTGGGGATCCCCAGGTTTCCATGTTAGTACTTTTCAACATCTTCTAAATGATTTTGATGAGAGAATAGAAGAGAAACTCATCAAGTTTGCAGATGACACTAAACTTTCAGGAATAGCCAACATCCCAGAAGATAAGCTCAAGGTCCAGGTGGATCTTGGCAGACTTGAACATCTGACCCTATATAATAACATGAAATTAGAATACAGGGGAGTAATAGTGGAGGCAGTGATTCAGAATGCTAATAATTCCTCCATCTAAGACACACATACTCATCATCAAACATCTCTAATGAAATAGTTGCACATTTCCAGTTTACATATACAAACCAAAGCATACACATGCAGCATGACAGGACAACAGAAACAACACTCATACATACATACACACAAGCCCAGAGGCAAATGAACTCAAGCATTCTATAAGTTCCTGAACAGAAACAGTGACAAGAATAGAATAGAAAAGAATAGAATAGAATAACAGAGTTGGAAGGTCTTCTAGTCCAACCCCTGCTTAGGGAGGAAACCTTACATCACTTCAGACAAATGGTTATCCAATCTCTCCTTAAAAATTTCCAGTCTTGAAGCATTTACAATTCTGGAGGCAAGTTGATCCACTGATTAATTGTTCTAATTGTCAGGAAATTTCTCCTTAGTTCTAGGTTGCTTCTCTCCTTGATTAATTTCTACCCATTGCTTCTTGTCCTACCTTCAGGTGCTTTGGAGAATAGCTTGACTCCCTCTTCTTTATGGCAGTCCCTGAGATATTGGATCACTGCTATCATGTCCCCCCTAGTCCTTCTTTTCATCTTACTAGACATACCCAGTTCCAGCAGCCATTCTTTATATGTTTTAGCCTCCAGTCCCCCAATCATCTTTGTTGCTCTTCTCTGCGCTCTTTCTAGAGTCTCAACATCTTTTTACATCATGGCGACCAAAACTGGATGCAGTATTCCAAATGTGGCCTTACCAAAGCATTATAAAGTGGTATTAACACTTCACATGATCTTGATTCTATCCCTCTGTTTATGCAGCCTAGAACTGTGATGGCTTTTTTGACAGCTGCTCCTCACTGCTGGCTCATGTGGTTGTCCACTAGGACTCTGAGATCCCTCTCACAGTTACTACTATTGAGTCAGGCACCACAAATACTGTATCTGTGCATTTTGTATTTCTTGCCTAAATGTAGAATTTTACTTTTTTCACCATCTATTCCAGTGGTGGAATTCAAATATCTTTACTACCGGTTCTGTGGACATGTCTTGGTGGACGTGGTAGGGGAAGGATACCGTAAAATCTCCAGTCAGAGGTGGTATTTGCTGGTTCTCCGAAGTATTCAAAATTTCCACTACTGCTTCTCCAGAACTGATCAGAACCTTCTGAATATGACCTCTGATTTAGACATACTCAGGTGATACATTTTTTCAATACAAGGACACCCTTTACATCATTGGTTAAGAATTCAGAAAGCCATGTTTTGCATGCTTTCCCTACTTCACTTACGCCAAACTTTTAAATTATTTGTCCTTATGTTACTGTCCAGTCTGCCCTGTTAGCAGTAAATGAGTCTAATAGGTTTTTTTCAAATTTCTCCCTCCCCAAAGAATCACAAATAGAAACAATATATACTGCTCAAAAAAATAAAGGGAACACTTAAACAACACAATGTAACTCCAAATCAATTACATTTCTGTGAAATCAAACTGTCCACTTAGGTAGCAACATTGATTGACAATCAATTTCACATGCTGTTGTGCAAATGGAATAGACAACAGGTGGAAAGCACAGGCAGTTAGCAAGACATCCCCAATAAAGGAGTGGTTCTGCAGGTGGTGACCACAGACTTTTGAATGCTGGCGGTGTTTTCACTCTAGTGGTAACATGAGATGGAGTCTACAACCTACACAAGTGGCTCAGGTAGTGCAGCTCATCCAGGATGGCACATCAATGCGAGCTGTGGCAAGAAGGTTTGCTGTGTCTTTCAGTGTAGTGTCCAGAGCATGAAGGTGCTACCAGGAGACAGACCAGTACATCAGGAGACGTGGAGGAGGCCATAGGCGGGCAACAACCCAGCATCAGCACTGCTACCTCTGCCTTTGTGCAAGGAGGGACAGGAAGAGCACTGCCAGAGTCCTGCAAAATGACCTCCAGCGGGCCACAAATGTGCATGTGGCTGTTCAAACGGTCAGAAACAGACTCGATGAGGGTGGTATGAGGGCCTGATGTCCACAGGTGGGGATTGTGCTTACAGCCCAACACCGTGCAGGATGTTTGGCATTTGCCAGAAAACACCAAGATTGGCAAATTCGCCACTGGCACCCTATGCTCTTCACAGGTGAAACCAGGTTCACACTGAGCACATGTGACAGACGTGACGGGGTCTGGAGATGCTGTGGAGAACATTCTGTTGCCTGCAACATCCTCCAGCATGACCGGCTTGGCAGTGGGTCAGGAATGGTGTGGGGTGGCATTTCTTTAGGGAGCTGCACAGCCCTCCATGTGCTTGCCAGAGGTAGCCTGCCATTAGGTACCAAGATGAGATCCCCAGACCCCTTGTGAGACCGTATGCTGGTGCAGTTGGCTCTGGGTTCCTCCTAATGCACGACAATGCTAGACCTTGTGTGGCTGGAGTGTGTCAGCAGTTCCTGCAAGATGAAGGCATTGATGCTATGGACTGGCCTGCCCATTCCCCAGACCTGAATCCAATTGAGTACATCTGGGACATCATGTCTCGCTCCATCCACCAACGCCATGTTGCACCACAGACTGTCCAAGAGTTGAGGGATGCTTTAGTGCAGGTGTGGAAGGAGATCCCTCAGGAGACCATCTGACACCTCATCAGGAGCATGCCCAGGCATTGTAGGGAGGTCATACAGGCACATGGAGGCCACACACACTACTGAGCCTCATTTTGACTTCTTTTAAGGACATTACATCAAAGTTGGATCAGCCTGTAGTGTTTTTTTCCACTTTAATTTTGAGTGTAACTTCAAATCCAGACCTCCATGGGTTGCTAAATTTGATTTCCATTGATAAAGTTTGTGATTTTGTTGTCAGCACATTCAACTATGTAATGAACAAAGTATTTAATAAGAATATTTCATTCATTCAGATCTAGGATGTCTTATTTTTGTGTTCCCTTTATTTTTTTGAGCATTGTATTATGGGTAGATATAGATGGTACAAGCAGGAACTCATAAAGTGGCAGTGTTCAGTGCCTTAAAGATCATTTACTGCATGGATGAAATTTTGATAGACAACATTAAAAGCCCAACTTGAGTGAAATAAAATATCAAGTTAAATCATCTGATGGAGCTTGCAGTCTTTTGTTACCTGTCGTAGTCTCATACAATATATGCCTCCCAGAGTCATTGTTATATTGTTCTATTTCTATAAAATAGAAATTCTATAGAAACAACTGTAGAAATCAGTCAGTCAATCGAACAAGCAAACAAAATGTTCTTCAATCATGCAACCATCAAATAAGGAGGGAAAGTTATACTGTAGTAACAATAGAAGTAGCTATTCCCACCAAGCTTATTTTCCCTTCATTCACTCTGCATCATAAGAGACATTTTTGCACTTGGTTTTTAACATATGAATGTACTTAATATTGTTTTTAGGCTGGGTTGAATGTATCTTACATGCACAAGATTAAATACATCTTGTGAGGACTATAAATTATGAAGTCAAACTTGAATTAATCAATCCTTGCATCCTTCTCCAAATCTCTGCAACAACTCAATTGACTAAACCTTCTAATTGCTCTACCACACATGGCTCATCTTACCTGAGATTGCTAGAACTGAGAACAGTAGCCAGAAGAACTGCAACATTGTTTTTTCAAGGAATTAATCACTATGGCAAGTTGATATTATAGAGATGAAATATTTTTAGAGTTCTGTGTAATATTTATTTAAGGACAGTTCGTATTTTTTAGGTTCTGGTAAAATATGTTTTCTATCTTGCTTCTAGGAGTTAACTTTTGGCATAAGTTTGCTTTATCATGATTAGGATGGATTTAGCTTTTTCAGTTGGACACCACAGGTAAATGTAATGGGCGTGCTGTGCTAAAGGATAATGATTATCCATGTAGATACTTTTATCACAGTATATCCTGAACACAAACGTCAGTTATGTATGATTTGAAGATCATTATCATCTCACCAACACCCCTCTGTTCTCAGGACCTCCTCTAGAAGGAGTAGGACTTCTTTGTACCCACATTGGCTGAGATGAAAGATATTGTTGCCAGTTTTGCATCAATAAGAGAAATGGTTATAGTACAGGCTGTCTGGTTAGGTTAATTTTTAAATTTTTAATGATTTTTTTTTTTTTTTAGTTGTCGCTAACATGAAGGAAATCTAAAAATATTATGTGATCCCAATAAAGTCCTGGCAAATATTTTGCTAACATAGTTCACTACATTTATTTAATACTGTTACAGATACAGAAATTATGACATAAATAAAATTTAACATGTTTATCAATGAAAAGCTTATATTAAATGTGGTCCAGTTAGAGACACTTCTCAAGAATCACAAGGAAAGAAGACAAGAAAAGGTGGAGGAGGAAAGGAAGAAAAACTTGTGAATATGTGGCAAACATTAATTATTGTGAGAGTTCCTTAATGTGGCAATATCTTTCAACAAGACCTCAACAGAGAAAAAATGAGGATACCCAATTTTGTGAGGGAATGAAAGGGAAGGGAAGGGGAAAGAAAACAGAGAGAGAGAGAGAGAGAGAGAGAGAGAGAGAGAGAGAGAGAGAGAGAGAGAGAGAGAGAGAGAGAGAGAGAAAGAAAGAAAGAAAGAAAGAAAGAAAGAAAGAAAGAAAGAAAGAAAGAAAGAAAGAAAGAAAGAAAGAAAGAAAGAAAGAAAGAAAAGAGGAACAGGGAAGAAGGAACCCCTGTGTACTTTTCCTGGCCTACTATCTCAACCCTCCCTCCCTGACCTATGCCATCTCCACCCCGGGTATTATGATTTCCCCAACTCCTGTGGTACTTCTTGAACATACCCACACACACTTCCTCACACTTCGAGTACCACCCCCATGGACCTTCCCTGACTCATGAACACCTCTTGCATACCACCATGCACTCTTCCCAATCCACCCCCTCCCCCTGTGTACTATCCCTGATCTGCATGGTGCATCTCCCACACTCCCAAGAACCTCCTTGATTTGTATGGCATCTCTTGCATATCCTACAACTCCTCTTTCTCACCCCATGTGTCTCACCCTGCACCTACACAACCTGAACAGCACCTCTCATTCACCCCTGTGCATATTTCCCAACACATATCCACCCACCTGTGTCATTCCCCAAACCAAACAGCATGGGTCACACACCAGTCAACTCTTCTTGGCCAGCACACCTGCACACACCCTCAGCTGGCAGCAGACACTTACCTGCTTGCTAGTGTTGGACTTGAAACTTAATTCTGATTTCCCCACTGACTTTCTCCCTACAAACTTTTCCACAAGTAAAGTAAATGTGGAAGTCAGCAGGAATTCTAACAGATAACAGATAATCAGAGTTGGAAGGGATCTTGTAGGTCATCTAGTCAAACTCCCTGCCCAAGCAAGAGACCCTGCACCATTTCTGAAAGATGGCAGTCCAATCTCTTCTTGAAAGTCTCAAGTGATGGCGCTTCCACAATTTCTGAGGGCAAGCTGTTCCATTAATTGACTGTTCTTACTGTCAGAAAGTTTCTCCTTATTTCCAGGTTAAATCTCTCCTTGTTCAGTTTCCATCCATTATTCCTTGTCTGGCTTACAGGCACTTAGTTTGATCCCTTCCTCTCTGTGGCAGCCCCTCAAATATTGGAAGACCACTATCATGTCTCCCCTGGTCCTTTTCTTCACTAAACTAGTCATGTCCAGTTCCTGCAACCATTCTTCATATGTTTTAATCTTCAGTCCCCTAATCATCCTGCTTGTTCTTCTCTGTACTATTTCTAGAGTTTCAACATCTTTTTTATAATGTAGTGACCAAAATTGGATGCTGTACTCTAGGGATGGTCTTACTAAGGCTTTATAGAGTGGTATTAGCACTTCCCTTGATCTTGATTGTATCCCTCTGTTAATACAATTTAGGATTGCATTAGCTTTTTTGGCTGCTGTTGCACACTGCTTGCTCATATTTAGCTGGTTGTCCACTAAGACTCCAAGATCCCTCTCACAGTTACTGCTATTGAGCCTGGTTTCACCCAGTCTATATGTGTACTTTTGGTTTTTCTTGCCTAAGTGTAGGACTTTATTTTTCCATATATTGAATTTCATTTTATAAGATATGGCCCAATATTCTAGTCTGTCAAGATCCATCTGGATTTTGAGCCTATCTTCTTGGGTGTTAACTATTCCTGCCAGCTTAGTATCATCTACAAATTTGGTAAGTTCCCCTTCTATTCCCTCATCTATGTCATTAATGAAGATATTGAAGAGTACTGGGCCTAAGACAGAACCTTGTGGCACCCCACTGCTTATTTCCCTCCATGTAGATTTAGACCCATTTAGACTACTCATTGACTACAGTTTGTCAGCCAGTTGTGAATCCACCTGGTGGTGATGCTATCCATCCCACTTTTTTTCTAGCTTACCAAATGTAGATTGTGGTCTACTTTGTCAAATGCCTTGCTGAAATCTAAGTATATTTTGTCCACGGTATTTCGCTGGTCTACTAAATAGTCATTATGTTGAAGAATGAAATAAGATTGGTTTGGCATGATCTGTTTTTAAAAAAACATGCTGACTGCTAGTTATTACTTTTACTTACTTGTTTCTTGTTTATTATCTTTTCCAGTACCTTCCCTGGTATTGATGTTAAGTTGATTGGTCTATAGTTTCCCGAGGTTTGTTTTTTTTTCCTTTTATGAAGATGGGAACTACATTAGCTCTTTCCCAGTTCCTCTGTGCTCCAGAATTTTTGAAAGATATGGTGCAGTGGTTCTGAGATGACCTCTTCCAGCTCCTTTAAAACTCTGGGATGTAATCCCAGATTTTACCACAACTGGCCTTAAATGCAAGCTACTCAATGCAAGAAGCCTTGTAAATAAAATACCTGAATTTCTCCTCTTACTAAATACGGCTAAATTTGACATTATATTTGTCTGTGAAACATGGCTCAATGCATCTCTCCCTGACTCCATTACCACAGTAAGAGACTATTATGTTTACCGATCACATCATGAGAGGAAGTGGTGTTGCTATATTCTATAAAAAGTCCCTACATCTAAAAAACATCCAAGTTACCCAGGAGCTTGCTCTTCCTGAGACCATCATCTGTAAACTGTCCTTAAATATCACATTTTGGTTCTTACTATGTTATAGAGCCCCTGATTATGACATCAAACATACAAACAAGCTAAATATACTACTAACATGGGCAGCATCCTGCCCACACACTTTTATCTTTCTTGGTGACTTCAATTTACCTTATATTAATTGGACCGTTAACGAATGTACAACTGAACCCACACATGCAACCTTCTACAATACAGTAACAAATCTGGGACTAGAACAACTAGTAACCAACAAAACTAGATTTAACAACTGCCTCGATCTCATCTTCTGCAATAGTTTGAATTCAATTTACGGAATACAAATTAAAGAACCTTTTTCCAACAGTGACCACAACATGACAGACTTTTGTCTCAACATACGTCTACACAAAAATCATCACAATGATGGAATCGCCAATTTTAACTTCAAAAAAGGCAACTATGATCTTATAAACAACAATCTCTCATCCCTTGATTGGCAATTTCTATTTACTGGATGCAATACTGTAGAAGACAACTATACTTAGATTGGACCAAAGGTGACATAGTTCTAGGTTTTCTAGGTCTAGAAGTTCAAGTCTGGTGGCATAAGTTATTCTGCAATGAGTAGAGGAGTGCAGAACTCTTCTTGTGAAATATTTCTCGACTTTCTCAACTGTGTTAATATCAGATACGTAATGTGGGTTCCAGACTGATGAGCTGTATTCGAGTATTGGTCTAGCAAATGTTTTGTATGTTGGAAGGAACTTTTTATTATTATCTTTGACTTCTGTTGCAAGTTTTGTTTGTTCTGTGCCTTTACTTTCCTGACTTCATCTTTGCAAATTCTGGCTATTTATCGATATTCTGCCTTATCTGTATGTCCCTCTTTCCATTTTTTGTACTTGTCCTTTTTTTTCTTACAATTTGCCAGAAAGATCTTTGTGCAGCCATGCTGGTTTCTTCTTGGATTTCTTGCTTTTCTTTCTCAGTGGTATTATGCTGGTCTGGGCTTCTATGATTGTACTTTCAGAGTTTTCTAAGATTCTCGAGTTGTTTTTCCATTTTGGATTTTCATCCATGGAATCTTTCCCAAATTCTCTCTGAGTTTATTAAAATCAGCTCTTTTAAAATCCAGGACATTATGTTCTATTGCTTATATTTGTATTATGTTGAATTCTAGTATGACATGGTCACTCTCACCCAAGGTTTCTGCAGTTTCAACTCCTTTATCACTTCTTCTCTGTTTGTAAGAATTAAGTCCAGTATGTTGTCCATCTTGTTCCATCCTCTACCTTTTGAACAACAAAGTTGTCAGCTACATTGGTTAGGAACCTATTTGATTGTTCATTTGGTGCAGAATTAGTTTTCCACTTGATATTAGGATAATTGAAGTCCCCCATTACTATTGTTGTGTGTTTCCTGCATATGTTTGTTAGTTGGCTGGCAAAAAGGTCATCTATATCTTCTGCTTGGTTAGGTGACCTATAATATACACCTATGCCCATGTCATTCTTTTTTTCTTTTATATTTGACCCATAAGCATTCTAGGAGGTTTTTGTTAAGTTCTGTGTGTGGCGCAAGAAGCGGAGACGAGTCGACGAACAGTGAATGATGTAGGGGTTCAGCTACGGTTGCCTTGTGAGGCAGGAAGACGTTATAAAAATTGATAAGGCCTACGAACGCTTGGAGATCGACCTTATTTTGGGGTCTTGGGGCATTTTTGATTGCCCTAAGTTTGCTATCGGTGGGGTGAATGCCCTGTTTATCTATTAAATATCCTAAAAATTCTACTCGATCAGTACATAGTTGACACTTGTTTTTCTTAACTTTGAGACCTGAGTCTTTAAATCTCTGAAGAACCAACCCCAGGTGCTCCCTTAGTATTTCTTGAGTCGGAGCAGCCATTAAAACGTCATCAAAATAGGGGACAACGCCTTTTATCCCTTGTAATAGTCTTTCCATCAAACTTTGAAAGATTCCCGGGGCCACGCTTACTCCGAATTGGAGTCGGTTACATTTAAACGCACCTTGGTGCGTAACGATCATTTGAGCCTCTGCCGTTTTTCTGTCTACAGGCAGTTGTTGGTATGCCTGGGCTAGATCTAGTTTAGCGAAGACTTTTCCGCCCCCCAGGGAATGGAAGAAGGTGTTGCACCACCGGTACCGGGTAAGCGTTTTGCTGCAGGGCATGATTCAGGGTGGCTCGGTAGTCCCCACAAATTCTTAACGATCCATCCGGCTTGATGGGTGTCACGATTGGGGTTTCCCAGGGAGAATGGTCGGTTGGTTCTAACACCCCCTGGGCTATTAATTTATCAAGCTTCTCATCAATCTTTGGTTTAAGGGCGACTTGGACTCGACGAGGCTTAAGGCGGATGGGAGCTATTTCGGGGTTGAGGTTAAATGATATCAGGGTTCCCTTGTACTCGCCTAGTTTGTCTGCAAAGACGTCCTGGAATTCTTGGATGAGAGCCTCTTCCCAGTCATTGCTGCTGGTTCTGTGAATGCCGGCTACTTCAATTCCAAGTGGAGCGAACCATTGGAGGCCTAACAAGCTAGGCCGATCCCTGTCGACTACAGTCAAGGGTAGAGATGCAGTACGATTTTTAAATGGATCCAATGACTGGAATTTGATTTCCTTGATAATCTTTGAGTATGATTCTTTGGAATTGGAGGTCTTGTCGCCGAACGGTAGGCATGAGTTGCTTGAGGGTCTTCCAGGAAACCATCAAGAGGGACGATCCTGAATCGACTTCCATCATACAAGGCTGGTTTTTGATGGCCACCTTGACCCAGATCTTCTTGGCGTCCAGTGATGAGGTGTGACTAATTGTAATAGTTTGGTGTGCCTCTTCTCGCTTTGTTGAGTGGTTTAGGGGTTTGTTTCTGTAGGAGTGGTGGTTCCATTGGTGGTTCAAGGGTTCTCGCTTTGCAGGACGGCTTCCTGTAGATTGGCGATAGTTAGCCCCCCTCAGGGTTTGGCTGGGTCCTTGCTTGCTTCTACAGACCCGTCCAATGTGGCCTCTTTTCCCGCACACATGGCAGAGCGCGTCGAGGAATTTGCAGTCTGATCATGGGTGGTTTGCCCCACAACCAGCACATTGGTGCTGCGATTTCTGGCGTTGGTCTCGTTCAGACCGGAGCTGATTGACCTCTTCTTCATCACTTTCTGATGATGATTCGAGGTCCTTGTGGTGGGCTGTCGATGCCGGTTCTCCTAAGTGAGGTGAAACTTCGCTAGCGAGTTGGCGAAGTGAAGCGTGGGTGCGGCACATTCGGGCAGCCGACTTCCTGGTTGCTTCTGCTGCAGTAGTGTCAGAGATGGCATCTGTAAGGCTAATGTCGCCTTTTGCCATCAGCTTACTCTGCACGCCTGGTGAATCTAATCCAAAACTATTCGGTCTCTCAGGGCTTCTTCAAGGTCGGCAAACCTGCATAGGCCTCCTAGATTCCGTAGATCCGTGATGAAATCTGCAATGCTTTCACCTTTCCACTGATCTCTCTGGTAAAATTCATGCCTTCTCACGAGCATTAGAATGGTTGGTGCATAGTGGGCCCTTAGCAGGGGTTAGAGGACGTCCCAGTCCATGGACTTCACTTCTGCCGGTTTCGCTAGTGCTTTGGCCATCTTGAATACAGTTGGCCCGCAATGAGTTAGGAATACCGCCCATTTCTTTCCAGTAGTGGCATCCTTCAAATTGTTGATCTCCAGAAACATCTGGAAGCGATCCATATATGAGTCCCAGTCTTCTTGTGCCGGGTCGAATGGAGCAGGTGGTATGACACTGCTGGACATGATTCCGCAGTTGATGCGTTTCAGCCACATGCTCTGTTATCACTCTGTAGTGTTCAGTCAGCTCTGACGTCTCCACATCCCATCCTCGTCGCCAACGTTAAGTTCTGTGCATGGCGCAAGAAGCGGAGACGAGTCGATGAACAGTGAACTTCAACTCTTTATTAAACATGGTGCAACAGCTCAATTAACGGCCACAACAGCCCCCTTTATATAAGCAAGCTCTTGGGTATTTAACCAATGAAAACGCAGGAATGTTAGCTCTTTTTAACCAATGAGAAAGGCTCGTTAATAGCCAATCAGATTCTCCTGAACGGACCAATCCGATATCGCTATTATCAGCCAATCAGAAATGCAGAGTCAGAACCCTGCACTTTGCTTTAAGGTTTCAACAAACTTTATTCAAGCACTTTTATTAAATCACAACAGTTTTCATCTTTGATTTCATCAATTTCGGTAGCAATATAGTGGTCCTTTACATACAGTGCAACTCCACTCCTCTTGTTTGGAGACTGTTTTTGCTTTTTTTAACAGTTTGTATCCTTCTACCAGTATGTTCCAATCGTGGGTTTCATTATTCTACCAAATTTCTGTTATTCCAACTATATCATATGTACCTTCATGCATTAGTACTTCAAGTTCACCCTGTTTGTTCCCCAGACTTTGTGCATTTGTATCAGTGGTGAGCTTAAAAAAAATTACTACCAATTCTGTGGGTGTGGCTTGGTGGGCATGGCATGGCTTGGTGGGTGTGGAAGGGGAAGGATACTGTAAAATCTCCATTCCCACCCCACTCCAGGGGGAAGGTTATTGCAAAATCCCATTCCCTCCCCACCCCACTAATCTGCTTTCCAGCTCCATTCTTCTGTGCAGCATCAACATCACAGGCCTTACTGGCATTCTTGACTATCTTAAGAATACGCCTCTTGTCTCTGCTGGCAGTAGCACCTGGTAGACACTTGATGTCTTTCAAAATCTCCATAACCTGTCCTAAATCTAGGAAAGGAGGGAAGTTAGTAGGCAGTTAAAAATAGCTGCATCTTTTTTAGGCTAATCAATCATGTAATTTAGCTAGAACAGTTATTGTTTATTTGAATTTTTTTCTCTCTCTCAGCCACAAGAGGGAGCTTCAATACAAAGAGCATAATTAAATGAAAAATGCTCAATTACCATGAATAATTATAATCTAATTTTCTAATAGCTTTAATGTTATAAAACTAATAGTAAAAGGTTCATATTTTTCCTCACATACAGTACCATTTGGTTATTTAAATACTATAACATTAAGAATGATCTTTCTCTGATCTCCAACTCTTTTAATCTTTTTCATTCAATAAATGCATATTTTAGGCCAAAGATTACTTACTATTTTTCTAATATGAACAGGAGGACAAATAGCAGAGTAGTATTCATTATAGAAGTCCAGCTTCATTCTTTTGTTTCCTTTTCTTCAGTTTCTTATAGGTGAATGGGGTCATTTCTCCACAAAAATTCAGCAAGCATCTTAAAATTTAGAAATAAATTTGTATTCCTTTATTTTTAACACAATAGTTCACTTCTTCCTCTGTAAATACAATAAAAATGCTCTGCTTTCCATATCTTATCTCTTTTTTACAAATAAATCTTTAAAGCCTTGATAATTAGTCTTTGTTTTAAAAAATCAGTTAAGAATTACATTTATATTTTAACCTTGATCAAATAGGACAATTTTATATCTGTTTTTTTTTATCAGTATAAGTAATTATGAGCTGGAATAGACATGGCAACAGGTCAGCCAATGGGGACTGTTCAGAAACTGAAACAGTATTTGTTGTATGGGACCATAAGTGACAGTTTGAAGCCTGGGAGTGGTTTAGGCTTGCTGAACTCTATATAAAGAGTTAGTTTGTGCCTTCTCTGATGTGCCTCCTCTGTAACTTTCTGTCCAATGTAATGACTCTCCCCTGCAATGACTTGCTTCTGAGAATATTGCTTCTGTGTGCCTGATTTTGTATGCTGGCTTCTGCTGTATGGTATTGTATGGTATCAAGCCCTGAAGCTCTTAGAAGCCGAAAGTCACCCTGGGGAGGCAGAGGGATGCTTCAGTGGTCACAAGGAGAGTAGAGTCTCCTTGACTGACTCGAAGAAAACCCCTCCATCCGAACTAAAAAGAGAACCACCAGCATGGCTGAATCGAAGCCAGGAAGGCAGCTGAGACGGAAGTGAAAAAGAAAGGAAAGATCTTGTAACAGCGTGCTTAGTCTTGGTAAGAATCACTCCAATTTCTGCAGTGGAATTTACCTTGGAAAGTGGGATTCAAAGGAGCAAATTAGCTGTGATTAATGATCAGGAGTGACTGTCAGATTTAGTAAAAAAAAATAAAAAATGATATTGCAGCTAGAAGTAACTTTAAAAGTAAAGGACAGACTGGATTGGTTAACCCAAATTTCTGGATTGTATTTTTACTACTATTCAACTTGAAGAACTTTGGGAAACTATTGGAAAAAAAATTTTTATTCATGGACATATTGATTGTAGTTAAAGTGTTTTAATTCAGTGAGTTTTGCTCCCTTTCAATAATCCAGCGTGCTTTTGAACATGTTGTTACAGCCTATTGTTTACAGAGTAATAGCAACAGCCATCAGAGAAAAAAATTCCTCCCACCCGGTAAATAACAGCTGCTAGTAAAACAATTGACCCTTTCCTTGCAGACTCTCAATACTACCTCATTACTTTAATCAAACACTGATTAATTCATTACCTCAAAATTTACAACTTTTCTACTCATTACCTATATCAATGATTAGATAATCAACTTCTATAAAATAATTCACTAATGGTTTAATTGATTTATGCTTTAATTGATTAATGTGATTAGAGTGTTTAGTGCAAATGGTGTGATTACTGATTAGTTTAAAAGATCAAGATTCGTGTAATTTAATTGATTAGTAAAATTAGTGATTTAGTGAATTTAATTGAACAGTGTGATTAATGATTAGTATAATTAATTGATTAGCAGTTAGTGTAATTAATTGATTAGGATGATTGTTGTTTAGCAAAATTATTTGACTAGAAAGATTATTGCAATTGATTGATTGGTGTGATATTGACTATATTGATTACCCAAAATTTTTTCATTAAGTAATTTAATCAATATACCATCTTAACAAACCTACCATGCCAAGAAAAAAAATCCAATGCCAAACCACAACCTAAAGAGAAAGTAATCTGCACCAATGAACCACAAGACTCCTGCACATGCCTTAAGTGCTATAAAACTCTAAAGGATAATGAAAAATCCATTAAATGTTCTCTATGTAACAAATATGCTCATCATGACTGCTTGGGATTACCCAAAAATATGATTCAATACCTAGAATCATCCAATGAGTTTCCATATCTCTGTAAATCATGCAGACCCAAACTGGATCTGGTTGAAAGAGTTGATGCCATAGAAACATGAATAACATCCCTTGACACCATAGTAGCATCCCTGGATGCTTTAAAAGAAAGATTATCCAACCTGTTAGGGATAACATTGTTTACCCTAACTGGTTAAATAATAGGTAAAATAATAAATATGTAATCGTAGTTTGTAAGTTAAAGTGTCTGCAACTTTAAATATAGTAATGTAATTAAGGGAGTGGTTGTGAAAGCACTTTAAAAGAAGCAAGGTACTGCAGCTTGCTCTCTCTGGCTTCGATGATCCCTAATTACTGCATGGATTCAAGACTGCGTTACTCGAATGGGAGAGAGATAAAGGACTTATTTGTAAGTGAACTGACATAGGATATTCCACACGGACTTTGCTAACTGAATATCCTTGAATGGACTGACTAAATGATACATGACTAATGGACTGTTATTTTGACTATGCTATATAACTCTAAATGGAATAAACTATCTTTTGATAGCACAAGCGTATCTGTTATTTTTTACTGTATGTTAATAAACATACAAACATATCTCACTCATTTATCTGTGTGCCTATCTGACTAACGCTGCACATTCTGTTTAGCTTGTCTCCTTAACCCTGGTTGGGGAAACCAGGCTTAACACTGGTTATGGGCCCAGAGGCTGCAAAGTCAGTTTAACTAGGATAAAACAGATTTATGTAAAAAGTGAGAGTTTGTGTTGTTAAACATTACAGTAAACAGACAGCTGTGTTTTATTAATTATAGCTTTATATCCATATAAGGAAAACATGGCACAAGTCAATCTACAAAGTTTGTCCCTTATATCCAAGTTGGATGGAACAAACTATGTATCATGGTCTATGAAATGTACTCTACTTCTACGAAGAGAAGGTCTGTGGAACATAATAGAAAATCTACCAAACGTAGAGGAATGGGATCCAGAGGATGATGAAGATAGACTAAAAATAGAAGAATTTATGCATAAAAATGAACAAGCTATTTGCATAATTGGATTAACATTAACTGACCAGCAACTTGTTCATATCCACGGAGAGCAAACAGCTGTTGGGTGCTGGCAGAAGCTGAAGAGGATTTATGTTCAAGATAACGTTGGTGCTCACATAAATCTAACACGGAAGCTTTTCAGGACGTATATCCAGACGAATGGTGATATGCTTAGTCATTTGAAAACTATGCAAAGCATTTTTCAAGAACTGCACGAGAAAGAGCTTATTTTCTCTGAACTACACCAAGTCTACATAATTCTATCTTCACTAGATGAAAGTTATGACAACTACGTCACTTCCCTTGAAATATTCCCAAAGGAAAGCCTAACTTTAACTGATATAACTGACAGATTGATTGAAGAGGCAAGAAGAAGACTTGATAGAGATCAGTTAAGGAGGGAGCAACTTCAAAAAGAAGATAATTAATTTCCTACTGCAAACGCAATTAAAAAGTGTTTTAATTGTGGAGGAAGAGGACATTTGGCAAGATTTTGTAAAAAAGCAAAGTGCCAGAACACTGGCCAGAATACTAAAAGTCATCAAAAGATAAATAAAAATTTAGAGTTAGCCATGTATACTAACGGAGCTGTAAAAAATAATTTATGGGTGGTTGACAGTGGAGCATCCCACTGTATAACAAATGATAACAGAAATTTTATTAAATGTCCAAGAGTACACAGCAGATATCATTAGCCAATGGCTGGAAACTGAAAGCTAAAGGTCAAGGTATAGCATATTGTTCTTTCATAAAAGAGAATGTAAAAATGTTATATGCACCACAACTTAAGTTTAATTTAATTACAGTTAGAATTTTGGTTAAACTAGGATATGTAGTTACCTTGACAGGAGATAACTGCATAATTGAAAAAGAAGATAAGAAAATTACTGCATCTTTAAGAGGTGAATTATATGTGTTAAATGATAATGGTTTAAAGGTGGCTAACACAGTTTATGATAATAAGAAACCTCATGATGAATGTATTCACTTGTTACATCGAAGGCTAGGGCATTTAAATTTTAAAATGCTTAAGAAAACTGTTGAATTATCTAAGGGAATAAGTTTAAAACCTTGTAATAAGTATTTGCAATGTAATACTTGCAATCAAAGCAAGAGCAAGGTCAAACCGGCTAATAGAGTTGATGGATTTACTACCAAAGAGCCTTTAGAAGTAGTATTTGCAGATTTAATAGGTCCAAAAAAACCAAGTGTAGGAGGAGCTCAATACATATTAAGTATAATGGACCACTATTTTAGATATGGGTTTTGCTATTTAATGAAAAGCAAAATTGAAACATATCTAAATCTCTTTAAATTGGATAAAATTTGCAGAAAGGAAAACTAAAAAGAAATTAGTAACTCTTATAAGAGATAATGGTGCGGAATTTACAAATAATAAATTCCAGAATAGACTTAGGATGTTAGGTATTCAACATAAAAAGTCTCCACCATATAGGTCACAATATAATGCCTTTATAGAGAGATGAGGCCAAACATTACAATCAATGGCACGAACTATGATGTCTGATTCAGGATTACCTGACAATTTATGGGGAGAAGCAATAATGTGTGGTAATCATATGTTAAATAATGTTGTTAATTCAACAACAGATGAATTACCATTCACACTGTGGCATGGTACAAAACCTGATTTAAGTTACATGCACACATTTGGAGCACCAGCATGGGTGCATATCCCTTCACAACTTAGACACAAAGGACATCATATAGCTAAAAGATTATTTTTTGTAGGATATGAATCTAATCATAGATCTTATAGATTCTGGGAACCAGATACATCTAGAGTTTACACCAGTGCTAGTGCTAAATACCTAGAACATGTAGGATGGAATAGATTAGAGCAAGATTTAAATAATGAAGTAATTATTGAACCCTACAAAAGGCAGAAAGAACAGAATAGTTATAAGAAGAGTCCAATTAAAGAAGAAGTCCACGAAGAACAAATAGGACCAGAACAAGAGGAAACTGTTGATCAGGAAGAGTTAGATAATCAAGAAGAGTTAATAAATGAAAGTCCACCTGTAAGTCCTGTAATACCTAGACGTACTACACGTATAACTAGACCATCTGATAGGTATCAAGCAAGTATAGTTTGCCAAGTAACTAAAGTTCCAACTGTTCTGTACCTTCATTTGAATTCTTGAGATCCCCGCGCTTTGATTGGCCAAAGCGCAGGGCGATCAGATTGGCTAGGCGAGCCGCACCGATTGGCTCGCTGAGAATCTCCCGCGATTGGTAGATTCGAATCGTGGGAGATTCAAAGCAGTGCCATTGGCCGCGGCCGCCGTGGCTTGGGAATAAAAAGCCGCAAAGTTTTTCTAAGAGCCAGTTCGGTTCCTGACTGCAATAAAGAGCTTGATACAAAGTCACCGACTACTGGCTTCCTTCCACGCGGACTTAACACTGGCGACGAAGGTGGGATCCTTATCCTGAACCAAAGCACGTGTCCGACGGAAGCCAGCCAACCGACGAGATGGCCAGCATTGCGCCACCAACCCCCTTCAACCCCGCCAGTGAGGACTGGAAATCTTACACGGACAGATTCCACATGTTCCTCGAATGCAACGATCTGAAGGATGCCACGGGACCGAAGAAACGAGCCATCTTCCTAATGCACTGCGGGCCCACAGTGTTTAAGATGGCAAAAGCGCTAGCCAAGCCCGCCGATGTTACCGCGATGGATTGGGCAGACCTCGAGCCATTACTCTGGAAACACTACGCTCCAGCCATACCCATTCTCATCCGACGACACGAATTTTATCGGCAGGACCAGCGGTCAGGCGAGAGTTTCAGTGATTTCGTTGCAGAGCTGCGGAGCCTTGGAGGACTATGCGAGTTCTCCAATATGAACGAGGCCCAGCAGGACCGAATTGTGCTCAGCCTTTGGGACCCCGTTCTCCGAAGTCGGTTGATGGCTAACAGCAACATCGCCCTCGCCGATGCCATCGGCAGCCGAAGCAAACCGACAATCAGCAGACCGCATGCGGAGACCGAAAGCCGGGGACCGCACCGCAAACAACAATTCTGCAAGGTCGACCGAGGCCCAACCTGAAACTACCACCCACCAGTGTGAACTCCACTCCACCTCAGGCACGTCAGACGAGGAGGAAGACATCCACCGTCTCCAGGCAGGCCGCGACCACAGCCGGCGGAGTCTTAAATAGAGGACCGCGTGTGCCGGTTGCGGAGGCGACCACCCCAGATCCGAATGCCGGTTCTTCGACTCCGTTTGCCGGCACTGCGACAAAAAAGGCCACATAGCCCGCATCTGCTGCCTCAAGAAAACCCACAGCCCCAGACGATGGGATCCGAGCGAGCGGAAATGAGAGAGCCCACCCCCCAGGACCCGAGACCACTCAGCAGACAACCATTGGGAACGGAACGGACGAGCCCAACGAGGGGGCGAGAGCCGGCGAAGAGAAGAGACACATCAGATGGTCACCATCGGCCACACAACTACCACAGACGCCAGAAAGGTCTACATGGAGGTAGGCATCGAAGGTGAACCCTGTAAAATGGAGGTGGACTCCAAGTCCTACCTCTCAATGGTAGCATGGCAAGAAATTAAACGCTTGGTGCCTACCATCCAGAGGAGGGAACTAGAAAACCAGAGACTAATCCTCAAAGACTACCAGGGAAACCGCATCCCTGTAGTCGGAACAGGAAAATTCACAGTGACATACAAGAGGCACACTGAAAGACTTCCCCTGACCATTGTCGATCGAGACTGACCTAGCCTGCTGGGACTTCAATGGTTCGCACCGCTAGGCATCGCAGTCACGGGCATCGACTACATCGCCGAAGCCGACTGGGAGCAGCAACTGGCCCGGGACTACCAAGAAGTGTTCGACGGCACCCTAGGCAAGTACCGAGGTCCCCCTATATCCTTCAGCCTAGACCCAAACGTTCCCCCGAAACGCCTAAAACCAAGGTGGGTACCTTTCGCACTCAAACCGAAAATCGACGAGCAAATTGACAAGCTTGTCAAGCAAGGGGTCTTACAACCCATAGACCACACCCGGTGGGAAACCCCCATTGTCACCCCATTCAAGCCTGATGGGTCAGTGAGAATCTGCGGGGACTATAAGGCCACCCTAAATGGCGCCTTGTAGCAAAGCGCTTACCCCGTCCCCGTAGTGCAGCATCTCCTACACTCACTGGGAGGGGGCAAAGTTTTCCCGAAACTCGACCTGGCCCAAGCATACCAGCAACTGCCGGTCGACGAGGAAACTGCAGAGGCGCAAACCATAGTAACCCTAGCGGGGAGCCTTTAGATGCAACCGCCTCCAATTTGGAGTCAGCGTGGGGCCTGGAATTTTCCAGAGCCTCATGGAAAGACTCTTACAAGGCACCAAGGGGGTGGTACCATACTTCGACGATGTACTAGTATGGGAAACCAACCAGGCCGAACTAGAGAGTCGCCTAAGGGAGGTGCTAACGAGATTCAAAGAAACCGAGCTTAAAGTGAAGAGGAAAAAATGCCAGCTGTACACAAAGCGAGTCGAATTCCTAGGATACCTCCTAGACCGACACGGCATTCACCCCACTGACAAAAAAATTAAATCCATCAAGAAAGCCCCCACACCCAGGTCAAAAACAGAACTGCAGGCGTTTCTGGGGCTACTTAACTTTTATAATGTCTTCCTGCCCCAAAAGGCGACTGCGGCGGAGCCTTTGCATAGGCTTTTGGACAAGGCAGCTACCTGGACTTGGGGAAATGCAAGGAAGCCGCCTTCAGGAAAACCAAGGACCTGCTCACTTCGGATGCCGTCCTCATCCAGTACAACGAGACCCTACCACTAGCCATCACATGCGACGCATCACCCTTCGGCTTCAGCGCTGTCCTCAGCCACACTCTCCCCAACGGAAAGGAAGCACCCATCGCATTCTTTTCAAGGACCTTCACCAAACCGGAGCGGAACTACAGCCAGCTGGACAAAGAGGCTTTGGCTATCGTCGCTACAGTAAAAAGGTTTCACGAGTATCTCTACGGCTGGACGTTTACCATCATCACCGACCACAAACCGCTGCTGGGAATCCTTGCAAGGAACAGGGCCACCCCGAACATTCTGTCTCCCCGAATGACAAGGTGGTCCGAATTCCTGGCCGCCTACAACTACAGGCTCACACACCAACCCGGTAAGACTATCTCCCATGCAGATGCCTTAAGCTGCTCACCGTTACCCGAACCAGACACTGACCCAGCACCCACGACGACCACCCTCAGCATAGAGACTCTACCCAACCTACCCATAATCGCATCAGACATTGCCCGAGAAACTAATAAAGACAAACGTCTGGCGCGGGTTTTGCATTGGGTAGAGAAAGGGTGGCCAGAAAAGGACAATGACAAGACTTTCAGGACATTCCGGAACCGGCAAACGGAACTCTCGTTACTAAAAGGGTGTATACTATGGGGGGATAGGGTGGTCATCCCGGAAAAACTACAAGGGAAGGTTTTGGAACTGTTACACGAGGAGCACCCAGGCATCGTTAGAACGAAAGCCCTGGCCAACTAGTGTAGATGAACTTAGGATGTATCCTGATAAGGATCAGGAGAATTGGCAAAAGGCAATGGAAAAAGAACTAAATTCATTAAAGGTAATGAAAGTATATGAAGATGCCAAATTACCTCCAGGAGAAAAATCCATTGGGTGCAAATGGATATTTAAAGTAAAAACTGGAAATGATGGGACTGTTACCCATAAAGCTAGGTTGGTAGCTCAAGGATTTAATCAAACTGCATCTGATTACGATGAAGTTTTTTGCACCAAGCCTTAAAGCAACATCTTTAAGAGCAGCATTAGTTTGGGCAGCTAAGAAAAACTATGTCATTAACCATTTAGATGTAGAAACTGCTTATTTGCATGCACCATTGCAGCACACTATATATTTGAAAAAGCCAATTATTTTAAAAGACAATAAAGTAAATAGTAATGATTGTTGGAAACTCAAAAAGAGTCTTTACGGGTTGAAACAATCTGGCTTTGAGTGGAACCAATATATTGTGAAAGAATTAAACAATATAGGTTTTAAATCTGGTTTAGCAGATCCATGTGTGTTTAAAAGAGAAAATAATGGAACGGTGTCATTATTGTTATTATTTACAGATGATATTGCTTTGATAACTAAGACTAATAATGAAGCTAATGAGATTATATCATTATTAGTCAAAAAGGTAAAATTAAAGCATTTAGGTGAAATTAAAAAGTATCTAGGATTGACAATTAACAAAACAAAAAATGGATTTAAGATATCTCAAGAAGATAAAATTTGCCAATTAATTAAAACGTATAAAATGGAACTTTGTAAACCGGCAAAGACTCCAATGAGTCAGGAAGTTTGCCAAACTGATGATCAAAGTCCCAAATTTGATAAGTCCATATATCAATGTTTGATTGGTAGCTTATCAAGGCCAGATATAGCTTATAGTGTTAATCAGCTGGCACATTTTAATTCAGATCCACATCAATGTCATTGGCAATCATTAAAGAGAATTTTAAGATATCTTAAAGGAACAATAAACCATGCATTGTATATAGAACCAAAGGGTGATTTGAGTCTTAGTGCCTATGCAGATGCAAGTTTTGCAACTGACATAAACACTAGAAAATCAACCTCTGGGATGGCTATATTATTTGGTAAGACACTAATAGGGTGGAGATCAATCAGACAACAGCATATCAGCTTGTCCACGATGGAAGCGGAATTTTCATGTCTGTCATTACTATGCACTGACTTAATTTTGTACAAACAGTTATTATTAGACATGGGTATAACTGTTAAAGATTCCATTATTGTGTACGAGGACAACCAGGCAGCCATAAAGTTAACTACTAATATTGCTGTAAAAACTAGATCAAAGCATACTGATTTAAGATACTTAAATGTTAGAGAATCTGTAAAGAATGGGCTAATTAAATTGGAACACTGCATGACAGAAGAAAACATTGCAGACCAGTTTACAAAAGCTCAAGGAGTAATTAAGTTTAAAGAGAGTTGTAACAAGTATGATTTAAATAGTTATAATATTATTATATTTACCTAAAAGGGGAAAATGTTAGGGATACCATTGTTTACCCTAACTGGTTTAGGTAAAATAATAAATATGTTATCATGGTTTATTATTTAAAGTGTCTGCAACTTTAACTGTAGGAATGTAATTAAGGGAGTGGTTGTAAAAAGCACCATAAAAGAAGCAAGGCACTGCAGCTTGCTCTCTCTGGCTTGATGATCCCTAATTACTGGATGAAGACTGCGTTTTTCTCCTACTGGAAAGGGAGAGAGAAAGGACTGATTTGTAAGTGAACTGACAATGGATATTCTACACGGACTTTGCTAACTGAATATCCTTGAATGAACTGACTAAAACGATATATGACTAATGGACTGTTATTTTGACTATGCTATAATCTCTAAATGGAATAAACTATATTTTTGATAGCACGAGCGTATCTGTTATTTTTACTGTATGTTAACTAACATACAAACTTATCTCACTCATTTATCTGTGTGCCTATCTGACTAACGCTGCACATTCTGTTTAGCTTGTCTCCTTAACCCTGGTTGGGGAACACAGGCTTAACACTGGTTATGGGCCCAGGCTCAACACATATTGGGCTCCAAACTGATCTATGTAGGACCAGATTCGAGTGAGGAAACTACATAGCCAAAAAGGCATTAAGAGTTGTTAACCTAATCCTACATAGCTTTTTCTCTGGTAATATCACACTACAACTAGAGCATTCTCAAACATTTGCTAGACCAATACTCGAATACAGCTTATCAGTCTGGAACCCACATTACGTATCTGATATTAGCACAGTTGAGAAAGTCCAGAAATATTTCACAAGAAGAGTTCTCCACTCCTCTACTCGTTGTAGAATACCTTACGCCACCAGACATGAAATTCTAGACCTAGAAAACCTAGAACTACGCTGCCTTCAATCCAATCTAAGTACAGTATGTAAAATCATACACTGAAATGTCCTACCTGTCAATGAATACTTCAGCTTCAACCATAACTATACAAGAGCAAGCAATAGATACAAACTCAAGATTAATCGTACCAAACTTGATTGCAGGAAATACGACTTCAGCAACAGAGTGGTCAATGTCTGGAATACTCAACCTGATTCTGTGGTTTCTTCCCCAAACCCCAAAAATTTTAACTTTAAACTGTCTGCTATTGACCTCACCCCTTTCCTAAGAGGTCTGTAGAGGGCGTGCCTAAGCGTACCAGCGTGCCTATCGTCCCTGTCCTATTGTTTATTTTTATTTTTCTTATATGTACCCATTTCATGTATTCATAACTATGAATATACTTATATCTATTATCTTGTAAGCGATTGACAAATCAAAATAAATAAATAAAAAATAAATATAAAGAAGTTTCTTATGTAAATGAATCCTGCAGAATTATTTACTTGTTGCTGGTTGAATGTGCTGCAAAAAACCTCTGATGTTTTTGCTTTTAAAAATGTTGTTTCATCCTTTTAAATAGTGCCCTGAAAGTTCATTTATTTTCATTTTCTCATTGTCCTTTTAAAAGAACTCCTTTATAAGTTTAACATGTCTCTTATGTTAATAAAAGACATGTTACACTTGTCTCTTATTATACAGTAAGAAAGTTGCCCAAGACACACTTCTAGTTTATTAATTGTCTGTTCCTTTTACTTAAGACATCAGCCAGTTAAATTTATAAATCCTGTGTAACATATTTTTTCATATCATTACATATTGTGACTTGTCATTTTAAAATCCATATTATTGGATTAATGAGCAGAATTAAGAAATATTAGAATGTCCAGAAATGGGTAGCTTAACACTTAAAATTAAGGAAGAAACTGAGTATTTCTTAATGTGGGACTTATTCTATCAATGGCTAGCCAACAAAACAGAAGTTAGAAATATGGAAATATAAGAAAAGGATCAATTTTATAAGGAAGGTTTATTAAAATGGATAAGCTACTACTACTACTACTACTACTATTATTATTATTATTATTATTATTATTATCATCATCATCATCATCATCATCATCAATATTATTATCATCAGCATCGGCATTAGCACTTGGGAAAAAACTGTTCTGGTGTGTAATGCTCTATAGCGTCGTTTTGAGGGAAGGGGTTGAAACAGTTTGTTTGGGATGTGAGGAATCTGTAAATATTTTCACAGCCCTCTTTTTGAGTTGTGCAGTATACAGGTCCTCAATGGAAGGTAGGTTTGTAGTAATTGTTTCTTCTGCAGTACTAATTACTCTCTGAAGTCTGTGTCTGTCTTGTTGGGTTGCAAAGCCAAACCAGGGAGTTATAGAGGTACAGATGACAGACTCAAAATTCTTCTGTAGAACTGTATCAGCAGCTCCTTGGGCAGCTTGAGCTTGAGCTTTCTGACAGAGATCATATTCAGCCGGTTCACACAGTTTCTGGCAATCCGGTAGCAAGAATTTGGCGTGGGTCACAGAACCGGTAGTGACTTCTGGCTGGCCATGCACCTGAACTGGTTGCTGGTCACCCGAGCAGTCACCACTCGCTTGCCCCACCCACCATCTCGCTGCTCGCTTGCCCCACCCATCCTCTCGCCACTTGCTTGACCCGCCCGCACAATGCTCAGCCCACCCATCCCAATCCCACCTTATAAAAATGCACTGCCACATGGTCTTATTGCTTACGCATGCTAGTCTGCTCTGTGACTGCTTGTCTAAACTGATTTGAGACTACTCTAATCTACTCTTCCCCAACAGACCTCCTTCAAGACCTGCCTACAGGACCAGGTAAGCACTGAGCCCCCAGCACCTGGCCCCGGCCCTGGGCTGAACCCCCAGCATTCCTTCTTGCCACCCGGTCTTGCCCCAAGCTTCTGGCAGCCTCTGCCAGCCACAGCCTCAATCCATGGCCTGGCATAGCTCCCCAAGCTGCCTTTCCCAACATCATTTACATTTCAGTTTTTAGTGTTTTGTGTTATCCGTAGTTGTACATGTGTATATTACACTGAGTGACCTGGAATGCCAGCATTCTCATGAATGTTAGCTTGTATGGACAATATCTGAATGGATAAACCAATGAATATTAATAATCATCGAAATAATTTTTTGTTTTCAGTTTCTAGATTTGAAAACTAGAAATGCCCCTTTGTGCACTTAGAAAATTAATCTGCTATTCACATAAGAATGATCATTTTCCCCTACAGAACTCTGAGATATTCATTATCTCAAATTTTGTAAAATTGTGTCCAACTCAAAGTTAAACAAAAAGAGTGTGAAGCACTTGCAGTACTCAAAGTAATACTATGTAATTTCTAGGTAATTTCCACCCCAGAGACAAGTGTAACATGTCTCACATGGAAATTATACAGGGGTGGGATACGACAGGGTTAACTACCAGTTCGGGATTTACAAGCTTCCCTGCCCACTATGAGCCACACGCCTGTTAATCGTCATTAGCATGCTGTGTGCTGAGAAGCAGCCTTTGAAACAGCCCTCTTTTATTTTTTTAACTGTAGCTGTGCCTCATTCGGCAGCTGAAGTTGAAAAATCAGGAAATAAAGACCAGGTAAGAGCCCAGGTGGGTGGGTGGGCAAAAACATCAGCAGACATAGAACCGGTTCTATGTCTGCTGCTTTTCAGAGCTACCAGTTCTACAGAGGTGGACAGAACTGGTAGAAACCCACCCCTGAAATTATACAGTTGTCATGTTATTAATCTCAATTTGGTCAACTTTTTCTTATTAGTATTTAATCCCAGTTTGACACAGTAAAGGAATATAATAATTACCAATTACCAATTGCTATTAAAGAACTTTAATATATAGATCAACAGGTTAAACAGTTATCTTTTTCCAGATTATATATTCAATCAAAATATTTTTATCTCAGGGAAATTGTTTGCACACCTTCCAGCCACCATGTTTCAATATCTTCTTCAGAACTCTTCAAACTCTTCAGAGCTTTCCTGATATTTTATGCGGGATGTTGGTGAGGCCTTTAGATGTTTTTTTTTAAAAAAAGAAACAAGAATTGTAGATTTAGAAATGAGAGAGTACCATAAATCAGCATTAAATCAGTTCTGAAAACACTAATATTAATAAACAATGTTCTATAAAAGCCTACATCAATATATTGTTCTAGAGTTATTAACTTATTGTATATTCTTTCATTTGTTATCTACCTTATGGCAGAGGTGTCAAACTTGCATCGTCACAGCAGCATCATGTGATGTATCCCCCTTTGCTAAACTGGGCATGGGTGTGGCCAGCATATAATGCATCCGGCCCATGGGCTGCGAGTTTGATAGGTTTGATAGGCCTGCTTTATAAGTTCCGTTATTCCCATCCCCAGAAACAGCATATGTTCAGAATATTTTTGATATATAAGAGAATTATAGTTATGATGGGAAATAATACAGCTGACTGGAAGAAAAGCATTCATGGTAAAAGGATAAAGGAATGGAAGCAGAGAAGCCATTCATTAAAAGAACTCTGTGGGAAACACACAGAATAACTAAAGAAGGGAGTATGAGAAAAAGACTTAATGGTCAAGATGGACAAATCTCATCATAACACTTCAAAGCCATGTCAAACGATAAAAATTAATGCTATATTATTATGACATCAGCTGTTCCCCTTTTGTACAGGAATTAGCCTAGAACCATTATGTTTCCACAAGTGGTCTAAGATCAACCACTCTTAAATTCTGTTGATCTTTATTTAGTGCCAACATAGCGCTTATCATTAGTTGCGTAAATTCCTGTGCATGGGCATGAGCAATTAATTGGAACTTAACATGTGGCCTTGATCTTTTGTATCTGAAATGTAGATGTAAAATATAGATATAGGTATTGGTATAGCTATATAAGGCTGCCCAACTAGAGATCAATTCTGGGTGGTTTATATTACTTAGAATAAAAAAACAATAATAAACAAAGAGTGTGTGTATGAATGTGGAGATACTAATTCTAAGCAGTACACAACAAGGGCTGAAGAGCAACACATAGTCCACAAAGGTTGAAGAGCCCTCTACTGAGAAGCCTGGAAAAACAACCAGGATCTTTAAAAAATTCCTCAACACCATTACATCAGAGAGATATGCATCTTAAGAAAAAGACAAATCCAAAGTGATTTTAGTAGTATTTAAATTAAAAAAATGTTTCCTGGCAATTAAAACAGTTGCATTTATATTGCTGCAAAGAAGATCAAAAATTACTTCTTTAAATAGTTCTCTTTTTCTTTTTCATCTTTCTTTCACTTTTATCATTTTTCACCTTTTCTTTTAATTTTTCATGATTTTTGTCTTTCCTAGATTTGTGTTTCTGTAGTTTTTAATCCTGCATTGCTGCGTTTGTTTAGAACAGATTGAGAGATTTAGGTATATAATGTTGACTTACCATTGACAGCAAATCAGATTACCAGCACATGTTCCTGATTGTTCAGCAGGGAAAGGACATATTGGTCTACAGGAGCCACCACTTTTGAAACAAGCAACATCAGCAGGGTCTCTTTCGCCAATTGCTGCATAAAAAAAAGGTTGAAGAAATATTGTTGGCATTTTAGAATCTGTATGTATTTATTATTACTAATTATATTTTATTCTTTTCATAAATATTATGTTTCATGATTTACATTCATTTTACAAATAATAATAAGAAACCCAAAATATTAAAAACACTACTTGACCATTGTTGACCACAAAATCCCTAACAGTCAATAGTAGAAGGCAGCTTTACTTGGAATAGGTTAAATCTTGTGACAAAACCTTTAATAACATCAAACAACATCTGCCTATCCCCATTCATTGGGAAGGACTTGATAGGTAGATAAAAGTGTCAAATCTAGTCTAAACATTTTGCTGACTATCCAACAAATCAATACTAATAAGATATTGATGAGGGTGTTGATGCTGTACTAGGAAGTAATGTGAGCTAGAGTCAAGCTCATTCTCACCTATGAAAATTGGATGGCTATATAGAAACTGCTAGAAGAGATGACAGTATATCAACTCAGCTATTTAAAATCCTAAAATATTATGCTGTTAAAGTGCTGCACTCCAGCACTCCAGTATTCCAGCAAATTTGGAATAGTTAACAATGGGCACAGGACTGGAAAAGGTCAGTTTACATTCCAATCCCAAAGAAGGACAATGTCAAAGAATATTCAAACTACTGTGCAATAGTGCTCACTTGACAAACTAGCAAGGTCCTGCTAAAATCCTACATGCTAAACCCAACTTATACTTCTCTCTAAGCACTTTACAGAGTCAGCATATTACCCCCAACAATCTGGATCCTCATTTTACCCACCTCAGAAGAATGGAAAGCTGAGTCAATCTGAAACCTGGTGAGCTGTGAACAGCCAAATTGCAGTCAGTCAGCAGAAGTAGCCTGCAGTACTGCACTCTAACCACTGCACCCCCATGGTTCAAGATATTAGTTTATCTTATTTATTATGTTTCCAACTGTATCTCTCTCAGATATGATAGGAGAAAAAGAAAAATGTTTTTTTTTTGTTTTTGTTTTAAGGGCAAACTACTAAGACAAGGCATGGCATTATTATAGAAGACTGGTAGATATGATCCCCCTGACACATTTCTTGTTGGAAAAATGGGGTGGGAACACCCCTCTTACCTTTTGTAGATTGAAATATCCTTAACACTCTTTGACTGGTGGTCAATACCAAAAATAAAATATGCAAAGAATCATTGTGAAAAGCATTTGAGATTGGTCTCAAGTATAACAGATAACAGATAATCAGAGTTGGAAGGGACCTTGTAGGTCTTCTAGTCCAACCCCCCACCCAAGCAGAAGACCCTACTAGAGGAGAATTTTAGTTCTCTCCTTACCTGTGACTGCCTGGTGGGAAAACAAGAAGATGGCAACAAGAAGGAGTAAAGCCTTCATGGTTGAAGCTCAGAGCAACCAGTTCAAGAGGCAGGAGATTCTATACTGGGTGAAGTGGGACTGAGCAGCTCTTTGCTGGGGCTATTTATGAAGCTTTAAGGAGCACAAGGGTCAAAGGTGGCTTAATTTTTGGCAACCTGAGGCAACCAGATCACAATTACTTTGGCATTCTTTTTTTTTTTTTAATCTACCTTCTGGTGGGCTGTTTCCTGAAAGGATTCAGGATTGGAGGAGAAAAGAGGTGGTTTAAAAATTGCCTTTCTGAGTTTCAGAACAAAGTTCAGTCAGTTAAGCATTTCCTCTCCAGCAGAGATTCAAATGCAAGATGTAAATGTCATTCCTTTGCCCTTGCTGTTATTTGGCATTGAAAGATGTAATCCTTCTATACATCAGATTCTAGAAATTAAAACAGCAATCATGGAAGATATCCATCTTTTTTGCAGATGTGTGTAAATACAGGCCACATATTTGAAAAATTAAGTACTATATAACCTATTTATGAATGCTCTACTCTGGTGGGCATTTACTACCCCCCCCCATACACAAAGTATAACAATATGAGATTGCAGCTTGCTAGATGAATTTGTAAGAATTCAGTTAAATACATTCCTTTATATTTATAACAATTTTCTCCATTTAGTTCTGTTGCCCTTGAGTACCACACCAGCCCAAGGTTTATGAAATCACCCAAGAACTGAATGTTGAAACCAAGATGATAAGAATTAAAAATGTTCAACTCAAAACCAAAAATAAATAAATAAAAAAACCACAGCAGTGTTAAAACATATTTTTACTGCCTACCTAAGCATAATTTGAAGTACAGGTAATCAAATCTCATTTTTGTGCAAAATTTGTAATAGGTGTGCTTCCTCAGAGGACAAGAAGGATATTATGTTTTTCCATTTTAGGGTGTATGACAAAGACTGTAATATGCTGATAGGCTCATATAGGAACTAGTTTAGCTCTTAGGCTTTTCCCCATGGTCAGCTAAAAGGATGGGAAACTATACCATAAAACAATATATATAGAGCCCATTGCCAATCCCTAATCTGCACAATTACTTCTGTCCCACTTTGCAGGTGAATGCTGGTATCCTTATTTCAACTGAGCAGGACATGTTGAGCAAAGTACCGTATATACTCGAGTATAAGCCGAGTTTTTCAGCCCATTTTTTGTGCTGAAAAAACTGCCCTCGGCTTATACTCGAGTCAGCCGCTATGGCACCATGCCTGGCCTGCGCTGGCGTGGCTACAACCGATCGTGCCTCCAGGGCAGCATCGCCGCCGCGGCTGTCTGCCCGCTGAGGGACACACAGATGACCCCAAGCGGCCTCTTCTTCCCCATTAACGGGCCCCCGGGGCCCCCGCGAGCTCCTGTGTTGTGCGCTTCCAGCTTCGCAAAGAAACTGCCAGGCTCAGGCAGCCTCCCCCACCTCCTAGCCTAGCAGCGAAGAGCTGCTCCGGGGGCAGCGAGACAAAGTGCCTGGCTGCGCTGTGGTGGGAGCCACCGGAGCAGCTCTTCGCTGCTGGGGGTGGGGGAGGCTGCCTGAGCCTGGCGACCCCAAGCGGCCTCTTCTTCCCCATTAACGGGTGCCCGGGGCCCCCGTGAGCTCCTGTGTTGCGTGCTTCCAGCTTCGCAAAGAAACTGCCAGGCTCCCCCACCCCCTAGCCTAGCAGCGAAGAGCTGCTCCGGGGGCAGCGAGACAAAGTGCCTGGCTGCGCCGTGGCAGGAGCCCCCAGAGCAGCTCTTTGCTGCTGGGGGGTGTGGGGGAGGCTGCCTGAGCCTGGCGACCCCAAGCGGCCTCTTCTTCCCCATTAACGGGCGCCCGGGGCCCCCACGAGCTCCTGTGTTGCACGCTTCCAGCTTCGCAAAGAAACTGCCAGGCTCCCCCACCCCCTAGCCTAGCAGCGAAGAGCTGCTCCGGGGGCAGTGAGACAAAGTGCCTGGCTGCGCCGTGGCAGGACCCCTCGGAGCAGCTCTTTGCTGCTAGGCTAGGGGGTGGGGGAGGCTGCCTGAGCCTGGCGACCCCAAGCGGCCTCTCCTTCCCCATTAACGGGCGCCCGGGGCCTCCGCGAGCTCCTGCGTTGCGCGCTTCCAGCTTCACCAACAAACGGAGCTGCAAATCTGGTAATCGCTTGCGGAGCCTCGGCACGAACCCCCTTTCCCCGCACTCCCCCCCCCACTCCTCTGGCGGCAGCAGGCGGAGAAAGCCCCACTTCCCCCTGGCTTTGATGGCACGCGTGAGTTGGCTTCCCACTCTTTTTTTTTTAACTCTCCTCTTCCTCCTCCTCCTCTCCTCTCCCCTTGTTGTCTGGTCTTCCCTAAGGAAACTCGAGGGCTCACACTTCCAGGTGTTTCTCCCTGTCTTTCTCCCTGTCAATGATCTTTTCTTCCATTCCCTTCTCTCAGCCCCATTCTCCTTCACCTTTGTCACCACAATCCTGAACAGATGAAGTTTGTACTTCTCAAGAAAGGTTGGATGTTCCTTTTGAGGAGGGAACCTAGTGTGACATCTGTATGTTGACCTACTACTGAGCCATGGCATGTGTGCACATGCAATGGAGGCATGAGGGAGAGCTGTGAAAGAGATGGTGGCTCTCCAAAACAGGATGTACATGCAGCACATACACATGCTTTTTTCTTGCAAGGGAGAGAGTGACTCTGTTTGGACGTACAGATGATGAGGAGGAATCCAGTTTTGAAGGATTTTAACTCTTGTGTTTTAGCTTGGTTGCTGATTGAGCTAAGGTTTTTGTACTTTTAAAGTTATTGTTG
Source organism: Hydrophis major (assembly GCA_033807585.1). Lineage (NCBI taxonomy): Eukaryota > Metazoa > Chordata > Lepidosauria > Squamata > Elapidae > Hydrophis > Hydrophis major. The sequence continues at coordinate 400,416,949 of CM066328.1, forward strand.
GTACCATATTGGTTTTGTTGGCTCTCTTTTCCACTTACAGAGCTAGTTTACTGTTTTTCTTTGAAATAAATATTCAAAAACATTTAACCTACTGATGCCTCAATTCATGTAATTTTATTGGTATCTATTTTTATTTTTGAAATTTACCAGTAGCTGCTGCATTTCCCACCCTTGACTTATACTCGAGTCAATAGTTTTCCCAGTTTTTTGTAGTAAAATTGGGTGCCTCGACTTATATTCGGGTCGACTTATACTCGAGTATATACGGTAATTGGAAAAGGCTACAGCATTACTTCCTCAAGTGTTACTAGCAATCAAAATGTTACTATCAATCAAGGAAATCAGTGATGTAAGAATGGGCAGTAATAGGAGATGTCAAGTTTTAATAGATGGTGTGATTAAAGCTTACCTTCATGGCAAAGCATGGCATGGCAAAATAAAAGAAGATGAGTCTAAGCACCTGATTCACAAGTTTTGAAAGATAGCTAGATTCATATTTTTAAGCTTTTCCACTAAGGAGTTTGTAGACTGATCACTCTTTTAAGCCCACTGAACAAACCTGTGGAGATATGGAAAGATGCTAATCCTTGTTCATCGAACAAGTAATTATACTCTCTGAAAAACATGTATCTCAGGTAGTCTCCAAAATAGCTGTTATATAGACTTGTAGTAATTTGTAAAAAAAAATATTCAAGAGAGCACACTTCTCTCAATATTGGACCATTTTTGAAGGCTACTGAATAATTATGAGACAAAGTTTTTTCCCAAACAACTATGGTTTCTGGCTTTCAGGAGAGCATGGCTTTTTCTACAACTGGCACTTGAGATGAGATGAGATGAGATGAGGAGAAAAAGTGAATGACAGTGGAGTTCAACACCTGAAGATCAGCAGGATGTTCCTGCAGCAGCCTGAAGTGATTTGAATCTCCCCCTCTATAGGTCACTTGATTTACTCATCAAATGCATAGGTGATGAAGTGAGTTAAAAATGTAACATCATGAAACTGCCATTAGTTGCTCAAGGGGAAAACTTTTTTACTTTACAGCTAAGGACTATGTAAAACTGTCTTATGCATGGGTTCACGGTAAGATGAAATCAGTGTCAACAGCAATAAAACAGTGCTGTCAGGGAATGCAAGTGAGGAATATCCTTTTAAGAATACCCATTTAAGGTTTCAGAAGCTAGCACAACTGTTTTGAAGGGCAAAGACCAGCTCTGCTCCTTGTGCAGCAACATTTCTGCCTGAACTGCCTGATTTCACTAGCAGGGTTGGACCTTGAAATATTCAAGATATTTGGTTCTTTGTAACTTTAACCTGCATCTGGGTTATCTTGAATCTGGAAAAGGTGGACATAACCCAATTATGAAACAATGGACATGACCCAGTTATAGAAGCACTAGGGACACCTATTGGTTCTAGTCATGTATTGCAGGGCTGCCAACCTTGAGTGATAGTTCGGAGTGAGACACTGCGAGGGAGCGGAGCGACCGAGGGGGGGATGGTAGGGAGCTTTGACAATTTTACATTTTAAATGGTGCAATCTGATGCATACTTTAGTCATGATTTGGACATATACATACATACATACATGCAAGCAGCACCAATGTACTTGAACCGGATTTGTAAGATATTAATAATGCAGTTCACTGACCATGAATAATTGAAGTTCCTGACTTGTAACTGCAGTATTCTACCTCAACTGACTTTATTAGCTTAGTGATGTACTATAGACCACTATAGGATGAATTCAATGTGCAACAAAAAGACAAAAACCCGAAACAACTACAGAGATAATGCAAATACATCAATGGGTATTCTTCTTTCTGTATCAAATACCATACTACATGCCAATATCAAATGCTATAGTCTCAGTCTTTAATTATATACTAACTTGTTGACTGAAATAGGGGTTCATAATTTCAGACATGTATAAACTAAACATTTAATCAAATAATGAGTGCTTCATATAAATATACATATTGTTAACTGTAAAACTCATCTACTGTATTCTGAAGCTTGAGCACAGTGAGGAAACAGTATATTATTTATTGGGTAAGTTTAGATTCTGAACTTAATGGTCTTACTGCTCTTTGGATGGTAAATTGTGTTAAGATTAGAATATGTTCTAGTTGAGTCAGGGCTATCCCAATTTGGGGCTGAGAAGCCTACTGGCATCAAAAAAAGTCCTTATTGAGTCCTTATCTAAGGGTTTGAAAATATGATAATAATGTAGTACAGTCCTGTCGATCTGGTGCATGGAGACCTAGGATTTAAACTCAAAGGAGAAAGAGGAAAAAGTGATTCCTTCATCCACTGCCAGAGATGTAATCCTGTCAGTCCTCCAACCTTTCTATTAAGTATTTTGCAAAAAAGCTGCCCAGCCCCTTTATAGATCAGCCTGGCGCGCTTCTCGCCTTGCTGGTTTGGGAAGACTCTTTTGGATCAGCTAAAAGAGAGCATAAGGCGTGTAAAGGGTTGGTAATAATAATTATAATAATAATAAAATTTAAAATAATAATAATTTTATTCAGAGTTGTGTTGGATCTCTTTTTTTTTGGGGGGGGGGGTGTCCCATTCTTTCTTGGTGTTCTTTCTGTCCTTTTTGCTTTTTTAAATGGTCTTTCTCCCCTGGGTCAGAAATCCAGCCAGAGAAAATAAAGAAACATCTTTGGTGGTTAAATGGAAGCCACTCCGTTGGCTTTGCTTACCATTGTTATTACTGGCCGAGGCTGTTGCCCGCAAAAGAGGCTTTGCCAGCCCCCTCGTGTCCTTCTTTGGAAAGCCTAGGGCAGCTGGCTTGTCCCAGAGGACATTGCAGAGAGGGAGAGGGCGGGGCAAAGTGGCTGCGAGCACCCCGGGCGGGAAGAAGCCTCTTGCTCTTCGCTTTCCTGAAGCGATTTGCTAATGATCGGCATCGTGACAGTTACGGGACGCCGGCAGAAGGATTAAGGCGGGAAAAGAGGCGCGGTGGGGTGGCTGGGCAGGGCGGGGTGGCTGGGTAGGGCGGGGCGGCGCTGGGAGCTCATCCTTCTCCTAAGCTAAGGGGAAATATTCGGAATATAATCAGAGAATGTAGGGATATTTTTGTACATTCCATGATTTTGGGGGTTTAGCGTGAGATTTTGTTTATCAGAGTGAGACAGTCAAAATTGGTTGAATTGCATGAGTCTCACGCTGATTGCGTGAGAGTTGGCAGCCATGATGTATTGGTTTCTTAGTTATCACCAGAACAATTAGGAAACCCAGCTGAGATTTTAAACATTTGCAAGTTAAAGTGATGAATGTCTTAAAGCTTTTGTTTACTGTTTTAAAAGAAAAAGTCATTATTCAAAATGTAAACCTGCTCAAGGAAAATATTTTTAAGGGGGAAAAAATCAGGAAGTGTAAAGATGGTATATTCTTGTTTTTTCCCCCTTGATATTTTATAGGCCATTCCAACTCTATCTTGATATAAGTCAGCAAAGAAAGGGGTTTTTTTTAAATCCAGTTCCTTTTGCCTCTGAAATATTTCATCGGTTAGCATCATCCAACTTTATAACAATAATTAATCCTAAACCACGTGTAGACACCGTCATACTGGGCATAGTCACCAGCCTCATTTAATGTTCCACAAAGTAAATCTTTAATTCAAAGTTATCAATTCATCAGCATTTCTCAGACCTATTATAATTTTTTTTAGCAGCATTGGTGGGTTGATCCCACAAAATTCTTACTATTGGAGAGAAATAAGGGAGGGATAATTTGTAATCTTTTAACCTGGGCTATATAGTAGCAGAAATATAATGAGGGCAGAGAGTTTAGTAAAATTCCATCCAAGCTGCAAAGCATTAACTGCAATTTCTGAGTCTTTGAAATAGTTGAAGCTATTGAGCGACAAAAATAAAATAAATTTCAATAATCCAATCTAGCTAAAAGTCACATTTTAGGCAAAACTACCCTAACAAGGAGAGAGTTTTTGGTTTTCTGTTTAGCCTGATAATTTTTAACTACTCAATAATTATATTATTTTTATATCATTGGAAGGTGTTATTTCTTTCCAGTTCTTTGGTGCAATACTTCCAGAGCATGGTTTGGCAGTCAAAGCTGGGTGGTATCAAAATTGAATAAATAAATTAATAAGGCAAAGTACACCAAAATGATGAATAAAGTAAGGTACATTAAAAGCATATTCCCTTGTCTAGGAAATGGTGAGCAAACTGAAAATCAGGTGTTTTACACTGCCAAAAAATCCCAAACCCTACTAAACTATGGAAATTAACAAATTTGGTTGCAAATTGTGCAACATAATTTGATGGCTAATAAGAAACAAAACTGATTATCTTTTCTGTACCAAGGGATAATTTTCAAATGGCTTTATTTATTTATTTTATTTATTTTATTTGGTTTGTCAATTGCTTACAAGATAATATGTATAAGTAAAAACATAGTTATGAATACATGGATACATATAAGAGAAATAAAAGAAACAATAGGACAGGGATGGTAGGCATGTTGGTGCGTTTATGCATGCCCCCTACAAATCTCTTAGGAAAGGGGTGAGGTCATTAGTAGAAAGCCTAAAGTTAAAGTTTTGGGGGTTTGGGGAAGAAACCACAGAGTCAGGTAGAGTATTCCAGACATTGACCACTCTATTGCTGAAGTTGTATTTCCTGCAATCAAGTTTGGTGCAATTAATTTTGAGTTTGTATCTATTGCTTGCTCTTGTATTGTTATGGTTGAAGCTGAAGTATTCATTGACAGGTAGTATTGTATATAGACATTTGCATACTCGTAATACTACGTTCCGATTGGACAATCACAAACGCCTAGCGATTGGTGGTCAACAACAGATTATGATTGGCCACCCAAATGGCGGGAGGTTTAAAATAATGCCATTGGTTGCGAGCCCCAAGCAGCCTCTATAAAAGAGGCTGCCGTAGCTCGAGTTTAGTTGAAGTTACTGACAGTTAAATAAAGAGATGAACTCAACTCCGGTCTCAAGTCTATCTTGTTCTGGCGATAGAACACTGGCGACGAGGGTGGGATTGAGAGGACAAAGACCGTAAGCACATGACGAAGAGATGGCCGGAAACAATTCGCCACCCACACCATTCAACCCAGTCGAAGAGGACTGGGAATCATATATTGACAGGTTCCTGATGTTCCTAGAAAGTAATGAACTACAAGGAATCACGGACCAAAGGAAGAGAGCCGTATTTCTGAGACATTGCAGACCTACCACTTTTAAAATGGCCAAAACATTGGCAAAACTGCATGATGTCAAACAGATGGCATGGCCGGACCTGAAACAGATGCTGAGAGCCTGTTGTTTCCAATCTTATTTGAAGACACGAATTTTATAAATGGGATCAATGAGAAAGTGAAAGTATTGGGGATTTTGTAGCAGCGCTAAGGGACATTGGAGGAGCATGCGAATTTCTCAACATGGACGAAGCCATGAGAGACCGTGTGGTCCTCGAGTTGGGAGACACTACCCTCCAGAGCAAACAACTAAATCGACCCAACATCACCGTAAATGAAGCCATCACTGAGGCAACCACAGTTGAAGCAGCAAAAAAATCTGTGGCCAAAATGAAGCAAATGAATACAGCCAACAGCCCGAGCCAGAGCAGAGAAAAGAAAGCGGAAGGTACCCAAAAACACACTACCGCAACCACCCACCATGAAGACATCAAGTCATCAACCGACTCTGAGGACGAAGACGAAGAGGTACATAGGCTCCAGTCAGAATGGAACCGGCGAGAAAAAAGAGGAAGGAAACCTGATTTTCAGTGGGCCGGATGTGGAGGAAATCACGTTCTGAGTGCCGTTTTTTGGATGCCATTTGCAGACACTGCGAAAAACGGGGGCACATTGCAAGGGTCTGCTGAAACAAAAAGAGCTATAGTCCAAAAAGACGAGGCAGCACCCCCCCCCCCAGAACTAAGGAGAAGCAAACCGGAAGTCGTTGGAGCCGTGAAAATAGAAGTCAGCGGCTCAACGAGAAGGAAGAAACACACCAGACAATTATCATTGGGAATGCCAGAGCAACTGATGCTAAGAAGGTTCGAATAAACATCAAAATAGAGGGAGAGCCATGTGAAATGGAAGTGGACTCCAGCTCGTATCTGTCAATGGTATCATGGAACACAATAAAAAGCTTGATACCAGACATATGATGAAAAGAACTCGAAGAGCAAAGCCTGATATTAAAAGATTACCAAGGAAACAAGATTCCAGTAGTTGGACTGGGACATTTCAAGGTAAAATTCAAGAAACACACTGAAGTTCTCCCATTGATCATCGTCGATCGAGACTGCCCCAGCCTGCTTGGTTTAGAATGGTTCGCACTTTTGGGGATCGAAGTGACAGGAATCAACAGTGTCACCGAGACAGACTGGGAAGAAAGCCTGATGAAGGAGTTCCAGGATGTATTCGACAGGATGCTCGGCAAGTACCATGGGACCCCATCTCATTTAGCCTAAACCCGAACATAGCCCCCATTCGGCTAAAGGCCAGATGTGTCCCCTTTGCGTTAAAGCCAAAAATCGATGAGCAGCTGAACAAACTCATCGCACAAGGGGTGTTAGAGCCAATCGACCATGCAAGATGGGAAACCCCGATTGTGACTCCCGTGAAACCAGATGGGTCTGTGCGCATCTGTGGTGACCATAAGGCCACTCTGAACCATGCATTACAGCAGAGTGCATACCCCATTCCAGTAGTCCAGCACCTCTTGCACTCACTGGGGGGAGGAAAAGTTTTTGTAAAGCTCGATCTCGCGCAAGCATATCAATAATTGCCGGTTGATTCTGAGACAGCAGAGGCACAGGCTATTATAACACACGGGGGGCATTTAAATGTAACAGATTGCAATTTGGTGTCAGCGTGGCCCTGGCATTTTCCAAAGCCTGATGGAACACCTCCTCCAAGGACTCCAAGGACTATTTTGATGTAAATAAAAAAAATAAAAATAAAACAACTAAAGGACCGGCTAAGGGAAGTCTTACAAAGGTTTAGAGAAGCAGGACTCAAGGTCAAAAAAGAAAAATGCCAACTTGTCACAAATCAGGTCGAGTTCCTAGGATATCTTATTGATGAAGCAGGAATCCACCCCACCGAAAAAAAAAATACGAGCGATAAAAGAAGCACCCAGACCCAAAAACAAAACAGACTTTCAGGCATTCTTGGGAGTCATTAATTTTTATAATGTCTTTTTGCCACTGAAGGCAACAATAGTGGAACCACTACATAGATTACTCAATAAAAAAGACATCTGGCAATGGGGCCCACAAGAAGAAGCTGCATTCCAAAGAATTAAGGACTTGATAACATTCAAATCCATATTAATCCAATACAGCAACACATTACCACTGACTGTTACCTGCGATGCTTCACCGTTCGGCATAGGCACAATACTTAGCCACACACTACCTGATGGCAGAGAGGCACCGATTGGCTTTTATTCCAAAATGCTGTCAAAAACCGAAAGAAACTACAGCCAACTGGACAGAGAAGCCTTGGCCACTATCTCGGGGGTAAAACGCTTTCACAAATACCTTTATGGTAGGACATTTTCCTTAATTACCGACCACAAGCCACTGTTAGGAATCCTGGCAGGAGATAGAGCCACCCTAAACATCCTGTCTCCGAGGATGACAAGATGGTCAGAATTTCTTGCAGCCTACAACTACAAGATCATCTATTGACCAGGAAACGACATACCCCACACTGACGCACTGAGCTGCTCACCTCTATCAGACCATGACGATGACCCAGTTCCCACTACACACACCCTGCAAATTGAAACAATATCGAACCTGCCCATCACCACATTGGACATCGCAAGGGAAACCGCAAAAGACGCACTAATGGCCCAACTCCTGAACTGGGTGGGGAGGGGCTGGCTGGAAAAATGACAAAAACAAGATGTTTAAACGATTCAGAACCTGGCAAACTGAGCTGTCAATTGAAAAAGGATGTGTATTGTGGGGGGATAGGGTTGTTGTTCTAAGGAAATTACAAGAAGATGTGCTGAACATGTTACATGAGGGACACCCAGGCATGGTAAAAATGAAGTCCCTGGCCAGAAGCTATGTCTGGTGGCCAGGAATAGACAAAGACATTGAAACATGGGTAAAAACATGTAATAAATGCCAGACGTCCAGACCTACCGCCCCTTTTGTACCAGTCCTTGACTGGGAGACAACCAGAGGCCCCTGGTCAAGGTTCCACATAGACTTCGCTGGACCCACAAAGGGATATACATTTTTAATCATCATCGATGCCTACTCGAACTGTTTGGAGGTCAGCATCATGAGTTCAACAACGACTGAAGCCATCACTAAACAACTAAAGAAATTCTTCGCCACTCATGGATTACCAGACGTGTTAGTCTCGAACAATGGCCCAGAGTTCACAGCTTTAGCTTTTGAACAATTCCTCACAGAACAGGGCATACAACATGCCCTAACAGTGCCAGCTCACCTGGCGTCAAACGGATGGGTGGAACGCATGGTTCGATACACAAAAGAAGCATCAGAAAAACTTGAAGGGAGTGACATGCAAGACAAAATAAATACCATGCTCACAATTCAACATATAACGCCATGCATGTCAACAAACAAGAGTCCAGCTGAACTTTTAATGGGCAGAAAATTGTGAACATATTTGGACAGACTACACTCCACCTACAACCCTGAGAAGCCACCAGACTCCTCCAGTAAGTACTGTACATTTATACCAGGCGACCTGGTATACAAGAAAAATCTTACTGGAGACCCATTGTGGTTACCGGCCATGATAACACAAATAACAGGCCCCCGGTCGTACCAATTGGAAACGATGGATGGCAGAACCTGGAAAAGGCACATAGACCAACTACGATCTTGAAACCTCGAACGCAACACCAACACACCCCGAAATATAGAGCAAACTCATTCAAAACAGCCAATAAGTAATAATAAAACCAGAGTGGGGGAACCCTTAAATAATAAAGAAAAAGAAGACCCTTGTTTAACACAATTAAAAACAGGCCACCAATCAGCAACAGAAACAAATAAAAACTACTTACCAATAGGCAAGTTCAAAAGAAGGGAGCTGGAGGAGAACCAGGGAAGAAGCAGCTGAGCCGACTCTACCTGCCCGAGTATGCCAGAAGGGAGTGGCAAAGCCCTCTCAACCAACCTAACAAAGTACGGTGGGAGTGGCATGGCTGACTCACCCTTCCAGGAGGTTCCTGAGAGAAGGATAGGAGAAACATCGATCCTGTCCGAACCGATTGAAGACAACACAGAGACTGAGCTGCGCAGGTCAAGTAGGACCCACAAAAGCCCCGCCTATTTGCGTGACTATGTCACGTAAAGTTGGACCATACCAAGAGGGGAGGGGTGTTGTATATAGACATTTGCATACTCGTAATACTACATTCCGATTGGACAATCACTACCGCCTAGCGATTGGTGGTTAACAACATATTATGATTGGCCGCCCAAATGGCAGGAGGTTTAAAATAATGCCTTTGGTTGCAAGCAGTGAGCAGCTGTTATAAAAGAGGCTGCCACAGCTTGAGTTTAGTTGAAGTTACTGACAGTTAAATAAAGAGCTGAACTCAACTCCGGTCTCGAGTCCATCTTGTTCTGGTGATAGAACAGGTAGGACATTGCAATGTATGATTTTACATACTATACTTAGATCGGACCGGAGGCAGCGTAGTTCTAGGTTTTCTAGGTCTAGAATTTCAAGTCTGGTGGTGTAAATTATTCTGCAACAAGTAGAGGAGTGGAGAACTCTTCTTGTGAAATATTTCTCAACTGTGTTAATATCAGATATGTAAAGTGGGTTCCAGACTGATGAACTGTAGTCAAGTATTAGTCTAACAAATGTTTTGTATGCTCTAGTTAGTAGTGTAATATTACCAGAAAAGAAGCTACGTAAGATGAGGTTAACAACTCTTAATGCCTTTTTGGCTATGTAGTTATAGTGGGCTCTAGCACTTAGATCATTAGAGTTGAGTATTCCAAGGTCCTTTTCAGAGCTTGGATCATCAAGATCTTGACTATTCAGTTTGTATTTTATTTTCTGATTTATTTTGCCAATATGTAAGACAGAGCATTTATTTGTTGAGATTTGAAGTTGCCATTTGTTTCACCATTCTGATATATAGTCGGGGTCTTTTTGAAGGGTAGCAGTATTGATCATTTATCCATGATCCCACTGAGCAAGAAAAATCAGTGTCAGTATTTTGTACATTCGAGGGACCAAGTAATAAGACCAAGAAAATGTTATTTCGTTTTTTTTCTCTCTTTCTAATTGTTTTTTTTTCACTAAATATGCCAAGAATCAGAAGGAAATGAATAGACTTTCAGTTACAGTTCAGCTGTTGATGTCTAATGTTGTTTATAAAAAGGTATAATGTCCTTGCAACTAGGTGGGACTAGTTTCTGGAGAAATATGCAAAGCAATGTGTTTTATGGTCCTTTAAAAGCAGAGTTTAAGTTACTCATTAATTTACTTATTTCAAAAGGAAAGTTACAGGTATGAATATCAAGTGTGGGCTGCAAAATCCAGACAACTAGTAGATGGTCATTCATCAAAGTCATTCAGAAAATTCCAACCTATATGTATATACCTATATATGTAGGCCAAAACTAGTAGCTCTAAAATGAACTAACGTATGGTTGGGCTGGTGAAAAATAATTAATTGAATTCAACATTCCCACTGTTGTGGGACATTGTCCTGTTGCCTTCTGTTGGAGGGATGAAAAAAAAAGAGTGTTTAAACCTGGCCTTCTAGATAAAATCTGTAGATGCAGATATATTCTAGGCTTGTGCTCATCTGGCTGCTGGTAACAGCAGTTTCAACCAATCTGTTTTGACATTGTGACAACAGAGTCCAACTACTACTGCCTTGAATAAATGTATATGTGCATGTGAGGGAAAACTGCTTATCCAGAGGGTACATCTATCTTAATAATCATATATTGGCATATCCAGGACATTTAGAGAGATTTATGATTATGCATGAATTTGTATTCATATTGTTTTGCTGTATGAACTTGCCAAGTTCAGGTGTTAAATCCAGTCTGGTAATCAACAAAGACACAGGCATGTACTTCATGGCCCCCAAAACAACATTAAACATCTTTCTCCTCTTGCATTTCTCATGCTGTCTCCCATTTCCCATCTCTAGGAATAAGATTTTAAAAAATAAAGTGGTTTGGCAGGCTGTTCCCACTAGCTGCCCATCAACTCTGGATTTTGGCCGGGATTCTGGCATCAGGATGCCAGCTTGAGCAGTATATTTATTTGATAGCTATTCATGTACTCAATACTAATGTAGATAAACAATTAAAACACATTTTATTGAGACTCTTCCAGTTAACAATAAAACTTAGACTATAATGCTGTTCTAGGATAATGCATTTTACCCAGGGGTGGGATTCAAATTTCTTAATAACCGGTTCTGTGGGCATGGCCTAATTTGAGGGTGTGGCTAGGTGGTCATGTGACTGGGGTGGCCATGGCGAGGTGGCCATGTGACTGGCAAACCAAATTTAAGTGGTCCTCGCTTAATGACCAGGTCCTCGCTTAATGGTCAGTTGCTTAGCAAGTGTTCTAATTTACGACTGACCTCCACAGAGCTACTTGGCCCATTTTTGGTGTTTTGACAGACAGACAGACAGACAGACACACACACACACACACCCTTTAAACCCTACTATTCTTTGATTCTGTAAGGATCTTCTGCTGGAGCAGGGGGTTGGATGAGATGTCCTCCAAGATCCCTTGCAGGCCAGCCCTAGATTGCTGTGCTGCTTCAAAGTCTTCTGAAGCCAGGGTTTATGTCCTTCCTTCCTCTCCTTTTTTCTCTCTCTCTCCCTCCCTCCCTCCTTCCATGTATTTATCTATCCATCCATATATCTCATTTACTTTATCCTCTCTCCCTCTTTCTTTCTTTCCCTTTCTTTCTGCCCCTTCCTTCCATCTCCCTTTCTCCCTTTCACTTCCTTTCTCTCTCCCTTTTTCTTTCTTTCCCTTCTCTTTCTTTTCTTTCTTGTATCTTCCTTCTCTCTTTCTCTCTCTCCCCTCTCTCTCTTTCCCTCTCTTTCTCTCTCTCTTTCTGTATCCCCCTCTCTTTCTCTCTCCTCCCTCCCTCTTTTTCTCACTCTCTTTCTGTCCCTTCCTGCTTCCCTCTCTCCTTCTAAAGCTAGGAAGCCCACCTGAAACACACACATACACACACACACCCTGGGGTGGGATTCCCCCAGTTTGGCCCTGTTCTATTTGTTGTGAATTAATAAAAGTGAATTAATAAAAGTGCTTAATAAAGATTATTAAAACCTTTAGAAAAGTGCAGGGTTCTGACTCTGCACTTCTGATTGGCCAATAATAGCGACATCTGATTGGTCCATTCAGGAGAATCTGATTGGCTATTAGCGGGCCTCTCTCATTGGTTAAGGGAACTAATGCTTCCCGTTTTTTATTGGTTATTTGATCAGCAGCTTGCCTATAAAAAGGGCTGTTGCTGCCATAGTTTTTGCTCTGTTCCACAATGTTAAATAAAGAGTTGAAGTTCACTGTTCATCGTCTCGTCTCCAATCCTTGCGCCCATGCGCAGAACTTAACACTATTGTACTCTGCCTATCAGAGAATAAGCCTGCAGGCAGGGACTGTGCTTTTTAATCTTTGTGCAGGGTCTTAACAAAAATACATGCAATCAACAGAAACAAATGAGGCAGCTTAGAAACAAGAGGATGCTCAGAGCAATCCCAGTTCTACAGTATCATACATAAGAATAGCCCAGAAGAAAGGCAATAGCAGGAAGGAAGGAAGGGAGGGAGGGAGGGAGGGAGGGAGGGAGGGAGGGAGGGAGGAAGGAAGGAAGGAAGGAAGGAAGGAAGGAAGGAAGGAAGGAAGGAAGGAAGGAAGGAAGGAAGGAAGGAAGGAAGGAAAAAACATCCTACTGAGGGCTGCAGAATCATGCAGCCTTTAACGTTTCAGATTGGTGATCCTTCCTAGATCCAACTGATGCTTCTTATTGTATCTACTGTTACGTTTGGAGCATGGGCGAGAAAGAAAGGAGACAAGCCTCTGAACGGTGAACTTCAACTCTTTATTTACATAGTGACTTCTAACTTCTATAGCAGTTTTAACCCGCCTTATATAGGCAAACCCCATAACTATTAACCAATAACCAACGAGGAGCACTAGCTCTCATAACCAATAGGAACTCTCTGTTAAGGGCCAATCGGATTCCCCGGAGCGGGCCAATCTATCCGGCTGTTTAACAGCCAATCAGAAGTGCACGGCCAGAACCCTGCACTTTACTCCAAACTCACACTTTATTAAAACTTGATACATTCACAACACCCCTTCCCCCTGGCTTCTGTTTGCAGGGCGCAGTTACATAGTCCTTTAGGTAGGACGGTTGTTTTATTAGTCTCTTTGATTTTCGCTGTGTCATTTGGCTGCAATCACGCTGAGGTAGATCGTTGTTTGGCAGTGGGGCTGTTTCTGGTTCAGAGTTCATTTCCCTGTCGTTGCCCATGTTCTCTGTAATTCCCTGAGGTGCAACTGTTTCCCTCTCTGGTTCCACTTCCTGAGTCTCTATTATACCATCGTTCCCTTCAAACGGTTTTTCTTCTCCTTGGAATTCATCTTCTTCCGTACCCCCCCCCCCCCTCAGTCTGGTCATAGAGGAGTTCAGGACTGCCTGCCGGAAGCCGCGATCGTAATTGATCGATATGGTGTTTCCATAGTCTATCGTCAAGGCATTGTACAAGTTAGGATCTTGGGCCGGTTACATGAACTACTGTCGCCTCCACCCACAATGGGTCACCCGATAGATTTTTAGCGTATACCAAATCTCCTACCTGGAAGCCACAACAGCGGTTGCTGGATCCTAGTGGTTTTTCCACTTCATAAGCTGGGTGTAACCGGTCGAGGTGGGAGCAGAGTTTTCGTCCCATTAGCAGTTCGGCGGGAGTTTTGTTGGTGACGCTATGCGGTGTGATGTGTTGTAAAAAAAGGATTCGATTGATCTTGTCGTCAATGTTGTCATAGTCTACCTTCGGTAAGGTTTTCTTCACAAATTGTACCATGCATTCTGCTTTGCCATTGGTCGCAGGGTGCGCAGGCGAAGTGAGCGCATGTCGAATGCCGCGGTCAGCGAGGTACTGCTTGAACGACAGTGCTGTAAATTGGGGCCCGTTATCGGATACCAGGATGTCTGGTAGTTCGTGGGTTGCAAATAGTCTTTCCAAGGTTTTGATAACCGCCTTGGAGGTTGTAGTCGTCATGCGATGAATCTCGAGCCATTTTGAGTAGGCGTTGACGGTTAGTAGAAAGGTGTGGTGTTTGGTCAGCTCTGCGAAGTCCAAGTGAATTCAGGACCAGAGTCCGCGTGGTGTCTCCCATTCAGTAGGAATGGCTTTAGGTGGGGCGTTGCTCACTTCCTGGAATTTTGGACAAACTTTAACCCACTGTTCAATTTGCTTGTCAATGCCCGGCCACCATGCGTAGCTTCGCGCAAGGGCTTTCATTCGCACGATGCTGGGGTGGCCATCATGCAAGGTTCTCAGAAGCGCTTTCTGGAGTCGTTCTGGGATAACGACTCTATCGCCCCAGATGACACAGCCTTTTTGGGAGAACAACTCGGTTTGTCGAGTCTTGAATGGTGTGAAGTCATCTGATAATTGGTCCAATGGCCATCTGCGTTCTACCCAGCTTAGGACTCGCGCTAAGGTGGGGTCACGTTTGGTTTCTCTCGTGATATCTCGGGCGGTTAATGGCGGCGAGTTGAGTGCCTCAATTTGCAACGTGGTTACCGTTAGTGCAGGATCGTCGAGAGTCTCTGGAAGCGGTGCTCAGCTCAATGCGTCGGCGTGGGGAATAGCTTTCCCCTGGCAGTATTGCAGCTGATAGTTATAAGCAGCTAAGAATTCTGACCATGGAGTCATCCTGGGGGATAATATGTAGGGAGTCGGCTTATCTCCGGCTATTATCCCCAATAATGGTTTGTGGTCAGTCACGATAGTAAAAGCCCGGCCATACACGTACTCGTGGAATCTTTTAACAGCTGACACAATTGTGAGGGCTTCTTTATCGATTTGTCCATAATTTTGCTCAGTTTTTGAAAGTGTCTTTGAAAAATATGCAACAGGGGCTTCGTTCCCATTAGGCAGTACATGGCTCAAAATGGCGCCCACTCCAAAAGGTGAAACATCACATGTTATATTTAATGGCAAAGTCTCGTTATACTGCATGAGTACAGAGTCAGAAGTGAGCAGTTTTTTCACGTTGCGGAACACCTGTTCTTCTCGGTGACCCCATAACCAATTTGCTTTCTTATCTAACAACCGGTGTAACGGTTCAGCGACCGTTGCTTTATACGGTAAAAATACATTATAAAAGTTGATGAGGCCTAGGAACGCCTGGAGATTGTTTCGTGGCCTTGTTTCGTGGCCTGGGAGCGTTTTTTATCGCCCTGAGTTTATTTTCAGTAGGGTGAATACCCTGGCTATCAATTAGGTACCCTAAAAACTCAACACTGTCAGTACACAATTTACATTTGTTTTTTTCTACTTTAAGACCGGCCTCTTGGAATTTTTTTAGGACTAATTTTAACCGGTCCTGTAAGATTTTTTTTGTAGGGGCTGCAATTAATACATCGTCAAAATAGGGGACCACGCCCTTAATCCCTTGTAATAACCTCTCCATAAGGCTCTGAAAAATCCCCGGGGCTACACTAACTCCGAACTGAAGCCGGGTACATTTAAAGGCACCTCGGTGCATCACAATAGTTTGGGCCTGTGCCGTTTTTTCATCTACTGGTAATTGCTGATATGCCTGAGCTAAATCTAATTTAGCGAAAACTTTCCCGCCCCCCAGGGAATGGAGGAGATGCTGCACCACCAGCACTGGATATGCGTTCTGCTGTAGGGCATGGTTCAAAGTGGTCCGGTAGTCCCCACAAATTCGGATCGACCCGTCTGGCTTAATGGGTGTTACGATTGGGGTTTCCCAGGGGGAGTGATCGATGGGCTCTAACACCCCCTGAGCTATCAGTTTGTCGAGTTGTTCGTCGATTTTCGACTTTAAGACAAACGGAACTCGACGGGGCTTAAGTTGGATGGGAGCTATCTTTGGGTCTAGACTGAATGAAATTGGGGTCCCCTTGTATTCGCCTAAGCTGTCCGCGAAGACGTCCCTGAACTCATGGATGAAATCTCTCTCCCAGTCACTTCTGCTGACTCGGTTTATGCCAGCCACTTCAATGCTGAGTGGCGCGAACCATTGGAGGCCTCGTAGGCTAGGCCTGTCTCTATCGATGACAGTTTGTGGTAAGTACGCTGTGTGCTTCTTGAAGGAGACTCGGATTCGGCAGGAACCAATGACGGGGATTTGATTCCCTTGGTATTCCTTGAGAATGAGTCTTTGGGAGTAGAGGTCTTGGCGTTGAATCGTGGGGATGAGTTGCTTTAGGGTCTTCCAGGACACCATTGAGAGGTACGATCCCGAGTCGACTTCCATGTGGCAAGGCTGGTTCTTGATGGCTACTGTGACTTGTATTTTCTTGGTGTCTAAAGCTGAGGCGTGACCGATAGTGAAAGTATGGTGAGCCTCTTCTCTCTGCAAAACTCGATTTCTGTAGGAGTGGTTTACTGGCTCTCGCCGTACAGGACGGTTTCCTGTCGATTGGCGATAGTTAGTCCCTTTTGAGGCCTGGCCGGGTCCTGGTAAGCTTCAGCAGACCCATCCAATGTGGCCTCGCTTCCCGCACTCATGGCAGAGCGCATTGCGGAATTTGCATTCGGGCCTGGCATGGTTGGCCCCACAGCCAGCGCAAGGGTGTAAAAGCTTCAGATGGTGGTCCCGGTCGGACCGCAATTGATGGACCCCTTCTTTGTTGCTGTCTGACGACAAAGAGAGGTCCTTGTGGTGCGTCGTTGCAAGCTGCCCTTCTGACCTGGGTAAGATGTCGCTTGTCGGTGGTGGTACCAGAGCGCGGTTTCGGCATAGTTGTGCAGCCGACTTCCTGGTTGCTTCTGCTGCAGTAGCATCGGCGATGGCATCAGCAAGGCTGATGTCGCCTTTCACCATCAGCTTGCTTTGAATGCCTGGTGCATCTCGTCCCAGAACTATGCGATCTCTTAGTGCTTCTTCTAAATCGGCAAATCCGCAGAGGCCTCCCAAATTTCGGAGGTCTGCTATGAAGTCGGCCACGCTTTCTCCCTTTCGCTGGCTCCTCTGATAAAACTCGTGCCGTCTCACGAGCGTAGGCACAGTCGGTGCGTAGTGATCTCGTAGGAGAGGTTCGAGGTTGTCCCAATCCATCGCCTTCACTTCTCAGGGTTTTGCTAGTGCTTTAGCCATCTTAAATACGGTTGGACCACAATGCGTTAAGAACACCGCCACTTTCTTTCCTGGTGTGGCATCCTTTAAGTTGTTGGTTTCTAAGAACATTTGGAAGCGATCCATGTAGGACTCCCAGTCCTCCTGTACTGGATCGAACGGAGCGGGTGGTACGACGATGCTGGACATGGTTCCGTTGTGTTGCGTTGTCTGTCACGTGCTCGGTGTTCTTCAAAGTTTCGTTGGTTGAGATGTCTCAATATCCCATCCTCGTCGCCAGTGTTATGTTTGGAGCATGGGCGAGAAAGAAAGGAGACAAGCCTCTGAACGGTGAACTTCAACTCTTTATTTACATAGCGACTTCTAACTTCTATAGCAGTTTTAACCCGCCTTATATAGGCAAACCCCGTAACTATTAACCAATAACCAATGAGGAGCGCTAGCTCTCATAACCAATAGGAACTCTCTGTTAAGGGCCAATCGGATTCCCTGGAGCGGGCCAATCTACAACATCTACAGTGCATGAATTTCTCTCCCAAAGATGCTCCTTCTCCCCGGGAGCCCAACCTTCAATTCTGGATGAATACT
Organism: Hydrophis major; assembly: GCA_033807585.1. Lineage (NCBI taxonomy): Eukaryota > Metazoa > Chordata > Lepidosauria > Squamata > Elapidae > Hydrophis > Hydrophis major. The sequence continues at coordinate 400,434,872 of CM066328.1, forward strand.
TCTGCACCCTTTCACTCTTTGTTCTTCAACATCCTTTTTACATTGGATCACAAGCTATTGAACCAAATCAGAACCAAGAACAACAGTTGCAGTTATGCTGCAACAGTCATAAGTGTGAAAAATTGTTATGTCACTTTTTTCGGTGCCATTGTAACTTTGAATGGTCACTAAATGAATTGTTGTAAGTCAAGGATTGCCTGTACAAAAATACAAAAAGCTTCTTTGCTTGCAAAATGCTGCCCTAAATAGCAATAATTAGATTAAAAATACCTGCAAGCTGGAGTTACAAATCAGGCAGGGTGCCAGAAAACCTTGAGGAATGAAAATAGTTAAAATGCAGTGATAACTATCAAACAGCCAACTCTTGCTCATGAAGTGAAACCCTTTAGCAGAAAGGCCATTTAAGCTCTCCAGAAAAAGCAGACCCAGGAAAAGTATTACTTAGATCCATTTGCACCATTTAAAAATACCAGCTGGTCTCACTCACCTCACAAGATATCCTAAGGAAATCACCCAGATTTAAGGAAAGGTCACATGCCCCCCAGAAAGGCAGTAAAAAAAAATCCTGCCTCTTGGAAGAATATGTTAGGAATATAAGTCACCTAACAGGTATTTGGGTTAGAAATATATAAACCAGGATAAACATTTTAGTACTGTTTTTAAGAGATTGCAAAAACTGCAATTGGGTGTGGTTTTTCAAACAGCCATAAGATGGAGCCAGAAACCTGGATTGTCTTAGTCTTAGTCTAAGACACTCTCTTAGAAGAGAGTGTGTCTGAGTGAGTATCTCTATTTCCTTCTGTTGGAAAGTATTGCCGTTGCTCCATTTCTTCTAATTGACTGATATTACTGGATTTAATGTAAGTTTGATACTGAACTGTTTCTGACACTGGAATTTGATATTTGGATTATCGCTGGATGAAAACTGACTGATTTTACCTGTGAATGACTTTGGATTGCTTAAACCTTTCTGGAAGTAAAAACCTACATTTACTGTACAGTGTATCTGTGTACTGTATGTATATTATTCAAACCCTCTTCTCAAATACGTCTCCCTGTATGCGCTCATTCTGTCCTGCCCTACATGAGAGGTTCTACAGACAAAATTAGTAAGATACTACACAGACATCACATCAAGACTGCCTTCAAAACAGACAGAAAAATAGCAGCCATCGTTAGAAACCCCAAAGATAAAATTGACCTGGAAAACCAAGGCATATACAAAGTCCCCTGTGCATCTCTACACCACAAGCCAGGCAAACACCTGGGCACAAACAGATCCCCCCTGATACCTCCAGCTCAAACACACCCCAAACAGGCACCCAGATGAAACCTAGTTTCGTAACTAATAATAGCCGTCCATTTACCCAGAGCCAAGCTGCACTAAAGGCCTCCAATAAAATAACACAATGTTGCCAGCCAATCAAGATACAAAAAGAGCCAAAAAAACAGACAGAAGATATTAGAAACACCAATCAAGCAGAACACAGCAAACTCCAAGACCAATAAACACAGACCAAGACTCCCAACCAATCAGGATGAAGAAAAAACCATTCTGGCAGAGCAATAGGCTGCCCCAAATTTAAATCTGAAACCACTGTAAAAGTTTGACTTACAAACGAACGATGGCAGATGAGATTCTGCTGAAACGTTGCTACAACTTTAAAAGAACAACTACAATGATGTGGGAAAATAGCCAAACAAAGCTGAATCACACACACACACACACACACACACACACACACACACACACACACACACATATATATATATATATATATATATATATATGTATATATATAGTCCAAAGAGTATTTATTCAAGAGATTAATATGCTCATGTATCCAGGCTCTTGACATGCCCTTCCTGCATTAGCCCCAACTATGGGGCCCTGCCTTTTTTTCATTTTCATGTTTGTCAGGTGGCCTGACTTTAGCTCCCATCAGGAATCTTCCCAATCCTACCTAAATTAGCCATGTGCTCATGTGATCAGGAAAGAGGGATATTTGCAAGCTGCTGTTCATGTATAAATGATCCACCACAGCACTGGAGCACTGGAGTAATTGGTAGATGCACTTGATTGTTCATGATGTTGTTCATGATGTTGTTCTGATGTTTGATGTTGATTGTTTTGCATTTCCTTATTGACTGTTGCTGATCGTTTTTATTCTTGGATTTGATGTGAGTCTATTTACTGAACTATTTTTGATAGTGGACTTTGATTTTGGATTATCCCTGGACTGAAAACTGACTGCTTTTAACTGTGTATGACTTGGACTGCTTGTTAGACTTTGCTTAATGGTTTACTGGAAGTAAAAACCTACATTTTACTATACAGTGTATTTGTGTGCTGGTTGTGTGTTATTTCTCAACATTACTCGCACTAGGTCTCCCTGTGTGCACTCATTCTCCTAACAGGGAATTACCTCAACACTGGTTATGGGCCCAGACCATACCAGGCTCAGATAACTGAGAGTTAGTGTGAATACACAGTACCATATACAGACAACTGTTTACTGTTTAATTGTGGTTTACTGTCCTGGTAAGGATGCCACAAGACCCGTCAACAAGTCTGTCACTGATAATCAACGTTCTGCAGCTTACAGACCACAACATATCTTGTTTGTAGAACAAAGAGTGCAAACGTTACAAGCCATGGCTCACACTATGTTATCTAATTCAGATTTGCTTAATACACTGTGGGGTGAGGCTATAATGTGTAGTAACCATGTATTAAACAATGTAGTTAACACAACAACTGGTGAATTGCCATTCACTCAGAGGCATGGCAGAAAACCAAATTTAAGTTATCTACACACATTTGGAGCTCCAGATGGGTACATATTCCCTCACAAGTAAGACTGAAATGGCAACATAGAGCTAGGAAATAATTTTTTGTAGGTTATGAAGCCAACCATAGGACATTTAGATTTTGGGATCCAGGCACAGCTCATGTTTACTGTCGCGCTAGTGCTAAATTTCTTGAGCATGTTGGGTGGAATAAACTGGAACAGGAATCCAGCAATTATGTTATTATTGACACCCAAATAGTCCCTAATGATGAAATAGTTAAACCATCAATAGCCATTAAAGAGGAAGAACAGGTACAGGGGGAGGTAGAAGAACAGGAGCAGGTGGAACAGGAGAGTCCACCAGTAAGCCCTGTATTACCAAGATGCTCAACAGAGTAACATGACCACCTGATAGATATCAGGCTAGTATTGTGTGCCAAGTGAATGCAGTTCCTAGTAACTATAAAGAACTGAAACTGTATCATGCTAAGGATTAGGCTGCTTGGCAGGAAGCTATGGATAAGGAACTGAAATCCTTACAAAGGTTGAAGGTATATGAAGATGTCAGATTACCACCAGATAAACCTGCCATAGGATGTAAATGGATTTATAAGCTAAATACAGGTGTAGATGGGACTGTTATCCATAAAGCCAGGTTAGTAGCACAAGGGTTCAATCAGACAGCAAACGACTACAATGGGGTATTTGCACCTAGTCTGAAAGCTACTACATTAAAGGCAGCATTAGTGTGGGCAACTAAGGTGAAATACATTATAAATCATTTAGATGTAGAGATGGCATATCTGCATGCACCGTTGCAACACACTATATATTTAAAGAAACCTTTAGGTATCAAAAATGATAATACAATGGATTGCTGGAGATTGAAAAAGAGTCTTTATGGTTTGAAGCAATCAGAATATGAGTGGAACCAATGTATAGTTAAGGAATTAACTACAATAGGTTTTGTAGCTGGCATGGCTGATCCATGTTTATTTAAAAAGGAAAATGATGGTGTTGTTGCTATTGTTTACTGATGACATAGCATTAATCACCAAAACTGAACAAGAAGCTACTGAAATAATTTCACTGTTAGAAAAGAAATTTAAGATAAAACAGGTGAAATTAAAAAAATATCCTTGTTTAAAACTAGATAAAACTAGGGGAGGATACAAAATCTCAGACAGATAAAATTAACCAGTTACTAAAGAATTTTAAAATGGAACTTTGTAAACTGGCTAAAACACCAATGAGCCAGAAATTTAGTTACAATGATGTTCAAAGTCCTATTTTTGATAAGAACATTTATCAGTCTTTGGTAGTTTATTGTATCTCAGTAATTGGTCAAGGCCAGATATAGCATACTGTGTTAATCAATTAGTGAGGTTTGATACTGAGCCAGCTGAAAGGCACTGGGAAGCTGCGAAGCGTGTGTTAAGATATCTGAAACCATTTTGACAAAGAATATGTTACTAAGACAAAGAGAAGAACTTGCAGACCTATTGAAAATTCAAGTCACGAATAAGGTTAAGTATTTGGGGATACATTTGACACCAAGATGTAGTACATTAAAAGAGAATAATTACATTAAACTTAAACAGCAGATAGCATTAGATTTGATGAAATGGGAAAATCTACAATTGTCATAGGGAGAATCTCAACAATCAATATGAATATCCTACCCAGAATCTTATACTTGTTTCAAACAATACCAATTAGGCTTGGAAAAGACTATTTTGAAGATTTAAATAAAATTGTGTTGAAGTATATATGGCATGGTAAGAAAGTGAGAATAAAGTTAAAACTTTTACAAGATGCTAGAATTAGAGGAGGATTTGGTTTGCCAAATTGGGAATTGTACTATCAAGCTGCAAATTTGATGTGGGTTAAGGAATGGATAACATTAAGAAAGACTAGATTGTTGACACTAGAAGGACATGATTTGTTGTTGGGCTGGCATGCTTTTCTATGGTATAAGAGAACTAAAACACAGGACTATTTTAGAAGACATATAAGGGAGTCTTTGTGGTTAAATTGGGAGAAGATTAAAAGACAATGTTTTTTGAAAATTCCAGTTTGGTTATCGACTATTGAAGCATTTTCCTATCCAATAATATACAAGAAGGAACAAACAGTTAGATATGGGGAAATATTGGATGAAAAGGGTGAACTTAAATTGATGCAAAATTTAGAGGAACAAGGTATAAAGATGTATTGGTTTTCATATGCGCAAATACATTCAAGGTATGATGAAGATTTTAAAACAGAAGGATTCTATGATAAATTGACTGATTTAGATAAGATTTTGACAGATACTGATGAAAAGGTGATAAAAAATTATATAGTTATTTATTGGAAATTAAACTAGAGGAAGAACAAGTTAAAGAAACTATGATTGCTTGGGGGAAGAATTTTGGATATGGGATTGATTTAGAGAAATGGCAAAAATTGTGGTCTCAAAATTATAAAATGACAATGTCAACAGCATATAAAGAAAATTTGTATAAGATGTTTTACAGGTGGCACTTTCCCCCGACAAGAATAGCAAGAATGTTTAAGAACAAATCCAAAAAATGCTGGAAATGTCATCAGATACCTGGCTCATATTACCATATGTGGTGGACTTGTGAGGGCGCTAGAAAATATTGGACTAAAATTCGCATGTGGTTGGAAAAAATGATAAAGAAACACATAGACTTGAAACCAGAGATTTTTTTATTGGGAATTTTACCTGATACATATAGTAAAGATTTGAAATACCTGATTGCAAATGTATTAACAGCGGCTAGGATTGTATTTGCTAAAAATTGGAAAAATGAGAAAATACCATTGCAGGAGGAAATCATTAAGAAAATATTGGAATGTGCTGAAATGAGTAGATTGACATTTGAAATTAGAGAACATGAGGATAAACAATTTTATAAAATTTGGGACCTTTTCTATCAATTGTTAGATAATAAAACACAATAATGGAATATCTAGAATTTCAGAAAATAATGAATATATAAAGATATATTTCTTTTTTTGATATCATATCTATAAAATGTTTTTAGGATAGATTTGGTAGGATTATATCAATTGTTATAAAATAAATTAAGTAAATTATAGTTGTCTCACAAAGTATGAATGAATAAAATTATAGTGAAATGATCGTTTAATAGTGATACTAGGGTATTTAATCTTTGATTGATAATATGAGTTATCATGCAATGTAACTGTAATTGAGACTACGAAATGGATGCACAAAAAATTGGTAAACCAACCATCACACTGCCTGTATATTTATGAAAGAAAGCTGGATGTTTTTATGTTTTGTTTGTTTTTGTTTGTATTTAAAAACCAATAAAAAATTTTTTTAAAAAAAAGATATCTGAAACAAACAATGCATTATGCATTATATTTGGAACCTAAGGATGAACTAAGTCTAACTGCATATGTCGATGCAAGTTTTGCTCCAGACATAAATACACGTAAATCTACGTCAGGTACTGTAGTATTATTAGGAAAGGTATTGATTGGATGGAGATCTATTAGACAGAAACATCTAAGTTTGTCAACAATGGAGGCTGAATTCTCATGTTTGTCTTTATTATGTACAGATTTAGTTTGTTATAAGCAACTATTGATTGGTATGGGAAGTGATGTAACAGATTCTATTGTTGTTTACAAAGACAACCAATCAGCAATACAGATGGCTTCAAATCTTGCTGTAAAGACAAGAACAAAACACACAGATTTAAGATATTTAAATGTGAGAAAATGTGTACAAAGTAAGATGATTAAGCTGGAATACTGTATGTTGGAAAATAACATTGCAGATCATTTTACAAAAGCTCAAGGCTCTTTAAAGCATAACGCTTGCTGTGAGGATTATGGACTTAGAATGTAAGGTTGTATGTATTTTCCTATCCAAAGGGGAGAATGTTAGGAATGTAAGTCACCTAACAGTTGGGTTGGAAATATATAAACCAGGATAGACATTTTAATACTGTCTCTTTAAGGGAATGCTAAAATTGTAATTGGGTGTGGTTCCTCAAATGGCCATAAGATTGAGCCAGAAACCTGGCTTGTTAGTTCTGTTCTGTTGTTGCTAGATGTTGCTTGATTTTGCTATAATACCCTGTATGACTTGGACTGCTTGTTGGACTTTGCTTAACCATTTACTGGAAGTAAAAAACCTACATTTTACTACACATTGTATCTGTGTGCTGGTTGTGTGTTATTCCTCATCATTACTCTCACTACGTCTCCCTGTGTGCACTCATTCTCCTAACGGGGAATTACCTCAACACCCAGGAATTTCAGAATCACCCTACAATACATTACTACTGCGTTCAGTTTGGTGTAATCTGTTTTGCTATAAATTGGGAGAGCGTGTGTTCCAGTCCCTCCTTAGGCACAAAGCCAGTTGGGTCACTTTTAACAGTCACTTTTTCTCACCCCTGGGAAGAAAGCAATGGCAAACTATTTGTTTAAAAAACCAACTTGTCAGATAAACTGCAGGGACTCATCCAGGCAATCTCTGGAATGGGAAGAAAACATTCAATCTACGAAAGTTGCATTATTTATTTGTTTGTTTGTTTGTTTGTTTGTTTATTATAAAATAAATAAATTCACCTATGGTGACTCAAGGTGGCTTACACAATGTAAAACCATACTAAAAACAAAAAAATAAAAATAAAAAACTATAAAAACTAACAAAAAGAATCAAAGAAATTAATAAAGTACAATAGAACAAAATTTGGGGGGGGGGGGACAAAAAAAACCCACCACCAACTCCCACCCCCCAGCCCAATGACAGCAGATGACATTCATGAGCATTTGTAAAGAACAATTTACTGCCATCATACCATTCCTTTCCTTCATAGTGATGGGTATAAATCTGGGAAGAAATATATCAGTTTCTGCAAAAACAATGGGCTTTAGTATTTAAGTTGAATAAAAGACTAATTGGCAATGAAAACTAATTTTAAAAATCCATATTCATATGTCAGTCTTGTCCATTCCCTTGGCCCTTGGTGCTCTTGTTCCATTTGGACCACATTTATCAGGATACCGATTAGTGTGTTCTCCTCCTTCTTTACCCTTTTTGGGCTGTGTTTTTTTTTAAATTAATAATAATAATGTGCACTTCATTATCTAAAAGAGAAAAAATTTTGTCAATTTCATATGGTTACAAAAAAGACAGATTCATCCTTTTCTTGCAAAACAAAGAGGCCCACCATGCACTGTTTATTAATATAGTTGTAAAATATACTCTCAAAGCTTTTCTCTTTTTTATTGTTGAAGATGTTAAAAACTGGTCATGGAGGGCAGAGACCAGGTACCAGGGAAGAGGGATTGTTCCTGCCACAGCAGGCAATAATCTATTGGAATGGAGGTGTTGCCTACAATAAAATGAAACTCAATAGGCAAAACTGGACAGGGCTCTTTGAGCCAGCATAAGCCAGAAAGTTGATGTGTGGTAGAAAAGATTGATGAAAGTCACTTTTCTGGTAAGCTGAGGCCGGTAGGTCAGTGCCCCTACTCATACTGGGGAAAGCTGGACATGTGAATAAATCATTTGTTACCATGTCATTTCTGAAGTATAACAATCTATGAAAGAGTTTTAATTAAATGAACTTTGAAAGAATCCTATTTTGTTCAAACTGTTGCTTCTTTTTGAATTAGTTTGATTCAAAGCACACTTTTTTAAAATAAAGGTTCCAGATCAAGAAAGAAGCAACCATCATTTGGGAAGTACAATCTCAACTAATTCATAACAGTAAGGTAATAGAGGTGTCTGTGGAGATTCTCTGTCATCCAAATCATGGTTGTCCCAATGGTGCTTTTTAAAAAGGCAACTGGACTTTTTGTTTTTTCTCTTGAAAACATTTCACTTCTCATCCAAGAAGCTTCTTCAAAACTGAAATATATTCAGAACTGAAGGTGCTTCTCGAATGAGAAGTGAAATATATTTAAGAAAAAAACAAACCAAGAAAGTCCAGGTGCCTTTTGGAAAAGCACCTTTGGGTAATAGAGATGGTTTTTTTCAACCTGCTACTCTTGTTATAATGGGTTGGATGAAATGATAGGATTTGTTATCCAATACATCTAGAAATCATATGAATGGGAAGATCAGCAGGAGTGGGATTTTACCGGTTTGGCCTGGTTCTATAGAACTGGTTGTTACAGTTCCTGGTAATTCAGAGAACTGGTAAAACGGCCCCCTGGCTGGCCCTGCCCACTTCTCCACTCCCTTTTGCCTGCCAGGCCAGCCATTGCTGCCTGCCTTTCGTTGCGACAGAGCAAAAGGCTTACAAGTCCCCTTCCCTTCAGGAAATGACTCCTGGGTAGCAGAGAAGCAGCCCGGTTGAATCCTGTTTCTCTCTGCTGGCCAGGAGCCATTTCCCAAAGAGAGGTGAACTTGCAAGCTTTTTGTTCTGCCAGGAGAGGCTCCCCTAGCAAGAGCAGGTGAGAGAAGCAGCCTGGAGCCAACACAAGCCTCTCTACTGAGCTGCCTGCTCACCTGCGAGTCATGCTAGCCTTTACCCCACTGTACCCAGGGCTCCCCGGGCCTCACCCAGCCTACCTAGCTGCCCCCCCAACCTCCCCAGGCTCAGCTGGCTGGCTTTCCCATCGGTGCAGCCCCATCCCACTGGTGGTGCTGGCTGAGGCCTACCTAGCTGTGCCCCCCAACATCCCCAGGCTCAGCTGGCTGGCTTCCCCATCAGCACAGCCCCATCTCACTGCTGGTGTTGGCTGGGGCCTACCTAGATGCCCCACCAACATCCCCGGGCTTGGCTGGCTGGCTAAGCCACCACGTGGCACTCTCTCAGCTCTCCCTACCACATGACAGTGCTCCAACCAGTTGGGCATTGGACCCGACTGCTGCCCATAAGCAGCACCATCACCACAGAATCTCCATTGCCTCTGCCCACTTTTCCCGGGGGCAAAACAGGAGGCAGCCAGGTCCACAGCCTCTGCTGCATGTGGAGGTGCTTTGGGAAGGCTGTGGTGAGGGTGCTCAAGGCTCCGCTGCAGCCACTGCCACCGCCACAGCACATGGAGGTGCTTTGGGAGGTCTGGGGTGGGGGGTGCTGAAGGCTCTGCTGAGCCACTGCCGCTGCACTCAGAAGTGCTTTGGGAGGGCTCGGGTGGAGGGATGTACAAGGGTCCACACCTCCTCCTCCCCGCTTTCTTCCTTTTCCTGCCACCTGCTGTTGACTGGAGCTTGCCGGATCATAGTTTGTCCCAGACCAGGTGTGTGTGTGTGTGTGTGTGTGTATGAGTGTGAGAGAGAGGCGGAAAGAGAGAGGGAAAAAGAGAGAAAGAGAGGGAGGGGGAAAGAGAATGAGGAGGGAGAGAAAGAGAGGGAAAGAGAAGGGAAGAGAGGGGAAGAGAGAAAGAGGGGGAGAGAGAGGGAGAGAGAGAGAGAAAGAAAGACAAGACAAGAAAGAAAAGAAAGAGAAAAGGAAAGAAAGAAAGAAAGAAAGAAAGAAAGAAAGAAAGAAAGAAAGAAAGAAAGAAAGAAAGAAAGAAAGAAAGAAAGAAAGAAAGAAAGAGAGAAAGTGAAAGGAAGAAAGGGGGGTGGAAGGAAGGGACAGAAAGAAAGAAAGAAAGAAAGAAAGAAAGAAAGAAAGAAAGAAAGAAAGAAAGAAAGAAAGAAAGAAAGAAAGAAATAGATAGGAGAAAGTGAATGAGATATATGAATGGATAGATAAATACATGGAGGGGGGGGAAGGAGAGAGAAAAAAAAGGAGAGGAAGGAAGGACACAAACCCTGGCTTTAGAAGACTCTTTGAAGCAACACAGCAATCTAGGACTGGCCTGCAAGGGATCTCGAGGTCATCTAGTCCAACTCCCTGCTCCAAAGAATAGCAGGGTTAAAAGGTGTGTGTGTTTGTGTGTGTATGTGTGTGTGCATGGCTGTCAAAACTCCAAAAACAGGTCAAGTAGCTCTGGGGAGATCAGTCATAAATTAGAACACTTGCTAAGCAACTGGCCATTAAGCGAGGACCACTTATATTTAGTTTGCCAGTCACATGGCCCCCTGCCCATGCCCACCCAGTCACATGGCCACCTGGCCCATCTGGTCACATGCCCAACAAGCCATGCCCACTCAGTCACGTGACCAACAAGCCACACCCACAGAACCAGTTGTTACAAAATTTGAATCCCACCCCTGAAGATTGGTAATAAACACTCTCAAATTTGCTTTAAGATCTCTATTTTATTTGAGATTGTTAGTAACATTTTACAAGACTAAGGAACATTCATAGAAAAAAAGGAGGTACCACTCAGTGCAAATGCATAAAGTATTTTTTTTTAATGTTCAAACTCTAATGGGTGATTTTCCTAAAATGGGCATGCCTGAAATTGAAGACTTCATATTTACACTGCTTTGGGGGGAGGGGGTGACTTCTTTGATCAAAGAAAAGATATATCCATGTTTACTGCTGACAAGAGCCCACAAATGAACTCTTGGCATGAAATGGGGGGAAATTAACTTATAATGTATAGGTTGGATGATTACACAGGATAGATTCTAGAATGAAGAGAGACATATTGTAACCATAAAGTAAGAGGCAGTTATATAATTGTACTTATAACTACTGTAAAGATTAGAAGTTACTTCTCTGTTTCTCTTTTCTACCTCTTTTCTATCATCTCTGTTTTTGTTCTTTTTCATTTTTTGCACTTGTAGGTTTTTCTTTTATTTATTTCTTTTTCCTTTTTTCATACTTGAAATTAGTTTGTATTAGTTTTTATCTTTCTCTATAAAAATCTTTAGAAACATTTGAGGGGAAAAAAGCAAGAAGGCACAAGAAATAGTTATATGCAAATGAAGCAGCTGGCGCAGTTATTTAAATGAGATATATTTTCTTGCATCTCACAAGGGAATAAATTATACTAGCTCTGTAATTTACCTTTTTTAAGTAAAAATGTAAATTTCTTCCACAGAATTCCAGAAAAACAAGCAAATCTTTATTTTTCCTTCCTTTTTGCCTCCTTTTCTTTAAAATATCCACAAACTTTACTTTGTAATATTACAGCTTATTTCTAAAAAAATTACCTAATTATTTCTTAATTTAGGATTAACTTTCATTTCCAAAATTCTGTGTAGAGAACTCTTGCTGGTTACTTAATATTTTCTGAAATTTGCCCTTAAGTCAAAACATAAATAAGTGAAAAGGAGAAGGAGAGGATGGAGAGGAGTGTGAACATTATGTCTGTTTATAGTCCAAACAAATAATTCTTTATTCTTGACTTTGAAGCCGAAGCCACCAATTTCCAAAGCTGGTATGTATTTCTCTAGAATCCAAAAGTCTTGCTTTGTCTATAGTTGAGTTGATTACCACCTTCTCTGGCTATAAGGACTAGAGAGTGAGAGAGAGAGAAAACAGTTAATTAAAATAAAGTATTTTTCCTTATTAATTAACTTAAAAGGTAGCTATTCTCTCCACCATCTATTTGCTTTACCATTGTAGTAGTTAATAGAAAGGTTGCTGCAGGAGCTGGCTTGTTTAATGTTGCTCTAAAAAAAGAGCAAAATGTATAGAAAGGTTTGGAAGAACACTTGTGCAATATAATAAATGGTAAAAGCAAGAGGCATACACTTGAGGAGGAAGCTGATTTAGCTGACCTTCAAACTTTCTTCTTTGAATTATAATAATTTAATCTGATCTGAAATCCTAATCAAGTAAAGGATTTCAATAAGAAGCCAAATCAAATACATTTCTACAACACACAAAAACCAAACTGAGATATAGTTATTTAACTAATCCATTTATAGAGTGCTCTTCCTGTCAAGAAATAATATATCTAAGTATCACAATTTTCTTTTCAAGGATTTAACAATTTTTAAATGGAGGAAGTCTTTGACTTATGACACTGTTGAGCCCAAAATTAATGTTATGAAGTGAGACATTTGTTAAGTGAATTGTGCCCCATTTTACAACCTTTCTTGCTACAGTTGTTAAGTGAATCATTGCAGGGGCTAAGTTAGTAACACAGTTGTTAAGTGAATCTGGCTTCCCCATTTACTTTGCTTGTTAGAAGGTCACAAAAGGTGATCACATGACCCTGGGACATTGCAACCGTCATAAATATGAGTCAGTTGCCAAGCATCCAGATTTTGATCATGTGATCATGAAGAAGCTATAATGGCTGTAAGTGTGAAAAATTGTCATTTTTTTTTAGTGCCATTGTAATTTTGAAAGGCCACTAAATGAACTGTTGTAAGTCACAAACTACCTGTAGTAATTATAAAACAGCAAATAGAAATATTTTGAACAACCAGAGTTACAGTGAATCCCTGCAATTAGAAATTGATTTTAATTTGGATTTTTAAAAAATTTTAATTATGCAAATACAACACGATACATCCAACTTATCCTTGTTATATATAAATACATTTTACTTGATCATTTATAATCTCCTTATTAAAATATTAATTACTAATTAATCTAATAACTTCTAGTATTTCAACCTTGTCTTCTATTATATAACCATTTATAAAATTTATTCCACGTTTTATAATTTTCAGACTCTCCTTTGTCTTTTATTTCAAAAGTTAATCTATCAGATTCTACACATGCCATAATTTATCTTATTATTTCTGTTTCTGAAGATATAATTTCATTTTTCAATATTGTGCATATAATATTCCAGCCATAATCAATACATGTACTATTAGATATATTATTTCTTTTTAATTTTTTTTCTGATATTATTTCAACAAGAAAAAAATCTGTTTTAAATGGAAAACATTCTCCCACCATTTGTTCTATCCATGTTTGGATCTGTCTCCAATATTTTTTTGTAGCATTGCAAGTCCACCACATGTGAAAAAATGTGCCAGGTATATCTTTACATTTCTAACAATTTGGAGATAGATTTTTAAACATTTTAAACATTTTTAAACATCTTTGCTGGAGGAAGATGCCACCTATAAAACATCTTATAAAGATTTTCTTTATAAGCTGTAACCAAAGTTATTTTCTTATTTATGGTCAAAAAATTTTTACCATTTAACCAATTAATATTATAACCATTTTTTTTTTGCCTCTGCCACTATTGTGTCTTTAACATTGTTTCTTTAATTTGGACTTTGACTTGGGCCAGGCACTTTCTCTCTCAGCCCAACCCACCTTACAGAGTTGTAGTATGAGGAATATAAGAGAAGGAAGGTTTGTTGCATATGTTTGGTGTCTTAAATTATTTGTAAAAACAATATAGGCAGGAAACAAATAAATCAAATTAATAAATAAAGAATGAAAAAATGCACACAAAAGAAGAACTGGCAAGTGGACAGATTTTTAATAAATCTTATTAAGGTACAGGATAACAAATCATCATGAACACTTAAGTCAGTGAGACTTACTTCTGAGAAGATATTTTGAGGTATTTCCTTATTTCACACACACACACACACACACACAATTCCATTCATTACCTGAAGAACAGAGCGTTAGGGAAAATAAGATAAAACAATTCAAAGGACAAAAGGCACAGTTAGGCTGCAGTCCTGAACTCAAGAGTGGAAAGCCGTATCTTGTAAAGTCAAGCAATGTTGGTGTCAACTTGGACTCTGTGCAAGGGCCACAAGAGAAAAGGTTCCATCTGTGGCATACATAAAACCTATCTATTAACAGTCAAAACTCCTGGATTTTCTTGGTCCTTTTCATAATGGATAAATATAATGACTTTTGACTTACGATTTACAGCAAATCAGGGTTCCCCACTGACATGTCCCTCCAGTAGGTATAGTCTGCCCAGGGCAGTAGTAGCGTTTACAGAATCCATGGTGCTGACTTCTGCATTCTAAGGTGTCAGGGGCAGGCTGAGAACTTCCTGTCACAATCAACAACAACAACAAACTAATGAGTTTATATTGGAAGCTTCCCTATTCATCTTTCTCTTAGAAGTTTTGTTTGGAGAAATTGCAGAGGGGAAGATAAGATGAGGGGACAATGAGGGACTATTGGTTAGGTAACATGGCATTAAATTTCCTGTTGTCACTGAGGTATTTCAAACCACTGTTTCTCAGGGTGCTGTGCATCAATTCTATTGTTGTTGTTCTTTTGGGGTTTTTTTATTCCTGCCCAGTTGGAGGGATGCAAAGCTCCCTGACAATAAACTTTGTAGCTTCATTTCCCTTTTTAAAATGATGGGCATCATCAAAGCAAATCAGTCTTCTGAAGCTTTTTAAAAGCCACAGGTCAAAGAGGTTCATGAAATTCAGATTTCTTGAAATTAGACTTTCTGGCAGGCTTCCAACTTTCCTAACCTTTGTAAATTGTTCAAGTACTTCATCAGGATAAGCCGAATAATCTGGGCAAAGTATTACCTGCAGGTTATGACAACATTGAAGTCAATATATTGATTAACATGCCATTCAAAAGTGAAAAAAGAATAACGATTAGAAATAAGTAAAGCATTTTGCTGCTATCTGATGGTACTCCTATTAATTCTGATTTATTTATTACAATAAATAACTAATATAATTATAAACATTTTTTTAAAAAAAATTGAGGCGAGTCTTTTAAAAAGTTACCAAATAATTCTAATTATCAAATAGTCAAAAGCTTACAATAATCTACGGTGGTTGGTAAGATGTTATACTGGTCCATGAAGCAGCTGGGTATTTATTTTAACATTTTTATTTGCTAGTTTAGGCACTTTCAAGGGAACTAAGAATCCTACAGTTCTATTGGTTTCTTCTTTCTCTTTGATGTACCCCTTTCCTTTATCTTCTCATTCATTTCAAATGTTACACATGCCTTGCCTCCAGAAGTTGTGGATGCTCAGTATTGGAAGTTTTTAAGAAAAGAATGGACGACCATTTATCTGAAATGATATAGGGTCTCTTTTCTGGCAAGAGTTTAGAATAAAAGATTTTCAAGGTCTCTTCCAACTTTGTTATCCTGTTATTTAATTTTGAAGCAAAAGTTAATTATACTGCTTGCTACATTAATATTCAAAACTGTAATTAATATTGATAGAATATCCACATATCTACTCTGTTGTAATTATTCTAAGGCATCTATATGACAGAATATTAAGAATCTCAATATATTATATAAATATTGTTATATTGAAATAATATACTGTACTAAAATGGAGGAAATGGCCATTTTTGATAGCCTGGGTATGGGTAGATTTAATAATATGTTAAAAGCTGAACTATTTCTTTATTAATACTTTATGAATATACTTCTATTTTCTTCAAAAGCCATTCATTTAATTACTATTTTGTAATATTTTTATATTTGCAATGTTATATTTTTATTGTACTTTATCATATCTTTTAGCTATTATTCTTTGCCAATAATATATTTATATTCTTAAAAAAATGGCTGTCAGTTCTAGGGCAAAGATCTCATGTCTTCCTGCATAAAGAGCTGTCCATATTAATTCTACTTTATAAATGCTAGTCATCAAAATCGATACTCATTAAAAATGTGAGAGTTGCTCTATTTGCAATATTTAATTTAATATAAATATTTTAATCTGTATCTCTCTTAATTTCCCCGTCTCTTACCTGGAATAATTTGACTGAAGAACAAGAGAGCAGCAAACAAAAGGAAAAGAGTCTTCATGGCTGAAGGCTGATGTTCTCCAGATGTGTTACACTCTAAGCTGCTTGAAGTTCTTTAGGAGAAGAAGGGGATCTGTCTATATAAGACGTTCAGAGCACTATGACATCATGAAAGTTGAGGAAAAACCTTAATCATTAATATATTTTGGGAAACCCAATTTATTCCATTTCTAAATGCAAGGGCGGTATTGCAAAATGTCCCTTGGTAAGTCTGATGTAATGCACCTTCCTCTTGATCATGGAGTACAGCCAGGCAAATGAGGTAACGTTCATCAGATACAGAAGGCTACTTTTGCAAA
The DNA here is from genome assembly GCA_033807585.1 of Hydrophis major. Lineage (NCBI taxonomy): Eukaryota > Metazoa > Chordata > Lepidosauria > Squamata > Elapidae > Hydrophis > Hydrophis major. Next base: position 400,451,545 of record CM066328.1, read on the forward strand.
ATCGTTGTGATGCCAGAGAAAGGTCACACAGCCTCAACTAAGCTAGCCTTGAATAAAATTGAGACAGAAGTTATCATTATTAACCTGGAGAATTTGGGGGATTTTTCCATTATTACACCACATCCATTTTGGTGCTTGCATATTGTTAATGATTTGTAAATGGCATTTATACTACATAGGTCACAGACTGTAGGAGTATAATCTGATGACCCAGAACTGAGTGCAGCCACAGAAAGTCTTAAATACTTTCATTTATGATCCCTAACCACTCCTTAGGCTGCCACTGAATTGCCACTGAATTCAGGCTGCCACTGAATTCAAGGTGATAAGAAATCTGCAATATGTGAGGAATTATTACATTAACTGATACATAGAATTCAACTTCCAAATTTTATCAGTCAGCATAGACTGATTCCCCTACATTGATGCACGAAAGGAGCTTCTTTTTACATTCATATGAAGAGCTCCTGACCACGTTCAACCATACCCACTTCCAGACACTGAGAGAGTACAATCAGTGAAAGGATTCCATTAGACTCATCTGGTGACTTGCCTTCAACTCTCATTCCTATGTATAATTTTGTAAAGAATTTAAATCTTGCCACTTTGCCATTTTACCATCAGAGTTGAATAGTGTGATATCAGATGCTGGAATACAGGCTACATACAGGCCACAACTACCTATCTTTCATGTCTGAGTTGATAAAATATTATCTTCCAGGTATTCACTTGGCATACAACACTAGCCTGATATCTATCAGGTGGTCGTGTTACATGGGTTGAACGTCTTGGTAATAAAGGTTAACTGGTGAACACATCTGTGCCACCTGCTCCTGTTCTTCTACCTCCTCTTGTGCTTGTTCTACTACTTCCTCCTGTTCTTCCTCTTTAATGGCTATCTGTGGTTTACTTATCTCATTTTTAGGGACTACTTTGGTGTCAATAATAACATAATTGCTGGATTCCTGTTCCAGTTTATTCCATCCAACATGCTCAAAAAATTTAGCACTAGCGTTGCAATAGACATGAGCTGTGCCTGGATCCCAGAATCTAAACAATCTAAACAATCTCCAAAGAATAGCAGGGTTAAAAGGTGTGTGTGTTTGTGTGTGTATGTGTGTGTGCATGGCTGTCAAAACTCCAAAAACAGGTCAAGTAGCTCTGGGGAGATCAGTCATAAATTAGAACACTTGCTAAGCAACTGGCCATTAAGCGAGGACCACTTATATTTAGTTTGCCAGTCACATGGCCCCCTGCCCATGCCCACCCAGTCACATGGCCACCTGGCCCATCTGGTCACATGCCCAACAAGCCATGCCCACTCAGTCACGTGACCAACAAGCCACACCCACAGAACCAGTTGTTACAAAATTTGAATCCCACCCCTGAAGATTGGTAATAAACACTCTCAAATTTGCTTTAAGATCTCTATTTTATTTGAGATTGTTAGTAACATTTTACAAGACTAAGGAACATTCATAGAAAAAAAGGAGGTACCACTCAGTGCAAATGCATAAAGTATTTTTTTTTAATGTTCAAACTCTAATGGGTGATTTTCCTAAAATGGGCATGCCTGAAATTGAAGACTTCATATTTACACTGCTTTGGGGGGAGGGGGTGACTTCTTTGATCAAAGAAAAGATATATCCATGTTTACTGCTGACAAGAGCCCACAAATGAACTCTTGGCATGAAATGGGGGGAAATTAACTTATAATGTATAGGTTGGATGATTACACAGGATAGATTCTAGAATGAAGAGAGACATATTGTAACCATAAAGTAAGAGGCAGTTATATAATTGTACTTATAACTACTGTAAAGATTAGAAGTTACTTCTCTGTTTCTCTTTTCTACCTCTTTTCTATCATCTCTGTTTTTGTTCTTTTTCATTTTTTGCACTTGTAGGTTTTTCTTTTATTTATTTCTTTTTCCTTTTTTCATACTTGAAATTAGTTTGTATTAGTTTTTATCTTTCTCTATAAAAATCTTTAGAAACATTTGAGGGGAAAAAAGCAAGAAGGCACAAGAAATAGTTATATGCAAATGAAGCAGCTGGCGCAGTTATTTAAATGAGATATATTTTCTTGCATCTCACAAGGGAATAAATTATACTAGCTCTGTAATTTACCTTTTTTAAGTAAAAATGTAAATTTCTTCCACAGAATTCCAGAAAAACAAGCAAATCTTTATTTTTCCTTCCTTTTTGCCTCCTTTTCTTTAAAATATCCACAAACTTTACTTTGTAATATTACAGCTTATTTCTAAAAAAATTACCTAATTATTTCTTAATTTAGGATTAACTTTCATTTCCAAAATTCTGTGTAGAGAACTCTTGCTGGTTACTTAATATTTTCTGAAATTTGCCCTTAAGTCAAAACATAAATAAGTGAAAAGGAGAAGGAGAGGATGGAGAGGAGTGTGAACATTATGTCTGTTTATAGTCCAAACAAATAATTCTTTATTCTTGACTTTGAAGCCGAAGCCACCAATTTCCAAAGCTGGTATGTATTTCTCTAGAATCCAAAAGTCTTGCTTTGTCTATAGTTGAGTTGATTACCACCTTCTCTGGCTATAAGGACTAGAGAGTGAGAGAGAGAGAAAACAGTTAATTAAAATAAAGTATTTTTCCTTATTAATTAACTTAAAAGGTAGCTATTCTCTCCACCATCTATTTGCTTTACCATTGTAGTAGTTAATAGAAAGGTTGCTGCAGGAGCTGGCTTGTTTAATGTTGCTCTAAAAAAAGAGCAAAATGTATAGAAAGGTTTGGAAGAACACTTGTGCAATATAATAAATGGTAAAAGCAAGAGGCATACACTTGAGGAGGAAGCTGATTTAGCTGACCTTCAAACTTTCTTCTTTGAATTATAATAATTTAATCTGATCTGAAATCCTAATCAAGTAAAGGATTTCAATAAGAAGCCAAATCAAATACATTTCTACAACACACAAAAACCAAACTGAGATATAGTTATTTAACTAATCCATTTATAGAGTGCTCTTCCTGTCAAGAAATAATATATCTAAGTATCACAATTTTCTTTTCAAGGATTTAACAATTTTTAAATGGAGGAAGTCTTTGACTTATGACACTGTTGAGCCCAAAATTAATGTTATGAAGTGAGACATTTGTTAAGTGAATTGTGCCCCATTTTACAACCTTTCTTGCTACAGTTGTTAAGTGAATCATTGCAGGGGCTAAGTTAGTAACACAGTTGTTAAGTGAATCTGGCTTCCCCATTTACTTTGCTTGTTAGAAGGTCACAAAAGGTGATCACATGACCCTGGGACATTGCAACCGTCATAAATATGAGTCAGTTGCCAAGCATCCAGATTTTGATCATGTGATCATGAAGAAGCTATAATGGCTGTAAGTGTGAAAAATTGTCATTTTTTTTTAGTGCCATTGTAATTTTGAAAGGCCACTAAATGAACTGTTGTAAGTCACAAACTACCTGTAGTAATTATAAAACAGCAAATAGAAATATTTTGAACAACCAGAGTTACAGTGAATCCCTGCAATTAGAAATTGATTTTAATTTGGATTTTTAAAAAATTTTAATTATGCAAATACAACACGATACATCCAACTTATCCTTGTTATATATAAATACATTTTACTTGATCATTTATAATCTCCTTATTAAAATATTAATTACTAATTAATCTAATAACTTCTAGTATTTCAACCTTGTCTTCTATTATATAACCATTTATAAAATTTATTCCACGTTTTATAATTTTCAGACTCTCCTTTGTCTTTTATTTCAAAAGTTAATCTATCAGATTCTACACATGCCATAATTTATCTTATTATTTCTGTTTCTGAAGATATAATTTCATTTTTCAATATTGTGCATATAATATTCCAGCCATAATCAATACATGTACTATTAGATATATTATTTCTTTTTAATTTTTTTTCTGATATTATTTCAACAAGAAAAAAATCTGTTTTAAATGGAAAACATTCTCCCACCATTTGTTCTATCCATGTTTGGATCTGTCTCCAATATTTTTTTGTAGCATTGCAAGTCCACCACATGTGAAAAAATGTGCCAGGTATATCTTTACATTTCTAACAATTTGGAGATAGATTTTTAAACATTTTAAACATTTTTAAACATCTTTGCTGGAGGAAGATGCCACCTATAAAACATCTTATAAAGATTTTCTTTATAAGCTGTAACCAAAGTTATTTTCTTATTTATGGTCAAAAAATTTTTACCATTTAACCAATTAATATTATAACCATTTTTTTTTTGCCTCTGCCACTATTGTGTCTTTAACATTGTTTCTTTAATTTGGACTTTGACTTGGGCCAGGCACTTTCTCTCTCAGCCCAACCCACCTTACAGAGTTGTAGTATGAGGAATATAAGAGAAGGAAGGTTTGTTGCATATGTTTGGTGTCTTAAATTATTTGTAAAAACAATATAGGCAGGAAACAAATAAATCAAATTAATAAATAAAGAATGAAAAAATGCACACAAAAGAAGAACTGGCAAGTGGACAGATTTTTAATAAATCTTATTAAGGTACAGGATAACAAATCATCATGAACACTTAAGTCAGTGAGACTTACTTCTGAGAAGATATTTTGAGGTATTTCCTTATTTCACACACACACACACACACACACAATTCCATTCATTACCTGAAGAACAGAGCGTTAGGGAAAATAAGATAAAACAATTCAAAGGACAAAAGGCACAGTTAGGCTGCAGTCCTGAACTCAAGAGTGGAAAGCCGTATCTTGTAAAGTCAAGCAATGTTGGTGTCAACTTGGACTCTGTGCAAGGGCCACAAGAGAAAAGGTTCCATCTGTGGCATACATAAAACCTATCTATTAACAGTCAAAACTCCTGGATTTTCTTGGTCCTTTTCATAATGGATAAATATAATGACTTTTGACTTACGATTTACAGCAAATCAGGGTTCCCCACTGACATGTCCCTCCAGTAGGTATAGTCTGCCCAGGGCAGTAGTAGCGTTTACAGAATCCATGGTGCTGACTTCTGCATTCTAAGGTGTCAGGGGCAGGCTGAGAACTTCCTGTCACAATCAACAACAACAACAAACTAATGAGTTTATATTGGAAGCTTCCCTATTCATCTTTCTCTTAGAAGTTTTGTTTGGAGAAATTGCAGAGGGGAAGATAAGATGAGGGGACAATGAGGGACTATTGGTTAGGTAACATGGCATTAAATTTCCTGTTGTCACTGAGGTATTTCAAACCACTGTTTCTCAGGGTGCTGTGCATCAATTCTATTGTTGTTGTTCTTTTGGGGTTTTTTTATTCCTGCCCAGTTGGAGGGATGCAAAGCTCCCTGACAATAAACTTTGTAGCTTCATTTCCCTTTTTAAAATGATGGGCATCATCAAAGCAAATCAGTCTTCTGAAGCTTTTTAAAAGCCACAGGTCAAAGAGGTTCATGAAATTCAGATTTCTTGAAATTAGACTTTCTGGCAGGCTTCCAACTTTCCTAACCTTTGTAAATTGTTCAAGTACTTCATCAGGATAAGCCGAATAATCTGGGCAAAGTATTACCTGCAGGTTATGACAACATTGAAGTCAATATATTGATTAACATGCCATTCAAAAGTGAAAAAAGAATAACGATTAGAAATAAGTAAAGCATTTTGCTGCTATCTGATGGTACTCCTATTAATTCTGATTTATTTATTACAATAAATAACTAATATAATTATAAACATTTTTTTAAAAAAAATTGAGGCGAGTCTTTTAAAAAGTTACCAAATAATTCTAATTATCAAATAGTCAAAAGCTTACAATAATCTACGGTGGTTGGTAAGATGTTATACTGGTCCATGAAGCAGCTGGGTATTTATTTTAACATTTTTATTTGCTAGTTTAGGCACTTTCAAGGGAACTAAGAATCCTACAGTTCTATTGGTTTCTTCTTTCTCTTTGATGTACCCCTTTCCTTTATCTTCTCATTCATTTCAAATGTTACACATGCCTTGCCTCCAGAAGTTGTGGATGCTCAGTATTGGAAGTTTTTAAGAAAAGAATGGACGACCATTTATCTGAAATGATATAGGGTCTCTTTTCTGGCAAGAGTTTAGAATAAAAGATTTTCAAGGTCTCTTCCAACTTTGTTATCCTGTTATTTAATTTTGAAGCAAAAGTTAATTATACTGCTTGCTACATTAATATTCAAAACTGTAATTAATATTGATAGAATATCCACATATCTACTCTGTTGTAATTATTCTAAGGCATCTATATGACAGAATATTAAGAATCTCAATATATTATATAAATATTGTTATATTGAAATAATATACTGTACTAAAATGGAGGAAATGGCCATTTTTGATAGCCTGGGTATGGGTAGATTTAATAATATGTTAAAAGCTGAACTATTTCTTTATTAATACTTTATGAATATACTTCTATTTTCTTCAAAAGCCATTCATTTAATTACTATTTTGTAATATTTTTATATTTGCAATGTTATATTTTTATTGTACTTTATCATATCTTTTAGCTATTATTCTTTGCCAATAATATATTTATATTCTTAAAAAAATGGCTGTCAGTTCTAGGGCAAAGATCTCATGTCTTCCTGCATAAAGAGCTGTCCATATTAATTCTACTTTATAAATGCTAGTCATCAAAATCGATACTCATTAAAAATGTGAGAGTTGCTCTATTTGCAATATTTAATTTAATATAAATATTTTAATCTGTATCTCTCTTAATTTCCCCGTCTCTTACCTGGAATAATTTGACTGAAGAACAAGAGAGCAGCAAACAAAAGGAAAAGAGTCTTCATGGCTGAAGGCTGATGTTCTCCAGATGTGTTACACTCTAAGCTGCTTGAAGTTCTTTAGGAGAAGAAGGGGATCTGTCTATATAAGACGTTCAGAGCACTATGACATCATGAAAGTTGAGGAAAAACCTTAATCATTAATATATTTTGGGAAACCCAATTTATTCCATTTCTAAATGCAAGGGCGGTATTGCAAAATGTCCCTTGGTAAGTCTGATGTAATGCACCTTCCTCTTGATCATGGAGTACAGCCAGGCAAATGAGGTAACGTTCATCAGATACAGAAGGCTACTTTTGCAAAATCGTTGTGATGCCAGAGAAAGGTCACACAGCCTCAACTAAGCTAGCCTTGAATAAAATTGAGACAGAAGTTATCATTATTAACCTGGAGAATTTGGGGGATTTTTCCATTATTACACCACATCCATTTTGGTGCTTGCATATTGTTAATGATTTGTAAATGGCATTTATACTACATAGGTCACAGACTGTAGGAGTATAATCTGATGACCCAGAACTGAGTGCAGCCACAGAAAGTCTTAAATACTTTCATTTATGATCCCTAACCACTCCTTAGGCTGCCACTGAATTGCCACTGAATTCAGGCTGCCACTGAATTCAAGGTGATAAGAAATCTGCAATATGTGAGGAATTATTACATTAACTGATACATAGAATTCAACTTCCAAATTTTATCAGTCAGCATAGACTGATTCCCCTACATTGATGCACGAAAGGAGCTTCTTTTTACATTCATATGAAGAGCTCCTGACCACGTTCAACCATACCCACTTCCAGACACTGAGAGAGTACAATCAGTGAAAGGATTCCATTAGACTCATCTGGTGACTTGCCTTCAACTCTCATTCCTATGTATAATTTTGTAAAGAATTTAAATCTTGCCACTTTGCCATTTTACCATCAGAGTTGAATAGTGTGATATCAGATGCTGGAATACAGGCTACATACAGGCCACAACTACCTATCTTTCATGTCTGAGTTGATAAAATATTATCTTCCAGGTATTCACTTGGCATACAACACTAGCCTGATATCTATCAGGTGGTCGTGTTACATGGGTTGAACGTCTTGGTAATAAAGGTTAACTGGTGAACACATCTGTGCCACCTGCTCCTGTTCTTCTACCTCCTCTTGTGCTTGTTCTACTACTTCCTCCTGTTCTTCCTCTTTAATGGCTATCTGTGGTTTACTTATCTCATTTTTAGGGACTACTTTGGTGTCAATAATAACATAATTGCTGGATTCCTGTTCCAGTTTATTCCATCCAACATGCTCAAAAAATTTAGCACTAGCGTTGCAATAGACATGAGCTGTGCCTGGATCCCAGAATCTAAACAATCTATGGTTGGTTTTGTAACCTACAAAAAATAATTTCCTAGCTCTATGTTGCCCTTTCAGTCTTACTCATGAGGGAATATGTACCCATCTGGAGCTCCAAATGTGTGCAGATAACTTAAATTTGGTTTTCTGTCATGCCAACGAGTGAATGGCAATTCACCAGTTGTTGTGTTAGCAACATTGTTTAACACATGGTTACTACACATTATGGCCTCACCCCACAGTGTTTCAGGCAAACCTGAATCAGGTAACGTAGTACGAGCCATGGCTTGTAATGTTTGCCTTCTTCATTCTACAAACGAGTTATGTTGTGGTTTGTAAGTGCAGAATGTTTATGCCCGACACCAGCCAATTTTAACATAATTTAGAATCTCTTGTTAATAAACTCAGTCCCGTTATCAGTAACTAAAGTAATTACTTTACTCCTCATTTTTCTCTCAGCAAATCTTAGCCAGTTAAAGAAATGTTGGGATGTTTCTGTTTTGTTTTTCATGAGATACCGTGAGTAATGGTCCATTATACTCAAAACATAACAGGCACCTCCTAAACTGGGTTTCTTAGGACCAATTATGTCTGCAAACACAACCTCTAAAGGTTCTTTGGTCTCAAACCCATTCAGTCTGTTTGCTGGAGTAACCTTGCTTTTCTCTTGGCTACAGGCATTACAGTTTAAATACTTACTACAGGGTTTTAATTTTACTCCCTCTGGCAACTCAACAGTTTGTTTCAGTATTTTGAAATTAATGTGCCCCAGACATCTATGTAGTAAATGTATACATTCATCATGTGGCTTACCATTGTTATAAACTGGGTTAGCCATTTGCAACTGGTCATCATGTATCACATATAAATCATTATCTAAAGTAGCAGTAACACATTTACCCTCTTTTTCTGTTATACAGTTATCTCCCCTAAAGGTTACTACATAACCAAGATTAACTGAAGCCCTTACTGATAACAAATTAAATTTCAGTTTAGGTACATATAACATAGTTAAATGCTTGTTTGTACATGAACATTATGCAGTACCTTCACCAGACACTTTCATCTTCCATCCATTTGCCAATGATACATGTTGTTTACTCTCTCTATCTTTAGTAATGCACTGTGATGCTCCACTATCAACAACCCACAAATCATGGTTTACAATAGAATTGCTAGACATAGCTAAACTAACATTCTTCTTAGCCTTCTGGTGATTACCACTATTCTGTCATTTTCCCTTCTTACAGAATCTAGCTATATGTCCCCTAGCCCCACAAGAAAAACATTTCCTAACAGTATAGGCAGTTGAACACAAATCCTTTTCTTGTGGTTGATCCTTCCTCAGTTGGTCCCTATCCAGTCATCTTCTTGCTTCTTCTAACAACCTTCTGGTTATGTCAGTCAATGTCAGTTCATCTTTGGTCAGGACTTCCAGTGAAGATACATGATCATCATAACTTTCATCCAATGAGGAAAGGGGTTTTATAGATCCGATCAGAACCAGTAGAATCCCACCCCTGCTTCCATGAGAATATTTTCTTCTCGTGCAGTTATGAAGCAAGCTCTGAAGCATCAAATCCCCAAGGAAATAGTATTTACTACTACAATCACTAGTGCTAACAAATAGTAGCAACTACTCAATTACACCTTACAGTAGCATCCTGGGGAAACAAACATTAATGTATATCCTCAAATTTTCTGAGCTAAGGTTCCCAACAATTTTCTTAAAACTGAACTTAAAACTAGTAAGTGGATTCCTTTCCACCTCCCACATTCTCAGAGAGAACTTCATTCTGGTTACTATTTATCCTGCTGTGGATCTACTGGGAATGAAACAACTAAATTATAGCATTGTTCTTTTTTTTTTTTTTAACTGAAGGTAAAATCAGATCCCATTAGAAGTATGTACTAATGGTTCTGTTTGGAGAAGCCTATACAGTGACTTTGGCAAGAACCATATGAGGTGTAGGCCTGGCTTATAAAATGAGAGAATTGCAGACAGAGTTGATCGTATTCTGAATTCCCACATCGCATTATTCTCTTGTACAGAATGAGCAAGCTGCATTCACTCAGATGAGCAAATTAAAGCAGCCAAGACCCCTCCCAAGTTTTACCAATTACCAAAAAGCTTATTGAGAAAGTAGGGAGGAAGAGATTTTCTCATCTCCAGATCACCTAGGCCTGGAAGTCATGCAGGAAAGACATTGAGAAGGGCTGACCCACAAATATCTGGACTTCTTCTCTACTTCTGCAGAGCGATACTTATCCCAGAATATTACAAAGAAGACATTGTCCCGATATACCAGAAGAGGTGTTGACCAATACAGCTGTGTTTCTCTTATACACAGTGTAGCTGACTCACCCAATATGGGAATTCATGATGCAGCTTACTGAAATTGGTTTTGGTTTTACATATTCTGAGTTAGTTAATATGGTTATTCAAGAAACTTTGGTTAAACAAAGCTATAACTCTGAGCTCAATTAGGATGAACCATTCCATTTCAGTCTTTTTGGCTGAGAAATTTCTTGCGTAAGTATATCTATGGCAATATGTTATTTTTCCAAACATAGTTTGAAGGTAGCTTTTTTCCTCATCCTGTTTTCCTATTTTATTATTGCTAAATTGAACTTGGTCTCTAGAAGACCAGGAATATTTTCAAAGTCAACTTTTAGAGATGAGTCAGTTCAAACTTAATGTTCCATGGCTCCTGTTCCCTGTCCACCCCCACAAAAAGGCAGTTGATGTGTTTTCTTTCAGCTCTTTGAGGCCAAACCCCAGAAGAAGGCATTGAGTGTAAATTGCATTTCCCAATAGCATTTTTTAAAAAATATTTTTCCTTATTTTTTAATTACTGGGGCTACAGTCTACCCAATTTCTGTTCTGCCCTATAAAGACTAATGAATTCTCCAAATCCAAAAGTTAAATAAGCACAAACCATTCACCTTCATTTTTCCTTATCCAACTTCATTTATTGATTAACTGGACCAGAGAAAAGGCAGTCAAAACTGTGAAATGCAGGAGAAATGCGGGCCTTGGATGTCATGGCTGCAAGACATCTCTGACATGATAATACCTGTCAAAATTCTCAACCTTTTAAGCACAAGTTAAAATAAATTGTTAGATAAATTGAATCTGGCATTTTGATATTCCCCCCCCCCCACTTCTTTCACATTATGTGTATGAAAAAAATGTGTTTGATTTTATAAAAGAAGAAATTAATTGGGTGGAAATCTTACCCACCTGTACCAGTCTAGCAAAGCTGTACTGCAATATTCTAAATGACCAATAGAGGGGATCAAAAAGTTAAAATTTACTTGCATCATCCTGACTTCACAGTAGCTATAAATGTTCTAACATGGGAAGGACCACATTATTCATGCTTGCCACTGGTTTAAGATGAGGAAACTTTAAAAGAAAGAAAGAGAGAAACAATAATACAAATATCATGCAAAATGTTTGTTTGTTCGTTTATCAAGGTTCTATGCTGCCCATCTCACCAAAGACAACTCTAGGAGGCTTACAAATATTGACTGAATTGCAGGATAAAACATTAAAATAATAAATAAGGGTCTTACATTTAAAAAATCAATTAGAATCAAACTAAGCAAGGTGGAGAGGGTGTGGGGTGTTTTCTATTCATTTAGCCACTTTCAACTTGCCACATTGAGGCCCCAGGCTAATTGGCACAACCATGCCTTAATGGCCTTTTGGAAGGTCAAAAGGATGTGGCACCAAGAAAAACAAAAGAAGTACCAAAGAAGATAACAGATAATCAGAGTTAGAAGGGACCTTATAGGTCATTTAGTCCAACCCCCTGCCCAAGTGGGAGACCTTACACCATTTCTGACAAATGGCAGTCCATGATCAATTTGCAAAGAGGAAGGGGTTATAGTCAAGTTCTACCTCTTTATTGCTGTTACTTAAAATTCTTTATTTATTTGATATCTGTTTATCCTCATTCAGGATAGTTCAAGAGCTTCACATATTGTTCCTTCAAAATAATGTCTGAGCTGTATTACAAATCAATTAAAATTCTTTCCTCTTTATCCTCTTCCTTCCCTTTGTCTTCATAGACAAATATTTTTTTTCTCAAAGCATTTGATCCATTTCTGTCATATCCTATTTTATCAGACTTGTCTTTTGAAAGCCTGAAAATTCTTCAGCATCTTTAGAATACTTTCCTTTGTATAAGAAGGGAAAATAACACATTATTTTAGTTTGTATTTTATGTACCTTTCCAAATGTAAGAGAAGCTTGGTTGCCAGAATGATACATCTTTTCCAAATGTGTTCCTTCATTCCTTCATTTTGTCGAAATCTTAAAGGTAAAATATAAAAGGCTAGTGTTTACTGAGTCTTTCCTACTAGACTTGGGGAAATTTCCAGGTTTGCCACTGAACATGCCCCACCGTTTTCTTATTGCAGCTTCTCTCCTGAACAGCTTGCTACTTTTCTGTCTTTCTGTGTGACTGGCACATGAAATACAGCTGCTTGCATGATATTTTTGTCTTTTCCAATTCCTACCAGCTCTTGGAAAATCCTAGAACATGATTTACAAGCTGTATTTTCTGAGACTAAAATAGGAAAAAAATTGAGCAGGGTTTACCCTAGTCAAAAACAGTTTTCGGCATCTTAACAATCAATAACAGGCAGCATTGTGGCAGCATTGTGGCACAATGTCTTCTGTTGTAGGAATACTGTGCTCTTGGTTAAATATTAGCCATTAGACACAGCTATGAAGAAATATTGCTTCTTTTACATTACCCTTGCCTTGCCTTTATTTATGCAGGTAAGTAGCTGTTTCAGTTCTACATAAAATTATTCCAAGCAAAGTCCTCCTCATTTTCCCCCTTTCTTACAATCACAGGCAAATCTTAGGATTTTAAAGACTGCTTTGAATATTTACATGTAAGTTATAAAGACAAAAGGTTATGGGGAACAAAACTTTAAGATAGTTTGTAGAGATTCTATCAGCTTTGGAAGCCATATTAACACCTGAAACTTCCACACTGCCACTGTCAGAGTTCCAGAAATTATCTGTTCCAATCAGTAACTCCAAGACAACCATAATCTCAAAGTGCTTTATTAAAACAGAAATTTGGCACATCTGTAGAATTCCAAAACTAAAATTTTCTCCCAGACTTCCCACAAGACTCAACCTACACTCACTCCTTTTCTTTCACATCATAAATAATGTGAATCATTCATCCTTCAGCTACCATTCTTGTTGCACAATAGAGAATGACCTTGAAGGTTGTCTACTGAAAGCTACTCAAACAACAGTAGCCCTCCTCCATCCTCTGTAGCTGTGTGGAAGCTATTAATAAGGATTCCAAAGCTGACAGGCATCCCCTCTTGAAAAATTCGCCTCCTTAAAAAAAACATATAAAAAACAAATACAGAGGTTAATGTTATATCTTAACCCCCTCTCCCCCCCTCCAAGAGGACCTTTCAGTTGGTTGGGAAATTCCTCATGAAATTGGTTAACCAATCTATCTGCATGTACATCCCAGCTTTTTACCCAAGTAGCATCTGATATAGGGTAACCCTTCCATAAGAACAAATATTGCAACTGTTCTTGGTATAATCTAGAATCGAGGATTTTTCTGATTTCATAATGTGTTTTACCCTGTACAATTAAAGGGTTTGGGGGGGACGATTGGTATTGGTCTTATCATTGATGTACTAGCTGGTTTTAAAAAACTACTATGGAACACTGGGTGAATTTTTCCCAACAGCCAGGGAAGAGTTAGTTGGACCATGACTGGATTGATTATTTTCAAAATTGGGAATGTACCTAAGAATGTAGGTCCCAACTTCTAACTGGGCAATTTCAATCTAAGATATTTGGTTGACAAATATACTTTGTCTCCTACTTTAAATGGTGGTTGGAGGGATCTATGTTTGTCTGCTTGCTTTGTAATCCTCTGCAGCTTCAGTCAAAGCTTTTTTCATATTCTCCCAAACTTTTTTTAATGAGTTTATCCATTCTATTACATGTTGAAGTTGAACCACTTGAAGTATTGATCCCAGCAGACTTGTTTAGGTGATAGTTTCCGAGGTCTCTTTAGAGCTTTGAGGTTTTTGTAATCAGTCCACACCTCAAACGGCTCCTTCACACCTTCTAGGAAATGCCTCCAAGTCAACAAAGCCCATTGTACTGTAAATGTTTCTTTCTCCAAGACCGCCCATCTTCACTCTGTGTCCGTCAGCTTTTTGGAAATATAAGTGCAAGGTATCAGTCAGTTCTGAGAGTCTTTTTGTAGCAGAACAGCCACTACTGACACATCACTAGCATCATCTTGAACTATAAAATGTCTGGTAGGGTCTGGGTGTTGAAGAATGGGTTCAGCTGCAAAAAGGTGTTTTAAAGTTTCAAAAGCTTTCTGACAGTCCATTGTCCAAGCAAGGGGTTGGCTGGGCTTTGGTTTGAGGTGGGAAGGCCCCATTTTTAACAAATCTGTCAAAGGGAGAGCGACCTTGGCAAAAAAAGGAATGAATTGTCTATAAAAATTGGAAAAACCCCCCCCAAAAAATTGAAGTTGCTTGCATGTTTTGGGGGTGTTGCCAGTCTAGCACAGCTTTCACTTTTTCTGGATCCATTTCAATTCCCTGGTTGGATATTTGGTAACCCAGGTAATCCAATGACTCCTTGTGGAGTTCACATTTTGATAGTTTTACATATAACTTGGTGGCTAAAAGTGTTTTCATCAGTTGTCTGACCAATTTAACATGTCTTCGATGGTTTCACTGAATATAAGGATGTCAATCAGGTAGACTAGGACCCCCTTGTAGAAGTGCAGATGTAATACCTTGTTGATGGGTTGCATAAATACTGTGGGGGGCCCTTGGAGTCCGAAAGGCATGACTCGGAATTGGAAACTACCCAAAGGGCAGTTGAAGGCTGTTTTCCATTTGTCTCCTTTTATACAGACTCTTTGGAAAGTTTCTCTCAGATCTAGCTTGGTGAAGATCTTGCCTTTTGCAAGGTCAAAATCATACTAGTCAGATCAGGAATTGCCTCTGCTCCTTGTACATAATACCACAAGCTTTTTGAATCTAGAAATCACAAATCTGCTAGCTTAAAGAATGTATGAAATATCTGGGATTCATTACTGCTCTGGAAGTGATATTTCCATGACATTAACTATTTTTTTCACAGGAAAATTATTTGTTTGATTTAAAAAATAACCTCGATAGGTTGGGATATTGAACAGTGGACACTAGAAGAACCAGAAGGAATTAGAGATTACACTTAAAGGTTAATACTTTAAATCAGCTGTATTTAAAATATGAAAGAAGAGCAAGTTTTCATACAAAAGAAGCCAGCCAATGTTCCTTTACTCTGTTTTTCAAAGAATTTACCTAACATAATACATTTTGATATACTAATTCTGAAATTCATTTGTACAGGATTTTGGTTGGTTTTTTTTTACATTTTTCCAATGTGTAGAGATCTTAGGAGCACTTATTCACCATGCAGTTAAAAATAATAATATTTGTGTATGAAGCTTTTCGATGAAGTATGTTATTCCATCGGAAATCCTTTGGAAACATTAAAATACAAATTATTGGGTTAGGCCAGGGGGACAATGCACAGACTGCTTGTGTTCTTTTCTGATTCATGTGATCTAAAAATAACATTTCAACAAACAGTAAGAAGAAGGGGATATTTGCATAGTATCGACATATTTTCTAATAATAACAACATCCAACCTTTTAGACATGACCTGAAGAATAATTATCATTTAGTTGAATTATTTATAGCAGGGGTGTCAAACTCGAGTCTGTCATGGGCTGCATCAGGATTTTGTTTGTCCTTGGGGGCTGGGGTGGGCATGGCCTGGTTGTCGCAGCTGACTGAGTAGGTGTGGCTGGCCCAGGGTGGCAGGGCGCAACATGTTGCCATCTCTGGGATTGCCCAGCAGCCAACTCCCCAGCCTATCATGGGCAGGATTGAGCCTGCAGGCCACAAGTTTGACACATCTGCTTTATAGGCATGTCAGGAGGTGAAATAGCAGAGAAAGTTTATGATGTCTGAATTTTACTATCTCTCCAAATATATATGGAGTGACCATTCAAATATTTAACTATTTAACTGCAGTATGTTTTGTGTTTGAAGTTTTTGAAGACTGAAGCTTTCGTCTAAATCATCATAATCAGACTTATCAAACATAAGGTCCAATAAACAGCAGAAATGCAACATATACTGTATGTGTTCTTGTGTTTTTGAGTTAATTTGATTGTATCTGCTTGCAATGCTCAGTCCTGATTCTAAAAAGGATGATGGCTTCATTCCATTCATGAATTAAAACCTGAATAATTTTGTCATAGAAGAACAAAGCTATATTTTAATCAAGTATCCTGGAAAAAATAAATCCATTAACATGAATTTCATGAAATTCATAAACATACATAGTTCACAAGCTCTCATGGCCTAGATAGATCAAAAACATTTCCTTTTGAAAGGGAGGGCTGAATGTGATGACTGTGTAATGAATCTTCAACTCACATCAGTAAATCAGATCTTCTATAAAACTCCTTCACTCATTCCAGGTCCTGACTCTTTCCAATTCTGCTTAATGAATCAGGGCCATCTATAATTGGAAAAAATAATAATAAACCCATGACCAATTTTATTTTTGCTGTTCATTAGAATGGAATGAAATTGCAAATTGTTAAAAATTATTGCAATGCTTTAACACCTTTTATCCTTTCCATTATGTTAACAAACATCCTCACTCACTTTTTAGCTGAATACAAGGAAGGCCTTGTCTTAATGAGGGAATAGATAAATTGACTTTCAGGATTTAAAATTGAGGAAAAGTATAAAGGATTAATGTAAACATAAAGCATATTCTTTAAGGCAGCAAGGTAGACAAGAAAATCAGAATGCTACTTAAATCTTCTTAGAATGGGAGCTGAGGAAAATAAAGTGATCATGCACCTTCACAGGACTCTGTGATTTTTTATTCCTGTTATGTTCTGCGCATGGGCACAAGAAGTGGAGACGAGACGATGAACAGTGAACTTCAACTCTTTATTTAACATTGTGGAACAGAGCAAAAACTACGGCAGCAATAGCCCTTTTTATAGGCAAGCTGCTGATCAAATAACCAATAAGAAACGGAAAGCGTTAGTTCCCTTAACCAATGAAAGAGGCCCGCTAATAGCCAATCAGATTCTCCTGAATGGACCAATCAGATGTCAAGATTATTGGCCAATCAAAAGTGCAGGGCCAGAACCCTGCACTTTTCTAAAGGTTTTAATAATCTTTATTAAAGCACTTTTATTAATCCACAACACCTCTTCCCCCCGGGTTCCGTTTAAGGGGTGCGGTGACGTAATCTTTGAGGTAGGCAGGTTGTTTAGATTGTCTATTAGATTTTCGCTGTCCCCCCAGTACTTGTTTATAATCTTGTTTGGGCGGGACGTTTTCTGGCGAGTAGGGTGCCTCCAGTCCTTCATTTAAAACTCGATGCCGCTAATGTCTTCGTTGTCCTCTAGCCTTTGTGGGCTTGCCTCTGATGAGGTGTCTCTATGAAGCAAGTCCATCACCCTCTCTGATCCTTCTTTATGCGTTAAGTCCGAATGCTCACTTCTTCCACTTGTGCTTTCTGCCATTTCGAACTCGGTCTCCTCAGCATCTCCTCCCCCCTCAGTTTGGAAGTTAACAGAGTTGCAGAAACCAGGTTGCAGCCTTGAACGCAGCTGATCAATATGGCGCTTCCATATTCTTCCGTCACAACTTTTTACTCGGTACGACCTGGGTCCTGTGACTTGGATTACAGTTGCCTCGACCCACAAAGGATCGCCAGAAAAGTTTCTAGCGAAGACTAAGTCGCCTATCTGGAATTTGCGGCATTTCCCACTGGATCCGTGTGGTTTTTCTGTTTCGTACGATGGTATAGTTGGTCAAGGTGGGAGAGAAGTTTTCGTCCCATTAACAATTCAGCCGGAGTCTTGTTGGTGACGCTGTGCAGAATGATGTGATGAAGAAAGAGTATCTGGTTAATCTTATCTTCAATATCTCCATAGTCCATTTTATGTAGGGTCTTTTTGACGAATTGTATCATGTGCTCGGCTCTTCCATTGGCCGCAGGATGTGCCGGCGAAGTTAGCGCATGGCGAATACCATGGTCCGCCAAATACTGTTCAAAAGAAAGTGTGGTAAACTGGGGGCCATTGTCGGATACCAGAACGTCTGGCAGTCCATAGGTTGCAAATAACCTGTCCAATTTCCTGATGACAGATTCGGTTGTGGTACTTTTCATTTCATGGATTTCAAGCTAGTTTGAGTAGGCATCCACCGTTACTAGGAATGTGTGTCCTTTAGTAGGTCCCGCAAAGTCAATATGAATACGGGATCATGGTCCCCTGGGTGTTTCCCACTCTGTTGGGGTTGCTTTTGGTGGGGCATTGCTAACTTCCTGGCATTTGCAACAAGTCTTTATCCAGGCCTCGATTTGCTTGTTGATACCCGGCCACCACACGTAGCTTCGTGCGAGCGCCTTCATGCGCACGATGCTGGGGTGGCCTTCATGCAAGGTTTTCAATACCGCTCGTTGCAGTCGCTCTGGGATGACGACTCTATCCCCCCAAATGATGCAGCCTTTCTGGGAAAACAGTTCCATCTGTCGATTCTTGAAAGGACTGAAGTTGTCAGGGATTTGATCCAATGGCCATCCTCACTCGACCCAGCTAAGAACTCACGCCAACATGGGATCGCGTTTGGTTTCAATTGCGATATCTCAAGCTGTCAGTGGTGGTGATTGAAGTGTCTCAATCTGGAGTGTTGTGACGGTTGGAGCTGGGTCGTCAACGGTTTCTGGAAGTGGTGCACAGCTTAGTGCATCAGCGTGAGGGATGGCTTTCCCCGGGTGGTGTTGCAGCTTATAATTATATGCAGCCAAGAATTCTGACCAGCGAGTCATTCTGGGAGATAATATATAAGGGGTTGGCTTGTCCCCCGCTATAATCCCCAGCAAAGGTTTGTGGTCGGTAACTATAGTAAAAACTCGCCCATAAATATATTCATGAAATTGTTTAACAGCAGAAACGACAGCAAGAGCCTCTTTATCAATTTAACTATAGTTACGTTCAGCTTTTGATAGCGTTTTTGAAAAGTAGGCAATAGGGGCTTCACTACCGTTTGGTAACACATGGCTCAAAATGGCACCCACTCCGAATGGTGATGCATCACACGTAATCGTTAAAGGCAAAGTCTCATTATACTGCATCAAAATAGCATCTGAAGTCAATAAGTTTTTTACTTGTCGGAACGCGTGTTCCTCTCAGTGTCCCCAGACCCAGGTTGCCTTTTTGTCCAACAGACGATGTAGGGGCTCGGCTACGGTCACTTTGTGGGGCAGGAACACGTTGTAAAAATTGATAAGGCCCAGGAAAGCTTGGAGATCAGTCTTATTTCTGGGCCTTGGGGCGTTTTTGATTGCCCTTAGCTTGCTATCAGTGGGGTGAATGCCTTGTTTATTGATTAAGTACCCCAAAAATTCTACTTTATCCGTACATAGTGGACACTTTTTTTTTTTTTTACTTTAAGGCCAGAGCCTTTAAATTTCTGGAGCACTAACCTCAGGCGCTCCCTTAGTATTTCTCTAGTCGGAGCAGCAATTACAACGTCCTCAAAATAAGGTACAACCCCTTTTATACCCTATAGTAGTCTCTCCATCAAGCTCTGAAAAATTCCTGGGGCCACGCTAACTCCGAATTGGAGTTGGTTGCACTTAAATGCACCTCGGTGCGTTACGATCGTTTGTGCCTCTGCCGTTTTTTTTATCTACAGGTAGTTGTTGGTATGCCTGTGCTAAATCCAATTTAGTGAAGACTTTTCCACCCCCCAGGGAATGGAGAAGGTATTGTACCACCGGTACTGGGTAAGCATTCTGCTGAAGGGCGTGATTCAGGGTGGCTCGGTAGTCCCCACAAATTCTTAACGATCCATCCGGCTTGATGGGTGTTACGATTGGGGTTTCCCAGGGAGCATGTTCGGTTGGTTCTAACACACCCTGGGCTTTTAATTTATCAAGCTGCTCATCAATCTTTGGTTTAAGGGCAAATGGAACTTGATGAGGCT
Source organism: Hydrophis major (assembly GCA_033807585.1). Lineage (NCBI taxonomy): Eukaryota > Metazoa > Chordata > Lepidosauria > Squamata > Elapidae > Hydrophis > Hydrophis major. Next base: position 400,471,784 of record CM066328.1, read on the forward strand.
TAAGGCAGATGGGAGCTATTTCAGGGTTAAGGTTAAATGATATCGGGGTCCCCTTGTTCTCGCCTAATTTATCTGTAAAGATGTCCTGGAACTCCCGGACGATGGCCTCTTCCCAGTCGTCACTGTTGGTTCGGTGAATGCCGGCTACTTCAATTCCAAGTGGGGCGAACCATTGGAGGCCTAACAAACTAGGCCGATCCCTGTCGACTACAGTTAGTGGTAGGGATGCAGTACGATTTTTAAATGAGACACGGACTTTGCTGGATCCAACGACTGGAATTCGATTTCCTCATAGTCCTTGAGTATGATTCTTTGGAATCTGAGGTCTTGCCGCCAGACGGTGGGAATTAATTGTATAACAGTCTTCCAGGAAACCATCGAGAGAGGCAATCGTGAATCGACTTCCATCATGCAGGGCTAGTTTTCGATGGCAACCTTCACCCGGATTTTCATGGCGTCTAATGATGAGGTGTGACCAATCATAATGGTTTGGTGTGCCTCTTCTCATTTCGTCGACTGGGCTGGTGATTTGTTTCTGTAGGAGTGGTTGTTCCATTGGTGGTTTAAGTATTCCCAATTCACAGGACGACTTCCTGTGGGCTGGTGGTAGTTGGTCCCTCTCTGAGGTGGGCTTGGTCCTTGCTTGCTTCTACAAACTCTTCCGATGTGACCTCTTTTCCTGCACACATGGCAGAGCGCGTCGAGGAATTTGCAGTCTGATCGTGGGTGGTTTGCCCCAAAACCAGCGCATTGGTACTCCACTCTCTGGTTACGTTGATGGCGTTGGTCTCATTCAAACTGGAGCTGGTTGACCTCTTCTTCATCACTTTCTGATGACGATTCGAGGTCCTCGTGGTGGGCTGTCGTTGCCTGTCCTTCAGGTGATGTGAGATTTCGCCGGCGAGTTGGCAGAGCAGGGCGTGGGTGCGGCGCATTCAGGCAGCCGACTTCCTGGTTGCTTCTGCTGCAGTAGCGTCAGCGATGGCATCTGTAAGGCTAATGTCGCCTTTCGCCATCAGCTTTCTTTGTGTAGCTAGTGCATCTAATCCCAGAACTATTCAGTCTCTCAGGGCCTCTTCGAGGTCGGCGAACCTGCAGAGGCCTCCCAATAAGAAACGGAAAGCGTTAGTTCCCTTAACCAATGAAAGAGGCCCGCTAATAGCCAATCAGATTCTCCTGAACGGACCAATCAGATGTCACTATTATCGGCCAATCAGAAGTGCAGGGCCAGAACGCTGCACTTTTCTAAAGGTTTTAATAATCTTTATTTAAGCACTTTTATTAATTCACAACAATTCCTACGGCCCATTTTTTGCCGGTTGGCCCTGATCTCCGATTCAGTACATTTGGAAAGTTTGACATTGTCAAGATCAAAGACAACTTAGCCCAATTCCTTCTTTAAATGCATTGACTGTGTATGTGATTGTCCAGAAATGTTGCAAAGCCTCATTTAGAAAATCATAGAAAGTACTACATGATCGTAGCACTTTCTTTCCTTCACAAGGCAACATCTTGCCTTCCAGACCTTATTTGTCTGAGAAGACAGTGATCCCATGCACAATGTTCCCATTGTTTTCAGACTAATGCACTCCATACACTTTTACTTCGTTCAACCATCATTGCCTGTTATCAGCTGCTTGAGGAGAAGCTTTCCTCATAATTGTTCATTGAGACATAACTTATACTAGAGAATCGGATGAAAAACTGCTCTAATCCTGAAGACAATTTCACATGGGACAAAAGAATGTTTTGAGATATATGAGCTGTGGAATGGGTGGGAACAATTACTCTTCTCTTAACTACTCCTGTTCAGAAGACTGTGTGCTTATATGCTCAATTTAGCTTTTATGCTGAACCAGTTTGGATGGGCTATTAGACCAGCATTTCACCGAGGAGAAGATAAACATTTTGGATGCTGCCTGCAATTATCAGCTACAGCCAACATGACTAGGATATGCTTTCTTAGAAGGTTTTCAAGCCACAATCTTCTTACACTAATCCTTGAAAAAAACATTCTGAAGGAAATATATCACTAAATTTGCTACACTTAGCTTCAGAATGCAGAAAATACAGGGAAGACCCTAAACCAATAAGAGTTTAACATGATCAATAGAAGATTGTAAGAAAGCTGTAAGTATTTTGCTTCAAATACTGCAAATCCTCAACAAAAACAGATTCTCCAGTCTAATCCAGTTTAGGCTATAAGGAAATAAAATAACTTGCACACTCTCTCATGTTTCCCCTATATGTCCTGCTTGCTGCAAATCTGAGCAATATGTTCAAGAAGCAATTTGGAAAGGCACCAAGCCTTAATTTCTGCATGAAATTTATGAGGACCTTGTTATCACTGAGGGACAACCAAACCAAGGGTTTCGGGTAGAGCTGAAAATTATTCCACACAGTCCAATTAAAGTCTTGGTCACTGCTTCAAATGGAGGGGAGTACTCAAGGATTTGGATCAGATAATACCCATGTGACCATTCCCTTCTATAAGCTCCATCGCTCCTCAGGATTCACTGCCTGAGGCTGCTGAAAAGAGAAAAGAGATGTCTAGAGCACTGTTGGTGCTTAATAAAGACTGGACCCAACTAAACATTGGTTAGAACCACTATTAAGCCTACCTTGTGTCAGTAAGGGTGGCAAAGTGCCAGTATTTCTACACATTCATTGCATCTGCCAATAGTTGTCCCATGGCCTTGTTTCAGGTGACACATGCTCTCTTGAGTGAAGAGAGCCTCCTGCAGGAGTGGGTAAAAGAATATTTTCAGCCTTTGTAAAATTGATTTTTAATTCTGAATTGCACTGTACTGGATTATTTTCATTCATTATCTAACTTCTCTTTCGGGGAAAGTGACTGAGAAAATGGTTGCAAAGGTCCTTAGATGAAATAGATTATCTCGATCCCCTTCAGGGAGACTTTGGTATGTGATGGCGTTGGTCACACTTGAATGATCTCTGTTTTTAAAAAGTTTTCTTTTTTATTACAAACAAAACAACAAATAAAACCTTTCAATTGTACAATATGTCTGTTGGTACATATATCACATGCACAGAGTCTATAATCCTTTCCTCTTAACTTTACATTCATATTATATTCTGATCAACATTCCATATCATATTATATCATTATTATAATATCATTAAAATGTTAATTTCAACTCCAAGCTATTTTTAAAAGCAAATCTCAACTCTTAGTAAATTATATTTAAATTGTAACTTATTCAAAAATAATCATCTATAGACTATCATTACCATTACATTATACTTACTTTCTTACTCTTCTATCTAACTATTGATAAATAAATCCCAAATCTTATAATACTCCTTTTCTTCTCGTTCTCTAATTGCTAATATTAATCTACTCATTTCTGTACATTCCATTATTTTCTTAATTACCTCTTCCTCTGTCGGAATTTTCTCATTTTTCCAATTTTGTGCCAATACAATTCTACCTGCAGTTAAAACATTAATAATCAAGTATGTTATTTTTTTACTATAACCTTCAGGTAAAATCACCAATAAAAATATCTCAGGTTTTAAATCTATGTGCTGTTTTATCATTTATTCCAACCATGTGTGTATTTTAGTCCAATATCTTTTAGCTTCTGCACATTTCCACCAGTGATGGGATTCAATTTTTTTTTTTAACTACTGGTTCTGTGGGCATGGCTTGGTGGGAGTGGCAGGGGAAGGATACTGTAAAATCTCCAGTCAGAGGTGGTATTTGTCAGTTCTCTGAACTACTCAAAATTTCTGCTACCAGTTCTCCAGAACTGGTAAGAACCTGCTGAATACCATCTCTGATGTCCACTACATATGGTAATATGATCCAGGTATCTGATGACATTGCCAACATTTCGCCAATTTGTCCTTGAATATCTTTGCTATTCTTGCCAGGGGTAAATGCCACCTGTAAACATCTTATACAAGTTCTCTTTATAAGCTGTTGACATTGTTAATTTATAGTTTCTAGTCCACAATTTCTGCCATTTATCCAAATCTATCCCATATCCAAAAATTTTCCCCCAAGCAATCATTGTTTCTTTAACTTGTTCTTCTCATAATTTCACTCTTAATAAGTAATCATATTTTTTATTTAAAATAAACTTTATTAAAGATTAAAAACAAAAAGTATGTACAATACATAGTATACGACATTTCATTGCAAACAAAATCAATATGAAAAACTTAATAAATAAACTTAATATATATATACTGTATACATTTCTACTCAATTAGAGGGTGTGTTCTTTTCTCAAAAACAATTTTACTAATATTCATTTCCTGTTTCTGATAAATACTCTTAATCTAACCACTTTATTTTTCCATACTTATCTTTTTATTCCCTGGTTTTTATCCTTAATCCAATTGTGCCATTTTTCCCAAACTGTACTATATTTTGAGTCTACCTCATCCTTTAGTTTTTGGGTAGGTACGTCCATTTCAGAACAATCAAGAACCTTCTGAATTATCAAATTGTTTGTTGGCATTTGTTCATCCTTTCAGCATTGTGCCAATGCAATTCTTGCTGCCATAGTTATATAGAGAATTAAATATTTCATTTTTTTTGCATGATCACCTTTTATCATTCCCAATAAAAATATTTCAGCCTTAAACTCCAGTTGAATATTTGTAATTTCTTTTATCCAAATTCTATTTTTTTTCCAGTATTTTTTACTTTTTGGGCAAAGCCACCAAGCGTGGAAGAAGGGCCCCCTGTTTGCTTACATTTCCAGCAAAGCGAACTTAGATTTGGGTACATATTAGCCAACCTTGAGGGTGCCAGGTACCACCGGTAACACATTTTGCATTGATTTTCTTTATAGACTGCTGATTTTGTTATTTTATAATTTTGCTTCCAGATTTTTTTCCAATCTTCCAGGTTAATGTTGTGCCCTACATTCCTTGCCTATGCAATCATTGGGCCCTTAACTATTTCTTCTGCCATTTCAAATTCTAATAGGTAATTATTAATTAATTACCTATTATTTTAATTATAATAATAAGTCATTATTAATCCCTCTAATATTTTATCTAACTGGTTCGGCTTTACCTCAATTCCAAATTCTTCTACATCTTTTTTGTACCTCGTTTTGAGTTGCAAATGTGGCCACCACTCTATTTTCATACCTTGGTTCTTGGTTTGTCTTTAGTGTTCCTTGGGAGTTCTTGGTCTAAGTTCTTGGTTTGTCTTTAGTGTTCCTTGGGAGTTTAAAACATCATAGTATTTTCCAGTTTCTAAAGCATTGAGGTGGATTAAAGCCTCCATGATGGATAATGTTAGGGATAACATTGTTTTACCCTAACTGGTTTAGGTAAATAATAATATGTAATCATAGTTTATATGTTAAAGTGTCTGCAACTTTAACTGTGGAACAGTAATTAAGGGAGTGGTTGTGAAAGCACTTTAAAAGAAGCAAGACGGCAGCTTGCTATCTCTCTGGTTTTGATGGTTCCTGATTACTGCAAGGACACAAGACTGCATTGCTCGAACGGGAGAGAAAACAAAGGACTGGCTTGTAAGTGTATTGACATAGGGTATTCAACACGGACTTTGCTAACTGAATATCCCTGAATGGACTGACTAAATGATACATGACTATTGGACTGTTATTTTGACTATGCTATGAACTCATAATGGAATAAACTATATATTTGATAGCACAAGCGTATCTGTTATTTTTACTGTATGTTTATAAACATACAAGCTTAGCTCACTCATTTATCTGTGTGCCTATCTGACTAAGCTGCACATTCTGTTTAGCTTGTCTCCCTAACCCTGGTTGGGGAAACCAGGCTTAACACTGGTTATGGGCCCAGAGGCTGCAAAGTCAGTTTAACTAGGATAAAACAGATTTATGTAAAAGTGAGAGTTTGTGTTGTTATACATTACAGTAAACAGACAGCTGTGTTTTATTAATTATAGTTTTATATCCATATTAGAAAACATGGCACAAGTCAATCTACAAAGTTTGTCCCTGATATCCAAGTTGGATGGAACAAACTATGTATCATGGTCTATGAAATGTAGTATGCTTCTACGAAGAGAAGGTTTGTGGAACATAATTGAAAATCCACCAAACGTAGAAGAATGGGATGCAGAGGATGAGGAAGATAAATTAAAAATAGAAGAATTTATGCATAAAAATGAACAAGCAATTTGCATTATTGCTTTAACCATAACTGATATGCAGCTTGTTTATATCCACGGAGAAAAGACAGCTGTTGGGTGTTGGCAGAAGCTGAAGAGGATTTATGTTCGAGATAATGTTGGTGCTCACATAAATCTAACACGGAAACTTTTCAGTACACATCTCCATAAAAATGGTGATATGCTGAGTCATTTGAAAACTATGCAAAGCATTTTTCAAGAACTGCATGAGAAAGAGCTTATTTTCTCTGAACTACATCAAGTATATATAATTCTATCTTCCCTCGATGAAACCTATGATAACTATGTAACTTCACTTGAAATATTGCCAAAGGAAAGCCTAACTTTAACTGACATAACTGGCAGATTGATTGAAGAGGCCAGAAGAAGGCTTGAAAGAGACGAATTAAGGAGGCAGCAACCTCAAAAAGAAGATAATGAAACTCCTACTGCATACGCAATTAAAAGGTGCTTTAATTGTGGAGGAAGAGGACATTTGGCAAGATTTTGTAAAAAAGCAAAGAGCCAGAACGCTTGCCAGAATACTAAAAGTCATAAAAAGATAAATAAAAATTTAGAGTTAGCCATGTATACTAACGGAGCTGTAAAAAATAATTTATGGGTGGTTGATAGTGGAGCATCTCATTGTATAACAAATGATAAGAAACATTTTATTAAAATGTCCAAGAGTACACAGCAGATATCGTTAGCCAATGGCTGGAAACTGAAAGCTAAAGGTCAAGGTATAGCATATTGTTCTTTTATAAAAGAGAATGTAAAAATGTTATATGTACCACAACTTAAGTTTAATTTAATTTCAGTAAGAATTTTGGTTAAACTAGGATATGTAGTTACATTTAGGGGAGATAACTGCATAATTAAGAAAGAAGATAAGAAAATTACTGCATCTTTAAGAGGTGAATTATATGTGTTAAATTATGATGGTTTAAAGGTGGCTAACACAGTTTATGAAAATAAGAAACCTCATGATGAATGTATTCACTTGTTACATCGAAGGTTAGGGCATTTAAATTTTAAAATGCTTAAGAAAACTGTTGAATTATCTAAGGGAATAAATTTAAAACCTTGTAATAAGTATTTGCAATGTAATGCCTGTAATCATAGTAAAGCCAGGGTTACACCGGCTAATAGAGTTGATGGATTTACTACCAAAGAGCCTTTAGAGGTAGTATTTGCAGATTTAATAAGTCCTAAAAAAACAAGTGTAGGAGGAGCTCGTTATATATTAAGTATAATGGACCACTATTCTAGATATGGGTTTTGCTATTTAATGAAAAGCAAAACTGAAACGTATCAAAATCTCTTTAATTGGATTAAATTTGCAGAAAGGAAAACTAAAAAGAAATTAGTAACTCTTATAACAGATAATGGTACGGAATTTACAAATAATAAATTCCAGAACAGACTAAGAATGTTAGGTATTCAACATAAAATGTCTGCACCATATAGGCCACAACATAATGCCTTTATAGAGAGAAGAGGCCAAACATTACAATCAATGACACGATCTATGATGTCTGATTCAGGATTACCTGACAATTTATGGGGAGAAGCAATAATGTGTGGTAATCATATATTAAATAATGTTGTTAATTCAACAACAGGTGAATTACCATTCACACTGTGGCATGGTACAAAACCTGATTTAAGTTACATGCACACATTTGGAGCACCAGCATGGGTGCATATCCCTACACAACTTAGACACAAAGGACAGCATAGAGCTAAAAGATTATATTTTGTAGGATATACATCTAATCATAGATCTTATAGATTCTGGGAACCAGGTACATCTAGAGTTTACACCAGTGCTAGTGCAAAATTCCTAGAACATGTAGGATGGAATAGATTAGAGAAAGATTTAAATAATGAAGTAATTTTTGAATCCTACAAAAGGCAGAAAAATCAGAATAGTTATAAGAAGAGTCCAATTAAAGAAGAAGTCCATGAAGAGCTAATAGGACCAGAACAAGAGGAAACAGTTGATCAGGAAGAGTTAGATAATCAAGAAGAGTTAATAAATGAAAGTCCACCTGTAAGTCCTGTAATACCTAGACGTACTACACGTGTAACTAGACCACCTGATAGGTATCAAGCAAGTATAGTTTGCCAAGTAACTAAAGTTCCAACTAGTGTAGATGAACTTAGGATGTATCCTGCTAAGGATCAGGAGAATTGGCAAAAGGCAATGGAAAAAGAATTAAATTCATTAAAGGTAATGAAAGTTTATGAAGATGCTAAATTACCTCCAGGAGAAAAATCCATTGGGTGCAAATGGATATTTAAAGTAAAAACTGGAAATGATGGGACTGTTACCCATAAGGCTAGGTTAGTAGCTCAAGGATTTAATCAAACTGCATCTGATTATGATGAAGTTTTTGCACCAAGTCTTAAAGCAACATCTTTAAGAGTAGCATTAGTGTGGGCAGCTAAGAAAAACTATGTCATTAACCATTTAGATGTAGAAACTGCTTATCTACATGCACCATTGCAGCACACTATATATTTAAGAAAACCAGTAGGTATAAAAGACAATAAAGTAAATAGTAATGATTGTTGGAAACTCAAAAAGAGTCTTTACGGGTTGAAACAATCTGGGTTTGAGTGGAACCAATATATTGTGAAAGAGTTAAACAATATAGGTTTTAAATCTGGTTTAGCAGATCCATGTGTGTTTAAAAGAGAAAATAATGGAACGGTGTCATTATTGTTATTATTTACAGATGATATTGCTTTGATAACTAAGACTAATAATGAAGCTAATGAGATTATATCATTATTAGCCAAAAAGATAAAATTAAAGCATTTAGGTGAAATTAAAAAGTATCTAGGATTGACAATTAACAAAACAAAAAATGGTTTTAAGATATCTCAAGAAGATAAAATTTGCCAATTAATTAAAACGTTTAAAATGGAACTTTGTAAACCGGCAAAGACTCCAATGAGTCAGGAAGTTTGCCAAACTGATGATCAAAGTCCCAAATTTGATAAGTCTATATATCAATCTTTGATTGGAAGCTTATCATATATAAGCAATTGGTCTAGGCCAGATATAGCTTATAGTGTAAATCAGCTGGCACTTTTTAATTCAGATCCACAACAATGTCATTGGCAATCATTAAAGAGAATTTTAAGATATCTTAAAGGAACAATGAACCATGCATTGTACATAGAACCAAAGGGTGATTTGAGTCTTAGTGCCTATGCAGATGCAAGTTTTGCAACTGATATAAACACTAGAAAATCAACATCTGGGATGGCTATATTATTTGGTAAGACACTAATAGGGTGGAGGTCAATCAGACAACAGCATATTAGCTTGTCCACGATGGAAGCGGAATTTTCATGTCTGTCATTATTATGCACTGACTTGATTTTGTACAAACAGTTATTATTAGACATGGGTATAACTGTAAAAGATTCCATTATTGTGTACGAGGATAACCAAGCAGCTATAAAGTTAGCTACTAGTATTGCTGTAAAAACTAGATCAAAGCATACTGATTTAAGATACTTAAATGTTAGAGAATCTGTAAAGAATGGGCTAATTAAATTGGAATACTGCATGACGGAAGAAAACATTGCAGACCAATTTACAAAAGCTCAAGGAGTAACTAAGTTTAAAGAGAGTTGTAACAAATATGATTTAAAGATGTAAATAGTTATATTTATTATTATTTCCTAAAAGGGGAGAATGTTAGGGATAACATTGTTTTACCCTAACTGGTTTAGGTAAATAATAATATGTAATCATAGTTTATATGTTAAAGTGTCTGCAACTTTAACTGTGGAACAGTAATTAAGGGAGTGGTTGTGAAAGCACTTTAAAAGAAGCAAGACGGCAGCTTGCTATCTCTCTGGTTTTGATGGTTCCTGATTACTGCAAGGACACAAGACTGCATTGCTCGAACGGGAGAGAAAACAAAGGACTGGCTTGTAAGTGTATTGACATAGGGTATTCAACACGGACTTTGCTAACTGAATATCCCTGAATGGACTGACTAAATGATACATGACTATTGGACTGTTATTTTGACTATGCTATGAACTCATAATGGAATAAACTATATATTTGATAGCACAAGCGTATCTGTCATTTTTACTGTATGTTTATAAACATACAAGCTTAGCTCACTCATTTATCTGTGTGCCTATCTGACTAAGCTGCACATTCTGTTTAGCTTGTCTCCCTAACCCTGGTTGGGGAAACCAGGCTTAACAGATACCCACCCTGGAATCTTCATATAATGTCTATGTTTAATCTCTTTCCAAATCTTCATTAGTGAATTTTGAATTACATGTCTATTAAAGTAGGAATAGGTCTCTATTTCCAGGGTTCCACATGAAGGCATGCCACCCCACCTGCAAGACATGCCCTTCTAGAGTTAGGATTCTTTTGTTTCTCAGATTTGCCCATTCTTTAATCCATGTTAATGCCACTTTATAGTATAGTTCCCAGGCAGGGAATCCAAATCCACCTCTACCTCTATTATCTTGTAGTGCGCTTAGTTTTATTCTCGCCCTTTTTCATCACCAAATGAATTTTGTGATAATTTTATTTAGTTCATTAAAAAAAATTATCCAGTTTTACTGGGATAGTTTGAAAAAGAAATAATAGTCTTGGCAAGATGTTCATTTTGATGGTCGCAAATATTGATAATTGTATTTCCCCCCATTTTTCTAAATCCCTTTTTATTTCTTGTACTAATTTTAGATAATTGTCTTCTTTTATTGTTGAACATCTTGCTGTGAGCCAAATTCCCAAATATTTAATTTTTTTAACAATTTGTACCCCCATAATGGCAGGCCAATCCGATCCTGCCATTAACAGCCAATCAGAAGTGCAGGGCCAGAACCCTGCACTTTACTCCAAGCTCAAGTTATCTTTATTAACCCTTATTCATTCACAACACCCCTTTCCCCTGGCTTGTGTTTGCAGGGCGCAGTTACATAGTCCTTTAAGAAGGATGGTTGCTTTATTAGTCTTTTTATTTTTTGCTGTGTCATTTGGCTGCAATCTCGCTGAGGTAGATCGTTATTTGGCGACTGGGTCGCCTCTGGTTCAGAGTTCATTTTGTTCTGTATCTTACTTTGCATTCTTGAAATCCCCGTGCTTTGATTGGTCAAAGCGCGGGGCAATCTGATTGGTCAGGCGAGCCGCGCCGATTGGCTCACTAAGAATCTCCCGTGATTGGTCCATTCGAATTGCGGGAGATTCAAAGTGATGCCATTGGCCGCGGCCGCCGCGGCTAGAGAATAAAAAGCCGGAAAACTTTCTGTTGCGCTAGTTCGGTTTTCCTGTACCCAATAAAGAGTTAATGCACAAGTCACCGACTCCTGGCATCATTCCGACGGACGCAACACTGGCAACGAAGGTGGGATCCTGATCCTGAACCGAAGCACGTGTCCGACGGAAGCCAGATGAAACTCCAAGATGGCAAACATCGCGCCACCCACACCCTTCAACCCCGCCAGCGAGGACTGGGAATCGTACTCAGACAGATTCCGCATGTTCCTCAAATGCAGCGACCTGAAGGACGCCACCGGCCCGAAGAAGCGAGCCATTTTCCTAACCCACTGCGGGCCCGCAGTGTTTAAGATGGCCAAAGCGCTAGCCAAACCCGCCGACGTGACCACGATGGACTGGGACGACCTCGAGCCAATACTCCAGCGACACTACACTCCAGCCGTGCCCATCCTCATCCGACGACACGAGTTCTATTGGCGGGACCAACGGTCGGGTGAGAGCTTCAGCAACTTCGTCGCAGAACTACGGCGCCTAGGGGAGCTGTGCGAATTCGCCAGCATGGACAAAGCCCTGCGAGACCGAATCGTGCTCGGCCTTTGGGACCCTGTCCTCCAAAGTCGGCTGATGGCCAAGGGCAACATCGCCCTCGCCGATACCATCACAGAAGCCACAGCAGGCGAAGCTACCCGACAATCCACCAACCGCATGTGCAGACCGAACGCCAGGGACTGCAGCGGGAACAACCACCCTGCAAGGTTGACCGAGGCCCAACCTACCAGGGCAACGTCCACTCTGCATCAGGCACTTCCGACGAGGAGGAGGAAATCCACTGTCTCCAAGCAGGCCGCGACCCGCGGAACCAGCGGGGTCGTAAGTCGAGGACCACCTGTGCTGGTTGCAGAGGCGACCACCCCAGGTAAGAATGCCGGTTCTTCGACTCAATCTGCCGGCATTGCGACAAGAAGGGGCACATCACCCGCGTCTGCCGACTCAAAAAGAACCGCAGCCCTACACGATGGGAACAGAGCGAATGGAGATGAGAGAGCACACCACCCTGGACCAGAGATCGCCCCGCTGACAACTGATGGGACCAGAACGGATGATCCCAACGAGGCGGCGAGACCCGGCAAAGAGAGGAGACCCATCAGACGGTCACCATCAGCCACGCCTCAACCAATGATGCCCGGAAGGTCTATGTGGAGGTAGGCATCGAAGGCAAACCATGTAAAATGGAGGTGGACTCCGGGTCCTACCTCTCCATGGTAGCATGGCAAGAAATAAAACGCTTGGTGCCTACCATCCAGAGGAAAGGCCTAGACAACCAGAGACTAATCGTGAAAGACTACCAGGGAAACCGCATCCCTGTAGTCGGAACTGGACAGTTCAAGGTAACCTACGAAGGGCACACTGAGAGACTTCCCTTGACCATCGTCGATCGTGACCGCCCAAGCCTACTGGGACACCAATGGTTCGCACCACTCGGCATCGCAGTCACGGGCATCGACCACATCGCCGACGACGACTGGGAGCAACAACTAGCCCGGGAATTCCAAGAGGTGTTCGACGGAAACCTAGGCAAGTACCGAGGGCCCCCTATATCATTCAGCCTAGACCCAAACGTCCCCCCGAAACGCCTAAAACCAAGGTGGGTACTATTTGCGCTTAAACCGAAGATTGACGAGCAAATTGACAAGCTCGTCAAGCAAGGGGTCCTACAACCCATAAACCACACCCAGTGGGAGACCCCCATAGTCACCCCAATTAAGCCTGATGGGTCGGTGAGAATCTGTGGGGACTATAAGGCCACCCTAAATGGCGCCTTGCAGCAAAGCGCTTACCCCGTCCCAGTAGTGCAACACCTACTACATTCACTGGGAGGGGGCAAGGTTTTTGCTAAACTCGACCTCGCCCAGGCATACCAACAATTGCTGGTCGACGAGGAAACGGCAGAAGCACAAACCATAGTCACCCACCGGGGAGCCTTTAAATGCAACCGACTCCAATTCGGAGTCAGCGTGGCACCTGGAATATTCCAAAGCCTAATGGAAAGGCTGTTACAAGGCATCAAGGGGGTGGTACCCTACTTCGACAATGTCCTAGTGTCGGCAACCAACCAGGCCGAACTAGAGAGTCGCCTAAGGGAGGTGCTAACCAAGTTCAAAGAGACCGGGCTCAAAGTGAAGAGGGAAAAATGTCAATTATACACGGAGCGGGTTGAATTCCTAGGATATCTCCTAGACCATCACGACATTCACCCCGCCAACAAAAAGATCAAAGCCATCAAAGAAGCCCCCACACCCAAGTCAAAGACAGAACTGCAGGCGTTTCTGGGGCTGCTTAACTTTTATAATGTCTTCCTGCCCCAAAAGGCGACAGCGGCGGAGCCTTTGCATAGGCTCTTGGACAAGGCGGCGACCTGGACTTGGGGGAAACGCAAGGAAGCCGCCTTCAAGAAAACAAAGGACCTACTCACTTCAGATGCCGTCCTCATCCAGTACAACGAGTCCCTACCACTAGCCGTCACCTGCGACGCATCACCTTTCGGCGTCAGAGCTGTCCTCAGCCACACTCTTCCCGACGGAAAGGAAGCACACATCGCATTCTTTTCAAGGACCCTCAGCAAACCGGAGCGGAACTACAGCCAACTGGACAAAGAGGCGTTGGCTGTCATCGCAGCGGTGAAGAGGTTCCACGAGTACCTCTACGGCCGGACCTTCACCATCGTCACCGACCACAAGCCGCTGTTGGGAATACTCGCCGGGAACAGGGCCACCCCGAACATTCTGTCTCCCCAAATGACAAGGTGGTCCGAATTCCTGGCCGCATACAACTACAGACTCACACACCGACCCGGTAAGACTATCTCCCACGTGGATGCCTTAAGCCGTTCACCGCTACCCGAACCGGACACTGACCCAGCACTCACAACGACCACCCTGAGTATAGAGACTTTACCCGACCTACCCATAACCGCGTCAGACATTGCCCGAGAAACTAATAAAGACAAACGTCTGGCGCAGGTCTTGCATTGGGTAGAGAAAGGGTGGGCGGAAAGAGAAAATGATGAGACTTTCAAAACATTCCGGAACCGACAAACGGAACTTTCATTGCTAAAAGAGTGTATACTATGGGGGGACAGGGTGGTCATCCCGGAAAAACTACAAGGGAAGGTACTGGAACTGTTACACGAGGGGCACCCGGGCATCGTCAGAACGAAAGCCCTGGCCAGAAGTTACGCTTGGTGGCCAGGGATGGATAAACAGATCGAGGCCTGGGTAGCAAGGTGTCAACGATGCCAGGAAACCAGGCCAAGCCCACCCGCAGCACCCATCCTAGAGTGGGAAACCCCCAGGGGACCTTGGTCTAGAATCCATATAGATTTCGCCGGGCCCACAAGAGGCCACACTTTCCTAATAATGGTAGACGCTTACTCCAACTGGCTGGAGGTAAGCAACATGATAACAACCACCACGGAGGCCGTGACAAAAGAACTCTGCAAACTTTTCGCAACTCACGGCCTCCCTGACATCTTCGTGTCTGACAACAGGCCCCAATTCACCTCACTGGAATTCGAAAAATTCCTAGCGGAACGGGGCATATGGCACGCACTGACAGCCCCGGTGCACCCGGCGATGAACGGAAGGGCGGAATGGATGGTTCAATTCACGAAAAAAACCTTCTGGAAAATAGACCACGGGGAGATCCAGGACAAAATAAAATAAATTACTATTCACACAGCACATAACCCCGAACACCACAACAAACAAGAGCCCGGCGGAACTACTAATGGGGATGAAAATAAGGTCCCCACTCGATAGACTACACCCCACATACAACCCAGAGAAACCCCAAGACTCTACCAGCAAACACCGAACCTTCACACCAGGCGACGTGGTCTATGCGAAAAACCTAACTGGGGATCCAATGTGGGTGCCAGCAACAATAACACAAATAACAGGCCCACGCTCGTACCAGCTGCAAACAACTGACGGACGAGCATGGAAATGCCACATCGATCAGTTAAGATCGAGGACGGCCACACAAGATAGACAACCAAATGCAACCAGCCCCCTCAATGCAAACCAAGAGGGGAGGGAATACCCCGGAAACCAAAACACAGAAGAAGGTAACCAGCGATACTCACCTGCAAGCAACCAGCACGAACCCTCACCGACAAGGGAAAGCCAGGCCAGCTCAACCATCCCGGAAATACGAATACGAATACCTTTATTGTCACTATCCACGTGTACAACTTGCATCATACGCATACACAGTGAGATTAAGCGACTCGTCGTTCAGTACAACCATACATGTTAAAAAGAGAATGTGCATAAAAATATCTAAAAATATCTAAAACAACAAAGAAGAATAAAATGAGTAAAATTACCAGCTTATTGCACTTAATTTGTGCCTATTCACAGTAGGAGTTATTGCACTTGTCAGCCAGCACAGTAATAGTCATGATATATTGCACAAAAATTTCCCAATTGTCCCAAAGTATTATTTACAATATGTTTGACAGGACTTAAAGTCAGTGCATATGTAAGTTCAGGGTAGTTATAGCTTTGGGAAAAAAACTGTTTTGAAGACGATTTGGAAAGATCGAGTGGGAGCGGCGAAAACCGCAGTTCAACCAACCCGGGTAACCCAGGAGGGAGCTGCGAAGAGCGGCCCGGCAGGACAGACCAGGCGGTCCCCACGACGGAATAAGGAGGAACAGGTAACCCGACCGAACAGGCCGGGATCTAGCCAACAACTGACCTGCGCAAGTCCAGTAGGCAAAGACGGAGCCCCGCCTACCTACGGGACTACGCAACGTAAGGATGAACCAAGAGGGGAGGGGTGTTCTGTATCTTACTTTGCATTCTTGAAATCCCCGCGCTTTGATTGGTCAAAGCGCGGGGCAATCTGATTGGTCAGGTGAGCCGCGCCGATTGGCTCGCTAAGAATCTCCCGCGATTGGTCCATTCGAATCGCGGGAGATGCAAAGCGATGTCATTGGCCGCGGCCGCCGCGGCTAGAGAATAAAAAGCCGGAAAACTTTCCGTTGTGCTAGTTCGGTTTTCCTGTACCCAATAAAGAGCTAATGCACAAGTCACCGACTCCTGGCATCATTCCGACGGACACAACACATTTCTTCATCGTTGCCATTATTTTCGGTAATTCCCTGAGGTGCATCTGTTTCCCTTTCTGGTTCCACTTCCTGTGCCTCTATTACACCGTCGTTCCATTTGAATGGGTTTTCTTCAACTTGGAATTCATCTTCTTCCGTATCTCCCCCCCGCTCAGTTTGGTCATATGGGAGTTCAGGAAAACCCGACGGAAGCCGTGATCGTAATTGATTGATATGGCGTTTCCATAGTCTATCGTCAAGGCATTGTACAAGGTAGGATCTCAGGCCGGTTACACGAACTACTGTCGCCTCCACCCACAGCAGATCGCCCGATAGGTTTTTTGCGTATGCCAAATCGCCTACCTGGAAGGCACGACAGCGGCCGCTGATCCTAGTGGTTTCTCCAGTTCGTAAGCTGGATGTAACCCGTCGAGGTGGGAGCAGAGTTTTCGTCCCATTAGCAGTTTGGCTGGAGTTTTGTTGCTGACGCTATGAGGTGTGATGTGTTGTAGAAAAAAAATTCGATTGATCTTGTCGTCAATGTTATCGTAGTCGACCTTCTGTAAGGTTTTCTTGACAAATTGGATCACGCAATCTGCTTTGCCATTGGTCACAGGGTGCGCAGGCGAGGTGAGCGCATGTCGGATGCCGTGGTCAGCCAGGTACTGCTCGAACGACAGCGCTGTGAATTGAGGCCCGTTGTCAGATACCAGGACGTCGGGTAATCCGTGGGTTGCAAATAGTCTTTCCAAGTTTTTGATAACCGCTTCAGTGGTTGTATTTGTCATGCGATGAATCTCAAGCCAATTCGAGTAGGCGTCGACGGTTAGTAGAAAGGTATGGTCTTTGGTCAGCCCCGTGAAGTCCAAGTGGATGCGGGACCAGGGTCCTCGTGGTGTCTCCCATTTGGTAGGTATGGCTTTAGGTGGGGCGTTGCTCACTTCCTGGCATTTATGACAAGCCTTAACCCAATTTTCGATTTGCTTGTCAATGCCTGGCCACCATGCGTAGCTTCGTGTGAGGGCTATCATTCGCACGATACTGGGGTGGCCATCGTGCAAGGTTCTCAGCAGCGCTTTTTGGAGTCGTTCTGGGATAACGACTCTATCGCACAGCCTTTTTGGGAGAACAACTCTCTTTGTCGAGTCTTGAATGGTGTGAAGTCATCTGATAATTGGTCCATTGGCCATCCATGTTCTACCCAGCTTAGGACTTGCGCTAAGGTGGGGTCATGTTTGGTTTCTCTCGCGATATCTCGGGCAGTTAATGGCGGCGAGTTGAGTGTCTCAATTTGCAACATGGTTACCATTTGTGCAGGATCGTTGAGAGTCTCTGGAAGCAGTGCCCGGCTCAATGCGTCGGCGTGGGGAATGGCTTTCCCCGGGCGGCACTGCAGCCAATAATTATAAGCAGCCAAGAATTCTGACCAGCGAGTCATCCTAGGGGATAATATGTAGGGAGTCAGCTTATCTCCGGCTATTATCCCCAATAATGGTTTGTGGTCAGTCACGATAGTAAAAGCCTGGCCATACACGAACTCGTGGAATCTTTTAACGGCCGATACAATTGCGAGGGCTTCTTTATCGATTTGGCCATAATTTTGCTCAGTTTTTGAAAGTGTCTTTGAAAATGCAACAGGGGCTTCGTTACCATTAGGCAGTACATGGCTCAGAATGGTGCCCACTCCAAAAGGTGAAGCATCACGTGTTATATTTAATGGCAAAGTCTCGTTGTACTGCATGAGTACAGAGACAGAAGTCAGTTGTTTTTTCACGTTACAGAATGCCTGTTCTTCTCTATGACCCCATGACCAGTTTGCTTTCTTATCTAACAATCGGTGTAACGGTTCAGCAACCGTTGCTTTATGCGGTAAAAATGCATTATAAAAGTTGATGAGGCCTAGGAATGCCTGGAGATCAGCCTTATTCCGAGGTCTGGGAGAGTTTTTTATTGCTCCAAGTTTACTTTCGGTAGGGTGAATACCCTGACTGTCAATTAGGTACCCTAAAAACTCAACACTATCTGTGTGCAATTTACACTTGTTTCTTTTTACCTTAAGACCAGCATCTTGGAATTTTTTAAGGACTAATTTTAACCGGTTCTGTAAGATTTTTTTTGTAGGTGCAGCAATTAATACATCATCAAAATAGGGGACCACACCTTTAATTCCTTGTAGTAACCTCTCCATCAGGCTCTGAAAAATCCCCAGGGCTACACTGACTCTGAATTGTAGCCAGATACATTTAAAGGCACATCGGTGCGTCACAATCGTTTGTGCCTGTGCCGTTTTTTCATCAACAGGTAGTTGCTGATATGCCTGAGCTAAGTCTAATTTGGCGAAGGCTTTTCCGCCCCCCAGGGAGTGGAGGAGGTGCTGTACCACTGGCACCGGATATGCATTCTGCTGTAGGGCGTGGTTCAGGGTGGCCCGGTAGTCCCCACAAATCCGGATCGACCCATCTGGCTTAATGGGTGTTATGATTGGGGTTTCCCAGGGGGAGTGATCGGTAGGTTCTAGCACCCCCTGAGCTATTAGTTTGTCGAGTTGTTCATCGATTTTCGGCTTTAAGGCAAACGGAACTCGACGGGGCTTAAGGCAGATGGGAGCTATCTTCGAGTCAAGGCTGAACGAAATTGGGGTCCCCTTGTACTCGCCTAAGCTTTCCGCGAAGACGTCCTTGAACTCATGGATGAGATCTTCCTCCCAGTCACTTTCGCTGATTCGGTTTATGCCTGCCACTTCAATGCCAAGTGGCGCAAACCATTGGAGACCTAGCAGACTAGGCTGGTCTTTGTCGATCACAGTTAGCGGTAAGTACGCTGTGTGCTTCTTGAAGGAGACCCGGACATTGAAAGGGATTCGATTCGCTTGATCGTCCTTAAGAATAAGTTTTTGGAAATGGAGGTCTTGGTGCTGGATCGTGGGGATAAGTTGCTTGAGGGTCTTCCAGGACACCATCGAGAGGGACGATCCCGAGTCAACTTCCATGTGGCAAGGCTGGTTCTCGATGGCTACTGTGATTCGGATCTTTTTGGCATTCAAGGCAGAGGCGTGATCGATAGTGATAGTATGGTGAGCCCCTTCTCGCTGTAAAGCTTGGTTTCTGTAGGAGTGGTTTACTGGTTCTCGCCTTACAGGATGGTTTCCTGTCAATTGGCAATAGTTAGTCCCTTTTGAGGCCTGGCCAGGTCCTTGTAAATTTCGGCAGACCCGTCCGATGTGGCCTCTCTTCCCGCACTCATGGCAGAGCGCTTCGCGGAATTTGCATTCAGATCTGGCACGGTTGGCTCCACAGCCAGTGCAAGGGTGTAGGGGCTTCAGATGGTGGTCCTGGTCGGACCGCAGTCGATGGACCTCTTCTTCGTCGCTGTCTGACGACGAAGAGAGGTCCTCATGGTGCGTCGTCGATAGCTGCCCTTCTGACCTGGGTAAGATGTCGCTTGTTGGTTGGTGTACCTGAGCGCGGTTGTGGCGTAGTTGTGCAGCTGACTTCCTGGTTGCTTCTGCTGCAGTAGCATTGGCAATGGCGTCGGCAAGGCTGATGTCGCCTTTCGCCATCAGCTTGCTTTGCACGCCTGGCGCATCTAATCCCAGAACTATGCAATCTCTCATTGCCTCTTCCAAATCGGCGAATCCGCAGAGGCCTCCCAAATTTCGGAGGTCCGCTATGAAGTCGGCGACGCTTTCTCCTTTTCGCTGGCTTCTCTGATAGAACTCGTGCCGTCTCACGAGCGTAGGCACGGTCAGTGCGTAGTGATCTCTTAGAAGGGGCTCGAGGTCGTCCCAATCCATGGTCTTCACTTCTCTTGGTTTTGCTAGCACTTTAGCCATCTTAAATACGGCTGGACAGCAATGTGTGAGGAACACCGCCCGTTTCTTCCCGGGTGTGGCATCCTTTAAGTTGTTAGTTTCTAAGAACATTTGGAAACGATCCATGTAGGGCTCCCAGTCCTCCTGCACTGGATCGAACAGAGCGGGTGGTACGACGATGCCGGACATGGTTCCATTGTGTAGCGCCGTCAGTCACGTGCTCGGTGTTCTTCTTAGTTCCGTCGGTTCAGACGTCTCCATATCCCACCTTCTTCGCCAGTGTTGTTTGGACCATGGGTGAGAAAGAATGGAGAAAAGCCTTTGGAATGGTGAACTTCAGCTCTTTATTTACATAGTGACTTCTGCCTCAAAATAACCCTCCCTATGTAAGCAAATCCAATAACCATTAACTAATAACAATCGAGGAGCGCGAGCTCCCTTAACCAATAAGAACACTCTGTTTATGGCCAATCGGATTCCCCGGAATGGGCCAATCCGATCCTGCTGTTAACAGCCAATCAGAAGTGCAGGGCCAGAACCCTGCACTTTACTCCAAGCTCGAGTTATCTTTATTAACCCTTATACATTTACAACAGATAGCACCACCACTAGATGGATTCGCAACTGGCTGACAAACCGTAATCAAAGAGTAGTCCTTAATGGATCTAAGTCTACATGGAGGGAAGTAAGCAGTCATGTGCCACAGGTTCCATCTTAGGCCCAGTACTCTTCAATATCTTCATTAACAACTTAGAAGAGGGAATAGAAGGGGAACTTACCAAATTTGCAGATGATACTAAGATGGCAGGAATAGCTAACACCCAAGAAGATAAGCTCAAGATCCAGATGGATCTTAACAGACTAGAATACTGAGCCATATCTAACAAAATGAAATTCAATGTAGAGAAAAGTAAAGTCCTACACTAAGGCAAGAAAAACCAAAAGTACACATATAGAGTGTAACTGTGAGAGGGATCTTGGAGTCTTAGTGGACAACCAGCTAAATATGAGCCAGCAGTGTGCAGCAGCAGCCAAACAAGCTAATACAATCCTAAATTGTATTAACAGAGGGATACAATCAAGATCAAGGGAGGTACTAATACCACTCTATAAAGCAGTGGTTCTCAACCTTCCTAATGCCATGACCCTTTAATACAGTTCCTCATGTTGTGGTGACCCCAACCATAAAATTATTTTCATTGCTACTTCATAACTGTAATTTTGCTACTGTTATGAATCATAGTGTAAATTTCTGAAATGCAAGATGTATCTCCATTGTTACAAATTGAACATAATTAAAGCTGATTTACCATTCTCTGTTACTATTCCAAGGGGGCAGCATTCACATCAACCACAGCTGAATATAAAAAGACCGATCAGCATCCAGATTAAGTTCCCATGGTACAGATACTTTTTTTTTCAGTAGTTGATGATTTTCCAGTACATGAGTTTACATTTACCCAGTAATTATAATTCATGAAGTGTCGTTTTACCCCCAATACTGCTGCTTTCAACATAGCAGATGATTTCTACACAGTAGCTATTCTCTACACATGTGTGACTGGTCCACATAAGTACATTATGATGCCAACCCTGTCATATACACCTATATTTGTATGGGATGTATGTGATGGGGTTGGCACGATGATGTCATCATGATGGGTACTCGTATGTGGGAGTATCTGCATGTGGGCTGACCTTCCTGAGATGGATAGAGGACCGGTGTCTTGATTCCTAAGACCATCAAAAATATGTGTTTTCCAATGGTCTTTGGCAACTCCTGTGAAAGGGTCATTCAACCCTCAAAGGGGTCGCAACCCACAGGTTGAGAACCACTGCTATAAAGCCTTAGCAACCATACCTAGAGTACTGCATCCAGTTTTGTTCACCACATTATAAAAAAGATGTTGAGACTCTTGAAAAAGTACAGAGAAGAGTAACCAGGATAATTAAGAATTGGAGACTAAAACATTTGACAAATAGTTTCAGGAACTGGGTTTGGCTAGTCTAGTAAGGAGAAGGACCAGGGGAGAAATGATAGCAGTCTTCCAATATTTGAGGGGCTGCCACAGGGAGGAAGGGGTCAAGCTATTTTCTAAAGCACCTGTAGGCCAGACAAGGAATAATGAATGGAAACTGAACAAGGAGAGATTTAACCTGGAAATAAGGAGAAACATTCTGACAGTGAGAACAATCAACCCATGGAACAGCTTGCCCTCGGAAGTTGTGGGAGCGTCATCACTTGAGACTTTCAAGAAGAAATTGGACTGCCATTTGTCAGAAATGGTGTAGGGTCTCCTACTTGGGCAGGGGGTTGGACTAGATAACCTGCAAGTTCCCTTCCAACTCTGATTATCTGATATCTGTTTTGTTTTGCCAATTTATTTAGGGTTTGATTCCATTTAGATGGAGAATTAAGTCCATTTATGTCTACTGACGGTATTTTCAAGTTATTTTCCATTTTCTTTCTTTGTTGGTACTGCCTAGTTCCTGGTGTTCTTTGCCTCTGTTTGTGCCCTTGTTCTCTTCTTGTGGTCTTTCCTCCTCTTCCTGCTCTTTTTCTTTCCTTTCTAATTGTTGGTCCTCTTGACTGGTTGATTCCAGTTCTTCTCTCCTGCTACCCAATTCTTCCGTGCCTACCAGTTGGGTGTGGAAGTCTTGCACTTTATCCAAGGTATCTATCTTGATCTTCTTCCCTTGCCACAACACCAACATTCCCTAAGGTGTTATCCATCTGAATAGTATGTTGCTTTTATTAAGTCAGGTGGCCAAGAAACAATATTCTTTCCATTGTTCATGTACTCTTTTCAGGATTTGCTTTAGTGTAATGATTTCTTTTCCTTTATAGGACATAGGCTCATCTCTGGTAATTTTGTAGATTATATCCCTCACTTTTTTTTGCACAAACCGGATGTGGACTTTCTTTGGCAATCTGAATCTTTTGGCATAGTTCGTGTAAAACTGGTAGACTTTGTCCAACTCATTGATTATCTCACTCTTATCTCTTTGGAGAGCCTCTGCAATTATTTCAGCCATTATTGCTGTTAAGTCTTCCTCCTTCGTCTCTTCCACATTCTGAAATTGCAGGTAGAACAAGGCTTTCTCCATTTCCAGCTGGACCAATGAGTCTTCCACTTCTTTATTCCATTCTTTCATTTTCTGTTCTACCAACTCTAGTTTCTGTTCCCCTATTTTCTATCTCTGTTTTTATTCTACCTTGCAATCTATAACTCTATATCTCTTATTATGTCTCAATTAATCCACTAAATTCCAAAGATTACTTACTTAAACTATGCAATTTTACGAATTAATCCCATTAATCAAAGCAATACTGGTAATAATGGTTTAACTGTTCTATTACTTCTAATTATTCTTATATAGTTCTATTATATTTATAATTTAATACTTTAAATAGTTAGATATATAGTTAAACAATATATAGTTTAAACAGTTAGTTGATTGGCAGTTTACATATACAATCAGTTTCCTATTTCTAACAGTCAATATGCTTCGATAGAGTAACAGTTTAGTATCCCAATATACCTTTGATGACAATTATACTTTGCTAAGAAAAACAGAGTCCTAAATATGTCAATTTTTACAATCACTATATTATTCACTATATTATTTTCTTTAAATTATTTTGCAGAACTGACCTCTTTTTCTCCAATTATATATTCTTCTTTAAAGTCTATTCAATATTTATCTGTATAAATGTAAATGCTTATGAGTTATGAAGATTAAGTATAAAGCACCACCAAGAGAGGGAGAAGAAAAAAGAAAAATAAACTTAGCCACAATATTTTTAAATGTAATAATCACAATTGACAGTTGATTTTAAACAAAATTACTTTAGAGGTTCCAATCCAGTTGCTTTTATCCTACTGTCGTGCTGAAGGCTGTAGACTTAAAGAGTTAATTTTTACTTTCCACTTTCAAAATGTCCAGCTCTTTCAATTGTGCACTGTCACAGTCACTCTTCTTTCCTTAGTCTTTATCTCTGCTTCTTTGTTTTATCTAATCAACAATGTTATTCCTTTAAAAACTCGGGCAATTTCAACCACACTTCCAATTTGATCACTTTCACCTCCTCCTAAGGAAATTGATTAGTCTATTACTTTCTCCTCTTCTTTGTTCTTTCTTCACTATTGCTGGTACCCCTTTTTGTCCTCTCCCTTTTCCACTCTCCTCGCTATTTCACTGTCCGTGTGCCACTTTGAGCTTTCGCTTTCACTCTCTGAGCTCTCTGTTTCATAGCACATTCACAAAACTGAACTCCATCACTCTCACTGCTTCTGAAACACCGTTCTCCCTCTTTGCTTCCCTTTCTTTCTTGTGGGATGTCAGATCTCTGGGGAGGCCATTAGAATCTGACTCTTCAACTCTGGCTCTGAGGGTTCCTCCACTCGCACTGCTAGGGATCGCACCTTCCCACTACAACTTCAAAGGTTTCCCTCTTCCTCAACGATCCCTCCAGGTCCGATTTTTGCCTCGGACAGCCACTGGATTGCTGAATTTCAGCAACGAGAGGCAGCGCTGTCACCCTGTGCCGCTTTGGTCCCACATCACCACCGGAAGTGCCACCATAAATTTTTTTAATCATCTGTTAGGATTTTAACTAGTTCAGTCAATTCTTTATAAAACCCACCTGTCTTACTATCTTTTTCATATCTAGAATGTATTTGCATATATGAATACCAATTCATATTTATCCCTTCTTCTTCTAGTTCATGCTTTGTTTTGAGTTCACTCTTTTCATTTAAGATTTCACTATATCTAACAATATGTTCCATTTTAAAAACATTTGGATATGCAAATGCCTCTATTGTTAATAACCGGACAGGTATTTTCAAATAATGTTGTTCCCTTATTTTCTCCCATGTTGATAATAAAGCATCTCAAATATAATATCTCTGGAAGTATCCATATACTTTACTTTCCTTATACCATAAAAATGCATGCCACCCCAATTGCAGATCATGACCTTTCAATGTTAACAGTCTAGTATTTCTCAAAACAATTCATTCTTTCATCCACATTAATATTACTGCCTGGCAATATACAGTAATTCTCAACTGCATAATTCAAAACCTCCTCTCATTCTAGTGTCCTGTAACAGTTTTAGTTTAATCCCTGTCTTCTTTCCCTATTTCAACATCATTTTATTTAAATCCTCAAAGTATTCTTTCTCTAATTTTATTGAAATCTTCTGAAACAAGTATAATATCTTTGGTAGTGTATTCATTTTAATTGTGGATATTCTCCCTGTTAAGGATAGTTGTAAATTCTTCCATTTTTCCAAGTCTGTTGCAATCTGTTGTTTTAGTCAATAATAGCTGTCTTCCTTAAGTGTTCCACATCTCACTGTCAATTGTGTTCCCAGGTATTTCACCACTTTTGTGATCTGGATATTTAGTCTATCCATCAATACTTTGTTTTTCCATTATGTTCTTCACTAAAATCTTAGTTTTTTCTTTATTTATTTTCAATCCTGCAACCTCCATATTCTTCTGTCTTTTCTATCAATTTAGAAGCTGTTCTTCTAATATAAAGACTAGATCATCTGCAGATGCTTGTAGTTTATACTCCTCCTTTTTTATTTTCATTCCCTTTATTTCTTTATTATTCCTAATGTTTTTATTTAATACTTCCAGAGTCAGTACAAATAACAATGGCGACAAAGGACATCCTTGCCTAGTTCCTTTTTTCATATTTATATTTTCTGTCAAATCTCCATTTAAATTACTTTTGCTGATTGTTTATAATACATTGCCTCAATTGTTTCAATAAATCTTTCTCCAAATCCCATCTCTTCCATTTGCACCAACATAAATTGCCAATTTACATTATCAAAATCTTTCTGTGCATCTAAGAACACCAAGGCCATTTGCTTCTCTGGATGTGCTTCATAGTATTCCAAAGTATTCAATTTTGTCTTTTCTTTGGCTCTTTGGGAAGGATCCATTCTGATCTGTATGTATAAAATAGTTAAATACCTTTTAAGTCTTTCTGCCATTATTGACGCAAATATTTTGTAATCTGCATTCAACAGGGATATCGGTTTATAGTTTTTTATCTATTGTAAATCAATATCTTCTTTTTGGTATAAAAGTAATATATGCCTCTGTCCATGAGTTAGGTATTTTAGTTTTTGTCAAGACTTCATTCATTACTTTGAGCATTGTCGTGCTGAAAGATTCCTGCAATGTTTTGTAAAGTTCTGCTGGTAGCCCATCTGGGCCCGGTGCTTTCCCATTATTTCACTTCTGTCAGTTCCATCATTGTTATTTCCCCTTCTAACATTATCTTAATTTCATCAGGAATTTTGGGTAGTTCTGCTTTTTGCAAATATTGTTTAACTTTTCCTTCTTCAATATTCTCTTGATCATATAACTTCTCATAATACTTCTGTACTATTTCTTTTTTTCTTCATTCCCATAGCAAACCATTCCATATTCATTTATTAATTGCGCTATCCTTTTCAATTCTCTCTCCTTTTTCAATTTATATGCTAACCTTCTACTTGGTTTATTTGCATTTTCAAAAAAAATCTGTTTGGCTGTCCTAATTTTCTTCAAATCTTTTTCCATCAGCCCCATTTTATGCTTAACTATTTCCATTTGACTTTTAAGATTTTTTTTGTGGTTATTGTTAAGTACTGAGCAAGCGTTGAAATAAATGGAGACAGCCTCTGAACGGTGAACTTTC
Organism: Hydrophis major; assembly: GCA_033807585.1. Classification (NCBI taxonomy): domain Eukaryota; kingdom Metazoa; phylum Chordata; class Lepidosauria; order Squamata; family Elapidae; genus Hydrophis; species Hydrophis major. The sequence goes on from CM066328.1 coordinate 400,498,836, forward strand.
AGCTCTTTATTTACATAGTGACTTCTCAAAACAACAACAGTGAACTCTGCCTAATATAGGCAACCCTTGTAAGATTTGTCCAATAATGAGCTATGAACGCTAGCTCTTTCAACCAATAAGAATTCCCTGTTAAGGGCCAATCAGATTCCTCAGAACTAACCAATCCGATCTGGCCGCCTAACAGCCAATCAGAAGTGCAGGGCCAGAACCCTGCACTTTACCTCTAGCTCATACTTTATTAACTATAGTGCATACACAACACCCCTTCCCCCTGGCTTCTTAATTACGGTGTAGTTATGTAGTCCCTTAGATAGGACGGTTGTCTTTTAACACTTTCGGATTTTCGTTGGATTGGTTGATTGCAATCCTGTTGAGGTAGATTGTTGTTTGGCAGTGGTTCTGCCTCTTGCTCCGCTGCAATTCCCTGTGGTGCAAACGTTTCTCCTTCCTGCTCCATTTCCTGAGTATCACTTAGTTCGTCATTCCCTTCGAACAGGTTCCCTGGAATTTCATCTTCTTCCATACCTCCCCCCCCCTTGGTTTGGTCATGGGGGAGTTGTTGACTGGCCGTTCGAGTTGTGACCGCAATTGGTCGATATGCCGTTTCCACAATTTATTGTCACAGCATTTCACCATGTAGGATTTGGGGCCGGTCATTCGTACTACTGTCGCCTCTATCCATAATGGGTCGCCCGATAAGTTTCGTGTGTAAACGAGGTCTCCTACCTGGAAGGTGCGACAGTGGCCACTGGATCCTATTGGCTTTTCTGGTTCGTAAGCAGGGTGCAACCGGTCGAGGTGGGAGCGGAGTCTTCATCCCATCAGTAGTTCGGCGGGAGTTCTGCCGGTGACGCTATGTGGAGTTATGTGTTGCAAAAAGAGAATTTGGTTGACCTTGTCGTCGATATTGTCATGGTCTACTTTTTGCAAGGTCTTTTTTACAAATTGGACCATGCGTTAAGCTTGGCCATTGGTCGCAGGGTGCACAGGTGAGGTGAGCGCATGGCGGATGCCGCGGTCAGCGAGGTACTGCTCAAATATTAGTGCAGTAAACTGTGGCCCGTTATCGGACACCAGGACATCTGGCAATCCGTGGGTTGCAAAGAGTCTGTTTAGAATCTTGATCACCGCCTCGGAGGTCGTAGTCGTCATACAATGAATTTCTAGCCAATTGGAGTAGGCGTCGACTGTAAGCAGGAAGGTATAGCCCTTGGTTGGCCCCGCGAAATCCAGGTGGATTCTGGACCAGGGTCCATGTGGCGTCTCCCATTCAGTAGGTATGGCTTTTGGTGGGGCGTTGCTGACTTGTTGGCAATTGGGACACGCTTTAACCCACTGCTCAATTTGCCGGTCCCTACTCAGCCACCATGTGTAGCTTCGTGCAAGCACCTTCATTCGCACCATGCCGGGGTGGCCCTCGTGCAGAATTCGCAGCAGCGTCTTCTGGAGTTGCTCTGGGACAACAACTCTATCGCCCCAGATGATACAGCCCTTTTGGGAGAAAAGTTCAGTCTGTCGAGATTTGAATGTGTGGGAAGTCATCTGGTACTTGGTCCAATGGCCATCCACGTTCTACCCAGCCTAGGACTTGAGCTAGGGTGTGGTCTCGTTTGGTTTCTCTCGCGATGTCTCGGGCAGTCATAGGTGGCGAGTTGAGTGTTTCGATTTGCAACGTGGTTGCCATTGGTGCCGGATCGTCGAGAGTCTCTGGAAGCGGTGCTCGGCTTAATGTGTCGGCGTGGGAAATGGCTTTCCCCGGGCGATATTGCAGCTGATAATTATAATTCTGACCATCGGGTCATTCTAGGGGATAATATGTAGGGGTTGGCTTGTCCCCGGCTATTATCCCTAGCAACGGTTTGTGGTCAGTTACAATGGTAAAGATCCTTCCATACACATATTCATGAAATTTTTTACAGCTGAGACGATTGCGAGGGCTTCTTTATCAATTTGTCCATAGTTCCGCTCTGCTTTTGAAAGAGTCTTCGAAAAGTATGCAACAGGGGCTTCATTCCCATTAGGCAGTACGTGGCTCAAAATGGCGCCCACTCTAAAAGGTGATGCATCGCAGGTTATAACTAACGGCAAAGTCTCATTATGCTGCATAAGTACAGAGTCAGATGTGAGCAGTTTTTTAACATTCCGAAACGCTTGTTCTTCCCGGTAACCCCATACCCACAATGCTTTTTTATCTAATAACCGGTGTAACGGTTCAGCGACAGTTGCCTTGTGCGGTAAAAATACATTATAGAAATTGATGAGGCCTAAGAACGCCTGGAGATCGGCCTTGTTGCGTGGCCTGGGAGCATTTTTGATTGCTTTTAATTTACTCTCTGTAGGATGAATGCCCTGGCTATCAATCCAGTACCCTAGAAACTCAACACTGTTAGTATAGAATTGACATTTATTTTTTTCACCTTAAGTCCGGCCTCTTAGAATTTTTTTAGAACGCATTTCAAACGGTCCTGTAAGATTTTTTGGGTAGGGGCTGCAATTAATACGTCATCAAAATAAGGGACCACGCCCTTGATTCCTTGTAATAACCTTTCCATAAGGCTCTGGAAGATCCCCGGGGCTACACTAACTCTGAATTGCAGTCGGGTACATTTAAAGGTACCCCTGTGCGTTACAATAGTTTGGGCCCGAGCTGTTTTTTCATCCACTGGTAATTGTTGATAAGCTTGAGTTAAATCCAATTTAGCGAAAACCTTCCCGCCCCCCCCCCCAAGGAATGGAAGAGGTGCTGCACCACCGGAACTGGATACGCATTCTGCTGTAGGGCGTGGTTCAAAGTGGCCCGGTACTCCTCACAAATTCGGATTGACCTGTCTGGCTTAATGGGTGTTACAATAGGGGTTTCCCATGGAGAGTGATCGATGGGCTTCAACACCCCTTGAGCAATTAGCTTGTTGAGTTGTTCGTCGATTTTTGATTTAAGAGCGAACGGAACTCGACGGGGCTTCAAGCGAATGGGAGCTACCTTTGGATCTAGACTGAATGAGATCGGGGTCCCCTTATACTCGCCTAAGCTGTCCACGAAGACGTCACTGAACTCAGAGATAAGGTCTTCCTCCCATTCACAACCACCGACTCAGTTCACGCCGGCCACTTCAATGCCGAGTGGCGCGAACCATTGGAGGCCTAGTAGGCTAGGCCTATCTCTATCAATGACCATTAGAGGTAAGTACACTGTATGCTTCTTGAAGGAGACTCAGACTCGGCAGGACCCGACAACAGGGATTCGATTCCCTTGGTAGTCCTTGAGGATGAGGCGTTGAAATTGGAGATCTTGGCGTTGAATTGTGGGGATGAGTTGCTTGAGTGTCTTCCAGGACACCATCGAGAGGGACGATCCCAAGTCGACCTCCATGTGACAAGGCTGGTTCTCGATGGCTATCATGACTCGGATTTTCTTAGTGTCCAAGGCTGAGGCGTGACCGATAGTGATAGTATGGTGAGCCTCTTCTCTCTGCAAAGCTCGATTTCTGTAGGAGTGGTTTACTGGCTCTCGCCTTACAGGACGGTTTCCTGTCGATTGGCGATAGTTAACCCCTTTTGAGGCCTGGCTGAGTCCTGGCAAGCTGCGGCAGACCCCCCCCCCCCGATGTGGCCTCATTTTCTGCACTCATGGCAGAGTGCGTCGTGGAATTTACATTCGGACCTGGCATGTTTGGCTCCACAGCCAGTGCAAGGGCGTAAGGGCTTCGGGTGAGGTTCCCAGTTGGACCGCAGTCGATGGACCCCTTCTTCGTCGCTGTCAGACGACGAAGAGAGGTCCTCGTGGTGCGTTGTTAACAGCTGCCCTTCTGTGCTAGATGAGATTTTGCTGGCCGGTGGTGGTACCGGAGTGCGGCTTCGCCATAGTTGTGCAGCCGACTTTTTGGTCACCTCTGCTGCCGTGGCTTCGGTGATGGCGTCAGCAAGGCTGATGTCGCCTTTCGCCATCAGCTTGCTTTGCAGGCCCAGTGCATCTAGTCCCAGAACTATTCGATCTCTTTGTGCCTCTTCTAAATCGGCAAACCCGCAGAGGCCCCCTAAATTTCAGAGGTCCACCACGAAATCAGCCACGCTTTCCCCTTTTCGTTGGTTCCTCTGATAAAACTTGTGGCATCTCACGAGCGTAGGCACGGTTGGCGTGTAATAGCCTCTCAGGATGGGTTCGAGGTTGTCCCAGCTCATGGCCTTCACTTCTTGAGGTTTGGCGAGTGCTTTAGCCATCTTAAATACGGCTGGGCCGCAATGCATCAGGAACAACGCCCTTTTCTTTGCTGGCGTGGCGTCCTTCAAGTTGTTCGTCTCGAGAAACATTTGGAAGCGATCCATGTAGGATTCCCAATCATCTTGGTTTGGATTGAACGGAGCGGGTGGAACAATGCCGCTGGCCATGGTTCCGTTGTTGGCGTCATCTCTCACGTGCTCGGTGTTGCTTCCTGGCTTCTTCAGTTCAGACGTCTCCAAATCCCACCCTCGTCGCCAGTGTTAAGTACTGAGCATGGGTTGAAATAAATGGAGACAGCCTCTGAACGGTGAACTTTCAGCTCTTTATTTACATAGTGACTTCTCCACCAACAACAGTGAACTCTGCCTTATATAGGCAACCCTTGTAAGATTTGTCCAATAACGAGCTATGAACGCTAGCTCTTTCAACCAATAAGGATTCCCTGTTAAGGGCCAATCGGATTTCTCAGAACTAACCAATCCGATCTGGCTGCCTAACAGCCAATCAGAAGTGCAGGGCCAGAACCCTGCACTTTACCTCAAGCTCATACTTTATTAACTATACTGCATACACAACAGTTATCTTTGTAGTTCTTTCTACAGTTTCTTGTAATCAGCTTCTAAGATCTGTTGTGCTTGTCTTTTTTGATATTCCTTTTCTTGTATAAGTTATTATCAGACTTTTGATATGAGCCTTCATAGTGTCCCATACATTTTATAATGAAGTTTCCTCATTATTTTCTTTAAAGAAGAAAGCCAGTTCTTTTTCCATATTTTTATAATTTTTTTTTTCCTTCAAAATTGAGTTGTTCAGAGTCCATCTTGAATTGCATGATCTCTGTTGTGGGTGAGATGAGGGTATTTATGATCATGCAAGATGATGTCCCAATGTGTGTATTACCCTTCATTTTTAAAAAGGAGCAACTCTTTGAGGCTGGTTGGGCTAAATGAGTCCAATATATACCACACAGGCTCTCAAAGTTATTTCCAGAGAGAAATAAAATTTCAATTATCATGCTTTCTTAGAAACCAAAATGCTTTTGTTCAGATGAATTTGAATTTCTTACCCAAAAATGTTCATGAGCATTTCCACTGTAATTTTTGGTGACATTCATTGATATTCATTCACTCACAAATATTAATGTGTGAAATAATTTAACATAAGATTGTAATGGTGAAGTGAAATCTCAAATATGGATAAAAGATACCTAGGACTTTTAAAACTGGGATTTTGTTTAATCAAAAGAAACCTAGATCAGATCTTTCACTACGCAGGAGTGTTCATTTATTTATTTATTTAATCAAATTTCAAAGCCTCCCTTCTCACAGAGAGAGTTGTGTGGAACTGTTGTTCATTTAAGAAATATACAACTATATATACAATTATAAGAAATATACAACAATAATTGCAACTTTTATCTCCATTACAAGGGAACTGCCTCTGTTCCAGATCTTACTGTTCAAGACTTATGGTACTCATATTGTACTTTCCAGATTATTACCCTCTGTAGTGTTTCAGAACCTTCTAAAACCATGACCTCCTCATAAGTTATATTTAGCTGCTTGGTACTTTAAAAAAAAAAGCCAAAATTTATTAGAAACAAAAGAGAGATGAGCTGCTGAAGCCACCAGTGCAAGGTGAGGTGTGTGAGTGGCCTTGCTGTGGGGGCCCTGAAGTAAGCCTTGCTTAGCCTTTGGGACAGTTCCACTCCCCCACCTAGTGGCGAGCAAGCAGAAGTGTGCCTCCTGTCCATGGAAGAAAAATAAGACACTTCCTGAAAATAAGCCCTAGTGCCTACTTTGTGGCTCAATAGAAAATAAGACCCACTCTTATTTTTGAGGAAACATGGTACTTTTCCTCACCTTGATGATTTTTTTCTGATCAGGGTAAGTCAGTTCTGGTGAAATCTTTATACTAATGCTCAGGATGAAGCATCAGGCAGTTCTGAAAGAAATATTTATTTAATCTATATAGACCTACCAAACTGAACAAGCAGTCAGGAATGTTATTTTGCATACTTGATTCAGTATTCTAGGATTGCTTTCATAAATTGCTTTGATCTAATACCTTCTTGGAAATTTTCTGTAAACTTTTCAAGAGTGGGAAGCAATACCCAAATCACTTAAACCAGAAAGTAAATAAATAGATAAATAAATAAATCTTCACTTTTTTTCCCATATAAAACTTTAATAAGAATGTTAGATTATTTAGATGGAATTTCAGGAATTTGGCTATTAATTTACTTATCTTATTTAATTATCTTCATTTTTTCCTAAGGGACTCTTTTTTGTAAGTGTTCTTCCTGAAAACATAACTTTGATATGTAAAGGTAGACCTCAGCTTAAAACAGTTCTTTCAATGACCTTTCAAAGTTACAATGGCACTGAAAAAATTGACTTATGATCATTTTTCACACATGACTGATGCAGAATCCTCAAGATTTTGTGATCACAATTCAGATGCTCGGCAACTGACTTATATTTATGATGGTTGCAGTGTCCTGGAATCACATGATCATCTTTTGCAACCTTCTGGCAAGCAAAGACAATGGGGAAGCCAGGTTTACGAAACTTAATGACTGCAGTGTTTCACTTAACACCTGTGGCAACAAAGAACTTAATATTAATTTAATAACTGCCTCACTTAGCAAAATAAATTTTGGGCTCACTTGTGGTCATAACTTGAGGACTACATGTATACTTCTCCTAGGAATACAGATCTACAAATTCTGAAAAGAGTTGTTTTAGTGTATGGTCATTTTCTCTTTGTCTTCCATCTCCAAGGGAAAGCACGCATTATAATGGATCCAAAAACATACACTAAAAATAAAGGAATTTGCCAAAAGACATGTTCTAAAATTCGCAAGAACATAGGAATCTGTAAAGGCACCCAGTTTTGCTGCCTAGATTAAGATGCTGAAACTGAAATATTCCTAAAATTCATTTCATTTTGTCTCATAATTAAGGTGGCAAATCATTCCACCTTGTGTCCAAGCTAGTTCTCCTTATAAACTTATACCTCTTCAGTACCAAATTCATCATGCCAATGGCTAAAATAAGCATCACTTTCTTGGAGCAGCCTCCACAAAGTCCTTGTAACAGAAGCATCTAGCGGACTACACTAAGCAAGCCTTTAAATGTCCATTAGATGAGGACTGCCTTCCATGCAAATTTAAACGCTGTCACATCAGACATCAAACTTGCAAAGCGTCTTTAGTTTAGATAATTTCACTGAATAAGTAGATGCCTCTTTTGCTGGGATGTCAGAAGCATGGGTTTTTGGCAAGGCTTAAGGAAACTTTAATACCTCTTTTCTAGTGGCAATCTATATTCAATTTCTAAAAATTAAAATACAGAGATTCCTACTAATGCCATTCCTACATGGAGGAAAATATTCTATTCTTTGCAACTTTCATGTATGTATGTGTGTATGTGTGTGTGTATATATATATGTGTGTGCGTGTGTACGTGTGTATACACGCACACACATTTTAATACATTTTAAAGCTGAAAATTTCAGCACAAAGTCCACCATGAAGAATAACTAAATCAGATTTGTTTTCTCTCAGAGGAAAGCAAATGAAATGGTTCCTTAAAAATGCAGAGCATTTGGAGACTTCAATCATCTTTCTCCATGCTTTTACTGAATGAAACTTCTTTTGCAGAATTGGAAAGGGGTGTGTGGAAAGGGCATTCACACTACACACCCAGCCTGTCAGACCTCTCTGGGATATCCACTATCACATTTTTCTATTTGATTTTCTGTGAATGGGTGGAGGGGCAGCATCCCTAAGAGAAAGGCTTCCAACTGTGGGATGTGGGGTTACTTGCTGAGATCCATTCTTCAATGGAGAGATGTTCCCCTCTCCTGGAAGAGCCAAATGAGAAATCTCACTTTCTCAGTTATAAGTGTTTAATTGGATGGATCTAGTTTCTCCTCCTTTTATCATGAATTTCAGATTAAAGGGATTTTTAGAATGACTAGTGCTTGCATGCATACCAAACAATGGAATAAAAAATGGATTAAAATATAATAAAGGTACTAATATTGAAATGTGAAATGGTACTTTAACTATAGACAGTAACCTGAGCTTGAGATCTGCATATCAAAGGTAGCCACTGATTATTTCTAAACGAACGAATAAACAGAGTGGTTTGGAATGTTGATCAAACTAACCACAACTGAGTAAGGTGACTGAAATGAAACAAAGAATTTCTTGCATGGTTAAATCAATGTTTGCTGCCAATCTAAACATGCTGGTTCCAATATTCCCACAATTTTTAGACTCAGGACTGAATTTCCATACATTCCCCATCCTCAAGTCCCTTGCTTTCTGACTCTAGAGCTGTATCTCATTGAGAACCAAACATATACAAACATAGAGAGAGACATACAAAATATACCAATTTCTCAACCCATAAATCCCAGTTTCTGCCTCTGAAAGGAAATACTGTGACAATGGTTAGAGTACACTTGAAACACTGAAGAATAGAAAGGAAGTCTGGAATGTTTTCAGATATTGCTGGTATGATATAATAGGAACCAGGAATTCCTTCTCTATTAGAAAAGAAGGAAGCATTTGGAGGAAGAAAAAATTGATGAGAATATGGACTTCCTTTCCATTAACACTGAAGGCAAAATGTTCTGCGGTGATCCATGGATTTATTGCCTCTTTACTGTCTTTATCAAACAATGGGTGGAATGGAACATGGGATAAATTTTATGGTTGGCTATAGACGAGGAATATCCATGAGAATAAGGAATGAATATACAAATATTTAAAGTGTATAGATGGAAATTAAGTAATATTACTATTGGATTTAGTGATGTAATGACAATGATTGATGTTAGGGAAACTGTACCATGTTCAACTTTTTTATTGTAAGATTTGTGTGTCTTTGTGTTTTTGTTTATTTGTTTAATAAAGAAAAATTTTAAATAAAATGGAGTGACAATGTGCCATAAATTTTACTGTTCTGAAATGTTGAACAATTGGAAAATATGAAATATGTGGCTTTAACGGATCTTGCATAAGGTATTTCTTTTTCCAGTTTGACATTTTTTTTAGGTTAAAAGATAAAATATAAAATACAAAAGTAAATAGGAAGACACAGTGGGGTGGGGAGGGGGAGAGAAAAGTGAGGAGAAACTGGGGAGGAGAACAGAAGAAACATTGAGTTCTGACTCCCTCTGCTGCAGTAAAAAAGCATTAACATGAAACAAAAACTTTTTGTTTTTCCACAATAATATAAACTAGCCATTTCTATAAAAATACATCAATCTAACCAGTAAAACCCAAAATCAGAGTTTCAGTTTTTTCCACCTCAACATGGTCTCCATGTGGAAACAAGGGTACCTATATTCTTTTCTTTAATCCAAATGGTCAATTTAGCCATTTCTACTAACTCCATCAACTTCTGTAGCCATTTGTCAATAGTGGGAATTGAACTGTCTTTCCATTTTTGTGTGTAGTCTTGCTGTTCTCAAGATATATAAAATCAAAGATAATTTTTTTCTTTCCAAGTCTTTTTCCATTAACCCCCCCAAAATTTCTGGTTTCATTTTTATTTTAGCTTTAAGAATTTTCTGTATTATAATATGAACCTTACTCCAAAATTTCTTTGCTTTGTCACATGTCCACCATAAATGGTAAAAAGTTCCTTCTTTGCTATTTTTGTCATTAATTGTAATGCAAAGAAGTAGGAGCAGAAGGCGCTGATGATGTCTGCCTTGGTGAAATCTCTCTAATGGTTTCTTTATTCCTTATTATTATCTGCAATTCTCTATGGATTTCATACTCACGAGACCATCTGCTAAGAATTAGGCAATGTTTCCTTAAGGAGCAGCTTTCTGATTCCCCACCCCCACCTGTCCTTGCAAATACGGAGGAGATTCTAACCAATTCCCTTGCGCTATGGATTACAACAAAGAAAACAAAGAAGTGACCACGCCGGAAGAGGAGATAAGGCAAACGAGCGGGAATTTTAAACAGACTAAGGAATGGAGGGGGGAACTCTCTCCCTTCAATCTTTCTGACTAATTTACACTCACTGACTAACAAAATGAATGAAATTCATCTCTTAAATAGATGGAATTCTGATTTTCATAATTCAGCTGTTCTTTGTTTTACTGAAACCTGGCTTAATCCACAAATTAATGGGGACAATACCATATACATCCCAGGATTTCAGACATTTAGATCAGACAGAATTGAAGAGACATCAGGTAAAACAAAGGGTGGAGGATTATGTTTATATACCAACAACAGCTGGTCTCAGGATATAACTATAATATATAAGTTTTGTGATGAAAACTTAAAGTCTTTACACATCAACTGCAAGCCATTTTACTCTCCATGTGAGTTCTCCTCATTTCTCCTAATAGCTGTGTATGTTCCTCCACAAGCCTGTGTAAACAAGGTATTGCAAACTCTTGGTGATCAAATTATGGCAGCTGAAACCAAACACCCAGGTTCCCTTCCCATCATTTTAGGAGATATCAATCAAGCAAATGTAAGGAAAGAGCTCCCAAAATGTTTCCAGCAAGTAAATTGTCCCACCAGAGGCAAAAATATTTTAGACCACTGCTACACAACAGTAAAAGATACTTATAGGTCTTTACCACAAGCAGCTGTAGGACACTCTGACCACTGCATAATTCACCTTGTATTATGGACCATTACTCATGATACGGTTTCTGCTATTTCATGAAAAACAAAACAGAAACATTCCAACTTTTCTTTAACTGGCTAAGGTTTGCTGAGAGAAACATGAGGAGTAAAGTAATTACTTTAGTTACTGATAACGGGATTGAGTTTATTAACAAGAGATTCCAAACTATGTTGAAATTGGCTGGTATTGAGCATAAACGTTCTGCACCTTACAAACCACAACATAACTCATTTGTAGAACAAAGAAGGCAAACATTACAAGCCATGGCTTGCACTATGTTATCTGATTCAGGTTTGCCTGAAACATTGTGGGGTGAAGCCATAATGTGTAGCAACCATGTGTTAAACAATGTAGTTAACACAACAACTGGTGAATTTCCATTCACTCGTTGGCATGGCAGAAAACCAAATTTAAGTTACCTACACACATTTGGAGCTCCAGCATGGGTGCACATACCCTCACAAGTAAGACTGAAAGGGTAATGTTCTGTCCTTATTAGCATTCTTGAGATCCCCGCGCTTTGATTGGCCAAAGCACGGGGCACTCTGATTGGTCAGGCGAGCCGTGCCGATTGGCTCGCTAAGAATCTCCCGCGATTGGTCCCTTCGGATCGCGGGAGATTCAAAGCGGTGCCATTGGCCGCGGCCGCCACGGCTAAAAGAATAAAAGCCACGACCTTTTTCCTTTTGCCCCAGTTCGGTTCCAACATTCAATAAAGAGCTTGAATTGAAGTCACCGACTCCTGGCATCATTTCGCGGACACAACTCTGGCGACGAGGATGGGATCCCGACCCTGAACCGAACCACGTGTCCAACGGAAGCCAGCAGAACCACCGCGATGGCGAAAATCGCACCACTCGCACCCTTCAACCCCGCCACCAAGGACTGGGAATCGTACTCCGACCGATTCCGCATGTTCCTCGAGTGCAGCGACCTGAAGGACGCCACCGGCCCCATGAAGCGTGCCGTCTTCCTGACCCACTGCGGGACCGAGGTCTTCAAGATGGCCAAGGCGCTTGTCAAACCTGCCGATGCGACCGCGATGGACTGGGACGTCCTCGAACCCATACTTCGGTGGCACTACGCTCCAGAGGTACCCATCCTGATCCGACGCAACAAATTCTACCTTCGGGACCAGAGATCGGGTGAGAGTTTCAGCGACTTCGTCGCCGAGCTGCGGCGCCTCGGGGGGCTCTGCGAATTCGACAACCTGAATGACGCCCTGCGAGACCGAATCGTGCTCGGTTTGTGGGACCCCATCCTCCAGAGCCGGCTGATGGCCAAGGGCAACATCAGCCTAGCAGACACCCTCACCGCAGCCACAGCTGCTGAAGCGACCCGAACTTCCGCCGACCGCATGCGCAGACCGAACACTGGGGACCGCAGCGGAAACAACAACCCGGCGAGGTCGACCGAGGCCCAACCCAAGACGACCACCCACCAAGACGACTTCCACTCGGCATCGGGCACTTCAGAGGACGAGGAGGACGTCCATCACCTCCAGACAGGCCACGACTCACGAAACCGGCGGGGTCGTAAGTCGAGGACCAACTGTGCCGGTTGCGGCGGCGACCACCCCAGGTCGGAATGCTGGTTTTTCGAATCAATCTGCCGGCATTGCAACAAGAAGGGACACATCTCCCGTGTCTGCCGCCTAAAAAAGAACCGCAGCCCGGCACGATGGGACCAGAGCGACCGGAGGAGAGAGAGCACACCACCCCGCACCAGAGATCGCCCCTCGGAAAACAGATGGGACCGGAACGGATGATCCCTGTGAGGCAGCGATAACCGGCGAAGAGAGGAGACCCATCAGAAGGTCACCATCGGCCACGCCATCAACAATGATGCCCGGAAGGTCCACGTGGAGGTAGGCATCGAGGGCCAACCATGCAAAATGGAGGTGGACTCCGGGTCCTACCTCTCCATGATAGCATGGCATGAAATAAAGCGCTTGGTGCCTACCCTACAAAGGAGGAATATAGACAGCCAGAGACTCATCGTAAAGGACTACCAGGGAAACCGCATCCCGGTAGTCAGAACCAAACACTTCAACATCACCTATAAAGGGCACACCGAAAGACTGCCCCTGACAATCGTCAACCGCGACCGCCCAAGCCTACTGGGACTGCAATGGTTCGCCCCGCTCGACATCGCACTCACGGGAGTCAACCACGTCACCGACAACAGCTGGGAGCAGCAACTCGCCCGGGAATTCCAAGAGGTCTTTGACGGAAACCTAGGCAAGTACCGAGGGCCCCTTATATCTTTCAACCTAGACCCAAACGTCCCCCCAAAACGCCTGAAACCAAGGCGGGTGCCATTTGCACTGAAACCCAAGATAGACGAGCAAATTGACAAGCTCGTCAAGCAAGGGGTCCTACAGCCCATAGACCACGCCCAGTGGAAGACCCCATAGTCACCCCGATCAAGCCCGATGGGTCGGTGAGGATCTGTGGGGACTATAAGGCCACCCTAAATGGCGCGCTACAACAAAGCGCCTGCCCCGTCCCAGTAGTGCAACACCTACTGCACTCACTGGGAGGGGGCAAGGTTTTCGCCAAGCTCGACCTCGCCCAGGCATACCAACAGTTGCCGGTCGACGAGCAAATGGCAGAAGCACAAACCATAGTCACCAACCGGGGGGCATTTAAATGCAACCGACTCCAATTCGGAGTCAGCGTGGCACCAGGCATATTCCAAAGCCTAATGGAAAGACTACTGCAGGGCATCAAGGGGGTGGTACCTTACTTCGATGACGTCCTAGTGTCGGCAGCCAACCAAGCCGAACTAGAGGGTCACCTAAGGGAGGTCCTAATCAAATTTAAAAAGACCGGGCTAAAGGTCAAGAGAGAGAAATGCCAGCTATGCACGGAACGGGTCGAATTCCTAGGATACCTCCTAGACCGTCACGGCATTCACCCCACAAACCAAAAAAATCAAGGCCATCAAAGAAGCCCCCACACCCAAGTCCAAGACAGAACTACAGGCATTCCTGGGGCTACTGAACTTTTACAATGTTTTCCTGCCCCAAAAGGCGACGGTGGCGGAGCCCTTGCATAGGCTCCTGGACAAGGCGGTGACCTGGACTTGGGGGAAACGCGAGCAAGCCGCCTTCCAAAGAACAAAGGACCTCCTCACTTCGGACGCCGTCCTCATACAATATAACGAGACCCTACCTCTGGCCGTCACATGTGACGCATCACCCTTCAGCGTCGGCGCTGTCCTCAGCCATACCCTCCCCGATGGAAAAGAAGCGCCCATCGTGTTCTTTTCAAGGACCCTCACCAAACCGGAGCGGAACTATAGCCAGCTGGACAAAGAGGCTCTGGCTATCGTTGCCGCCATAAAACGATTCCACGAGTATCTCTACAGCCGGACCTTCACCATCATAACCGACCACAAGCCGCTGCTGGGAATCCTTGCAGGAAACCGGGCCACCCCGAACATTCTGTCTCCCCGAATGACAAGGTGGTCCGAGTTCCTGGCGGCCTACAATTACGGACTCAAACACAGACCGGGTAAGACGATCTCCCATGCAGACGCCTTAAGCCGCTCACCGCTACTGGAACCTGACACCGACCCAGCACCCATGACAACCACCCTCAGCATAGAGACTCTACCCAACCTGCCCATAACCGCATCAGACATTGCCCGAGAGACTAATAAAGACAAACGTCTGGTGCGGGTGTTGCATTGGGTAGAGAAAGGGTGGCCGGAAAAGGACAACGACGAGTCCGTCAAAACGTTCCGAAACTGCCAAACGGAACTCTCTTTATTAAAAGGGTGCATACTATGGGGGGATAGGGTGGTCATTCCAGAAAAGCTACAAGGGAAGGTTCTGGAACTACTGCACGAGGGGCACCCTGGCATCGTTAGGACTAAAGCTCTGGCCAGAAGTTACGCTTGGTGGCCAGGGATGGACAAACAAATTGAGACCTGGGTAGCAAGGTGCCAACGATGCCAGGAAACTAGGCCAAACCCACCCACAGCACCCGGCCTAGAGTGGGAAACCCCAAGGGGACCTTGGTCTAGGATTCACATAGACTTCGCCGGGCCCACAAAAGGACACACCTTCCTCATAACAGCTGACGCTTACTCCAACTGGCTGGAGGTAAGCAACATGAAAACGACAACCATGGAGGCCATGATCAAGGAACTCTGCAAACTCTTTTCAACACACGGCCTCCCAAACGTCGTCGTTTCCGACAACGGGCCCCAATTCACCTCGCTGGAATTAGAAAAATTCCTAGCGGAAAGGGGCATCCGCCACGCGCTGACAGCACCGGCGCACCCGGCGGCAAACGGTAGAGCGGAACGGATGGTCCAATTCACTAAGAAGACCATCCGGAAAATAGACCACGGGGAGATCCAGGAGAAAATTAACAAACTACTCTTCACCCAACACATAACCCCAAATACCACAACCAATAAGAGCCCAGCCGAACTGTTAATGGGCAGGAAACTAAGGTCCCCACTCGACAGGTTACATCCCACGTATAACCCGGAGAAGCCCCCAGATTCAAACAGCAAACACCGAACCTTCACACCCGGCGACCCCGTATACGCGAGAAACCTGATGGGAGACCCACTATGGATACCAGCCGTCATCACACAAACAACAGGCCCACACTCGTACCGGCTACAAACAGCAGACGGACGAGCGTGGAAACGCCACATCGACCAACTAAGGTCGAGGACTACCAACCAAGAGACCGCTGATGCACAGACAGCCGAAACCAACCCCCACAACACAAACCAAGGGGGGAGGGAATACCCAGGGAACCAAAACCAAAGGAAAATAAACCAACCGTACTTACCGGAAAGCAGCCATCACGACCCCTCGCCAGGAAGAGACAGCCAGGCCAGCTCGACCAACCCGGGAAGACCGAGCGGGAGCGGCGAAACCCGCAGCTCAACCAACCCGGGAGACCCAGGAAGGAGCTATGGAGAGCGACCCGGCCCGATCGACCAGCTGGTTCCCACGACGGCAACAGGAGCAGCAGAGATCCCGACCGAACCGGCCAGGATCCAGCCTACAACTGAGTTGCGCAGGTCCAGTAGGCTCAGACGGAGTCCCGCCTACCTACGTGACTACGCAATGTAAGGACTGAACCAAGAGGGGAGGGGTGTTCTGTCCTTATTAGCATTCTTGAGATCCCCGCGCTTTGATTGGCCAAAGCGCGGGGCACTCTGATTGGTCAGGCGAGCCGCGCCGATTGGCTCGCTAAGAATCTCCTGCGATTGGTCCCTTTGGATTGCGGGAGATTCAAAGCGGTGTCATTGGCCGCGGCCGCCGCGGCTAAAACAATAAAAGCCGCGACCTTTTTCCTTTTGCCCCAGTTCAGTTCCAACATTCAATAAAGAGCTTGAAGTCACCGACTCCTGGCATCATTTCGCAGACACAACAGGTAACATAGAGCTAAGAAGTTATTTTTTGTAGGTTATAAGGCCAACCATAGATCGTTTAGATTCTGGGATCAAGGCACAGCTCATGTTTATTGTAGAGCTAGTGCAAAATTTCTTGAGCTCGTTGGGTGGAATAAGATGGAACAGGAATCCAGCAATGATGTTATTATTGACACCAAAGTAGTACCTAAAAGTGAAATAAGTAAACCATGAATAGCCATTAAAGAGTAAGAACAGGAGGAAGTAGTAGAACAGGCACAAGAGGAGGTAGAAGAACAGGAGTAGATGGCACAGGTGAGTCCACCAGTTAGCCCTGTATTATCAAGATGTTCAACCCGTGTAACACAACCACCTGATAGATATCAGGCTAGTGTTGTATGCCAAGTGAATACAGTTCCAAATAACTATAATGAAGTAAAAATGTATCCTGCTAAGGATCAGGCTGCTTGGCAGGAAGCAACTAGTTTTCAATGCTTCCCTGTTAGGGTTGGTATAATCGGAATCTCAGGGGAACATGTTATTTCAAAGGGCAGATCAGCAACAGGAAAGATAATAAATTAAATCCATTTTAAATTTTTAAATGCCTCATTTTTGCCATTCTCAACACACTACTATTGTATTACCAGCACCATATGCTTTTTGAAGTAAGAGAGAGTACAAAAATGTATATGACAGGTAACCCAAAACTGCCTTTATTCTGTATTACTACCAATTTTCTGGTTTCAACCTAAGAGATTTCTGCAGCTTGCAACTCACATGGTATGAATTAATAATGTTCAGATGACATCACTTCTTTTCCTTATGCAGACCCTTTTCTTCACAGTGTCTTTTCACTTCAGGAATACAGAAACAGCAGCCAATTTGCAGCCATGAACATTTCATACTGTTTCACTGCTGTAATTTTTTTCTTCTTTCATGCTGCTCAGGGTGAGTGATGATTGAATAATATACTGCACAAAGAACATCTTGTTGTCATAAATACTTTGATGAGAATACTATATTAATATTGAGTCCAAGCACTAGTTTCAAGAGATCATAAATTTTGCATGAGTTTAAACTTGGAAAAGTAGTTTAGTAGATTGGCTCATAGATTAGAGGTTAAGGAATGAGTTGGAGAAATGTTCAGCTTGCATGTTTTATTGTATGTACTTTTATTTTATGCTGACTGATATATAATCATATTTCTATACATAATGTTTTCTATATGTAAATTTTATTTGCTGTTAAACTAAGTCTTCATTATGTAAAAGCATAAGAAAAAAACTTACAACCATATAATAGAAAGAAAAACAAATGTTTAAAAACTGAATTTGTATTTGACTTGTTTGTAAAGAATAATAGTATATTGACACAAGGAACTTTCAGAGAAGCTTTTTCATTTATATTCTTTATTCTGTAAGCCATCTGTCCCCATGAAAAATTGAGCTTGGATTTTATTTTTGTAAGAAAAATAAATTTGTCTGGACAGATAGTCCCTTTTGTCTTGATGGATATCAATTTCATTATCACATTTATCATATGTGAGGCTGGGAAGTCAAAGTAAAACTATAGTTTGAAAGGACTCCCAGGACTGTTGATAGCTAGCCACCACTGCATTATATACATTTTTTTCTGGCTGTTTCTCCCACATACTTTAGGTGAAAGCATAATATTTTGCCCTCAGCCTTGTTGGCTTCAGAAAAGCTTGTATAGGATATCATTTTAAGCAACATGCCTGCTATTTTATAAGGTTCTAGGCATTTCTTTATTGGACAAATGTCTGTGTAGGTAGTTCTCAACCTATGACCAGAATTAAGCCCAAAATGTCTGTTAAGAGACATTTTGCAAGACAGTTAAGTGAATTTTCACCCCATTTTACAATCTTTCTTGCCTTTCTTGTTAAGTGAATCATTGCAGCTGTTAAGTCAGTATCAGGGTTGTTCAGTGAATCTGGCTTCCCCATTGACTTTGCTTTCAGAAGTTCGCAAAAGGTGATCACATGACACCACAACACTGTGGCCATCTTGATTATGAGTCAGTTATCCATTTTGATCATGGGACCACAGAGATGCTACAATGGTCATAAGTGTGAAAAACGGTTTCAAGTCACTTTTTTAGTGCTGTTGTAACTTTGAATGGCCACTTAATGAACTGCTTTAAGTCAAGGACTACTTGTATTGCACGACTCCCAGCTCAGCCATTCAGCTCATGCCCTTTTGTGTTATATAGAAGGTGCAGAATACATATGCTGCACCATCTTGCCTATCTTGCCTATGGATTGAATTGCTTGTGTAGTAATAATGCTGAAAGGATAATGTGAAGAGATTTCAGAGCTTTGATAAACATTTTCTTTTTACAGAAGATCACTTTATAGAAGCCATTCTACTTACTTGTGCATCAATGGGTGGATTCTGCATTCTACAACCCAATGAGACCTGTCCTTCAGGTGTCCTCCTGGATGTGCCTTGTCGTTTCAGAAGAAGGTGTTGTTCAAAGACTGATGTTTAACTCCCATCCTTAGGTACTTATTGGATAAATAATCAATGGAATGCCCCAATGTAGCTTTCATCTGTTCCACTAGTTAGCTGTAGCTGATTTGTCATGGTATTTCCTACTTTTGATAGGTAACTATGTTAATCAGTCAAGCCTCTCCAGAATCTGGATAGTAATCATTCAAAATTTCTTTTCTGTATATGCTATGTCCCACTTTGCTATCACCATTGACAACTCCATATCTTTTGCCACAGCCACATTTATATTTCTAGATCCCTCACTACATATTTAATGATCCATAATTCATTTGGATGGAATCCTGATGTTCAATAACAACAAAGAGAAAGAATAGGATTTCCTCAGTGAAAAATTGAAAGCAGACAATTGTTTTCCAAATTAAGGAAATTAAATTGTCAGTAAATTCTGAGGAAAATTAAAATTGAAAGTTAAAGTCTTAAAATGAGAAACAGAAAAAAGAATATCTCCTGGAATCAGGAAAGGGCAAGTCCCATTGAAAAAAAAATTGTCCACAGTTTCATGGCATTATTTGATTATTTCAACTTACTGATTTATTGACTACTGGAAGGGATCCCATTTGCCTTGTCAACTAGATTTAAATTATCTCCAACTAAATGGGTTTGTAGAAGAATGTTGATTTTTTCCAAAAGGTGGCAATTATATAGATTTCACTGAATATGAGAAAATAATTCTGTTTTGGTCTTAAAAGTAGAAATATGACATAACACCATCATTTTTGCTTAATTAAATCTTTACCCAAATCTTCAATAGATCACTAGAGATGTGCTCTGTTCCTTCCTGCTTCAAATGTTCTACCATCATCCCAGTGGCAAAGAAGCCCTCCATCAAGGAACTGAATGACTACAGACCAGTTGCTCTAACATCTGTAGTTATGAAAATCTTTGAAAGACTTGTGCTGTCCCAACTGAAAACCATCACAGATCTGCTGTTAGATCCCATGCAGTTTGCATACCGAGCAAACAGATCGACAGATGATGCTGTTAACATGGCTCTGCATTACATCCTACAACATCTTGAATCTCCAAATATCTACTCAGGTGTCATCTTTGTAGACTTCAGTTCAGCATTTAATAACATCATTCCAGACACTCTTCTAAGTAAATTAAACCAACTAGCAGTACCTGAACACACTTGTAAGTAGATCATAAGCTTCCAACAGACAGGAAGCAGCAGGTGAAGCTAGGCAGAATCACATCCGATACCCGTACAATCAGCACAGCCCCCCCCCCCGCCAAGGCTGTGTGCTATCTCCACTTCTCTTCTCCCTATATACCAATGACTGCATCTCAAACGATCCATCTGTTAAAATACTGAAGTTTGTTGATAATGCAGCAGTGATTGGTTTCATTCGAGACAACAATCAATCTGCATACTGACAGGAGGTTATACAACTTGCCCCATGGTGTAACCAGAACAATCTGGAACTGAAAACACTCAAAATCATAGAAATGGTGGTAGACTTTAGAAGAAACCCACCCATACTACCACCTCTTACAATACTAGACAACACAGTATCAACAGTAGAGACCTTCACATTTCTAGGTTCTACTATATCACAAGACCTAAAATGGACACCTAACATCAAAAACATTATAAAAAAAGCACAACAAAGAATGTTCTTTCTGCGTCAACTCAGAAAGCTCAAACTGCCCAAGGAGCTGCTGATACAGTTCTACAGAGGATTTATTGAGTCAATCATCTGCACCTCTATAACTGTCTGGTTTGGTTCTGCAACCCAACAGGACAGACACAGACTTCAGAGGATAATTAGGACTGCAGAAAAAAAAATTACTACCCACCTGCCTTCAATTGAGGACCTGTATACTGCATGAGTCAAAAAGAGGGCTGTGAAAATATTTACAGACCCCTCACATCCCGGACATAAACTGTTTCAACTCCTTCCCTCAAAACGACGCTATAGAGCACTGCACAGCAGAACAACTAGACACAAGAACAGTTTTTCCCTGAAAGCCATCACTCTGCTAAACAAATAATTCCCTCAACACTGTTCAACTATTTACAAACTGTACACTACTATTACTGTTAATCTTCTAACCACTCCTTATCACCCATCCCCTCCAACTTGTGGTTGTAGGACTGTAACTTTGTTGCTTGTATCCTTACGATTTATTTTGACTGTTTCCTAGTATGATTTGATTGTTGATTGTACCCTATGACTATCATTAAGTTTTGTACATTATGATTCTTGATTCTTAACAAATGTATCTTTTCTTTTATGTATACTGAGAGTATTTACACCAAGACAAATTCCTTGTGTGTCCAATCACACTTAGCCAATAAAGTATTCTATTCTATTCTATTCTATTCAAATATTGGGAACATTACTCCATATTTAACAGACAGAATTTTAATTTAACCTCATAAATTAAAGCTATATTTTATGAGAAATTTTGGAAATGCATAGATCAGATAATGTTGATGTTGCATGTTAATGTAGTTTTGCATATTTATATAGAATTATTTATTTATTGTCTGCTATTTTTGAAATAATTATAATGACGGAGCTGAAATTTTACAAAAGATTCTGAGCATTTATGTTGAAGTGTTCGGTTTTGGTGATAGTTCTGGTATTTTTAAAGTCAATCTCATGTCCTGTGGCTTTGAGGTGTTGCACCAGGGAAGAGGTTGGTTCTTCTTTTTTTATTGAGTTCTTGTGTTCTTCAATGTGTGCACTTATTCTTCTGTTAGTTTGTCCGATGTATGTGGTGGGGCAGGCGTCTGACCCATACATGAAGTGAATTGACGCCCACCATGAAGATGCTAAAGCAGGGTGGACTGAACACTTCAACAACAGAATAATCAGAGAAGCCATAGAGATAGAAAAACGTCCACACAGCATGAATAAACGAGATGATACCTCCCGCCTACCAGCCATTTGGAAACCCGCCCTCATGAACAGACGAGTACCTAACATGAAGAATGACACCAGACCCACACCCCTGAGAGCCATACAAGATGCCACCACCACACTTCCACCTAGAAAGCAGACTCACACCCACACAGAAGATGAGACACAACCACGGACCAGAAGCCGCACTGCAGCTGCATCACTATCCACTTCAAACCCTTCTGAGCCATACATGAAGCGAACTGACCCCCACCATGAAGATGCAGCATGACCACGAACTCAAAGCCAAACAGCAAGATCACAGCTCACCAGCTCAATTCCCCCAGCAACTAAGACTAACCTGAGCACAACCAAGCCCCCACCTGAACAGAACACGCCTCCAGCCAATCAGAACACAGCCATCCCCCCAACCAATCAGAACACAGCCAAACCCCCAACCAATGAGAACACATCCCCACCCAATCAGAACACAGCCAAGCCCCCACCGAATCAAGTCACACCCCCACTAGCAGTTAAAAGGAAGAAGCAGCTGCAAGTTCACATCACTCTGAGAAGCACAGAGCTGAAGACCAAGCCTGAAGATGATGAATGAGACTTCATCGAAACGTTGCCTAGATACTTCCAATCTTATGCGGGAGAAAACCCGAATAACCAAAGATAGATAGATAGATAGATAGATAGATAGATAGATAGATAGATAGATAGATAGATACATGCATGCATACATGCATACATGCATACATGCATACATGCATACATGCATACATACATGTTCTGTCTCACTTGTAGCCACAAACACTAGACTTAACAACTGCCAACAACACTAGACTTAACAACTGCCTCGATCTCATCTTTTGCAATAGTTTGAATTCAATTTACGGAATACAAATTAAAGAACCCTTTTCCAACAGTGACCACAACATGATTGACTTTTGTCTCAACATACATCCACACAAAAATCATCACAATGATGGAATCCCCAATTATAACTTCAAAAAAGACAACTACGATGATCTCTCATCCCTTGATTGGCAAGTTCTATTCTCTGGATGCAATACTGTAGAAGACCATTACAACATATTTTTACTTGAAGTAAAAAGAGTCATCAAACTATATGTACCATTAACAACTCCCAAAAAACACAAATTATTCATAACAATAAGGAAGCTTCAATCCAAAAAGAAATCACTTTGGCAGAAAAACAAATCTGGTCACGTTGCCAACTTCAAAAGCTGATACAAAAATTTATGCCACCAGATAAAAACTGAATGCACCAATTATCACATTAAACAATAAGAAAACCTTCCACGCACCAATTCCACCTGTGCTTTCTACAGTTTTGTAAACAACAAACTAAAAGACTCAGGGTCCATCCCACCCCTAAAAGGACCTAATGTAAAGATTGCAATGATGACACTATTAAAGCCAACATCTTTAACACATTCCTTGGCTCAGTATTTGTAAACAGCAATGGATCATACTCAGTATTTCCTAGTCAAACCATAGACAACTACAATGATCTAATAAATATCAATTTTACAGAAGACAACATTGAAAAAGCACTATGCAATCTAAAACCATTTCTATCTATTGGACCAGACGTAATGTGTACCTACTTCTCTAAAAAGCTATCCACTGCCATAGCCGAACCTCTAAGCATAATCTTTGAAAAATCTTTCAGGACCAGCTCCTTGTCATAACTATGGTCACAAACCACGGTCATCCCCATTTTCAAAAAGAGAGAACCCAGCCTAGCTGAAAATTACAGAACAATCTCTTTATGCTGCATTACTTGTAAAGTCATGGAATCAGTTATTAACCAATCCATCATCCTCCACTTAGAAACAAACAACCTACTCTCTAATAAACAATTTGGTTTCAGGAAAAAACTACATGTAATCTGCAATTCTTACACTGCCCAAACATATGGACTACACAACTCGATCAGGGCAAAGCAATAGATGCAATCTACATAGACTTCTGTAAAACCTTTGATTCAGTGGTACACGACAAACTACTCCTAAAACTAAAAACTTACAGTATCTCTGGACACCTGCATAACTGGATGGAAGCATTCCTGTCAAACAGACAACAAATGGTCAAAATTGGGAATGTCTTATAAAATTCTATACTTGTCAACAGTGGTGTCTCCCAAGGCAGTGTTCTGGGGAAGAAACCACAGAGTCAGGTAGAGTATTCCAGACATTGACCACTCTGTTGCTGAAGTCATATTTCCTACAATCAAGTTTGGTGTGATTAACCTTGAGTTTATATCTATCATTTGATCTTGTGTTGTTATGGTTGAAGCTGAAGTATTCATTGACAGGTAAGACATTGCAATGTATGATTTTATATACTATATTTAGATCGGACCGGAGGTGGCGTAGTTGTAGGTTTTCTAGGTCTAGAGTTTCAAGTCTGGTGGCATAAGGAATTCTGCAATGAGTAGAGGAGTGGAGAACTCTTCTTGTGAAATATTTCTGGACTTTCTCAACTGTGTTAATATCAGATACATAATGTTTGTTCCAGATTGATTAGCTGTATTCGAGTATTGGTCTAGCAAATGTTTTGTATGCTCTAGTTAGTTGTGTAATATCACCAGCAAAAATGCTACGTAAGATTACGTTAACAACTCTTAATGCCTTTTTGGCTATGTAGTTACAGTGGGCTCTAGCACTTAGGTCATTTGAGATGAGTACTCCAAGATCTTTGACAGAGTATGGATCATCAACAACGTCTTGACTATTCAGCCTGTATTTTATTTCCTGATTATTATTTTTTTTGCCAATATTTAGGACAGAGCATTTATTTGTTGAGATTTGAAGTTGCCATTTGTTTGACCATTCTGATACATAGTCAAGGTCTTTTTGGAGGGTAGCAGTACTATCTGTGGTGTTGAATAGTTTTACATCATCAGCGAAGAGAACGCAGTTGCTCTTGATATGATCACAGAGGTCATTTATGTAGAGTATGAAAAGAGAACGCTGCCTTGGGGGTCACCACTGTTGACATGTACAGAATTTGATAGGATGCTCCCAATTTTGACCATTTGTTGTTTGTTTGACAGGAATGCTTCTCTCCAGTTATGCAGGTGTCCAGAGATACTGTAAGATTTTAGTTTTAGGAGTAGTTTGTTGTGTACCACTTGTTGTCCACCATTCAGTGCCATGGGTTCAAACCACCGAAATGTTGACCATCTCTGGGCAACAGATCCAGTGTCTTCAAGACTCTGTGTCACCTTGCCTCCTTTTCTATGAAGTAATACTTTCTAACATTTTCTTTCAATTTCCCTCATGTCAGTTTCAGGTTATGCCTCTCCCCTGCTCTTGATTTTGCTTAATATTGAAAATACTACCTTCTGGAACCTTAGTCATACTCCAAATATATTTTAAGGTTTCAGTCATGTCCTCCCTTTCCCTTCTATCTTCCAGGATGCACATATTCAGTTCCTCTAATTTCTCCTGATATGTTTTGTCATTAAACACAGAATTTCACATGGGGTCTGATTAAACTGTGAATACAGTGGGATTATGGCCTTCTCTTGAATCTAATCCACCTTCATGTACACCCAAGCAACAAGAACAGACAACTCCTTTTTTGTTTCCTTTCTTAATTAATCCAAAGTTGTTACCTTCCTTGCATGCTACCTTCTAGGGTCTGTAAAGCAATGTAAAATGGTATACAAGTCTAAGTGCTATTGATATTAGCCTATTAAGCTGCTTAAAATCTCTAAATTATTAATTATGTTGAAAAGTCTTTTGCACTGCTAGCCTAACATATTTTAGTAATCTAGATTGATTGGTTATTAATTCTAGTTCCACTTTTTTACTTTCAAAATGTGTAATACATATTACATATTAGTGCAAGGAAGGGTTCAGTTTATTGATTTATCTATAGAGTTGAAATCATTGTGCTGTTCAGCAGCAACTTCCAAATACGCAAGAAGGAAGGTGGTACTACTCAGATCTTATCTGACCAGTATGATTTTGTCCAGAATTGTGAGTCATTGTATAAACCATGAGTGTTTCATGATTAGGATAATCAATTGGGATTTGAAGATAAATTAAATTATGTTCAATATTCCAAGAATGTCTTTCAATGACTTTCAGAAACAAAGGAGCACATACAATCATTTGTAAAGCCAGATAATTTTAATAAGAATAATTGTTTGAAAGCATTCAAAGCAGTAATAATTTTTCTGATGCTTTTTTAAAGCTTCTATATAATCCAGATTCCATCAAGCATTCATGTCGAAGACAATGGTTTTTCCGTGTCATGATCAGAAGCATTTCCCTTAGCTGTTGGAAAAATAGTTGGAAATAATTTAAAATATATTGATATGATGAAATCATTCTTTTTTTTAATGCAGATATACCTACAAAATATCATACAGTTCAACCTTTTTACATTGTTTCTTTGAATGAATCTAAAAAGTCACAATCCATCGGGGTTGGTTTATGAAGTCACCTTATTCCTTTTTCTGCAGCTTCAGGTTCACTTGTTAAATATTAGGGCACATTGTCCCTCCATTCCACTCATACTTTTATATGGGCAGTAAAGAGGCGATAAATCCATGCGTCTCCATAGACCATTTTGCTTCCAATGTTAATGTAATGGAAATTCATATTCTCATCACTTTTCTTCTTCCTCCAAATGCTTCCTTCTCTTATAATAGTATAATTCCTGTTAAATCATGTCAACAATATCTGATAATATTTCAGATTTCCTTTCCATTTATCAATGGTTCAAGTACACTCAAACCATTGTCACAGTGCTTCCTTTCAGAGACAATTTCTCATGGGGTGAAAAATTGGTGTATGTTGTATGTCTGTGTGTATGTGTATGTCTCTCTCTATGTGCATGTTTGTTTGGTTCTCAGTGAGATTCATCTCGAGAGTCAGACTTGATGATGGGGAATGGAGGGATATTCAGCCCCAAGTCTAAAAATCCTGGGAATATTGTCACCCTGTTAAGAGTTGCCCAAAACCATACTTGTGACCTCCCAGGAAAAGAGACATCTACTCTTTTCAGTGAAGTTATCTAAATTGAGGAGGCCTTTGCAAGTTCAATGGTTGATGCAATAGGATTTAAATTTTCATAGAAGGCAATGATCATCTGGTGGACACACAAAGGCTTACTTAGTGTAGTCCGATAGATGCTTCCGTTACATGGATTTTCAGAGGCTAACCCAAGAAAGTTGAGCTTATTTAAGCCACTTGCTTGGTGAATTTGATACTGAAGAAGTATATGCTTCTGAAGAGAATGTGCATGGACATAACATGAAAAAAATGTCTGATCCTAATTATGAGACAAAATAAAATGCTATGAATATTTCACTGTCTGCATCTTACGCTTTGCAACAAGGCTCGTTGACATAACAAAGTCCTATCTTCTTTTCAGAGGCAGCACAGGACAACTTTCTGCAAGATCCTTTATTTTTAATGCATGTTCTCGAATCCATTATCCTCTCTGCTTTCCCTGGAGAAGAAAGAGAAAGAGAAGCTAATCATACTCTTTGCAAAATTTGTAGATTTGAATTCCTACGAGAAATGTAGTCACTAAATATATTGCTTTAGGAAGAACACTTATAGAAAAAGAGCTCCTTGGTAAAAAATTAAAAAATAGAACATATAATTTTTTCCAGACAATAGTTTAATTAGAATCTTAGTTTCTTTCCATCAAGTTGAAGAACTTTGGCTATTTATTTACTTTCCAGTTTAAAACATTTGAGTATTGTTTCCCAGTCTTCAAAAAGTACAGAGAAAACTTCCAAGTATATAGTAGATTAAAGCAGTTTATAAAACCAATCCTAGAGTATTAAATAAAGCATGCAAAATAAAGTATCTGATTTCTTGTTTAGTTTGGTATGTCTATTTGGATTAAATAAATGTTTCTTTCTGAAGTGCCTGGTACTTCAATATGAATGATAGTATAAAATTTTCATCAGAATTGACTTACCCAGATCAGAAAGAATCACAAAGGTGAGGAAAAAGAGGACACACCAAGCCTTCATTGTTACGGCAAGTTCAAAGCAGCTGCTTAACTCTTCTCTAGTCCAGTTGCCAAAAGAAACCTAGAAGGTATGTTGCATTCCATCTTTTAAATACATCATGGGATATAGATTTCATTACAAATACCAATGACAGCAAGACAGAAGAAACAATTGGATTGGTTGTTTCTTTCTCTGTATCTTTATGTTAATTGGAGGAAGTGGCATTTTCCTTGAATGGCCAGGCTCCATGATTGGAGATGTTTATTGGCTTATTTCTGCTGATAAAAAAAGTGTTGTTTAATAGCCAAGTAATTCTTTTACCCAATAATATCCATAAACCAGCTGTCAGTTATCCTGGATAAAGTTTGTCTGATTACCTTTCTGACCAGGATACCTATCATGACCAGGATATTTCCAAATTGGTTTATAGTATCCATTATAAGGGTGTTTTTTCACTGAAGAGTATTTCCATTCTTTAGTTTATTAATAAGATCTCTGGAAAACTGAATATTGAAACTGACTGCAGTACGAAGAGGAAAGAAACCAACACTTTTATCACATTGGCTTCTTTTTCATTGATATGCATAAAATACTGGTGCTTTGTTTCAAAGTCTTAAACAATTATTTTTTAAATACAGTCAGAATTGCTCACAATTGTGTTTATAAATTACTCTAATTGTTCTCTTGTATGTGGTATCCTAGGCAAAAGGAGAGAACATTCATTTAACCAGCTCTCATCTGTTACATTTTGGTTCTAAAACCATCATGAATTCCTTCCCTCTTTTCTATGAGGAACATGGCTTCATTAATTCTTTTTCATTATGGGAGGTGAAAGATAGTAGGATGGTTTGCGTTGTTCCAAAGATGTCTCTTTCCTTTGCATCGTACAGCACTTCATTCCTGTCCATATCTCTGTAGCTTTTATTAAACATGACTCCTTCTCCTCCATGCCACTTCAACATCAAGAACCACATATAAAAATGGTTTTTGTTACTATTCTGTTCACTGTTATATATTTGGAAAACATAAGAGAAAAACAACTATATTATATAAAAGCATGGGAGGGTGGTGTGCAATTTAGTTTATTTACATTTTGCATGGATAGACTAATAAGAGTGATATCTGATGCTCCAGGACTTCCATTCAAGGACATCCATTGAATGGGGGAGAAGAAGAGATGGGAATCTGATGAAACATGCATTACTCATCTGCAGTGCAAACTTAGACAAGTAAGGAAGCTTCTGACATGATATTGGTTTTGTTGATTTGCTGAAAACTTGTACCTACCTGTAGTATCTTAATATGGGACATTGTAAGGATGTATTTTGTCCTCTGTTGCTGTGAGGATATACTAACTGGGTCCCAGTCTTCCCTGCTTATACTCTGTCTAGTAGAGAACTGAAGATGATTAGAAGTCACCCTGAGGAAAAACTGAGGAACTGGAGTAGACACACTGTGGCATTCAAACATCTCCCAAGTATATTGTCTATATTGGTTTCATACTTTCAGGTATAAAATAAAGACATGATCAAGAAATAGTTTTTCTGTGTTATAACTATTTATTAGAACCACTTATTACTTATCATAAGAGACAAACTCAGTATTATGGGCTTCCGAATATCCATGGCTAGGAAGATAGAGAAGAATTGTCTCAGTTTTGTTTCTGAAAACCTTTTGGCTCCTTTTGGGAAAGGGCTATTAGATTAAGTCATGGAATCAATTATTCACCAATCCATTATCCTCCATTTAGAGACAAAAAACCTACTCTCTAATAAACAATTTGGTTTCAGAAAAAAACTATCCTACAATCTGCAACTCTTACACTGCAAAAACATATGGACTACACAACTCGATCAGGGCAAAGCAATAGATGCAATCTACTTAGACTTCTGTGAAGCCTTTGATTCAGTGGTACATAACAAACTACTCCTAAAACTAAAATCTTAGAGTATCTCTGGACACCTGCATAACTGGACAGGAGCATTCCTGTCAAACAGAAAACAAATGGTCAAAATTGGGAGTGTCCTATCAAATTCTGTACCTGTCAACAGTGGGGTCCCCCAAGGCAGTATTCTAGGACCAACTCTTTTCATACTCTACATAAATGACCTCTGTGTTCATGTCAAGAGCAGCTGTGTTCTCTTCGCTGATGATGTAAAGCTATTCAACACCATGGACAATACTGCTACCCTCCAAAAAGACCTTGACTGTGTATCAGAATGGTCAAACAAATGGCAACTTCAAATCTCAACAAATAAATGCTCTGTCCTACATATTGGCAAAAAAAATCAGAAAATAAAATACAGGCTGAATAGTCAGGACTTTGTTGATGATCCAAACTCTGTCAAGGACCTTGGAGTACTCATCTCAAATGACCTAAGTGCGAGAGCCCACTGTAACTGCATAGCCAAAAAGGCGTTAAGAGTTATTAACCTAATCTTACATAGCTTTTTCTCTGGTAATATTACACTACTAACTAGAGCATACAAAACATTTGCTAGACCAATACTCGAATACAGCTCATCAGTCTGGAACCCACATTGCGTATCTGATATTAGCACAGTTGAGAAAGTCCAGAAATATTTCACAAGAAGAGTTTTCCACTCCTCTACTTTTTGCAAAATACCTTATGCCACCAGACTTGAAATTCTAGAACTAGAAAACCTAGAACTGCGCTGCCTTCGGTCTGATCTAAGCATTGTATATAAAATCATACATTGCAATGTCCTACCTGTCAATGAATACTTCAGCTTCAACCATAACTATATAAGAGCAAACAATAGATACAAACTCAAGGTTAATCGCACCAAACTTGATTGCAGGAAATACGACTTCAGCAAAAGAATTGTCATTGTCAGGAATACTCTACTGTGGTGGTCTCCCATGGAAAGAATGAGACACAGAGGCTGGTGTACTCGGGATGGGAGCCTAGAGCAAATTCTAGTGCCCCCTTTTATTGAGAAATTCGTACATAGTAAGCATTCACATTGTGGATTATAATAATTAGATATAGCACACAAAACTGTTTACAATTGTCTGAGCTGCTTAATTGTTTCTGGTGTTTGTTTTTAATTTCCTTGCTTATCTCAGTGACCCTTAGGCAGTCATGTATGTATAAGGTCTTAGACTAATCATTACCCAATACTGAAGTCAAAGTTTATTCTCACATCTCCCCTGTTTTAGTTTTTTTGATGATCGCGGATGCCTCGGTAGCTTTTCGCCATCTGCAACAACAGTTCTCCTTCCGTAGGCTTCACCCGACACATTCCTAAAAGTCCAGGGAGACATTGGATACAACAGCATAAACAAAGAGAAAGTATAAAAAGCAATATCACTGCAACAATTAGGTGACGAATCCATGAACCATCTGGCAACCAGGACCAAAGTGCAGACCACACGTCCAGTCCCTCGTCCTCCGATTGTAATGGATTCTCACTCAGGATTTGTTCCATATGCTGTATAGTAGCTGTAATGTTTGGAGAATAATCAGAGATATATATGCAACAATGTGTATGAATCACAGCGCAAACTCCCCTTTGCGCAGCCAAAATAGTGTCCACCGCATATCTGGTTTGCAGGACAAAGTCAAGGATTTTTCCTTGTTCTTCTTCAAGCAGCTTTAGCATTTTAATGGTGTCTTTAAACAGAGTAACTGTCCATTGTTTAAATGATGCAAATCTCTATAGTTCATCATGACTCCTAAAGGAGGAATAACTCCCCTTGATATCTGTGTCCAGTAGTCATGATTCAAAACAGAGTTTACTTCCATTGCGGAACGCGCATTGTGGATATGAGCAGTCCCCAAAGATTTTAAAATGACATGAGATGGGATTACTTTCCCAAAAGTGCAGACTCCTTTCCATCGTGCTGGCATGCGATCATAGGCCATCCGTCCACACAGCAACCATAGATTTGCTCCCAGGAGATGGCCAACCATATTTGGTTCAGCATAGATTAATCGTACAAAAGATTCCATTAACATAGCCAAATAAGTGGGCGGTGGTGCGTATTTCCCATTTGCACATTTGGGCAGCTGGTTTTCTATCATGATGGGACAACATGTGGCAGGGATAATTGGACACTCATTTTCATTGATCAAAGAAATGATATCAAATTTAGAAATATTATGTACAAAGTAAGTGAGATTTTTAGTTTTCATGTCATCCGGATAAACCCGACTTCCATTGCCAATAACAATTGTTTTGTTGCAAAATGGATATGTTCCCAAGTAAGTCATATTCTCTACTGTCTCATTGTGAGTCCAGCAGATTCCCGCCACCTCTTGGATTCAACTTCCAAGATGCAATGTATTTATGTTACTTTTAGTCCAACTGTTAGACCACATCCCTGAACAACCATAGCATTGTCCCTTATACCAGTCACCTTCGGCCAAAGGTACTGCAACCATTGGAAGCCCTGATGTTTTGTGAGTTGGCATGTGCATACATACCCAACAATCAGTTTTATTATGAAGGTTTGCTAGCTTCCCCATGTCCTGGATCAATGTGTTTCTTTTCCATTCCCCCAAATCCATCCCCTTGCCCCTTTGGCTGATGATAAGGACGCACACAGCGAGCAGGAACCCAAACAACTGTCTCCTCATTTTTAACAGCAGCGTATCAGCAGGACAGGTCCTTTCCACGTTGGATCTGGTAGTCTCTTATACCGAACTTTCGGTCTTGACGTACCTGCAGAAGGGGAGGAAGCAAAATGCCTACACCCCCCCTCAGGGGCACGGCACTGGGCTTTAAAATGGCCAGGCTTTCCACAATTAAAACAATTCCCTGTAGGTTTCATCCCTTTTTGCAATGCCATAGCCAAAGTCTCCATGTTGTAAGCCTGAGAACCCACCACTGCACATGCTTTTAACAGATCAGCCAGAGTAACCTCACCTCTAGCCACCAAGGGCTGCAAGATATGCTTGCAGTCAGCGTTTGCATTTTCAACTGCCAATTTCAGCAAAAGTTCTTTTGCAGCTTCCTCATTAGAGATTTGCCTGGTAATAGCCAATTGTAGCCTTTCCACAAAATCATTATAAGACTCAGATGCTGTTTGCTTAATTTGAGAAAAAGACCGTGCTGGGGTTCCCACATCCTGAATGCGGGACAACGCCCCAAGGACAGCTGCCATAACCACTGGAAATACATGATCAGGCAAATTAGCAGCTTGATCTGCAGTGGATTCAAACAAGCCTGCCCCATAGATTTGGTCTGGTGTATACAGCCCCCCCCCCCCGAATTCCTTCCCCTAGTGACAGCCTTCCTTTGGTATTCTGAGACAAAGACCACATACTGAGTAGAGCTCAATATCATTCTCATTAAATCTTTCCAGTCGCTAGGAATCATGCGTGAGGTAGCCAAACTTGTCAGAAGCCCCTTTGTAAAAGGACTTTGAATACCATAATCTTTTACTGCTTTTTTAATTTCCCTAAGAACTACTAAAGGAATCAGAACCCATTCAGTCTGCAGATTGCCTTGAGCATCCACTTGCCTATTGACTGGAAACAAATTCATCTGGGTAATCTCATCAGACTCTAACTTCCCCTCATTGAAAGCCTGATGCATCATGGCTTGAACTTTTCCCATTTTTGATTGGATTTTATCATCCACTGGAGTAGGTGTTGTTGGAAATGATAAAGCACACTCCAGTTTTGGAGAAGGCGGGTGCAATACAATTCCTTTATAAGGAAGAGGTTCTACTAAAGTTTTTAAAAGAGGTTGTTGTTGGGTCTCTAAAGCAGTCATAACAATCTTCCAAAATATCAAAATTTCAGCTGTTGCCCATGGCTCTTCATGAAGGATATTTCCAATTCTCTTCCATGTGTCTAACTTTAAAAAGCCTATCTCTGGATACCAGGGACATTGCCGCCAGATCTCTTGCAGCAGCTCTCTCACATTATCTTTTGAAAGAACTATTTGCTCCCCCCCGGAGGGTTTAAAGATAAAGTAGTTTGTCCTGGCTAACTTCAGCAGCTCACTAACATGCCATTCCTGTGGCTGAGAGAGTTTTCCCCCCATGCTCCCTGAATAATCCTATTGTCCAGCAATAGTTAAGTACGTACTTTACCTATTCCAGGCGAGGAAACACGGAGGTCCGGACATGTACCATCTGCAGTGGATCACATCAGGGTCACCACTTGTGGTGGTCTCCCATGGAAAGAATGAGACACAGAGGCTGGTGTACTCAGGATGGGAGCCTAGAGCAAATTCTAGTGCCCCCTTTTATTGAGAAATTCGTACATAGTGAGCATTCACATTGTGGTTTACAATAATTAGATATAGCACACAAAACTGTTTACAATAGTCTGAGCTGCTTAATTGTTTCTGGTGTTTGTTTTTAATTTCCTTGCTTATCTCAGTGACCCTTAGGCAGTCATGTATGTATAAGGTCTTAAACTAATCATTACCCAATACTGAAGTCAAAGTTTATTCCCACACTCTACCTGACTCTGTGGTTTCTTCCCCAAACCCCAAAAACTTTAACCTTAGACTTTCTACTATTGATGTCACCTCTTTCCTAAGAGGTCTGTAGGGGGCATGCATAAGCGCACCAATGTGCCTACCATCCCTGTCCTATTGTTTTTTAAAATTTTTCTTATATGTATCCATGTATTCATAACCATGTTTTTACTTATACTTATTATCTTGTAAGCAATTGACAAACCAAATAAAATAAAAATAAATAAAACCACTGCCCTTAATTTGATGCAACAGAGCAATTCTATATTTTCATTTATTCATTCTGAAGCACCAAGAAGCCAAATAAACCTAATGGGGAGGCTTACGGCTTTGGAAGGATCTGAAACACTGCAGAGGGTAATAATCTGGAAAGACCAATGTGAGCATCCATAAGTCTTGAACAGTAAGATCTAGAATAGAAGTAATTCTTTTATACTTATTTTATACATAAAAATGCAATTATTATTGTATGTTTTTCAGAATTATCATTCAAATAAACAACAGTTCCATGCAACTCTCTCTGTGAGGAGAAATTTTGATAAAAATTTGGTAAAATAAATTTGATAACTATCTGCTTGACATCCAGTGTGACTACTTCCAGTAACTCTGCTGTTTGGTTAATGCTCATTCCAAGAGGAGAGGGGTGTTGAATATGATAATGAGGAGGGAAACCTTTGACTGAAGGTTTTCTTCTGGTCCACCAGTCAGGCAGGAAAACTATTAGTTTAAATTGATTGGTTCATACTACAGGTGGGAAATTCAAGATATTTCTGACAGCTTCCTTTAAAAGAGGGAGCTCAGCTGCTGGACAGCCAGTTCATTTCTTTGTATCGATCTACCAATAAAGAGCTGTTCTCACTACTCTAAGCATCCTGCCTCTTCAATCAACTCCACACATAATATACCACCCACCAAACACATTCATAAAAATCACACTCATAGTTCCCCTACCCTGCTGCTCTCAAATCCTAGTCTTTAACAGTCTTTTGCTATAAGACCATTATTTCCTTATAATTTCAAGTTAAGTAATGGAATTACATTGGAAATTGGTGAACTCTTGAGGACTGCTGGATAATATTGATTACTAAGTTCCTTAAATAGACATGATTTATTAGGATACTGGAAACATTTCCTGGGGCACAATTGCTCAACAGCAGTTTCCTTTTTGTTTGCTGAAAACTCTTAAAAATAATTGTGTTTTTCCATAAACCAATCAACAGCTTATCTTTTAAAATACACAAACAATTGATTTGTTTGCTGTAAGGATTCAGAGATTATTCCAGCTGTACTCATCCACAGAAATGTTTAGAAAGGAAGAAAGGTTGAAATTAGCAGGTTTTCTGTTCCCCTTCCCTTCTGCAAAAGACTAGGTGGTTTGCTGAGTGCTGTATGTGAAGGGGCACAGGGGTTCCACCATTTCTTTGTTTTTGCTTTTTTATTTTAAGGAATAGGATGATTGAAAGATTTTCTATTGTTCCAAGAACATCTCCTTTAGCATATATTTCTAGATATGCTAAAAGAGGCTCCTAATGCAACACTGACTCACATCCAGTCCAGTCGTTGATTTAGCAGGCAACTTTGGTTTTACAGTTCCAGAAAAAATACCTGTAAATCTATTTGTAACACAGATAGGCTGCTCTTGGTTGCCTCTCACAGATATCAAGGTCCTCATAAATTTCATGCAGAAATTAAGGCTTGGTGCATTTCCAAATTGCCTCTTGGGCATATTGCTCATATTTGTGGTAAGTTGGACAACAGCACATAAATACAGTTTATGGGAAAGAGGAGAGTGGAAGGTGTACAATATATTTAATTTCCTTATACTCTAGAATGGTTGGGACAGAAATCCTGGTTTTGTCCAGGATTTGCAGCATATTTTATTTTGGAGCAAAACACTTATAGCTTTCTTATACTCTTCTTTTGGTCAGTAGAGGAAAAGCTCTTACTAGTTCAAGGTCTTCCCCAGCATAATTATTATGATTCAGCATAACAGCTAAATGGAGCAAGTAGGTGCACAGGATTCTGAACATGAGTGCTTAGGAGAAGAGTAATTGTTCCCATCCATTCCACAGCTCATATATCTCAAAACATTCATTTGATCCCATGTGAAGTTGCCTTCAGAATTGGAGCAGCCCTTCATCCCATTCTCCAGCATAAGTTATGACTCACTGAACAATTATGAGGAAGACTTCTCAAGCAGCTGATAAGAGGTAATGATGGTTGAATGAAGTAAAAGTATATGGAGTGCATTAGTCTGAAAACAATAGGAACATTGTGCATGTGGGATCACTGTCTTCTCAGACAAATAAGGTCTGAAAGGCAAGATGTTGCCATGTGAAGGAAAGAAAGTGCTACGGTCACAAAGTACTTTTTATGGTTTTCTAAATGAGGCATTGCAACATTTCTTGACAATCACACAGTGTATGTATTTAAAGAAGGAATTGGGCTAAGTTGCCTTTGACCTTGGCAATGTCAAGGCCTACCAACTTTGCTGATTCAAAAATCAGTGCCCACCACATAAAATAGGAATCAACAATCCCAGAGTCAAATGAATAGAAGAATGAACTTGAAATAGAATCCATAATTAAGCTACATGGTGATTTTATTTTCCTCAGCTCCCATTCGAAGATATAAAGTAGCATTCTGATTTTCTTGTCTACCTTGCTGCCTTAAATAATATGCTTAATACTTACATTAATTCTTATAGTTTTCCTCAACTTTAAATTTTGCCAGTCAATTTATTTGTTCACAAAGAGTCATCCCTCATTACAACAAAGTCTTCCTTGTATTCAGATGGCAACTGAACAAGGAGAGATTTAACCTGGATATAAGGAGAAACTTTCTGACAGTGAGAACAATCAACCAATGGAACTCCTTGCCCTCGGAAGTTGTGGTGGTGTCATCACTGGAGGGTTTCAAAAAGAGATTGGACTGCCATTTGTCAGAAATGGTGTAGGGTCTCCTGCATGGGTGGAGGGTTGGACTAGATGTTCTACAAGGTCCCTTCCAACTCTGATTATCTGTTAACAAAAAAGTAAATGAGCATGTTTTTAACATAAAAGGAAGAAAGCTGTTAAAAGGTTGTAATAATTTCTAACAATTTTCAATTTCATTCCATTCTAATGAACAACAAAACAAATGGTCATCATGAATTTATTATTATGATTTCCATTGACAGATGGAAAGATGGTATTGCCCTGTTTTCTCCTGATTCATTCAGCAAACTTGGAAAGAGTCAGGACCTCAACCTCCAGAGTGACTCAAGGACAGATTGCTCTTTTAAAGCTGAAGATCTAATCAACTGGTGATTTAGATAAAAACTTCCTTCAAAGTCTTTCAGACATAGAATGTACTGCAATTAAATATTTGCAATATTTTTGGAAAGATGGTAAATGCATAGAAATTATATACTGTTTCTTGTATTTAGCCTCTTGCCATGCCTTCCAGGCATTCAGGTAAATGACGATGGTGCTTCAGGTCAGGCCTAAAAGGTTGGAAGCTGTTTGTTATTATTCAAAAATACATTAATACTATGCAAACATCCCATTCTTGTTTTGGTTTATTAAAATGTTATTTTAAGATCACATGAAACAGAAAAGAACATGAACAGCCTGGGCATTGTTCTCCTGATCTAACCCAATCGTTTTGATTTTAATGTTCCCAGAGGATTTGGGATGGAATACCATGCTTCATCTGGAATTTGAAATGAATACACCAACTTTAGTATTTTTTTAGGATAAAATGAACAAATGCTACTTTTTTCCCCAATGTGTAGAGATCTTTAGGAGCATTAGTTATGATATATATGTATGTTATCTATCTATTTATCGATCGATCGATATCTATCGATATCTATGCAAATGTATTTCAGAATTAGGGTGATAACATGTATTACATTAGGTAAATTCTTAGAAAAAACAAGTAAAGGGACATGGGCTGGCTTCTTTTTTATGTCTATCATAACATCTTTTTCTATGTCATTCTTCTCCTCTATCATTTTGAAATCAACTTTTAAATCAGTCTCAATCTTATCCAGAAAAATGTTGTTCCTCTTTCATAACATTTTTAAACACTGTTTATTTAGAGGTAGACACTTTGGGACCATTATTCAAAAACATTTGTCGATATGTCTAATGTTAAAATATTGTGCTTTATTCTGTATCAATGTCAAAGTTAAGTGTTCTCCTTTAATTGTAATCTGCAATGCCTTCTGGCTCCCATCACATCAAGGTGATTTTTTCAAAAAAGATCAAAACAAAAGCATTTTTCTTTGAGAAAAATGATTAACTTTATGGAAATTTCAGTTCTACAGCAGTAATGCATCCCAGATTTTTTAAATACATTCTTTAAGATATCCAATTGGAGATTTCTAGATTCAAAAATTGTTGTGGTATAATGCACAAGGAGCAGGAGCAATTCCAGCTGTCTGCCAGCTGTCCCATTGACCTTTCTTACGGGAAGCTAGAAGAAAGCATTGGAAACCAACCTTCCTTCCTTCTCCTCTCTATCCCTCCCTTTTCCTTCCCCCCTCTCTTTCAGTATTAGCCTATAAACTGCTTTTGCAGCTTTAAATTCCTAAATTAATCAGTAATTATGTTAATGGAAAGTATGTCTCTTGCACTGTTAGCCAAACTGATTTGAATAATCTAGATTGATTGGTTATTAATTCTCTATTTTTCCACCTTTGAAATGGGTTACACATATTGTATATCAGTGCTGGAAAGGGTCCACTTTACTGTGCTATCTTCACTTATAACCCGTGTCAGCAACCCATGGTTCTGGAGCTGCATGTGGCTCTTTGGGCCCTCTGCTGTGGCTCCCTACTGTGTGATACCACTATTGGCTGGTCCTGCCCCTCGCCCTGCCCCTCCCAGTCACTCCTCACTTGGCCTGAGAAGGGAAGGGCAACAGTGGGGGATGGAGAAGTTGCCGGGATGGATTCTCCATCACCTCAATATTTACTGGCGGGAGACTTCTGGTGGCACTTCTATCGAACATGGATCAAAGTCCACTTTCGTGCGCAGCTCTGACCAGTGATCTTCCTGTTGGAGGGTCCCAAACAGGACCAGAGCTGCCCTGTAAGGGTGGTGAAAAAGGGGAGGACCACCTGCTGGGTTGAGGGGAGCGGCATCTCCCCTCCTTGCCTAGAAACACTTTCTCCAAAGACAGGATGTAGCAGTGGCCTGAAGATCGCTGCCATGAAGATGGGAAGCTATTCAGGAACTAAGTTTGTTCTGGAGTGGTGAAGTGGTGAATGATGTGTGGACCAGGCAAAATACTTTAGATTTTAAAGGTAACCCCGGAAAACAGAAGGGAAGAGTTTTCGTTAAGGATTGTAGAAGTGGCAATTTGAAAGAAAGAGGAAAATTAGTAAAGATAAAGAAATTGGATTTGAAAAAGACTTAAATGGAAGTGATATTATTCAGGGAAGAACTTTTAACTATAACAGATTAAGAAATTGAACTGGATGATCATACAGAAATTGGCATTAATACTTTCTGGCATTTCTTCTGACCCTAGTGGGTGCTGTGGGTGCTTTGGTCATTTGGGGAGATGTGCAAGAGATGCTCTCTGCCCCAAGACACTGTTGTGAATTAATAAAAGTGTTTGAATAAAGCTTGTTGAAACCTTAAAGCAAAGTGCAGGGTTCTGGCCCTGCACTTCTGATTGGCCGATAATAGCGATATTGGATTGGTCCGTTCAGGAGAATCTGTTTGGCTATTAACGAGCCCTTCTCATTGGTTAAAAAGAGCTAGTGGTCCTGTGTTTTCATTGGCTAAATATCCAAGAGCTTGCCAATATAAAGGGGGCTATTGAGGTCATTCTCCGAGCTGTTGCACCATGTTAAATAAAGAGTTGAAGTTCACTGTTCGTCGACTCATCTCTGTTTCTTGCGCCACGCACAGAACATAACAGACACCAACCCGGCATGACTGACTGTGGCGTTGCTAACACAAGGGCTGGTGGGGTGGGAATGGGATGCAGAAGGAGGGAATTCTGGAAAGGGGGATGGGCCTTCAGTGCCCAGCCATGGTTTTAAGCTCAAGGCAGTGGGAAAAGGGGTCTGGCCATGCCAAACCTCACATGCCCACCCTGGGGGTTAGGCTCAGAGAAAGCCAGAGTGCACTCACCTAAGACGCTCACCCATCAGTCAGTCAACCCGCCTGCCTCGTGAGCCTTTGCTGTGCTTTGGCTGAGTCTGGCTGCTCACTTGATGAGGGTTAGGAGTTTGCAAGAGGAGAAGGAGGGGGACGATGATCATCTTCAGGGGAGCCTCTTCCACGACTCACACTCATTCCTCAGCCAGCCCGGATTTCCAAAAGCTTGCCAAGAAGAAAGAAAAGGAGTCACGAAGAGCCCCCAGGAGAGCTTGCCAGTTTGGCCTGGTCTCAGTTTTCAGAGAGAGATCAGAGATACAGACACAGAGAGCAGGAGAGAGAGATATAGAGAGAGACACAGAGACATATATAGAGGGGGGAGGGGAGGGAGAGACACAGAGAGGGGGGAGAGAGAAAGGAAGCGAGACCTAGAGATAGAGAAGGAGGGAGAGAAAAAGAGACCTGAGAGATACAAGAGAGAGATGGGGGAGTGAGAGACACAGAGAGAGAGACAGAAAAAGGGGGAGATAGAAAGGGAGAGACATAGAGAACAGAAAGAGATATACAGAGAGGGGGGAGATAGAGAGAGAGGAAGAGAAAGACATAGAGACACACACAGAGAGAGAAACAGAAAAAAGGGGGAGAGGGGGGAGAGAGAGGGAGAGACAGACATAGAGAGAGAGAGACAGAGAGAGGGGGGAAGATAGGGAGAGATACAGAGAGAGGCAGTAAGGGAAGAGAGAGACAGACAGAAAGAGAAAGAGAAAGAGAGAGAGGGAGACAGAGGGAGGGAGACAGAGAGAGACAGAGAGAGATTGAGATACAGAGAGAGGGGGAGAGAGGGGGAGAGAAAGAGAGAGAAAGAGAGAGAAAGAGAGAGAGAGACATAGAGAGAATGGGGAGGGTGAGAGAGAAATATGTCAAAAGGGTTTTGTGGTTCCCAGTGTTTTTTAACAACTGGTTCTCTCCCCTAATGACCAGCTGGGTAGGCATGGCTAGGGGGTCATGACTGGGTGGGAATGAGTGATATCAAGTTGGTCATGCCATCCAGGTTCTGTGGCTCCTGGTGTTTTCTTTTCTGTGGGAAATGGGTCCAAATGGCTCTTTGAGTGTTTAAGGTTGCAGACCCCTGACCCCTGAGTTGAAGTCCTTGTGCTTTTCAGCAGCAACTTGGAAAACCAAAGAAGGAAGCTGGGGCTACTCAGAACTTATCTGACCAGAATGATTTTGACCACAATTATGAGTCATTGTATAAACCATGATTGTCATTGATTAAGGTCTTTTGAGGCTTTATCTTTTAGATAAATATTGGATTTTGTTCAATATTCCAAGAATGTCTTTCAATGACTTTCAGACACAGAAGAGGAGATATTATCATTTGTAAAGCCAGAGTATTTTAATGAATAATTGTTTGAAAGTATTCAAACCAGCAAGGATTTTTCTCATGTTTTTAAAGCTTCCATAATCCAGATTCCATCAGACATTCATGTAGAAAATGATGGTTTTTCCATGTCTTGATCAGAAGTCTTTCCTTTAGTTGTTCCTAAATGGTTGGAAATAATTTGAAAAATACCTGTATAGTGCAATCATTCATTTTATTTTTTTTATCTTTCTGCAGATAGTAACCCACAAAATATCATTCAGTGCAATCTTTGTACAGGGTTTCTACTTGGGAAGAAAGGAGGATATGAATGGATCTAATAACTCTTATTGATCAGATTGGTTTATGAAGTCACCTTGTTCCTTTTCTGCAGGCACAGGTTCCTCTGGTAAATATTATGGCACATTGTCCCTCCATTCCACCCTGGTTTTAAATCCATGGGTCTCCATAGACCATTTTGTTTCCAATATTAATGTAATGGAAGTCCATGTCCTCATCATTTTTCTTCTTCCTCCAAATGTGTCCTCCTCTTATAATAGTATAATTCCTATTAAATCATGCCAGCAATATCTGATAATATTTCAGATTTCCTTTCCATTCATCAATGTTCCAAGTATGCTCAAACCATTGTCACAGTGCTTCCCTTCAGAGGCTATTTCTCATGGGATAAGAAATTGGTGTATGTTGTGTGCCTGTGTGTATGTGTAAGTTTTTCTCTATGTGCGTGTTTGGTTCTCAATGAGACTCATCTCTAGAATGAGAAAGCTTGATAATGGAGAATGGAGAGATATTCAGTCCCAAGTCTAAAAATTGTGGGAATATTGGAATCAATATGTTTAGATTGGCAGCAAACACTGATTTAATCGTGCAAGAAATCCATTCTTTCTTTTAAGTCCCCTTGCTCAGTCGTAGTTAGATTCATCTCACTCCAATCTACTCTCTTTGTTTATTCATTCTTTTAGAGAGAATCAAAAGCTAGCTTTCATATGCAGATTTCAGGCTCAGGGAACTGACTGCAGTTAAAGTACCATTTCAAATTTCTATTTTGGTACTTTTATTTTCTGTTAATCCTTTTTTATTTTATTACTTTTGCTTGAATGTTTCTCTTTTGATTGACTTTTCTTTTTACTAGATTATCTTTTAAGTTATTTAGGAGTCTAATGCTCCATTTCAGGAAACTCAGTTTTGCAATAATTCTTCTCAGCCCCAAGGAGCTTACAATTAACAAGTAGAGCAAAGCAGAAAAGGCATTGCCTCTCCTTGTTTTGGGTGGGTGGAAGGGAAGGGACTCAGCCCAAGAGCTTAGCCTCCTTTGAAAGGCAAAGGAGAAGGTTAATATCTACTGGAAAAGACACCCTTCTGCAGCAACTTTCCACATACTTGGGACTGTCCAGTACAGGGGTCACCAAACTCATAATTTTAAATCTCAGGGACCACCAATATGAATTTTGACTGATGCCGCCTAACTGTCATTGGTGGGAGAGAGAGAGAGAGAGAGGCAGGGGTGGGATTCAAATTTCTCAACAACTGGTTCTATGGGCATGGCCTAATTTGTGGGTGTGGCTTGGTGGTCATGTGACTGGCTGGGCATGGCTTGTATGTAAATATTATAAATATTATAAATATCTTTCAATGACTTTCATACACAAAGAAGCACATACAATCATTTGTAAAGCCAGATAATTTTAATAAGAATAATTATTTGAAAGCATTCAAAGGAGTAATAATTTTTCTGATGTTTTTTTAAAGCTTCTATATAATCCAGATTCCATCAGGCATTCATGTCAAAGACAATGGTTTTTCCACGTCATGATCAGAAGCATTTCCCTTAGCTGTTGGAAAAATAGTTGGAAATAATTTAAAATATATTGATATGATGAAATCATTTTTTTTAATGCAGATATACCTACAAAATATCATACAGTTCAACCTTTTTACATTGTTTCTTTGAATGGATCTAAAAAGTCCCAATCCATCAGAGTTGGTTTATGAAGTCACCTTATTCCTTTTTCTGCAGCTTCAGGTTCACTTGTTAAATATTAGGGCACATTGTCCCTCCATTCCACTCAAAGTTTTATATGGGCAGTAAAGAGGCAATAAATCTATGCATCTCCATAGACCATTTTGCTTCCAATGTTGATGTAATGGAAATTCATATTCTCATCATTTTTCTTCTTCCTCCAAATGCTTCCTTCTCTTATAATAGTATAATTCCTATTAAATCATGCCAGCAATATCTGATAATATTTCAGATTTCCTTTCCATTCATCAATGGTTCAAGTACACTCAAACCATTGTCACAGTGCTTCCTTTCAGAGGCAATTTCTCATGGGGTGAAAAATTGGTGTATGTTGTATGTCTGTGTGTATGTGTATGTCTCTCTCTATGTGCATGTTTGTTTGGTTCTCAGTG
This sequence comes from Hydrophis major, assembly GCA_033807585.1. Lineage (NCBI taxonomy): Eukaryota > Metazoa > Chordata > Lepidosauria > Squamata > Elapidae > Hydrophis > Hydrophis major. The sequence goes on from CM066328.1 coordinate 400,542,853, forward strand.
AGATTCATCTCAAGAGTCAGACTTGATGATGGGGAATGGAGGGATATTCAGCCCCAAGTCTAAAAATCCTGGGAATATTGTCACCTGTTAAGAGTTGCCCAAAACCACACTTGTGACCTCCCAGGAAAAGAGACATCTACTCTTTTCAGTGAAGTTATCTAAATTGAAGAGGCCTTTGCAAGTTCAATGGTTGATGCAATAGGATTTAAATTTGCATGGAAGGTAATGATCATCTGGTGGACACACAAAGGCTTGCTTAGTGTAGTCCGATAGATGCTTCTGTTGCATGGATTTTCAGAGGCTAACCCAAGAAAGTTGAGCTTATTTAAGCCACTTGTTTGGTGAATTTGACACTGATGATGTATATGCTTCTGAAGAGAATGTGCATGGACATAACATGGAAAAAATGTCTGATCCTAATTATGAGACAAAATAAAATGCTATGAATATTTCATTATCTGCATCTTACGCTTTGCAACAAGGCTCGTTGACATGACAAAGTCCTATCTTCTTTTCAGAGGCAGCACAGGACAACTTTCTGCAAGATCCTTTATTTTTAATGCATGTTCTCGAATCCATTATCCTCTCTGCTTTCCCTGGAGAAGAAAGAGAAAGAGAAGCTAATCATACTCTTTGCAAAATTTGTAGATTTGAATTCCTACGAGAAATGTAGTCACTAAATATATTGCTTTAGGAAGAACACTTATAGAAAAAGAGCTCCTTGGTAAAAAATTAAAAAATAGAACATATATTTTTTTCCAGACAATAGTTTAATTAGAATCTTAGATTCTTTACATCAAGTTTAAGAACTTTGGCTATTTATTTGCTTTCCAGTTTCAAACATTTGAGAATTGTTTCCCAGTCTTCAAAAAGTATAGAGAAAACTTCCAAGTATATAGTAGATTAAAGCAGTTTATAAAACCAATCCTAGAGTATTAAATAAAGCATGCAAAATAAAGTATCTGATTTCTTGTTTAGTTTGGTATGTCTATTTGGATTAAATAAATGTTTCTTTCTGAAGTGCCTGGTACTTCAATATGAATGATAGTATAAAATTTTCATCAGAATTGACTTACCCAGATCAGAAAGAATCACAAAGGCGAGGAAAAAGAGGACACACCAAGCCTTCATTGTTACGGCAAGTTCAAAGCAGCTGCTTAACTCTTCTCTAGTCCAGTTGCCAAAAGAAACCTAGAAGGTATGTTGCATTCCATCTTTTAAATACATCATGGGATATAGATTTCATTACAAATACCAATGACAGCAAGACAGAAGAAACAATTGGATTGGTTGTTTTTTCTCTCTGTATCTTTATGTTAATTGGAGGAAGTGGCATTTTCCTTGAATGGCCAGGCTCCATGACTGGAGATGATTATTGGCTTATTTCTGCTGATAAAAAAAAGAGTAGTTTAATGGCCAAGTAATTCTTTTACCCAATAATATCCATAAACCAGCTGTTAGTTATCCTGGATAAAGTTTGTCTGATTACCTTTCTGACCAGGATACCTATCATGACCAGGATATTTCCAAATTGGTTTATAGTATCCATTATAAGGGTGTTTTTTCACTGAAGAGTATTTCCATTCTTAATTTATTTATAAGATCTCTGGAAAACTGAATATTGAAACTGACTGCAGTACGAAGAGGAAAGAAACCAACACTTTTATCACATTGGCTTCTTTTTCATTGATATGCATAAAATACTGGTGCTTTGTTTCAAAGTCTTAAACAATTATTTTTTAAATATAGTCAGAATTGCTCACAATTGTGTTTATAAATTACTCTAATTGTTCTCTTGTATGTGGTATCCTAGGCAAAAGGAGAGAACATTCATTTAACCAGCTCTCATCTGTTACATTTTGGTTCTAAAACCATCATGAATTCCTTCCCTCTTTTCTATGAGGAACATAGCTTCATTAATTCTTTTTCATTATGGGAGGTGAAAGATAGTAGGATGGTTTGTGTTCTTCCAAAGATGTGTCTTTCCTTCGCATCGTACAGCACTTCATTCCTGTCCATATCTCTGTAGCTTTTATTAAACATGACTCCTTCTCCTCCATGCCACTTCAACATCAAGAACCACATATAAAAATGGTTTTTGTTACTATTCTGTTCACTGTTATATATTTAGAAAACATAAGAGAAAAACAAATATATTCTATAAAAGCATGGGAGGGTGGTGTGCAATTTAGTTTATTTACATTTTGCATGGATAGACTAATAAGAGTGATATCTGATGCTCCAGGACTTCCATTCAAGGACATCCATTGAATGGGGGAGAAGAAGAGATGGGAATCTGATGAAACATGCATTACTCATCTGCAGTGCAAACTTAGACAAGTAAGGAAGCTTCTGACATGATATAGGTTTTGTTGATTTGCTGAAAACTTGTACCTACCTGTAGTATCTTAATATGGGACATTGTAAGGATGTATTTTGTCCTCTGTTGCTGTGAGGATATACTAACTGGGTCCCAGTCCTCCCTGCTTATACTCTGTATTTAAGTCTAACAGAGAACTGAAGATGATTACAAGTCACCCTGAGGAAAAACTGAGGAACTGGAGTAGACACACTGTGGCATTCAAACATCTCCCAAGTATATTGTCTATATTGGTTTCATACTTTCAGGTATAAAATGAAGACATGATCAAGAAACAGTTTTCTGTGTTATAACTATTTATTAGAACCACTTATTACTTATCATAAGAGACAAACTCAGTATTATGGGCTTCCGAATATCCATGGCTAGGAAGATAGAGAAGAATTGTCTCAGTTTTGTTTCTGAAAACCTTTTGGCTCCTTTTGGGAAAGGGCTATTAGATTAAGTCATGGAATCAATTATTCACCAATCCATTATCCTCCATTTAGAGACAAAAAACCTACTCTCTAATAAACAATTTGGTTTCAGAAAAAAACTATCCTACAATCTGCAACTCTTACACTGCAAAAACATAAGGACTACAAAATTGGATCAGGGCAAAGCAATAGATGCAATCTACATGGACTTCTGTAAAGCCTTTGATTCAGTGGTACACAATAAACTACTCCTAAAACTAAAATCTTAGAGTATCTCTGGACACCTGCATTACTGGATAGAAGCATTCCTGTCAAACAGACAACAAATGGTCAAAATTGGGAGTGTCCTATCAAATTCTGTACCTGTCAATAGTGGAGTCTCCCAAGGCAGTATTCTAGGACCAACTCTTTTCATACTCTACATAAATGACCTCTGTGTTCATTTCAAGAGCAACTGCATTCTCTTCACTGATGATGTAAAGCTATTCAACACCATGGACAATACTGCTACCCTCCAAAAAGACCTTGACTATGTATCAGAATGGTCAAACAAATGGCAACTTCAAATCTCAACAAATAAATGCTCTGTCCTACATATTGGCAAAAAAAAATCAGAAAATAAAATACAGGCTGAATAGTAACGACGTTGTTGATGATCCAAACTCTGTCAAGGACCTTGGAGTACTCATCTCAAATGACCTAAGTGCTAGAGCCCACTGTAACTGCATAGCCAAAAAGGCATAAAGAGTTGTAAACCTAATCTTACATAGCTTTTTCTTTGGTAATATTACATTACTTACTGGAGCATAGAAAACATTTTCTAGACCAATACTTCAATATAGCTCATCAGTCTGGAAACCACATTACGTATCTGATATTAATACAGTTGAGAAAGTCCAGAAATGTTTCACAAGAAGAGTTCTCCCCTCCTCTACTTGTTGCAAAATACCTTATGCCACAGACTCAAAATTCTAGACCTAGAGAACCTAGAACTGCACTGCCTTCGGTCTGATCTCAGCATAGCATATAAAATCATACATTGCAATGTCCTACCTGTCAATGAATACTACAGCTTCAACCATAACAATACAAGAGAAAACAATAGATACAAACTCAAGGTTAATAACACCAAACTTGATTGCAGGAAATATGACTTCAGCAACAGAGTGGTCAATGTCTGGAATACTCTACCTGACTCTGTGGTTTCTTTCCCAAATCCCAAAAACTTTAACCTTAGACTTTCTACTGTTGACCTCACCCCTTTCCTAAGAGGTCTGTAGGGGTCTGCATAAGCACACCAATATGCCTACCGTCCCTGTCCTATTGGATTTTTATTTTTTCTTATATGTATCCATGTATTCATAACCATGTTTTTACTTATACTTATTATCATGTAAGCAATTGACAAACCAAATATAATAAAAATAAATAAAACCACTGCCTTTAATTTGATGCAACAGAGCAATTCTATATTTTCATTTATTCATTCTGAAGTACCAAGCAGCCAAATAAACCTAATGGGGAGGCTTACAGTTTTGGAAGGATCTGAAACACTACAATAATCTGGAAAGATCAATGTGAACATCCATAAGTCTTGAACAGTAAGATCTAGAATAGAAGTAATTCCTTTATACTTATTTTATACATAAAAATGTAATTATTATTGTATGTTTCTCAGAATTATCATTCAAATAAACAACAGCTCCATACAACTCTCTCTGTGAGGAGAAATTTTGAAAAAAAAATTGGTAAAATAAATTTGATAACTATCTGCGTGACATCCTGTGTGACTACTTCCAGTAACTCTGCTGTTTGGTTAATGCTCATTCCAAGAGGAGAGGGGTGTTGAATATGATAATGAGGAGGGAAACCTTTGAGTGAAGGTTTCCCTCTGGTCCACCAGTCAGGCAGGAAAACTATTAGTTTAAATTGATTGGTTCGTACTACAGGTGAGAAATTCAAGATATTTCTGACAGCTTCCTTTAAAAGAGGGAGCTCAGCTGCTGGACAGCCAGTTCATTTCTTCGTATCGATCTACCAATAAAGAGCTGTTCTCACTACTCTAAGCATCCTGCCTCTTCAATCAACTCGGTACATAATACACCACACACCACACACGTTCACAAAAATCACACTCATAGTCCCCCTACTCTACTGCTCTCAAATCCTAGTCTATAACAGTCTTTTGCTATAAGACCATTATTTCCTAATAATTTCAAGTTAAGTAATGGAATTACATTGGAAATTGGTGAACTCTTGAGGACTGCTGGACAATATTGATTACTAAGTTCCTTAAATAGACATGATTTATTAGGATACTGGAAACATTTCCTGGAACACAATTGCTCAACAGCAGTTTAACAAGCACAGTTATTTCCTTTTCTTTGCTGAAAACTCTTCAAAATAATTGTGTTTTTCCGTAAACCAATCAACAGCTTATCTTTTAAAATACACAAACAATTGATTTGTTTGCTGTAAGGATTCAGAGATTATTCCAGCTGTACTCATCCACAGAAATGTTTAGAAAGGAAGAAAGGTTGAAATTAGCAGGTTTTCTGTCCCCCTTCCCTTCTGCAAAAGACTAGGTGGTTTGCTGAGTGTTGTATGTGAAGGGGCACAGGGGTTCCACCATTTCTTTGTTTTTGCTTTTTTATTTTAAGGAATAGGATGATTGAAAGATTTTCTATTGTTCCAAGAACATCTCCTTTAGCATATATTTCTAGATATGCTAAAAGAGGCTCCTAATGCAACGACCAGTCCAGTCGTTGATTTAGCAAGCAACTTTGGTTTTACAGTTCCAGAAAAAATACCTGTAAATCTATTTGTAACACAGATAGGCTGCTCTTGGTTGCCCCTCACAGATATCAAGGTCCTCATAAATTTCATGCAGAAATTAAGGCTTGGTGCATTTCCAAATTGCCTCTTGGGCATATTGCTCATATTTGTGGTAAGTTGGACAACAGCACATAAATACAGTTTATGGGAAAGAGGAGAGTGGAAGGTGTGCAATTTATTTAATTTCCTTATACTCTAGAATGGTTGGGACTGAAATCCTGTTTTTGTCCAGGATTTGCAGCATATTTTATTTTGGAGCAAAACACTTATAGCTTTCTTATACTCTTCTTTTGGTCAGTAGAGGAAGAGCTCTTACTAGTTCAAGGTCTTCCCCAGCATAATTATTATGATTCAGCATAACAGCTAAATGGAGCAAGTAGGTGCACAGGATTCTGAACATGAGTGCTTAGGAGAAGAGTAATTGTTCCCATCCATTCCACAGCTCATATATCTCAAAACATTCATTTGATCCCATGTGAAGTTGCCTTCAGAATTGGAGCAGCCCTTCATCCCATTCTCCAGCATAAGTTATGACTCACTGAACAATTATGAGGAAGACTTCTCAAGCAGCTGATAAGAGGTAATAATGGTTGAATGAAGTAAATGTATATGGAGTGCATTAGTCTGAAAACAATAGGAACATTGTGCATGTGGGATCACTGTCTTCTCAGACAAATAAGGTCTGAAAGGCAAGATGTTGCCATGTGAAGGAAAGAAAGTGCTACGGTCACAAAGTACTTTTTATGGTTTTCTAAATGAGGCATTGCAACATTTCTTGACAATCACACAGTGTATGTATTTAAAGAAGGAATTGGGCTAAGTTGCCTTTGACCTTGGCAATGTCAAGGCCTTCCAACTTTGCTGATTCAAAAATCAGTGCCCACCACATAAAATAGGAATCAACAATCCCAGAGTCAAATGAATAGAAGAATGAACTTGAAATAGAATCCATAATTAAGCTACATGGTGATTTTATTTTCCTCAGCTCCCATTCGAAGATATAAAGTAGCATTCTGATTTTCTTGTTTACCTTGCTGCCTTAAATAATATGCTTTATACTTACATTAATTCTTATAGTTTTCCTCAACTTTAAATTTTGCCAGTCAATTTATTTGTTCACAAAGAGTCATCCCTCATTACAACAAAGTCTTCTTTGTATTCAGATGGCAACTGAACAAGGAGAGATTTAACCTGGATATAAGGAGAAACTTTCTGACAGTGAGAACAATCAACCAATGGAACACCTTGCCCTCGGAAGTTGTGGTGGTGTCATCACTGGAGGGTTTCAAAAAGAGATTGGACTGCCATTTGTCAGAAATGGTGTAGGGTCTCCTGCATGGGTGGAGGGTTGGACTAGATGTTCTACAAGGTCCCTTCCAACTCTGATTATCTGTTAACAAAAAAGTAAATGAGCATGTTTTTAACATAAAAGGAAGAAAGCTGTTAAAAGGTTGTAATAATTTCTAACAATTTTCAATTTCATTCCATTCTAATGAACAACAAAACAAATCATGAATTTATTATTATGATTTCCATTGACAGATGGAAAGATGGTATTGCCCTGTTTTCTCCTGATTCATTCAGCAAACTTGGAAAGAGTCAGGACCTCAACCTCCAGAGTGACTCAAGGACAGATTGCTCTTTTAAAGCTGAAGATCTAATCAACTGGTGATTTAGATAAAAACTTCCTTCAAAATCTTTCAGACATAGAATGTACTGCAATTAAATATTTGCAATATTTTTGGAAAGATGGTAAATGCATAGAAATTATATACTGTTTCTTGTATTTAGCCTCTTGCCATGCCTTCCAGGCATTCAGGTAAATGATGATGGTGCTTCAGGTCAGGCCTAAAAGGTTGGAAGCTGTTTGTTATTATTCAAAAATACATTAATACTATGCAAACATCCCACTCTTGTTTTGGTTTATTAAAATGTTATTTTAAGATCACGTGAAACAGAAAAGAACATGAACAGCCTGGGCATTGTTCTCCTGATCTGACCCAATCATTTTGATTTTAATGTTCCCAGAGGATTTGGGATGGAATAACATGCTTCATCTAGAATTTGAAATGAATACACCAACTTTAGTATTTTTTTAGGATATAATGAACAAATGCTACTTTTTTCCCCAGTGTGTAGAGATCTTTAGGAGTATTAGTTATGATATATATGGATATTATCTATCCATTTATCGATTGATCGATATCTATCGATATCTATGCAAATGTATTTCAGAATTAGGGTGACAACATGTATTACATAAGGTAAATTCTTAGAAAAACAAGTAAAGGGACATGGGCTGGCTTCTTTTACATGTCTATCATAACATCTTTTTCTATGTCATTCTTCTCCCCTATCATTTTGAAATCAACTTTTAAATCAGTCTCAATCTTATCCAGAAAAATGTTGTTCCTCTTTCATAACATTTTTAAACACTGTTTATTTAGAGGTAGACACTTTGGGACCATTATTCAAAAACATTTGTCGATATGTCTAATGTTAAAATATTGTGCTTTATTCTGTATCAATAAATCAAAGTTAAGTGTTCTCCTTTAATTGTAATCTGCAATGCCTTCTGGTTCCCATCACATCAAGGTGATTTTTTTAAAAAAGATCAAAAGCATGATTGGTGCACTTATGCAGCCCCCTACAGGCCTCTTAGGAAGTGGGTGAAGTCAATAGTAGAAAGTCTAAGGTTAAAGTTTTTGGGGTTTGGGGAAGAAAGCACAGGGTCAGGTAGAGTATTCCAAACATTGACCACTCTGTTGCTGAAGTCGTATTTTCTGTATCAATTTTGGTGCAGTTAACCTTGAGTTTGTATCTATTGTATGCTCTTGTATTGTTATGGTTGAAGCTGAAGTGTTCATTTGCAGGTAGGACATTGCAATGTATGATTTTATATTTTATATTTAGATCGGACCAGAGGCGGCATAGTTCTAGGTTTTCTAGGTCCAGAATTTCAAGTCTGGTGGCATAAAGTATTCTGCAACGAGTAGAGGAGTGGAGAACTCTTCTTGTGAAATATTTCTGGACTTTTTCAATTGTGTTAATATCAGATACATGATATGGATTCCAGACTGATGAGCTGTATTCAAGTATAGGTCTAGCAAATGTTTTGTATGCTCTAGTTAATAGTGTGATATTACCAGAGAAGAAGCTACATAGGATTAGATTAACAACTCTTAATGCCTTTTTGGCTATATAGCCACAGTGGGCTCTAGCACTTAGATCATTAGATATGAGTACTCAAAGATCAAGATCCTTGACAAAGTTTGGATCCTCAACAAGGTCTTGACTATTTAGCTTGTATTTTATTTTCTGATTATTATTTTTTTGCCAATATGTAAGACAAAGCAATTATTTGTTGAGATTTGAAGTTGCGATGTGATTGACCATTCTGATACATAGTCAAGGTCTTTTTGGAGGGTAGCAGTATTGTCCATGGTGTTGAATAGCTTTACATCATCAGCGAAGAGAATGCAGTTGCTCTTGATGTGATCACAGAGGTCATTTATGTAGAATATGAAGAGAGTTGATCCCAAAACACTGCCTTGGGGGACACCACTGTTAACAGGTACAGAACTTGATAGGATGCTCCCAATTTTGACCATTTGTTGTCTATTTGACAAATTTTGTTTGTCAAAATTTGACAAAATTTGTTTGACAAATTCCCATTGCAGCCCTAAATTACCAGGCCCAACAGAGTTGGGGGATGCATGTGATCCCAGATGGCTTGTACGGCCATAGTGCCAATGAGGACAGCTTTCTCCATTTGAATCTACAAGCAGACAGAGTGCCCATGAGCCACAGCCGAGGCCAGTTTCTTAGGAACCAAAGCCCGTCTCCACTGCTGGCGTGCCTGCCTCCCCTCCCTCAGTTCTTGGAAGAGTTGCTTGCTGACTCGGGGTGCCTCAGGGAAGTGCTGGGTGACTATTTCAAAAGGGGCAGTTTATGCAGTGAGCAAGCCATGGGATACAGCTTCCTCAGTAAGGGCACTGTTGTATATATGAATATTTGAACGTTCTCTTTTGATTGGTCTGCCCAGATGGTGGGAAACTTGAAGAGCAGTCATTGGCTGCGAGCCACGAGCAGCCTGCTATAAAGGAGGCTGCCACGGCTCCGTTGTAATTCAATTCCAGAGAGACAAATAAAAGGAACGCAAGATTTAACTGGGTCTCGAGTCGTCTTTCCCACAACTTAACACTGGCGACGAGGATGGGATACTGAGACAAAGGAGAACAGTTGAGCATGTGACAACGAGAACCAAGCAAGACAAAATGGCTGGCAACTACTCGCCACCCACACCATTCAACCCAGCAATGGAAGACTGGGATTCTTACATTGACCGATTCCTCATGTCTCTAGAGGGGAACGAGCTCCAAGGAATATCCGAAAACAGAAAGCGAGCCCTTTTCCTAACCCACTGTGGGCCCACAGTATTCAAGATGGCAAAGGCATTGGCAAAACCCCATGATGCGAAGCAGATGGCGTGGTTGGACTTAGACAAATTACTGCAAGCCCATTATGCACCAACCGTCTCAAGCCTCATCAAAAGACACAAATTTTATAAGCGCAACCAAAAGGAAAGCAAAAGCATAGGAGATTTTGCTGCAGCTCTAAGAGACATTGGCGGAGCGTGCAAATTCCTAAACATGGACGAGGCCATGAGGTAAGAGACCTCACACTACAGAGCCAACTACTGACCAGATCCAAAATAACAGTAACTGAGGCTATAGCAGAAGCCACCGCAGCGGAAGCAACACAAAAATCAGCAGCCACCATGCGACAGGAAACTCTGAAAGACCCTAGCCAAGCTCAAAACAAGAAGCAAGAGGGAACTCAAAAGCCCACCACCACACCATGCCACGAGGCTATCGAATCCCTATCCGAAACCGACAAAGAAGAAGTAAATAAACTCTGGTTGGAAAAAGGTAGACAAGAGCAAAGAAAAAGGAAGTCAGAATTCCGTTGTGCCGGGTGCGGAGGGGACCACCCACGTTCCGAATGCCGTTTCTTCAATGTTATTTGCAGGCATTGTGAAAGGCGGGGACATATAGGTAGAGTATGCTGAAACAGAAATAACTATAGCCCTAGACAAAGAGGAAATACCACCCCTCAGAGCGAGAGAAAGGCAGCCAAGAAAGCAGAAACAAGCAGTGGAACAAAGCCAATGGAAAAGAAGAAACACACCAGACAATAACTATTGGACACTCAAGCGCAATCAATGTGAAAAAGATGCAGGTGCAAGTCACTATAGAAGGTCAGCCATGCAAGATGGAGGTGGATTCCAGTTCATATCTATCAATGATATCATGGAACACTCTCAAAAGCCTGATACCCAATATGAAAAGGAAGGAACTGGTAAGACAAAAACTCACACTTAAAGACTACCAGGGAAACAGAATTCCCATAGTCGGAACCAGACATTTTCAAATTAAATTCAAAAGATACATGAAAGTCCTTCCACTGACCATAGTCGACTGGGATCACCCCAGCCTGTTGGGACTCAAATGGTTCGCACTGCTAGGAATTGGAGTGACCGGAATAAACAACATTGCTGAGACAGATTGGGAAGAGAACCTGATGAGAGAATTCCAGGACATCTTCAATGGAGAATTGGGCAAGTACCGAGGGTCCCCTATCTCATTTGATTTGAATCCTAATATAGCCCCAATAAGATTAAAGGCGAGGCGAGTCCCTCTACAAACTCGTACGCTCCCTTATATCCTCTAAGAGAGGGTGTGTCAATCTCATTAATTAATCTTTTGCTGGACATCTCTTTTCTAATTGAGATTGACGTCTCAATCTTCTCCTAGTCCTGGCATTCATCCAGCATCTGGCAGTTTCATCACCTCTTGAAACCTCTGACACACTTTCCTGATTAACAGTTAACACCTGAGGTGTAGTTAGAGGAATTCAGGGGAGGGAATGGACTCTGAATCCTCCAATAAATCAGGTCCATCTCTCAAATCCAACTCCTCTCCCTCTACTTGACTCCCCTCGAAGTCACTTAATAATGCAGACTCGAATCTCAGTGCCAGATCTTCTTCATCACTCGAACCCACATCTGCTGACTGATCAGGTTCAAATCTCGGAGTCACAACAGGTCCGTACATATCTGCAGAGACTACAAGGCCACCCTCAACTATGCATTACAACAAAGTGCATACCCAGTTCCGGTTGTACAGTACCTGTTACATTCTTTGGGGGGAGGTAGAATTTTCATGAAATTGGACCTTGTGCAAGCTTACCAACAGTTGCCAGTTGACCCAGAAACAGCGGAGGCGCAAACAATTGTGACTCACAGGGGGGCATTCAAATGCAAAAGACTACAATTTGGAGTTAGCGTGACCCCAGGGCTATTTCAGAGTCTAATGGAGCGCCTATTGCAAGGAATAAAAGGGGTGGTACCATATTTTGATGATATGCTGGTATCAGCCAGGGACAAAGAACAACTCGAAGACCACCTGAGGGAGGTCTTACAAAAAATTAAAGAGGCAGGACTTAAAGTTAAAAGAGAGAAATGCCAATTAGCCACCAGTAAGGTTGAATTCCTGGGATACCTCATAGACAAAGAAGGGATCCACCCCACTGAAAACAAAATCAGACCAATAAAGGAAGCTCCCAGACCCAAAAATAAAACAGACTTACAAGCCTTCTTGGGAGTTATTAATTTTTACAATGTATTTCTGCTGCAGAAGGCAACAATAGTGGAACCGCTACACAGGTTGCTGGATAAGAAAGCTACCTGGATCTGGAGGCGACGGAAAGAAACCGCATTCCAGGGAATCAAAGACTTAATTACATCAGATTGTGTACTAATCCAATATAGTGAAACCCCGCCACTAACATTAACCTGTGATGCTTCACCGTTTGGCGTCAGGGCCATACTCAGTCAAGTATTACCTGATGGAAGAGAAGCACTGATCACATTCTATTCAAAAACTCTTTCAAAAGTGGAGTGAAACTACAGCCAATTGGATAGAGAAACATTGGCTGCAATAACAGGAGTCAAATGGTTCTACGAGTACATATATGGCAGAAGATTTTCACTGGTCACAGATCACAAACCTCTTTTAGGAATGCTCGCAGGAAACAAAGCTACACCCAACATATTGTCACCGCGGATGACAAGGTGGTCCGAATTCCTCGCTGCATACAACTACGACTTAATCTACCAGCCAGGAAAGAACATAACACGTGCTGATGCCCTGAGCCACTCCCCCCTACCTGAGTTAGAAGATGATCCTGCACCAACTACATCCACCCTACAAATCGAGACATTGGCAAACCTACCCATAACAGCAACACACATTGCAAAGGAAACCATGAGAGATAGAATCCTGGTGCAGGTTTTAAATTGGGTAGGTAAAGGGTAGCCAGAGACCGAAAATGACGAGACTGTTAAACCGTTTCGGAATAGACAAACGGAACCATCTATCTTAAAAAGATGTGTACTATGGGGGGGTAGGGTGATCATACCTGACATATTGAGGGAACAAATACTTGACTTATTGCATGAAGGTCACCCGGGTATCATCAGAATGAAGTCCCTGGCTAGGAGTTATGTATGGTGGCCGGGGATGGAAAAGGATATTGGGAAATGGGTAGCAACGTATAAACGATGCCAAGAATCTAGGCCTGCACCTCCTTCTGCGCCTGCACTTGAATGGGAAACACCTAGGGGCCCATGGTCTAGAATACACATTGATTTTGCAGGACCAACTAAAGGACACACATTCTTGATAGTGGTAGACGCTTACTCAAATTGGCTAGAGGTCTCAACCACAACAGAAGCTGTTATTAGACAACTAAAAAAGCTTTTTACAACACATGGATTGCCAGATTTAGTTGTATCTGACAACGGACCACAATTCACGGCACTAACATTTGAGAGGTTTCTAGCTGAACAAGGGATAAGGCATGTTTTAACAGTGCCGGGTGGACCAGCTACAAACGGACGGGTGGAACGCATGGTCCATTGTGCTAAGGAAACACTACACAAGTTAGGAACTGAAGATATCCAGGAAAAAATATACAAACTACTAACTATACAGCACATTACACCAAACACTACAACTAATAAAAGCCCAGAAAAACTATTAATGGGAAGAAAACTAAGATCTTGCCTAGACAGACTACACCCCACATATAGCCCAGAAAAGCCAACAGACTCCTCCAGTAAGTGTCGTACATTCAAAACAGGGGACCTGGTCTATGCAAAAAACCTCACAGGGGAACCATTATGGATACCAGCTAAAATAACCCAAGTAACAGGACCCCGGTCATACAGGGTAGAGACAGAGGATGGAAAGAGCTGGAGGAGACACATATACCAATTTAGATCAAGGGCCCTTTGGAGAAACACTAAAAGGTAAAGGGAAGAAGGAGAAGAGCTCATACAAACACAGGAACCACTCCAAATATTAAACCAAAACAATAATAATAACCAAACCAGAGAGTGGGGAGACCCCTCAAATACAAATGAGAGGGGGGGGGAGACCCTCCATGAGAAATAACAAAACAACAACCAATACCACCATTAACCCCGATCAGAAATCGCAATCACGTACCGGGTGCAACCGAAGAAGAAGAAGACTTCAGAGGACTGGAGCAGGCTTCAGAAAACCATTACGAAGCCACTCCTAGCAGGAGCAGCCAAGCCGACTCAACCAGCCCAGAAAGGCCAGGCAGGAGTGGCATGGCTGACTCAAACTTCCAGGAGGTTCCGCAGAAGAGGACGGAAGACACAGCGAATCCATCCAAACAGCCCAGAGAAAACAACACGACTGAATTGCGCAGGTTCAGTAGAAACCATAAAAGCCCCACCTATTTACATGACTACATAACATAGGGAGGCCTGATTGGTTGGACTGGACCACAAGGGAGAGGTGTTGTATATTTGAATATTTAAACATTCTCTTTTGATTGATCCGCCCGGATGGTCGGAAACTTGAATAGCCGTGATTGACCAAGAGCCGAGAGCAGCCTACGATAAAGGAGGCTGCCGTGGCTCCATTGTAGTTCAGTTCCAGAGAGACAAATAAAAGGAACGAAAGATTTAACTGAGTCTCGAGTCGTCTTTCCCACAACTTAACAGGCACCTCCCAGGGAATTGTTGCCTGATCCGGCCTGGGTATTTGGAAAAACAGGACAGTGCGGAAAGAGGAAAGGGGGAGAAGGAGGGACCTTACTGGGGTGGGATTCTATATGTATGCACCTATTCGCTAAAACCGGTTGTTAACATTCTAAGCAGTTTGGAGAACCAGTTAGAAGAAATTACTGGCCTTATCCTGTAAGGAAGGTAGGAAGGAAACATTCAGGTGTTGCTTACAGAAACTGCCTCTCCGTTAATCCTTATTACATTCTTGGCAGGACTAGACTTTCTTTTTTTTGAAAAAGATTTTATTAATTTTCCACAGACAAACAAAACAAACAAAACATAAAAACATCAACTCTCATATATACATCAAGTGTGTCAGTTGGTTCATCATTTTTGTGCATTCATTCTGTAGTCTCAATTACAATTATGTTACATAACAACTCATATCATCAATCCAAACTTATGTATCCTAATATCACCAAAAAAAAAATTATTTTTGACTAAATTTTTAATCATTCATGCTTTATGAGCTAACAATACTTTAAACCAATTTACTCTATAACAAATCCTATAATCATATCATATC
The DNA here is from genome assembly GCA_033807585.1 of Hydrophis major. Taxonomy (NCBI): domain Eukaryota; kingdom Metazoa; phylum Chordata; class Lepidosauria; order Squamata; family Elapidae; genus Hydrophis; species Hydrophis major. The sequence goes on from CM066328.1 coordinate 400,558,173, forward strand.
AATCCTTAAAAAACCTTTTATAAATATGATGTCAAATAACAAAATAATAGCAAAACATTCTAACATTCTAAATATTCTATTGTCGTATTTTATCATCTAGCCATTTATAAAAAAGATCCCAAATTTCATAAAATTGTTTATCCTCTTGCTCTCTAATTTCGAATGTCAATCTGCTCATCTCAGCACATTCCAATATTTTCTTAATAATTTCTTCCTGTAATGGTATTTTCTCATTTTTCCAATTTTTAGCAAATACAATCCTAGCCACTGTTAATACATTTACAATCAGGTATTTCAAATCTTTACTATATATATCAGGTAAAATTCCCAATAAGAAGATCTCCGGTTTCAAGTCTATATGTTTCTTTGTCATTTTTTCCAGCCACATGTGAATTATAGTCCAATATTTTCTAGCATCCTCACAAGTCCACCACATATGGTAATACGATCCGGGTATCTGATGACATTTCCAACATTTTTCAGATTTGTTCTTGAACATTCTTGCTATTCTTGTCGGAGGAAAGTGCCACCTGTAAAACATCTTATACAAGTTTTCTTTATATGCTGTTGACATTGTCATTTTATAATTTTGAGACCACAATTTCTGCCATTTCTCTAAATCAATCCCATATCCAAAATTCTTCCCCCAAACAATCATAGTTTCTTTAACTTGTTCTTCCTCTAATTTCATTCCCAGTAAATAACCATATAGTTTTTTAATCACCTTCTCATCAGTACCCATCAAAATCTTATCTAAATCAGTCTGTTTATCATAAAATCCCTCCTTTTTGGAATCTTCATCATACCTTGAATGTATTTGTGCATATGAAAACCAATTCATCTTTATACCTTGTTCCTCTAAGTTTTGGATTGATTTAAGTTCACCCTTTTCATCTAAAAGTTCCCCATATCTAACTGTTTGTTCCTTCTTATAAATTATAGGATAGGAAAAAGCTTCAATGGTCGATAACCAAACTGGAATTTTCAAATAACATTGTCTTTTTATCTTCTCCCAATTCAACCACAAAGACTCCCGTACATAATGTCTTCTAAAATAACCCTGTGTTTTAGTTCCCTTATACCATAAAAAAGCATGCCAACCCAGCAGCAAGTCATGCCCTTCTAATGTCAACAACCTATGTTTCCTTAATGTTATCCATTCTTTCACCCACATCAAACTTGCAGCTTGATAATACAATTCCCAATTAGGCAGGCCAAAACCTCCTCTAATTCTAGCATCTTGCAGAAGCTTTAGCTTTATTCTCGCTTTTTTACCTTGCCATATAAACTTCAACATAATTTTATTTAAATCTTCAAAATAGTCTTTTCCAAGCCTAATTGGTATTGTTTGAAACAAAAATAAAATTCTAGGTAGGATATTCATCTTAATTGTTGAAATTCTCCCTATTAATGACAATTGCAAGTTTTCCCACTTCTTCAAATCTGTAGTTATCTGTTGTTTAAGTTTAATATAATTATTCTCCTTTAATGTGCTACATCTTGTTGTCAAATATATCCCCAGATACTTAACCTTATTTGTAACTTGAATTTTCAAAAGGTCTGCCAGTTCTTCTCTCTGTCTCGATAGCATATTCTTTGTCAAGATCTTTGTTTTGTCTTTATTTATTTTCAAACCAGCCACCTCTCCATATGCCTCTATCCTTTCCAGTAACTTTGGAGCTGTTTCTAGCGGATCTTCCAAAATAAAAGCTAAATCATCAGCAAAAGCTTGTAGCTTAAATTCTTCCTTCTTAATTTTCATTCCTTTTATGTTTTTATCATCCCTAATATTTCTATTCAACACTTCCAAGGTCAACACAAATAACAAAGGAGATAGGGGGCATCCTTGTCTTGTGCCTTTCCTTATATTAATAAAATCTGTAAGTTCCCCCTCCATCATTACCCTTGCTGTCTGTTTATTATATATGGCTTCTATTGCTTGAATAAATTTTTTAGCAAAACCCATCTGCTCCAATAATAATAACATGAATCTCCAGTTCACGTTGTCAAATGCTTTTTGAGCATCTAGGAATATCAAAGCCATTTGTTTTTCAGGATGAGCCTCATAGTATTCCAAAGTGTCCAAGATTACTCTCATATTGTCTCTAATTTGTCTCTTTGGCAGAAATCCATTTTGATCTGGGTGAATAAAATTATTTAAATATTTTTTAAGTCTTTCTGCTAAGATTGAAGCAAAGATTTTATAGTCTGCATTCAATAAGGAAATAGGTCTATAATTCTTAATTTGCAATGGGTCAGTCTCTTCCTTCGGTATAAGTGTAATATAAGCCTCTGACTATGTTTTAGGTATTATCTTTTTTAACATAACTTCATTCATAACTTCTAACAATGGAATGCTCAATGATTCTTGAAATGTTTTATAGAATTCTGCTGGAAGCCCATCTGGACCCGGTGCTTTTCCATTATTTTGTCTCTTAAATGCTTCATTTAGTTACATCATTGTTATATTGCTTTCTAACATTTCTTCAGTCTCTTTAGGTACCTTTGGTAAATTAGCTTCCTGTAAATACTGTTTGACTTTTTCTTCATCAATATTCTCTTGTTTATATAGTTGTCCATAAAAATCTCGAATAATTTCTTTTTTCTCCTTATTCCCATAACAAACTTGGCCTTGTTCGTCTATTAACTTCAATATTTTTCTTGATTCCTTCTCTTTTCTCAATTTATATGCTAGCCATCTACCTGGTTTATTTGCATCTTCAAAATAATTCTGTTTAGAGTTTCTAATTTTCTGTGCCAGTTCTTCTTTCTCTATTAATTCCATTTTATGTTTGATTACATCCAGCTTCAATTTAATATCCTTTTTCTGTGGCATTTTCTGTTATTCTTTTTCAAGAGTTTTATACTCATCTTCCAAGGCCTTGGAAGCTTGCCTTTTCCTAATATTCTTTTTCCTTGTATAATCTATTATCAAACCTCTAGTGTATGCCTTCATTGTATCCCACACATTCTGCGTTGAAGTATCTTTTTTTTTATTTTCTCTAAAAAAAAAAGCCAATTCCTTCTCCATCCATTGTATAAAATCTTTCTCCTTTAAAATAGTATTATTTAATGTCCATCTCGATCTTCTTTTTTGTCCTTTCCATTTAATTGTCATTGGGCTATGATCTGCCCAAGTACTTGTTTCAATACTTGTTTCTTTAATATTAGATATTAATTCTGTTGAGATCCAGACCATATCTAATCTGGACCATGATAAATGTCTATTTGAATAAAAATTATATTGTTTAGCTTTAACATTTCTTTCTCTCCAAATATCTTTTAAAGTTAATTCATCTGTCATTTTAAAAAAAGACCTTGGGAGAGCCTTTCTATTTTGTTTTGTTGTTGTTGCTATATAGTCCAATTTATTATCCACAATTCCATTAAAATCTCCCATCATAATTATATTAACATAGTCCAGTCCAATTATTTTCATGTGTAGCTTTTTATAAAACTCTTCTTGTTTATCGTTCGGAGCATAAATTGCAATCAAGAGTATTTTTATATTATTGTCCATTATTTCTACCATTAATACTCTTCCATCTTCATCTGTGTAAATCAATTTTGCCGGGATAGCCTCTTTGATGTATAGAACCACTCCTCTTTTCTTACATTGAGTCAAAGAAGTAAATATTTTCCCCAATTTTGGCTGCAATAACAATTGTTCATGTTGTTTTTTAATGTGAACTTCTTGTAAACAAATTATATCAAATTTCAATTTCTCTAATTTATGAAAAGTTTTCCTTCTTTTAACAGCCGAATTAAGCCCATTTATATTCATTGTAATCAGTTTTTTTTCTTCCATGATTATGCTTTATATTTAGGTCTAACAGCTCTCGTGGATCTCATTTCACGCTGTTCTTTGCTATCAATCTGTCCCCCTGTTGCTCCTTTCTCTTTTTCAGTCTCCAGTTGTTCATCTTGAAACTCAATTAATGAAACCTCTTTCTCTGCTTCCTCTCTTCTTCCTCCGAAAAATTCTGCATGAAAAAGTTCTGCTTTCTCAATTGAATCAATTCTATATCTCTGCTCTTGCCACCTAAACATTAGTCCTTCTGGAATCAGCCATCTATAATTCACTTCGTTTTCCAGTAGTATTTTGGTCAGGAATCGATATTCTCTTCTCTTCTCATCTCTCTCACTCTTCTGGGTATTTGTTTTAAAACCACAACCTCTTTACCTTTGTATTTCAGTATTTTCTCTCTTACTACTTGTAATATTTGCGTTTTAATAGATTTTTTGGTAAATCTAATATGGACTTCCTTAGGTAATTTATTTCTCATCGCATATCTTGTATAAACTCGATATATCTCATCTATTCCATCCATCATCTTTTCCTCTGTAATTTCCAAAGCATCTGCCAAAATTTCTGTCATCACCGCTGCCAAATTTTCTCCTTTTTCCTCTTCTATATTTTGAAATCTAAGGTAAAATTCTGATCTTTCCATCTCCCACCTCAACATCCCACCTTTTTCTTGTTCAACCGCTGTTAGTCTACTGTCAATATTTCCAATCTTCTTCTCTCTTTGTTTTCCTTCTTCCTCGATTTTTTGGAATCTCTCCTCATACTTGACCATCATTTGTTTAATATTTTCCACTTTTTCATCCGTCTTCTCCATTCTTTGTTCAATGTTCTCTATCCTTTGTTCAATGGTGTCTGATTTTATCTTAAGATCTTGTATTCCTTGCATAATCATCTGTAAAGTTACTTTTTCTTGTTCTTTATCTTGCTTTAACATTGTCTGAATTAAACGTTGTCCTCCAGCTGGTGGGGAAGCAGAGGTAGTAGCAGAGATGCCAGATGGTATTGGTTTCCTGCTCATTTCAATGCTTCCAAAGCTTCAAATTCTTCTTAACTTTTAATCCAACTGCTAGAGCAGCCAATTATAATCCAAAATGGAAAACTCCAACAGTAAAAGACACAAAACCAAAAAAGAAACAGGAAAAAAGGAAGAAGAAAGATCTTCAGGTTCTTCTAAACCCTAATCCAATTACGAGATAGTCCACCATAAAAAAGGGAAAAATAAAAAGGCAAAAACAAACAAATCCAAAAATAATAATATTGATTGAAAGCAAAGAAAAGAAAAAGCAAAAAGCAAAAAGAGAAAGGACAAAAAGTTCCTTCAAATTCTTCACACCTTAATCCACTTAAAAAATCTCAATAATCCAAAAAAAAAAAAAACAATAACAAAGTGGTCCAAAAACATAAATAGGAAAAGCAAAAAAGTCCCAACAAAAAAGAAAAGAAAAATAAAGAAGAAAAAAGAAAAAAAAAAGAAAAAACTCTGAGGCTTTTCCCTTTAAAACAAAAGGCAAAAACAAGAATATTACTAGAATTGAAATTTAAAAAAAAAAAAAAGACTAGCGAGTGGGGTATATATAAGAGAGCACACTGCACTTTGTTATTTATCCAAGGCTCTTGTTATGACTCTCTTCTCCAGCAGCTTCAAAGCCAAACCTCAAGTGTTGTTGATAACAGTCCAGGAAAGCACCTGCAATAATATTTTGCTGTGCTTTCCCTCTATCTTATCACGTTAAAATGTCCTTGAGAAGATGTCTTTTTGCAATTCTCTCCAATTCAAATAGAATACTTTCAAGCCTCTAGTTGGCAGTGTTACAAAGTTTCTTAATGCTCTTTCTCCCCCCCAACCGGAAAAGAGGAATAATATATACATAAAAGAAAAAAAAGAAAAAAGAAAAAACAGCCAAAGGAAGCCTCTATCCTAAAAAAATTAAAAAAAATCAAAGGGAGCCTAAAAGTATATATAAAAGAAAATTCAATCCGGTTACCTACAAAGTCACAATAAAATATTTCCCAAAGAATATAGAGAAAAGAGAAAAAAAAACACCCCAAGCCTCAATTTGACATCATTCTAAAAAACGCCGCTCAAACAATTTCAATCAAAAAAAAAATCTCACAGCTTCCTCCTCTCTTCAGAATGAACTTTCCAACCTCAGAGAATTTTCAACACTAAAGAGTTTTTCTCACCCAGCCGACACACTTCAATCCAATCACTTTCTTTCCGGAGCTGTCCCGACTTCAGCAGCTATGGAGGCTGCCTCTCCGCCGCCAGCAAAAGGGCTTCTTCCGGATCTAACCAGAGATTTTGCGATATCTCTAGGATCCTGGAACAGTGCCCTTCACGATCACCGTCTCTCCGGGACGATTTAGGTCCGTTAGGACCGACCAGGGGCGAAAATATCAGCTGCGATCTCAGAGCCCCGAGATCGCAGCTGTATCGCCGGAACGAAGCTCCGCCTTCCTCAGCAGGACTAGACTTTCTGTTTCAGGAACATCTCTGGAGTTTTTTTCCTTCCTTTGCTGGTACTTTGCTTGTGTGGAGTGCTCATTCAAAGTTACAATGGCACTGAAAAAGTGATTTATGACTTTTTCACACTTGCAACTGTTGCAGCATACCCACAATCACGAGAGCCAATCGAGGAGATGAGTGCCTCAATGTGAGTAATATTGAGTTGGCCATGCCCAGCCAGTAACATGACCATCAAGCCACACCCACCAACTAAGCCACACCCACAGAACCGGTTGTTAAAAAATTTGAATCCCACCCCTGCCTTACCCAAAGGCCAGCCAGCAGATAAAGCTGCAAGGCTCTGCCTTAGTTCTTTTGGGCAAGCCATTACTGCACAGCTCTCCAGTCCCTGCCCACCCATTGGCCTTTGGCTGAATGCAGTGGGAACACAGTGTGTCTCTCTCCCCCACCATCAGCCTTATGTTTGTGGGCAGCTGAGGTAAACTTTGCAAGTCCCACAGGCTGGAAGGTAAGGCTGATGATGCTCAGCCTCCTCCCCCAGCTTGCATCTACACTTGGACTCTCCACAGCACAGCTGTTGGAGTTGGGCAGGGACCATGTGGTTGCGCTGCCAGCACTGCCCCTAAGCCAGCCATCCCTCCCCTGCCTACCTACCCATCCACCAGCCCATGACTTTCAGCCTTACCTTTGCAGTGAACAGATGTGAACCTTGCCATTCGCCCTTACCTTTGCAGTGAGCAGACCCTCATGAGCTAGAAGATGAGGGTGATGGCTGGAGGAGGGGTGATGTGGGCATCACAGCCAGCCATACAAGGAGGCACTGGGAGGGGCAGGGAGGGGCTGAATCACCACTGCACATAGGCCAGATAGATTGAGTCTGCAGGCCATATCCATCCTGTGGGCCATAGTTTGAGGATCTATGAGTCTATTATGACCTATGGAAATTGGATGGTTATAAACAAACTGCTAGTGGAGATGATAGTATATCGACAAAGCTATTTAAAATCCTAAAAGATTATGCTGTTAAAGTCCAGCACATATTTGGAATACTTAACAATGGACACAGGATTGGAAAAGGTCAGTTTACATTCCAATCCCTAAGAAGGATGATGTCAAAGAATATTCAAACAATAGTGCTCATTTGACATGCTAGCAAGGTCCTGCTAAAATCCTACAAGCTGAGCTTCAGCAACATGTGAACAAGCACCTCCAAAAGTATAAGTTGGGTTTCGAAGAGCAGAGAAACTAGAGATCAAATTAATAACATTCACTGGATTATGGAGAAAGCAAGGGAATTCCAGAAAAACATCTTCTGTTTCATTGACTATGCTAAAGCCTTTGATTGGATGGATTGCAAAAGTGTGGCAAGTTCTTAAAGAAATGGGAAGACCGGACCACCTTATCTGTCACCTGGGAAACAGATAACGTGGTTCGGTATTCCTATTTCCCATTTCAAGAAGCAACAGTTAGAACTGGACATTGACCAATCAATTGGTTCAAAATAGGGAAAGGAGTACTAAAAGGATATATATTGTCACTCTGTTTATTTAACTTATATGCAGAGTACATCAGAGGTGGTATTCAGCAAGTTCTGGCCAGTTCTGGAGAACCAGTAGCGAAAATTTTGAGTAGATAGGGAACCGGCAAATACCACCTCTGACTGGAGATTTTACAGTATCCTTCCCCTGCCATGCCCACCAAGCCGCACTCACAGAACTGGTAGAAAAAAAATTGAATTCCAATACTGGAGTCTGAGCTGAGGGGTCTTGTGGCAACTGCCGCTGGGAAAAGCAGAGGCAGAAAGGGTTTTGCTTTCCTTGGGGGGCAGCACCCCTTGGCTGCCACTCCAGGGACTTCTCAGCAGGTATCTGCCTGCAGAAGGACTGCTGCTCTTGGTGATTAATTGGGGGAGGGGAGGGGGAGAAAGTGGGAGCACCTTTCAGATTCTGGGTGGAGGATTGAGAGGCTCAGATCTGCAGCCAAGGAAAAGCTGAGGGGGCTCTTCCAGCATCACCTAGAGACAGGCAAGGAAAGGTGTCCCTAGGGGCACTTGGCTCACTTTAGCACTTTGCTGCCAAACCCAGCCACAGCTGGTGATTATTTGGGGGTGGGGGGGAGAGAGAGAAAGCATCTCTCACATTACCAGGGGAGGAAAGGAGATGAAACAAAGCTCACTTTGTCACTGAGACCTACAAAATGCCAATCTACTGTGTTCCAGGAGTTCTTCAAAATCATCAAACGCTCCCACTTGCAGTTTCCGTGCCTCCCAGCTCAGGTCCCTGAGATGCACGCTCCCACATGACAGTGGTGGAGGCAACAACAGTCCCCTCCCCCAGCGCCATTGTCAGCTCTCCCTATTAGTTTTCTAGCTTTGAATTATGCCCAGCTCTCTCTCTTTCCTCCCCCCCACACCCATGTGCAGGCAGAAAGGAAAGGAAAGGGAGATGGAGCCATGCACAGCTCTACCCTTTTCCAGCCCTTGCTGCCTCTCCCAACATTGAAGCCTCAGAAACGCAGGCAAAGCTGAGTTGCTTGCTTCTCCACTACTGCCTCCTCCTCTCCAGCACCACTTCCTTCTCTGGGTAGGGTGATTCTTAACTAACCGAGCATGCCAAAGCAACTCAGGACGCTACCGCTGTGGCAGTTTTGCCTGTGTTTCCGAGGCTCCGATGTTGGGAGAGGTAGAAAGGGCTGGAAAAGGGGAGAGCTGTGTACAGCTCCATCTCCCTTTCCTTTCCCTTCCTGCCTGCATGTGGGAGGGGAGGAAAGAGAGACAGCCAGGAGCAATTCAAAGCTAGAGAACTAATGGGGAAGAGCGGGCGCTGGGGGAGGGGACTGCTGTTGCCGCTGCCGCTGGGTAGAGGAGCTGATTGGTCCATACAACTCAGGGACCTGACTCCAGGGTCCCTCGGAGAGCCAGGAGGTGCAAGTACCTCTTCTCCCTTTCGGCCTACAAGGGGCGCCTGCTGTTTTCATGCAAATGATCAACCAAGTGCTTCACAAACATTTATACAAGGGGGTTCTGGTATATCTTGATGATATTCTTATCTACATGGAGACTAGAGACGAACATGTGAAACTGGTACGCTCTATGCTGCACAAGCTGAGGGCCGCCAAATTGTATGCCAAACTATCCAAATGAGAGTTCCATCAAGAAAAAATCGACTACTTGGGATATCGTATCTCCCCCGAGGGCATTGAGATGGACCTAGAGAAAGTGTGAGCCATTTTGGACTGGGCCCCACCGAGAACCCGTAAACAGCTTCAAAGTTTTCTGGGATTTGCCAACTTTTATCAGCAATTCATCCCGTCTTTTGCTAAAATAGCCCATCACCAACCTCCTGAAAACAAAGGGGGAATTGAAACCAAAGCCCAGCCAACCATTGAATTGGACCATGGAGTGCCAAGCTGCATTTGAAAAGCTTAAAAGACTTTTTGCTGCAAAACCAGCACTGAAACACCCAGACATGGACGCCCCTTTCGTGATCCAAGCTATGCAAGCGATGTAGCAGTGGGGGCAGTCTTACTTCAATTAAACAAGAAGGGGACACTACAACCGTGCGCTTACATCTCTCGTAAATTGACTGACACTGAAAGGAGATGGGCCGTTTGGGAGAAGGAAGCGTTTGTAATCCATTGGGCTTTACTAGCTTGGAGGCACTTTCTGGAAGGAGCGAAACACCCATTTGAAGTGTGGACTGACCATAAAAATCTAGAAGCTTTAAAAACTCCTTGGAAGCTATCCCCTAAGCAAGTTAGGTGGGCTCAGTTTTTCAAGTGATTCAATTTCTCCTTGAAATATATCCCAGGGGGAAAAAAAATTATGGCAGATGCTTTGTCTAGAATGCCTCAATACAACAGTATCTGTAAAGAAGTGATAAGGCCAATCGCGTCCACTACACAGCTGGCTACCCCTGTAGTTACCTGCGCGCAAAAGAGAAACCAGGAGAGGGATCTGTCCACTGACCTGATGGAACTTAAGGAGGCTTTGAAGACGGATGAGTGGTTCCTGGCAAATGTGAATAACTGCACCGTTCGAGATGGTCTAGCCTGGATATGTGCGAAATTGTATGTACCTCAAAACCTGAGAAGCCAAGTATTGCAACAGACTCATGATTCCAAAGTGGCTGGTCATTTTGGGTTTGTGAAGACCTTACATTTGGTGAAACGGCAGTTTTGGTGGCTTTCGTTGAAAAAAGACATCGAGACTTATGTGGCGAGTTGTCTGGTTTGCGCCTCAGCAAAAAGACCTCCTGGTAAGCCATCAGGGCTGCTGCAAAATGTGGCCAGCCCAACTGCTCCTTGGAAGGAAATTTCCATGGACTTTATAGTAGATCTACCCGGGAGCAGTGGACACACAGTCATTTGGGTGGTGACTGACTTGTTCTCCAAACAAGCCCACTTCATCCCTTGCTCAAAGATCCCTTCGGCGAAGTCATTGGCCAGGCTGTTCATTCTTCATGTCTACAGGTTGCATGGTGTACCTGAGCATGTAGTTTCTGATCGAGGAGTCCAATTTACCTCGAATTTCTGGAGGGAATTTTTGAAGTTAATAGGCTCCACCCAAAGCTTAAGCCCCACCCATCATCCCCAAACTAATGGAGCTTGTAAGAGAACTAACGGGATGCTAGAGCAATACCTCCAATGTTACATAAATTATCAGCAAGACAACTGGGTGGATCTACTGCCTTTTGCGGAGGTAGCATACAATAACTCTGTTCATAGCAGTACAGGGTTTACTCCTTTCAAAATAGCAACGGGGCAAGATTTTGTGCCCATACTTGAACTGCCTGGTGAAAAACCAAGTGTCCAGTCATTGAGTGACTGGATATCTCAACTTCAACTTAATTGGCCGGTCGCCCGCAAAGTTTTGGACGAGGTGCACCAATCTCATAAGAAATTTGCTGACAGAAAGCGAGCCCCGCAGATGTCGTATCAAGTGGGCGATAAAGTATTCCTCTTGACCAAGTATTTGCAGACTACCCAAAAATCGAAGAAGTTGGGTCCTAAGTATGTGGGGCCTTTTCCCATTGAGAGGATTGTAAATCCTGTGACTGTTCAACTGACTTTACCAAAGACTCTTCGTCGTATTCATCCGGTTTTCCACGTCAGTTTGTTGAAACCCGAACGTACCTGTACCTTGAGACCGACCCAGTCTGATCCCCCTGTACCATTGTTGATTGAGGGTGAACAACATTTCAAGATTAAAGAAATTCTAGACTCTAGGAAATGGAGGAGCTGTATCCAATATCTTGTAGCTTGGAAACATTTTCCTCTATCCCATGCTGAATGGGTTAATGAGAAAGACCTTAGAGCTCCTGAACTACTTAAGAATTTTTGTGCCAAATACCCTGATAAACCATAGAAATTAACATATATCAATGTTAACATGTGATTATGTTATTTTTTCTTATAAAGACTAATGTCCTTTCTCTTGGGGGTCTGATTGTCAGCCTCAAGATATCTTCCACTGTTGCTTCTCTGCTGCCGCACAATTTTTACTTCTTTCGGCTGTCATGACAATGGTGGGAGGGGGGACCTTGGAGGGGAAGAAGGCTGGAGGTGTTTTGCATTCCTTTGCTGGGTTAGCAAGGGGAGGGGAGATTCTTTTCTTTAACTTTCCATTTCTTGGCTAGCCTCTGTCCTCTTTTGCACAACTGTGAACTTTTATCAAAATATGTCAAGGTCAATTGACAAGAAGCCTCATCACCACCTGGAGATGACCACATGATTATATTCAGAAGTTTTAATTGGAAAAATCATTTGAACTTTGGGGGGTGGGAGCAATTCTATTTCTTTGTATGTGTGTTCTACCCACCAATTTATCAGTTTCGGAATTGGATTTGTAGTTTCCACTTTATTTTCCAGTAAAAGGATAACTTTGCTCTACACCATGGAGTTTGAGTATTTCTTTCTTGGGATCTAAAGGAAGCACAGATTGACACATGTACCTGAACCTTTAAAAGTTTCTTGGAATATGTCATGTGTATTATATCAAAGAAATCTTTCAATCTAATTTACTTCACAGAATTGCTATTAGGAAGATTTAGAAAAGGAAGTGCTATTTATACTGCCTTGAGCCCCTAGATAAAGATGGGGTATAACTGTAATGTAGAAACTCAGAGAGGCAGAAACTCAGCCCCCCCACCTTTGCTAATGGGCCATTAAGGCCTAGGCCAGAATATTCTAAAGGCCTCTGCCCATCTCACCATCTTGCCTGGGAAGATTGTATCAGCCAAAAGTCAGGTGAAGCCATATGGTCCAGACAAAGCCTACAAAGTTAGTTAAGACCCTGAGACCCTGACAGCCAATGGGATACATTTCTTACACAGGCACAGGAAACACGGTGGGGCCCAACAGAGGTTATAAAATTAAGGGTCTCTCAGCATCTCAGCCCTTTTTTTTCCCTTCTTTCTTCATCCAGGGCATGTGATCCTGTCCACCATTAAACCATCTTTCCAAATAGCCTCCATGTTTCCAGTGTCTTTTTCCCCACTTGGAACTGAACCCAGAAGGATAATTCTTCCAATATATTTAAATAGGCTAAACATTTAATGGGCTAGGATAGCAATCAACCAGGCTCAGAATCCTCCAGGGATTCCTATGGAAACTTCCATACTTTTGACTTAGCAGTGCTTTCAAAGTATCCTGTGTGGCATCCCAAATGGATCCAGTTTTTATTTAAAGAGTAATTTCTGAACAGTTTAACCCAAATATCATTTACATTTGATTTTTAAGTGTTTTGTGTTATCTGTAGTTGTACATGTGCATATTACACTGAATGACCTGGAATGCCAGCATTCTCATGAATGTTAGTTTGTATGTGACAATATCTGAATGGATAAACCAATGAATATTAATATTCATCTAAATAAAATTTTTGTTCTCACTTTCTAGTCTTGAAAATTAGAAATGTCCCTCTGTGCACTTGAAAATTCATCTGCTATTCACATAAGAATGATCATTTTCCCCTACAGAACTCTGAGATATTCATTATCTCAAATTTTGTAAAATTGTGTTGAACAATTGAAAGTTAAGCAAAAAGAGTGTGAAGCACTTGCAGTACTCAAGGTAATACTAGGTAATTTCTAGATAATTTCTACCCAATCACATGGAAATTATACATTCGTCAAGTTATTAATCTCAATTTGGTCAACTTTGTCTAATAAGTATTTAATCCCAGTTTGATACAGTAAAGGTGTATAATAATCACCAATTACCAATTGCTGTTATAGAGCTTTAATATACAGATCAACAGAATAAACAGTTATATTATTCCAGATAAAATATTCAATCAAAATATTTGTATCTCAGGAGAATTGCTTGCACACCATCCAACCATCATGTTTCAATATCTTCTTTAGAACTCTTCAGACTCTTCTACCAGTCAGTGATTTCAAGCCTATAGACATTTATTTAAAAGAAACAAGGATTGCAGATTTAGAAATGAGAGAGAACCATAAGTAAAGAGCAAATCAATTTTGAAAATCCTGGTATTAATAGACAATGTTCTATAAAAAGCCTACATCAGTATATTGTTCTAGAGTTATTAACTTATTTGTATATTTTTTTCATTTGTTATATATTTTATTGATTCAGTTACCCCCATCCCCAAAAGCAGTATTTGTTCAGAATATGTTCCGATATACAAGAGAATTATCATTACTATGGGAAATAATGCAGCTGACTAGAAAAAAATTCATGGTAGAAGGATAAAAGAACGAAAGGAGATAAACCATTCATTGATCGATTATTTTAAAGTCTGTGGGGAAACACACAGGACAACTAATGAAGGAAGTATGAGAAAAAGATTTAATGGTCAGGAAGGACAAATCTCATCATAATACTTCAAAGTGATGTCAAATGATAAAAATTAATGCTCAACAGGAATATAAGAAAGAATCAACTAAAAGGCCAACACAAGTTGTCTATTATAAATGTTCTCTGATGGATTGGGGTAAAAGGAGGACAAATAATAATAAGAGCATCATATTATTATGACATCAGCTGTTCCCCCATTTTACATGCATCATGACACTGGTGGCATTACATTGCTCTGTTGTCATGTTTACTTTGTCACTTGGATAAAATCATCAGATTCTGAAGAAACTTCTGCTCTCTAATAGTGTCTAAGGAGGAAGTAAAAAATATTCTAAAAAGGAGAACAAACTCTTGGAAAACTATAAAAATAAGAGTTATTGTTAATTAATTCATTGTTTTAAATCAAAAAGGGGACCAGCCTGGGGAAGTCATGTTCCCACAAAGTAGCCTATGTCGAACCACTCTTAAATTCTGTTAATCCTTATCTCACACCAAAATAGCACTGACCATTGTTCATGCATAGGCATGAACAATAAATTAGTTTAACTGAAACTTAACATGTGGTCCTGGTCTGACAGATGTAAATGTAAAGTACTGATGTATTGGTATAATTATAAGGCTGCCCAGCTAGAGACCAATTATGGGTGGTTTACATTACTGAGAATAAAAAACAATCACTAGACTGCATATATATGGAGATACTAAGTGTTAAGTTTGAAGCATGGGCGAGAAAGAATGGAGACAAGCCTCTGGAATGGTGAACTTTAGCTCTTTATTTACATAGTGACTTCTCAACAAATGGCAGTTATAACCCTCCTTATATAGGCAAACCCAATAACTATTAACCAATAACAATCGAGGAGCGCGAGCTCCCTTAACCAATAAGAACACTCTGTTAATGGCCAATCGGATTCCCCGGAACGGGCCAATCCGATCCTGCCGTTAACAGCCAATCAGAAGTGCAGGGCCAGGACCCTGCACTTTACTCTAAGCTCAAGTTATCTTTATTAACCCTTATGCATTCACAACACCCCTTCCCCCTGGCTTCTGTTTGCAGGGAGCAGTTACATAGTCCTTTAAGTAGGACGGTTGCTTTATTAGTCTTTTTGATTTTCGCTGTGTCATTTGGCTGCAATCTCGCTGAGGTAGATCGTTGTTTGGCAACGGGGTCGCCTCTGGTTCAGAGTTCATTTCTTCGTCGTTGCCATTATTTTCGGTAATTCCCTGAGGTGCATCTGTTTCTCTTTCTGGTTCCACTTCCTGTGTCTCTATTACGCCGTCGTTCCCTTCGAACGGGTTTTCTCCGACTTGGAATTCATCTTCTTCCATATCTCCCACCCTCTCAGTTTGGTCATATGGGAGTTCAGGAAAGCCCGACGGAAGCTGTGATCATAATTGATCGATATGGCTTCTCCAAAGTCTATCGTCAAGGCATTGTCTTGGCCGGTTACATGAACTACTGTCACCTCCACCCACAGCGGATTGCCCAATAGGTTTTTAGCATATACCAAATCGCCTACCTGGAAGGCACGACAGCGGCCGCTGGATCCTAGTGGTTTTTCCGGTTCATAAGCTGGGTGTAACCGGTCGAGGTGGGGGCGGAGTTTTCGTCCCATTAGCAGTTCGGCTGGAGTTTTGTTGGTGACGCTGTGAGGTGTGATGTGTTGTAGAAAAAGGATTCGATTGATCTTGTCATCAATGTCATCGTAGTCTACCTTCTGCAAGGTTTTCTTAACAAATTGGAACATGTGCTCTGCTTTGCCATTGGTCACAGGGTGCGCAGGCGAGGTGAGCGCATGTTGGATGCCGTGGTCAGCCAGGTACTGTTCGAACGACAGCACTGTAAATTGGGGCCTATTGTCAGATACCAGGACGTCTGGTAATCCGTGGGTTGCAAATAGTCTTTCCAAGTTTTTGATAACCGCTTCAGTGGTTGTATTCGTCCTGCGATGAATCTCGAGCCAATTCGAGTAGGCATCGATGGTTAGCAGAAAGGTGTGGCCTTTGGTCGGCCCCGCGAAGTCCAAGTGAATGCGGGACCAGGGTCCTCGTGGTGTCTCCCATTCGGTAGGGATGGTTTTAGGTGGGGCGTTGCTCACTTCCTGGCATTTGTGACAAGCTTTAACCCAATTTTCGATTTGCTTGTCGATGCCCGGCCACCATGCGTAGCTTCGTGCAAGGGCTTTCATTCGCATGATACCGGGGTGGCCATCGCGCAAGGTTCTCAGCAGCGTTTTTTGGAGTCATTCTGGGATAATGACTCTATCGCCCCAGATGACACAGCCTTTTTGGGAGAACAACTCTGTTTGTCAAGTCTTGAATGGTGTGAAGTCATCTGATAATTGGTCCAATGGCCATCCACGTTCTACCCAGCTTAGGACTCGCACTAAGGTGGGGTCACATTTGGTTTCTCTCGCGATATCTCGGGCGGTTAATGGCGGCGAGTTGAGTGTCTCAATTTGCAATGTGGTGACCATTGGTGCAGGATCGTCGAGAGTCTCTGGAAGCAGTGCTCGGCTCAATGCGTCGGCATGGGGAATGGCTTTCCCCGGGCGATATTGCAGCCGATAATTATAAGCAGCCAAGAATTCTGACCAGCGAGTCATCCTAGGGGATAATATGTAGGGAGTCGGCTTATCTCCGGCTATTATCCCCAATAACGGTTTGTGGTCAGTCACAATAGTAAAAGCCTGGCCATACACGAACTCATGGAATCTTTAACGGCCGATACAATTGTGATTTGGCCATAATTTCGCTCAGTTTTTGAAAGTGTCTGAAAAATATGCGACAGGGGCTTCGTTACCATTAGGCAGTACATGGCTCAGAATGGCGCCCACTCCAAAAGGCGAAGCATCACATGTTATACTTAACGGCAAAGTCTCATTGTACTGCATGAGTACAGAGTCAGAAGTCAGTAGTTTTTTCACGTTACGGAACGCCTGTTCTTCTCTATGACCCCACAACCAGTTTGCTTTCTTATCTAACAATCGGTGTAACGGTTCAGTGACTGTTGCTTTATACGGTAAAAATACATTATAAAAGTTGATGAGGCCTAGGAACGCCTGGAGATCGGCCTTGTTCTGAGGCCTGGGAGAGTTTTTTTATTGCTCTAAGTTTACTTTCGGTAGGGTGAATCCCCTGACTGTCAATTAGGTACCCTAAAAACTCAACACTATCTGTGCACAATTTACACCTTTTTTTTTTTTACCTTAAGACCGGCCTCTTGGAATTTTTTTAGGACTAATTTTAAATGGTCCTGTAAGATTTTTTTTGTAGGTACAGCAATTAATACATCGTCAAAATAGGGGACCATGCCTTTAATCCCTTGTAGTAACCTCTCCATCAGGCTCTGAAAAATCCCCGGGGCTACACTGACTCCGAATTGGAGCCGGGTACATTTAAAGGCACCTCGGTGCATCACAATCATTTGTGCCTGTGCTGTCTTTTCATCAACAGGTAATTGCTGATATGCCTGAGCTAAGTCTAATTTGGCAAAGACTTTTCCGCCCCCCAGGGAGTGGAGGAGATGCTGTACCACCGGCACCGAATATGCATTCTGCTGTAGGGCGTGGTTCAAGGTGGCCCGGTAGTCCCCACAAATTCGGATCAACCCGTCTGGCTTAATGGGTTTTCCCAGGGGGAGTGATCGGTGGGTTCTAGCACCCCCTGAGCTATTAGTTTGTCGAGTTGTTCGTCGATTTTCGGCTTTAAGACAAACGGAACTCGACAGGGCTTAAGGTGGATGGGAGCTTTCTTTGGGTCAAGACTGAACGAAATTGGGGTCCCCTTGTACTCGCCTAAGCTTTCCGCGAAGACGTCCTTGAACTCATGTATGAGGTCTTCCTCCCAGTCACTTCTGCTGATTCGTTTTATGCCTGCCACTTCAATGCCAAGTGGCGCAAACCATTGGAGACCTAGCAGACTAGGCCGGTCTTTGTCGATCACAGTTTGCGGTAAGTACATTGTGTGCTTCTTGAAGGAGACCCAGACTCAGCAGGAACCAATGACAGCGATTCGATTCCCTTGATAATCCTTAAGAATAAGTCTTTGGAAACGGAGGTCTTGGCGCTGAATCGTGGGGATGAGTTGCTTGAGGGTTTTCCAGGACACCATCGAGAGGGACGATCCCGAGTTGACTTCCCTGTGGCAAGGCTGGTTCTCGATGGCTGCTGTGATTCGGATCTTTTTGGCATCCAAAGCAGAGGCGTGACCAATAGTGATAGTATGGTGAGCCTCTTCTCGCTGTAAAGCTCGGTTTCTGTAGGAGTGGCTTACTGGTTCTCGCCTTACAGGACGGTTTCCTGTTGATTGGCAATAGTTAGCCCCTTTTGAGGCCTGACCGGGTCCTTGTAAACTTCGGCAGACCCGTCTGATGTGGCCTCTCTTCCCACATTCATGGCAGAGCGCGTCGCGGAATTTGCAGTCGGACTTGGCATGGTTGGCTCCACAGCCAGCGCAAGGGCGCAGGGGCTTCGGGTGGTGGTCCCGGTCGGACCGCAGTCGATGGACCTCTTTTTCGTCGCTGTCTGATGACGAAGAGAGGTCCTCGTGGTGCGTCGTTGAAAGCTGCCCTTCTGACTTGGATAAAATTTTACTTGTCGGTTGGTGTACCGGAGCGCGGTTGCAGCGTAGTTGTGCAGCCAACTTCCTGGTTGCTTCTGCTGCAGTAGCATCGGCGATGGCATCGGCAAGGCTGATGTCGCCTTTCACATCAGCTTGCTTTGCACGCCTGGTGCATCTAAACCCAGAACTATGCGATCTCTCAGTGCCTCTTCCAAATTGGCGAATCCACAGAGGCCTCCCAGATTTCAGAGGTCTGCTATGAAGTCGGCTACGCTTTCTCCTTTTCACTGGTTCCTCTGATAGAACTCATGCCGTCTCATGAGCGTAGGCACAGTCGGTGCATAGTGATCTCGTAGTAGAGGCTCGAGGTCGTCCCAATCCATCGCTTTTACTTCTCTAGGTTTTGCTAGTGCTTTAGCCATCTTAAACACGGTTGGACCACAATGCATTAGGAATACTGCCTGTTTCTTCCTGGCTGTGGCATCCTTTAAGTTGTTAGTTTCTAAGAACATTTGGAAGTGATCCATGTAGGACTCCCAGTCTTCCTGCACTGGATCAAACGGAGTGGGTGGTATGACGATGCCAGACATGGTTCCGTTGTGTAGTGCCGTCAGTCACGTGCTCGGTGTTCTTCTTAGTTCCGTCGGTTCAGATGTCTCCATATCCCACCCTTGTCGCCAGTGTTAAGTTTGGAGCATGGGCGAGAAAGAATGGAGACAAGCCTCTGGAACGGTGAACTTCAGCTCTTTATTTACATAGTGACTTCTCAACAAATGGCAGTTATAACCCTCCTTATATAGGCAAACCCAATAACTATTAACCAATAACAATTGAGGAGCGCTAGCTCCCTTAACCAATAAGAACACTCCGTTAATGGCCAATTGGATTCCCTGGAACGGGCTGATCCTGCTGTTAACAGCCAATCAGAAGTGCAGGGCCAGGACCCTGCACTTTACTCTAAGCTCGAGTTATCTTTATTAACCCTTATGCATTCACAACACGAAGTACAAAGCATAACTCAAGGGCTATAGAGCTCCCTACTCAGGAGCCTGGGAAAATAACTAGGTTCTTAAAGACTTCCTGAACACCATTACATCAAAGAGAGATGCATCTTAAAAAAAATACAAAATGATTTTAGTAGTCTTTAAATTAAAAATGTTTCCTGGCAATTAAAACTATTGCATTTGTACTGCTGCAAGGAAGATCAAAAATTACTTCTTCAAATATTTTCTAATATTTCATGATTTTTAAAATCTTTTCTAGCTTTATGTTTCTGTAGTTTTAATCCTGCAAAACATATTTCTTCAATTTAAAAAATGTATATAAAAAGACACTGCTCCATTTGTTTAGAGCAGAATTTGAGAGTCAGGGAAAGAATGTTGACTTACCATTTACAGCAATGCTGAGCAGCAGAACATATTCCTGGAAAAAAATTCCAAGCGTAACACTCAGCAGCACAGTAGCCTCGATGTGGATCACAAGGACTTTTAGCATATTCTTCTGCTGTTTGTGCTGCGTAAAAAAATGGGGGAAAATACCATTGGCATTTTAGAATCCATATTTATTTATTATTACTAATTATATTTTATTCTTCTCATAAATCTTACATGTTTCATGATTTACATTCATTTTACAAATAATAATAAGCCAAAAATATCAACAGCAACTGCTGCTGCTCCCCATTTCCTAATAGCACCACAACAAATTGTAATGATTACTACATATTGATTTTACAGCAATTAACTTTGAATGTAAGTTAAAGCCATCCCTATTTATTGGCCCTGATGGATTGTGCCTACTTTTTGAAAAAGCTTGCTACTGCCCCAGCCAAACCTCTTAGCAAAATCTATGAGATATCTTTCAGAACCAGCTCCATGCCCAACTTATGGTCATTAGCCATGGTCATACCTATTTTTAAAAAGGGAGACCCTAGTCTAGTAGAAAATTACAGACCAATCTCATGTGTTGCATCATTTCTAAAGTCATGGAATCAATTATAAACCAATCTATCACCCTGCATTTAGAAACAAACAACCTACTTTCTAACAAGCAGTTTCAGGAAAAAATTGTCCTGTAATCTGTAACTTCTACACTGCAGAAACATTTGGGCCACACATCTAGACCAGAGTAAAGTGATAGATGCAATTTACATAGACTTCTGCAAAGCCTTTGATTCAGTGGTGCACAACAAACTACTGCTGAAACTTAGTTCCTATGCATCTCCAGACCCCTGCACAAGTGGATAGCCACATTCCTGTCAAACAAGCAAAAATGGTCAAAATAGGGAAGGCCCTATCAAATCCAGCACCAGATAATAGCACTGTCCCCCAAGGCAGTGTCTTAGGACGTACTCTCTGTTTTACATCAATGATCTATGTGACATTAAAAGCAACTCTGTTCTCTTCTCTGATGACGTAAAATTATTTAACACCCCAGCAATGCTGCTGCTCTGCAAAGCGACCTTGACTATGTATCAGAATGGTCACTCAATTGGCAACGCCAAATTTCAATTAACAAATGCTCTGTCCTACACATTGGCAAAAAAAATCAGAACACCAAATACAAGTGAGGTGGAAGTGATTTTGTAGATGACCCTCACTCTGTCAAGGACCTAGGAGTGCTCATTTCAAATGATCTAAGCCCCAGAGCTCACTGTAACTGCATTGCCAAAAAGGCTTTAAGAATTGTTAACCTTATTTTGTGGAGCTTCTTCTCCAGCAACATTGAATTGTTAACTACGGCATACAAAAACCTTTACCAGACCAATTTTCAAATACAACTCATCCGCCTGGAACCTGCACTGTATATTGGACATTAACACAATTGAGCAGGTTCTGAGGAATTTCTTGAAAAAAGTACTCCACTCCTCCACTCACAATAGAATTCCCTATGCTTCCAGGCTTGAAATTTTGGGCCTGGACAATCTGGAACTGCGCTGCCTGCAGTCTGATCAAAACATAGTTCACAAAATTGTCTACTATAACATCTTGCCTGTCAATGACTTCTTCAGCTTCAATCACAATAATACATGGGCAAACAACTGATACAAACTGATACAAACTTGATTGCAGAAAATATGACTTCAGCAACAGAGTGGTCAACGCCTGGAACATCCTACCCAACTCCGTTGTTACAGCCTCAACCCCTCACAGCTTCAACCTCAAACTATCTATTGTGCACCTCACCCAATTCTTAAGAGGTCCTTAAAGGGGACGTGCATAAGCACATCAGCGGGCCTTCCATCCCTGTCTTACTGTCCCATTTATCTTCCTTTGTTCATGTTTATGTTCATACCTATACTTGTTATCTAGGGACAAAATCCCTATCATTCAATAGTTATAGTGGAAGGCAGCTTTACTTGGAACAGCTTAAATCTTGTGACAAAACTTTTAATAACATCAAAAATATCTGCCTATCCCCATTCATTAAGGACTTGATAGGGAGATAAAAGTGCCAAATCTAGTCTAAACATTT
Organism: Hydrophis major; assembly: GCA_033807585.1. NCBI lineage: Eukaryota > Metazoa > Chordata > Lepidosauria > Squamata > Elapidae > Hydrophis > Hydrophis major. The sequence goes on from CM066328.1 coordinate 400,580,306, forward strand.
GGCTGACTATCCAACAAACCAATAATAAAAAGATGTTGATGATGGTGTTGATGATGTACTAGAAAGGGATATGAGCTAGCCCATTCTCACCTATGGAAATTGGATGGTTATATAGAAACTGCTAGTGAACATGATAGTATATTGGCACAGCTGTTTAAAATCCTAAAATATTATGCTATTAAAGTGCTGCACTCCAGCACTCCAGTATTCCAGCATATTTGGAATACTTAACAATGGTCACAGGATTGGAAAAGGTCAGTTTACATTCCAATCCCAAAGAAGGATAATGTCAAAGAATATTCAAACTACTGGGCTAACAAGATCCTGCTAAAATCCTACAAGCTAAGCTTCAGCAATATGTGAACCAAGCACCTCCAGAAGTGTAAGTTGGGTTTTGAAGAGCAGAGAAACTAGAGATCAAATTAATAACATTCACAAGATTATGGAGAAAGCAAGGGAATTCCAGAAAAATATCTACTTCTATTTCATTGACTATGCAAAAGCCTTTGATTGAATGAATTGCAAAAGTGTGGCAAGTTCTTAAACAAATGGGAAGACTGGACCACCTTATCTGTCTCCTGGGAAACCTGTATGCAGGTCAAGAAGCAACAATCAGAACTGGAAAGTGACCAATCAATGGTTCAAAATAGGGAAAGGAATATGAAAAGGATATATATTGTCACTCTGTTTATTTAATTTATACGCAGAGTTCATCATGCAAAATGCTGGACTGAATGACTCACAAGCTGCAATTAAGATTGCCAGGAAAAATATCAACTATCTCAGATATGCAGATGATCCTACTCTAAAGGCAGAAAGTGAAGAGGAACTAAAGAGACTCTTAATATGTGTGAAAGAGAAGAGTGCAAAAGTTGGCTTGAAATTAACATTAGAAACTAAGATCACAGCATCCACTTCTATCACTGCCTGGTAAATAGAAGGGGAAGAAATGGATGCAGTGACAAATTTTATTTTCTTGGGCTCCAAGATGACTTCCGATGGCAACTACAGCCATTAAATTAAAAGACTCTTGTTCCTTGGGAGGAAAGCTATGGCAAACCTAGGTAGCATATTAAAAAGCATAGATTTGCCAAAAAAGTTTTGCAGAGTCAAAGCTATAGCTTTCCAGGCAGTAATATATGCTGGTGAGAGTTGGACTCTAAGGTAGATAGAACACCAAAGAATTGGTGCTTTCAAATTATGGTGTTGGCGAAGTCTTTTGGATTCATGAATTCTCTGAGCAGTTTGCTCTTTTTTTAAAAAAAAAACAAAAACCTTTTTCTTTTTCTTCCAGCATTCCTGAGGTATACATAATAAATAACATAAAATAATATTTTGTGAGTGTATCTTCAGGCATTCATCTTGAAAGACTTGCAAATGAGTCTTCCCATAGATATAATAATGTTTAACAACGCAAGTTTCCCTTGTTTTCAGGAGATATCAATGCTTCATGGATTTGGCACATCCAATAAATCAGGTTCATTTTGTGATAAAGCAGAACAAATCTTTTTCAGAGACCAGCCTCAGGATTAAAGTCTGAAAATACATTCATAAAATAAGATATTATTTTATCTTATTTATTATGTTTTCGACAGTCATCTCTGTTGTGAATTAATAAAAGTGCTTGAATAAAGATTGTTGAAACTGTTCTGTCCCCTCATTAGCATTCTTGAGATCCCTGCGCTTTGATTGGCCAAAGCGCAAGGCACTCTGATTGGTCAGGCGAGCCGCGCCGATTGGCTTGCTAAGAATCTCCCGCGATTGGTCTATTCGAATCGCGGGAGATTCAAAGCGGTGCCATTGGCCGCGGCTGCCACGGCTAAAGGAAGAAAAGCCGTGAACCTTTTGCATAGCGCCAGTTCGGTTCCTACACTAATAAAAGAGCATGATTTGAAGTCGCCGACTCCTGGCATCATTTTCGAGGACACGACAGAAACCTTAAAGTAAAGTGCAGGGTTCTGGCCCTGCACTTCTGATTGGCCAATAATAGCGATATCGGATTGGTCCATTCAGGAGAATCTGATTGGCTATTAACGAGCCTTTCTCATTGGTTAAAAGAGCTAATGTTCGTGTGTTTTCATTGGCTAAATACCCAAGAGCTTGCCTGTATAAAGGGGGCTGTTGTGGCCGTTTTTCAGATCTGTTGCACCATGTTAAATAAAGAGTTGAAGTTCACTGTTCATCGACTCGTCTCCACTTCTTGCGCCACGCACAGAACATAACAATCTCTCTCAGATATGATGGGAGAAAAAGAAAAAGGATTTTTTTAAAAAAAGGGCAAACTACAAACTACAATAATGCATAGCATTGTTACAGAAGACAGGTAGATATGATCCCCATGACACATTTCTTGTTGAAAAAATGGAGTGGGAACACCCCTCTTAACTTTTGTAAATTGAAAGACCCTTAACGCTCTTTGACTGGTGGTCAATACCCAAAATAAAATATGTAAAGAATCATTGTGAAAAGCATTTGAGATTAATCTCAAGTAAACTTCTCCTCTAGACCATCTGGATCATTTTAGTTCTCTCCTTACCTGTGACTGGCTGGTGGGAAAACAAGAAGATGGCAACAAGGAGGAGAAAAGCCTTCATGGCTGAAGCTCAGAGCAACCAGTTCAAGAGGCAGGAGACTCAGCTGGGTGAACTGGGACTCAGCAGTTCTTTGCTGGGGCTATTTATGAAGCTTTAAGGAACACAATGGTAAAAGGTGGCTTAATTTTTGGCAACCTGGAGGAATGACATGTGAACGCCAGCAAGAATTCTAGGAAAGGAGGGAAGGTAGTAGGCAGTTAAAATAGCTGCAACTTTTTAAGGCTAATCAGATGTGTAATGTAACCTAGCTAAAGCAGTTTATTTTGTTTTTCTTTCTCTCTCTCAGCCACAAGAGGGAGCTTCAGTACAAAGAGCATAATAACATGAAAAATGCTCACTTACCATGAGTAATTATTGTTAGGATACACACCCTAGCAGAACGTGCAACGGCAGTCTAGCAGGCAAGCAAATTATGTGAGATAAACGTTGTAGTTTACACTCAGTAAGACAGATACACTGTGCCAGTTAAATATTTTTTTATTCCAGCAAGAGTTATAGCATAGTCAAGAACAGTCCATATGTCATAAACTAGTTCAGTCCATCCAGGGATTAATCAGTTGCAAAGTCCAGTGTCGAAAATAGAAGTCAGTAAACTTACAAATAATCAGTCCAGCAATATATCTCTTTTGCAGTCAGAGATATGAAGAAAATCAAACCCCTTTTCTTCGTTTCAGCAACAGCAGGAAAACAAGCAGTTATCACCATCAATCCAACATTGTCAGCTCTCCAGTAAAAGCCAGCTAACAATGAGCTCTCTTGCTCCCTCTTATGGTGATTTTACAACCACACCCAAAATACGTGTTTTGCAGTTAAAGTGATACACACACTTAAACTCACTAACATAGTTTATATATTATTTTTACCCAAACTAGGTTAGGTAACCAATGTTATCCCTAACATTCTCCCCTTTTGCGTAATATAATAATATATATATCTATTTACAATTTCAACCCATAGTTTTCACAATTTTCTTTGTACTTGACTGCACCTTGGGCTTTTGTAAATCCATCAGCAATGTTTTCATCAGTCATGCAATATTCTAATCTCATTAAACAATTTTTTTCAGATTGTCTTACATTCAAATATCTAAGGTCAATATGTTTAGATCTAGCTTTTACAGCAATATTTGTGGCCAACCGTATGGCTGCTTGATTGTCCTCATAAACTACAATGGCATCATTAACAGTTACTCCCATATCTAACAATAACTGTTTATACAGAATTAAATCAGTACATAATAAAGATAGACATGAAAATTCTGCTTCCATTGTGGACATACTTATGTGTTGCTGTCTAATTGACCTCCAACCAATCAGTGTTTTGCCTAATAGTATAGCCATACCCAAAGTTGATTTTTTAGTTTTTATATCTGTTGCAAAACTTGCATCAGCATATGCACTTAAAATCAAATCATCTTTTGGCTCTAAATACAATGCATAGTGCATTGTCCTTTTAAGATACCTCAATATACACTTTAGCGCTTGCCAGTATCTTTCATTGGGTTCAGCATTGAATCTTTCCAATTGATTAATGCTATTGGCAATGTCTGGCCTTGACCAATTACTTATATATGTTAAACTACCTATTAATGATTGATAAATAGTCTTATCAAATTTTGAACTTTGAGCATCAGTATGACAAAATTCCTGACTCATTGGAGTTTTTGCCGGTTTACAAAGTTCCATTTTATACATTTTCAGCAATTGGTAAATTTTATCTTCTTGTGATATCTTATAGCCACTATTGGTTTTGTTTATTGTCAATCCTAGATATTGTTTTATTTCTCCTAATTGCTTTAATTTTATCCTCTTACTTAATAATGATATTATCTCAGTAGCTTCATTATTTGTCTTAGAAATTAAAGCAATGTCATCTGTAAACAACAATAATAATGACACCACACCATTTGTCTCTTTCTTAAATAAACATGGATCAGCTAAACCTTCTTTAAATCCTATATTGTTTAACTCTTTTACAATATATTGGTTCGATACATAATCAGATTGTTTCAATCCATAGAGACTTTTATTCAGTTTCCAACAGTCATTATTATTTTTATCATTCTTTATACCTACTGGTTTTCTTAAATATATAGTGTGCTGCAATGGTGCATGCAGATAGGCAGTTTCTACATCTAAATGATTTATAATATAATTCTTCTTAGCTGCCCACACTAAAGTTGCTCTTAAGGTTGTTGCCTTTACATTTGGTGCAAATACTTCAACATAATCACATGCAGTTTGATTAAATCCTTGAGCTACCAACCTAGCTTTATGGGTAACAGTCCCATTTTTACCAGTTTTTAACTTAAATATCCATTTGCAGCCAATGGACTTTTCACCTGGAGGTAATTTGGCATTTTCATAAACTTTCATTTCCTTTAATGAATTTAATTCTTTCTCCATTGCTCTATGCCAATTTTCCTGTTCCTTTGCAGGATACATCCTAAGTTCTTCAACAGTAGTTGGAACTTTACTAACTTGGCAAACTATACTTGCTTGATACCTGTCAGATGGTCTGGTTACACGTGTAGTATGTCTAGGTATTACAGGACTTACAGATGGACTTTCATGTTCTACCTGTTCCTGATTATCTATTTCTTCCTGTTCTGGTATTTCTTCCTGTTCTGGTCCTATATGCTCTTCCTGTACTTCCTCTTTAATTGTACTCTTCTTATTACTAATTTTTTCTTTTGGTCTTTTGTAGGTTTCTATAATTACTTCCTTACTTGAATCTTGTTCCAGTTTTTCCCATCCTACATGTTCTAGGAATTTGGCACTAGCACTACAGTAAACTCTAGATGTTCCTTTTTCCCAGAATCTGTATGATTTGTGATTAGATTCATAACCTACAAAGAATAACTTTTTAGCCCTATGTTGCCCCTTATTTCTCAGTTGTGTAGGAATATGCACCCATGCTGGTGCTCCAAATGTGTGCATGGTGCTCCAAATGTGTGCATGTAACTTAGGTCAGGTTTTCTGCCATGCCACCTTGTGAATGGTAATTCACCTGTTGTTGAGTTAACAACATTATTCAATATATGATTACCACACATTATTGCTTCTTCCCACAAATTTTCAGGTAATCCTGAATCTGACAGCATAGTACGAGCCATTGCTTGAATTGTTTGGCCTCGTCTTTCTATAAAGGCATTATGTTGTGGCCTATATGGTGCAGACTTTTTATGTTCAACACCTGCCATCTTCAGTTTATTTTGGAATTTATTGTTTATAAATTCCATACCATTATCAGTGATAAGAGTTACTAATTTCCTTTTAGTTTTTCTTTCTGCGAATTTAAGCCAATTCAAGAAATTTTGATATGTTTCCGTTTTGCTCTTCATTAGCTAACAGAAACCATATCTGGAATAATGGTCCATTATACTTAATATATAACAAGCACCTCCCACCTATAATATCAGCAAATATGACCTCTAGAGGCTCTTTTGTTTTAAATCCATTAATTCTATTTGCTGGTATTTGTTTGCTTTTTTCTTGACTACAAGTATTGCAGTGCAAATACTTACTGCAAGGCTTCAGTTTTATACCTTTAGATAGTTCTACTGTTTGTTTAAGCATTTTAAAATTTATATGCCCCAAACGTCTGTGTAACAAATGTATGCACTCATCATGAGGTTTAACATTATTATAAACTGTGTTAGCTACCTCTGAATGATTATTTAACACATATAATTCACCTCTTAAAGTTGCAGTCACTTTTTTACCTTCTTTTTCAATTATGCAATTGTCTCCCCTGAAGGTAATTACATAACCTAGTTTAACCAAAACTCTAACCGAAAGCAAATTAAACTTAAGTTGTGGTACATATAACATTTTTACATTTTCTCTTATGCAAGAACAATATGATATACCTTGACCTTTAGCTTTCAGTTTCCATCCATTAGCTGATGATATCTGCTGTGAACTCGTGGACATCTTAATAAATCTTTTCTTATCTTTCGTTATGCAGTGCGATGCTCCACTATCTACAACCCATAAATTACTATTCACAGTTTCGTTGCTATACATGGCTAACTCTAAGCATTTTTTATCCTTTTGATGCCTTTTATCTTTCTGGCTGGCATTTTGGCTTTTTGCTTTGTTGCAGAATCTGCAACAATTACATTTTCTAATTGTATAAGCTGATGAAGATATTTTCTCTTCTTCACATTGTGGTTGTTCCCTTCTGAGTTGATCCCTTTCAAGCCTTCTCCTGGCTTCTTCAATTAATCTGCCAGTAATATCAGTTAATGTGAGGTTATCTTTTGGCAGAACCTCAAGTGAAGTAACATAGTCATCATAGCAATTATCTAAAGAAGATAAAATAATATAAACTTGGTGTAGTTCTGTGAAGATAAGTTCTTTTTCATGCAGTTCCTGAAAAATTCTCTTCATTATGTTTATATGACTCAGCATATCTCCATTCTTTTGAAGATGTGTTCTGAATAGTTTCCATGTAAGATTTATATGTGCTCCTACACTGTCTCGAACATAAATCTTCTTTAAATTCTCCCAACATTTTGCAGCTGTTTCTTCTCCTCGAATATGTACAAGCTGCTCATCACAGAGTGTCAGTCCTATTATACAGAGAGCTTGCTCATTCTTCAGTTTATATTCTTGTATTTTCTGGGCATCATCTTCATCCTCTGGATCCCATGCATCTACTTCTGGTGGGTTTTGAATTATACTCCACAAACCTTCTCTGCATAGAAGTAGGCTACATTTCATCGACCATGAAACATAGTTTGTTCCATCCAGTTTGGATATTAGAGACAAACTTTGTAAATTGATTTGTGCCATCTTTTATCTGGATATTAAAACTATAATTAATAAAACACAGCTGTCTGTTTACAGTATTGTGTAACTACACAAACTCTCACTTTAATCTAAGCCTATTATATCCTGGTTAGTCTGACTGTGGTTCTGGGCCCATAACCAGTGTTAGGGATACACACCCTAGCAGAACGTGCAACGGCAGTCTAGCAGGCAGGCAAATTATGTGAGATAAACATTGTTGTAGTTTACACTCAGTAAGACAGATACACTGTGCCAGTTAAATAGTTTTTTATTCCAGCAAGAGTTATAGCATAATCAAAACAGTCCATATGTCATAAACTAGTTCAGTCCATCCAGGGATTAATCAGTTGCAAAGTCCAATGTTGAAAATAGAGGTCAGTAAACTTACAAATAATCAGTCCAGCAATATATCTCTTTTGCAGTCAGAGATATGAAGAAAATCAAACCCCTTTTCTTCGTTTCAGCAACAGCAGGAAAACACGCAGTTATCACCATCAATCCAACATTGTCAACTCTCCAGTAAAAGCCAGCTTACAGTGAGCTCTCTTGCTCCCTCTTATGGTGATTTACAACCGCACCCAAAATACATGTTTTGCAGTTAAAGTGATACACACACTTAAATTCACTAACATAGTTTATATATTATTTTTACCCAAACTAAGCTAGGTAACCAAAGTTATCCCTAACAATTATAATCTAATTTTAATAGTTTTAATGTTGTAAAGCTAATAGTAAAAAGTTCATATTTTTCCTCACATACAGTACCGTTTGGTGGTTTAAATACTATAACATTAAGAATGACCTTTCTCTCTGATCTCCAGCTCTTTTAATCTTTTTTATTTAATAAAAACATACTTTTAGGCAAAAGATTGCTTGAATATAAATAGGAGGAAATATAGCAGAGTACTATTCAATACAGAATTCCACCTTCATTCCTATGTTTCCTTTTCTCCAGTTTAAAGCATTTCTCATAGGGGAAAGGAAGGTCATCTCTAAATAAATTCAGCAAGCACCTTAAGATTTAGAAATATATTTGTATTCCTTTATTTTTAACACAATAGATACTGCTTTCTCTGGAAATACAATTAAAACGCTCTGTGTTCCAACTCATCTCTTTTTATAAATAAATCATTAAAGCCTTGATATTTTGTCTTTGTCAAGAAAAATCAATTAAGAATTACATTTATAATTTAACCTTGATCAAATAAGACAACTTTACTATTTGTTTTTTTTTTTTACTTTAAAAATGTTGCTTTTTCATCCCTTTAAATAGTGTCCTAAAAGTTTATTTCTTTTCATTTTCTCATCGTCCTTTATAAAGGAACTCCTTTATAAGTGTGAGTGTCTCTTATGTTAATCTAAGATAGAAAGTTACCCAAGCCACTCTTCTGGTTTATTATTTCTGTGTTCCTTTTAGTTATTAAGACATCAGCTTGTTTCATTTGTAAATCCTGTGTAACATCTTTGTCCATATCATTACATAGTGTGACTTGTCATTTTAATATCCACATTCAATAGTCTCAATATCGGTGATATTTTCCTTTATTTCTAATTTTAAAACCCTTTTTACAGTAGCAGACAATATTAGACAATTTCTGAAGGAGTTTTCACCAAATATCTTTAAATTCTTTCTAAATTAAAATACTTTTCTCTTTCTGTATTAGTGTATCACTTATTCTTTAATAATGGCCTTCAAAACTCTCTTGTAATATTTTTCTCTAATTCACATTTTTCCATTGGAAGGTTTTTTAATGCTTAGCTTCAACATCTTCATAAATATTTTAAATAGAATTTTAAATGACCCACATATCCTTTGATTCCCAACAACTTGGTACATTGCATTTATTTTCTGAAGTAAATCTACAGCAGGGCTGTCAAACTCATATCGTCATGGCAGCATCACATGACGTATCAGGACTTTTCCCCACTTTTCTCTACCAGGTCTGGGTGTGGCCAGCCCATGAGGCATCTGGCCTGTGGGCCGGGAGTTTGACAGCCCTGATCTACAAGATTCCTGGCTTACTTACTCTTTGTGGATAATCTTGGCTCATTTTTAGCTTATGGTCACAATTGTCAATTTCAGCTTAGGCAATTGCATTTCCCCTCATAAATTAGTGAAAAGCTCTGAGTAGGCCACTCACCATAGAGAAATATTCCTATGATTGATCCAACAATGGTATATTAAGTCAATAATCTATCCTCAACACAAGAAATTCAAGATCCATTCAATGGATTTACCTGCTTTTAGTACAGAATAGATTGAGTTGGAAGGAACCTTGGAGGTCTTTAGTCCAACTCCCTACACAGACAGAGAACCATATACCATTTCAGACAAATGGTTGTCCCATCTCTTCTTAACAACTTCTTGTGTTGAAGAATTCATAACTTCTGGAAGCAATTTGTTCCACTGATTAATAGTTCTAACTGTCAGGACATTTTCCCTTAGTTCTAAGTTGCTTCTCTCCTTGATTAGTTTCCATCCATCACTTCTTGTCCTGCCCTCAGGTGCTGTGGAGAATAGTTTGACTCCCTCTTCTTTGTGGCAACCCCTGAGATATTGGAACATTGCTATCATGTCACCCCTAGTCCTTCTTTTCATTAAACTATACACACACAATTCCAGCAAACGTTCTTTATATGTTTTAGCCTCTAATGCCCTCATCATCTTTGTTGATCTTCTCTTCACTCTTTCTAGAGTCTCAACATCTTTTTTACATTGTGGCAACCAAAACTGGATGCTGTATTCCAAGACATTATAAATTGGTGTGAAGACTTCACATTGTCCACTAGGACACCAAGATCCCTCTCATAGTTCTACCATTGAGCCATGTTCCACCTATACTAAACCCAGAATTTCTCTCAAATTCTGGAAAACTGCTGTCTTGTCATCCCTAGCCCTTATTTTCTCTAGGCTGGCCATATATAATTTCTTTAACTGTATTTCATATATTTTTGTCTCCAGGCTTTTAATCATCTTGCTCTTCTTTGCACAAAGTCTTAACATCTTAATTATAATGTGGTCACCAAAATGGGATACATGTTCCAGGTGTGGCCTTATTAAAGCTTTATAGAGTGGTACTAATACTTCACATGATTTTGATTTTATGCTTCTGTTTTATACAACAAGGGGTTGTATTAGAATTTTTGGCTGCTCTTGCACACTGCTAGCTCATATTTAAGTGATCATCCACCAGATTCCAGGGTCCTTCTCAAACTTACTGTTTTTGTACCAGTTTCTCCTAACCTGTACTTTTGCCTTTGGTTTTTACTGCCTAGATGTAAAACCTTGCTGTTCTCCACATTAAATTTCATTTTGTTGGATTATTCAAGTCTGTCAAGATTTTTTTGGATCATGAGCTTTTCTTCTGAGGTGTTGGCTATTCTTGCCAGCTTAGTGGCATCTGCAAATTTGATGTGGCCCCTTCTGTTTTTCCTCATCTCAGTGAAGACATTGAAGAATACTGAGCCTAAGACAGAATCTTGTGGTAGCTCATTGCTTACTTCTCTTCATGGAAATGTAGTACCATTAAAGATTATTCATTAAGTACAGTATGTCAACCAGTTACAAATCCATCTGGTGGTGATGCTATCTATCCTACATTTTTCTAGTTTACCAAGAAGTAGATTGTGGTCTATTTGTGTTCTCATTTGTTTATTTTCCATTGTTGTGTGTGAAATACTTGTATATCTTTTCAAAGTCTTAAATACAGCCAGAGTTGCTCTCAGGTGTGTTTATAAATTACCCCAACTGTTCTCTTGTGTACAGTAGTCTAGGCAAATGGAGAGAAAATTAATTTTACCAGTTCTCATCTATTACCTTTAGCTTCTAAAGCCACTATGAATTCCCATTCAAGGATATAAGAAGAAGAGGTGGAATATGTTGAAACATGCTGTCAGATGGTGCTCCATTCAAAATCCAAGAAAGACATGATTAGACTCCATTATTATGGAGAAAAGGAACTTTTACTGGAAATCAAGTGGTAACCTCAAAGGAATTCTAGATCTGAGGATTTACACGTGAAAAACACATACACAAAGTGATGGCAACATTCCCACCCACCATAGTTCAAACACTCCATCCAATCAAAGATGTGAATAATGTCATGTGGGACATCTTCAGGTGGTGATGCAGACATCTGATCGTTGACCTTGGCCTATTTTGATAAAGAGCTACAGTTGCGCAATGAGCAAGCAAGTAGGCATAAACAATAAAGTTTCCCCCAAGTTATACAGTTCATTCTCTAAAACTTTTCACCCCCACAAAGCCCAATTATTTCACTCTCCCCCCATTACTATGGCAGCCGAAAGATGCCAGAGAAAGGAAAGAAGTCTTGAAGGCTGACACATGCATTACTCATCTGCAATGTAAATCCCAAACCCTTTCTTTTAACTAAAGTTACAATGTTGTATTCAAATATATTGGAGAGTAAGGAAGCTTTTGACATGATGTAGGTTTTGTTGATGTGGTAACATTTTGTACCTTCCCTAGTATCTTAATATTGGACACTGTAGGACTTCTGCCAATGGTCAGCTGAGTGGATACACTAACTGGGTCCTAATCTTTTGTTTCTGAAAGCCTTTTGGCTCTTTTTTTTAAAAGTACCAAGCAGTTAAGTATAACTTATGAGGAGGCCATGGTTTTGGAAGGATCTGAAACACTATAGAGGGTAATAATGGAGAAAGAACAATATGAGCATCCATAAGTCTTGAACAGTAAGATCTCGGATAGAGACAGTTCTCTTGTAATGGAGGTAAAAGTTGCAATTATTATTGTATATTTCTTATAATTATCATTCAAATAAATAACAGTTCCATACAACTCTCTGTGTGAGGAGAAGGGAGGTTTTAAATTTTGATTAATTATATAAATAACTCCTGTCTAGTGAAAGATCTGATCTTGGCTTCTTTTGATTAAACAAAATCTCAGTATTAAAAGTCCTAGGTATCTTTTATCCATATTTGAGATTTCACTCCACCATTACAATCTTATGTTAAATCATTTCACATATTAATATTTGTGAATGAATGAATATCAATAAACATCACCGAAAATTACAGTGGAAATGCTGATGAACATTTTTGGGCAGGAAATCTAAAATCTGGACTATAGCATTTTGGTTTCTAAGAAAGCATAAGAATTTAATCTTTATTTCTTTCCAGAAATAACTTGGAGAGCCTGTGTGGTATAAGTTGGACTAGTATTGGATACACTTGGGTTCAAGTCAACCTTATTTGTGGAAACTCTCTGGATGATTTAGAGTCACTAGTCTCATTCAGCCCAACCAGCCTCAAAGTGCTGCTCCTTTTTAAAAATGAAGGATAAGATGTCCAAAAATCATGCTTGAAAACTGTGACACTAATATGAAAGACAATATAGGAAACAAACAAAATAATTCATTGTGTATCCTATGTCAGGAAAGTAGAGCTTTCTGACATGCCTGTGGGGGTGGTGCCTCGCAGTGGCGGTGGCACGTTGGGAAGCTATACTTTCCCAATGTTCCGCCACTGCCTGCCTCGGGCTTCCTCAACCTTGCCCTATACTGGCTCCAGGAAGAAGGGAACAGCACCACCATCTACGATGTGAGTGCCCCAGAGGGGGGGGAGCTTGGGAGGCTGATCCCTGGTGTTAGGGGCAGACTGTGAACTTGCTGTCAGGCATGACAACTACAAAGAGGGCTGGGCTTGGCTGAGCAGGATCCTGGATATTGGGCATGTGGTCAAAGCCCCCTTCCTCTGCCTCCCCCTAGGATGTCATTGACTGTTGCATCAGAGCCGTGCAAGGGGCTCAATGGGGTGAGCCTGTGGAGCTGGTACCTCAAACACCCCCCTTGCCTCTTAGCAGCCCCCTACTGGCCCTCTTGCCTCTTAGCACACCCCCTAAGGCATCCCACTGCCCCCCAGGGGGTGGTACCGCCGACTTTGGGAACCACTGCTGTAAATGATCCTTAGATGACAATAACCCCCCCACCCCAAAATCCATGGTTTTAGTTGATGCCATACTGGAAATCCAGTTGTGCATATTTCTAAAAGTATCATCCTCACTTCAGAGCTCAGGTAGGTCTCAGTCATATGTCAAAGGTCCGTCAAGGATTAGATATTTGATGAGAGAGGCCTATTGCAAACCAACATGACATTTAAAAGCAGCAGCTGGAAATTGGTGCTACTAACATGGACTGTGATCAGATTCCTGAATGTGGAACCAGAATAAAACAATGGTTTTGTTTTCCTTAGGAATAGCCTATTCCATGTCTCCCACCATATCACCCCATACCTGTCAGCATTATAACACTTTGGCCTCCCCCTGCTACCCGTCAAAGGGAGTCCCAACTTCCAGTCCAGGTCTCCAGTTCACACTGTCTTCCATTCATACTCAGGACAGGCTTCACTAGTTCTTAGCACCATCAGGATATCCAGACACTATTTCCCCACTCCACCCACAAAATACACTCATAGCAATCATACTCACACTACCCCTCCCACTGTTTTTAAATCCCAGTCTATCATAGGTTGTTTCTATAAGACAATTGTTTCGTAATAATTTCAGGTAATCAAAATACATTGGAAATTAATGAACCCTTGTAGACTGCTGGATAATGTTGATTATTAGGTTCCTTACACAGACATTATTCTTTTATATTCCATTATTAGGATACTGGAAACATTTTCTGGGACATGATTTGATGCATTGGGAACACACAGCAGTTAAACAAGTGCAGCTGCTTCCATTTCTTTGCTGAGCACTTTTCAAAATAATATTTTCCCCCAAGTTTTTTTTATTTCAATCTACACATACACAACAACAAATTAACAGTGTGGCATCAATACATCATACGTTTTAGTATAGGCAAGCTTAATAATACCAATCATATCTCTTAATACATATATTCACATTAAATCAAAATCCTTCCTTGCTTATTTTTAACATGTCAATATTCTCTCCTAGTGTCAACCACCATATCAGTTAGATAAACCTAGTAATTTCATTATTCAATTTCCTCCTCAATTTTTTTTATAAAAAATTCTCATTTGGCAAGCTGTATGGTTCCAGGTTTCACATCTCAATACAAATATGACCATATTTACCTATTTATTTTGTTTGTTCAATTTCATACCACCTTATTAGTATTAAATATTAAACTTATCCAATTCCAATTCATATTATAACTTATTTCATTTTTCTTAAAATATTCTCATATCTTATTTTACAATGTTATTTGAAATTCTCATCTCACTTCTATGTCCATTTCCCATATTACCTTTTTCTGTCATATTTGCAATTTTATCCGTCCTTATTTTATTAATTCAAAATTGTCCCCTCTGGTTATTAATTCGAGCCAGCCACCTTTAATCTACCTTAATACTATCTCCCTATTTACCATATAACACACATACACACACACACTGTGGCAGATTCCGCATTACATTTTCTCATATAATTCATCTATACATTGCAAAAAATATTAGTCTAATCAATTAATTATAGCAACTGATATTAATCTTTTCATAATGGTTCTCATTTCATCATCTTCTCCCCTTTTCTTATACATCATTAATCATCAATTAATATATATTTTTATTATAAATTCCTGATTCCAAATTTATTCCATATTTATTCCATTAAATTCCATGTCTAATATAGCAATAATTCTTTAATAAAAGGAAAGAAAGAAAAACCAAGAAGAAAAAAATCACATCAGTTACATACTGGATTTTTCAATACTTATTCATACATATCGCAACATATTACCTTGCAGAATCTCCTTCTCTTTTTTTTTTTCACCCATTATCTCTCACTCTTTTAACAATATAGTTTCTTGTCATCCTTGTTTGCTTCCTGTTTCTCTTTATTTTCTGGTCCTTTCTTTTAATTCCCTGTTCTTTTTCCTTTCCATTTCTCATTCTAATTATTAACATTTTTTCCCACCCTCTTTCGGTTTTTCTTTTGAACTTGCCTTTTCAGCTTTTTCCCTCTCCTTTTTTCCATTTTCCGAACCATTTTCCCTTTTATTATCACATCAGACCACACATTTTTAATTTTAATACCTTCTCCCCCCCCCCCAAGTTTAAATAATTGTTGATCTCTTTGTTCTTCTCCTTCAAAGCTGGCTTCTTCTTTGTTAAACTCATCCCCCTCTGGTTTACTTTATTCTTCTACAAGCTAGGTCACCATTTCTACTTTCTGTAATACATAATTACACATTTCAAATCTAATTTTCATCATTTCCTTTATATCTTGCAAATCCGGTCTCATTTCAACAAATAATTCCTCCATTGTATCTTCTCCTTTTTTCCTTTTCTTTCTTCTTCCCTAATAGTCTCAAAGTCCCAAAGTCCAGTATATTATTTCAGCTACTGTCTTTTAAGTTCATTTTCAACAATCAATGTCCTTAAGTCTTTGTTCCAAATCTTCAAGTGACCCTTTCCCAACTATTTCCCACAATCACCAGGTGGTTCAGTGTCAATATTTTCAAGTATCTTCCCCTTTGTAGTATTCTAATGTCACTTTCCAGGGTTTTTATTTTTTATAATGGAATTTCTTTTTCTTTCTTTTAAGTTCCAAGGTCCAATTTCTTAGAAAGACCAAGCACTTATTTAAAGATCACTGAATTTTTTCCTGTACTATCAGGCACTGCCTTTTCCACAGTCCACTCCTTCTTTAACTTTCTTTGTTAAATATAGTATTTTTATTAAATTTGCTAATTTCAATCATTAGCTATTATTTCTTTTCATTTCAACACACTCAGATTCAGCATTTAGTTATGCCCTTTATATGCCCATAATCCAATAATTGTCCAGTTTCTAAACCTTTGTTGTGTTCAAATATTTTCCTTTAAATTTTCTCGTCCAAATTAATCCAATATAATAATTCAGGCCAATTTTATAAAATCCAATTTCCTTCTCACTTTCTTTGGTCACAGCTTCCACACACTTTCCTCCAATATAGTCCTTTATTTTTAATACTGGGGTACTTCAAAATCCGTGTATTTTGCCTGGTTTACACTTGCTACTTCTCCTCTCCAGCACAGTCATAGTTTCCCAGGCTGTTCTTCATCTTCATGGTGGCCATTTTAAGACCACCGCTACCATTTGCCTTTGGAAGGAGTTTTTCCTGTCAGGGAGGGGAATTGCGGCTCCCCTCAATTATCCAGGAAATTCCCCCTTTCTTCACCACCCCTCCAGGGTGGTTCTGGTCTTAGTTAGGACCATCCAGGAAGTTAGCTCAAAGCTAAACTGCACACAATCGCGGATTCTTCTTGGACTCTGATGACGAGTAAACCGGACCACTTTTCAGAATAATAGATAACATGTAATTAGAGTTGGAAGGGACCTTGTAGATCATCTTGTCCAACCCCCTGCCCAAGCAGGAGACCCTACACCATTTCTGACAGATGGGAGTCCAATAACTTCTTGAAAGTCTCAAGTGATGGCACTCCCACAACTTCCAAGGGCAAGCTGTTCCATTGGTTGATTGTTCTCTCTGTCAGAAAGTTTCTTCTTATTTCCAGGTTAAATCACCCCTAGTTCAGTTTCCATCCATTATTCCTTGTTTGGCCTACAGGTGCTTTAGAAAATAGCTTCTTCCATTCCACCCTATGGCAGCCCATCAAATATTAGAACACTGCTATCATGTATCCCCTGGTCCTCCTCTTCACTAGACTAGCCATGCCCAGTTCCTGTAACTGTTCTTCATGTGTTTTAGTTTTCAATCCCCTAATCATCCTGGTTGCTCTTCTCTGTACTTTTTCTAGAGTCTCAACATCTTTTTTATATTGTGGTGACCAAAAGTAGATGCAGAACTCTAGGTGTGGTCTTACTAAGGATTTATAGAGTGGTATTAGTACCTCCCTTGATCTTGATTGTATCCCTCTGTCAATACAATTTAAGATTGCATCAGCATTTTTGGCAGCTGCTGCACACTGCTGGCTCATATTTAGCTGGTTGTCCACTAAGACTCCTAGATCCCTGTTGCTGCTACTGCTATTAAGCCTGGTTTCACCCAGTCTATATGTGAACTTTTGGTTTTTCTTGTCTAAACGTAGGACTTTACTTTTCTTCTACATTGAATTTCATTTTGTTAAATACGGCCCAGTATTCTAGTCTGTCACGACCCATCTTGGCAGACTAGAAAATAAGAACAAGAACAAAATAATTGTTCTTGTCCTCAAACCCATCAACAACTTAGCTTTTAAAGTACACAAACAATTGATTTGTTTGCTTTAATAATTCAGAGATTATTCCAATTGTACTCATCCATAGAAATGTTTAGAAAGGAAAAACAGTTTTCTCTTCCTTCAGCAAAAGATTAAGTGGTTTGTGGAGTGCTGTGTGTAAGGGGCACAGGGAGCCAGCTATATCTTTGCTCTTGGTTGCCCCTCACTGATAACAAGGTCCTTATAAATTTCATGCAGAAATTGGTGCCTTTCCAATTTCTTCTTGAATATATTGTTCAGATTTGCGGCAAACAGGACATATAGGGAAAAACATGAGAGAGGAAAGTGTGCGACTATTTTATAGCCTTATAGCCTAGAATGATTAGGACGGAGATCCTGTTTTTGTTCAAGATTTGCAGTATTTTGAAGCAAAATACTTATAGCTTTCTTATAGTCTTTTATTGATCATCTGGAGCTCCTATTAGTTTAGGGTCTTCCCTGTTTTCTGTGTTCTGAAGTTAAGTATAGCAAAGTTGGTGATATATTTCCCTAAGAATTTTCTCCCGAAGATTAGTGTAGGAGGATTGTGGTTTGAAACCCTTCTCAGAAAACATATCCTAGTAATATTGGCTGTAGCTGATAATTGATATTTGGAACTTTGTCATGCCAGGTGATGCCAAGAATACATCAGAGACAGTGCATATGAAAGGTGTTCAATTTTCTCTCCTGCCATGCATAAAAAACTCACTGCAGTGCAAGAGTGTGCTCAAGACACAGGCTCTATAGACCTGAATGTATGTTCCATCAGCTTATTATTAAGCTTTGTAAGTCTGGAAAATGTGGTGGCCACTTTACCAATATGTTTATTCATCTCAGTGTCTAAAGAGAAAGTGTTGGAGATATTTGAGCCAAGGTCATGGACAACTCCGGTTCTTGTGCAGAGGTTGTAATACAGGGAGATGAATCCACGTCCTGACCCATGCCGTCCCTACTAACCAAGTCAAAAGCCTTCATAAGCTATATGAAAGCTATAAAAAGTGGCTGTCTTTGTTCCCTACACTTCTCCTGCAACTGTCTAAGGGAAAATACCATATCAGTAGTGGATCTGTTGGCTCAGAATCCACACTGTGATTCTGGATAGACTTTCTCTGCAAGCACCTGGAGCCTCTTCAGTATGACACGGGCAGGTGGCTTCCCTACAACACTAAGAAGAGAGATGCTGTGATAGTTGTTACAATTACCTCTATCACCTTTGTTTTAATACAGTGTGATGATATTTGCATCCTTCATGTCCTGCAGCACTCCACCTTCCTTCCAACGAAGACAGAAGATTTCATGCAGTTCAGTGGGGATGATCTCTTTGCAGCACTTCAGAACTTCAGCAGGGATGTTATATTTCCCGGATACCTTGCCAGAGGCAAGTGAATCTAGGGCACCATTGAGTTCTTTTAAAGTTAGTTCACTGTCAAGCTCCTCCAAAACAGGCAGGCACTCAATGTTATTGAATGCGTCTTCAGTTACAACATTTTCTCTGGAATATAACTCAGAGTAGTGCTGCACCCAGCATATCATCTGCTGTGCTTGGTCCTGGATGATCTCTCCTGTAGCCAATTTCAGGGGGGCAGATTTCTTCTGTACTGGACCTAAGGTCTGCTTGATGCCATCATACATCCCCTTGATGTTGCCTGTGTCATTTATTACAATAATTTCTAAGAAATTAGCATTCCATTCCATTGCAGACAGCATCCAAAATGTTTATCTTCTCGGTGAAGTGATTGTCTAATAGCCCATCCAAACTGGTTCAGCATAAAAGCTACATGGAGCATATAAGCACATAGACTTCTGAACAAGAGTAGTTAAGAGAAGAGTAATTGTTCCCACATATTCCACAGCTCATATATCTCAAAACATTCATTTGGTCCCATGTGAAATTGTCTTCAGGATTAGAGCAGCCCTTCATCCCATTCTCTAGTATGAGATATGACTCATTGAACAATTAAGAGGAAGATTAGCTGATAAGCGGTAATTATTTTTGAATGAATTAAAGTATATGGTGTGCACTAGTCTGAAAACAACGGGAACATTATGCATGGGATCACTGTCTTCTCAGACAAATAAGATCTGAAAGGCAAGTTGTTGCCTTGTAAAGGAAAGAAAGTACTATAATCACATGGTACTTTCTATGATTTTCTAAATGAGGCATTTGTTGACAATCATGTAAGTATCTGCAGCTAAAGAAGAATGGGGCTAAGTTGCCTTTGACCTTAGCAATGTCAAGGCCTTCCAACTTTGCTGATTCAAAAATCAGTGCACACCAACATAAAATAGGAATTAACAATCATAGAGTCAAATGAATAGAAGAATGAATTTGAAGGAGAATCCATAATTAAGCTGCATGATGATTTTATTTTCCTCAGCTCCCCTTCACAAAGGGTCAACCCTCATTAAGACAAGGTCTTCCTTGTATTCAACTAAAAAGTGAGTGAGGATGTTTGTTAACATAAAGGAGGATAACTGTTAAAGCATTGCAATAATTTCTAAGAATTTGGCATTCTATTCCATTATAATCAACAGTAAAAAAAAAATGTGGTCATGACTTTATTATTATTTTTTCCAATTACAGATGGCCCTGTTTTCTTCTGAATCATTCAGATAAACTGAAAAGAGACAGGAGCTAAATCTCAAGAGCAACTCAAGGACTTCTAAAGCTGTAAATCTGATTGACTGGAGTTTGTTAATGATTCATTGCACAGTGATTACATTCAGCCTTCCCTTTCAAAAAGAAATCTTTTTGATCTATCTAGGGCACTGAGAGCTTGTGAACTAGAATAGAATAGAATTCTTTATTGGCCAAGTGTGATTGGACACATAAGGAATTTGTCTTGGTGCAAATGCTCTCAGTATACATAAAAGAAAAGATATATTCATCAAGAGTCAAGAATCATCAGGTACAACACTTAATAATAGCCATATGGTACAATAAGCAACCAAATCATACTAGGAAACAGTCAATATAAATCATAAGGATACAAGCGACAAAGTTACAATCATACAGTTACAAGTGGGAGGGGATAAGGAGTGATGAGAAGATTAATAGTAATAGTAGTGCAGATTTGTAAATAGTTGGACAGTGTTGAGGGAATTATTTCTTTAGCAGAGTGATGGCATTTGGGGAAAAACTGTTCTTGTGTCTAGTTGTTCTGGAGTGCAGTGCTCTATAGCATCGTTTTGAGGGAAGGAGTTGAAAGAGTTTATGTCCAGGATGTGAGAGGTCTGTAAATATTTTTACAGCCCTCTCTTTGACTCATGTAGTATACAGGTCCTCTATGGAAGGGAGATTGGTAGTATTTGTTTTTTCTGCAATCCTAATTATCCAATGAAGTCTGTGTCTGTCCTGTTGGGTTGCAGAACCAAACCAGTTATAGAGGTGCAGATGATAGACCCCATAATACCTCTATAGAACTGTATCAACAGCTCCTTGGGCAGTTTGAGCTTTCTGAGTTGGCTCAGAAAGAACATTCTTTGTTGTGCTTTTTTGATGACATTTTTGATGTTAGGTGTCCATTTTAGGTCATGTGATATAGTAGAACCTAGAAATTTTAAGGTATCTACTGTTGATACTGTGTTGTCTAGTATTGTAAGAGTGGCAGTATGGGAGGGTTTCTTCTAAAGTCTACCACCATTTCTACGGTTTTGAGTGTGTTCAGTTCCAGATTGTTCCATTATGACACGAGGCAAGTTGTACAACCTCCTGTCTATATGCAGATTTGTCCTTGTCTCGAATGAGACCTATCACTGTTGTGTTATCTGCAAACTTCAGTATTTTAACAGATGGATCATTTGAGATGCAGTATACAGGGAGAAGAGAAGTGGAGAAAGCACACAGGGTGTGGGCCTGTACAGGTATCAGATGTGATTCTGCCTAGCTTCACCTGCTGCTTCCTTTCTATTAGGAAGGTCATGATCCACTTACAAGTGTATTCAGGTACTGCTAGTTGGTTTAATTTAGTTAGAAGAATGTCTGGAATGAAGGTATTGAATGCTGAACTGAAGTCAGATAACAGATAATTAAAGTTGGAAGCAGGGGTGGGTTTCTTTTGGTTCTGTCCACCTCTGTAGAACCGGTAGCTCTGAAGAGCAGCAGACATAGAACCGATTCTATGTCTGCTGATGTTTTTGCCCATCCGTCCACCTGGGCTCTAACCTGATGTTTAT
The DNA here is from genome assembly GCA_033807585.1 of Hydrophis major. Classification (NCBI taxonomy): domain Eukaryota; kingdom Metazoa; phylum Chordata; class Lepidosauria; order Squamata; family Elapidae; genus Hydrophis; species Hydrophis major. Next base: position 400,602,062 of record CM066328.1, read on the forward strand.
TTCCTGATTTTTCAACTTCAGCTGCCGAACAAGGCACAGCTGCAGTTAAAAAAGCAGGAAAAGAGGGTTGTTTCAAAGGCTGCTTCTCTGCACACAGTGTGCTGATGATGATTCACAGGCGTGGCTCTCACAGTATGCAGGGAAGCACATCATAAATCACCAAACCTCATAAATCCCAAACCAGTAGTTAACCCTGTCATATCCCATCCCTGGTTGGAAGGGACCTTATAGGTTACCTAGTCCAAGCAGGAGACCCTACACCATTTCTGACAAATGGCAGTCCAATCTCTTCTCAAAGGTCTCAAGTGATGGCGCTCCCACAACTTCCGAGGGCAAGCTGTTCCATTGGTTGATTGTTTTCACTGTCAGAAAATTTCTCCTTATTTCCAAGTTAAATCACCCCTTTTTCAATTTCCATCCATTATTCCTTGTCTGGCCTTCGAGTCTATCTGGCTTTGGAAAATAGCTTGACCCCTTCCTCTCTGTGGCAGACCCTCAAATATTGGAAAAGTGCTATCATGTCTCCCCTGGTCCTTTTCTTCACTAGACTAGCCAAGCCCAGTTCCTGTAACCATTTTTCATATGCCTTAGTCTCCAGTCCCCTCATCATCCTGTTTGCTCTTCTCTGTACTTTTTCTAGAGTCTCAACATCTTTTTTATAATGTGGAGACCAAAACTGGATGCAGTACTCTAGGTGTGGTCTTACTAAGGCTTTATAAAGTGGTATTAGTACCTCACTTGATCTTGATTGTATCCCTCTATTAATGCAATTTAGGATTGCTTAATATTCCAAGAATGTTTCAATGAGTTTGAGACACAGAAGAGCAAATACAATCATTTGTAAAGCCAGATTATTTTAATAAGATTTTTTTCATGTTTTTAAAGCTTCTATAATCCAGATTCCATCAGGCAGTAATGTAGAAGATGATGTTTTTTCCATGTCATGATGAGGAGTATTTCCTTTTGCTTTCCCTAAATAATTTGAAATATATTGATATGATGAAATAATTTGAAATATATTGATATGATGAAATAATTCCATTATTTTTTTTTTCTTTCTTTAGATAATAACTTACAAAATGTCATAGAATGCAACCTGTGTAGATGTTTTCTACTTGGGAGGAAAGCGGGATTTGAATAGATCTAACTTTTATTAATCAGGGTTAGTTTATGAAGTCATCTTATTCCCTGTTCTGCAGCTACAGTTTCATCTGCTAAATATTATGGCTCATTGTCATTCCATTCCACCCATAGTTTTATATGGACAGTAAAGAGGCAATAAATCCATGGGTCACCACAGACCATATTTCCTCCAGTGTTAATGGAAAGGAAGGCCATACCCTCATCATTTTTTCTTCCTCCAAATGCTTCCTTCTTTTCCAATAAAGAAGAAATTCCTGGTTCCTATTATATCATGCCAGCAATATCTGAAAACATTCCAGACTTCCTTTCTATTCTTCAGTCTTTCAAGTGTACTCTAACCATTGTCACAGTTCTTCCTTTCAGAGGCAGAAACTGGGATTTATGGGGTGAGAAATTGGTATATTTTGTATGTCTCTCTCTATGTGTGTGTATGTTTGGTTCTCAATGAGACACATCTCTAGAGTCAGAAAGCAAAGGACTTAAGAATGGGGATGTATGGAAATTCAGTCCTGAGTCTAAAAATTGTGGGAACATTGGAACCAGCATGTTTAGATTGGCAGCAAACATTGATTTAATCATGCAAGGAATTCTTTGTTTCATTTCAGTTATCTTACTCAGTTGTGGTTAGTTTGATCCACATTCCAATCCACTTTGTTTATTCATTGCTTTAGAGATAATCAGTGGCTACCTTTGATATGCAGATCTCAAGCTCAGGTTACTGTCTATAGTTAAAGTACCATTTCACATTTCAATATTAGTACCTTTATTATATTTTAATCCATTTTTTATTCCATTGTTTGGTATGCATGCAAGCACTAGTCATTCTAAAAATCCCTTTAATCCGAAATTCATGATAAAAGGAGGAGAAACTAGATCCATCCAATTAAAAACTTATAACTGAGAAAGTGAGATTTCTCATTTGGCCTCTTCCAGGAGAGGGGAACATCTCTCCATTGAAGAATGGATCTCAGCAAGTAATCTGCCACCCCACAGTTGGAAGCCTTTCTCTTAGGGATGCTGCCCCTCCCCCCATTCACAGAAACTCAAATAGAAAAATGTGATAGTGGAAATCCCAGCCAGGTCTGAAAGGCTGGGTGTGTAGTGTGAATGCCCTTTCCACACACCCCTTTCTAATTCTGCAAAAGAAGTTTCATTCAATAAAAACATGGAGAAAGATTATTGAAGTTTCCAAATGCTCTGCTTCCTCTGAAAGAAAACAAATCTGATTTAGTTATTCTTCATGGTGAACTTTGTGCTGAAATTTTCAGCTTTAAAATGTATTAAAATGTGTGTATATACAAATACATGGAAGTTGCAAAGAAATAGAATATTTTCCTCTATGTAGGAATGGCATTAGTAAGAATCTCTGTGTCTTAATTTTTAGAAATTGGATACAAATTGCTACTAAAAAAGAGGTATTAAAGTCTTCCTAATTAAGCCTTGCCAAAAACCACATTTCTGACATCCCAGCAAAAGAGGCATCTACTCATTCAGTGAAGTTATCTAAAATAAAGAAGCTTTGATGTCTGATGTGACAGGATTTAAATTTGCATGGAAGGCAGTCCTCATCTAATGGACATTTAAAGGCTTGCTTAGTGTAGTCCAATAGATGCTTCTGTTACAAGGACTTTGTGGAGGCTGCTCCAAGAAAGTGACGCTTATTTTAGCCATTGTCATAATGAATTTGGTACTGAAGAGGTTTAAATTTATAAGGAGAACTGGCATGGACACAAGGTGGAATGATTTGCCTTATCCGAATTGTGACACAAAATGAAATAAATATTAGGAATATTTCAGTTTCAGCATCTTAATCTAGGCAGCAAAACTGGGTGCCCTTACAGATTTCTATGTTTGTGCGAATTTCAGAATTCATGTCTTTTGGCAAATTCCTTTATTTTCAGTATATGTTTTTGGATCCATTATAATGCGTGCTTCCCCTGGAGATGGAAGAGAAAGAGAAACTGATCATACACCAAAACAGCCCTTTTCAGAATTTGTAGATCTATATTCCTAGGAAAAGTGTACATGTAGTCCTCAAGTTACGACCACAAGTGAGCCCAAAATTTCTGTTGCTAAGTGAGACAGTTGTTAAATTAATTGTAAGTTCTTTGTTGCCATAGTTGTTAAGTGAATCACTGCAGTGATTAGGTTAAGTGAACCTGGCTTCCCCATTGTCTTTGCTTGCCAGAAGGTTTCAAAAGATGATCATGTGACTCCAGGACACTGCAACCATCATAAATATGAGTCAGTTGCCAAGCATCTGAACTGTGATCACAAAATCTTGAGGATTCTGCATCAGTCATGTGTGAAAAATGATCATAAGTCAATTTTTTCAGTGCCATTGTAACTTTGAAAGGTCACTAATAGAACCATTGTAAGTCAAAGTCTACCTTTACATACCAAAATATATGTTTACAGGAATAAGATAAATAAATAAATAGCTAAACTCCCAAAATTCCATCTAAATAATCTAAGGTTCTGTTTAAAGTTTTATATCGGGAAAAAAAATTGAAGATTTATTTATTTATTTATTTACTTACTTTCTGGTTTAAATGATTTGGGTATTGTTTCCCACTCTTGAAAAGTTTACAGAAAATTTCCAAGAAGGTATTAGATCAAAGCAATTTATGAAAGCAATCCTAGGATACTGAAGCAGGTATGCAAAATAACATTCCTAACTGCTTTTCCAGTTTGGTAGGTCTATATAGATTAAATAAATGTTTTTTTCTGAATTGCCTGATGCTTCATCCTGAGCGTTAGTATAAAGATTTCACCAGAATTGACTTTCCCAGATCAGAAAAAAAAATCACAAAGATGAGGAAAAGTACCATGTTTCCTCAAAAATAAGACCGGGTCTTATTTTCTTTTGGGCCACAAAATAAACACTAGAGCTTATTTTTAGGAAGTGTTTTATTTTTCTTCATGTACAGGAGGCAAACTTCTGCTTGCTTGCCACTAGGTGGGGGAGTGCAGCTGCCCCACAGCTAAGCACGACTTACTTCAGGGCCCCTGCAGCAAGGCCACTCACAAACCTCTTCACTGGTGACTTCAGCAGCCCCTCTCTCTTTTATTTCTGATAACTTTTTGGCTTTTTTTAAAAGTACCGAGCAGCTAAATATAACTTATGAGGAGGTCATGATTTTGGAATGATCTGAAATACTACAGAGGAAAATAATCTGGAAAGTACAATATGAGTACCCATAAGTCTTGAACAGTAAGATCTGGAACAGAGGCAGTTCCCTTGTAATGGAGATAAAAGTTGCAATTATTATTGTATATTTCTTATAATTACCATTCAAATGAACAACAGTTCTGTACAGGTATTCCCCGTTGGGAGATGAGTGCACTCAGAGAAACATAGTGAGAGTGGTGATGAATAACACACAACCAGCACACAGATACATTGAACAATAAAATGTGAGTTTTACTTCCAGTAAACAGGTAAACAAAGTCCAACAAACAGTCTAAATCATACATGGTTAAAGCAGTTAGTATTCAAAACAATCAGTCCAAGGATAATCCAAAAACAAAGTCCTTTTCTTTACCAGTATCATAAACAAAGTCCAGTAAACGGAGTTTGCGAACAGTTGCAAGATTCACAGCAATCCAAGCAGAATGACAATCAGGTAAAAGGCAACAAGGAAATGCAAGAAGAACAAACCAGGTTTCTGGCTCCATCTTATGGCCATTGGAGGAACCTCAGCCAATCACAATTACAGCATTTTCTTAAAGATACAATAGTCTTAAATTAACTATCCTGGTTTATATATTGCCAACCCAACTGTTAGGTGACTATCATTCCTAACAAGTTACACACAACTCTCTCTGTGAGGAGAAGGGAGGTTTTAAATTTTGATGAAATAAATAAATGTAACACTCCTGTCTAGTAAAAGATCCGATCTTGGTTTCTTTCGATTAAACAAAATCCCAGTATTAAAAGTCCTAGGTATCTTTCATCCATATTTGAGATTTCACTTCACCATTACAATCTTATGTTAAATCATTTCACTCATTAATATTTGTGAATGAATGAATATCAATGAATGTCACCAAAAATTACAGTGGAAATGCTCATGAACATTTTTGGGCAGGAAATCTTAAATATGAACAAAAGAATTTTAGTTTCTAAGAAAGCATAAGAATTTAAATTTATTTCTCTCTGGAAATAACTTTGAGAGCCTGTGTGGTATATGTTGGACTCATTCAGCCCAACCAGTCTCAGAGTGTTGCTCCTTTTTAAAATTGAAGGGTAATACACATATAAGGTATTTAAAAATTGAAATTGAAAATTGTAACACTAATATGAAAGACAATATAGCAAACAAACAAAATAATGCATTGTGTATTCAGATCTAACTATACATTGGATATCATCTTACATGCCCTCACCCACAACAATTCAAGATGGACTCTGAACAACTCAATTTTGAAGGAAAAAGAATTTATAAAAAATATGGAAAAAGAATTGGCTTTCTTCTTTAATGAAAGAAAATAATAAGGAGGAAACTTCTTTACAAAATGTATGGGACACTATGAATGCTTATATCAGAGGTCTGATAATAACTTATACAAGAAGAAGGAATATCAAAAAAGACAAGTACAACAGATCTTAGAAGAGGATTACAAGAAACTGGAGAAAAAATGACAAAGATAACCGCAAAATATCTTAAAAGTCAAATGGAAATGGTTAAGCATGAAATGGGGCTGATGGAAAAAGATTTGGCACAAAAAAATAGGAGAGCCAAACAGAATTTTTTCAAAAATGCAGATAAACCAGGTAGATGGTTAGCATATAAACTGAAAAGGGAGAGAGAATCAAAATTAATAAATGAACAAGGAATGGTTTGCTATGGGAATGAAGAAAAAAAGATATAGTACAGAAGTATTATGAGAAATTATATGATCAAGAGAATAGTTAAGAAGCAAAATTTAAACAATATTTGCAAAAAGCAGAACTACCTGTCAGCTTTCCAGGGAAAATCCATTCATTTCAGTAACTCCAAGACATACGCCATCTCAAAGTATTTTTATTAGAACAGTACCTGGCACATACTGGGGAAATCCAGAACTAAATATTCCCAACTTCCCCACAAAGTCCCAAGCTACAACCCATCCCCTTTTCCTTCATCAACAAATCACGTACACCAATCCCAAAGTAAGTTCTAATTCTTCCTGCGCCATACTCTGTAACCTTGAACTATCAAAATAATATATTTTGTCTACTAAGAGCTACTCAATTAACATCTCCCCCTCCCACTTTCTTTAACTATGTGACAGTGATGAATTCAATAGCTGACACTACCCAAAATATCTGATGAAATTAAGATAATGTTTGAAAGGAAAATAACAATGATGGAACTGACAAAGGTGAAATACTGGGAAAGCACCGGGCCCAGATAGGCTATCAGCAAAACTTTACAAGACATTGCAGGAATCTTTCAGCACTACAATGCTTGAAGTAATGAATGAAGTCTTGACAAAAACTAAAATACTGAACTCATGGACAGAGGCATATATTACTTTTATACCAAAAGATACTAATTTACAACAGATAAAAAACTATAAACCGATATCCCTGTTGAATGCAGATTACAAAATATTTGCCTCAATAATGGCAGAAAGACTTAAAAGGTATTTAACTATTTTATACATACAGATCAAAATGGATCCTTCCCAAAGAGGCAAAGAAAAGACAAAATTGAATACATTGGAATACTATGAAGCACATCCAGAGAAGCAAATGGCCTTGGTGTTCTTGGATGTACAGAAAGCTTTTGACAATGTAAATTGGCAATTTATGTTGCTGCAAATAGAAGAGATGGGCTTTGGAGAAAGATCTATTGAAACAATTGAGGCAATATATTATAAACAATCAGCAAAGGTAATGATAAATGGCAATTTGACAGATAATATCAATATTAAAAAAGGAACTAGACAAGGAGGTCCTTTGTCGCCATTGTTATTTGTACTGACTCTGGAAGTATTAAATAGAAACATTAGTAATAATAAAGAAATAAAGGGGATGAAAATAAAAAGGAGGTGTAAAAACTACAGGCATTTGCAGATGATCTGGTCTTTATATTAGAAGAACCATTGGAAACAGCTTCTAAATTGATAGAAAAGACAGAGGAATATGGAGAGGTTGCAGGATTGAAAATAAATAAAGAAAAAACTAAGATTTTAGTGAAGAACATAATGGAAAAACAAAGTATTGATGGATAGTCTAAATATCCAGATCACAAAAAAAGGTAAATACCTGGGAATACAATTGACAACGAGATGTGGAACACTTAAGGAAGACAACTATTATAGACTAAAACAACAGATTGCAACAGACTTGGAAAAATGGAAGAATTTACAACTATCCTTAACAGGGAGAATATCCACAATTAAAATGAATATACTACAAAGGATATTATATTTGTTTCAGAAGATTTCAATAAAATTAGGGAAGGAATACTTTGAGGATTTAAATAAAATGATGTTGAAATATATATGGCAGGGAAAGAAGACAAGAATTAAACTAAAACTGTCACAGGACACTCGAATGAGAGGAGGTTTTGGATTACCCAATTGGGAATTATATTACCTGACAGTAATATCGATGTGGATGAAAGAATGGATTGTTTTGAGAAATACTAGACTGTTAATATTAGAAGGTCATGATCTGAAATTGGGGTGGCATGCATTTTTATGATATAAGGAAAGTAAAGTGCATGGATATTTCTGGAGACATTATATTCGAGATGCCTTATTATCAACATGGGAGAAAATAAGGGAAAAACATTATTTGAACATACCAATCTGGTTATCAACAATAGAGGCATTTGCATATCCAAATGTTTTTAAAATGGAACATATTGTTAGATATAGTGAAATCTAAAATGAAAAGGGTGAACTCAAAACAAAGCATAAACTAGAAGAACAAGTGATAAATATGAATTGGTATTCTAGATATGAAAAAGATAATGAGATAGATGGGTTTTATAAAGAATTGACTGAACTAGATAAAATCTGAAGAGATGATGATTAAAAAAAAATATGGTTACTTATTAGGAGTGAGATTGCAAGAAGAACAATTTAAAGAAATGCTTGGGAGAAAATTTTTGAATATGAGATAGATTTGGATAAATGGCAGAAAGTGTGGACTAGAAACTATAAATTAACAATGTTCGCAGCTTATAAAGAGAACTTACATAAGATGTTTTACAAGTGGCATTTACCCCTGGCAAGAATAGCAAAGATGTTGAAGGACAAATTGGGAGAAATTGGAAATGTCATCAGATACCTGGATCATATTACCATATGTGGTGAACATGTGCAGAAGCTAAAAGATATTGAACTAAAATACACATGGTTGGAAAAAATGATAAAACAGCACATAGATTTAAAGCCTGAGATATTTTTATTGGGGATTTTCCCTGAAGGTTATAGTGAAGAAATAACATACTTGACTATTAATGTTTTAACTGCAGGTAGAATTGTATTGGCACAAAATTGGAAAAATGAGAAAATTCCGACAGAGGAGGAGGTAATTAAGAAAATAATGGAATGTGCAGAAATGAGTAGATTAATATTAGCAATGAGAGAATGAGAAGAAAGGGAGTATTATAAGATTTGGGGTTTATTTTTTTCCAAGATACTTGTTAAAAAGATAGCTTTGTTCTTCTATGACAAAATTACTCATGAATGAATGGAATCATTCTTTTTATCATCAGGACTGAGCAGTACAAGCAGATACGATCAAATTAACTCAAAAACACAAGAATACATACAGTATATGTTGCATTTCTGCTGTTTATTGGACCTTATGTTTGGCATTTTGGTAATAAGTCTGATTATGGTGATTTAGACAAAAACTTCAAAATCTTTCAAACACAAAACACACTGCAGTTAAATATTTGAATGGTCACTCCATTTTTTTTTTGGAGAGATAGTTAAATTCATAGACATCATATACCTGTTATGAACTAATAAATGCGCTTAAATAAAGTTTTATCAAAGCTGAAAGAAAAAGCAGGGTTCTAATCCTGCACTTCTGATTGGCCAATAATAGCGATATCGGATTGGTCCCTTCTGGACAATCTGATTGGCTGTTAACGAGCCACTCTCATTGGTTCAAGGGTTTAATACTTCCATGTTCTCATTGGTTAATAAGTCAGCAGCCTGCCCTATGAAAAGGCTGCTGCTGCCTCCAGTTTTTGCTCTGTTCACGATGGTTAATAAAGAGTTGAAGTTTACTGTTCACTGCCTCGTCTCCGTTCCTTGCACCCATGCGCAGAACTTAACACTGGTGATGAGGATGGGATGCGGAGACATCAGAGCTGACTAAACACTACAGAGCACCAAACAGAGCACATGGCTGAAGGCACATCGACAGTGGAACCATGTCCGGAGGCACCATACCATCCGCTCCATTTGACCCAGCACAAGAAGACTGGGACCCATACATAGACCGGTTCCAGATGTTTCTGGAGACCAACAACTTGAAGGATGCCACGATGGGGAAAAAGCAAGCAGTGTTCCTGACCTATTGCGGGCTTGCCATCTTTAAGATGGCCAAGGCACTAGCGAAACCGGCTGAGGTGAAAACCATGGACTGGGACGTCCTCGCGCCCCTTCTACGGGCCCACTATGCACCCGCCATACCAACGCTTGTCCGAAGACATGAATTTTACCAGAGGGACCAGTGGGAAGGAGAGAGCATTGGAGATTATATCGCAGATCTCCAGAATCTGGGAGGCCTCTGTGGGTTTACAGACCTCGAAGAAGCTCTGAGAGACCGAATAATTCTGGGATTAGATGACCAGATGGTACAGAGCAAGATCATGGCAAAAGGGGACATCAACCTTGCTGATGTCATCAAGGATGCTACTGCAGTAGAAGCAACCAGGAAGTCGGCTGCCCGAATGCGCCGCACCAATACACTGCTCCGTCAACTTGCTAGCGATACCTCACCTCGCCTAGAGAGGCACACAACAGTTACCCACCACGAGGACCTTGAATCGCCATCAGAAAATGATGAGGAGGAGGTCAACCGGCTCCGGTCTGAACGTGACCAACGCCATCAGCGGAATCAAAGACTACCGCACCAATGCGTGGGTTGTGGGGCAAACCACCCGCGATCAGACTGCAAATTCCTCGACGCGCTCTGCCATTTCTGTGGGAAAAGAGGCCACATCGGGAAGGTCTGTAGAAGCAAGCAAGGATCCAGCCCATTTCAGAGGGGAAACAACTACCGCCAGACCACAGAGAATCGCCCTGTGAGTCGGAAACAATTGAACCGCCAATGGAACAACCACTCCTACAGAAATAAAACACCTGCCATTTTATCGAGAAGAGAAGAGGCACACCAAACCATTACAATCAGTCACGCCTCATCGCTAGACGCAAAGAAGATCCGAGTGAAGGTTGCCATTGAAAACCAGCCTTGTGTGATGGAAGTCGATTCAGGATCGTCTCTGTCGATGGTTTCCTGGAAGATTCTTAAACAATTAATATCTGCCGTCCAGCGTCAAGACCTCAGAGCCCAAAGAATCATACTCAAAGATTATCAAGGGAACCGAATTCTGGTTGTTGGATCCAGCCAAGTCCAAGTATCATTCAAAAATCGCACTGCATCATTACCACTGACCGTTGTTGACCGTGACCGGTCTAGCTTGTTAGGCCTTCAATGGTTCATCCCACTTGGGATCGAGGTAGCTGGCATTCACCAAACCAGAAGCGACGACTGGAAGGAGGCCCTCGTCCAGGAATTCCAGGACGTTTTCGCAGACAAACTAGGCGAGTACAAGGGGACCCCGATATCCTTTAACCTTAACCCTGAAGTAGCCCCCATCTGCCTTAAGCCTCGTCAGGTACCTTTTGCCCTTAAATCAAAAATTGATGAGCAGCTCGATAAATTAATAGCCCAGGGTGTTTTAGAACCAACGGACTACGCTCATTGGGAAACCCCAATTGTAACACCCATCAAACCGGATGGATCGTTAAGGATTTGTGGGGAATACCGGGCTACCCTTAATCACCCTCTTCAACAGAACGCTTACCCAGTACCGGTGGTACAACACCTTCTCCATTCCCTGGGGGGCGGAAAGGTCTTTGCTAAATTGCATTTAGCACGCCTACCAACAACTGCCTGTAGATAAAAAAAAACCGCAGAGGCACAGACGATCGTTACCCACCGAGGCACCTTTAAGTGCAACTGACTCCAATTCAGAGTGAGCGTAGCCCCAGGGATTTTTCATAGTCTGATGGAGAGACTCTTGCAAGGGATCAAGGGGGTCGTGCCATACATTGATGACATTTTAATTGCTGCTCTGAATAGACATATACTAGAAAAACGGCTTAAATTGGTTCTCCAGAAATTTAAAGACTCTGGCCTAAAGGTTAAAAAAAATAAATGTCAACTGTGTACAGATAAAGTAGAGTTCCTGGGGTACCTAATCGGTAAACAGGGCATCCACCCCACTAACAGCAAGCTGAGAGCAATCAAAAACTCCCCAAGACCCAGAAATAGAACTGATCTCCAAGCTTTCCTGGGGCTCATTAACTTTTACAACATCTTCTTGCCCCAGAAAGTGACCGTAGCTGAGCCCCTACATAGACTTCTCGACAAAAAAGCAACCTGGGTCTGAGGACACCGAGAGGAGCACGCATTCCGACAAGTGAAAAACTTACTAACCTCAGATGCTGTTTTAATGCAGTATAACAAGACTCTGCCTCTAACAATTACATGTGATGCATCACCATTTGGAGTAGGAGCCATTTTGAGTCATGTGTTACCAAATGGTAGGCCCCTATTGCCTATTTTTCAAGGACCTTATCAAAGGCTGAACGTAATTGTAGCCAGATTAACAAAGAGGCTCTTGATGTTGTATCTGCTGTGAAACGGTTTCATGAATATGTGTATGGACGAGTTTTTACTATTGTTACCGACCGCAAACCTTTGCCAGGGATTATAGCAGGAAACAAGCCAACCCCCTGTATATTGTCACCTGGAATGACTCACTGGTTGGAGTTTTTAGCTGCGTACAACTATAAATTACAACACTGCCCGGGGAAAGCCATTCCCCATGCTGATGCATTGAGCCATGCCCCACTTCCAGAAACTGTCAACGACCCAGCTCCAACCCTTACGACACTCCAGATTGAAATGCTACAGGCACCACTGCTAACAGCCAGAGACATTGCAATTGAAACAAAACGAGATCCTGTCTTAGCGCGAGTTCTTAGCTGGGTCGAAAGAGGATGGCCAATAGAACAAACCTCTGATGATTTCACCCCTTTCAGAAACTGGCAAACAGAACTGTTTTCACAAAAAGGCTGCATCCTATGGGGAGATAGAGTCATCAATCCCAGAGCGGTTACAACGAGCAGTATTGAAAACATTGCATGATGGTCACCCCGGCATCGTGCGTATGAAAGCGCTCGAATGAAGCTACGTGTGGTGGCCAGGCATCGACAAACAGATCGAAGCCTGGGTAAAGACTTGCTTAAAGTGCCAAGAAGTCAGCAGTGCCCCACCTAGAGCAACTCCAACAGAATGGGAAACTCCCTGGGGGCCGTGGTCCCGCATCCATGTTGATTTTGCGGGACCTACTAAAGGACATACGTTCCACCTAACCTCACCTCACCTCACCTATCCCGTGACCTCTTTTGAGGTCGTTGGGGCGCCTGCGAAGATTTAACCACCACGCTTCTCTATCCGTCTCTGTCCTCCACTGCTCTCTGGGATGCTGCCAGGTTCAAGCCTGTCCAATCATGGATATCATCCTCCCATCTCCTTCGTTGTCTTCCCCGTTTGCGGCTTCCTCTTACCGTCCCTTGCATGATGGTCTTTGCGAGGCCAGTAGAGCGAGACACATGTCCGTACCATCTCAATTTCTGTTTCTTGACGACAGTAAGAAGGTTGTCGTGTGGTCCTATTGCCTGTTGTATTTTATTTAAGACCTCTTCATTTGTCACATGGTCTGTGTAGTGGATGCCAAGGATCTTTCGGTAGCATCTCATTTCTGTTACAAGGATTCTTCTTTGTAAATCCGCATTGAGTGTCCAGGTTTCGCAGGCATATAAAAAGATTGATATTGCGAGGGAGCGCATTAGGTGGATCCTTGAGCGCAGACTGATGTTCTTATCTTTCCAAATAGTTTGGAGCTTCGAAAGCGCAGCTGTTGTTCGTGCTATCCTTGCCATTACTTCTGGTTTTGAGCCTTCATCGGAAATGATGGACCCAAGATATTTGAAATTTTTTACTGTCTCTAGGGGTGTTCCGCTGACTCTGATGTCTGAGGAGATACCTTGGGTACTGTTCGTCATCAGCTTGGTTTTCTCGGCATTGATCTCCATGCCGTACGCTGAAGCCGCTTTATCTAAGTGTTGGACAAGGCTCATCCACCTAACAGTGGATGTCTATTCCAACTGGCTCGAGATCCACAAAATGAAGAATACTACAACGGAGTCTGTCATCCAAAAATTGAACAGGCTATTCGCAACGCATGAATTGCCAGACGTTCTGGCCTCTGACAACGGACCCCTGTTCACCGCCCTGGCATTTGAACAATACTTAGCGGATTGGGGCATCCGCCATGTGCTAACTTCGCCAGCGCACCCTGCGGCTAACGGCAGGGCCGAGCGCATGGTACAATTTGTTAAAAAAACTCTCCACACAATGGACTATGGGGACATTGATGAAAAAATAAACAGAATACTCCTACTCCAACACATCACTCCGCACAGCATCACCAACAAAATGCCAGCTGAACTATTGATGGGACCCAAGCTCCGTTCCCACCTTGACCGGCTTCACCCTTCCTACGAGCCAGAGAAACCCTACAGATCTAGCGGAAAATGCCACGAGTTCAAGGTAGGTGACTTAGTTTTCACTAAAAACCTATTCGGAGAACCATTATGGATCGAAGCAACCGTAATTCAAACCACCGGGCCCAGATCGTACCGTGTGCAAACCTGCAATGGAAAAATATGGAAATGCCATATAGATCAGCTTCGCTCTAGGCTACAACCCAGTTCCTGTGACTCCTGGGACTCCCAAGCTGAGGGGGGAGGGGATGTCGAAGAAACCGAATTCGAGATGGTGGAGAGCAGAAGCGAAGGAAGTCAGCGATCGGGCACGAATAATGAAAAAGAATCAGAGAGGGGTGTGACCTCACCACAGAGGAATACCTCAACGGAGGCTAGCCCGCTAAGATCGGAGTACAACAACAACGACAGAATTAGCGGCACCGAGTCGTTCAGTGAGAATGCAGAACCACCGGTACCAGATATGTCCAAAAACGTCCCACTAAAGCTGGACTGCAGATGGGAACCGGTGGGACAGCGCAAATCTAATAGACAGTTAAAACAACCCACATATCTTAGGGATTACGTCACCGCACCCCTCAAATGGAACCCGGGGGGAAGGGGTGTTATGAAGTAATAAATGCGCTTAAATAAAGTTTTATCAAAGCTTAAAGAAAAAGCAGGGTTCTAATTCTGCACTTCTGATTGGCCGATAATAGCGATATCGGATTGGTCCATTCTGGAGAATCTGATTAAGAGCAAATAAAAAACAAAAGAAAAAAAGAAATTCCTTCAGGTTCTTCACACCTTAATCTCAATAATCAAAAAAGAAAAACAAAGTGGTCCAAAAACATGGATAGAAAAAGCAAAGTAGTCCCAATAAAAATAAAGAGAAAAAAAGAAAAATAAAGAAAAAACTCTGAGACTTTCCCTTTAAAATAAAAGGCAAAAATAAGAATATTACTAGAATTGAGATTTACAAAAAGGCTGGCGAATGGGATAGATATAGATATAGATATAGATATAGATATAGATATAGATATAGATATAGATATAGATATAGATATAGATATAGATATAGATATAGATATAGATATAGATATAGATATAGATATAGATATAGATATAGATATAGATATAGATATAGATATAGATATAGATATATGTCTGGCATTCAGCTTTGTTCGGGTATTTTCCCACGTGGTGCTTTTAAAGTTGTAGCAACGTTTCAGCAGAATCTCATCTGCCATCATCAGGCTTCTGTATGGTGTTTGTGAGTCAGACTTTTACAGTGGTTTCAGATTTAAATTTGGGGCAGCCTATTGCTGTGTCAGAATGGTTTTTTCTTCCTCCTGATTGGTTGAGAGTCTTGGTCTGTTTTTATTGGTCTTGGAGTTTGCTGTGTTCTGCTACTAGTATCTTCTGTCTGTTTTTTGGGGGGGGGACTCTTTTTGTATCTTGATTGACTGGCAACATTGTGTTACTTTATTGGAGGCCTTTAGTGCAGCTTGGCTTCGGGTAAGTGGACGGCTATCATTCGTTAGGAAGCTGGGTTTCATCTGGGTGCCTGGTTGGGGTGTGTTTGAGCTGGAGGTATCAGGGGGGATCTGTTTGTGCCCAGGTGTTTGCCTGGCTTGTGGTGTGGTCAACCAATCAGGAGGAAGAAAAAACCATTCTGACACAGCAATAGGCTGCCCCAAATTTAAATCTGAAACCACTGTAAAAGTCTGACTCACAAACACCATACAGAAGCCTGATGATGGCAGATGAGATTCTGCTGAAACGTTGCTACAACTTTAAAAGCACCACGTGGGAAAATACCCGAACAAAGCTGAATGCCAGACATGTAAGTACCCGCGAAAACTTAAGAAAACAAATATCAAACCTCTTCGGGGAGGGAATAAACAACCAGATCAAAACCTACGAGAAACTGGAAATTAAAAGAGCAGTAATACTATGTGACCTCCAATTCCTACGCAGCTGCAGAGACAACAATACTACACCAACCTGCTTCAAATTAACATTTCATCAAAGCACAGCAGCCACTAAACGTATCCTGAAAAGAACTGAAATGGCTCTACTAAGGAACGAGCTCCACAGTAAGAGATTCCAATTAGATCAGTTAAACAAAGATTTACTAGCACTACACCTGGAATTGAGCAGCAAAATCCACCCTCTACTTTGAGACAAGATAAAACAACTTACAACTTGGAGAGCTGAATCTGCAACATTTACAAACAGGAAAAGCTCTTGAAAAAATTAAAGAAATTAGAACATGACAAGAAAACCCCCAACCACTCACAACAACACCTGAAACAATTAGTGTACAATGTTTCCAACAGAGAACTCACCAAAACAGAAACAGAAGTCCTAACCAAAGGATTCAATTATGCTATAGCACCCCAAAAAATCCCCACAGAATCCATCATATGTGCAGTAGAATCCAGCCTAACTAAATTAAATACAGATGAAGCTGATAAAATAAGACACCAAGTTACCAACATTCTATGCACAAGCAAACCACCCAAAAGCAACTTACAGCAAAATGAAATTAAAGCGCTACAAACCCTGAAAAGAGACAGCAGCATAATCATCCTCCCAGCAGATAAAGGGAATGCCACTGTAGTAATGGACAGAAAAGACTATGAAACTAAGTTGACAGACCTACTCCAAGACTCCACATACAAACCCATAAACACAGACCCAACCACATATCTGGAAAAATTAACCAAGAAGAAAATTATAACCAGTCACATAAGCAAAGAGATCCAACACATGATCATACCCAGAGAGAAATCTTCCAGATGCCCCAAACTATACGGCCTCCCAAAAATACACAAAGAAGGCATACCTCTCAGACCCATAGTCAGCTCCAGAGGAGCACCACTACAAAACCTGGCTAAACACCTAGCAAAAGAGCTACAGCCCCATGCTGAAACAGCAGCTTCTCATGTACAAAACACATACCACTTCTTGGAAATGATCAAAGATCTACACGTGGAGCAAGAAGATCTGCTTGTAAGTTTTGACGTGGTTTCACTATTCACTCAAGTCCCGATAAAAGAGACCCTCGAAATCATCAAAAATAAATACCAACCAGCTAAACACCTCATGGAACTAACAGAACACTGCTTAACCAACACATATTTCATATACAAAGGACAAAGATACAAACAAATTGAAGGAGCCCCCATGGGATCACCACTGTCACCTGTCATTGCAAACCTGTTCATGGAAGAATTCGAATCCAGAGCCCTGGCTAATACCATACTCAAACCCAAACTATGGTTAAGATATATCGATGACACATTTGTGATTTGGCCCCATGGACAAGAAAACCTAAACAACTTCCTAACACACCTAAACAGCGCACATCCCAAAATCAAGTTCACCATGGAAACAGAAACAAACAAACAACTACCATTCCTAGATGTACTAATCTACAAGAAAACAGATGGCACACTAGGACACACCATATACCAGAAGAAAACACACACCAACCGCTACCTCAATGCCCAATCCCACCACCACCCAGCACAGATAAACTCTGTGGCTAAAACACTAATTACTAGAACCAAACGCCTGGCAGACAAGACACACATTAAGACTGAACTATGCACCCTGACTAAAATATTGACAGCCAACGGCTTCCACAAAAGCAAAATCACCAACTTGATCCACAAAAACACACTGAGACATAATAGAGACCCAGAAGATGAACAGACCCATGGAACAGCTGTCCTGCCCTACATAAGAGGCACTACAGACAAAATTAGTAAGATTCTATACAGACACCACATCAAGACTGCCTTCAAAACAGACAGAAAAATAGCAGCCATCCTCAGGAACCCCAAAGACAAAATTGACCTGGAAAACCAAGGCATATATGAAGTCCCCTGTGCATCATGCCCGGCCACATACATTGGACAGACCAATAGAAGAATAAGCACCCGCCTAGATGAACACAAAAATGCAGTCAAAAAGCTGGAACACACTTCCTCACTTGTCCAACACATGGAAGCCACAGGTCATAACATCAACTTCAATGGCACCAAAACCCTAGCCACCATAGAAAATCCCAGCCACAGAATCATCAGAGAAGCCATAGAGATTGAAAAAAGACCAGAAAGCATGAACAGAAGAGATGATTCCACCAGGCTGTCAATCATTTGGAAGCCTGCACTCACAAACAAAAAAATCTCCACACCACAAGCCAGACAAACACCTGGGCACAAACAGATCCCCCCTGATACCTCCAGCTCAAACACACCCCAACCAGGCACCCAGATGAAACCCAGCTTCCTAACGAATGATAGCCGTCCATTTACCCGAAGCCAAGCTGCACTAAAGGCCTCCAATAAAGTAACACAATGTTGCCAGCCAATCAAGATACAAAAAGAGCCCCCCCCAAAAAAACAGACAGAAGATACTAGTAGCAGAACACAGCAAACTCCAAGACCAATAAACACAGACCAAGACTCTCAACCAATCAGGAGGAAGAAAAAACCATTCTGACACAGCAATAGGCTGCCCCAAATTTAAATCTGAAACCACTGTAAAAGTCTGACTCACAGAGAAACACCATACAGAAGCCTGATGATGGCAGATGAGATTCTGCTGAAATGTTGCTACAACTTTAAAAGCACCACGTGGGAAAATACCCGAACAAAGCTGAATGCCAGACATATATATATATATATATATATATATATATATATATATATATATATATATATATGAGCACACTGCACTTTATTTATTTATCCAAGGCTCTTATTATGACTCTCTTCTCCAGCAGCTTCAAAGCTAAGCCTCAAATGTTGAAATATTGATAAGAGTCCAGGAAAACACCTGTAATAATATTTTGCTATGCTCTCCCTCTATCTTATCACGTTGAAATGTCCTTGAGAAGGAGTCTTAAAGTATTTTCAAGCCTCTAGTTGGCAGTGTTGCAATGTTTCTTAATGTTCTTCCCCCCCCAGCCAGAAAAAATGAGTAATGTATTCAAAAAAAAGGAAAAAGAAAATAGCTAAAGGGAGCCTCTATCCTAGAAAAAATTAAAAAATCAAAAGGAGCATAAAAATATATATAAGAGAAAATTCAATCTGGTTACCTCCAAAGTCACACTTAAGTTCCCAGAAAAAAAAAATAAGAAAAGGAAAGAAGAATCCAAGCCTCAATTTGACATGACTTTAAAAAACGCCGCTCAAACAGTTTGGTCAAAAAAAAGCCTCACAGATTTTTTCTTTGTTCAGGATGCCCTTTCAAGCCTCAGCGAATTTACAACACAAAAGGAATTTCTCACCCAGCCGACACACTTCTTTCCAGCCACTTTCTTTCCGGAGCTGTCCTGACTTCAGCAGCTGTAGGAGCTGCCTCTCTGCCACCAGCAAAAGGGCTTCTCCCGGATCAAACCAGAGATTTTGCGATATTTCTGGGATCCTGGGACAGTACCCTTCTCAATCCCCGTCTCTACGGGACGGTTTAGGTCCGTTGGGACCGACCAGGGGCGAAAATATCGTCTGCGATCTCAGAGCCCCAAGATCGCAGCTGTATCGCCGAAATGAAGCTCCGCCTTCTCCACGTTCTGGAGAATCTGATTGGCTGTTAACGAGCCACTGTCATTGGTTCAAGGGTTTAATACTTCCATGTTCTCATTGGTTAATAGGTCAGCAGCCCTATAAAAGGGCTGCTGCTGCCCCTGGTTTTTGCTCTGTTCACGATGGTTAATAAAGAGGTGAAGTTCCCTGTTCACTGCCTCGTCTCCGTTCCTTGCACCCATGCGCAGAACTTAACAAAACCTTCTCTACTATTTCACCTTCTGCCATGCCTATAAAGCAGATGTGTCAAACATGCGGCCCGCAGGCTGGATCCTGCCCACAATAGGCTGGGGAATTGGCTTATGGGCAGTCCCAGACATGGCAACGTTTTGTGCCCTGCTACTCTGGGCCAGCCACACCTACTCAGTTAGCTGCGACAACCAGGCCATGCCCATCTCAGCCCCCAAGGGCAAACAAAATCCTGAAGCAGCCCATGACAAACTCGAGTTTGACACCCCTGCTATAAATAATTCAACTAAATGATAATTATTCTTCAGGTCATGTCTAAAAGGTTGGATGTTGTTATTATTAAAAAATACGTTAATACTATGCAAATGTCCCATTCTTCTTATTATTTGTTGAAATGTTATTTTTAGATCACATGAATCAGAAAAGAAAACAAACAGTCTGTGCATTGTCACCCTGACCTGACCCAATAATTTGTATTTTAATGTTTCCAAAGGATTTCTGGTGGAATAACATGCTTCATCGAAAATCTTCATACACAAACATTATTATTTCTTCCTGCATGATGAACAAGTGCTCCTAAGAGCTCTACACATTGGAAAAATGTAAAAAAAAAACCAAACCTGTACAAATGAATTTCAGAATTAGTATAACAAAAATGTATTATGTTAGGTAAATTATTTCAAAAACAGAGTAAAGGAACATTGGCTGGCTTCTTTTGTATTAAAACTTGCTCTTCTTTCATATCATAATTTAAATACATAAGTGTTAACCTTTAAGTGTAATCTCTAATTCCTTCTAGTTCTTCTAATGTCCACCGTTCAGTTTCCCAACTGAGGAAGGGGTCAAGGTATTTTCTAAAGCACTTGTACACCAGACAAGGAATAATGGATGGAAACTGAACAAGAAGAGATTTAACCTGGAAATAAGGAGAAACTTTCTGATAGTGAGTACAATCAACCAATGGAACACCTTGCCCTCGGAATTTCTCAGAGCGCCATCACTTGAGACTTTCAAGAAGAGATTGGACTGCCATTTGTCAGAAAAGGTGCAGGGCAGTGGTTCCCAAAGTGGGAAATACCACCACCTGGGGGCAGTAGGATGCCTTAGGGGGATGCTAAGAGGCAAGGGGGAGCATTCGAGGTGCTGGCTCCACAGGCTCACCCCATTGAGCCCCTTGCACGGCTCCAGTGCAACAGTCAATGGCATCCATGGATCACCTAGGGGGAGGCAGAGGAAGGGGGGCTTTGACCACATGCCCAATATCCAGGATCCCACTCAGCCAAGCCTGCCCCTCTTTGTAGTTGCTGTGCCTGACAGCAAGTTCACAGGCTGCCCCTAATACAGGGATCAGCCTCCCAAGCTGCCCCCTCCTCCCACGGCACTCACATCATAGAGGGCAGTGCTGTTCCCTCCTTCCTGGAGCCGCTACAGGGAAGGGTTGAGGAAGACCAGGCAGGCAGCGGTGGCATGTTAGGAAAGTTGAGCAAAGCCAGAGTGGCTTTGTGGGCTTTCCTCTATTTTCCCAATGTGCTTGTAGGGACAGCACCTCGAACGCAGAGGTGGCGGCATCACATTGGAAAAGTAGAGCAAAGCTACTCTGGCTTTGCTATACTTTTCCAACATGCCACCACTGCCTCCCCTGCCCAGTCTGGGAGGTAGGTAGGTAGGGAGAGAGAGGGGGGAGAGGGAGAGGGAGAGAGAGAGAGAGAGACCTGATGCATCAGATTGAAATTAGGCCTAGTTTAGACTGAGGCCATTTTCTACATTGAAACATCTTTGCCAGCACATTGAAATATCTTTGGCTTATATTAAAGGTTTTGTGGATGAAACATGGTCAAGACTATCAGGAAGCTCTCACATTTTGTTGAGGCTTTAAACAGGATCCATTGGACCAGATCTCCACCCTAAAAAATTACTTTTCCCCAATGTATTACAGTGCCAATTTTGAAGAAAGTGAAACCAAAATGTATTGGTAATTACAAGGAGAACACACACACACACACACTCCCTTCTAACCCTGCTGGAGCAGGTGATTGGACTAGAATAGATATCTCATTATCTTTCTCCTATCTCCCTACTTCCTTCTTTATTTCTTGTTCTTTCTGTCCCTTTCTTCCATCCCCCTCTTTCTTTGTCCCTTTTTCTTTCTTTCCCTTTTCTCTTTCTTTTCTTCCTTCTCTTTTTCTCTCTTTCTTTTCACTCTCTCTCTCTTTGCCTCTCTCAGGCTCACCCCATTGATTTGGTGCACCACTCTGCTCAGACTTGCTTGGGCAGATCCCTCCAGTGCAACAGGCTCAATGGGGTGGACCTGCAGGTCTGGCGCCAAGAACGCAGCATTGGTAGCAAGTTTGAAAAGTAGAGCAAAGCCAGAGGTTGGTAATTTTTCCTGCAAAGAATCACAAAAGCTTCTGGACTGTGCACAAGAAGGGACACATATGTCAATGCAATTCAGCAACATAAAATAAAGAAATACAAATAAAACAAATCAACAAGAATCAGCAAAGCATCTCTGATTAGATTCTATTCACTACTAGAATCTAATCAGAGATGCTTTGCCTATTCTAGTCCAATGACCTGCTTCAGAAGGAGTGTGTGTGTGTATGTGTGTGCATGGCTATCAAAACTCCAAAAGCAGGTCAAATAGCTCTGGGGAAGCCAGTCATAAGTTAGAACACTTGCTAAACAACTGGCCATTAAGTGAGGACCACTTGTATTTGATTTGCCAGTCACCTGGCCATGCCCACCCAGTCACACAACCACCAAATCACACCTACCCGGTTATGTGACCACCAAGTCATGCCAGCCAGTCATGTGACCAGCAAGCCACACCCACCCAGTGACATGACCAGCAAGCCACACCCTCAATTAGGCCATGCCCACAGTAATTTGAATCCCACCCTGGGTGGGGGGCACTGAGGATCAGTTTGTAGCACCAAGGGGGCGGTGGATTGAAAAAGTTTGGGAACCACTGGTGTAGGGTCTCCCACTTGGGTGGGTGGGTGGGGGGGTTGGACTAAATAACCTACAAGGTCCCTTCCAACTCTGATTATCTGTTTTTCTGTTACCTATCAAGGTTATTTTTTAAATCAAAACAAATCTTTTTTCTATGAGAAAAATAGTTAATGTTATGGAAATTTCAGTTCCAGAACAGTAATGAATCCCAGAGATTTCATACATTCGTTAAGCTAGCAGATTTGTGATTTCTAGATTCAAAAACCTTGTGGTACAAGGAGCAGAGGCAATTCCTGATCTGACCAGTATGATTTTGACCTGAATTGTGAGTCATTGTATAAACAATGAACGTTTAATTACTATCATTCATTAAGAACTTTGCAAACTTTATACTTTGGACAAATATTATTAGATTTTGTTCAATATTCCGAGAATGTTTTTCACTGACTTTCAGACATAGAAGAGCAGATACAATCATTTGTAAAGCCAGAGTATTTTAATATGAATAATTGTTTGAATGCTTTCAAAATTGCAAAGATTTTCTCATGTTTTAAAGCATCTATAATCCAGATTCCATCAGACATTCATGTAGAAGATGATGGTTTTGGAATTCTTTTATTGGCCAAGTGTGATTGGACACAAGGAATTTGTCTTGGTGCAAATGCTCTCAGAATATATAAAAGAAAAGATACATTCATCAAGAGTCAAGGTACAACATAAGGTGACTTCAAAGTAAAAGAAAACCAGAAAGTCCAGTTGCCTCTTGAAAAAAGCAGTTTTGGGATAATGGGTGGAAGCTTGTTAAAGAGAAATTCAACTTAGAAGGTGGATAAATTTTCTGACAAAGAGAACACTTCATCAATGGAATAGTTTGCCTCCTGGAATTATGGCTCCATCACTGGAAGTTTCCAAAATACACTGGGCAACCATTTGACTGGGATGGTATAAGTTCTCCTGCCTTGAGCAGGGAAGCTAAACTAGAAATTCTCTGAGGTTCCTTTCAGTCCTACGATTCCATGTTTGATGTTCTAAGTTCTATGAATACAAAGGAAAACAGTATGTTGCAAGGTGTTTTGTTTTTATTAAAATATCTGCTTGATTAAAGTATTTAATCAACAATTTCCTGGTTCATTACAAGCTTATTAAATAGGGTACAGAAAGATATGCATTTTCAAGAAAAATATAAACCTTACTTTCTTCATCAGTAAATACAATAAAATAATGCAATCACCCAATCCATAATTTTTGCATGGTATATCATGTGAATCTAGACAAATCCTTCCCATTCAGGCTCAAGATTATTATTATTTAAATGCTTTTGACAATTGCACATTCTTTACTCAATCTTTATGCAACTCAATTCAGAACCAAATTGCATTGTTCCCATAGGAAATTCCTCAGTGAAGAAATAAGGTCTTTGGGACAGGAGGCAAACATGACTGTAGGAAAAACAGGTGACTTTCCCCCAATCACAATACATTTATCTTTCTGGGGCTATTGTACCTTCCCCAAAATATAGGGACTGCGGCTTCTCTGTTTGAACTATGTATTTCTTTAGGTTTCTTTGAAAATCTTGGATAGAGAAAGACAGAGTTTTGGGCTCATGTGGTATTGACTTCTACTTGATGGGGCTGCCCAAATAGTGTCTGTGTGAATGTCAGACAAGTAGAGAAACTACAGCAAAGTTAAAAACAAAGAAAGCAAACGCTGGAGCACAACTTGATTGGCTTTGGGTTATTCCATTCTATTTTAGGTTTCAACTCTCCAAAATGAAGAGGCATTCTGGCAGCGTGATAAGGTTGTACAGGAAACAGAAACATGCATGAGTTGAATTAATTAACTGGGAAGACATTTTAAGTTGAATTAGCACATGACTAGGGCTAGATAAGACTGATTTTTATTTATTTTATTTGGTTTGTCAATTGCTTAATAGGTATAAGTAAAAAGATAGTTATGAATACATGGATACATATAAGAAAAATAAAAGAAACAATAGGACAGGGACGGTAGGCACACTGGTGTGCTTATGCATGCCCCTACAGACCTCTTAGGAAAGGGGTGAGGTCAATAGTAGAAAGTCTAAGGTTAAAGTTTTTGGGGTTTGGGGAAAAAAACCACAGAGTCAGGTAGAGTGTTCCAGACATTGACCACTCTGTTGCTGAAGTCATATTTCCTGCAACCAAATTTGGTGCGATTAACCTTGAGTTTGTATCTATTGTTTGCTTTTGTATTGTTATGGTTGAAGCTGAAGTATTCACTGACAGGTAGGACATTGCAATGTATGATTTTATATACTATACTTAAATCGGACTGAAGGTGGTGTAGTTCTAGGTTTTCTAGGTCTCGAATTTCAAGGTTGGTGCCATAACATATTCTGCAACGAGTAGAGGAGTGGTGAACTCTTCTTGTGAAATATTTCTGGACTTTCTCAACTGTGTTAATATCAGATAGGTAATGTGGGTTCCAGACTGATGAGCTGTATTCGAATATTAGTCTAGCAAATGTTTTGTACGCTCTAGTTAGTAGTGTAATATGACCAGAGAAAAAGCTACATAAGATTAGGTTAACAATTCTTAATGCCTTTTTGGCTATGTAGTTACAGTGGGCTCTAGCACTTAGATCATTAGAGATGAGTAGTCCAAGATCCTTGACAGAGTTTGGTCATCAACGAAGTCTTGACTATTCAGCCTGAATTTTATTTTCTGATTTATTTTGCCAATATGTAAGACAGAGCATTTATTTGTTGTGATTTGAAGTTGCCATTTGTTTGACCATTCTGATACATAGTCGAGGTCTTTTTGAAGGGTAGCAGTATTGTCTGTAGTGTTGAATAGCTTTACATTGTCAGCGAAGAGAACACTGTTGCTCTTTATATGATCACAGAGATCATTTATGTAGAGTATGAAGAGAGTTGGTCCTAGAACACTACCCCACTGTTGACAGGTACAGAATTTGATAGGACGCTCCCAATTTTGACCATTTGTTGTCTGTTTGACAGGAATGCTTCTATCCAGTTATGCAGGTGTCCAGAGTTACCATTAGATTTTAGTTTTAGGAGTAGTTTGTCGTGTACCACTGAATCAAAGATCAATTAAGCTCCCTGGGTGTGTACTTATTCCAACCCTGCACAAAGCTATCTTTATTTCATGATTACCTTTTATAGAGATGACACTTTAATTGTAACATTGCTTTAGATAAATTAACAGCATGGGTTTCCTTTAGAAAAGGATCTTCAATTCTAGGACTCTGAGTCATCTTTTCATCTTTGGACTGCTTTTCTCTAGAATTACAATAGAATAAATTATCTTTCAACATCAAATTATCTTAATTTTCCAATATTTATATATACTGTATACACAATCTCCTTAAAAAAGCCTGTGAGAATTTGAAATTGATGGTAATTTTTCAAGCAAAAATGTAACTCAGAAAAGACAAACCTTTGTATTATAAACTGGACAGAAGACTTGTGAGTCTTCGGTTGTTATTAACAGATATAAAGAAGCAATGCAGCCATTAATTTCTAGCTTCAAATCACTCTTTCAACTCTCTGTCCGTACGCTCACCATGTTATATATTATATGTATAATCCTCTCTGTCACCCATCTTTTGAGATCTCAGAATTGAGTGTTGATCCTCTGGTCCCTGGTTTTCAATCAATTTCAATGTTTTTGTTTTCAGCTATCAGGATGTTTCAACTTTCCTGAAGTCCTATAATTTGAACAACATAACTTATTACAGGAATACAATGTATGACAAAATTAGAAAAAGAAATGTCACCGGATTTTGACCTTAATCCAAGATAGAAATGAGACTCCTTCACTGGATAGAGTAATAATTACATAAGTTACAGGAATTACATAAGCAGTTAAACAGTTTAAAAAATAAACCTGCAATTTCTTTTTCTCTAAAATCTCAAATCTCAACCAATACTTGTTCAGTTACTTTGGGCTTCATCCGGGGGTGGGATTCAAATTTTTTAACAACCGGTTCTGTTGGCGTGGCTTAGTTGGTGGGCATGGCTTGGTGGTCATGTTATTGGCTGGGCATGGCCAATTCAACATCAGTCACATCAAATCACGCATCACCTCGCCTGGCCTCTCATGACTGTGGGGATGCTGCAACAGTTGTAAGTGTGAAAAATGGTCATAAGTCACTTTTTCAGTGCCACTGTAACTTTGAAGGTCACTCCACACAAGCAAAGTACCAGCAAAGGAGGAGAAGAAAACTCCAGAGGCATTCCTGAGACAGGAAGTCTAGTCCTGCCAAGAATGTAATAAGGGTTAACGCAGATGTAGTTTCTGTAAATAACACCAGAATGTTTCCTTCCTGCCTTCCTTACAGGATTAGGCCAGTCATTTCTTCTAACAACTGGTTCTCCAAACTGCTTAGAATGCTAACAACCAGTTCTAGTGAACAGGTGCGAACTGCCCCCCCTGGCCTCATCTATATTATCCAAGATATACTCTTAGCTCATTGTATAGTAAACTATGATTCTGTAGGCTCAGAAAGTTTCTGTAGTGATTTCAAAAGTCTCAAACATCTTATTTTACTAGTTCATGATGAGGTAAAATGCAAAACACTGATTTTAGTCTTTTTTTTTTCTCATAGCAAAATACTATTCTTTTTTCTCATTCTATCTAGGATATGGAAAGAAAGTGACTGCACACGTTTTCTATGAATATTCCTCATTTATATCTCAGTGACCATGCACGCATCAGACAGCATTCTCCCTCCCTCTCATTCACGCAATAAATATATGCTCTAGGACAGTGGTGGCTAACCTTTTTCGAAGTAAGTGCCAAAACAGGAGCGTGCGCATCTGAGTGCCACAAACTGGAAGAGTAGCTCCACAACACATGCATGTGGCAGCACGAGAAACCGGAAGTTTAGCTTTCAAGTGC
This sequence comes from Hydrophis major, assembly GCA_033807585.1. NCBI lineage: Eukaryota > Metazoa > Chordata > Lepidosauria > Squamata > Elapidae > Hydrophis > Hydrophis major. The sequence continues at coordinate 400,629,642 of CM066328.1, forward strand.
ATGCATGCACACTGGCCACCTGGTCTTCTGGTTTCTCACACGCATGTGCACATGAAGACCAGCTGGCCGACATGTGCATGTGCTATGGGGAGCTGCTCTGCCAGTTTCTAGCTCTCCTGCATGTGCAAAGACCAGCTGCCATTCGAAGCATGCAATCACCAAACTGGTTCTTATACTGGTGAAATCCCACCCCTGGATGAACATTTCTAAAAGTAAAAAAGAACAAATATAAAGTTGTCGTATTTGATCAAGGTTAAATTATAAATGTAATTCTTAATTGATTTTTCTTAACAAAGACTGTCTATCAAGGCTTTAAAGGTTTATTTATAAAAAGAGAAAAGAGATAGAAAGCAGAGTGTTTTTACTGTATTTCAAAGAAAGCAGTTAGCTATTCTCCTCTAGACTATCTGGGTCATTTTAAATGTTAATGTTAAAAATAAAGGATTTCAAATGTATTTCTAAATTTTAAGGTGCTTGCTGAATTAATGAGAAATGCTTTAAACTGGAGAAAAGGAAACAGAAAAATGAAACTGGATTTCTATATTGAATAATACTCTGCTATATTTCTGTTCTGTCCCCTCATTAGCATTCTTGAGATCCCCGCGCTTTGATTGGCCAAAGCGCGGGGCACTCTGATTGGCTAGGCGAGCCGCGCCGATTGGCTCGCTGAGAATCTCCCGCAATTGGTCGATTCGAATCGCGGGAGATTCAAAGCGGTGCCATTGGCCGCGGCGGCTAAAGAGATAAAAAGCCGCAAAGTTTTTCCTTAGCCCCAGTTTAGTTCCTAACTCAATAAAAGAGCTTGACACTAAGTCACCGACTCCTGGCATCATTTCCGACGACACGACAATTTCCTCATATTCATATGAGAGAAATAGTAAGTAATCTTTGGCCTGAAGTATGCATTTATTAAATGAAAAAGATTAAAAGAGCTGGACATCAGAAAGGTCATTCTTAATGTTATAGTATTTAAACCACCAAACGGTACTGCATGTGAGGAAAAATGTGAACTTTTTTGTATTAGCTTTACAACATTAAAACTATTAAAATTAGATTATAATTATTCATGGTAACTGAACATTTTTCATGTTATTATGCTCTTTGTACTGAAGCTCCCTCTTGTGTTGAGAGAGAAAGAAAAAACAAAATAAACAATAACTGCTTTAGTTAGGCTACATTACACATCTGATTAGCCTTAAAAAGAGGCAGCTATTTTTAACTGCCTACTACCTTCCCTCCTTTCCTAGAATTCTTGCTGGCTTTCACATGTCATTCCTCCAGGTTGCCAAAAATTAAGTCACCTATGACCCTTGTGCTCCTTAAAGCTTCATAAATAGCCCCAGCAAAGAACTGCTGAGTCCCAGTTCACCCAGCTGAGTCTCCTGCCTCTTGAACTGGTTGCTCTGAACTTCAGCCATGAAGGCTTTTCTCCTCCTTGTTGCCATCTTCTTGTTTTCCCACCAAACAGGTAAGGAGAAAACTAAAATGACCCAGATGGTCTAGAGGAGAAGTTTACTTGAGATTAATCTCAAATGCTTTTCACAATGATGCTTTACATATTTTATTTTGGGTATTGATCACCAGTCAAAGAGCATTAAGGATATTTCAATCTACAAAAGTTAAGAGAGGTGTTCCCACCCCATTTTTCCAACAAGAAATGTGTCAGGAGGATCATATCTACCTGTCTTCTATAATAATGCCATGCCTTGTCTTAGTAGTTTACCCTTTGTTAAAAAATTTTTTTTTCTTTTTCTCCTATCATATCTGAGAGAGATACTGTTGTCCCCAATTCAAGTCTGAGCCTGGTGCCAAAGCCAATGATAGACACCAGAAACAAGATGCAGGTTTTCTGATTGCTTTTTATTGGAGTACTCCAAGGAAAAGAGCTCCTGGTCAATATGCCAAGAGCCAAGAACAAAGGATTAAGTAAATTTTATACATTTTTCACTAAAGGAGAAGGCGGGACAAAGCACGATAATAAGAAATATCATCTAATAAACAGTTTAGTAATAATTCTACAATTTGTTCTATTGGTCTCTAACTGTCCCTATTCCTAAGTCTTGGCTAATTAAATCCCTAGGAGTTATCTAGCACACATTTGATTTGCTACAGGTTGTTAGGAATTGATAGTCATCTAACAGTTGGGTTGGAAATCTATAAACCAGGATAGACATGTAATACTGTCTCTTTAAGGGAATGTTAGAATTGTAATTGGGTGTAGTTCCTCAAACGGACATAAATGGAGCCAGAAACGTTGATTGCAAAACAGTGTTGTTGCTAGATGTTCTGATGTTCAATGTTAGTTGGTTTGCATTTTTTCCTGTTGACTGTTGCTGATCGTCATTCTTCTTGGACTGATGTGAGTCTGATTACTGAACTGTTTATGATACTGGACTTTGTTATTTGGATTATCCCTGGATTGAAAACTGACTGTTATAACAGTGTATGACTTGGACTACTTGTTGGACTTTGCTTACCCGTTTACTGGAAGTAAAAACCTACATTTTACTATACAGTGTATCTGTGTGCTGGTTGTGTATTATTCCTCACCACTCTCACTACGTCTCCCTATGTGCACTCATTCTTCTAACAGGGAATAACCACAACACAGGTCATTCTCTATTTCTAACTTTTAGCTGAGGTCTGCAAGTTGGCTAACTTACTTTTATCAGCTTTCCAATTTAGCCAGGATTGTTACAAGATTTACACATGCATATCTCCTGTGGATAAGCATTCTTTGCTCTTGCCAGACAGACTCCACAATTACAGTCTTCCTGATTTACTTTAAAGTGTGTGCCATGACCTGGCTTTATTTTAGCAGATGGCCCATCAATACTGTTGGAAAAAAAATAAGATAAAATAATATCTTATTTTGTGAATGTATCTTCAGACTTTAATCCTTAGGTTGGTCTCTGAACAAAGATTTGTTCTGCTTAATGACAAGATGGACCTGATTTATTGGATGTGCCAAATCCATTAGAATAAAGCATTGACATCTCCTGAAAAATAGGAAAACTTGTATTGTTGAACACTATTGGAAGACTCATTTGCAAATCTTTCAAGATGAATGACTGAAGATACACTCACAAAATGTTATATTATCTTATTTATTATGTATCCCTCAGGTATGCTGGGAGAAAAAGAAAAAGGATTTTTTTTAAAAAATGGCAAACTGCTAAACAAATTCATGGCATTATTATAGAAGAAACGTTTACATGATCCCTCTAACAAATTTACATTTACTTTAGTTGCTCTACTATTACAATGCTACATTGTTTAACACGTTTTTTTTCCCAGTAAATCTGAAATTTGCCTCCTGATCTCCCCAGTTTTTTCCTCCTATGAAAAGTTTATCTGCTTCTATTTTTTCTCCACTCAGATATGAACTAAATCATATCCCTGAAGAATATATAATAGAGATAACAAATAGATTTAAGGAATTAGATCTGATAGACAGAGTGCCTAAAGAACTATGGACAGAGATTCGCAACATTGCACAAGAGGTAGCAACTAAAACCATCCCAAAGAAGAAGAAATGCAAGAAAGCAAAATGGCTGTCTGAGGAAACTTTGCAAATAGCTGAGGAAAGAAGGGAAGTGAAAGGCAAGGGAGAAAGAGATAGATACACCCAATTGAACCCAGAATTCCAGATAGTAGCTAGAAGAAATAAGAATTCCTTCTTAAATGAACAGTGCAAAAAAAATAGAAGAAAACAATAGAATAGGGAGGACCACAGATATGAAAGGAACATTTCATGCAAAGATGGGCATGATAATATCAGGGACCTAACAGAGGCAAAAGAGATGAAGAAGAGGTGGCAAAATTACACAGAAGAACGATACAAGAATGAGCTTAATGTCCCTGATAACCACGATGGGATGATCACTGACCTCAAGCCAGACATCCTTGAATGTGAAGTGAAATGGACCTTAGGAAATCTGAGCAACAAGCAAGCTAGTGAAGGCGACAGTAATCTATTGAGCTGTTAAAAATCTTAAAAGGCGATGCAGTAAAAGTGTTACACTCAATTGGCCAGCAAATTTAGAAACTCAACAATGGCCACAGGTTTGGAAAAGGTCAGTTTACATTCCAATTCCAAAGAAAGACAATGCCAAAGAATGTTCAATCTATCACACCATTGCACTCATTTCACATACTAGTAAAGTTATGCTTAAAATCCTACAAACTAGGCTCCAGCAGTATGTGGATCGAGAACTACCAGAAGTACAGGCAAGATTCAAAGAGGCAGAGGAACTAGAGATCAAATTGCCAACATATGCTGGATCAGAGGTGGTATTCAGCAGGTTCTGACCAGTTCTGGAGAACCGGTAGCAGAAATTTTGAATAGTTTGGAGAACCGCAAATACCACCTGGAGATTTTACAGTATCCTTCTCCTGCCACGCCCACAGAACTGGTATTAAAAAAAATGAGAATCCCAACACTGTGCTGGATCATGGAGAAAGCTAGAGAGTTCTAGAAAAACATTTACTTCTGCTTCATTAACTATGCTAAAGCCTTTGATTGTGTGGATCACAACAAATTGTGGCAAATTCTTAGAGATGGAAGTACCAGATTACCTTATTTGTCTCTTAAGAAACCTATATGTGGGTCAAGAAGCAACAGTGAGAACTGGACACGGAACTAAAGATTGGTTCAAAATTGGGAAAGGAGTCCGGCAAGGAGTCCAACATCAAGATCTTTTCAATTAGTCCACTCTTCTCATTTAGTGAACAAAGTATTTGAGCTTCAGATTCAGTGTCTGTACTTCCAAAAAACGATGAGGGTTGATTTCCTTTAGGATTGACTGATTTGATCTGCTTACAATCCAAGTGACTTCTCCAACACCACAATTTAAAAGCACCAATTCTTTGGTGCTCTATCTCCTTATAGTCCAACTCTCACAGCCATATATTATTGCTTGGAAAGCTATAGCTTTGACTCTGTAAACTTTTGTTGGCAAAGTGATATCTATGCTTTTTAATATGCTGCCTAGGTTTGCCATAGCTTTCCTTCCCAAGAAACAAATTTTTCATGACTTTAGTTGCCATCGGAAGTGATCTTGGAGCCCAAGAAAATAAAATTTGTCACTGCTTCCATTTCTTTCCCTTATATTTACCAGGCAGTGATAGAAGTGGATGCTATGATCTTAGTTTCTATGTTAATTTCAGGCCAACTTTTGCACTCTTCTCTTTCAACGCTCATCAAGAAGCTCTTTAGTTCCTCTTCATTTTTTGCCTTTAGAATAGGATTGTCCGCATATCCAAGATTGTTGATATTTTTCCTGGCAATCATGTGAGTCATTCAATGTATTCTGCATATAAATTAAATAAACAATATATAGCCTTTTAGTACTCCTTTCCCTATTTTGAACCAATTGATTGGTCCATGTCCAGTTCTAACTGTTGCTTCTTGACCTGCATACAGGTTTTCCAGGAGACAAATTTAGTCTGGTATTTCCATTTCTTTAAGAATTTGGCACACTTTTGCAATCCATCAAAGGTTTTAGCATAGTCAATGAGACAGAAGTAGATGTTTTTCTGGAATTCCCAAGTTTTCTCCATAATCCGGTGAATGTTATTAATTTGATCTCTACTTCAGTGGTGGGATTCAAAAAGTTTTGTCACCAGTTCAGTTTGGTGGCTTGGTAGGTGTGCTTTAGCACAGACATGCACTTTGTATGCATGCATGTGCCAAATGCGCATTTTGCACAGGCACAGAGGCATTCCAACTCACCTCCTGCAAGCCTCCACTCTTCTGGTCACTTCAGCAGCTGCTGCACGGCACTCTGCTGAGCCACACAAAGAAGCTGGGCTTCAAAAGCAGAGGATAAAGGTGAATATGGGAGCCCGGGTGGGCAGGTGGGCCCAACAGCAGAGCGGTGGAGAGAACATCACCACTACCGGCTTGGCAGTACCGGGCCGATCTGGTAGAATACCATCACTATTCTAGTTCCTCTGCTTTTAACCCAACTTACACTTCTGGAGGCGCTTTGTTCACATGTTGTTGAAGCTTAGCTTATAGGATTTCAGCAGGACCTTGCTGGCATGTCAGATGAGCACTATTGCCCACTAGTTTGAATACTCTTTGTCATTGTGCTTCTTTGGAATTGGAATGTAAACTGATCTTTTCCAATCCTGTGCCCATTGTTCAGTATTCCAAATTTACTGGAGTGCTGGAGTGCAGCATAATCTTTTAGGATTGTAAGTAGCTGAGCCAATATGTTATCATCTCCACTATCAGTTTCTAGATAACTATCCAATTTCCATAGGTGAGAATGGACTTGAATCTAGATCATAGATGTTCAAATTATGGCCCACAAGATGGATATGGCCCATGGTATGGTTATGGCCCACTAACTCAATCTATCTAGTCCATGCACAGCCCTTGCCCCTGCCCCACCCCTCTGAGCCACTGCTTGCATGACTGGCTGTGCCACCCACATCGCCCCTCCTCCAGCCATCACCCTTGTCTTCCAGCTCACGGGAGTCAGCTCATTGGGTGAAGGGCAAGGTTAAAGTAAGGCTGAAGGGTATGGGCTGGCAGGTGGACAGGTGTGTGGGGGAGGGCTGGCTGGCTGGCTTAGGGATGGTGCCAATGGCACAGCCACGTGTTCCCTGGCCATCCCCAATAGCTGTGCTGCAGAGAGTCCAGATGGAGATGTGAGCTAGGGGAGAGGGCTGAGTACTACCAGCCTTACCTTCCACCCCACGGAGCTTGTAAAGTTCATCACAGCTGCCCATGAACATAAGGCTGATGGTGGGAGAGGGAGACATGCTCTGCGTCCAGTACACTTACCCAAAGGGAATGAGCCAGTGGTTGGGCAGGGACCAGAGAGCTGCCTTGCCTGGGCTGAAGGGAGCCTTCTATCTTGCAAGGGGGGGCCCAACCACATCTTTGTTCTGAGCTGAATGTTGTAGCCAAATTCCCTGCTCAGCCAGCATTTCAGGAAGGTGTGGCTCAGGGTAAAGAGGTTTCCCTCTGCATGAGCAGGTGAATATCCAGGGCGCTGCCTGAACTGGTGCTTCAGGCTCAAAGGCCCCCTTCCTCCAGCCTTGGGAGGGGTGCCGCTTCCTATCCTGCCCCCCTTTGGGAAAGCCCAATGGGGCGCCACATGTTGGGTCTGGAAGCGGATGGGGAAATGCTATGCCCTCCCCACTTCATCAGGGCCTGCTGGCAAAGCACCCCTCTCATACACCTGCTGCTCCATCAGGTGTGTGAGGGGAACACATTCCATGTGGGGGAGAGAGACATGTTCCACACCCATTGTGCTCAGCCAAAGGACATGGGGAGGGGCTGGGGAGTAAGTGCAGCTAGCTGGTGGAGGGGTGATGCTGGTGGGTGGACTAACACAGAGAGAGAAAGGAGCGCATGGAATATAGCAGTGTCAGAACCCTCCCTCACTCTTCCCTGAAGCACCTCACACCAACTGAATCCTGTCCTGAATACCGCTGCTGCCACTGCTTCCCACCTTGCTTGGGATGCTCACAGTGGCACTCTGGACAGGATGGGGGCAGCAGTGGGGGGTGGGCTAGTGAGGCTTCCTGAAATACTCCCTGACTCTTCCCCGACATGCCAAATCCCCTGCCCTGAATGCCACCACCACCACTCCCCACCTTGCATGGGACTCTGGCCCTTCGCTGCCCAGTTTGGGTAGGGCAGGCAGAATTTAATATCCCTGGGGAGGAGTGGCCAGATCCCTTTCAGAAGGTGCTCATGATAAAGAGGACCCATTGCCCCTACTTCACCAATCAAGTGGCAATGAAGTCTCTGGTAGGAAACCTCCCCAACCTCTGGTCCTGTAGATGTTGCCTCTGTTCTCGGTGAGCTTGCATGGGAGCAGGAGCTCTGTAGTAAATGTGGTTTTTCTCCTCCCCACTCAAGAAAGGGGTTTGGGCACAACATTCTAAAAAAGCAGCATTGTACATTTTAAGTTTTCTTAATTGGAAAATGTGAGCACATCTCCTGTGCTCCTCTATCCATCTTCGAAGGTTTCAGATTGAAGCTATTCGCTCCGTGATCAAGAGTGGGGCTAAGAGGAAGCTAGACTTAATTTCAATAGACAATTTGGGGGTGGGGAGGGGGAGAGACCAGTCTAGTAATTCTTCATCTTTCCTCCCCTCACCAATTAAGGCTACTATTCTTGGCAGTCTAGCTCAGCACAGGAAGGCAGATGAGGCTGTTTTGCTAGAAGGGGCTTGCTTGGATGTCATGGTTGCTGCTTCAGCCACAATGAAATACACCTCAGTCAACTCTTGGCAAGGGAGCATTGGGGAGGGGGCAGTGCAGGGATGGGATTCTACCGGTTCTATCCACCTCTGTAGAACTGGTAGTTCTGAAGAACAGCAGACAGAGAGCATACACAGAACCAGTTGGCCCACCCGCCTGCCAGGGCTCTTTCCTGTTACTTCCTGCTATTTCAATCGCAGCTGCTTTGTGCAACACAGCTGCAGTTGAAAAAGCAGGAAAGAAGTGCTTTTTCAACCGCTGCGCATCCACATGCAGCACTGCTCAGCTGTCCAGGCAGCTAGCTGACTATGATATCCATGCACGCACAAAATGTAAAATCACTAAACCGATAGTTACACCAGTCAGATCCCACCCCTTGGGCAGTGACCAGTTTGGGCACTTTTATCTCCCTATCAAGTTCTTCCCAATGAATGGGGATAGTTGTTGTTTGATGTTATTAAAGGTTTTGTCACAAGATTTAAGCTGCCTTCTAGTATAACTATGGAATGATAGGGGTTTTGGCAATGCCAACAGTGTTCAAATAGTGTTCCTAATATTTTGGGATTATTATTATTTGTAAAATGAATGTAAATCATGAAACATGTAAGATTTATGAAAAGAATAAAATATGGGAGAAGGCGGAGCTTTGTTTCAGCGATACAGCTGCGATCTCAGGGCTCTGAGATTGCAGCCAATATTTTCACCCCTGGTCGGTCCCAACGGACCTAAACCGTCCCGTAGAGACGGTGACTGTGAAGAGCACTGTCCCAGGATCCCAGAGATATCGCAAAATCTCTGGTTTGATCCGGGAGAAGCCCTTTTGCTGGCGGCAGAGAGGCAGCCTCCATAGCTGCTGAAGTTGGGACAGCTCCAGAAAGAAAGTGGCTGGAAGTGTCAGCTGGGTGTGTTGGCTGGGTGAGAAACTTCTTTTTTGTTGTAAATTTGCTGAGATTTGAAAGGGCACCCTGAATACAGAAGAAACCTGTGAGATTTTTTTTTTTTTTTGACAAAAACTGTATGAGCAGCATTTTTTAAAGTGATGGCAAATTGAGGCTTGGATTTTTTTTTCTTTTTCTTACTTTTTTGGGGGGACTTTAGTGTGACTTTGTAGGTAACCGGATTGAATTTTCTCTTACATATATTTTTATGCTCCTTTTGATTATTTAATTTTCTTTTAGAATAGAGGCTCCCTTTGGCTATTTCTTTTTTGTTGTGTTTAAATTATCCTTTTTTTCTGGCTGGGGGGGGAAGAGTATTGAGAATCTTTGTAACACTGCCAACTAGAGGCTTGAAAATATTCTATTTGAATTGGAGAGAACTGTAAGAAGACTCCTTCTCAAGGACATTTTAATGTGATAAGATAGAGGGAGAGCACAGCAAAATATTATTACAGGTGTTCAGGTTTCCGGTTCCGCGTGGCTTCGGGGCAGCAGGAATTCGCGACAGCTCGCGATTCCTGCTGTGCTAGCCGTCGAGGTACCCCCGATCCAGATGGGTCAGGGGGATAAGGCTGCCCTGTAGGGACAGCTGAAGAGAGAGGGGAGTCGGATAGGGAGGTGGGGGTGTCGCAGACCCCCCCTCCCTCCGGAAAAACCCCTTTTTCCAAAGGCGGTGGAGCGGCGGTCAGTAATGGCCACCACGAAGAAGCCGGCAACCGGGTAAGATTGTGCTGGAGGAAGTGTGAAGAAGTGAAAGTTTTGTCTGAGCCGGGTCAAGCGACAACTTTTAAATGCCTGGAACTGAGCTGTCTGAATTGCTAGAGGATACATTGTATCCCTAAGAAGAGCGAAAGCGGCGGAGAAGCTGTTTAAAGGGATTTTTTTTTTTCTTTACTCTCCCACCCCATGGAAATAGTAGAAATGTTTGGATATATTGGACATTGAAAGTGAATTGCTTTGAGAGTTGAAGCTAAGAGATAAAAGGATTTTTGGACATTGGAAAATTTAAGACATTGGAAAACCCTTGTTGGAAGTATGGATTTTTGACTATTTAAAATTGACATTGCAAGTGGGAAGGGAGAGGAAAAAAAAAATTGGTGCAGAAGCTGAAAAAGGAGGAGATTGCCTAGAATCCCAAAGGAAGATATATGGTAATTGGACCTCTTTGATTAAAAATTAACCCCAGAAAGAGAAAGAGAAGAAAGAAGAAAAGTATTAACTTTTGGAACTTTTTTTTAAATTATCTTTGATTAAAAATACTTGTGGTTGTTTTGGAAAAAGTTTCTCTTTTCATAATGGTATTGTTTGTGGATGAACTAAAGACTGAATATCAAAAATATAAAAAAGAAGATACTTTGGGCACTTTGTTTCAATTTTTAGAAATGGCGTTATGTACTTATGAAAAGTTGATTACGCAGCAGAAGGACTGGGACAAGGAAGAAGAGGAAGAAGAAGCCATCTTTGATGAACAATGGGTCCCTTCCGGAGAGGAGGAGAAAAAGAATAAGAAAAAGGGGATTTTAAGAATTATAAAAGCAACCAAAAAAGAGAAAAATGAGCGAAAAGGTGGAGGCAAGGTTAGAAAGCAAAGGAAAAGGAGTAAGAAAAGCGAGGAGAAAAAACAAAGGGGTAAAAAGGGCAAGGAGAAGAAGAAGCAAGAGAGAAAGGGGGGGAGGAGAAGCCTTAATGGGGGGAAGCAAGACTTAAAGAAAAAAAGTTTATTTTGAGACAATGGGTGAATTTAATTTAGGATAAAAGAGGGATTCTGGAGGGTACATAAGTTTGTGTTTTTATATGTGTACTTAGAGTATAAAATTCATTATGTAATCTTAAAAATTTTTAAACAGAATCCCAAGAAAAATTGCTTTACGAAGTATTTTTAAGTTAGGGTAATGAGTTATAGATGTTACTCCAATTGATGTATAGGAGAAGTATAGTAAAAGAAAAAAGATGAATGGATAATTGGAAATAGAACAGACAAAGAATGTTGTTGAAAATGGTAATAAGATATGGAAGGATATATATGTGTATATATATATGTATATATATATGTGTGTGTATGTGTGTGTATATATATATATATATATATATATATATATATATATATATATATTTGGATTTTGTATATTGATAAAAGGCAATAAAATTTTAATTAATAAGAAACAATTTGGATGAAAAGGAGAAGTAGGAATAAGATATGAAGTTAATATTATATTAAGTATTGATATTATAATTTGGAATTGTTATGCTCTATTGGTCTTTTATTATTATTTTTACCTAGAAAAGAATTTATAAGCTGTTATGCCTTGATTCTTTGTGCATTGTTTTTATAAAATTGATAAAAATGGTTTTTATATATATATATAAAAAAGAAAATGATAATAAGATATGGAAGGATATATGGGATGAATATGATGTTTGAATTTGTGTCTGTGTGAAGAGTTTTAACCCGGGAACAGACAACCTTCAGAAAAGATCTTTTAGTTTTGTTTATGTTTAGTGTTTTGTATGTTTGTGTATTGTGTTTTTTGTAAAACTAACAAAATTTGTTTTTTTTTTTAAAAAAAAGAATCAATAAAACCTTGGAGGAATGTTAGATGAGAATAATTGTAAACAAGTCAGAAAGAAATGAATATGATGACGATAAAATGGATAAATATAGAAAAGAAATGAAATTGAATAAGAGTAAAGAGAAATAATGAGAAATTTGCTGAAAGATATTTATGTGTCCATATGGAAATGGGATAAATTAGAATTATGTTGTACAAAAATAATGTTTTATTTGACTTGTAAAAATTTATAATGTTAAGAGGTTTTATGTATCTAATGGTTAATGATGTGTTGTTTGTCTTTAAAATTAATAAAATTTGCTTCAAAAAAAAAAATATTATTACAGGTGTTCTCCTGGACTCTTATCAATATTTCAACACTTGAGGCTTGGCTTTGACACTGGTGGAGAAGAGAGTCATAATAAGAGCCTTGGACAACTAAATAAAGTGCAGTGTGCTTATATATATATATATATATATATGACTTGTGATACCCCTACTCACCAGCCACTTTGTAAATTCCAATTCTAGTAATATTCTTATTTTTGCTTTTTATTTCAAAGCGAAAGCCTCAGAGCTTGTTCTTTATTTTTCTTTTTTTTTCTCCTTATTTTTACTGGGATCCTTTTGCTTTTTCTATTCATGTTTTTGGACCACTCTGTTTTTTCTTTTTGATTATTGAGACTTCTCAATATTTTTGTTCTTTTTTTTCTTAATCAATATTATTATTTTGGGGGTCTTTTTTCTTTCTATTTTTCATTTTTTTATGGTGGACTACTTCGTAATTGGATTAGGGTCTAGAAGAACCTGAAGATTTTTCTTCTTCTTTTTCTCTTTTTTCTTCTTTGGTTTTGGGCCTTTTACTATTGGATTTTTCCATTTTGGATTATAATTGGCTACTCTACTAGTTGGATTAAAAGTCAAAAAGAATTTGAAGCTTTGGAAGCATTAAAATGAGCAGGAAACCAATATCAGCTGGCGTTTCTACCTCTACCTCTGCCTCCCCACCAGCTGGAGGACAACGTTTAATTCAGACAATTTGAAGCAAGATAAAGAACAAGAAAAAGTAACTTTACAGATAATTAGGCAAGGAATCCAAGATCTCAAGACAAAATCAGACACCATTGAACAAAGAATAGAAAACATTGAACAAAGAACAGAGAAGACTGTGAAAAAGTGGAAAATATTAAACAAATGATGGTGAAGTATAAGGAGAGATTCCAAAAAATTGAGGAAGAAGGTAAACAAAGAGAGGAGAAGATTGGAAATATTGACAGTAGATTAACAGTGGTTGAACAAGATAAAAGTGGGATGTTGAGGTGGGAGTTGGAAAGGTCAGAATTTTATCTCAGATTTCAAAATATAGAAGAAAAAAAAGGACAAAACTTGGTTGCGGTAATGATAGAAATTTTGGCGGATGCTTTGGAAATTTCAGAGGAAAAGATGATGGATGGAGTAGATGAGGTATATCGAGTTTATATAAGATATGCGATGAGAAATAAATTACCAAAGGAAGTCCATATTAGATTCACAAAAAAATCCATTAAAACACAAATACTACAAGTGGTAAGAGAGAAGACATTGAAATACAAAGGCAAAGAGATTGTGGTTTTAAAACAAATACCCAGAAGAGTGAAAGAGATGAAAAGAGAATATTGATTTCTGACCAAAATGCTACTGGAAAACGAAGTGAATTATAGATGGCTGATTCCAGAAGGATTAATGTTTACGTGGCAAGAGCAGAGACATAGAATTGATTCAATTGAGAAAGCAGAACTTTTCCATGCGGAATTTTTTGGAAGAAGAGAAGAGGAGGCAGAGAAAGAGGTCTCATTAATTGAGTTTCAAGAGGAACAACTGGAGACTGAAAAAGAGAAAGGTGCAGTAGGTGGACAGGTGGGTGAGATCCATGAGAGCTGTTAGACCTAAATATAAAGCATAATTATGGAAGAAAAAAACTGATTACAATGAATATAAATGGACTCAATTCAGCTGTTAAAAGAAGGAAAACCTTTCATAAATTAGAGAAATTAAAATTTGATATAATTTGTCTATAAGAAGTTCATATTAAAAAATAACATGAACAATTGTTAGTACAGCCAAAACTAGGGAAAATATTTACTTCTTTGACTCAATGTAAGAAAAGAGGAGTGGTTCTATACATTAAAGAGGCTATCCCAGCAAAACTGATATACATGGATAAAGATGGAAGAGTACTAATGGTAGAAATAATGGACAATAATATAAAAATACTCTTGATTGCAATTTATGCTCTGAATGATAAACAAGAAGAGTTCTATAAAAAACTACACATGAAAATAATTGGACTGGACTATGTCAATATAATTATGATGGGAGACTTTAATGGAACTGTGGACAATAAACTGGACTATATAGCAACAACAAAAAAGCAAAATAGAAAGACTCTCCCTAAATCCTTTTTTAAAATGACAGATGAATTAACTTTAAAAGATATTTGGAGAGAAAGAAATGTTAAAGCTAAACAATATACTTTCTATTCAAGTAGACATTTATCATGGTCCAGATTAGATATGATTTGGATCTCAACAGAATTAATATCTAATATTTAAGAAACCAATATCGAAACAAGTACTTAGGCAGATCATGGCCCAATGACAATTAAATGAAAGGGATAAAAAAAAAGATCGAGATGGGCATTAAATAATACTATCTTAAAGGAAAAAGATTTTATACAATGGATGGAGAAGGAACTGGCTTTTTTCTTTAGAGAAAATAAAAAAGAAGATACTTCAATGCAGAATGTTTGGGATACAATGAAGGCATATGCTAGAGGTTTGATAATAGATTATACAAGAAAAAAGAATATTAGGAAAAGGCAAGCTTCTAAGGCCTTGGAAGACGAGTATAAAAGACTTGAAAAAGAATTACAGAAAATGCCACAGAAAAAAGATATTAAATTGAAGCTGAATGTAATTAAACATAAAATGGAATTAATAGAGAAAGAAGAACTGGCACAGAAAATTAGAAATTCTAAACAGAATTACTTTGAAGATGCAAATAAACCAGGCAGATGGCTAGCATATAAATTGAGAAAGGAGAAGGAATCAAGAAAAATATTGAAGTTAATAGATGATCAAGGCCAAGTTTGTTATGGTAATAAGGAGAAAAAGGAAATTATTTGAGATTTTTATGGGCAACTATATAAACAAGAAAATATTGATGAGGAAAAAGTCAAGCAGTATCTACAGAATGCTAATTTACCGAAGATACCTAAAGAGACTGAAGAAATGCCAGAAAGCAACATAACAATGATGGAATTAAATGAAGCACTTAAGAAACAAAATAATGGGAAAGCACCAGGTCCAGATGGGCTTCCGGCAGAATTTTATGAAACATTTCAAGAATTATTGAGCATCCCATTGTTAGAAGTTATGAATGAAGTTATATCAAAGAAGATGATACCCAAAACATGGTCAGAGGCTTATATTACACTTATTCCGAAAGAAGAGACTGACCCATTGCAAATTAAGAACTATAGACCTATTTCATTATTGAATGCAGACTATAAAATTTTTGCTTCAATTTTAGCAGAAAGACTTAAAAAATATTTAAATAATTTTATCCATCCAGATCAAAATGGATTTCTGCCAAAGAGACAAATCAGAGACAATATGAGAGTAATCTTGGATAATTTGGAATACTATGAGACTCATCCTGAAAAGCAAATGGCTATGATATTCCTAGATGCTCAAAAGGCATTTGATAACATGAATTGAAGATTTATGTTATTACTATTGGAACAGATGGGTTTTGCCAGAAAATTTATTCAAGCAATAGAAGCCATATACAATAAACAGACAGCAAAGGTAATGATGGAGGGAGAATTCACACACTTTATTAATATAAGAAAAGGCAAAGACAAGGATGTCCCTTATCTCCTTTGCTATTTGTGTTGACTTTGGAAGTGTTGAATAGAAATATTAGGGATGATAAAGGCATAAAAGGAATGAAAATTAAAAAGGAAGAATTCAAACTACAAGCTTTTGCTGATGATTTAGCTTTTATTCTAGAAGATCCGCTAGAAACAGCTCCAAAGTTATTGGAAAAGATAGAGACATATGGTGAGGTGGCTGGTTTGAAAATAAATAAAGATAAAACAAAGATTTTGACAAAGAACATGTTACTGAGACAAAGAGAAGAACTGGCAGACCTCTTGAAAATCCAAGTTACGAATAAGGTTAAATATCTGGGGATATATTTGACAGCAAGATGTAGCATATTAAAAGAGAATAATTATATTAAACTTAAACAACAGATAGCTACAGACTTGAAGAAATGGGAAAACTTGCAATTGTCATTAATAGGGAGACTTTCAACAATTAAGATGAATGTTTTACCCAGAATTCTATTTCTGTTTCAGAGAATACCAATTAGGCTTGGAAAAGACTATTTTGAAGATTTAAATAAAATCATGTTGAAGTTTATATGGCAAGGTAAAAAAGCGAGAATAAAGCTAAAGCTTTTGCAAGACGCTAGAATTAGAGGAGGTTTTGGCCTGCCTAATTGGGAATTGTATTATCAAGCTGCAAGTTTGATGTGGGTCAAAGAATGGATAACATTAAGGAAACACAGATTTTTGACACTAGAAGGTCATGATTTGCTGTTGGGCTGGCATGCTTTTTTATGGTATAAGGGAACTAAAACACAGGGTTATTTTAGAAGACATTATATACGGGAGTCTTTGTGGTTTAACTGGGAGAAGATAAAAAGACAATGTTATTTGAAAATTCCAGTTTGGTTATCAACTATTGAAGCATTTTCCTATCCTATAATTTATAAGAAGGAACAAACAGTTAGATATGGGGAACTATTGGATGAAAAGGATGAATTTAAATCGATTCAAAACTTAGAGAAACAAGGTATAAGGATGAATTGGTTTTCATATGTGCAAATACATTCAATGTATGATGAAGATTCTAAAACGGAGGGATTCTATGATAATCAGACTGATTTAGATAAGATCTTGATGGGTACTGATGAGAAGGTGATTAAAAAATTAGATGGTTATTTACTGGGAATGAAATTAGAGGAAGAACAAGTTAAAGAAACTATGATTGTTTGGGGGAAGAATTTTGGATATGGGATTGATTTAGAGAAATGGCAAAAATTGTGGCCTCAAAATTATAAAATGATAATGTCAACAGCATATAAAGAAAACTTGTATAAGATGTTTTACAGGTGGCACTTTCCCCCGACAAGAATAGCAAGAATGTTTAAGAACAAATCTGAAAAATGCTGGAAATGTCATCAGATACCTGGCTCATATTACCATATGTGGTGGACTTGTGAGGATGCTAGAAAATATTGGACTAAAATTCGCATGTGGTTGGAAAAAATGACAAAGAAACACATAGACTTGAAACCAGAGATCTTTTTATTGGGAATCTTACCTGATACATATAGTAAAGATTTGAAATACCTGATTGTAAATGTATTAACAGCGGCTAGGATTGCATTTGCTAAAAACTGGAAGAATGAGAAAATACCATTACAGGAAGAAATTATTAAGAAAATATTGGAATGTGCTGAGTAGATTGACATTTGAAATTAGAGAGCAAGGGGATAAATAATTTTATGAAATTTGGGGTCTTTTTTATCAATGCCTAGATGATAAAATACGATAATAGAATATTTAGAATGTTAACCAGTATACTATATTTATAAAGCATTTTTAGGATTGATTTTGTATGATTATATGATTTGTTACAGAATAAATTGTTTAAAGTATTGTTATCTCATAAAGCATGAATGATTAAAAGTATAGTCAAAAGTTGTTTTTTTTTAATAGCGATATTAGGATATATAAGTTTGGATTGACAATATGAGTTGTTATGTAACATAATTGTAATTGAGACTACAAAATGAATGCACAAAACTGATGAACCAACCGACACGCTGGATGTACATAAGAGAGTTGATGTTTTAATGTTTTGTTTGTCTTGTTTGTCTGCAGAAAATCAATAAAATTCTTTTTTTTTAAAAAAAGAATAAAATATAATTAGTAATAATAAATACAGATTTTAAAATGCAAATGGTATTTCCTGCCATTTTTTATGTAGCAACTCAAAGTGACCCTTCTGAGTATGCTTGTAGACTTGGTGGTGGCTCCTGTTGGAAACAATGTCCACGCCCTAACTTTCCTTCAGCTATCTGTCCTTTTGGTCGGCTTTGCTGTACACAGTCAGTAAACATTCTATACCTGACTCTTATTCTGCTCTAAAACAAATGCAGAGTGTTTTTTTTACAAATTTTTATTGAAGAAACAATTTTTTGCAGAAAAATATTTATGGAAACATAAAGCTAGGAAAGATTTTTTTAATAATGAAAAAAATAAAAGAAAATATTTAAAGAAGTAATTTTTGATCTTCTTTGCAGCAGGACAAATGCAATAGTTTTAATTGCCAGGAAATGTTTTTAATTTAAATACTACTAAAATCACTTTGGATTTGTCTTTTTCTTGGGATGCATATCTCTCTGGTATAAAGGTGTTGAGGAAGTCTTTAAGAACCTAGTTATTTTCCCAGGCTCCTGAATAGGGAGCTCTACAGCCCTTGGGGTTTGTGTTTTGTACTTAGTATCTCCACATAGATGCAGTCTCTTTATAATTGTTTTTTAATCTCAGTAATATAAACCACCCAGAATTGGTCTCTAGTTTGGCAGCCTTATAGTTATACCAATACCTATTTTTTACTTTACACCTACATCTGTCAGACCAGGGGCACACATTAAGTTCCAATTAAATTAATTTACTGTTCATGCCTACACACAAGAATTTAGTTAACTAATAGTCAGCGCTATTTTGGCACTGGATAAGGATTAACAGAATTTAAGAGTGGTTGGACATAGGCCACTTATGGGAACATAATTGCTCCAGGCTGATTCTGTTAAGTTCTGTGCATGGGTGCAAGGAATGGAGACGAGGCAGTGAACAGTGAACTTCAACTCTTTATTAATCATGCTGAACAGAGCAATCACCTAGGGCAGCAGGAGCCCTTTTATAGGGTAGGCTGCTGACCTATTAGCCAATGAGAAACATGGAAGTGTTAAACCCTTGAACCAATGAGAGTGGCTCGTTAACAGCCAATCAGATTCCCCAGAAAGGACCAATCCGATATCGCTATTATCGGCCAATCAAAAGTGCAGGATTAGAACCTTGCTTTTTCTTAAGGTTTGTTAAAACTTTATTTAAGCGCCTTTATTAGTTCATAACGCCCCTTTCACCCGGATTCTGTTTGAGGGGTGCGGTGACGTAATCCCTGAGATATGTAGGTTGTTTTAACTGTCTATTAGATTTGCGCTGTCCCACCGGTCCCTGTCTGCAGTCCAGGATGTTTTTGGTTATATCTGGTACAGGCGGTTCCGTATCCTCACTGGACGACTCGGTACCGCTAATTCTGTCATTGTTGTCCTCCGATCTTTGCAGGCTTGCCTCTGTTGAAGTATTCCTCTGTGGCGAGGCCAATCCCCTCCCTGATTCTTCTTCATGTATCACGCCCGGATGCTGACTTCCTTCGATTCTGCTTTCCACCATCTCAAATTTTGTTTCTTCGACATCCCCTCCCCCCTCAGTTTGAGAGTCACAGGAGTCGCGGGAACGGGTTGTAGCCTAGAGCGAAGCTGATCTATATGGCATTTCCATATTTTTCCATCCCAGGTTTGCACATGGTATGATCTGGGCCCGGTGGTTTGAATTACAGTTGCTTCAACCCATAATGGTTCGCCGGAGAGGTTTTTAGCGAAAACTAAGTTGCCTACCTTGAACTTGTGGCATTTTCCACTAGATCCACAGGGTTTCTCTAGCTCGTAGGATGGGTGGAGCCGGTTGAGGTGGGAGCGGAGCTTGCATCCCATCAATAATTCAGCTGGAGTCTTGTTGGTGACGCTGTGCAGAGTGATGTGTTGGAATAGGAGTATTCTGTTTAGTTTGTCATCAATGTCCCCATAGTCCATTTTGTGGAGAGTTTTTGTAACAAATTGTACCATGCGCTCGGCCCTGCCATTAGCCGCAGGGTGTACCGGCGAAGTTAGCTCATGGAGGATATTCCAGTTCACTAAGTATTGTTCAAACGCCAGGGCAGTGAACGCCGTTGTCGGAGACCAGAACGTCTGGCAGCCCATGCGTTGCGAATAGCCTATTCAATTTCCGGATGACGGACTCAGTTGTAGTATTCTTCATTTTGTGGATCTCGAGCCAGTTGGAATAGGCATCCACCATTAGGAGGAACGTATGTCCCTTAGTAGGTCCCGCAAAGTCAACATGGATGCGGGACCACGGCCCCCGGGGGGTTTCCCACTCCGTTGGAGCTGCTTTAGGTGGGGCACTGCTGACTTCATGGCACTTTAGAAAAGTCTTTACCCAGGCTTCGATCTGCTTGTTGATGCCCAGCCACCACACGTAGCTTCATGTGAGCGCTTTCATACGCATTATGCCGGGGTGACCGTCATGCAATGTTTTCAATACTGCTCGTTGTAACCGCTCTGGGATGACGACTCTATCTCCCCATAGGATGCAGCCTTTTTGCAAAAAAAAAAGTTCTGTTTGCCAGTTTCTGAAAGGGGTGAAGTCGTCAGGGGTTTGTTCTACTGGCCATCCTCGTTCGACCCAGCTAAGAACTCGTGCCAGGATAGGTTCTCATTTTGTTTTGAGCGCAATGTCTCTGACTGTTAGCGGCGGTGAATGTAGTGTTTCAATCTGGAGTGTCGTAAGGGTTGGAGCTGGGTCGTTGACGGTTTCTGGAAGTGGGGCACGGCTCAATGCATCAGCGTGGGGAATGGCTTTCCCCAGGCGATGTTGTAATTTATAATTGTACGCAGCTAAGAACTCTGACCAGCGAGTCATTCTAGGTGACAATATATAGGGGGTTGGCTTGTCTCCCACTATAATCCCTAGCAAAGGTTTGTGATCAGTAATAATAGTAAAAACTCATCCATACACATATTCATGAAATCGTTTCACAGCAGATACAACAGCAAGAACCTCTTTGTCAATTTGGCTATAGTTACGTTCAGCCTTCGAAAGGGTCCTTGAAAAATAGGCAATAGGGGCCTCACTACCATTTGGTAACACATGACTCAAAATGGCTCCTACACCAAACGGTGACGCATCGCATGTAATTGTTAAAGGCAAAGTCTTGTTATACTGCATTAAACAGCATCTGAGGTTTGTAAGTTTTTCACTTGTCGGAATGCATGCTCCTCTCGGTGTCCCCAGACCCAGGTTGCTTTTTTGTCAAGAAGTCTATGTAGGGGCTCAGCTACGGTCGCTTTCTGGGGCAAGAAGGTGCTGTAAAAGTTAATGAACCCCAGGAAAGCTTGGAGGTCAGTCTTAATTCTGGGTCTTGGGGCATTTTTGATTGCTTTTAGTTTGCTATCAGTGGGGTGAATGCCTTGCTTATTGATTAGGTACCCCAGGAACTCTACTTTATCTGTACACAGTTGACATTTATTTTTTTTAACCTTTAGGCCGGAGTCTTTAAATTTCTGGAGAACCAATTTAAGACGCTTTTCTAGTACTTCTCTATTTGGGGCAACAATTAAAATGTCATCAAAGTATGGCACGACCCCCTTGATCCCTTGCAAGAGTCTCTCCATCAGACTTTGAAAAATCCCTGGGGCTACGCTCACTCCGAATTGGAGTCGGTTGCATTTAAAGGCGCCTCAGTGCGTAATGATCGTCTGTGCCTCTGAGGTTTTTCTATCTACAGGCAGTTGCTGGTACGCCTGTGCTAAATCCAATTTAGCGAAGACTTTTCCGCCACCCAGGGAATGGAGACGGTGTTGCACCACCGGCACCGGGTAAGCGTTCTGTTGAAGAGGGTGATTAAGGGTGGCCCAGTAGTCCCCACAAATCCTTAATGATCCATCCGGTTTGATGGGTGCTACGATTGGGGTTTCCCAATGGGCGTGGTCAGTTGGTTCTAAAACACCCTGGGCTATTAATTTATCAAGCTGCTCGTCGATCTTTGATTTAAGGGCAAAAGGTACCCGACGAGGCTTAAGGCGGATGGGGGCTATTTCAGGTTTAAGGTTAAATGATATCGGGGTCCCCTTGTACTCGCCTAGTTTGTCTGCAAAGACATCCTGGAATTCCTGGACGAGGGCCTCCTCCCAGTCGTCGCTTCTGGTTTGGTGAATGCTGGCTACCTCAATCCTGAGTGGGGTGAACCATTGAAGGCCTAACAAACTAGGCCAGTCGCGGTCAATGACAGTCAGTGGTAACGACGCAGTACGATTTTTGAATGAGACTTGGACTTGGCTGGATCCAATGATCGGAATTCAGTTCCCCTGATAATCTTTGAGTATGATTCTTTGGGCTCTGAGGTCTTGACACCAGATGGCAGGGATTAATTGTTTAACGGTCTTCCAGGAAACCATCAAGAGGGACGATCCTGAGTCGACTTCCATCACGCAAGGCTGGTTTCGATGGCAACCTTCACTCGGATCTTCTTTGCATCCAGCGATGAGGCGCGATCGATTGTAATGGTTTGGTGTGCCTCTTCTCGTCTCGTTGAAATGGCCAGTGTTTTATTTCTGTAGGAGTGGTTGTTCCATTGGTGGTTCAAGTGTTCCCGACTCACAGGATGATTCCCTGTGGTCTGGCGGTAGATTTTTCCCCTCTGAAGTGGGCTGGATCCTTGCTTGCTTCTACAGATCGCAGCTGTATCGCCAAAACGAAGCTCCGCCTCAAAATCAAGTTCACCATGGAAACAGAAACAAACAAGCACTACCATTCCTAGATGTACTAATCTACAAGAGAACAGATGGCACACTAGGACACACCATATACCAGAAGAAAACACACACCAACCGCTACCTCAACGCCCAATCCCACCACCACCCAGCACAGATAAACTCCGTGGCTAAAACACTAATTACTAGAACCAAATGCCTGGCAGACAAGACACACATTAAGACTGAACTATGCACCCTGACTAAAATATTGACAGCCAATGGCTTCCACAAAAGCAAAATCACCAACTTGATCCACAAAAACACACTGAGACATAATAGAGACGCAGAAGATGAACAGACCTATGGAACAGCTGTCCTGCTCTACATAAGAGGCACTACAGACAAAATTAGTAAGATTCTATACAGACACCACATCAGTACTGCCTTCAAAACAGACAGAAAAATAGCAGCCATCCTCAGGAACCCCAAAGACAAAATTGACCTGGAAAACCAAGGCATATATAAAGTCCCCTGTGCATCATGCCCGGCCACATACATTGGACAGACCAATAGAAGAATAAGCACCCGCCTGGATGAACACAAAAATGCAGTCAAAAAGCTGGAACACACTTCCTCACTCGTCCAACACATGGAAGCCACAGGTCATAACATCAACTTCAATGGCACCAAAACCCTAGCCACCATAGAAAATCCCAGCCACAGAATCATCAGAGAAGCCATAGAGATTGAAAAAAGACCAGAAAGCATGAACAGAAGAGATGATTCCACCAGGCTGTCAATCATTTGGAAGCCTGCACTCACAAACAAAAAAATCTCCACACCACAAGCCAGGCAAACACCTGGGCACAAACAGATCCCCCCTGATACCTCCAGCTCAAACACACCCCAACCAGGCACCCAGATGAAACCCAGCTTCCTAACGAATGATAGCCGTCCATTTACCCGAAGCCAAGCTGCACTAAAGGCCTCCAATAAAGTAACACAATGTTGCCAGCCAATCAAGATACAAAAAGAGCCCCCCCCCCAAAAAAAAAGACAGAAGATATTAGTAGCAGAACACAGCAAACTCCAAGACCAATAAACACAGACCAAGACTCTCAACCAATCAAGAGGAAGAAAAAATCATTCTGACACAGCAATGGCTGCCCCAAATTTAAATCTGAAACCACTGTAAAAGTTTGACTCACAGACAAACACCATACAGAAGCCTGATGATGGCAGATGAGATTCTGCTGAAACGTTGCTACAACTTTAAAAGCACCACTATTATGACGTGGGAAAATACCCGAACAAAGCTGAATGCCAGACATGTAAGTACCCGCGAAAACTTAAGAAAATATATATATATATATATATATATAAAACCAAAGATATATACATACACACACACACACACACACACACACATGTATATATATTTCTTATATACATTTATACATATTAAATCTTTATATATTTACTTTTCCTTTATTACATCATCCACCAGCCTTAGTTTTAGTTTAATCACATGGTCTCAGACATCCCTTCTGCAAATCCTATTTCTCTTTTTCATTTTGACTCCTCCCTTTCTGTTCCCACCAATAATAAAATTTGTTCCAAATCATGTAATATTCTGATTCATCCTTGTATTTCATTTCTAATGTCATTTTATCCATTTCAGCGCATGTCAAAATCTTATTTGTCACTTCCTCTTCACTAGGAATTTCTCTAACCTTCCATTTCTGGACAAACACCATTCTTGCTGCTATGATAACATGGATTATTAAATAAGTCTCTTCTTTGCTATGATACTTTCACATAATTCCCAATTTTTTAAAAATCTGGTTTATAGTCTATTTTTAGTCCCATCATTTCCTCTAACCACATCCAAATCCCGTACCAAGATTGCTGTCCTTTTTTACAGGATCACCATTTATGGTAATATGTGCCCCGTTCTTGTGTGCACTTCCAGAAATTTGGTGACTGATCTTTGTAAATTTTAGCCAATCTTGCTGGTGGGAGATGCCACTGGTAAAACATCTTGTACAAGTTCTTCTTGTATGATGTGGCTAATGTTATTTTTTTATTCCGCTCCCATAATGTTTGCTATTGGTTCAAATTTATGTTATGCCCAAAGTCCAAATTTATGTTATGCCCATGCCACGATCATTTCCTTCACCTATTCCTCTTCCATTTTATATTCCAGTAAAAAATTATAAATTTTCTTCATTTGTTTATCTTCTGGTCCCAAGAGAATTTATCTAATACCATTTCCTGCCTATTAATCCCCCATTTTTCTTATCTTTTCCATATCTTGATTGAATCTGCAGGTAAGCCCACCATTCCATCAAGGAAGTCTCTTGTGTTATAATCTGGAACCACGTTGCCCACATAAAGAGATGTGTAAAAATTAAAAACTTTTTGGAAAGAAAAAAAGTCTCTTAATGACTTTCAATACTATCAACATAGTATCCTTCAATGAGAGAGAGATGAGAGAGAAAGAGATGAGAAACGGAGAGATGAGAAAGAGAGAGAGGGGGAGAAATAAAAATATAGAGAGATGAGAGAGAGAGAGGGAGAAAAAGAGAGAGAGACACACAGAGAGAAACCTGTTTAAAAGAAAATAGAAAAATGGCTCTTCGAATGTTTAAGGTTGCAGACCTCTGGGTTAGGCAAACACCATGGTCATTAAGTGAACCTTGTGATCATTAAGTAAACACTGTGGTTGTTAAACAAGCAGGTGGGCAAGATAAGGAGTGATCGGGTGGGGAGGGGAGGGGCAGGTGGGGAAGGGCAGGGCCAGACAGTGGTGTGATTTGCCGGTTCTGCAAACTGCATAGAATCGTAACAAACAGTTTGCCCAAAATGGTCCAAAGTGGTAGAATCCCTCCCCTGACAGGACACAAAGCTGAATTTCTCCGTGCCACGAAAGAGACTCTTGCTCTACCAGCAAAAGCAGCAGGGGAGAGAAAACAAGTCACCTGAGAACACATGGAATGGCTCCACGTGGTCTCCGGGTCAGCAGCTGCTTCTCTCCCCTGCTGCTCTTGCTAGGAAAGCGAGAGTCTCTTTCACAGAACAGTGAAATTTAGCTTTGGGTCCTGCAAGTAAATGTGTGTGTGTGTGTGTGTGCACGCACACGTGCGTGCATGCTTGCGCATTGCTGTCAAAACTCCCAAAACAGGTCAAGTAGCTCTGGGAAGTCAGTCATATATTAGAACACTTGCTAAGCAACTGGCCATTAACCACCACCACCACCACCCCCGCATGCCCCATTTTGGGCCTAGAAAGCCTCCCTGCACTTGCCTGGGAGCCAGAACCAGCTGCAAGTCCTGGGAGGGGCAGGGTGGGTGGGGTTTGGCCAGCTGGTCTTCGGAACTACCAGTTCACCAAACTGGATGTAAAATTAACATCCAGTAAGCCCGAACTGGCCCAAACCAGCTGAATCCCACCCTTGATTACAGGGGTGGGATTCAAATTTCTTAACAACCAGTTCTGTGGGCGTGGTTTAATTTGTAGGTGTGGCTTGGTAGTCATGTGACTGGCTGGGCATGGCTTGCTGACGGGCATGGCTAGGTGGTCATGTGATGGGGTGGGTGTGGCCCAGGTGGTCATATGACTGAGGTGAGCATAGCTAGGTGGCCATATGACTGGCAAACCAAATATAAGTGGTCCTCGCTTAACAGCCAATTGCTTAGCAAGTGTTCTAATTTATAACTGACCTCCCCAGAGCCACTTGACCTGTTTTTGGTGTTTTGACAGCCATACATTCACACACACACACACTGATGACCAGTTACAACATCCCATACAGTCTTGTGACTGAGGTTTTCTATGTTTTTTTTTTTCAGTTTCCAACAATTCCTTCTGGTTTCTGGTTAAAAATGCCCATTGGGGAAAATGGACTTGTTTAACAACCGGTGTTTGCTTAATGACCACAAGGTTCATTTAATGATCATTGTGTTTGCCTAACCCAGATGTCTGCAACCTTAAACACTCAAAAAGCCATTTTTTTCTTTTAAAAGGGTATCTCTGTCTTTCTTTCTTTCTCCCTCTCTATTTCTCATCTCTCTCTCTCTCTCTTTCTCTCTCTCTCTGTTTTTCATTTCTCTTTCTCTCTCTCATCTATAACTGCTAAGATTGGAGGCTGTATTTTTATAATCCTATTTCTTTGCAGTTTTTTTTTCCACGCACATTTGTGTATATGTATCTAATACTATCTTCCTTTCCACTATGTATTCAAAATGGGATGAAGGGAGGAGCAGGCCTTTCAACAAGTAAAGGACCTTTTAACTTCAGATGCAGTGCTCATCCAATATAATGAAACACTTCCTTTAACTGTGACTTGCTACGCCTCACCATTTGGAGTAGGAGCCATCCTGAGCCACATCCTACCAAATGGCACAGAGGCGCCTATTGCATGTTTTTCAAGAACTTTGTCAAAAACAGAAAGGAATTATAGTCACCTAGACAAGGAAGCCCTCGCCATTGTATCTGTAAAAGGTTCCACGAGTATGTGTATGGAAGACCATTTTCCATCATCACAGATCATAAACCATTACTTGGCATCTTGGCTGGCGACAAACCTACTCCACATATTCTATCCCCAAGAATGACACATTGGTCGGAGTTCCTAGCCACCTACAACTACCAATTGAGGCATCACCCGGGGAAAACCATTCCCCACACAGACGCTTTGAGCTGCTCTCCATTGCCAGAACTCCAAGATGACCCAGCTCCCACTCTATCAACACTGCAAATTGAGACACTTCCCTCACCGCCACTGACAGCTCAAGACATTGCATTGGAAACCAAAAAAGACTCATGCTTGGCACAAGTCCTTAGCTGGGTGGAGAGGGGATGGCCACAAATCAAACCCAACGAAACCTTTAAACCCTTCAAAAACAGACAGACAGAACTCTTCTCACAGAAGGGGTGCGTATTGTGGGGAGACCGAGTGGTTATACCACCAAAACTACAAAAAAAAAAAGTTCTACATTTACTACACAATGGGCACCTGGGCATCGTATGCATGAAAGCGCTGGCGAGGAGCTACGCTTGGTGGCCAGGTATGGATAAACAAATTGAAACCTGGGTCATCATCTGTAGCAAGTGCCAAGAGACACACTCAGCCCCACCAAAAGCCTCACCAGCCAAATGGGAAACGCCCAGGGGTCCCTGGTCACATATCCATATCGATTTTGCGGGACCTACAAAAGGGCATACCTTCCTAATAACAGTAGATGCATACTCGAACTGGCTCGAGGTTAACAAGATGAAGACTACCACCACAAATGCAGTCATCAAAAAACTGAACAGACTTTTCGCAACGCATGGCTTACCTGATGTCCTGGTATCCGACAATGGCCCTAAATTTACCGCCTTGGCTTTTGAACAATACTTAGCAGACTGGGGCATACAACACGCACTGACATCGCCAGATCACTCAGCAGCGAATGGTAGAGCTGAACGAATGGTTCAGTTCACAAAAAGAACTCTACAAAAAATGGAACAAGGTAACATCCACGATAAAGTCACCAGGATGCTCCTTCTCCAGCATATTACACCAAACACCACAATAAACAAAAGCCCAGCTGAGCTTCTGATGGCCAGAAAACTCTAGACCGCCTACACCCTGCATACACCCCAGAAAAACCCCTGGGCTCCAGCAGCAAACACCGTGCCTTCAAGATAGGAGACCCTGTATTCGCTAAGAACTTTTCAGGTGACCCTCTGTGGATCCCTGCCAAAATAACACAAATTACAGGCCCCTGCTCTTACCGGCTGGAAACCACAGATGGGAGAGTGTGGAAACATCACATCGACCAGCTGCGATCCAGGCTAACCACATCCCCCATCAGTGACCCTAACCATGACACCAGAGGGGGAAGGGAAACTGGGAATTCTGAAATTGAACCAACATCTGGCAGAGAAGAAAGAACCCCACAATCACCACGTCAAAGCCTACAGTACTCACCAGCTGATGAAGAGCCTTGGCAATCGATCGTCTCACCTAGTGGCAGCAACTGAATGGGTCCAGTGAATCCCGAGAGCACAAGCAGTAGCAGCGAAGGAGGTGTGCCAATCAGCCCGAGGTCACCTGAAGGGAGTCACAGCTATGGAACCGGCACACCGTTCCAGGCGAGCAGCCCGTCGGAACCCGAGACCGAGCAAAGACAATTCAAACAGCGCAAGTCAGGTAGACAGGTGCAAAGACCCGCCTACCTGCGAGACTATGTAACCCTACCCCTTAGATGGAACCTAGAGGGGAGGGGTGTTCCAGACTAGCAGGCTTGAAAGCCTGCAAAGCGGATTGGTCCACTAACAGCGGGTTGTGATTGGTCACTCCAGACTGATCCAATTGGCTGTTAAATGGGCTGCCGCGATTGGGCGAACCAAGTGTGGCAAGCTCAAACCTCTGTCATTGGCCGTATAGCCGCAGCCAGCTCTATAAAAGGGGCTGCTGCAGCTAGGAGCATTTGCTCAGATCGGAAGTCACTAATAAAGTGCTGTAGTCACTTTCTGAGTCTCGTCTCCATTCTTGGACCCATCCTTCCAGACATAACATTATCCTATCTTCTTTCCTTCCCAATCCCATTTTTTCCTTCCCCACACCCCATTTTGTATTGGCTTCCCGGCCAAGTTCTTACCAGGTCTGATCCTGTTTAGCTTTCTAAAATCAGCCAACGGAAATAAATACCAAACTAAACTGCCCAATAATTTAGCTACCTTCACTATCTTGCACCTGATTTCAATGTAAACAGCCTATCTGTAATATTGCTAAATTTTGCTAGGCATCTGCTGCATGTTATTCTCTCTTCCATGATAATCTAGTCAAGAGGTCCGCAAACTTGGCAACTTTAAGACTTGCTGACTTCAACTCCCAGAATTCTACAGCCAGCTATGTCCACAAGTCTTAAAGTTGTCAACTTTGGAGACCCATGGCATAGATCAACCACATGTACATGAAGTACCTACAAAGCACTTCCACACCATGCAAATGGGTTACAAAGACAAAATGATGAAAAATGGGAGACACTGATTACAGCATAGACAAAAAAAATCATATGTAATTATTGGGTGGGGGATGATAGCAAAAAAGTAATATAAACCACTCATGGTTAGAAATTGCTTGCTTGAGTCCCAGCACTTTAGGATTTTGCAGTCCATCGACAGCCGTGCAAACCCATCCAGTCCCTTAGAATTATCCATTCACTCTAGACACACATACACTCATGCCCCTTATCCTTGCACAAAGGCATCAAGCTCCGAGGGAAGTTCACCTGTTTGCAGCCCAGATAAACTGAAAGCCCTGCAGGGGATGGGGGATGCAGCATCAGCGAGGCGGTGATGGTGATTCCGGTGGCATAGGGGCTTCCAGGCTCGTTCCCCCACTGCATCCATGCGGCTGCACACATGATGCATCAGGGCTTCCAGGCTCTGCTCACCGCAGCCACTGTCAGCTGTCCTGGAGTTGATTAAGGGTTTCCTTGCTGACACGGCCCTCTGGCCGGGGAGAGGAGAGAACGTTCTCCTCTCCTCTCACTGGCAAGCATGGCCCCAACCCCATGGTTGCTTTTCTATGGCCAGCGGGGGAAGGAGAACACTCTCTCCTCTCCCTGGCAAGCATGGCCCCAGTCCCGTGGCGGTTTTTCCATGGCCAGCGGGGGTAGGAGAATGCACTCTCCTCATCCTGGCAAGCAAGGCCCCAGCCCTGTTGTGGTTTTTCCGTGGCCAGCGGGGGCAGGAGAACGCTCTCTCCTATCCCTGGCAAGCACAGCCCCAGGCCAGGCAAGCACGGGGATGGGGTGGGGTGTTGGGAGACAGCGCAGCAACCTAGGCTGGCCCGGGTCAGGTGTTGACTCGACGGGGGCTTGCTTGTAGGCTCACTCACCCAGGGAGATCAGGGCCACAGTGGAAATGGAAGATAGACTTGAAAGGAAAGCTAAACGCAATGAAAAGCTTTTGGTGATATCAGTAGCAAATTGAAGAAGGAAGACACGGGGCTACTGTCAGAACACTGTGTTAATTATGTTAAACATTTACAGTAGAAGGCTACAAATACAGAGTTACTTTTCTCCCATTGTTTTTTTTTTCCACATAAGTTAGAAGAGAAGCAACTACACAATTACTTTCAGACAGTTTAGTTCTTGTTTTCTCCCTTGCATTTAGTGTAAGATTTCTTAGAAAATAATATTCTTAACTTAGACCTGTACAATTCTATAAAGAAAAATTTTGTTCAACTTGCCAATACATAGTTTATTTTCAGTTATCTTCCATTATAAAATCAATGATTCTCCATGTGATATGCAGCTACATTTCCATTCAAAGTATTATCAATTATAACATTTCCATAAACATTGTTTACATCAAGGATCTTCAAACTTGGCAAATATAAGACTTGTGGATTTCAACTCCCAGACTTCCTGAGCTAACATGACTGGAGGAGGAATTCTGGGAGTTGAAGTCCACAAGTCTTAAACTTGCCAAGTTTTAACATCCCTGGTTTACATTCTTGTATTTGTTTTGTTGTCCAAAGGTAAAAGTGAGAAGTTAAAGCTTGTTAACTTCACCTCGCACTTTCATAGGAACTGATATTTCCAATACTTCTAAGTTTAATGCTGACAAGTTTATAAGATAGGTTTTCCTGTTTCATACCTTCAGCGGTTCAAGGAAGATGACACAGATGTACTACTGTTAAACCACAAACCACTAACTGTTTTAAAGTCTTACTTAAGAAAAACTAGGAAAAAACAGTTGCATTATGGAGAGTGGCAGTGGTCACCAATCACATTGCCATTATTGAACAATATTGGCCAGGAAAAGAAAAACAATTTCAGCAATTACAACACATGGATATATGGATTCCATGTGCAGCTTTCTTTGATGAGGATTTCTTTAGCCTGCTCATTTGATCTGGCAGGATTGGTGCAGTTCTGATTCCATCAGTTATAACACTGTCACCTATTGGGGTCCCAGAAACACTTCTTCTTTATAGCAGCATTTAACAGTTAGTTAACAATTTGTAATTCACCTAGAGTCACTGGAAGCTAGGTAGCATATAATCTGACTCTATTCTTACCATGGCATTGAAACTGCTGAAGGTGTTATTTGCATAGCCATAGTTTCACATTATAAGGGATATCTAAGAGACATAGCCTACTACTGCTGAGATGACTTGTGTCCCTTACACGTCCTTTAACATGTGAAACTAATAAAAACCCACTATTGAGGGTCCTGCTAGCCTATGACTTCCATGAAACCTATCCAGTGGGTCCTTTGCCTGTTCTTCTCCAACCTTTGGCTGGAACTAAGCTTCTCTGGCATCTTGACTCCAAAGGCCTTCTTTCACTAATTCTCAGCTATGAGGAGCACTTCAGCAGCCCTGTAAAAAAAACATGGACTCTTATGGCTGCAGATATATCTCCACTTATTTGCTTGCTTTTTTTCCTTCCTTCCTCCCTCCCTCCCTCCCTTCCTTCCTTCTTACTTACTTACTTTTTCTTTCTTTGTTTTCCTCATGTTATTCTCTCTTCTAGCACATTAAATTCTAGCTCTTTTACTGATATTCTACTATTAGTTTCCCCTGTATTTCCCCTAAGAGCCATGGTAGCACAGTGGTTAGAGTGCAGTACTGCAGGCTTCTTCTGCTGATTTCCAGCAACTTGCAATTTGGCAGTTTGAATCTCACCAGGCTCAATGTTGACTCAGCCTTCCATCCTACTGAGGTGGGTAGGTGAGTACTCATCTCTAATGATCTAAGTGCTAGAGCCCACTGTAACTACATAGCCAAAAAGGCATTAAGAGTTGTTAGCCTAATCCTACGTAGCTTTTTCTCTGGTAATATCACACTACCAACTAGAGCATACAAAACATTTGCTAGACCAATACTCGAATACAGCTCATCAGTCTGGAACCCACATTATGTATCTGATATTAGCACAGTTGAGAAAGTCCAGAAATATTTCACAAGAAGAGTTCTCCACTCTTCTACTCACTCTTCTACTCACTACTCTACCTTATGCCACCAGCCTTGAAATTCGAGACCTAGAAAACCTTGAATTACACCATCTTCGGTCTGATCTAAGTATGGTATATAAAATCATACATTGCAATGTCCTACCTGTCAATGAATACTTCAACTTCAACCATAACCACACAAGAGCACACAATAGATATAAACTCAAGGTTAACCGCACCAAACTTGATTGCAGGAAATACGACTTCAGCAACAGAGTGGTCAATGTCTGGAATACTCTACCTGACTCTGTGGTTTCTTCCCCAAACCACAAAAACTTTAACCTTAGACTGTCTACTATTGACCTCACCCCTTTCCTAAGAGGTCTGTAGGGGGCGTGCATAAGCGTACCAACATGCCTGCCATCCCTGTCCTATTGTTTCTTTTATTTTTCTTATATGTTCCCATTTCATGTATTCATAACTATGCATATACTTATAACTATTATCTTGTAAGCAATTGACAAATCAAATAAATAAATAAATAAAATAAAATACATTTTGCAATGAGTACTTAAAAGTTCTTTTCTTTGAGTTCCAGGAAAGAAATAGCTGAGGGTTTTTCTTAATTATTATATTATTGAAAAGGTTACAGAAAAGTCTCTCCCTGTTCTGTCAATAGTGCATTTCTATCAAAGCTGTTATATGAATAGAATAGAGGAGAAGGAAAGGAAGAGAAAGGAAAGGAAAGGAAAGGAAAGGAAAGGAAAGGAAGGGGAAAGAAGAGAAAGAGGAGAGGAGAAGAAAAGAAAAGAGAAGGAAAGGGTTTAAGTTTAATGCATATTTTTACAATGCTTACTGTTTTAAAACAACAAAAAGTGTCTCACATTCACCATTAAGATTCTTTTAGAACTTGGGTTTCCGGTTCCGCGCGGCTTCGGGGCAGCAGGAATTCGCGACAGCTCGCGATTCCTGCTGTGCTAGCCGTCGAGGTTCTCCCGATCCAGATGGGTCAGGGGGATGTGGCTGTCTTGTAGGGACAGCTGAAGAGAGAGGGGAGTTGGATAGGGAGGTGGGGGTGTCGCAGACCCCCCCTCCCTCCGGAAAAACCCCTTTTTCCCAAGGCAGTGTAGCGGTGGTCAGCAATGGCCGCCACGAAGAAGCTGGCAACCGGGTAAGATTTGTGCTGGAGGAAGTGTGAAGAAGTGAAAGTTTTGTCTGAGCCGGGTCAAGCGACAACGTTTAAATGCCTGGAACTGAGCTGTTTGGATTGCTGGAGGATACATTGTATCCCTAAGAAGAGTGAAAGCGGCGGAGAAGCTTTTAAAGGGATTTTTTTTTTATTTTTTTTTTCTTTACTCTCCCACCCCATGGAAATAGCAGAAATATTTGGATATATTGGACATTGAAAGTGAATTGCTTTGAGAGTTGAAGCTAAGAGACAAAAGGATTTTTGGACATTGGAAAATTTAAAAGATTGGAAAATCCTTGTTGGAGGTATGGATTTTTGATTATTTAAAATTGACATTGCAAGTGGGAAGGGAGAGGAAAAAAAAAATTGGTGCAGAAGCTGAAAAAGGAGGAGATTGCCTAGAATCCCAAAGAAAGACATATGGTAATTGGACCTCTTTGATTAAAAATTAACCCCAGAAAAAGAGAAGAAGGAAGAAAAGAATTAACTTTTGGAACTTTTTTTTTAATTATCTTTGATTAAAAATACTTGTGGTTGTTTTGGAGAAAGCTTTTCTTTTTATAATGGCATCGCTTGTGGATGAAATAAAGACTGAATATCAAAAATATAAAAAAGAAGATACTTTGGGCGCTTTGTTTCAATTTTTGGAAATGGCGTTATGTACTCATGAAAAGTTGATTGCGCAGCGGAAGGACTGGGACAAGGAAGAGGAGGAAGAAGAAGCCATCTTTGATGAACAATGGGTCCCTCCCGGGGAGGAGGAGGAAGAGAATAAGAAAAAGGGGATTTTAAGAATTATAAAAGCAACCAAAAGAGAGAAAAATGAGTGAAAAGGTGGAGGCAAGGTTAGAAAGCAAAGGAAAAGGAGTAAGAAAAGTGAGGGGAAAAAACAAAGGGGTAAAAAGGGCAAGGAGAAGAATAAGCAAGAGAGAAAGGGGGGGAGGAGAAGCCTTAATGGGGGGAAGCAAGATTTAAAGAAAAAAAGTTTATTTAGAGATAATGGGTGAATTTAATTTAGAATAAAAGAGGGATTCTGGAGGGTACATAAGTTTGTGTTTTTTATATGTGTACTTAGAGTATAAAATTCATTATGTAATCTTAGAATTTTTTAAACAGAATCCCAAGAAAAATTGCTATACGAAGTATTTTTAAGTTAGGGTAATGAGTTATAGATGTTACTCCAATTGATGTATAGGAGAAGTATAGTAAAAGAAAAAAGATGAATGGATAATTGGAAATAGAACAGACAAAGAATGTTGTTGAAAATGGTAATAAGATATGGAAGGATATATATATATATATATATTTTATTTTTATTTTTTTTTTGGATTTTGTATATTGATAAAAGGCAATAAAATTTTAATTAATGAGAAATAATTTGGATGAAAAGGAGAAGTAGGGATAAGATATGAAGTTAATATTACATGAAGTATCGATATTATAATTTGGAATTGTTATGCTCTATTGGTCTTCTATTATTATTTTTTCTTAGAAAAGAATTTATAAGCTGTTATGCCTGGATTCTTTATGCATTGTTTTTATAAAATTGATGGAAATGGTTTATATATATATATATAAAAAAGAAAATGATAAGAAGATATGGAAGGATATATGGGATGAATATGATGTTTGAATTTGTGTTTGTGTGAAGAGTTTTAACCCGGGAACAGACGACCTTCAGAAAAGATATTTTAGTTTTGTTTATGTTTAGTGTTTTGTATGTTTGTGTATTGTGTTTTTTGTAAAACTAATAAAATTTGTTTTGTTTTTTTTTAAAAAAAAGAATTAATAAAACCTTGGAGGAATGCT
Source organism: Hydrophis major (assembly GCA_033807585.1). Taxonomy (NCBI): domain Eukaryota; kingdom Metazoa; phylum Chordata; class Lepidosauria; order Squamata; family Elapidae; genus Hydrophis; species Hydrophis major. The sequence continues at coordinate 400,665,027 of CM066328.1, forward strand.
AGATGAGAATAATTGTAAACAAGCCAGAAAGAAATGAATATGATGACGATAAAATGGATAAATATAGAAAAGAAATGAAATTGAATAAGAGTAAAGAGAAATGAGAAATTTGCTGAAAGATATTTATGTGTCCATATGGAAATGGGATAAATTAGAATTATGTTGTATAAAAATAATGTTTTATTTGACTTAAAAAAATTTATAATGTTAAGAGGTTTTATGTGCTTAATGGTTAATGATGTGTTGTTTGTCTTTAAAATTAATAAAATTTGTTTAAAAAAAAAAAAAGATTCTTTTAGAACTTGGAGGGAATTGTTTTTCTTTAACTCCCTCAGCATTTGATTCTAAAGTCTATCTGCTCATATTTTAAGAAATATACTTTTGAATGCTGGTTGGTGGTTCCTTTCTATATCGGGGTGGAATTTAGTTTTCTTAATAACCAGTTCTGTGGGAATGGCTTAGTTGGTGGGTGTGGCTTCATCATGTGAGTGGGTGGGCATGGCCAACTCAACATCACTCATGTCAAGGAGTGCTTCTCCTCACCTGGCCTCTCATGACTGTGCAGATGCTGCAATGGTCAAAGGTGTGAAAAATGGTCATGTCACTTTTTTCAGTGCCATTGGATCTTTGAATGATCACTAAATGAACTGTTGTAAGTCAAGGATTACCTGTACAAAAATACAAAAAGTTTTCTTGCTTGCAAAAAGCTGCCCTAAATACCAATCATTAGATTAAAAATACCTGCAAGCCAGAGTTACAAATCAGGCAGGTTGCCAGAGCACCTTGAGGAATTAAAATAGTTAAAATGCAGTGATAACTATCAAGCAGCCATCTCTTTCTCATAAAGTGAAACCCTTTAGCAGAGAGGTCATTTAAGCTCTCCAGAAAAAGCATACCCAGGAAAAGCAATCCTTAGATCCATTTGCACTACTTAAAGATACTAGCTGGTCTCACTCCCCTCACAAGATATCCTAAGGAAATCATCCAGATTTAAGGAAAGGTCATATGCCCCCCAGAAAGGCAGTAAAAAAAATCAATGCCAAGCTTGCATCCTGCCTCTTGGAAGTATCCCCCCAAAAGACAGTGCCAGATAATACTAAAGCAGTGAGGATGACCCCCTCCCCAGATAGAAAAAGAAACCATGAGGCAAGAAAAAATTCAAACACAATACAAATTATTAAATCACAACAGTAGCTATTGCTTGTTGAAGCTGAATAAGGAAAATTATCCCATCAATAAACACAGGATTAAACATCACCAAGCACAGAATTAACCTTCACCAAAAACCAGTTTTAGATCAAAACTAAGAAGGGGTATGTAAACTCATGTTTGAATGTCAATCTTTCTATCTAGCCAAGAAGCTTTGCTGAATATTACTCATCTTGGTTCCCTGTCACTAAAAGCTTTGCTTCATTATTCAATTATTTCTTCAATGTGCTGAAGTATTTCCTCCCAACAGCAGTGTAAAAATCTTAAAACAACCCTTCCCCTTTAAGAAAGCCTCAGAAACGCCAGAGACAGGAAGTCTAGGCTGTCTGCCAAGAATGTAATAAGGGTGGGAAAAAACGAAAGGAGATTGCTTCTAACTACCAGTTCTCCGAACTGCTTAGAAAGTTAACTAGGGGTTCTATAGAACTGGATAGAACCAATAGAATCCCACCCCTGTTCTATATGCTAGAGATATAATAAATGCCAAGGAACTTCACTGTTTGTGCAATGGACACATTCATTGTTAGTTCTTTTTTTAGTTTGACTGTCAACTTGTAAAACATTCCTACACTTGTTTCCAAGTTGCCATAAGAAAGTGGGGGGGGGGAGACTGGGACTAGAGAAGCATCCAGCAAATGAACTTAGAAGCACATTCCAACGTTATTTTTAAAAAGATTGTAGCTAAGCTACTGAAGCTTTTGCCTTGTGAAAAACTATAATTGGAGAACATGATGGATGATACCTCGCCCATGTACATGCTTAGGATATTAAGAACAAGGACGACCAGATTTAAGAACAGTTTTTATCCAAGTGCAGTTTTGAGTTTGAATGCAGGGTCATAAGATTTATGTGGAAGTGAATGGCTGAGAGTAATGGGGTTTTACATTTTTAAATTGCATAGAGATTATTGTATGGTCGGTTATGTTTAGTTTTAATTTATTTATTTTTTTCTTTTAGTGGTGTTTGTCCAGTTTTACTTGTGGAAGAGCACCTCATTTCACTGCATCCTCTTGTGAGTGTAATGACAAATAAACTCTTAATTGGATAAACTGATTTATGGCGGGAGGGAGGCAGGTGACTGTAATTACGTATGCCAGAATCAGCTTCATACAGATCATGCCAGTATGTCACTCCTAATGAATTCTTTGAAGTTTTTTAAAGTTTGGCTCAAGGGTCATGATTTGATAAGGGCAATCACCGGAATCCTGACATTGACATTAATACTATGGTGAATAAAGTTCATGGGAAAATATGATTTTAAACTATTAATAGAGTGCTAAATATTGAAAATATTAAAAATATTTTATCACTAGATTTTTTTAAAAAAAGGAAAATTTTGTCACATACAAAGTATTTTTTATTTTTATTTATTTTATTTGTTTGTCAAACATGTACAAGATAACAAGTATAAGCATAAACATAAACAAGAACAAAGGAAGTAAAGACAGATAAATGGGAATAGTAAGACAGGGATGGTAGGCACGCTGGTGTGCTTATGCATGCCCCCTTTAAGGACCGCTTAAGAATGGGATGAGGTCCACAGTAGACAGTTTGAGATTGAAGCTGTGAGCGTTTGAGGCTGTAACAATGGAGTTGGGTAGAGCATTCCAGGCATTGACCTCTCTGTTGCTGAAGTCATATTTTCTGCAATCGAGTTTGAAGCAGTTTACCTTGATTTTGTATCAATTGTTTGCCTTTGTATTATTGTGGTTGAAGCTGAAGAAGGCAAGACATTGTAGCAGACAATTTTGTGTACTATGCTTAGATCAGACCTCAGGTGGCACAGTTTCAGATTGTTCAAGCTCAAAATTTCAAGCTTGGAGGCATAGGGAATTCTATTGTGAGTAGAGGAGTGTAGTACTCTTCTCAAGAAATACCTCTGAACCCGTTCAATTGTGTTAATGTCCGATATACAGTGTGGGTTCCAGGCAGATGAGCTGTATTCAAGAATTGGTCTGGCAAAGGTTTTGTATGCCCTAGTTAGCAATTCAATGTTACCGGAGAAGAAGCTTCACAAAATAAGGTTAACAACTCTTAATGCCTTTTTGGCAATGCTGTTACAGTGAGCTCTGGGGTTTAGATCATTTGAGGAGAATACTCCTAGGTCCTTGACAGAGTGAGGGTCATCTATGAGATCATTTCTGCCCAACTTGTATTTTGTGTTCTGATTTTTATTGCCAATGTGTAGGACAGAGAATTTATTAGTTGAAATTTGGAATTGCCAATTAAGTGACCATTCTGACACATAGTCAATGTCACTTTGTAGGGCAGCAGCATTGTCAGTGGTGTTAAATAATTTTACATCATCGGTGAAGGGAATGGAGCTGCTTTTAATATGATCTCATAAGGTGTTGATGTAAAGCAGAAAGAGTGTGGGTCCTAAAACGCTGCCTTGGGGACACTGCTGTTAATTGGTGTCAGATTTGATAGGGTCTTCCCTATTTTGACTATTTGTTGCCTGTTTGACAGGAATGCAGCTATCCACTTATGCAAGGATCCAGAGATGCCATAAGAGCTTAGTTTCAACAGTGGTTTGTCATGTACCACTGAATCAAAGGCTTTGCAGAAGTGTATGTAAAGACTTCTTAATAAAAATGAACTTTCTTCTTGCCTTCAGGAAGATCAACATTTTTCTTTACTAGGAAGCTTAGAGTGCAACTGCCATCTATTGCAATCTTACAGTATCTACTCATAAATCATTTCCATTGAATAGAAATACTTGTTTTAATGTAAGTGTCTGCAGTTGTTTAGGCAGTTATAAGATGTAAGGAGTGACCCAGAGAACATCGTGGGTTTAGGGCAATTATATATGATGGTTGCTCATGTTCAAAGAAGACACTCTGTTGTGTATGTCATCTGTGGACACAGAAGTGGCTCTGCCATCCCAGTCTAGTCCAGCAGTCCAGAATAATTGGGCCACCAGAATTCCATTGTTGTAGTATATGTAAGTGTTATTCTGTTATCCTGTTTATGGTTTTTTATCAGTTTTCATCAGCACATTTCTTTAAAACAAGTGGAGACTTCATAACACAAGGCTTACCAGTGAGTTCTGCCAGCAGCTACAGCTTCTAGTTCCCTAGGCTGAATGGTATAGTGGCACAGAGTTTCTTTCACAGTGTTTTCATAGCACTTGCATGATTGATCTTGAGGTCTCTTCCCAGACTCAAATACAGTATAGAGCAACTAGAGAGGCATATGGTAGTTATCTATTCTACTGATGTGTCCCTATCTTATCTGGCCTCTGAAAATTAGGAAGTCAATGTTGGTGGACTTTGCATTATCCAAGACCTCCAAGTTGGAGACACAATCTGGCCAACAAATGCCAAGGATAGAACAAAGACTGCACATGTTCGATTTTTTTTCCAGTTGCTTGATGTGCCTTTGATACAGCATCCAGGACTCACATCCACTGTGGAGGGAAGGAATAAGCAGAGCTTGTAAACTTTTAGCTTTGTGAAAACACATGATTGAGCAATCTAGTATGTAGCCATCCCAGTGCTTGGTTGACATTGCTGATTCTGAAATTGATGTTTTTGTCCAAAGACCTTTCCCTCAAGATGAGGCTTCTTAAGTATTTGAAGCTGTTTCATTTGTCAGCTGGATGTCATCAACAATGATTTTATAATCTATGGGCTTAGTATTTTCACTCAGCTAGTAAAGTACTTCAGTCATATCAGATTGATAATCAGACTAAAGAGCATAAATGCATCTGAAAAAAAATTAAAATATTTTTTCAGTGCAAACTGAAAGGAAAAAACAGCAACAACTAGTGAAACTCATGTATTTGTCTGCCCCAAATGCTTCTGTCAACTATAAAATGTGTATACCATTGTTTCTTTAACTTGTTCTTCCTCTAATTTAATTTCCAACAAATAACTATATAATTTTTTAATCACTTTTTCATCAGTACTTGTCAAAATCCTATCTAAGTCAGTCAATTTATCATAAAATCCTTCTATTTTAGAATCTTTAAGATACCTTGCATGTATTTGCGCATATGAAAACCAATTCATCTTTATGCCTTGTTCTTCTAAATTTTGCATCGTTTTAAGTTCACCCTTTTCATCCAATATTTCCTCATATCGAACTGTTTGTTCCTTCTTATAAGTTATAGGATACAAAAAAGCTTCAATAGTTGATAACCAAACTGGAATTTTCAAATAACATTGTTTCTGAATTTTCTCCCAGTTCAACCATAACGATTCCCGTATATAATGCCTTCTGAAATAACCCTGTGATTTAGTTCCCTTATACCATAAAAAAGCATGCCAACCCAATAATAAATCATGACCTTCTAATGTCAACAATCTAGTCTTTCTTAACATTATCCATTCTTTAACCCACATTAAGTCTGCAGCTTGATAATACAACTCCCAATTAGGAAGGCCAAATCCTCCTCTAATTCTAGCATCCTGTAAAAGTTTCAATTTTATTCTCGCTTTCTTGCTTTGCCATATATACTTCAACACAATTTTATTTGATCCTTACTTAACCTAATTGGTATTGTTTGAAACAAATATAAAATTCTGGGTAAAATATTCATCTTGATTGTTGAAATTCTACCTATCAATGACAATTGTAGGTTTTCCCATTTTTTCAAGTCGGATGCTATCTGCTGTTTAAGCTTAATATAATTATTCTCTTTCAATGTAGTACACCTTGACATCAAATATATCCCCAAATATTTAACTTTATTCGTAACTTGAATTTTCAATAAATCTGCCAGCTCTTCTCTTTGCCTTAATAACATGTTCTTTGTCAAAATCTTTGTTTTATCTTTATTTATTTTTAAACCAGCCATCTCACCATACGTCTCTATCTTTTCCAATAGTTTTAAAGCTGTCTCTAAAGGGTCTTCCAAAATAAAGACCAAATCATCCGCAAAGGCTTGCAATTTGAATTCCTCCTTTTTGACTTTCATTCCTTTTATGTTTATATCCTCTCTAATATTTCTATTTAAGACTTCCAAGGTCAATACAAATAACAAAGGAGATAATGGACATCCTTGTCTTGTACCTTTTTTAATATTATGCTTATAATATACGGCTTCTATTGCTTGTATAAATTTTCTAGCAAAGCCCATCTGTTCCAATAGTAATAACATAAATCTCCAATTCACATTATCAAATGCCTTTTGGGCATCTAAGAATATCAAAGCCATTTGTTTTTCCGAGTGCGCCTCATAATATTCCAATGTGTCCAGGATTACCCTCATATTGTCTTTAATCTGTCTCTTTGGTAAAAATCCATTCTGATCAGAGTGAATAAAGTTATTTAGGTATTTTTTAAGCCTTTCTGCCAAGATTGAAGCAAAGATTTTATAGTCTGCATTCAATAAAGAAATAGGTCTATAGTTCTTAATTTGTAATGGGTCAACCCCTTCTTTTGGAATAAGTGTAATATAAGCTTCTGACCATGTTTCAGGCATTTTCTTATTTATCATAACTTCATTCATGACTTCTAACAGTGGAATGCTCAACGATTCTTGTAGTGTTTTATAAAATTCTGCCAGGAAACCATCTGGTCCTGGTGCTTTTCCATTGTTCTGTCTGTTAAGTGCTTCAGTTAATTCCATCATTGTTATAGCACTTTCTAACATTTTCCATTTAAAGTTAAAGAAACAATGATTGCTTGGGGGAAGAATTTTGGATATGGGATTGATTTAGAGAAATGGCAAAAACTGTGGTCACAAAATTATAAAATGACAATGTCAACAGCATATAAAGAAAATTTGTATAAGATGTTTTACAGGTGGCACTTTCCCCCGACAAGAATAGCAAGAATGTTCAAGAATAAATCTGAAAAATGCTGGAAATGTCATCAGATACCTGGCTCATATTACCATATGTGGTGGACTTGTGAGGAGGCCAGGAAATATTGGACTAGAATTCGCATATGGCTGGAAAAAATGATAAAGAAATACATAGATTTGAAACCAGAGATTTTTTTATTGGGAATCGTACCTGATATATATAATAAAAATTTAAAATATTTGATTGTAAATGTATTAACAGCAGCTAGGATTGTATTTGCTAAACATTGGAAGAGTGAGAAAATACCAATAGAGGAAGAAATTATTAAGAAAATATTGGAATGTGCTGAAATGAGTAGATTGACATTTGAAATTAGAGAAGAAGATAAAAAATTTTATGAAGTTTGGTATCTTTTTTATCAATGCTTAGATAATACAATATGATAATAGAATATTTAGAAATTTAGGAAATAATGAATATATAATTTTTCTTGGTTTTGATAATTCTTTAGAATATTTTATTATGATAGATTTGATATGATTTCATGATTTGTCATAAAATAATTTAACCTAATTATAGTTATCTTGCTTAAGTATGAATTAGTAAAATTATAGTCAAATGATTGTTCAATAATGATATTGGGATATTTTATTGATGATTGATATGTGAGTTATTATGTAATATAATTATTCTGAGGACTATGAAATGGATGCACAAAAGGGAGTGGTAAACCAACCGATACACTGTAAATTTATGAAGAATGTTTAAATTTTTTATTTTTATTTTTTATTTTTTTTATGTCATGTTTTATGTCTTATATGTTTTTTGTCTGTTGTTAAAATCAATAAAACTTTTACAAAAAAAAAAAACGTGTATACCAAATGTTGGAGTGTTATTAAATGGAGTAACTGCCAGAACCCTGACAGCTTCATTACTCTAACTTTATTTCAATCTTACAAAAACATTTACAAAAAGAGTTTCATATTTAAAAAGCCCTTTCAATGCACCTATAAAAAATACAATCAATAAAGTCAAAATAACCTGTATGTATATAATTATATCTAACGTGTGCTAAAAATGAACCATTTATGATTTGCTGTTTTCACATGCTAAGATAGAGCTGGAGTCACCAAGCCCAGCCTGGAATTGCTTAAAATGGCCAATTTGATGGGCACAATCGTAATTGTCTGACATTATTATATATTTTCTTTTCTCAAAAATTATTGGAAGAAAGGTTTCAAGAAAGCTCCAAGATTTGCAGGTTGGTTCAGTGAAATATTTCTGGCTTTCTATGAGCAGGATCCATGGAACATTTGGAAATGATATCATGTCCATTTTGTTTCAATTATGGGAATAGTGAGTTGGCCCCCATGACTCCCTCCAGTGGAGGTCTTTTTGCCCTTCCCACACAATCACTATTGAGCTCTTCCAGTGAATTCTGACTCAGAGAAATATGGTATCACTAGGTCACCGCAACAGAAGGTTCCATGCCTCACCAATGTGAAAGATTTGCATTTCTAAGATTCAGAAAGAGGGGCAATTACTGGTGCTCGCTGAGATCAGTGCCTACTCAGTCTTAGTCTAAAATTGACTCTGTAGTTTCCAACCTCCTGGAACACTATCACCAACCACTTTTCCAGCAAAATTTCTCCTAGTGTACAATCACTGGGTAGTATACTAGAATAAAATGAGAAATGAAAACTCCAGTGAAGCACACTCCAGTGAAGCACACAAAGAAAACACAAGCTGTGTCCCTCCTGTTTCATCCTGGAGCCTCAGTCATCATCAATGCAGGCCCACTGATCTTCAGGCTGACCTGGTTTTCCTAACAGAAGATTGACTTGAAGGCATGGCAGATGAAGAGGGAAAGCCTAGTTTGAAAGGTCCAGACTCTCCCTCAAGCTGAAGGAGAAGAGCCCTTGAAACTAATGCCAAGAAATGGGGGAGATGGGAAGCCCCATCATATACTTGACTATTCCCATTTCCAGCAATCAACTGACTATGCTATCCTCTGAATGGTTGTGAAGGTGGTCAAGATTAATCCCATGGCAAGAATGCAATGACTGGTTGACTGTGTAATAAGGGAAATACCAGGTTACTTAAAAACAAATTTTAAGTTCCCTCAGATATAAGTGGAGATGGGATGAAGACCATCTCCTCAACTCATAGAGGAAAGTTTATGGATGCAATTGCTAATTACTTCATAAGAACATGTTAATCAGACTCAAATCAGCACTTGCAGCAGGAGCTTTCAAAATACAATACAAAACTCAAATATTTGATCCAAATTCATTAAATTGTTTAATTACAATGTTGTTTCACTGCTTGCGGTTACATAACAGTTTGCAACATCCTCCATTAATATCACAATTGCTGAATATTCCACACTAGAGAGACAATGTTCATGTCACACTACAGAGGCAAGCTTCTGGCAATAACCTCCCAGAATTTCACAAGCGCTTGTCGTTGGTGGTTTCACTGCAGAAAAGAAACAGAAAATATTACTGATGTGACTTTGTCTTGTCCAAAATAATGGATAGAGGTATAGACAAGAGATTGGGGGCCACAATTTCAGATTTTATTGTGAATCTAGTAAATTAATTTCTTATTGTTTCTATTGTCCAATTGCTAAAAATGTAACAAGCTATGCATAGTCACATTGAGGTTCTGTTTCAATCTCTCTTGATCAAAAAAAAAAAAAAAATCAGCTACCAGTACCCAACAACAGTACCTATATATCTCAGTGAAGCCTTCAGGCAGAACACATCTTGTAAGAAATTTGGGAATTGAGGAAATGACTGTTAGCTCATAACCTTTATAATGTGGACCCCAGCCATGCCATTATTCTTTAGTTAACAAGTCATTCCCAGCCTATTGTACCAAACCTCATTCACCTCCAATTTGTTTTCACAAACTTCAGTTCAGAAACACTTTCAGCAGCTTTGTGCTTTCAACTGAATGAAGGTGAAATGTGAGTTGATAAAAGCGTTGAGAAAGCTAAAAATGGTGTTGTCTAATAATTGTTGACCTGAAAGTCGGAAGTCATTCTATTTCATAACTAGCACTTTTTTCTTTCTATTTTTTCTTGCACTTCCTGAATTTCTTCTTTTCTTTTTCTTTAAATTTGTCTTTTACTTTATGTAGGACCCTCAATAAATATAAATTTTAACAAATGGAACCTTTGAAAAGCTTATCATGGTTCAAGTAAGCATATATGAAGCTTAATAATAAAGAAGTTAGATCCTTTTTCTTAAATTGTTAATGTGGCTTCTTAATTAGGCTTTCCAGATATGAGCAATAAAACTCCAGATGAGCAATAGCTGATAGCAAATAGAGAAAATACTTATGATCTTGCAAGCAACTAATACTTATGCAGAGTTTTGCAGCAGAAAAATACAATGCCCACATATTTCTCATCTCACAACTAAGAAAGACATGGATCTCACCATCAAAATTCTTACAGCACTTGGCATTAATGCCACAGTTATATGGGAGATATCCATGCACGCATTTTTTATCGAGGCCAATCTGGCAGAAGCCACCATTCTTCACACAAGCATCAGGTTGTCCTGCATTTAGGAAAAAAAATATTTGAGCAATTATCATCAAAACACAATGGTTATAGTTTTTCTTCATGTACTCCTCTTGTCTGTCCCATGGATGCTACTATATTATCCCCAATATTGCATGTGGCAACTAGTGAAGCCCAGAAAATATGTCAAAGGATATTGAGGGATAGCAGTATAGTCTCATCTTCATCCTCTTAATTACATATGACTTTGAGCACAAAGACAAGAGGCTACTACACATGTGCCAGGATAAAATATGCCAGGTGGAATGCTGAAAGTCTAGCATTTTTTATCTATTTCTTTCTAAAGATGTCCAAAAACAACTTCTGATTTCAATGGTTTTGAGGCATTGCAGCAGGTTGGTCAAGTTGTCTCTGAAGTCATCTCAAATCTACAGCTCAATGATTCCTGAGCCCTTTTAAAATGTAACTTGGAGAGATTTTAGGGATTCAAAAGGGGCCTTCAAAAGAACCAGGTGTCTAAGTACTGAATCACTAGCTCCCCAAAGCACCCTTTCTCCCACTGATAGCGCCTTTATGTTTGTGAATCATTCACCAAAGCTATATTTTTAATCTCTCCCCAGGCTAAGTCCATCACTGGACTGCCATGCTAAAGTTTCACACTAATTTGATAGAGGGGGTATCAACTACATGTGGTCCCCAATTTAGCAACAAATTGGGACCAGTAATATGGTTGTCCCAAAGATGCTTTTTCAAGAGGCAACTGGACTTTCTGGTTTTTCTTTGAAGACATTTCGCTTCTCATCCAAGAAACTTCTTCAGCTCTGACTGGATGGTGGGGAATGGAAGGATTTATACTCCTTTTAGACAGCTGGACATTTGCATTCATTAAGATCACCTGGAGGTTTATCTGTGTCATCAGGGTCATGTGATTGGTGCAAATGGGTATGGAGCCTTCTTAGAACTGTTGAAAGGACTGTGCTGTAGATTAGAGATAAATGATGTTCTATCCCTCCCCCTCTGTTGAGAATGGGCTATTCAATTTTGACATAGATGCCCTCTTTCACCCCTCTTGAAAAAGCATCTTTGGGACAACCATGACCTGGATGACTGAGAATCTCCATAGACATTCAACAATTTGGTTGTTAGATCAAGCAGACCTGAGAAAGTCATGAATATGATGATTGGTTACAAAGGCACTTTTCCATCATCTTTGAAACTGAAAATTGTTGGTAAATGGGATAGAAGGATATATTTGAAATTCTGAGAGCATTGCATGCATGTATAACCACAGGGGTTGAATTCACAGGAGTCTTGCTTCATTTAAAAAGTGTTCCCAGGCTGAGCTTAGTCCAGTGAGCAATCGTAGAAACTTTCTGCTTTTAAAAGAATTCTCACCACAAGATCTGTCCTGTGAGGGAACATGCAACATTGCAATGTACATAGAAAGGGATACTCATTTTATCTGTCTGCCCATCTGGCTTTCTTCCTGCAGAGATCACCAATTTAGCTATTTATCCAAAATTGATTTAGTATAGAATTTCAGGATATCATTATCAACCAAATGTAACATTTTTGGGGGCGGGAATGACATAACTCCCAAGAAATCTTAGTTAAGAGATAAAACTTTGCTTCATAGAACACTGTCTATCTTCCAAATTAATGTTTTTCTTTCAGTAAAAATTCAGGATGATTAAAGAGCCAGCAGACCATAAGGTGGCTGCTTTGGGTTATAAAACAAAGAATTTCCTAATGGAAGAAGGTTTGCTGAAGAGACGTTGTGGTTCACTTTCCAATTTTGACATTCATTGCTTCTTTTCATTTATTCATAAAATGAAACAGATTAAAATAAACATCATGCAAAGTAACTAATGAAGTTCACAGTTAGCTGGCCCTTTCTTCAACCTACAGGTTTGGAGATAGCAATGGTTTTGGGTCTTTGTAGTACTATTGAGACAAGGGTATATCACAAGGGTGATTGTTTGGAGACTCAATTTCTTGTGACAAATGGAATACTGATCCTGACATTTCTAAAAACACTTGAGAAATTTGGAGATAATCTCATATTTCCTGGTGAGAATGTGTAAGATTGGCTGCTAAGCAATGGAAATGAAGCCTAGAGAATTGCAGCAGTAGGAAAATCTACTGAATAAATAGCAATTTTTTTCAGATACTGAAAATGAAGGGGAACTCCAAGCAGAAACTGCACCAACTCCCCAACCCTAATGCTATGGACTTAAGGATACTGATAAAGGGCAACATGAAAGAAAACAGGAAGGGAAGAGAAATAGGAAGAGAGAAGGGGCATAGGAGATATGTCAAAATGCTCCTAGAAAGAACTTGGCAACTCCCTTTAGACCCAGTCCTTGTTGTGAACCTATAACAAGAAAAATCAGCTGCCCTAGAGCAACATGCAGTTTGTCTTATACAACACACTTCACATTAAGAGCAGGTAAATAAGCACCTTTGGGGGAATGGGAGAGCTTGATGGCATGGACAACTCCCATAAAAAAGAGTTAGGCTTTTGTTCACATGGTTGTTCTTACTATTTTGATTTTTTCCAGGAACACTCCCCTCCCACCACCCCAACAACTCTTTTAAAAAAGAACGGTGGTTGCATTCACTTAATATCCTGCAACTAAATATATAAAGTTAGTAAATACATCAATGAGAGCCAGTTTGATATTGTCAGATTGCGCTCAACTGTCAGATTGCATTCGCACGAGAGACTGACACGACACGGAGCTGAGTTTTCTCTCTGAGTTTATTTCGGTTCTGCAGAAGCGGGTTCACATCCAAGGCAGCAGGATGGAACCCAGAGCATATTTTACACAGTATATTTATACCCTAAATGCCTCATTGTATGAGGGCTTGATTCGCGGTTTGTCATTGGAATTCATACCTTCGGGGGATACTTTATTGCCCATTAACATTCCCCCGGTCCATCAAGTGGCTTTTTGATTGTTTTAGTTATTGGTATTTCCTAGACCTCCAGCTGTTTGCTGATGGTCCCTCTATAGGTCTAGACACTGCTTTTGAAACATACATGCATGCAACAATGTTTGTTTTATCCTGATTCTTATCTCCCGAAAGGTTACAAGATGCAGGCTTTTGTAACTAATTCTGAGCGTAAGCGGATTAACAGAAGCAGAAATAGCGTTACATTGTTTCAATTCTCACAATCCCTCCTCTTCTGGTTACATTCTGTTTCAAAAGCACAAAGATCTTTACTAACTTGTATTAACATTTTCTCTGATTGATTGTATAAAATGAGTTCTTTCTTTTTGTTTGTGAACCTAATTTTCCTTAAAGATTGTATACATATATTGATTACGTTGGGAATACATTGGATACAACAGCATAGACTAATCAAAATTACTGCTATGATTGTTAGAGTGGTCACTATCGATTTCCACCAAGATCCATCAGGAAGCCAAGACCATAACATATCCCACAATGATCCTGAACCGCTATCCCACTGTTTCTGGTATTCATCTATCCTGGTTTCCATTTCATGTACAGTTTTGGTTATATTTGGTTCATAATTGTGAATATATGTACAGCAATGAGAATGTATTAAGGCACAGACACCTCCTTTTGCGGCAAGCACTATGTCTAAAACATAGCGATTCTGTAATGCAACTTGTCTAACTTCAGACAATTCTTCGTTAATCATTTTTATGCTTTTTATGGTGTCATTAAACATTGTGATGGTAAAATTATTCAATCGTTTGATGTCTTGGTAATTTAACCCAATGCCTATAGGTGCGATAAGGGCTCTTCCCATACCTTCCCACCAGGCTCCTTCACTTACTCTGGAATCTAGCTCTCTTTTATTTCTGATCCGGGTGTTGGGTAGTTTATCTAATTTATATATTACTGGTAGCACAAACCCCATGGTACAAGTCCCTGACCACAATTTTGGTACTTCTCTATAGGCATATTTTCCACATAACATCCACCTGCTGTCATCCATTGCCCAAGTAGCATTGGAAAGCCTTGTCCAATTGATTATCCCCTCAAAATACACACACATTTGACAATAATATGTAGGGAATGGTAAAAGATCATTTGTACAGTCACCTGAATTTGGTTTGCTGGTATTGAAACATGTTGCAGGCATTATAAATGTTTTATTACACCTTTCCCAATCTCCCAGGAAGACTCCCCCAGTAACATTCCTTTTAAAACAAACATGAGCTGTCTCTCGCAATTGGAGGAATACCCTCCCGGTCATGTTTCTCCCAAACTCCCTTTTATTTCCTTCCCCAAACGCCATCATTTGTCTTGTCAAAGGCACTCCATGTAAAATGACCCCCCTTTCAGCTCTCCCAGGCAAATGCATACATAACCAACAGTTGGTGATATTTAGATCTTTCGCCGTTGTCCTTATGTTCTTAATGTAGCAATTGTCTGTCCAGAGGTCTTCTCCAAGGTCCCCTGCTCTTTGAACATGCCGAGATTGTTCGGTTCCTGCTTCTTTAACCTGTTGTAAGATGAAAATACTTACAAGTACAGTTGAAGTACACAGGAACAGACGCATGATTTTATCTTTTAAGAGTCAGTTTCAAAGGTTGTCCTTCCACTGGGTGGCTTCTCCAAGGCTTCTCAGGTTCTGGGGTTGCTTTCACACGACTATGATGAGTCCATCCACTTTCCTTTGTCCGGACAGCAGACTCAGTCGTCAGAAGTACTTGGTATGGTCCTTCCCAGCTAGGTTGCAGTTTCTCAGTCCTCCAAGTTTTCACAAGCACCCAATCACCAACTTCATAGGGATGTTGACTTCCTACTAGTGGTGGTCGTTGTGCTAACAGTCCCTGTTTGCGAAGAGACAATAAAGACCTGGACAGCGTCTGCAAATACTTCCTTACAAACATATCCCTGAATTCAGGTATAGGTCCCCCAAAAGTTGTCAAGTAGGGGCGACCCATTAACATTTCAAAAGGTGAAACCCCCACGTCCTTTCTTGGACAAGTCCTAACTCTCAACAGAGCTAGGGGTAAGTTCTTAGTCCAAGGTAATCCATTTTCCAACTGCAATTTTGTTAAGTGTTTCTTAATTTCTGAGTTGCCCCTTTCAACCTTCCCTGAAGACTGAGGATGCCAAGGGGTGTGTAAGTCCCATCTCACCCCTATAGCCCTCATTACTTCTTGAAGAATTTTCTGTGTAAAGTGAGTGCCTCTATCAGAGTCTATCACTTCAAACATGCCATATCTAGGTATTATTTGTTCTAGCAGAATTTTTGTTACCATGGAAGCGGTGGCTTGTTTAGTGGGAAAAGCTTCCATCCACCCTGTCAAGTGATCTTTAACTACTAACAGATATTTCCATCCACCACTGGGTGGCAGCTCAGTGTAATCAATTTGTATCTTCTGGAACGGCCAAGCTGCTAAGGGCCGCCCCCCCTTCTCTGTTTTTCTGGATGCACTTTTATTAACCTTCAGACATATCAAACACTTCCAGCAAATGGAATGGGCAATGGTCCACATGTTTAGACTCCAATACACTGGTTTGACAGCTTGTACCAATGCTTCAGTCCCCCAATGACTCCCCTCATGTAAATACTGCATGACATTTCTCATTTGTGTTTCTGACAAAACTTTTTCTCCATTCCCAGTCACCCATCCTTTCTCTGCTTTTCTGCACCCCTCCTTCTCTAATCTTTCTATTACAGTTCCATCTGGTTCCCAGTTATCTTCGGGCTCTTCAGGCAACATGGGTACTGATACCATTTGTAGAGTTACCTCCCCAGCTGCCTCTTTTGCCCACCTATCTGCCCATCTATTCCCAACAACTTCCAGGCTATTCCCCTTTTGGTGTGCGTTCACATGGACAATGGCTACCTGCTGTGGTAATTGTAAAGCCTCCAACACTTCTTCTACTAGCTGGAGTTGCTCTATCTGTTTCCCATCTGATTTTATAAACCCTCTTTCTTGCCAGATCTTCCCAAAAGTGTGAACCACCCCCCAAGCGTACTTAGAATCAGTCCATATAGTCACCTCAATTCCCTCAGCCAATTCCAGAGCCCTTTTGAGAGCGTATAGCTCACACTTTTGAGCTGACCATCCTTTTTGTAATGATCCTTTCTCAATCACTTCCCCAGTTTGAGTTACTATTGCATATCCTGCTTTCTTCATGCCATTCTCAACTCGGCTTGAGCCATCCACAAACCACTTCTCCCCTTTCTCCAGTGGAACCTCTTCTAAATCTTTTCTCACTTTTGTCATAATTTCAACTTCTAACAGACAATCATGATCTTCAGCTTCCCATTCTTTTCTGATCCCTTCCAAAAACTCTGCTGGGTTCAAATTTTTATCAGTCCCGATAATGATATCTGGACTTGTTCTCAAAATAGTTTCATATTTTAAAATCCTTCCCTCAGTCATCCAAGTGGAAGCCAACTGACTCAACACTGAGGTTACTTGATGCGGGGAATGTACTACTATAGCTCCCCCAAAGGTCAATTTCCTGCTTTCTACCACCAAAACAGCTGTGGCAGCTACTGCCTGCATGCAGATGGGCCAACCTCTCACCACAGGTTCTAATGTCTTACTCAGAAAGGCAATGGGCTGAAACCGCCCCCCCCTCTTCTGAGCAAGCACTCCTACTGCAACTCCTGATTTTGCAGAAACATATAGATGGAATGGGAGTTTCAAGTTAGGCAGAGCCAACACTGGTGCTGTGGCTAATGCCTTCTTGATTTCCTCCCACCTTGCCTCATCCTCCTCTGTCCATTCAATAGTCTCCCTTTCTCCTTGCAACTTCTGGTTCAGGAACTGGGCTAACACTGCATATTGATCTATCCAAGCTCTGCAGTATCCAACTAACCCCAAGGCTTTTCTAACCTCCGTCCTATTCCTGGGTGGAGCTAAACTCATTAACCCCTTCACCCTTTCAGGATCCAAACTCCTGACTCCTTGCATGATGTAATGTCCTAAATACTTCACTTTTCTCTACAAATTGAATCTTTTCCCTTGATACCTTCAATCCTTGCTCCTTCAGCCAGTTCAGTAAAGCTACTGAACTTTCCCTAACTCTCACTTCCTTCTCTCCAGACAACAGCAAGTCATCTACATACTGAATCAAACTTACCCCTGGCTCCTTTGGAAAAGCTTGCAACTTTTCCTCCAAAGCCTGGCCAAACAACAAAGGACTTTCTGTATACCCTTGGGGCAATACTGTCCATCTCAATTGTTGTTTCCTCCCACTTTCAGGATCACTCCACTCAAAGGCAAACAAATCTCTGCTCCCCTCTTCAAGCGGACATGCCCAAAAAGCATCCTTTAGATCAATGACTGTAAACCACCCATCCTTAGGGGGTATCTGACCCAAAATGGTATAGGGATCAGGTACCACCGGGAAACGTGGTATTACAAGCCCATTGATCCCCCTTAGATCCATTACTAGCCTGTGCTTTCCATCCTTCTTCTGTACAGCCAAGATAGGAGAGTTAAAAGGAGACATGGTTGGTTCCAATAACCCTTGCTGTAACAACTGATCAATTACAGGCTTCAATCCCTCTCTACCCTTTTTACTCATTGGGTATTGAGGTGTCCAACTTTTAACGATCCCTGGCTGTACCTTGATCTCGATGGGTTTTATTTCCATCCTCCCCACACTTTGTCCATCTGCCCAAACACCATCATGAATCCGTTCTACATCCTCTTCCTTCAGAACACACATCCTTATTCCACTATTATCCCTCAACTGGAATCCAAACGCTGGCATGAGATCCCTTCCCAACAAATTTACCCCTGACTCTGGTATATACAGCACCTTGCTACAAACTTCTATTCCATCCATACTCATCTCTACCTCTTCCAAAACTCTCACTCTATTCTGCTTTCCACTCACTCCAGCTACCAAAATTGTTTCCTTTCCCTTCATCCTTTTATTTATGGGCTCGCATACTGAGGTACGACTTGCCCCTGTGTCTATCAGGAAAGTTAACTCCTGACGGTCTGGACCTACTTTTATATTTACCAGTGGCTCCCCGTAGGTCCTCTTAAAGGAGCCGGAAATTCCCTAGTCTTCATATAGAGCGTAACTTCTTTCAGGGTGGCTGTTCTGGCACTCGCGCGCAAAGTGACCATGCTTGCCACACCTGAAACAGTTACGATCTATACCTACTCTATTAGTGCTCATCCCTCTCCCTCTGAAAGGTCTCCCTCTGGGAGGGAATCCTCTCCCCCTTCCTCCAGACATCTCTTTCCTTGGCTGATCACTTTCTCCCATTTTCCTCACTTCATTTTTAGCAGCGCTCTGTACTGCTGCCAGCATCATTTGAGACTTCTGCCTGGTCTTGATCTCATCCCTGTTTACAAAGGTCTGTTGGGCATTTCGGATCAATTCAGTAATTCCCTGCGCCCCCCAGTTATCTATCTTCTGGATCTTCTTTTGAATATCCGGCCAGGCTCCTGCCACAAACTGCATCTTTAACATGAATTCAAATGCAGGAGTGTCTGATTTCACCCCTGAATATTTTTCTAAGCTTTGTCTTAGCCTGGCACAATAATCCCCTGGGGATTCATCTTTTCCCTGGGTTATCTCAAAAGCTCTTGTTAAGTTCCGACCCTGAGGGACTGCACTTTTAATTCCCTCAATTATCATGGTCTTCAGATCTTTCATATTTTGTCTATGTTCTGCATTTTGGATATTCCAATTGGGAGGTGCCAAAGGGAACTTAACATCCCCAGCAACTGCTTGGTCATTTCCCAATTGTAACACTCGCCAATGTTCTATTGCTCCCTGCCTAATCAAATCTCTTTCCTCCCTGCTGAATAGATGCCCCAAAACGTACATCAGCTCTTCATAAGTATAATCATTTGGTCCCAGAAACAGTTCTAATTCTAGGCTTACTTTTTGTGGATCCTCATGAAGCCGGGGAAGTGATTGCTTTAACTCTCTCAGTTCCCCCGGTCTCATAGGTTGAACGGCATACATAGCCATGGGTTGTCCCTGAGCGTTCAGACCGTTTGGCACTTCGCGCAAAGGATAAGCGTGTGCCGGCTGAGCCGGCTGAAAGGGAAAGTTCTGAACGCTTTGTTCTAAACCCCTTAACTCTCTCCGCAAGCGTGCATGGAGTGTAGGCGGCGGGGAGGGAGGCAATGGAGCCGCTGCCGCTGCTGCTAATAAATCCTGCTGATTATGCGGAGGAACTGTTGGTGGAGGACGATAGAACTCATCGTCAGACTCCGGATTTTTAATTTTGGACACAAATTGATCAGCCGGTGGCAGGCTGGGTCCTTCAAATTCAACGTGATACCATACTTCCAGGTACGGTATCTCTGCGGTTAATTTGTGAGCCAATTGGTAAATTTTTAATTGGTTCATCCAGTATGTACTGGTTTCTCCCTCCGGTGCCCAATGATAAGGGAATTTTGGATCGGAAAGGGGATATTTTGGCCACCTGTATTTGCACAAAAAAATCATGTGCTTTTTCTCCAGATTCCGGGTAAAATGCTTTAGATTCGGGGAGAACCACTGGTTTAGTAGTTGTCCCAAGGGCGAATCTACCGGAATAGGTTTTCTGCCTTCTTCCTCCTCTATCTTCTCTCCCCTTGAGGCTTCCAATAACCTCTTACTTTGTCCTTTCCCCATTCTCGTCACCAGACCCGTCCTCCAGCAGGCGCTGGACTTTCTCCCAGAGAAAATTTAAGGACACCTTTCTATCAAAAACCCTATTCTCTTAGAAAAGGAACAAATTTACCTGATCACTCCGGGGACCTGTCGTCAGTCCAGGTATGCGGATGTGCGGGCGTCCCCGACTCAGGCTTTCCCGTGATCCCAGATCACTCGCAAGGTACCTTCACTCAGTCCGTTCGTTCTCTCTCGTTCTCTCTGAGGCTTCGTTTTGGATCGGAGATTCCTGGGATCTCTCGATCAATGGGGAGTGGGGGTGTCTCCAAACGAGACGGAGTGGCCACTACTCACCAGTCCCCAAAACACCGAGGATCGCCGTGGAATCTCCTGGCTGGCTCGCCAGCTGTCAGATTGCGCTCAACTGTCAGATTGCGTTCGCACGAGAGACTGACACGACACGGAGCTGAGTTTTCTCTCTGAGTTTATTTCGGTTCTGCAGAAGCGGGTTCACATCCAAGGCAGCAGGATGGAACCCAGAGCATATTTTACACAGTATATTTATACCCTAAATGCCTCATTGTATGAGGGCTTGATTCGCGGTTTGTCATTGGAATTCATACCTTCGGGGGATACTTTATTGCCCATTAACATTCCCCCAGTCCATCAAGTGGCTTTTTGATTGTTTTAGTTATTGGTATTTCCTAGACCTCCAGCTGTTTGCTGATGGTCCCTCTATAGGTCTAGACACTGCTTTTGAAACATACATGCATGCAACAATGTTTGTTTTATCCTGATTCTTATCTCCTGAAAGGTTACAAGATGCAGGCTTTTGTAACTAATTCTGAGCGTAAGCGGATTAACAGAAGCAGAAATAGCGTTACATTGTTTCAATTCTCACAATATGGTGGCTAAGATACCAGGCAAGAAAGTGAGTGACTCTGAGTTCTAGTTCTGCCTTAGGCAAAAAGCCATCTGGTTGACCTTGGGCCAATTACTTTCTCTCAGCAGTAGGAAAGAGGTAATAAGAAAGCACTTCCAAATTCTTGCCAAGAAAACTTCATGGACTTGTTCACACAGACATCAGGAATCAACATTAACTCACAGACACCATAGATAAAAAAAAAAAATAAGGTCAGCTTTATACAAGACATGAAGAATGGTTTTCCACAACCTACTGTATACCATTTTGCCATGATATAATGTGTTGCACAAGTCCATGTCCACATAATAAATGTACTATTATATTAATTCTTCCATTACCTGGACCCTAGTAATTGGTAAGGTCCCTTAGCAGCAATACTGATGAAGAAGGACAGCTGGTCTGATTAAAGCACTTATCTAAATTACAGGACTATCCATTTGTTCTTCAAATTCACCTCTGACTATTGTAAAGCCAGATGTGTGTGTGATTCAAATCATGATTTCCCTCAAAAAGTGGGAATGCTTTTTAAAAACAACAACAACAACAACAACAACAACTTCTATCAGGCTTTCTTTTTTGTTTTTCCCCTTCTGCTTCTATTCACCCAGGTTTCCTCAGCCTCTTCTTACCTGAAGAAACATAGAAGAGAAGAAGCAATGCAAAGGTTAGGAAAAGAAACTTCATGACTGAAATTGCCTCTGAAATCTCTCCAGCTAGTTCAAAGAAGCAGAACTGAAGAAGAGTTAGGAAGACTCTAGAAAAAGCCCACAGATCTGTCTATTTATAAGTTATGGTATCATAGGAATGTGGAAATATAGTATAGATGTGCAAACATTGCAAACATGTATTTCCTGTTATGCTCCTTTAAAATTACTCCTCCCCTCCCTTATCAAAACTCAAGGCTCCCCATCATGTTCACTGGATACTTCTTGTCCCAGGTGAAGTTTGTAGTTTTGCTCAATTGCCAATTGCAGTACTTCCTGCTGCTAACAGGGTAGATGAGCAGCTCAGAGGTGCAAAAGTGGAGGACAGTACTTGGACCACAGAGAAAAAGAAAAAGTTGCAGCTTCATCATTATGAAATTGACTAGTGAAACAATTGGAAAAGGATCAAGGGTTGAAAAGTCAAGAAGACTCAAGAAGAGAAAGAAACTGGATCTACTGGGCCCAAAAAGAAGGTCCCAAGCAGCCACCCTGAGATGACTACGAAAGCCCCTATAGCTGGACAGGACCTTGGTTGTTAGAAAGGCAAATTCAGCAGAGAATGAGTTTGTTGAAATTCTTAGAGTTCCGTTCACATGTATTATACCTGTTAAGTTCTGTTCATGGGTGCAAAGGATGGAGACGAGCCAGTGAACAGTGAACTTCAAACTCTTTATTTACATGTGAAAACAGCTCAGCTCAATGGCCGCAATGGGCCCCTTTATATAGGCAACTTTTAACTTATTCAACCAATGAAACACGGGGAGGGCTAGCTCCATTAACCAATGGGAGAGGCTCGTTAATAGCCAATCAGATTTTCCTGAACGGACCAATCCGATGTTGCTATTATTGGCCAATCAGAAGTGCAGGGCCAGAACCCTGCACTTTGCTTCAAGCTCTTAATAATCTTTATTAAGTATTTATTGATTCACAACAGTACCTTAAGGAGACTGCTTCCATTCACATGTATTGTACCTTAAGGAGACTGTTGTGAATGAATAATACCAATAAAGTTATCTTGAGCTTGAAGTCAAGTGCAGGGTTCTGGCCTGCACTTCTGATTGGCTGTTAATGGCAGGATCGGATTGGTCCATTCAGGAGCATCTGATTGGCCATTAACAGGCCATTCCCCATTGGTTAATAGAGCTAGCTCTCCAGGTTTGCTATTGGTTGAATAGTTAATAAGTTGCCTATATAAGGAAGGCTATAGCAGCCCTCGAGGTGAGCTGTCACAATATGTAAATAAAGAGTTTGAAGTTCACTGTTTCTATCGGCTCATCTCCATCATTCGCACCCATGCTCCAGACTTAACACTGGCGACGAGGATGGGATTGGATGACATCAGAGCCAACTAAGACGACTAAGCACGTGGCTGAAGCTCACAACGGCGGAACCATGTCGGGCAGCATAGTACCACCCACTCCATTCGATCCAGCTCAAGAGGACTGGGAGTCCTACATGGATCGTTTTCAAATGTTTTTGGAAATGAATAATCTGAAGGATGCCACAACCGGGAAGAAACGGGCGGTATTCCTAACGCACTGCGGCCCGATGGTATTCAAAATGGCTAAGGCATTAGCGAAACCGGCTGAAGTAAAGGCCATGGACTGGGACATCCTTGAATCACTACTAAGGGCCCACTATGCACCAACCATTCCAATGCTCATAAGACGACACAAGTTCTATCAAAGGAACTAGCGGAAAGGAGAAAGCGTCGCCGATTTCATTGCAGACCTCGGAAACTGGGGAGGCCTTTGCAATTTCACCGACCTAGAAGAGGCCTTGCGAGACCGAGTAGTCCTCGGGCTAGATGCTCTAAACGTACAGAGCAAAATAATGGCAAAAGGCGACAGCACCCTTAAAGACGCCATAGCTGAAGCTACAGCAGCGGAGGCGACCAAGAAGTCGGCTGCCCAACTATGCCGAAATCGCGCTCCAACACACCAACCGTCTGGCGAAGTTTCACCTAATGCAGAAGGGCGGCTACCGATGGCCCACCATGAGGACCTCTCTTCGTCATCAGACAGCGACGAAGAAGAGGTCCATCGCCTGTGGTCCGATCGGGACTGATACCCAAAGTCCCAGCAACCATGCGCTGGCTGCAGGGCCAACCATTACCGCTCCGATTGCAAATTCCGCGACGTGCTCTGCCATGAGTGCGGGAAACGAGGCCACATCGGACGGGTCTGCAGAAGCCTCCTCGGACCCAGCCAGACCTCGAAAGAAACCAATCTCCACCAATCGACAGGGAATCGCCCTGTAAGGCGAGAACCAGTAAACCACTCCAACAGAAACCGACCCGTGAGTCATCTAGCGAGACGGGAAGAGGCCCACCAAACACTCACTATTGGCCATGTCTCTTCACTAGATGCTAAGAAAATTCAGGTCAATGTGAACATTGAAAATCGGCCTTGCCAAATGGAAGTTGACTCAGGATCGTCTCTTTCAATGGTCTCATGGAAGACCCTCAAGCAACTCATCCCCACTATCCGGTGCCAAGACCTTCAATTCCAATGGCTCGTGTTAAAGGACTACCAGGGGAAACGAATTCCAGTCGCAGGATCCAGTCGAGTCCGGGTTGCATTCAAGAACTGCACGGCGTACTTACCCCTGACGGTGATCGATAAGGACCGGCCTAGTCTGTTAGGCCTTCAATGGTTCGCACCACTCAGCATTGAAGTGGCAGGCATTAACCGAATCGGCGGCAGTGACTGGGAGGAAGACCTCGCCCATGAATTCAGGGACGTCTTCGAGGAAAAGCTAGGCGAGTACAAGGGGACCCCGATATCTTTTAGCCTTAATCCAAAGATAGCTCCCATCCACCTTAAGCCTCGTCGAGTTCCGTTCGCTCTAAAGCCGAAAATCGATGAGCAGCTTGATAAGTTGATTGCCCAGGGAGTTTTAAAGCCAACAGACCACTCCCCATGGGAAACGCCGATTGTGACACCAATTAAGCCGGACGGCTCCATTAGAATTTGTGGGGATTACCGAGCCACCCTAAACCACGCCCTGCAACAGAACCCATATCTGGTGCCGGTGGTACAACAACTCCTCCATTCCCTGGGGGGCAGAAAAGTCTTCACTAAACTAGACTTAGTTCAGGTTTATCAGCAACTGCCGGTTGACGAAAAAACAGCACAGGCACAGACTATCGTAACACACCGAGGTGCCTTTAAGTGCACGCAGCTTCAATTCGGAGTCAGTGTAGCCCCAGGGATTTTTCAGAGCCTAATGGAGAGACTATTGCAGGGGATCAAGGGCGTTGTCCCCTATTTTGATGATGTGCTCATTGCTGCCCCCACTCCAAAAATCTTACGGGAGCGTTTAAGACTGGTATTATGAAAATATTATGAAATGACCAAACTGAGGGAGGGGGAGATAGAGAGGAAAGCGAATTGCAATTAGAGGGAAACCTTTTTGAAGAAACCGATAATGGGACTGAAAAACAAGAACAGGAACCAGGGACCGGAGTGAGTTCACCTCAGGGAATGGCCAGTGATATTGGTGAAGACGGGAACGCGAACTCGGAACCAGAGGCACCCCTACCGATAAGCAACGATCTACCTCAGCAGAAGTGCAGCCAACCGCCAGGCACTTTGCGAAAATCGAAAAGACTAACAAAACAGCCGTCCTACCTTAAGGACTATGTAACCACGCCCCGTGGGCAGAAGCCGGGGGAAAGGGGTGTTGTGAATGAATAATACCAATAAAGTTATCTTGAGCTTGAAGTCAAGTGCAAGGGTTCTGGCCCTGCACTTCTGATTGGCTGTTAATGGCAGGATCGGATTGGTCCGTTCAGGAGCATCTGATTGGCCAATAACAGGCCATTCCTATTGGTTAACGGAGCTAGCGCTCCAGGTTTGCTATTGGTTGAATAGTTAATAAGTTGCCTATATAAGGAAGGCTATAGCAGCCCTCGAGCTGAGCTGTCACAATATGTAAATAAAGAGTTTGAAGTTCACTGTTTCTACCGGCTCATCTCCATCATTCGCACCCATGCTCCAGACTTAACAGAGACTGCTTAATGTGTTGTGGAGGAAGTGTGGGGAAGGACTATTAGCTTCTGAACAATCCGTCTCTAGAGACTCTGAGTTCAGTAGTTTATCAGAGATTAAATTCTGGCACCTACATCATACAATGTGTGATATAGATACAATCATATATATGGCTGATGTTTCTTTATAAATTATGAAGCTCTTCACATGTGGCCACAACCTGGTCTTCTTCTTATTGGTAAAGGACACGAGGGTGAAAATGATCATTTTGGATTCCCCATTTCACACCAGGCTTGTTTCAAATGGAGTACAAAAAGAGCTGGAGAGCTTCTGATTGGGAGAGCTTATGGAAATCAACTTCTTGAACTCAGAATGGCTTTTGCATTAGAAACTCCAGATGCTGTATAAACTGTATGCATTGGTAGAAACAATTTAACCTGTGGTAGCACAGCTGGAATGTAACTTTAGGCCTTAACTTACAATCAAGTTAAAGTGCAACACACCAAACACTGACCAACAGAAACCTATCAGCATAAAATCTGCTGCCATCCAATTGGCACTTCTGAGTTGTGGGGGGAGGGGAATCAAGATGATACCGATTATCTAAAACCTACTTTTTTTTTACATTGCAGTCCCTGAAGGTCATGTCCAAAGACTAGAGATGAAGAGAGGGGTCCATGCTAATTTGGGCAGTAGGTCCTGAGCTTATCCCACACCTCTCAATCAACTGAGCATGACATCTGTGAAATTGGTCAAGATTATACCCACAGGTACACTAGGTCTTGTTGCCTATTCAATGGGGAAACCATCAGACTAGCTAAAGAAAGGTTTAAGCTTCTTCATGCATAAGTTGGAGATGAAATGAAGGCATTCTCATGAACTCATAAACATAGGAAAGCTTATGGGTGGAATCGCTCATCATTTCATAAAGATAGCAATGTGGCTAAAAGATCAGGTTTGTTCCTGATAAATCAGTTGGAGATTATGCCTGTCTGAGAATTATTGATTTGCAACAGACAATTTCTGGATGCCTGACAAAGAATAGCAATGTGCCCAAAAGATCTCTCAGAATTCCAAATCCAGTAATCAAATTCGGATCACCATTTGCAGCAGGCGCTTTCAAAATACAATACAAAATTCAAATATTTTATGCAAATTCATTAAATTGTTTAATTACACTGTAGTTTCACTGCTTGCTGTTACATAACAGTTTGCAACATCTTCCATTAATATCACAATAGCTGGTTTTTTCACACAAGAGAGGCAAGGTTCTTGTTTGGAAACATGGCAATAAACTCCCAGGGTTTCACAAGTTGATGGTGTGAAACTGCAGAAAAGAAACGATATTTTATTGTTGATGTGACTTTGTCTTGTCCATATGTATAGCCAGGTGTGGGGGAGCACAATTTAAAATTTGATGGTAAATTTGGATAGTTAATTCTTATTGTTTCTATTGTTCGTCTCCTCCATATTTACAATGTTGACCTCAGCTATGCCATTACTCTTCAGTTAAATACATACCGTATATACTCGAGTATAAGTCGACCCGAATATAAGCCGAGGCACCCAATTTTACCACAAAAAACTGGGAAAACTTATTGACTCGAATATAAGTCGAGGGTGGGAAATGCAGCAGCTACTGGTAAATTTCAAAAATAAAAATAGATACCAATAAAATTACATTAATTGAGGCATCAGTAGGTTAAATGTTTTTGAATATTTATTTCAAAGAAAAACAGTAAACTAGCTCTGTAAGTGGAAAAGGGAGCCAACAAAACCAATATGGTATCAACAATAACTTTAAAAGTACAAAAACCTTAGCTCAAACAGCAACCAAGCTAAAACACAAGAGTTAAAATCCTTCAAAACTGGTTTCCTCCTCATCATTTGTATGTCCAAACAGAGTCACTCTCTCCCTTGCAAGAAAAAAGCATGTGTATGTGCTGCATGTACATCCTGTTTTGGAGAGCCACCATCTCTTTCACAGCTCTCCCTCATGCCTCCATTGCATGTGCACACATGCCATGGCTCAGTAGTAGGTCAACATACAGATGTCACACTAGGTTACCTCCTCAAAAGGAACATCCAACCTTTCTTGAGAAGTACAAACTTCATCTGTTCAGGATTGTGGTGACAAAGGTGAAGGAGGATGGGGCTGAGAGAAGGGAAGGGAAGAAAAGATCATTGACAGGGAGAAAGACAGGGAGAAACACCTGGAAGTGTGAGCCCTCGAGTTTCCTTAGGGAAGACCAGACAACAAGGGGAGAGGAGAGGAGGAGGAGGAGGAGAAGGAGGAGAGTTAAAAAAAAAAGAGTGGGAAGCCAACTCACGCGTGCCATCAAAGCGGGTTGCTATGGTATCCAGGAAGGTGTTTTGGGGAGCCAGGAGGCCACTCATCACCGGCATTTTAAGACTTGCTCAAGGATATCGCCATCGTCCAGTTGGAAGGGGGAAAAAAACCCAGAGGTATCTGAGAAGGACGGGAGCCGAGACGGGGCCCTTCGCTTCCTCTCCCTGAGACAGGCCAGGGGGAAGCGGGGCTTTCTCCGCCTGCTGCTGCCAGAGGGGTGCGGGGGGGAGTGTGGGGAAAGGGGGTTCGTGCCGAGGCTCCGCAAGCTACCGCCGCCTCCTCCAGACGAGCGCCCTGATGGGAGGTAATCGCAGCCGCGATGGCAGAGACTGCGAGGTCAGACAGAGACTAGGGGCGCCCCCGAAGAGCTCTGACTGCAGCGAAGGCGAATGGCCACCACTTCCCCGGTGCGTGGCGGCGGGGCAACTCCTGGCACAGAAAGCCGAGAGGAGGACGCCCGGGCGGCTGCCACCCCTAGATCCTAACTGGAAAGACCCTATCAGAGGGATCAGAGGGTTCTGCCTGCCCTCATAAAGAGGCGATTACCAGATTTGCAGCTCCGAAAGTCTTTGGCAGGAACATGGCTGCCCGGGGCAGCGTTGGGGACTGAACAGGAGAGCCGCAAACACCGCGCTCCCCGGGAGAGGGCGGCCCTCTTCCACTCGGCGGCTCCCACCACGGCGCAGCCAGCCACTTTGTCTCGCTGCCCCTGGAGCACATGCGCTCTTCGCCGCTAGGGTAGGGGGCGGAGGAGGCTGCCTGAGCCTGGCGGTTTGTTGGCGAAGCTGGAAGCGCGCAACGCAGGAGCTCGCAGGGGCCCCGGGCGCCCATTAATGGGAAAGGAGAACCCGCAGCTCCAAAAGTCTTTGCAGCATTGGGAACAGGAGAGCCGCAAACACCGCGCTCCCCAGGAGAGGGCGGCCCTCTTCCACTCGGCGGGTCCCGCCACGGCGCAGCCAGGCACTTTGTCTCGCTGCCCCCAGAGCACATGCGCTCTTCACCGCTAGGGTAGGGGGCAGAGGAGGCTGCCTGAGCCTGGCGGTTTGTTGGCGAAGCTGGAAGCATGCAACGCAGGAACTCGCGGGGGCCCCGGGCCCCCGTTAATGGGGAAGGAGAGCCCGCTTGGGGTCGCCTGTGCGGCCCTCAGCAGGTAGACAGCCGCGGCGGCGATGCTGCCCTGGAAGCACGATCGGTTGCAGCCACGCCAGCGCAGGCCAGGCATGGTGCCGTAGCGGCTGACTCGAGTATAAGCTGAGGGCGGTTTTTTCAGCACAAAAAATGGGCTGAAAAACTCAGCTTATACTCGAGTATATACGGTAATTCCCAGCATATTCTAAATTAACCTCATTCACCTCCAATTTGTTTTCACAGATCAGAGGCACTTTCAGGAGCTTTGTATTTTCAGCTGCATGAAGGTGAAATATGAACTGAAAAAAATTCACTGATACATGAATTTAGTCACTTTGTCACAGAATGAAATAAGATTTGTTTGATAGGATCTGTTTTTAATGAACCGCTATTGGTTTCTGATTGTAGTTTTATTTATTTCTAGGTGTTTGCAGGTTTAAGATAACCTTTATTCTCATATTCTTCTATGAGCGCTCTGGCACACATTAAAAATGAAATTCAGTTGCCTGCTCTCAAAAGTGTACAAATACATAATCAATATTATGTATGTATGTATGTATGTATGTTGTAGCTCTGATTCCTGAGCCTTTTTTGTTAGAGGAAGAGGACTCAGAAGATGAGGAGGAGGAATTGGGAATGCCTTCCTCCCCAGGACCTTCCTCTCTGGCAATGCCTTCCTCCCTGATAATACCTCAGGTTTCAGCAGACAACCAAGAGAAACAGCCTGAGATTAATCAGGAGGAGGAGGGCATATCGGAGCAGCCCCTGACAGGGAGTCAAGTGGATGAATGTTGGCTTGATCCTTGGCAGCGTCGTAGGAAGAAATGTGAGCTGCAAAGTAGGAGGCATGGGCAAATCAGAGAGTAAGCTGAGTCATTGAGACACATCCCACAGGGGATAAAAGTGGGTGTGTTTTCTCTGGAAACTTTGTACGGGACAAAGTTTTACATTTCTTTCAGGCTTCGGTATCATTATTTCTTGTGGTCTGCGTTGGAAGATTTAGTGATTAATTCTTCTTGTTATCATTTTCATTTTGTGTTAGAATGCAAGAACATTATCTGTATAAAGGAATTAACTCTGTAAAGACCAAGTCTTCTTGCCTGCCTGTATTTGTTTGAGTTTGGACTCTTCATCTTTCTTGGAAAGGAGAAAGGTGAGACATAACATTTTTGTCCCGTACCAGACTTAAACCATCTTTTACCAAAGATGGACCACCACCACCAGCAGCAGCAGCAGCAGTTTCAACAACAGCTGCAAACTGAAAATCAAACTCTGCAACAGCAAGTGGCTCAATTAACAGCCCAACTTGCTTTGCTGCAGACTCACGCAGCTCTTCCTGCCCCTCCCCGTCAGAAATGCCCGGTGGCTGTGTCAGATAAGTTTTCTGGGCAGCCTGAAATGTTCCCAGCTTTCATGGGACAGTGCCAGTTATTTATGGCTATGAGGCCAGAGGATTTCCCAGATGACTGGGCTCAGGTGGGGTTTGTGATAAGCCTCCTTTCTGGCTCAGCCGCCAGATGGGCCACACCTTTGTTGCTCCAGAACAGCCCGTTATTAATGGATTACCAGGGTTTTTGGCAACACATGCACCACATGTATGAAGACCCCATATGAGTGCAGACGGCAGCCAGGTGTCTTAAGGACCTTTGCCAAGGGAAGCGCCCCCTGCAGGAATTTATTTCCAAATTTTGGCTTGTATGTCTGGACTCCAACTGGAATGACGCAGCCTTAATGGACGCCTCCCAGGATGGCCTGTCGGATGAGCTGCAGGATGAGTTAGTTCAAGTGGAACCAGACCTGACCCTCGATGCTCTGGTGGTGCAATGCTTGTGCATCGACGCATGACTCCAACGGCGAAAGATCTGTTGCACTGTCCAGGAGCAGCCATCCACATCTGTACCGCAGCGCCCTGTGCAACCAACGCCCCGGGTCACCCAATGTGTCGTGGCAATGGCCAAGGAACCAATGGAGTTGGGAGTGGTCAGACCTCGCCTGATGACCCAGGAGCAAACACGGAGACACCAAGGAGGTTTGTGCTTGTATTGTGGGGGGGCAGGACATTTTGCTATTTCTTGTCCTATAAAGCGAAGGGGGGCACTCAAGCCTGTGCCTGATCAGTTGGGAAACAAGGCAGGCCCGACTTGGGGGAAAACCCTTGGCTGGGCACGTATTAAACGCCCACCTGAATTAGCGGAGGTTGACTCTGGGCCCCCTCAGCATCTGCTTTTGGACACTCGGCTTTTCTTGGCTAAACAGTCGGAAGGGATTTCAGCGACTGTGCTGGTGGACTCGGGGGCCATGACTAATTTTATGGACCAGGCCTTTGCAGCCCATTTTGATGTCCCCTTGGTTCTGGTAGACCCTCCGATGAGGGTCGAGACTATTGATGGGCAGGAACTTATTGCAGGACCCATTAAGTTCACTACCCAGCCTTTGCGTCTGGTCATTGGAGACCATGAGGAGGTGATCCACTTTTACATCACTGCAGACCTCCATTTCCCATTAGTCCTTGGCATGGCTTGGCTTCAGATTCATGATCCTCAGGTGGCATGGTCGTGGAATGCCATTTCTTTTCCGAGTCTGCAGTGCATGAACCACTTACGCCACACCTGTGTTGGCCAGGACATCCCCACCCCTGCCGTCTCCATACCTTCTGAACTGTCAGACTTCTCAGATGTGTTCAGTGAGAAGGATGCAGACCGGTTACCCCCGCATCAGCCCTATGATCGCCCAGTGGACCTTCTGCCCAATTTACCACTGCCAAAGGGACATTTGTACTCCATGTCCGAGCCTGAGCTGGCCACCCTACGGGACCTTTTGGACAAAAACTTGGCCCGAGGGTTCATCCGGCCTTCATCATCCCCTCTCTCAGCCCCAGTTCTCTTTGTCAAGAAGAAGACAGGAGACTTTCGCTTGTGCTGCAATTACCGCCAGTTAAACGCCATCACGGTACAGAATAGCTACCCCTTGCCACTCATTCCAGAGTTGTTGGAGAGGTTGTGGGAGGCCACTATCTTCACCAAGCTCGATCTTCGATGGGCCTACAACCTGGTGTGGATGCTAGAGGGGGACAAATGGAAGATGGCATTTGGCACCCGATACGGCCATTTTGAGTACACTGTGATGCCGTTTGGGTTGACCAATGCCCCCGAGGTCTTTCAGTACCTGATGAATGACATATTTCGGGACATGTTAGATTGGTTCATGGTGGTGTACCTGGACCATATTCTGATCTATTCCGGGTCTAGGGACAGCCACTTTCACCACGTTCATCTAGTTTTGCAACACCTTCAGGAACACCAACTTTATGCGAAGCTGGAGAAATGTCTCTTCTTCCAGACTTCTATAGAGTTCCTTGGGCACATCATCTCTCCCAAAGGCATCACCATGGAGCCGCGTAAGGTGGAGGCCTTGTGTAGTTGGGAACCCCCTCATCGTGTGAAGGATGTTCAACGCCTATTGGGGTTCACTAACTATTACCGGACCTTCATCCTGGGTTTTGCCAAGCTGACAGGTCCAATAACCCAGCTCCTTCGAAAGAAGGTCCCGTTCCAGTGGGGCCCCCCACAGCAACAGGCTTTTGAGGCCCTCAAGAAGGCCTTCATTGCAGAACTCGTCCTGAGGCATCCTGATCCGCATCGTCCTTTTGTGGTGGAGACGGATGCATCCAACGTGGCTATTGGGGCTGTGTTGTTGCAAGCGCTGATGGATAGCATCACTCTTTTTCCCTGCGCTTACTATTCCCGGAAACTCACTCCTTCCGAACGCAATTACACCATCTGGGAAAAAGAGTTGCTGGCTATCAAGGCTGTGTTTAAGACTTGGTGACATCATCTCGAGGGGACCCGACACAAGGTGGAGGTCTAGACAGACCATCAGAATTTAGAACATTTCTCAACGGCACGAAAGTTGAACCAGCAGCAGATCCGGTAGTCGTTGTTTTTTGCCCAGTTCAACTTTTCTGTGAAAAGTGGTCACAATTGGAGGGCAGATACCCTGTCCCGCAAACCTGAGTACCTTTGCCCCGAGGACCCCTTTCCTCCACGGATGGTGCTGCCAGCAGAATCCTTGGCCACAGTCCAGGAACCGGTGGACTTGCGGACTCAGGTGCAAGAGACGCAGCACCTAGATATTTGGTCGCAGCAGAGGATGGGGGAGATTGGACCCAACTCCCCATGGACTTTGGAGGAAGGCTTACTCAAGCATCAGGGCCAGTTGTACTTACCCACAGGGCTGCTTCGAGCCTTTATTATGACTCAGTGTCACAACAACCCTGCAGCCAGCCATTTTGAGTTTTTTAAGACCCTCCATCTTGTCACACTGACTTTTTGGTGGCCTTGAGTACAGCATGATGTCCACGCCTATGTCACATCCTGTGTACTGTGCAGGCAAGCAAAAGCCACGGCAGGTGCACCTCCTGGTCTCCTCCAACCTCTGCTGACTCTGGAAAGACCATGGGGAGCAATTTCCATGGACTTCTTGACTCATTTACCATCATCCTCAGGATTTATGCCTGTGCTTGTGGTGGTCGACATGTTGACAAAAATGGCTCATTTCATTCCGTGTCGTAAATTGCCATAGGCCCATACTACTGCCCGGTTGTTCTTGCAGTATGTTTTTTATCTCCATGGTCTGCCAGACAGGGTAGTTTCTGACCGCAGTGTCCAATTTACAGCCCAATTTTGGAAGAGCCTGATGACTGCGTTACAGGTGTAGGTCTGCTTGTCATCGGCGCACCATCCAGAGACTGATGGTGGGATGGAGAAGGTCATTGGCATTCTCGAGCAATATTTGCGTTGTTTTGTCAACCAACAACAGAACAATTTGGTTGCTTATCTCCCTCTGGTGGAGTTTGCCTTCAACAGCTCCCAGCACACCTCCACCCACATGACACCATTTTATGTAAATGTGGGCTTCCATCTGCGGTTCTTTCCATTGATGCTCTAGATTCCCCAGTTCCTGAGACTCAGGAGTTCCTATCGGAACTACATTCTGTTCAGCAATTAGTTCGACAGCAACTGATACAGGCTAAGGAAGACTATAAGAAGTTCGCAGATCTCTCTCAAAGGGCGACGCCTTCGTTGGCTGTGGGAGACTGTGTGTGGTTGTCTACAAAACATCTTCAGGTCGATTGCCTGATAAAGAAGCTGGACCATCGGTTCATTGGCCCCTTTCTCATCGAGGTGGTCATCAACCCCATAGCCTATCGACTGACTCTACCATGCTCCATGCAAATTCATCCTGTCTTCCACCATTCCCTTTGGTCCCTGACGCCCCTTCGTGTGATCTCCGACCTCCCACAGCTGATGATCCACCACCTGTACCCAATGATGATGATGCAGTAGATGGCAACGTGGTCAGCATTAGGGATTCCTGCTGGCTGAAAGGACAATTCCAGTATTTGATCGAGAGGCAGCGGGATGGACTGGAGGCCCTTTCCTGGGTGGATGCTTCCACAATCCACGCCCCGGACCTTATACGGAGGTTCCATGACCAGTTCCCCTTGAGACCACATCCTGACTGTCAGACTCAGGGGAAGGGCCCTGTGGTGAGGGATAGTGTTGTGGCTCCGATTCCTGAGCCTACGTTGTTAAAAGAAGAGGACTCGGAAGATGATGAGGAGGAATTGGGAATGCCTTCCCCCCAGGACCTTTCTCTCTGGCAATGCCTTCCTCCCTGATAATACCTCAGGTTTCAGCAGACAACCGAGAGAAACAGCCTGAGATTAATCAGGAGGAGGAGGGCATATTCAGAGCAGCCCCTGACAGGGAGTCAAGTGGATGAATGTTGGCTTGATCCTTGGCAGCATCATAGGAAGAAATGTGAGCTGCAACGTCGGAGGCATGGGCAAATCAGAGAGTGAGCTGAGTCATTGAGACACATCCCACAGGGGATAAAACTGGGTGTGTTTTTTCTGGAAACTTTGCATGGGACAAAGTTTTACTTTTCTTTCAGGCTTCGGTGTGATTATTTCTTGTGGTCTGCGTTGGAAGCTTTAGTGATTAATTCTTCTTGTTATCATTTTCGGACTTGGCAGGCATCATGTGTTAGAATGGCAAGAACATTATCTTGTATAAAGGAATTAACTCTGTAAAGATCGAGTCTTCTTGCTTGCCTATATTTGTTTGAGTTTGGACTCTTCATCTTTTTTGGAAAGGAGAAAGGTGAGCCATAACATACATACATACATATTCGTGTGTGTGTGTGTGTGTGTGTGTGTGCGTGTGTGTGTTTTCCTAAGTTTTCGCGGGTACTTACATGTATGGTATTTAGCCTCACAGACGAACACAATACAGAAGCCTGATGATAGCAAATGAGATTCTGCCAAAACGTTGCTACAACTTTAAAAGCATAACTACAATGACGTGGGAAAATACCCGAACAAAGCTGAATACCATATATGTGTGTGTGTGTGTGTGTATTTGTTTTCTTAAGTTTTCGTGGGTGCTTACATGTATGGTATTCAGCTTTGCTCGGGTATTTTCCCATGTCATTGTGGTTGTGCTTTTAAAGTTGTAGCAACATTTCGGCAGAATCCCATCTGCTATCATCAGCCTTCTGTATTGTGTTCATCTGTGAGGCTGAATACCTGTGAGATATATATATATATATATATATATATATATATATATATATATATATATATATATATATATATATATATATATATATATATATATATGTTATGTCTCACCTATATTCACAAGTGAGAATACAGAGTTCTACAGTTCAAAATATTCAAAAAAAACAAAGCCAGACTAAAAAAGGTTTCCGGTTCCGCGTGGCTTCGGTGGCAGCAGGAATTCGCGACTGTCCATGATTCCTGCTGCGCTTGCCGCCGAGGTGCCCCCGATTCAAAAGGCTGTGGTTTTGAAGGGAATTGTGCATGATATATGTGAATAATATCTGGGGCATGCACCTTGGATACATCCTGCCAAGAGCGAATCTCCGTTTCATTTTCCAGTCTTCCCACAAAATACTAGAATCGTCCCTTTAGCCATCGTGAATCATAAATTCCGACCACTGTAGTATTCGTAACAGGTTCAACGCTGAGCCTAGATGGAGAACCTGTATCTTCTGGAGAACGGAGAGTACACGATGGAGTGTCAGGTACTAACAGGGAGCGATGAAAAACAGGGTGAATGTGCATGGAGCGCGGTAAAGTGAGTCGATAAGCCACAGGATTAATAACCGCCTCGATAGGGAAGGGACCAATAAAGCGAAGATCCAA
This sequence comes from Hydrophis major, assembly GCA_033807585.1. Lineage (NCBI taxonomy): Eukaryota > Metazoa > Chordata > Lepidosauria > Squamata > Elapidae > Hydrophis > Hydrophis major. The sequence continues at coordinate 400,701,427 of CM066328.1, forward strand.
CTTCCTAATCGGACAATGTGTTAAGCCTGGTTTCCCCAACCAGGGTTAGGGAGACAAGCTAAACAGAATGTGCAGCTTAGTCAGATAGGCACACAGATAAATGAATGAGCTAAGCTTGTATGTTTATTAACATACAGTAAAAATAACAGATACGCTTGTGCTATCAAATATATAGTTTATTCCATTATGAGTTCATAGCATAGTCAAAATAACAGTCCAATAGTCATGTATCATTTAGTCAGTCCATTCAGGGATATTCAGTTAGCAAAGTCCGTGTGGAATATCCTTTGTCAATTTACTTACAAGCCAGTCCTTTGTTTTCTCTCCCGTTCGAGCAATGCAGTGTTGTGTCCTTGCAGTAATCAGGAATCATCAAAGCCAGAGAGATAGCAAGCTGAAGCCTTGCTTCTTTTAAAGTGCTTTCACAACCACTCCCTTAATTACTATCCCACAGTTAAAGTTGCAGACACTTTAACATACAAACTATGATTACATATTATTATTTACCTAAACCAGTTAGGGTAAACCAATGTTTTCCCTAACACTACCCGAAGATGTTTCTTGACAACCACACCTTGTCCCCCATAGCCAACGGAGGCGTCACTCGACGCGAACGGTCTGCGAAATGCTTATAATCTGCTTTCACTCATTCCAATTGTCTGGAAATTAATTGATGCACCGCATATAACTCCGACAGAAAATCTCATGCCTCTGGAACTGGAGAATCTGTGATTGACAGGGGGAAAAACCTCAGATGGTAACTCACATTTGCATAAAAAGGCGTCATGTGGGTGGAGGTGTGCCCAGAATTATTAAAGGCAAACTCTGCCAATGGAAGATAGGTCACCCAGTCGTTTTGTCTTTGATTTACAAAACATCTGAGGTATTGGGCGAGGATACCAATTACCTTCTCAGTCCCGCATCAGTTTCCAGATGATGCACCGGCGCTAAACATACTTGTACTCGTAGTGTGTTCATTAGACTTTTCCAGAATTGAGCGGTGAACTGAACACCGCGATCTGAAAAAACTCTGTCCGGTAAGCCATGTAAATGGAACACGTGTTGTATGAAAAGCCGGGCAGTAACACAAGCCAACGGTAATCTCCTACACAGGATGAAATGGGCCATTTTAGTGAGCATGTCAACCACCACCAGCACCATCGTATAACCTGATGAAAGGGGCAAGTGCATTTGAAAGTCCATGGAGATCGCTCCCCATGGTCTGCTCAGAGTCAGCAGTGGTTGAAGAAGTCCAGGAGGTGCACCCGATGCTGCTTTCGCTTGTCAACATTGTACGCAAGAAGCGACACATCATGGTGAACCCGAGGCCACCAAAAAGTCCGGGTGACCAAGTGCAGAGTTTTGTGAAAACCAAAATGACCAGCAGTGGGGTTGTCATGACATTGCATCATGATGAGGTCTCTAAGCGTCCTGGTGGGTATGTACAATAAATTCCGATTTCTTAGCAAGCCCTCTTCAAAGGACCATGGGGAATCGGGTCCAACTTCCCCCCTTCTCTGCTGCGTCCACGTGTCCAAATGCTGTGCCTCCCATATTCGATCCTGTAAATGTACCAGATCTTGAAGTATGGCCAAGGATTCCGGTGGCAACACCATTCGTAGAGGAAGAGGATCCTCGGGACCGATATATTTGGGTTTCCAAGACAACGCATCTGCCCTCCGATTCTGTCCATTTGGAACATAAGTGACAGAAAAATTGAACCTTGCGAAAAATAACGACCACCGGATCTGGCGTTGGTTCAACTTCTTCGCGGTAGATAAATGTTCCAAGTTTCGGTGATCTGTCCAAACCTCCACCTTGTGCCGAGCCCCTTCTTGATGATGTCGCCAGGACTCAAATGCAGCCTTAATAGCCAACAACTCCTTTTTCCAGATGGTATAATTGCGCTCAGAAGCTGTGAGCTTCCTAGAATAGTATGCGCAGGGGAAAAGAGGCACGCCATTCTTCAGAGCTTGCAACAGTACCGCCCCGATAGCTACATTAGAGGCATCTGTCTCGACCACAAATGGATGATTCGGATCAGGATGCCTCAATATCGGCTCGGCCACAAACGCTTTCTTTAAAGTTTCAAAAGCCTGTTGTTGCGGAGGCCCCACTGGAATGGGACCTTCTTATGGAGGAGCTGAGTGATGGGATCCATTAACTTAGCAAACTCTGGAATGAAGGTCCTATAGTAATTGGCGAACCCCAAAAGACCTTGCACGTCCTTGACTCGACGAGGGGCTTCCCAACTACACAAGGCCTCGACTTTTTTAGGGTCCATAGCAATGCCCTCAGGAGAGATGATATGCCCTAAAAGCTCTATCGATGACTGAAAAAAGAAACACTTCTCCAGTTTCACGTAGAGTTTATGCTCCCGAAGACGCTGAAGCACTTGACAAACCTGCTGAAGGTGGTAATATCTGGACCGAGAGTAAATCAAAATGTTGTCCAAATACACCACGACAAACCTATCCAGCATGTCCCGAAAAATGTCGTTCATCAAATGCTGGAATACAGCGGGAGCGTTGGTCAGACCAAATGGCATGACGGTGTACTCGAAATGACCATAACGAGTGCCAAATGCCGTCTTCCACTCGTCCTCCTTGCGCATCCGAACCAGGTTGTAGGCCCCATGCAGATTGAGTTTAGTGAAGATAGTAGCCTCCCGCAACTGTTCCATCAATTCCAGAATGAGTGGCAAGGGGTAGCTATTCCTCACTGTGATGGCATTCAACCATCGGTAGTCGCAGCATAGACGAAGCTCTCCTGACTTCTTTTTAACAAAAAGAACGGGAGCCGAAAGAGGGGACGACGAGGGTCGAATAAATCCCTGAGCTAAGTTTTTATCTAAAAACTCTCAGAGCGCAACCAACTTGGGCTCCGACATGGAGTATAAGCGCCCCTTTGGCAATGGAGCATCCAGTATCAGGTCCATGGGACAATCATAAGCACAATGTGGTGGTAATTGATCTGCCTCCTGTTTGCTGAAAACATCGGAGAAGTCCGACAGCTCCGAAGGTATTGAGACAGCAAGAGTGGTGATATCTTGGCCAGCGCAGATATGTCTCAGGTGGTCCACACATTGGAGACGTGGAAAAGAAATGGCGTTCTGCGCCCAAGCCATCAACGGATTGTGCAAATGCAGCCAGGACACTCCGAGAACCAAAGGGAGATGGAGGTTCGAGGTGACATAAAAACTTATTGCCTCCTCATGATCCCCAATAATCATATGCACTGGCTGGGTGACGAAACGAATGGGCCCAGATTTGAGTTCATGCCCACCTACAGTTTCCACCTTAATGGGTGGATCCACAGCAACCAATGGGATTTCAAAGTGTTTGACAAAAGCCTAGTCCACAAAGCTGGTTGTAGCCTCTGAATCCACCAGCGCAACGGCGGGAATTCCCTCCTTCTGGGACTGCAAAAAGATATGAGTGTCCAAAAGTAAATGCCGAGGAGGGCCAGGATTTACTTCTGCAATTCGGGGTGGGGATGTAGAATGTGCCCGACCTAGGGTTTCCCCAAGATCGGGCCTACCCCGTTTCTCTGACAAGCTAGGAGTGGTTTTGGACACAGGTCAGCGAGTCACCCTCCATTGGCAGGAATTTGCAAAATGTCCCGTACCCCCGCAATAAAGGAACAAGGCTTCCTGGAACCTTCTCGAATGTTCTCACGCCGTTAAACGAGGGCGGAGTGCACATAACTCCATCAGCTCCTCAGTCTTAACCGTGGTTTGAAAAACTCTCAGTGGCATGGTTTGTGCACGAGAAAAAGAAGGTGGTTCCACAATGGACCGTTTACTTCCGCGCTGTTGCAAACGGGCTTCAATACGTAAGCACTGGATTACCAATGCATCCAGAGTTGAAGCCAGCTCTGCATGGACTAACTCATCCTTGATGGCATCAGACAAGCTTTCCTGGAATGCAGCCATATGAGCCGGTTCGTTCCAGTTAGAGTCCATACACAGCACACGAAATTCTGCAATATAGTCCTGCAGGGGACGTTTCCCCTGATAAATGTCCCATAACCGTCTAGCCACAGTTTGTGTTTTAATTGGATTTTCAAACATAACTCTCATCTGTTGTAGAAAACCCTGAAAATTGTCCAACAATGGGCTATCTTGAATTAACAAGGGAGTAGCCCATTTGGCAGCCTGCCCAGATAATAGGCTAATCATAAATCCTACCTTAGCCCGGTCGCTTGGGAAGTCTTCAGGCCTCAAAGATATAAATAATTGGCACTGCCCCATGAATGCCGGGAACATGTCCGTTTGCCCTGAAAATTTCTCTGGCATGGATATTAGGCTTTTCCTCAAGGGAGGGGCTGAGGGAGCAGCAGCAGGGCTTTGCAAGCTGGAAACATAATTCACCAATTGTGTCACCTGATTTTGAAGAGTTTGATTGCTTTGAATCAATTGACTTATCTGTTACTGTTGCTGCTCCACCAAACTCTGCAGTTGGATTTGGTCCATCTTGCTTTGAAGATGGTTTGTTAGGCTTGGAAGCAAAAATGTTATGTCTCACCTATATTCATAAGTGAGAATACAGAGTTCCACAGTTCAAAATATTCAAACAAAACAAAGCCAGACTAAAAAAGGGTTAATAGTACTATATTCCAGTCCTTGGCAGACTTCCCGGAATCTGTCTGGTAATTCAGAATGTCCATAAATTACAAAGGCCACTCCCCACGTATCCTTTCGACACATCAAACACTTTGCTTCCAAGCAAAGTTTGAGAATCAGCAATCCTCCTTAAATCACCTGGATGGGCATGTCAGTCTCTCTAATCAATGTCTGGCTTGGCGCTTCCCTTCAGCTTGGCGTTTCATTCTTCTCCTGGTTCTAGCGTCAATCCACGATCTGTCAGTTTCCCCATTAGAAGCCTCTGACTCATTTTGTGGATCAGTTGCTGGCATGAGTGAAGTAGAAGGTTCTGGCGAGGAATGTCTGTCCAACAACCTCTCATTCTCCTGGCTCACATCTGTGTCCTCTGATAATTCAGACTCCACATTCACAGCAGGCCCCACCCTTTCATCTTCAGAGTCATCAGAGTCAAAACTCACAGATGTTCCAAATCTGGATGTTCTGCATTGAATACCATGAAGCCTCCTCCCAGAAGGTAACAAGGAAAACAAATTGTAAGAATAAATCAGCAAAAATTAAGGGAATGGGGAATGATTTAATGGGATCAGCTCATGAAGTATATATAAGCGTAACAATAGATTTATACAGGTGTTTTCCTATGCTGAAATAGCAAACTTGGCTTGATAAAGTGAGGAAGTCCTCATTTCCAATGTGTGCTTTAGTGCTAAGTCTGTCCAAAACGGTTATTCCAAAATAGAAAAGATTAATGAACATGTCAGCTGGTGCTCCATTCAAAATCCAAGAAAGAAATACTTAGACTCTTTTAATTAGAGAAAAGATATCTTTTACTAGAAATGAAGTGGTAGCAACAAGAGGATTCTGAATCTGAGGAAATAGGTGCATAAATCACATATACAAAGTGATGGAAATGTTCCCACCCCCAATAGTTCAAATGGTTCTTCCAATTAAAAGTTGTGAATATCATCATGTGGACATCTTCAGGTGGTGATGAAGTTTCTGTCCGTTGACCTTGGCATACTTGATAAAGGTTTGCAGCTGTGCAGAGAAGAAAAAGCTAAGCAAGAAATAGAAACCTAAGCAAGAATGTACTCCCCCTCTCCTCAGTTTATACATTACTAGTTTGTATCACCTCCAGCTCGCTTCCCATACTTTTCCCCCCTCCTCCCCCTGTTACTTATGGCAGCCGAAAAATGCAAAGCAAAGGTAGAAGATCTTGAAGGCTGACATTTGCCCCCTCTAGAAAAAAGACGTTAGTCCTAGAAGAGAGAGAAATATAAAAGGGTAGTAATTAATAATCAGGCATATAAAATATACATATTTCTAGGGTTTATCAGGATACTTGGTACAAAATGCTTTGATCAGCTTAGGGGCTCTAACATCTTTTTTGTTGACCCACTCAGCTTGGGAAGAAGGGAAATGTTTCCAAGCAACCAAATATTGGAGTCAACCCCTCCATTTGCGAGAATCCAGAATTTCTCTAACTTCAAAATGTTGTTCACCCTCAATCAGCAATGGTATAGGAGGATCAGTCTGGGTTGGTCTGAGATCAGAAGTATGTTCAGATTTTAACAAACTAACATAGAAGACCGGGTGAATTCATCGAACGGTTTTGGGTAATTTCAACTGGACTGCCACAGGGTTTACAATCCGTTCAATCAGGAAAGGACCAACATTCTTAGGACCAAGTTTCTTCCACTTTTGAGTGGTTTGTAAATATCTGGTGGACAAAAAAACTTTGTCACCCACTTGATATGGTTTCTGTGGATTTCTCTTTTTGTCTGCAAACTTCTTATGAGCTTGATGTGCCTCATCTAATGCTTTACAAGCAACTGGCCAATTCAGCTGGAGTTGTGTTAGCCATTCATCTAATGACTGGATAGTAGGCTTCTCACGAGGCAATTCAGGTATGGGTACAAAATCTTGTCCCGATGCCACCTTGAATGGGGTAAATCCGGTACTGCTATGTACAGAATTGTTATATGCCACTTCAGCAAATGGCAATAGGTCAGCCCAATTATCCTGCTGATAATTTATGTAACATCTAAGGTACTGCTCCAATACCACATTAGTTCTCTCACAGGCCCCATTGGTTTGGGGATGATGGGTGGAGCTTAAGCTCTGGGTAGATCCCAATAACTCCAGGAACTCCCTCCAAAAGTTCGAGTTTTTCGGCAGAGAGATGCTATGCCCATATATTTCTTATCTCATAACTAACAAAGATATGGATCTCACCGGTCCACGCTGGCAGCAGATGGCATTAATGCCACAGTTGTAGGGGAGACTTCCATACTGGCATGGCTTGTGAAGACCAGTCTGACAGAAACCACCATCCGACATACAGGTTTTTATTTGCCCTGTATTTATCAAAAATTATTTGAGTGAGCAGTTCTCATCAAAACACAATGATATATTTCACCTTCAATCAATCAGTGAAAGGAGAGAAGAAAGTTTATTTTATTGACTTCATTTAGCCAGCATACTTCATAGCTTTTTAGCTCTTGCAAATGATACTATTGTCAACATGAAACAAGAAAATCAGTTGAGCTTGAGTGTTCTGCCAAAAAAAAAAAATTGAGGAACATAATTTCATAATTCTTTTTGGGAATGTATAAGATTGGCTGTTGAGCAATGGAAAGGAAGCCTAAAGCAATTGCAGCGGCAGGAAAATCTAACAAATAAGTACAATTTTTAAAGATACTGAAAATGAAGGGGAACTTCAAGCAGAAACTGCATTAGCTGGCCAGTCCTCATGTTATGGACTTAAGAATACTGATAAAGGGCAGCATGAAAGAGAACAGGAAGGAAAGCGAAACTGGGAGAAAGAAGGGGCAAGGGAAATGTATCAATACATTCCTGGGAAGAATTAGGCAACTCTCTATAGACACAGACAACCTGCAACAAGAAAATCAGCTGCCCGGGGTTTCGGTTTCGCGTGGCTTCGGGGCAGCAGGAATTCGCGACTGCTCGCGATTCCTGCTGTGCTAGCCGCCGAGGTACCCCTGATCCAGATGGGTCAGGGGGATATGGCTGCCCTGTAGGGACAGCTGAAGAGAGAGGGGAGTCGGACAGGGGGTTGGGGGTGTCGCAGACCCCCTCCTCCTCCAGAAAAACCCCTTTTTCCCAAGGCGGTGGAGCGGCGGTCAGCAATGGCCGCCACGAAGAAGCCAGCAACCGGGTAAGATTGCGCTGGAGGAAATAAGAAGAGTGAAAGTGCTGTCTGAGCCGGGTCAAGTAACATCTTTCAAATTGGTTGGAACTGAGCTGTTTGAGTTGCTGGAGGATACATTGTATCCCTAAGAAGATCGAAAGCGGCAGAGAAGCTGTTAAAGGGAACTTTTTTTTTTTTCTTCACTCTCCCACCCCATGGAAAAAGCAGATATGTTTGGACATATTGGACATTGAAAGTGAATTATTCTGAAAGTTGAAGCTAAGGGACAAAAGGGTTTCTGGACATTGAAAAACTTAAGAAATTGGAAAACCCTTATTAGAGGTATGGATTTCTGATTATTTAAAATTGATATTGCAAGTGGGAAGGGAGAGAAAAAAAAAATTGGAGCAGAAGCTGAAAAAGGAGGAGATTGCCTAGAATCCCAAAGAAAGGTATATGGTAATTGGACCTCTTTGTTTAAACATTACCCCAGAAAGAGAAAGAGAAGAAGGAAAAAAAGTATTAATTTTTGGAATTTTTTTTTGAATTTTTTTTGATTAAAAATATTTGTGGTTGTTTTGGGAAAAGTTTCTTTTTTCATGATGGCATCGCTTGTGGATGAACTAAAGACTGAATATCAAAAATATAAAAAGGAAGATACTTTGGGCACTTTGTTTCAATTCTTAGAAATGGCGTTATGTACTTATGAAAAGTTGACCACGCAGCAGAAGGACTGGGACAAAGAAGTAGAGGAAGAAGAAGCCATCTTTGATGAACAATGGGTTCTTTCCGGGGAGGAGGAGAAAAAGGATAAGAAAAAGGGGATTTTAAGAATTATAAAAACAACCAAAGAAGAGAAAAATGAGCGGAAAGGTGGAGGCAAGGTTAGAAAGCAAAGGAAAGGGAGTAAGAAAAGGGAGGAGGAAAGACAAAGGGGTAAAAAGGGCAAGGAGAAGAATAAACAAGAGAGAAAGGGGGGGAGGAGAAGCCTCAATGGGGGGAAGCAAGATCTAAAGAAAAAAAGTTTATTCAGAGACAATGGGTGAATTTAATTTAGGATAAAAGAGGGATTCTGGAGGGTGCATAAGATTGTGTTTTTTATATGTGTATTTAGAGTATAAAATTCATTGTGTAATTTTAGAATCTATTAAACAGAATCCCAAGAAAAATTGTTATATGAAGTACTTTTAAGTTAGGGTAATGAGTTATAGACGTTACTCCAATTGGTGTATAGGAAAAGTATAATAAAAAAAAAAGATGAATGAATAGTTGGAAATAGAACAGACAAAGAATATTATTGAAAATAGCAATAAGATATGAAAGGATATATAAAGGTTTTGTTATGTTTTTTTTTTGGATTTTGTATATTGAAAAAAGGCAAAAAAAAATTAATTAATAAGAAATAATTTGGATGAAAAGGAGAAGTTGGGATAAGATATGAAGTTAAATAGATAAAGTATTGATAATATAATTTGGAATTGTTATGTTCTATTGGTTTTCTTCTTTTATTATTTTTTCTTAGAAAAGAACTTATAAGCTGTTTTTTCTGTAAAATTAATAAAATTTGTTTAAAAAAAGAAAAGAAAATGGTAATAAGATATGGAAGGATATATAAAGGTTTTGTTATAGTTTTTTTTTTGTATATTGATAAAAGGCAATAAAATTTTAATTAACAAGAAATAATTTGGATGAAAAGGAGAAGCTGGGATAAGATAGGAAGTTAAATAGATAAAGTAAATATTGATATTATAATTTGGAATCATTATGTTCTATTGGTTTTCTTCTTTAATTATTATTATTATTATTTTTAGAAAAGAATGTATAAGCTGTTATGCCTTAATTGTTTGTGCACTGTTTTTGTAAAATTGATAAAATTGGTTTATAAAAAAAGAAAAAGAAAATGATAATAAGATATGGAAGGATATATAAAGTGAATATGATGTTTGAATTTGTGTCTGTGTGAAGAGTTTCAACCCAGGATCAGGCAGCCTTCAGAAAAGATGTTTTAGTTTTGTTTATGTTTTGTGTTTTGTATGTTTATGAAAGGCAATAAAATTTAATAAGCAAGAAATATAATTTGGATAAAAGGAGAAGTCTGGATAAGATATGAAGTTAAATAGATAATGTAAATATTGATATTACAATTTGGAGTTATTTTATATGTTCTATTGGCTTTCTTCTTTAATTTTTTTTTTTTTTTTTTTAGAAAAGATTTTTCAAGTTGTTATGCCTGGATTGTGTATTATCTTTTGTAAAATTAATAAAATTTGTTAAAAAAAAAGAAAAAAGAAAATCAGCTGCCCTAGAGCAACATGTAACTTGTTTTATACAACTCAGTTCACTCTAAGCCCAGGGGAAAAACATCTTTGTGAAAATATGTACAAACTGCTCACATCCTGAACATAAGCTGTTTCAACTCCTTCCCTCAGGATGCAACTATAGAGTATTGCCAAAACAATTAGACTTGGAGACAGTTTTTTTCCCTCTTGCCATCACTCTGCTGAACACCTAATTCTCACGGTGCTGGAATATGTCTAAGTATATTTACCTGTGTACTATGGCTGTATTACTGTTATTCTTCTCAACTTTTCTACTACTTTCTGTTATTGGTATCACTATTATGATTATTATTACTCTATCGTTTTGCTGAGAGCTTTTGTAGAGGAGACAAATTCCTGTGTCACGCTTGGCCAAAGAAAGGATTCTGTTCTGTTCTATTCTATTCTATTCTGGTATGTGGGTGAGGGGACTTGATGGCATGGACAACTCCCATAAAAAGGGAGACAGACTTTTGGTCACTTAATTGTTCTTACCATTTTGACTTTTCCTGGGAACACTTCCTTCCCACTATCCCTAACAGCCCTCTTAAAAAAGAATAATCATACCTTCCTGCAACTAAAGAAATAAGGTCAGTAGATAGGTCAAGGAGAGCCACCTTGGCATGGTTGTTAAAACACCAGGTTAGAAACCTGGAGATCATAAACTCTAGGTCTGTCTTCAGCACAAACTAAACAAACTTCAGCTTATCCTGTGCCACTTATTCCCTCTCAACCATGGGAAGGAAGTAATGGCACATCACTTCCAAATCTTGCTAAAAAAAATTGCAGAGATCCGTCCAGGCATTTGCCATTAGTGAACACTGATTCCTTTTAGTATGGCCTAAAGGGTTGCAGAAGTGCATTTCCACATAATCAACACCACTATTAATTATTTCATCATCTAACAATCACTAAAATTCTGAGCCTAATAGCGAAAAGGGTCCATTAGCAGAAAGATTGATGGAGAAGGACAGCTGATCTGATTAAAGCACTTATCTAAGGCTGTCCATCTGTTTTTTTAGAGTTGCATAGAGATGCTGTGAAACTAGCCATAAGATTCAAGTCGTGAATTATCCTCAAAGTGGGAATAATTAAAAAAAATGTATTTCTTTCATCCTTTCTCTTTTTCCTGTTCTGCTTCTATTTCCCCACCTCCCCCAGTTTAATCAGCCTCTTCTTACCTGAGGACACATAGAAGAGAAGCAGCAAAGCAAAAGTGAGGAAAAGAAACTTCATGACTGAAGTTGCCTCTGAAATCTTTCCAGCTAGTTCAAAGAAGCAGAACTGAAGAGTTAGGAGGACTCCACAAAAAAACCCAGCAGATCTGTCTATTTATAAGAAGTTATGATGTCATGAGAATGTGGAAATGGAGGATAGATCATTGATCACTGATATGGCATCATTGATATGGCAAACATTGCAAACATATTACTTCCTCTTACTCTCCTCTTAAAATGCCACTTCTTTTTTATCCTTTTTATCAAAACTTGTTGCACCCCACCGTTTTCACTTGATATTTCTTGTAACTTGTGCAAGCCTATGGCTTTCATCACATGCATATTGATGAACCTTCAAATGTCACTTGCAACTTTGCTAAAAAGGATTAAGTAGCCGCAAAGTTTGCTGGAATGAAATGCCAAACAATCCATTCAGTTGACATGTGTGATTATAATTATACAGGGATGGAGCTAATATTAGCATTAAAATTTGGGCAATGTTTGCCAATTTGATAAGTGTGTTTGAAGTAATAACAAATATGGAAACTTATGTAACATACTTAGCTGCCTTTTGATTGTTAAATATGCAACCTCATTTATGCAATCACCTATATATTTGAGAGGTGATAAATTGTAGAAAATTCCTGGGAAACTATGGAGAATAATATCTTTGTATTTGCTAGAAATTTCCCAAGCTCCTTCCTTATAGTGCCAGAATATATTTGCTTTTTCATAGGTGGGTCCTCAAATAAATATTAGAGTGTTAAATTTATGAGGTGGAGACACATTAATTCTACTGGAGATATAATCTGTCTTCTTTTTTTAAAACAAAAACAAAAAACACCTGCATAGTTTTCTTCACAATTTAAAGACCCTCTGCTATATTCATTGCCAAAAAATATACTGAACTCTTATACAGAAAAAAATGTTTTCATTTCTGTGAAGTTTTCCTCAAAGTACAGTGGTCATGACTTTCATGGATAAGTTGATAAAAATGGACCTGAAAGCTACAAATGGCTACAAATGGTCACTAGCTAACATGAGTAAGAATGCTCCTTTCTATCCCCTTTTTTCCTTTCCTTTTCTTTCTTCTGTTGCTTTTGAATCAGTCTTAATACTTGGCAATTGCTGGAATAACTCCCTGCTCCCTCAAGATTTCTAAACTAGTTTGCCAGAACTTGCTTCCTAGGGCTGACTTAATCAATGAACCAAACTGGGTCTCTTTCTACTTTCTTCAAAACCTAAACATTGCTAAAAATTGGAAGAATGAGAAAATACCATTACAGGAAGAAATTATTAAGAAAATATTGGAATGTGCTGAGATGAGTAGATTGACATTTGAAATTAGAGAGCAAGAGGATAAACAATTTTATGAAATTTGGGATCTTTTTTATCAATGGTTAGATGATAAAATACGATAATAGAATATTTAGAATGCTAGACAGTAAGGAATATCTTTATTTTGCTATTTTGCTATTATTTTGTTATTTGACATTATATTTATAAAAGATTTTTTAGGATTGATTTGATATGATTATATGATTTGTTATAGAGTAAACTGGTTTAAAGTATTGTTAGCTCATAAAGCATGAATGATTAAAAATATAGTCAAAAACTTCTTTTTTTAGTGATATTAGGATATATAAGTTTGGATTGACAATATGAGTTGTTATGTAACATAATTGTAATTGAGACTACAGAATAAATGCACAAAAATGATGAACCAACTGACACACTGGATGTACATATGAGAGTTGATGTTTTTATGTTTTGTTTGTCTTGTTTGTTTGTAGAAAATTAATAAAATCTTTTTCAAAAAAAAAAAACCTAAACATTATTTGCAGCTGGAATTTTCAAAACACTATGTCAGATGAAGATCCTACTCCATGCTTAATGAGTTGCTGAATTGTCTTGAGGTTGCATTGCTCCAGTTGATGAGTGACAGCAATTTTGGTCCCATTGGTTAATATTTCAGAGCTGCTCTGAAAACATTGGAAAAAGGGTGGGGGGATTTTTCCCTAGTGGTCCCTGAAGATATCAGGAATAAGTTAGCAATGTCTACATACCTGTATATGTCAAATTGAAAATACTAGCTATAAAAACAGCTAAGACAATACACGTATCCTATCAAAGCAAACTAAAAGAAGTGTGGGGATATCAATACACTACATGTTGTCTCTGTTCATCAACAGATCATATAGGACAAGATGGGGAAACCTCACACAGACTCTGGTTTCATATCTTCAATCCAACCAAATCCAGTTTTACGTCTATCTTCTATGGCAAAAATATTATTTAAAGGTTTGTATATCTGTGCATACCTGTGTCTTTACCTTGAGAAATGATATAGAATGAAAAGAAAAAAGAAAACAAAGAATAAGTAAATTGTTTAGGTGGAAAGCTGTTGGTTCTGTAGTGAAAATGGCAAGCTTGGAAAAACAAGCTTTAAAAGAAAGATATTATAGAGCCCAGCTATTCACTTGCTTCCCTTGCTCTTGCCTTATTAGTTCTTTGTTTGTTTTGTTACAAGTTACAAATATTTAATAAATATATGCGAATTGAAATTAAGATATCAAAGTAAATCTAACATATACATCAAAATCTGAACTAATAGGCCCAATTCATTCTCACAAGGGACATTTTGCTTGTGTATATTAGGTGTTACTTGTCTGTGGTTATGGAATTGAACTGGCTTTGTAGTATATGCAGTTTGCTACATTCCCAAGAAAAAATTGTTAGCCCAGACCTCTATTCTCTATTCTTGCTTTGCAAAATAAAATAATCATCCCTTATGACAGAAATCTCTAAACTTTAAGACTTGTAGACTTCAGCTCCCATTTGTAGGAGCTGAAGTCTACCAATCTTAAAATTCCCAAGTGTGGAGACTCCTGCCTTATGAGAATTAACTCAATATATTTTCACTCAATATTACAGAAATCTGTCCTTTTGTAGCTCAAGTGTCATTAGACTGCCTTCTAGATCATCATCAGCAGATCCTGCCTTCTAGTACATCAGCAGCAAACAGATGTTTTCCATTCATCTTTGTGGCACTGCTTCAGCTGCATTTAAAAAAAACCTCAATAGTGCTAAAGCCCAATGGCAGAGCACATGCTTTGGATGCAAGAGATCCTATGTTCAAACAGAAACCTTTCTCATTTGGAAGAGTTTTGTTACAAGCTTGTGAGAAGTCTTTAGTGTTTCATTGGACAGCACAGAGCCAACTAGAGCAACGGTCCAATTCAGTACAAATAGTTCTCAACTATTGTTGCTTAGCAATCATTTGAAGCTACTTATGACCTGGTTTTAAAGTTCCAACATCCCCCTTCCTCTGGTCACATTACTGTATTTTGGGTGCTCAGCAACGGGCCCACATTTATGGTCATTTGCAGCACCCCAATTTCCTGAGGTAAATTGACCACAATTTACAAAGGTTTTGCCAGAAACAGATATTTATCAATAAAGGAGAATATTTGTAACTCCGTTGAAATTAGGGGGTTCTTATTGCTCTCTGAGCTTGCTTGTTTTCTTGCAAATGTTTCATTACTCTAACTAGGTAACATCACCAGTGCTAGTAAAGGAGTGCTGTTTGCTGTCATTTATAAACATTTTTTATTTTGTTTATAAAATGACAGCAAGCAGTTCTCCTTACTAACATTGATGATGTTACCTAATTAGGGTAATGAAACGTTTGCAAGAAAATAAGCAAGCTCAGAGAACACTAAGGACTCCTCCCAGATATTTATTTCCAGTTTCCAGCAAAAAGCACCCCATAAAAAATAAAATCCGATTGGTCACATGATAACCCGCTTTGTATCTGTCATGATTTATTACTGTAATTGCCAAGTTCAATTATGGTCATAAGTCAAGGGCTACCTGTTTAAGAAAACTTGACATATTAAACAGACTAGGCTAAATTACATGTTTTAATTGCTAAAGCAACCTTTGTGTTTCAGCATGCTCCATGCTTGTGCCAAAGTTCAATAATAAATCCACAGTTTGGAAAAACTATACAATTTTTTTAAAGGAAGGAGCAGGAATCATTTTCTAGCAGTATTGGAATAAATAATTAGTATACTGTCCATATAATTGTCCTATTTCATCACTGAACTGCTGAACATGAAGAAGTATTAAATGAAAATTGAAATATTGCATTGCTTCAGATATTCTGGTTCATAATTTTGCAACATTTATGTTGGTGTTTCTTCTTGGCTCTTATCTCGGCAACATTTCAGCCGGAAATGGTAACACGTTCCAATCTCAATTTCATTGTCGTAACATTGACCAGCCCGGTGGCATCTTCCTCCTTTTTGCCAACAAAGTCTGGCAGATAAATTCAGACTGGATCCTTAACAAAAGAAAAATTGTAATCAAAACCACTTAATACCCATGCAAAATGATTAAGAAAATAGGATGAAAATCATTTGTAGCTTAGTGGCCCAAATGCCTACTGTGCATGCAATAGATTTTCAATTCAACCAAAGATATCAAGTAAAACATTGCAAACTAAAAAAAAAAAAAACTTGCCAGAGGTCTAACAATTATTGCAACTGGGGAATATAGCAATGGACTAGATGGTGGATGATCTGAAGGCAAATGAGCAATCCAGCTTGACCCAGTGTACACCTGAGCCAGCCTGGAGCACAGATATATGAAACCATTCCTGTGTTTTCTGGCTCCAAGTTAGAAATGATGTTTTTTCACCCTGAACTGGATCAACTCTTACTCTCTGCTTTATGTGCTGCTCTTCAACTCCTTGTAAGCAAAATCAAATAAAGAGTCACCTTAAAGGAGAGATGGGCAGAGAAAATTTTAATAATTAATTAATTAAAAAAACCATTCTCCACTTAGCTACTTTATCCTGTGGCAGGAACAATTCTTTTCTTCCTTTTATCCACCATCACTTTTCACCAGGGGAACAGTGAAAACATAAAAGGTTTGTTTTGTTTTCTATGAGTTCATTGAGAATTTATTGATGAATTTTAAGAAGTTCAGCGATGGAACAACCTGCTATTGTTTGGTTTACTTGCTTTAACCAAGTGAAATAAAATTGATGAGAATTCTGCATTTTCTCCTTCTGGCCCAAGTAATAGGACAAATGGTAAAACTGGTTTGTTTCCTTCCTTCCTTCCTTCCTTCCTTCCTTCCTTCCTTCCTTCCTTCCTTCCTTCCTTCCTTCCTTCCTTCCTTCCTTCCTTCCTATCCAGGAGGGCTAAGGCAGAGTAAGCTAACGATCAGAAGTCATGGCAGACACACTCCAGAAAAAAGCATCAAGCCATCACAATGACCAAAAAAAGTGGTTGAAATCCATAATTAGGTTTATTAAATCAGCTTTTATTTCCAGCGTGTTTATGAATGGAAGATGAGCAATTGCAGAAAAAGCCCTCAACATAAAATAATATCAGATTCTGGATCTGTGAATTGGAATGTTTTTTTCCCCCAAATCAGAATGTGTTGATAATTACTGACATTAGGGTTTTACATTAGGATTAGAAAAAAGTTTGAAGAAAATAAGGCTACCTATGGCTACTTGTTATGATTGCTATGTACCATATCTAGAATTAAAGATATTCCACTTCAATTCTAGTAACTGAATGAAAGGTATTTGAGGAAAACAGAATGCTGTAGTGGTCTGATCCAACATAGCTCTTCCTAGAACAGGAATTGAGACAGGAAAGAAGCACTGATACATATAATCCTTTTGTCCCCTGTGAGTTCTAGTCCTATCTTAGGAACAAAGCTAGCTGGGTAATTTTGAGCTAGTCACTCTCTTGGCCCTAGGAAGGGGATAGTGGCAGGCCACTTCTGAAAATATGTCAGAACAATGTGCAAGGATTTGTCCTGGCAGTCACCAGAAGTCAACATATACTTAAAGGCTCCAAAACAAAGCAATTACACTGGAGATACAGACCTTGACATGACATTGTAGGCATCTCTTTCCCTTATGTAATATATATTGGGCAACTTGTCTTTTTTTTTCCAAGGGGGACAACCCTTGAAAGGTATTCTGTAGAGCAGCAACTCTTACACATCTTACCTAAAGAGATAAGGAAGACAGCAAAAAGAGCAACAACTAACAGCTTACAGGAACTCATGGCTGAGAGGGTCATCACCTATAATCATCGATTAACTAGAACAAACAACAACAATAAAAATGAATGTCAAATAAAGCTTTTCAGTGGCTAACCAGAAAAGGGGGGAAAGAATCAGATAGTACCAATTTGGTCCATAATTTGCTTTATCTGTAATGATATGGAGAAAGAATGAGTTAGCCTCCCATCAGACTAAACCCACAAACTCACCTTAACCAAGAGTAAACATTCTGTTGGTCTATTGGCCAAAGCAAGTCATGTGACAACTCTGGAATGCTCCATTGTTGATTTTTTTTTCCTGTGTTAGATTTTCTACTAGAAAGGTCTATAGTCTGGCCGTAGCTGAGATTATTTTTTAGACCCTAAATGATTTATGTGATTCTAGATTTTAATCATTCAAAATATGCATATTGTTCAACCAATCAAAATACTGTTTCACTTTGCTAGTAAATGAAATGTATATGTAACTAGAATTACATATAGAGCTTAAAGAACTTGAACAGATTTCACGAAATTAAAGTAATAAATATTAAAATCCAAATTCATTAGAATTTGATTTCATATAAGTACCTTTTTATAGATATTTCTTTTACTTACCAAACTAGCCTATCTATTGCTGAGATTTCCTGATGGTTTTTAATCAACATTAATTATGTCTAAGATTACTTAATTTTTTTCTGTTACAAAATCAGCTAAGACTATCTGATGCTGCTGGCCATTTTGAGGCCCATTTTCAGCCTGTTTTTCAGCCCATATTTTGGTCCATTTATGGCCAGCAGAGTGCTACAGGAAGCCATGGAGAGTGAAAACAAGATGCAGGAAAGCCACATACAGCTCATTTTAGCTGCCAGAGGCAACGCAGGCTGGTCCTTTGATATTTTAAGGCCAGCCCCATGGACTGGATTTAAGCACCCTGAGTTTGACACCCCTGGTTTAACAAATAAATAAGATCAGGGGTGTCAAATTGACAGTCTGCAGGCCGGATGTGTCACCTACAGGCCACACCCACCCCAGTTTCCACAAAGGCAAAAAACATTGTGATACGTCATGTGAGATGATTGAGTCTGACACCATGATCGAGTCTGATAGCACATGATAATCCTTAGTTGTGACTGCTGTGTATAATTACAGGTGTGTAAATCTTCAAAAGCATGCTTTGCTTCAAGAAATGTCCATGTAAAGTCTTCCTAAAACTGCATCTCAATGCAACACTGCCCCCTTGCTTCCAAGAGCAAAGAGAAGCAACCAAGTTATTCCCCTTTGCTCTGCTTTACAGGGTCCTCAGGACATGAAAATATTGGAAAATGCTTTTAGATATTGCAGGTAATAAGAGATAAAAAGCAACAGCAATTCTAAGCCTCTGCTTCAGTGAAGAGAATCACTCCTGTACTGCCACCAAGGAAACAACACAGATGTATCCATGTCATCACCAGGAACCATGATCCATTCTAAGGCATCTTTAACTTTTAAAATAGAAATACAATTGTACCTGTTAGGGATAACATTGGTTTACCCTAACTGGTTTAGGTAAATAATAATATGTAATCATAGTTTATATGTTAAAGTGTCTGCAACTTTAACTGTGGGATAGTAATTTAAGGGAGTGGTTGTAAAAGCACTTTAAAAGAAGCAAGGCTGCAGCTTGCTTTCTCTCTGGCTTTGATGATACCTGATTACTGTAAGGACACAAGACTGCATTGCTCGAACGGGAGAGAAAACAAAGGACTGACTTGTAAGTGAATTGACATAGGATATTTCTACACGGACTTTGCTAACTGAATATCCCTGAATGGACTGACTAAATGATACATGACTATTGGACTGTTATTTTGACTATGCTATGAAATCATAATGGAATAAACTATATATTTGATAGCACAAGCGTATCTGTCATTTTTACTGTATGTTAATAAACATACAAGCTTAGCTCACTCATTTATCTGTGTGCCTATCTGACTAACGCTGCACATTCTGTTTAGCTTGTCTCCCTAACCCTGGTTGGGGAAACCAGGCTTAACACTGGTTATGGGCCCAGAGGCTGCAAAGTCAGTTTAACTAGAATAAAACAGATTTATGTAAAAGTGAGAGTTTGTGTTGTTATACATTACAGTAAACAGACAGCTGTGTTTTATTAATTATAGTTTTTATATCCATATAAGAAAACATGGCACAAGTCAATCTACAAAGTTTGTCCCTTATATCCAAGTTGGATGGAACAAACTATGTATCATGGTCTATGAAATGTAGTATGCTTCTACGAAGAGAAGGTTTGTGGAACATAATTGAAAATCCACCAAACGTAGAAGAATGGGATCCAGAGGATGAGGAAGATAAATTAAAGATAGAAGAATTTATGCATAAAAATCAACAAGCTATTTGCATTATTGCTTTAACCTTAACTGATATGCAACTTGTTTATATCCATGGAGAGAATACAGCTGTTGGGTGTTGGCAGAAGCTGAAAAGGATTTATGTTCGAGATAACATTGGTGCTCACATAAATCTAACACGGAAACTTTTCAGTACACATCTCCGTAAGAATGGTGATATGCTGAGTCATTTGAAAACTATGCAAAGCATTTTTCAAGAACTGCACGAGAAAGAGCTTATTTTCTCTGAACTACACCAAGTCTACATAATTCTATCTTCCCTTGACGAAAGTTATGATAACTACGTAACTTCCCTTGAAATATTGCCAAAGGAAAGCCTAACTTTAACTGATATAACTGGCAGATTGATTGAAGAGGCCAGAAGAAGGCTTGAAAGAGACGAATTAAGGAGGCAGCAACCTCAAAAAGAAGACAATGAATCTCCTACTGCATACGCAATTAAAAAGTGCTTTAATTGTGGAGGAAGAGGACATTTGGCAAGATTTTGTAAAAAAGCAAAATACCGGAACGCTGGCCAGAATACTAAAAGTCATCAAAAGATAAATAAAAATTTAGAGTTAGCCATGTATACTAACGGAGCTGTAAAAAATAATTTATGGGTGGTTGATAGTGGAGCATCACATTGTATAACAAATGATAACAAATATTTTATTGAAATGTCCAAGAGTACACAGCAGATATCGTTAGCTAATGGCTGGAAACTGAAAGCTAAAGGTCAAGGTATAGCATATTGTTCTTTTATAAAAGAGAATGTAAAAATGTTATATGTACCACAACTTAAGTTTAATTTAATTTCAGTAAGAATTTTGGTTAAACTAGGATATGTAGTTACATTTAAAGGAGATAACTGCATAATTGAGAAAGAAGATAAGAAAATTACTGCATCTTTAAGAGGTGAATTATATGTGTTAAATGATGATGGTTTAAAAGTGGCTAACACAGTTTATGAAAATAAGAAACCTCATGATGAATGTATTCACTTGTTACATCGAAGGCTAGGGCATTTAAATTTTAAAATGCTTAAGAAAACTGTTGAATTATCTAAGGGAATAAGTTTGAAACCTTGTAATAAGTATTTGCAATGTAATATTTGCAATCAAAATAAGACCAGGGTCACACCAGCTAATAGAGTTGATGGATTTACTACCAAAGAACCTTTAGAGGTAGTATTTGCAGATTTAATAGGTCCAAAAAAACCAAGTGTAGGAGGAGCTCGTTACATACTAAGTATAATGGATCACTATTCTAGATATGGGTTTTGCTATTTAATGAAGAGCAAAACTGAAACATATCAAAATCTCTTTAATTGGATTAAATTTGCAGAAAGGAAAACTAAAAAGAAATTAGTAACTCTTATAACAGATAATGGTACAGAATTTACAAATAATAAATTCCAGAACAGACTAAGAATGTTAGGTATTCAACATAAAATGTCTGCACCATATAGGCCACAACATAATGCCTTTATAGAGAGAAGAGGTCAAACATTACAATCAATGACACGAACTATGATGTCTGATTCAGGATTACCTGACAATTTATGGGGAGAAGCAATAATGTGTGGTAATCATATATTAAATAATGTTGTTAATTCAACAACAGGTGAATTACCATTCACACTGTGGCATGGTACAAAACCTGATTTAAGTTACATGCACACATTTGGAGCACCAGCATGGGTGCATATCCCTTCACAACTTAGACACAAAGGACAACATAGAGCTAAAAGATTATATTTTGTAGGATATACATCTAATCATAGATCTTATAGATTCTGGGAACAAGGTACATCTAGAGTTTACACCAGTGCTAGTGCTAAATTCCTAGAACATGTAGGATGGAATAGATTAGAGCAAGATTTAAATAATGAAGTAATTATTGAACCCTACAAAAGGCAGAAAGAACAGAATAGTTATAAGAAGAGTCCAATTAAAGAAGAAGTCCACGAAGAGCAAATAGGACCAGAACAAGAGGAAACAGTTGATCAGGAAGAGTTAGATAATCAAGAAGAGTTAATAAATGAAAGTCCACCTGTAAGTCCTGTAATACCTAGACGTACTACACGTGTAACTAGACCACCTGATAGGTATCAAGCAAGTATAGTTTGCCAAGTAACTAAAGTTCCAACTAGTGTAGATGAACTTAAGATGTATCCTGCTAAGGATCAGGAGAATTGGCAAAAGGCAATGGAAAAGGAATTAAATTCATTAAAGGTAATGAAAGTTTATGAAGATGCTAAATTACCTCCAGGAGAAAAATCCATTGGGTACAAATGGATATTTAAAGTAAAAACTGGAAATGATGGGACTGTTACCCATAAGGCTAGGTTAGTAGCTCAAGGATTTAATCAAACTGCATCTGATTACGATGAAGTTTTTGCACCAAGTCTTAAAGCAACATCTTTAAGAGCAGCATTAGTGTGGGCAGCTAAGAAAAACTATGTCATTAACCATTTAGATGTAGAAACTGCTTATCTACATGCACCATTGCAGCACACTATATATTTAAGAAAACCAGTAGGTATAAAAGACAATAAAGTAAATAGTAATGATTGTTGGAAACTCAAAAAGAGTCTTTACGGGTTGAAACAATCTGGGTTTGAGTGGAACCAATATATTGTGAAAGAGTTAAACAATATAGGTTTTAAATCTGGTTTAACAGATCCATGTGTGTTTAAAAGAGAAAATAATGGAACGGTGTCATTATTGTTATTATTTACAGATGATATTGCTTTGATAACTAAGACTAATAATGAAGCTAATGAGATTATATCATTATTAGCCAAAAAGATAAAATTAAAGCATTTAGGTGAAATTAAAAAGTATCTAGGATTGACAATTAACAAAACAAAAAATGGTTTTAAGATATCTCAAGAAGATAAAATTTGCCAATTAATTAAAACGTTTAAAATGGAACTTTGTAAACCGGCAAAGACTCCAATGAGTCAGGAAGTTTGCCAAACTGATGATCAAAGTCCCAAATTTGATAAGTCCATATATCAATCTTTGATTGGTAGCTTATCATATATAAGCAATTGGTCTAGGCCTGATATAGCTTATAGTGTAAATCAGCTGGCTCGTTTTAATTCAGATCCACAACAATGTCATTGGCAATCATTAAAGAGAATTTTAAGTTATCTTAAAGGAACAATGAACCATGCATTGTATATAGAACCAAAGGGTGATTTGAGTCTTAGTGCCTATGCAGATGCAAGTTTTGCAACTGATATAAACACTAAAAAATCAACATCTGGGATGGCTATATTATTTGGTAAGACACTAGTAGGGTGGAGGTCAATCAGACAACAGCATATCAGTTTGTCCACAATGGAAGCGGAATTTTCGTGTCTGTCATTACTATGCACTGACTTGATTTTGTACAAACAGTTATTATTAGACATGGGTATAACTGTAAAATATTCCATTATTGTGTACGAGGATAACCAAGCAGCTATAAAATTAGCTACTAGTATTGCTGTAAAAACTAGATCAAAGCATACTGATTTAAGATACTTAAATGTTAGAGAATCTGTAAAGAATGGGCTAATTAAATTGGAATACTGCATGACAGAAGAAAACATTGCAGAACAATTTATAAAAGCTCAAGGAGTAACTAAGTTTCAAGAGAGTTGTAACAAATATGATTTAAAGATGTAAATAGTTATATTATTATTTCCTAAAAGGGGAGAATGTTAGGGATAACATTGGTTTACCCTAACTGGTTTAGGTAAATAATAATATGTAATCATAGTTTATATGTTAAAGTGTCTGCAACTTTAACTGTGGGATAGTAATTTAAGGGAGTGGTTGTAAAAGCACTTTAAAAGAAGCAAGGCTGCAGCTTGCTTTCTCTCTGGCTTTGATGATACCTGATTACTGTAAGGACACAAGACTGCATTGCTCGAACGGGAGAGAAAACAAAGGACTGACTTGTAAGTGAATTGACATAGGATATTTCTACACGGACTTTGCTAACTGAATATCCCTGAATGGACTGACTAAATGATACATGACTATTGGACTGTTATTTTGACTATACTATGAAATCATAATGGAATAAACTATATATTTGATAGCACAAGCGTATCTGTCATTTTTACTGTATGTTAATAAACATACAAGCTTAGCTCACTCATTTATCTGTGTGCCTATCTGACTGACGCTGCACATTCTGTTTAGCTTGTCTCCCTAACCCTGGTTGGGGAAACCAGGCTTAACAGTACCAATAGAATATATGTAGTTTAGGACTGAACTACAAAGTCCTCTCAAAGCTTGTTTTCTTGTAGATATTTTAGAACCCAAATAGTCAGTATCTTTAGTACTAAAATTGAGTGAGTTAACTGTCTGTTCATTTGCAGCAGTTGCCCTGTGAGTGCTGGTGAGGGTATTGTTTTCTCCTTAGTAGTGTCTTAGGGTACTGTTTACTGTTTGATATTAATCTGGTATTAACCCCTTCCTATCTGGGTTTAAATTACTGGCAATAACTTTCTAGGGAAGTCTATAATGCTGAGCAAGGTAAAAGGACAACTACTATTGATCTCACCCCTTTCCAAAGAGGTCTGTAGGGGGCATGCATAAGTGCCTACTGTCCCTGTCCTATTGTTTCTTTTATTTTTCTTATATGTACCCATTTCATGTATTCATAACTATGTATATACTTATACCTATTATCTTGTAAGCGATTGACAAATCAAAATAAATTAATTAATTAAAAAATTAAGAAGAAAAGGGTGTTTGGACTCAATTATAATGGTGGAAGGGTACACTATCGGAAGACCTATACAACCAGACTAAGGAAAGATTTACTGGAAGAAAATATCTAATGTGGTCCCTAGGAGTTGATACCAGTTTGATGGTACATAGTCAGTTAATCAGTGCTGATCTTGATTGACTATTTAGCAGTTGCTTTAGTCCCACTGGGCCATTTTGATAAGCTGTTTCTTCACATTTATTATCCATCTCCAGCTACCAAAGAAAAAAAAATTTCTTTAAACAAATTTTATTAATTTTACAGAGAACACAATAAAACATAAACAAAACTAAAAGATCTTTTCTGAAGGTTGTCTGATCCCGGGTTGAAACTCTTCACACAGACACAAATTCAAACATCATATTCACTTTATATATCCTTCCATATCTTATTATCATTTTCTTTTTTATATTATATATATAAACCATTTTTATCAATTTTATATAAACAATGCACAAGGCATAACAGCTTATAAGTTCTTTTCTAAGAAAAAATAATAAAAGAAGAAAACCAATAGAACATAACAATCCCAAATTATAGTATCAATACTTTGTCTATTTAACTTCATATCTTATCCCAACTTCTCCTTTTCATCCAAATTATTTCTTATTAATTAAAAATTTTTTTTGCCTTTTTTCAATATACAAAATCCAAAAAAAAACCAAAACATAACAAAACCTTTATATATCCTTTCATATCTTATTACCATTTTCAATAATATTCTTTGTCTGTTCTATTTCCAACTATCCATTCATCTTTTTTCTTTTATTATACTTCTCCTATACACCAATTGGAGTAATGTCTATAACTCATTACCCTAACTTAAAAGTACTTCATATAACAATTTTTCTTGGGATTCGGTTTAAAAGATTCTAAAATTACACAATGAATTTTATACTCTAAATACACATATAAAAAACACAATCTTATGTACCCTCCAGAATCCCTCTTTTATCCTAAATTAAATTCACCCATTGTCTCTGAATAAACTTTTTTTCTTTAGATCTTGCTTCCCCCCATTGAGGCTTCTCCTCCCCCCCTTTCTCTCTTGCTTATTCTTCTCCTTGCCCTTTTTACCCCTTTGTCTTTCCTCCCCTTTTCTTACTCCCTTTCCTTTGCTTTCTAACCTTGCCTCCACCTTTCCGCTCATTTTTCTCTTCTTTGGTTGTTTTTATAATTCTTAAAATCCCCTTTTTCTTATCCTTTTTCTCCTCCTCCCCGGAAAGAACCCATTGTTCATCAAAGATGGCTTTTTCTTCCTCTTCTTCTTTGTCCCAGTCCTTCTGCTGCATAGTCAACTTTTCATAATGCCATTTCTAAGAATTGAAACAAAGTGCCCAAAGTATCTTCTTTTTTATATTTTTGATATTCAGTCTTTAGTTCATCCACAAGCGATGCCATTATGAAAAAAGAAACTTTTTCCAAAACAACCACAAATATTTTTAATCAAGAATAATTCAAAAAAAAATTCCAAAAATTAATACTTTTCTTCCTTCTTCTCTTTCTCTTTCTGGAGTTAATGTTTAATCAAAGAGGTCCAATTACCATATACCTTTCTTTGGGATTCTAGGCAATCTCCTCCTTTTTTAGCTTCTGCTCCAATTTTTTTTCCTCTCTCTTCCCACTTGCAATATCAATTTTAAATAATCAGAAATCCATACCTCCAACAAGGGTTTTCCAATTTCTTAAGTTTTTCAATGTCCAAAAACCCTTTTGTCCCTTAGCTTCAACTCTCAAAACAATTCACTTTCAATGTCCAATATGTCCAAACATATCTGCTGTTTCCATGGGGTGGGAGAGTGAAGAAAAAAAAAAAATTCCCTTTAACAGCTTCTCCGCCGCTTTCAATCTTCTTAGGGATACAATGTATCCTCCAGCAATTCAAACAGCTCAGTTCCAACCAATTTGAAAGATGTTACTTGACCCGGCTCAGACAGCACTTTCACTCTTCTTACTTCCTCCAGCGCAATCTTACCCGGTTGCTGGCTTCTTCGTGGCGGCCATTGCTGACCGCCGCTCCACCACCTTGGGAAAAAGGGGTTTTTCCGGAGGAGGAGGGGGTCTGCGACACCCCCAACCCCCTGTCCAACTCCCCTCTCTCTTCAGCTGTCCCTACAGGGCAGCCATATCCCCCTGACCCATCTGGATCGGGGGTACCTCGGCGGCTAGCACAGCAGGAATCGCGAGCTGTTGCGAATTCCTGCTGCCCCGAAGCCACGCGAAACCGGAAACCCCAGCTACCATAGAAATTTTTAAAGTACTGTTGATATTTAATCTTTAGTGACTTACAGTCATGGCCTAAGGCCAATGTTAAGCATCCTAACACATTGCACAGTTTTTCAGTTCCTAATTTTAAATCAACTCCAGAATCTAGAGCAAATCTGGATTAGAAAAGACAAAATTACTTCTCTGCCAATAACTGAAAAGAAATTATTTACATATGTGCTCTGATTGGCTCAGTAGCTCTGGAACCGAGATTTTATTCAGCCTATAGCAAAAGAGGTCTTCATTATCTTATGTCATACTAGAAGTTCCAAGCATGAGTTGGTTAGAATCACAGTGAGAGAAGTACTAAAGAGAGAAAGAGGTAAGACCAGTTGGGTCACAACCTGATAGAAATGTTGAATTATTCTATGCAATTTTAACATTTACACTTGTGCCTACCTCTATTTCAATTCACCTAAAATAATCCCAGAAAGCCAATTATTGGAATAGAACTACGATATTGATTAGGATTTCCCAATCTGCTGTTGTATGGATGCATTTAACTGTAGCCTCCATTCCCACCAGCCTGTTTGACCATTCTGGTTAGGGAAACAGTGGGCAAATTCAAAAAATACCATGTTGGGGAAGGTGATTTAGAAGATAAGTTAAATGATAAGTCCTAATTAGTTAATGTAAACTGTATTAAATGTGGTCAATATATTCACCTATACATATTGGCCTGATAAAATAACTATCAGAAAATTAGATCAGTGATTCTCTTCCAGAAAATCCAAAATATTCAGGCACCTTTCTGGATCTGGCTTTCCCTTTTTATATGTAAAAATAAATTAAAGAACATATTCCTTTCATATATGTTTTATTTTCTAATTAAATATCACATTTTTCTATTTTTAGATTGTTATTAATATATCCCCAATTGTATCAAATGTCATGAAAACATTTATAAGTAGTTTATTCTTCATATAATTTAATCATAGCAAATTAAATCTGATTACCTGTTACCAAAATGCAACAACATAAGACACAGCTTGATTTGAATAGCTTGATAAATTGGATTCTTAAAGTGGATTAAATAATTGGTTTTTGAAAAAGTGAATGATAGAATGAATACCTCTCACAGTGAAACACATGTGGGCAAGAAATATGACATGAATGGTAATAAAAGCATCCATAGAGTCATTCACTAATAATCAACATTTATATGCTGCTTGCTTATGCAATTCTTGGGTGGCTTACTGTAAAAAGACAAAATACATCCTAATAAGCTAAACCACATGCTACAAGAGATTTAAAGCTGCATCTTATCTCCAAATTAATATATAACTATATAATTCAGAAAGATTTTAGGAAAAGTTTTGATTGTTGTTGGAAAAAAATGTGTTGTACGGGTAGAAAAAAATAAAAGGAATATGGAGTCTTGCAGGGGAAAAATAATTATTTATAGATTTTAGCCTTCATCAGTCTGATGATTTCTTCATATAACCACAACTGCCACCAAGCTTTGATGACTGAATATTATGCCAATTATAATCAAAATCATCTGAAGCCATTTGTTTTGCTCTATTGCCAACCCCCAGATTTTTATAATCACAATTAAATATTATTTTAATAGCTGTTGTCAGCATATAAAAATATTACAATGATGGTCTTCCTTATTTGATCCTCCCAGTTTAACCCAGCAGACTGAGTTTGACACAGCCATGAAGATTTACCAGCTTGCAATTGTCCTTTTCTTTGCAATGCTCTTAGTGAGCTCAGGTAAGATGCACTCACAAAGCCACAACTCTGTCTTGGAAGTCAAATATTATTATTGCAGAAAGGAAACCAAACTCCGGATCCATTTCCCAGCTTTGAAACACTCAAATACTAGAAAAACATCTCACTTTTGCTTGCCCTAAAGCAATAATTTATGGTCATGGTACAAGGAAAATGTGCTTTAAAATTCTTTTGAATTCCTAATGATAATGGGACATAATCATAAGGTATAAATTCATGGTAAAGACAATACTTTCAAATGGACTTAATTTAGTAGCATTAATGGAGAACCCAGCAGAACATGTATAAAAGTGATCAGTAGTTTTCCACTAAAACTACACAGCAGAGACTAAACAGACTTAAGGATTTAGATGTTTATTTTATTTATTTATTTTGTCAAAAGCTTACAATACAATAGAAATAAGAATAAATATTAGTTTAAATATAAGAAATAGGAACTAATAATTGGGAACAATAGGACAGGGACAGTAGGCATGATTGTGTGCTTATGCACACCCCTTACAGACTTCTTAGGAATGGGGTGGGGTCAATAGAGGTTAGTTTGAGGGTAAAGAAGTGGGGGTTTGAGCAGGTGACAACAGAATCAGGTATTGAGTTCCAGACATTGACCACTCTGTTGCTGAAATCATACTTCCTGCAATCAAGGGTGGAGTGGTTTACATTAAGTTTATATTTGTTATGTGTTCTAAATACCATGACATTTCCTTGTTTATTCAGCAATCTACTTAGCGTACCTTTCCAGATTCTTGATTTAAATCTTGGCACATTTGGCACATCACTGAAAAAAAAATGGAGGGGAGTGTTATGTGGGTTTTTTCTTCCAATGCACACAATATTGTGAGCATATTTTCCTTTATGAAGTCATAAAGCCCCAGACTTGTCTCTTTAAAATGGTAAGTGCTTTACAAAGAAGCATTACTTCATATATATAAAATTATCTGATGGAATTCATCACAAGAGCTAGTGACTGACAATTTTTTTCTGACAATTTTCTAATAGAAATAGGCAAATTCACACAAACTCCCAAAAATAGTCATGAAAAACAACATGGAACTTCCATAGACAAAGACAATCTAATTCTGGGTATCAAATGTTGGGGATAAAAGAAACAGGAAAGCCGTGATGTGGTAACTGCTTTCAAATATTACTGCATTGGAAAGAAAATTAAAAAGTAATTCATAAGATCTTCTCTTTTCTGAAGGAAATGGCGAACGTATGGTCCGATTTGTGAGCCACTGCCTTCGGAGAGGTGGGATTTGCCGGTATGATGACTGCAGTGAGGGTGAAGAACAGATTGGGACCTGCTATCACCACACTATGATCTGTTGCCGGGATGAAGTAATGTAATTAAAAGAGTGTCCTGGCAAGATGGAAAGACCAATGAATAAGGGAGGATTCTTCTGTCCTCTTTCCCCTGGCTAAAAATTACACTGTCTTCCTAATAAAAGCTATTTTTTGCTCTTAAACTTATGTGTATTCTTCCTGAGTGCCATTTTCCTGTTTAAAATGACCTTTCCAGTTCTTTTTTAAAAAATATCCTTTATTCTATTCAATTCAGTTTATTACTGTCATAAACCAGAGACCAGAACAAATAAAAACACTCAGTGAATATCCAATTAAAAATTCTAGAATAAAATAATAAATAATAGATAAAACCTATATTAAAATCCAGTCTCAATTACACATGGTCTTATTATACTAAACTAACAATCCATAAATGTGAGGCCCATAGTCAATTTATCCTGCCTTTATTATTTTTTATAAATAACTCAAAGGGACAACATATCTAATCCTTCATCCTATGGTTTTCCCCACAAGTGATGTCAATATTAAGCCTATCCCACCACTAACATCTGGAATTTTGTTCCAACAGTTCTAGAGTTTGCCAAGTTCATGCATACATAATGAAGTTTACATTGCCATGTATTTGATCTACATGAACACCTGCTTTGTTATTATATTCAATATTCAAAATGCTTTACAAGGATGTATAAAGAATAAACATGCAATCAGGAAGCAATTCATAACCACTGAAACGTGTTATAAAATATTGCATTCAAAAAGTGATGAGCCCAAACATGCAAAGATAAAGTCAGGAAAAGTTTAAGCTCAAAATAAACATGTTAAAAATAATTTTAAAAAAGCTTCTTTCAACATGAAAAAAAAGCAAGGAAACAATTGATCCATAATGGGAAAAAATGGCAAAAAGTTCTAGAGTTTGCCAAGCAGCAGGGAGAAAATGAACTGCTTGATTTATTTTTTATATCTGTCTGTACTCAAAAAACAGTCCAACCTATGAATAATACTGTAAAATGCAAATCAAAATAAGCAAGAAAATGGTAAGAGAACACCTATACACCCTAGATGAGTTCAAATTGAAGTGCTGAAAGAGCTAGAAAACTACAAACCTATCAACCTGACATCAATACCTGACTGGAAAAGATAATCAAGCAATAAAACTGCAAACATCTGGAGGCAAGCAAACTTATAACCAGAAGCCAACATGGATTTGTAAAAACAGATCATGCCATTGCATTCTTTGACAAAGTGACTAAATTAGTGAAACCACAAAATGTTGTGGACATAATTTACTTGGACTAAATAAGGCATTTGATAAAGTAGAAAACAACCTATTACTTGATAAAGAAAGAAAAATGTGGGTTAGACAGCATCACCACCAGATACTGGTAGATTAATAACTGGCTAACAACCACATTCAACATGTAGTCTTTAATGGAACTACATGGAGGGAAGTACACAGTGGGATACCCCAAAATTCTGTCTTGGGCCCAGTTCTGTTCAATATCTTCATAAATGATTTAGATGAGGGAATAGGTGAATTCATCAAATTGGCAGATGACACAAAGCTAATAGGACTATCTAACACACCAGAAAATAGGCTGAAGATACAAAAGAAACTCAACAGACTTGAACACTGAGTCCTACTGACAAAATCAAATTCAGTGATGAGAAAAGTAAGCTTCTAGTAGTAGGCAAGAAAAGAAACAAATGTACAGGTGCAGACAAGGTGAAACTTTGCTCAACAGCAGTAACTACAAGAGGGATCTTGGAGTTCTAGTGGACAAACATTTACCATAAATATGAGCCAGTACTGTGTCTATGGAGAGTCTATGCTGCAGTTACCAAAAAAGCTAAGGCAGTCCTAGGCTGCATTAACAGAGGGATAGAATCAAGATCACATGAAGTATTAGTACCACTTTATAATGTCTTGTTAGTAGCACTTTATAATGCAAGACCACACTTGGAATATCACATCCAGTATTGGTTGCTACAATATAAAAAGAGATGTTTAGATTGAGTGCAGAGAAGAGCAACAAAGATGATTAGGGGACTGGAGGCTAAAACATATGAAGAGTGATTACAAGAATTGAATGTGTCCAGTTTATTGCAAAGAATTAGGGATGACATTATAGCAGTGTTCCAATATCTAAGAGGCTGCCACAAAGAAGAGGGAGTCAACCTATTCTCCAAAATACCTGAATGCAGAATAAGAAGCAATAGATGGAAATTAATCAAGGATAGAACCAACCTAGAAATAAGGAGAAAATTCCTAACAGAACAATTAATCAGTGGAGGCTTCCGGTTTGGGTTTCAACTTCTTAGCGGTAGACAAATGTTCCAAGTTTCGGTGATCTGTCCGAACCTCCACCTTGTGCCGAGCCCCCTCTAGATGATGTCGCCAGGACTCAAATGCAGCCTTAATAGCCAACAACTCCTTTTCCCAGATGATATAATTGCGCTCAGAAGCTGTGAGCTTCCTAGAATAGTATGCGCAGGGGAAAAGAGGCACGCCATTCTTTGGAGCTTGCAATAATACCGCCCCGATAGCTACATTAGAGGCATCTGTCTCAACCACAAATGGACGATTTGGATCAGGATGCCTCAATATCGGCTCGGCCACAAACACTTTCTTTAAAGTTTCAAAAGTTTGTTGTTGTGGAATCCCCCATTGGAATGGGACCTTCTTATGGAGGAGCTGAGTGATGGGATCCATTAACTTAGCAAACTCCGGAATGAAGGTCCTATAGTAATTGGCGAACATTGCATGTCCTTGACTTGACGAGGGGCTTCCCAACTACACAAGGCCTCGACTTTTTTAGGGTCCATAGCAATGCCCTCAGGAGAGATGATATGTTCTAAAAACTCTATCGACGACTGAAAAAAGAAGCACTTCTCCAGTTTCGCGTAGAGTTTATGCTCCCGAAGACGCTGAAGCACTTGACGAACCTGCTGAAGGTGGTGATCTCTGGACCGAGAGTAGATTAAAATGTCGTCCAGATACACCACGACAAACCTATCCAGCATGTCACGGAAAATGTTGTTCATCAAATGCTGGAATACAGCAGGAGCGTTGGTCAGACCAAATGGCATGACGGTGTACTCGAAATAACCATAAGGAGTGCCAAATGCCGTCTTCCACTTGTCCCCCTTGCGCATCCGAACCAGGTTGTAGGCCCCATGCAGATCGAGTTTAGTGAAGATAGTAGCCTCCCGCAACCACTCCATCAATTCCAGAATGACCGGCAAAGGATAGCTATTCCTCACTGTGATGGAGTTCAACCGTCGGTAGTCGCAGCATAGACGAAGCTCTCCTGACTTCTTTTTAACAAAAAGAATGGGAGCCGAAAGAGGGGCGACGAGGATCGAATAAATCCCCGAGCTAAGTTATCTAAAAACTCTCAGAGTGCCACCAACTCGGGCTCCGACATGGAGTATAAGCGCCCCTTTGGCAATGGAGCATCCGGTATCAGGTCCACAGGCCAACCCCCCACCCAATCAGAACACAGCCAAGCCCCCACCCAATCAAGTCACACCCCCACTAGCAGTTAAAAGGAAGAAGCAGCTGCAAGCTCAAATCACTCTGAGAAGCACAGAGCTGAAGACCAAGCCTGAAGATGATGAATGAGACTTGATCGAAACGTTGCCTAGATACTTCCAATCTTATGCGGGAGAAAACCTCAGAAAAGATCCACATACAAATACCCGCGAGCAGAATCTCATCTGCCATCATCAGGCTTCTATATAGTGTTTGTCTGTGAGTCAGACTTTTACAGTGGTTTCAGATTTAAATTTGGGGCAGCCTATTGCTGTGTCAGAATGGTTTTTTCTTCCTCCTGATTGGTTGAGAGTCTTGGTCTGTGTTTATTGGTCTTGGAGTTTGCTGTGTTCTGCTACTAGTATCTTCTGTCTGTTTTTTTTTGGGGGGGGGCTCTTTTTGTATCTTGATTGGCTGGCAACATTGTGTTACTTTATTGGAGGCCTTTAGTGCAGCTTGGCTTCGGGTAAATGGACGGCTATCATTCGTTAGGAAGCTGGGTTTCATCTGGGTGCCTGGTTGGGGTGTGTTTGAGCTGGAGGTATCAGGGGGGATCTGTTTGTGCCCAGGTGTTTGTCTGGCTTGTGGTGTGGAGATTTTTTTTTGTTTGTGAGTGCAGGCTTCCAAATGATTGACAGCCTGGTGGAATCATCTCTTCTGTTCTGTCCAGGTGGGACAGACCAATAGAAGAATAAGCACCCGCCTGGATGAACACAAAAATGCAGTCAAAAAGCTGGAACACACTTCCTCACTAGTCCAACACATGGAAGCCACAGGTCATAGCATCAACTTCAATGGCACCAAAACCCTAGCCACTATAGAAAATCCCAGCCACAGAATCATCAGAGAAGCCATAGAGATTGAAAAAAGACCAGAAAGCATGAACAGAAGAGATGATTCCACCAGACTGTCAATCATTTGGAAGCCTGCACTCACAAAAAAAAAAAATCTCCACACCACAAGCCAGGCAAACACCTGGGCACAAACAGATCCCCCCTGATACCTCCAGCTCAAACACACCCCAACCAGGCACCCAGATGAAACCCAGCTTCCTAACTAATGATAGCCATCCACTTACCCGAAGCCAAGCTGCACTAAAGGCCTCCAATAAAGTAACACAATGTTGCCAGCCAATCAAGATACAAAAAGAGCCCCCCCCCAAAAAAAAACAGACAGAAGGTATTAGAAGCAGAACACAGCAAACTCCAAGACCAATAAACACAGACCAAGACTCTCAACCAATTAGGAGGAAGAAAAAACCATTCTGACATGGCAATAGGCTGCCCCAAATTTAAATCTGAAACCACTGTAAAAGTCTGACTCACAGACAAACACTATATAGAAGCCTGATGATGGCAGATGAGATTCTGCTGAAACGTTGCTACAACTTTAAAAGCACCACTACCATGACGTGGGAAAATACCCGAACAAAGCTGAATGCCAAATATATATATATGTGGATCTTTGGTTATTCGGGTTTTCTCCCGCGTAAGATTGGAAGTATCTAGGCAACGTTTCGATGAAGTCTCATTCATCATCTTCAGGCTTGGTCTTCAACTCTGTGCTTCTCAGAGTGAAATACCCGCGAGAACCTCAGAATACCCGCGAGAACCTCAGAAAACATATATATATATGTTATATATGGATCATATATATGTCTGGCATTCAGCTTTGTTCGGGTATTTTCCCACGTCATGGTAGTGGTGCTTTTAAAGTTGTAGCAACGTTTCAGCAGAATCTCATCTGCCATCATCAGGCTTCTGTATGGTGTTTCTCCGTGAGTCAGACTTTTACAGTGGTTTCAGATTTAAATTTGGGGCAGCCTATTGCTGTGTCAGAATGGTTTTTTGTTCCTCCTGATTGGTTGAGAGTCTTGGTCTGTGTTTATTGGTCTTGGAGTTTGCTGTGTTCTGCTACTAGTATCTTCTGTCTGTTTTTTTTGGGGGGGGGGCTCTTTTTGTATCTTGATTGGCTGGCAACATTGTGTTACTTTATTGGAGGCCTTTAGTGCAGCTTGGCTTCGGGTAAATGGACGGCTATCATTCGTTAGGAAGCTGGGTTTCATCTGGGTGCCTGGTTGGGGTGTGTTTGAGCTGGAGGTATCAGGGGGGATCTGTTTGTGCCCAGGTGTTTGCCTGGCTTGTGGTGTGGAAATTTTTTTGTTTGTGAGTGCAGGCTTCCAAATGATTGACAGTCTGGTGGAATCATCTCTTCTGTTCATGCTTTCTGGTCTTTTTTCAATTTTGAAAAAAGACCAGAAAGCATGAACAGAAGAGACGATTCCACCAGACTGTCAATCATTTGGAAGCCTGCACTCACAAACAAAAAAATTTCCACACCACAAGCCAGGCAAACACCTGGGCACAAACAGATCCCCCCTGATACCTCCAGCTCAAACACACCCCAACCAGGCACCCAGATGAAACCCAGCTTCCTAACGAATGATAGCCGTCCATTTACCCGAAGCCAAGCTGCACTAAAGGCCTCCAATAAAGTAACACAATGTTGCCAGCCAATCAAGATACAAAAAGAGCCCCCCCAAAAAAAAAAAACAGACAGAAGATACTAGTAGCCGAACACAGCAAACTCCAAGACCAATAAACACAGACCAAGACTCTCAACCAATCAGGAGGAAGAAAAAACCATTCTGACACAGCAATAGGCTGCCCCAAATTTAAATCTGAAACCACTGTAAAAGTCTGACTCACGGAGAAACACCATACAGAAGCCTGATGATGGCAGATGAGATTCTGCTGAAACGTTGCTACAACTTTAAAAGCACCACGTGGGAAAATACCCGAACAAAGCTGAATGCCAGACATGTAAGTACCCGCGAAAACTTCACTCTGAGAAGCACAGAGCTGAAGACCAAGCCTGAAGATGATGAATGAGACTTCATCGAAACATTGCCTAGATACTTCCAATCTTATGCAGGAGAAAACCCGAATAACCAAAGATCCACATACAAATACAATATATATATATATTGTTTTTGCAATGTTTTTAGACCAAGCAGAGTCTGAATGATGAGATTTACATGATATAAAATAGATATTAGAAATTTCAATGTTATAATTTTAGAATGCATAAATTTAATGTTCAATGAGATTTTATATGATAATAACAATAAGACTTAAAGGTTTTGCACTCCGATTGGCAATCATAGAGAGAATTTTGCTTTTTAAGAATGTTGGAAGAGAACATAATGAAATTGTAAACAAGACAGATGAAAGTATAAGTATAATGAATAAAAAGATATAGAAATTTAGGTAAAAGAAATACAATTAAATAAGAAGAAAATGAGATAATCATAAAAGAAAATTAAGAGAAATAAAGGGAGAAATAGTGAGAAGTTGGAAAAAGAGTAATAAGATATGAAGTTGAATATATAAGATGAATATGCATATGAAATTGTGTCTGTATGGAAATGTGATAACCTGGAACCATGCTGTACTCTAATAAGATGTTTTATTTGTTTTGTTAAAACTCAATAAAACTTTATTTAAAAAAAAGAACAATTAATCAGTGGAACAGCTTGCCTTCAGAAGTTGTGGCTGCTCCAACACTGGAGATTTTTAAGAAAAGATTGGACAGCCACTTGTCTGAAATGGTATACGGACTTTGCTTGAGTGGGAGATTGGACTAGAAGATCTCCAGTGTTCTTCTGTACAATGTCAAGTGCATAACAAATGTCAATGGAATGGCCTGAGAAGTCACATCACTAGAAGTTTTCACAGCTTTTCAACCCAAAGCATGCCTAGATAATCAGTTAGCCGCAACATTTACAACAGGTATTTCAAAAAAGGTCGGGCAAAATTGGATTGTGACAGAGTCCATTGCCATGCTATGTTTTAAGTTTTAGGTTCATAATTCTTCACCTTCTATGTGTTTTACTTCTTGTTCATTTTGAATTTCTCTTTGTACATATTTTATTTGTTTAATGGTGTAAGCTGCCCAGAGCCATGTGTTCACAAGCTCAGATGTACTGGGTGGCAAAGCAAGAAATGTGAAAAGAAGCAAGTTGGAATAGGTGCAGGTACCCTTGCTTTTGTCAGAGGTTGAAAGTATCCCCCAAAATGTAGCATGGAAGTAATTAATTAATTCCCAGCGTCTGTAACTGATTTCTAGCATAATAAGGTTAAATTTGGACCAGCATGTGGCAAATTTAATATGTATGGACTCCATCTGCTAGATTCTAGAATTACCCAGCTAGCATGGTTGGCTGGGAAATTCTGTGGGTTGAAGTCCACACATCTTAAAGTTACCATGTTTGCAAAACACTGGTTTAGACCTTCTGCGTAGAATTTTTCTTAACTTACCTCTTATGACATAGTAGAATTTAGAACTGAACCGATAAGCTGGGATGACATGTTGAATCCTTCCTACAGGCTCCAATACCACTAAACCCTGGAGAGGATTTGCTTTCCTTGTGTCCTTCAAAGTATGCCTTTTAACTCTGTCCATTTTCCTTTGATGTCCTTGATGCCTAGAACTCAAACATCTCTTGCCTGCCCCTTCAATAGAATTCTGAAATAAGGTGCTTGGCCTCAAATCTCTGTTAAAATGACCTGAAACAGCTTAAATTCATGCCTTTCTATTGTTATGTTTTTAGTCACTATACTTTAACTTATGCATAGTACGTTGTTTTTTGGTTTAGCTGAAGAACATAGTACAACTGAAATTGTAATATAGCAGTTCTATACTTTAGTAGTATTTTTTTTAAATAAAGCAATTACAATATTGTTCAATTGCCTAAAGTAGATCCACACAGGGATTTTATTAATTCAAAATTGCACAAAGGAGAATAAATTCATCCACACATGAATATGTGGCGATTAGCAATGGTATTTATGCATGACTGGATGTGATTTGCAAAAGACAGTTGTATCTCAAGCTGTTTGCACTAAACAAATATTCTTTTTAAAGTATGTTATTCCCTAATTGAAGCATTTTCTTAACTTGATTTATCTATTTTGCTTTTACTGTCAAATCACTCCATAATTTGTATTATGTACTATATTTGCCTGAAAGAAGCCTTTTTGTAGGGAAAAGATGAAATATACATACACGTTTCTGAACAGGCTTTACTGATCCAAGTCCTTTTTTTTCAAAGGCCTAATTAACATTTTGTAATAATCAACACTAATGAAATAAGTTTGCTTAGAAATGAACAGTTACATTTTGGCTTGAGTCATCCAAATTCCTGTTATGAAAGCATGTTTTGTGTTAGATCTGAGGCAGATCGGTTCGACAGAGACGCGAGACCATTTACGTGAGTTCGGCTCTTTATTAGGGATAGGTAAAGGTCTGAGAATGCGAGCCGTGGCAGCCCTTCATATAGGGCTGGCTCGCAGCTCGGCAGCCAATGGCAGCACTTTGAATCTCCCGCGATCGGCACAGCCAATCGCGGTAGATTCCCAGTGCTCCAATCATGGCCGACCTGTTGACCAATCAGGTGTCTGCTGGTCCAATCGGGTGCATGGGTTTCAGAGTATGCTAATATTGTACACCCCTCCCCTCTTGGTTTCATCCTGTGGTGCGTAGTGATGTAGTCGCGTAGATAGGCGGGGCTTTTTCCCTGCCTCCTTGACCTGCGCAGCTCAGTTCTGGTGTGGTCATTGACCAGTTCGGATGCCTCCTCTGTCGCTCCAGTTCCTTGGGATAGAACCGCCTGGAATGTTGAGCTGGGCCTTTCTTGGTAGCTCCCTCCCGGTTATCCTGGGTTGGTTGAGCTGCCGCTTCTGCTCCCGCTTGGTTTTTCCTGGCCGGGTGAGCTGGTTTGGCTGCTCCTTCCAGGTGAAGACCCCGGGGTTTCGTGCTCCATTGGTCCTGTGTCTACAGGTGAGTAGCATTGGTTTATTGGTTTATTTATTCTAGGTGGGGGGTGTTCTGCTTGCATTAGTTGGTTTTCTTCAGTTCCTTCTCTGTCGCTTACCGATTCGCCCCCCCCCCTCTAGTTTCTTGTTTGGGTGTTTGTCTGGTTGTGGCGGCTATTCTTGACCTAAGTTGGTTTATGTGCCTTTTCCAGTTTTTCCCATCGCTAGTTTCCAATTGGTATGATAGGGGCCCGGTTATCTGGGTGATTGTTGCTGGCACCCAGAGTACTGAACCTGTGGACTACAGTGAGATTTTGGCATATACTGGGTCCCCTATGTTGAATGTTCTGTGTTTGCTGGAGGACCCTGGGGGTTTGTCTGGGTTATATGTTGGGTGCATTCTGTCTAGTGTAGAGCATAGTTTCTGGCCCATCATTAGTTCCTCCGGGCTTTTATTTGTGGTTGCGCTAGGTGTAATGTGTTGAATGAGGAGCATTTTATTGATTTTGTCCTGTATATTGGCTGTTTCTATTTTCTGGATAGTTTTCTTGGTGTATTGGACCATGCGTTCTGCCCACCCGTTCACCGCTGGGTTTTCCGGTGTGGTTAATGCATGAAATTGTTCAAACGCTAGTGCGGTGAACTGGGGCCCGTTGTCTGATACTATTACATCTGGCAGGCTGTGCGTAGCAAAAAGTTTGCTCAGTTTCCTTATCACCGCCTCCATCGTGGTTGACTTCATAGTGCTTACCTCCAGCCAGTTGGAGTAAGCATCTACTGTGATAAGGTACATATGTCCCTTGGTTGGCCTCGCAAAATCTATATGAATCCTGGACCACGGACCTCTTGGTTTTTCCCATTCTTGGGTTGGGGCGGCGGGTGGATTGGATCTGGACTCTTGGCATTGTTTACATTTGGCAACCCAGGTTTCGATCTGTTTATCCATTCCTGGCCACCATGCGTAGCTTCTGGCCAGGCTTTTCATCTTAACCATCCCCGGGTGCCCCTCATGCAACATTCCCAATACCTTTTCCTGTAATTTTTCAGGAATTACCACTCTGTCCCCCCAAAGTATGCAGCCCTTTTCGGTAAAGAGTTCGGTTTGTCTGTTCCGGAAGGGTCTGAATAGTTCGTCTATGTCCCCTTCCAGCCACCCTTTTCCCATCCAGCTCAAGACTTGCGCCAACTGTTTGTCTTTATTTGTTTCTCTGGCAATGTCTGGCGCGGTCACGAGTGGGTTGGATATTGTCTCTATTTGGAGTACCTCTGTTGTGGGTGCCGGGTCATCTTCCCAGTCCGGTAAGGGTGATCGGCTTAGGGCATCTGCATGGGCTATGTCCTTGCCGGGTCGGTGTATCAGCTGGTAATTGTATGCTGCTAGGAATTCGGACCACCTCATCATTCTTGGTGATAGAATGTTCGGTGTGGCCCTGTTCCCCGCCAGGATTCCTAGCAGCAGCTTGTGATCCTTGATGATTGTAAAAATCCTTCCGTAAAGGTATTCGTGAAATTTCTTGACGCCGGCGACGACTGCTAGGGCCTCTTTGTCGAGCTGGCTGTAGTTCTGCTCTGGCTTTGAAAGTGTCCTTGATGAGAAAGCGATGGGTGCTTCCCTCCCGTCCGGTAGCTGGTGGCTGAGGATGGCACCAATTCCAAATGGTGACACATCGCAAGTTACCGTCAATGGCAGAGTCTCGCTGTACTGGATTAGTACCGCGTTGGATGTTAGCAGGTTCTTTGTGTTGTTCAAAGTGCTCTCCTCCCATGCTCTCCAGGTCCAGGTGGCTGTTTTATCTAACAGCCTATGTAGCGGTTCCACCACAGTCACCTTTTGAGGTAGGAAGACATTGTAAAAGTTTAACAGTCCCAAGAAAGCCTGTAATTCCGTTTTGTTTTTTAGTCGCGGTGCTTCCCTTATGGCTCTCAGTTTCTTTTCTGTGGGGTGAATCCCTTGTTTATCTAGGAGGTACCCCAGAAATTCGACCCTTTCAGCCCGTAGCTGGCACTTCCCTTTCTTGACTTTAAGTCCTGAGTCTCTGAACTTCTGCAGTACCTCCCTCAACCTGGCTTCTAGTTGTTTCTCATTTTTCGAGGCCACCAAGACGTCAGCAAAGTAGGGCACTACCCCTTCTATTCCCTGGAGGAGTCTTTCCATGAGGCTTTGGAAGACCCCAGGTGCCACGCTGACCCCAAACTGGAGCCGGTTGCAGCGGAAAGCCACTCGGTGCGTTACGATGGTTTGGGCTTCTGCTGTCGTGGCGTCGACCGGCAGTTGCTGGTAGGCTTGCGCCAGGTCAAGCCTTGCGAAGATCCGGCCTCCCCCCAGTGAGTGCAAAAGATGCTGGACTACTGGGATGGAGTATGCGCTTTGTTGGAGCGCATGGTTTAGGGTGGCCTTGTAGTCACCACAAATTCTCACTGACCCATCTGGCTTGATGGGGGTGACAATTGGGGTCTCCCACCGGGCATGATTGATTGGTTCCAGCACCCCTTGCGCGATGAGCTTATCGAGTTGCTCATCGATCTTGGGCTTGAGTGCAAATGGCACTCGCCTGGGCTTAAGGCGGAGTGGCGCGATGCTTGGGTCTATGTTAAATGAAATAGGGGACCCCCGGTACTTGCCTAAACAGTCATCGAAGACTTCCCAGAAGTCCCTCACGAGCGCCGCTTCCCAGTCTGCCTCTCCGATGTGGTGTATGCCTGTTAGTTCGATGCCCAGGGGTGCGAACCACTGCAGTCCCAACAGGCTCGGCCAATCTCGATCTATGATCATCAGGGGTAGCACTTCTGTGTGGCCCTTGAAGGTGACTTTAAAATGGCCTCTACCGACTACAGGGATTCGGTTTCCCTGATAGTCTTTGAGGGTTAGTGTTTGGTCTTCCAGTTCTTGGCGGCGGATGGTGGGGATCAGGCACCTGAGTGTCGCCAGGAGACCATTGAGAGGAAAAACCCTGAGTCCACCTCCATGTCGCATTGCTGGTCTTCTATCCCGACCGTCACGTATACCTTTCTGGCGTCGCTGGTGGAGGAATGGCCGATGACGACAGTCTGGTGCGTTTCCTCCCTCTGTCTCATCTCCTGGAGTTGCCTGTTCCGACCTTCCCGGCTCCAGTGGCGATCTCGAGTCCTGATGGGGGTGCTGTCTCTCCGTCGGGGGCTGGCATCTCGTCGCCGCGGGCTGTAGTGCTTCTTATTCCAGCACACTTTGGCGATGTGCCCCCGTTTCTCGCAATGCCTGCAAATGGCTTCGAGATAATGACAGTCCACTCGGGGGGTGATCGCCGCCGCAGCCGGCACACTGGAACCTCGACTTATGACCTCGTGGTTCCCGCCGCTCCCGCGCTGATTAGAGACGGTGGATCTCCTCCTCCTCGTCTTCGGTTTCTGAGAAGGAGTCGATGTCGCCATGGTGTGTGGTTGTGTGGTCTGTTGCTGGCCTCCTCTTGGGGGTCGACGTTGCCTCTCTGGTCGCCGCTCACGGCATGATGCTCGATTGTCGCATCCGAGCCGCTGATTTCTTGGCCGCTTCCCCTGCAGTGGCTTTGGTGAGGGCATCGGTGAGGGAGATATCTCCCTTTGCCAAGATGTGGCTCTGGAGGACGGGGTCTCGGAGTCCCAGGATGATGCGGTCTCGCAGGGCCTCGTCCAGGTCAGTGAACTCACACAGTCCCCCCAGGTCCCATAGTGCCACTATGAAGTTGGCCAGCCCTTCGCCCTCGCGTTGATCCCGCCTGTAGAAGTCGTGCCGCCGGTTGAGGATGGGCACGATGGGGGCATAGTGGCTCCACAGCAGGGGCTCAAGATCTTCCCACTCCATCGCCTTGACGTCCATTGGTTTGGCCAAGGCTTTGGCCATTTTGAAGACTGCGGGCCCGCAGTGCGTGAGGAACACGGCTCGTTTCTTGTGGCTGTTGGCGTCCTTGAGGTTGCTACTCTCAAGGAACATTTGGAACCTATCGGTATAGGATTCCCAGTCCTCAGTAGCAGGGTTGAAGGGAGCGGATGGTGAGTTGATTCCGGCCATGTTGCTGGTTGCTGCGTGCCACCTGGCCACGTGCTGGATGGTCTCTTTGTCTCACGATCCCACCTTCGTCGCCAATGTTAGATCTGAGGTGAATCGGTTTGACAGAGACGCGAGACCATTTATGTGAGTTCGGCTCTTTATTAGGGATAGGTAAAGGTCTGAGAATGCGAGCCGCGGCAGCCCTTCATATAGGGCTGGCTCGCGGCTCGGCAGCCAATGGCAGCACTTTGAATCTCTCGCGATCGGCACAGCCAATCGCGGTAGATTCCCAGTGCTCCAATCACAGCCGACCTGTTGACCAATCAGGTCTCCGCTGGTCTGGACCAATCGGGTGCACGGGTTTCGGAGTATGCTAATATTGTACATTTTGTTTTCAACTTTTAGATACAAAATTCTAATCAGGTCAAGAGACTGATAGCCATGAAGATGATTTGCATATTCTTTGCCAGTATCATCTTGTCTTTCCTAGCCAGTTCAGGTGAGAAATATCCCAATCACGCAGTATTTTTTTCAAGAAACTCCTAACATTTCAGTCAACTACCTAGACTGTAGTAAGGTTTCTACAAGGGGGCTTCTCATATGAAATGCAGCACAACCTTAGTTTTCCAAAAACCTGGGATCATGGAGTAACATGTCCAACCCAGCCACTTCCAAATGTACTGAGACTAAAACTTTAAGAATTACCCATCAACATTAATGAACTGAGAGCCCTGGAAATACTGTATTAGAAATTGGAATCACAGCAGACCCAAGTGTAGAAAGTTAGCACCCACCCCTCTCTTAGAAGAATGAAATATTTTGAGAAATATTAAAAAGGCAGAATATTATATTTCCTTAAAGGAGAAACATACTCTTGGAAAGCAGTCCCCACTTTCCTTAATAGCCCCAGGACTGGGCCAGCCTATCTACAAAACAAAAGACCTTGAGCTCCAGGGTGATAGGATTAGCCCTCACTCAAGATCCAAACCAGGACAAAGCCATTAAGCCATAATAGAAATTGGCCAACACCCTTTCAGAACACAAGCCTCTTCATTACATCATCACCCAGCAACTTCAACCAAACTTATCTCAGACAACCTCAGCTAGACCCCTGCATAGCCCCATGGGAGTCTGACAGCAGCCAATAGAATACATTTTCTTGCATAGGAACAGGAAGTTCAAGTTCAAAGCCCAAGAGGAGGTATAAAAGCCACCTTCTCTCAACATGTAGTCAGCTGCACCAGGACTATGTGCTTGATGGTTCTGCTCCATTAAATCATCTTTTCAATCAGCCTCCATGTTTCCAGTGTCTTCTTGCTTGGAACTGAACCAGATGGATATTTCTTCCAACACAAGAATACCATGGATGAGTAGAAGACCTCCAAGATCCCTTCCAGCTCTATTCTGATAAAATTAAATTTGGGGAGGCATCATTCCAAGGACACTGAGAGAACATTGATGACTGCTGGGAAGTTATCTGACATGGATAATAGTTGTGTTGTCTCTCCATGCAGGAAAAGGGGATTTTGTCACACTGGGCTGCCTTTTCCGAGGTGGAACCTGTGAAACTAACACCTGCAAGGAAAATGAAATACAGATTGGGAATTGCTCCAAGATTCAAAAAATATGTTGTAAAAAACCAAAACCAGCTCCACAGAGATCAGCCACCTGGATAAATTAGCACTAGATCCATGGACAGATAGATAAGTGATGCAT
This sequence comes from Hydrophis major, assembly GCA_033807585.1. NCBI lineage: Eukaryota > Metazoa > Chordata > Lepidosauria > Squamata > Elapidae > Hydrophis > Hydrophis major. The sequence continues at coordinate 400,746,318 of CM066328.1, forward strand.
TTGCTAACATGTTTTGGTAAAGTTTTGTTTTGTGCACATGCCATTTTCTTTAAAAAGTTTGAAGATGTGATGTTTGACTCTTCCTCCTTAAGATGTTTTTGGAGCAACCACATTCAGATTGCAAAATAACTGGCAGATGGCCGCGATTTGCACATTTTTGCTACTATATGTAAACCTCTGGATTTTATTAGCTAAATATCTTTTTGAGAAAGGATTTGAACATCCCTTTAATTTGTTCATTAATGCATATATTGCATTTAAATTACATCTTCTGCTTGCAAATTCACATTGGTTTCCCTAAGGAAAGAAAGAGGAAGAGTCATTGTGCAGATATATCTAGTGAGCTCTCTTGATAAATGGAGATTGAACCTCAATTCCCCTTGTGTAGCTCAATATTTCCTGACCTCACTACACTGACTCTCAACATACCTCTTGATTATTAATTTATTTCCTTCCAGATAGCACACAATCCATCCTTCCCACCCTCTGGTTTTGTTCTTTGTGTAACTCTAGGCTTCTGCCAGTCCTGTTGATTCTGCTTTCAGGTTATTGTAAGTTACAAAATGGAAGAAGATTTAATTTTAAAACACGCTTGCAGATTTTTTCTTTGGAGGACTTCCAGTAGAAAAAATAATTAGAGTGGCAGGTACTGATCTGATCCTTCTGACATACCCTAGTCTACCTAGGGAATGAGCATTTAAATTTTTCTTATCACCAATTGAGCCCATTCTGATGCCAAATCTTCAATTTAAAAAGGAATCCACTGGGAAAAGGTCTTCTCCTTCCCCTTCTAATCCAGCAATATTTATCACCTGATTTAGCAATAGCAAAAGCAATAGCACTTAGACTTGTATATCACTTCATAGTGCTTTAGAGCAGTCTCTAGGACGTCTACAGAGTCAGCCTATTGCCCACAACAATCTGGGTCCTTATTTTGCTGACCTCGGATGGATGGAAAGCTGAGTCAACCTTGAGCCGGTGAGGATCGAACTCCTGGCAGTGAGATGAATTAGCCTGCAATACTGCATTGTAACCACTGTGCCATGATGGCTCCTTTATCCTCTGTATCTTCCATATTTGTTTTATTTTATTTCATGCAATGTATATAGCCATCCATTTTACATTGATGACTGGATGGTTCACAAGCTAAAATAAAACTAATGAAGCAACAAGTGGAAACAACATTACATAAACAAATCTATATGAATAAAATTCAAAACAGTTAAAGCAATTAACCATTTGTTAAAGATTCCTTCATTTATTACTGTTCCCGCTATACTGTAACTTATATTATTGTTGCTATTTTGGCTTTATTCATGGATAATATCACCAGTGATTCAATATATTCATCCTGATTCTTACATAGAAACATTTATTTCAATGGTAAAGATAAAAAGTTTCTTTCTAGCCATGATAGTTCAATGAAGACTTGTATTTATATATGTTTCAAAAACATCACCTACTGGAGACAAGCAAAACCATCTAAAACAATATTTTGAGTTCCAGGGACCGGTTCTGTGGAGAGAGATTTTTCCACGGACCAGAGGGGGTAGGATTTCATTGCTGCCTGCACCCCATGGATGGGACGTCACTTGTTAGCACAGCCTGGTTTCTGGCATGCCATGGACCAGTGCCACTCCACAGATCAGGAATTGGGGACCCCTGATCTAGGAGATTAGCACAATCTGTACTAGACCAGACCAAAAGTTAGCAAATGCATACTGGGCCAGATATGACTGAAAGCCCGCATGCAAGATCTCCCATGTAGAATAGCAATAGCACTTAGACTTATATACCACTTCATAGTGCTTTACAGAATAGCTTCTTCCTTTCAACCATGTTCCCTTGGAATTAGACAAATGAAATACCAACAATAACAAATGAAAATTACCAACAAGAAGACTGTTCAAAAGTTGCTTCATTCATTCTGTATGTGAGCAGGGAAGTCTGCAATGGGATGGGGACACTCAGAATACATCCACTCAATACATAAATGGCACCCTGCCCAGTTGCTCTCACCCACCAGACAGAGAGCCACTCTTCCCCTGCCAGCTCTCATCTGGGGGAAAGGGACCAACAAATTCTCACTCAACTTTCCCACTCAGCCCCAGGATCCCCCAAGCAGCCCTCCCAGGCCTGACCACAGAACACCCACAGGACCACAGAAGCAAGACTTCAGAAGGTAGCCAAATAAATATCCAGAAAGCCCTGCTATGTTGCATTGGAAATTTAGCAGCTGTGTAGTCCTACTTTTTAAAAATAATTTTAAAAACATAACAGCCACTAACTCTTTTGATACCAAATTTCTTGTTAACTAGAAGTCACATGAAGAAAGATATTTTTTTTTTGCTTTTCTGTATTTCCATATTTTACTTTCATTTCATGAGCCCAGCTTCCAGTGTTATAAAAGAGACAAAAGCATCTCCCCACTTTCTCCCCATCATTTGACAGCTTGACACCTATCTATTACCCCCCTGGTAAAATTTCCCTAAGTTAAACGTTCAAAATATTGTATTCTTGCACAAGACTTAGTTGTAAGGACTGCTTCTTTATTTTTATTTGTATTATTTTGATAATTATTTTTCTCCAACTATTAATCCCCATTCAGCAGGGAAAGTTGGCAAGGGTATTTATAAAAGGTATTGCCTTTGTCTACAGGAAAATCACCCCAAACTTGTCCTTCTGTCCTGTGCATGAAATTTGGTCACCAACCCAAAAAAAACCTTGCAGTTGAAGGACTTTGGCTCAGTTGTTGAACTATCTAATATTCTTATCTAATCTCAGCTGAGTCAGGAGGCAAACAAGGACAACATGTGCCTTGGAAAAGGATTGAACTTTTTGTCAGTTGTACACTGTCTTTTGTAAAGACAATATTATATAATATAAAAACTGTATAAAATTCCATAGGGAAGGTAGCTTCAAGTGTGTTCATACTACTTTCCTGTGTTAAACTGTATATAGGTCATGTCTTACCTCCAAGGATTAGAGATTACTTTGTTTTCTCTACTTAATTACTCCTTTTAATTCCTTTAGATAGGTGATAAAAATTCTGTGCTTCCTAGAGATGATAGGCATTATGATCCAAAACATCTGGAGAGCATGAAGATGATAACTCATGGCCTGGAAATGAATTGGGTCAAAATATGGACCTTCAGCACCACTCTAATATTTGCACCTGAGTATAGTTGAGCTGATTTTCCTTTGGTTTGATTATGAGTCTAACTCATTTGCAACCTTGGAGGTCTGAAGCCATTGGAAAGGCTGTTTTCCCATTCAGGAACTCTCCTTTCTTCCCATCTCCTGCAATATGAACTCAAAACTCAGCAATAATTTTCCAATCAGCAGTACATTATACTATTCCAAAAACAATATTTGAAACACTCTTTCTTTATATCATGAAATGGACAACACCAAAATCACCAACACCAAAATTATATAGGGTCTCAGCAGAGGTAAACACAGAATTGCTAACTGTTGTGTTTGAGAACCTCTGAAAAACTCATGAATAGTGGAAGAGAGCTAATGCAGAGTCTTTAAAAAGAGCAGAAATTACAAACCTGTTAACTTCTTGTCTATATTGGACAAATTCCTGGAGCAGGATATATTGGATGAGAAGGCAGCAACTAATAAGAACTAAGAAATCACAAACTAGTCCTACCTTGTCTAGCTTGATTTCCTTTTTTAAACAGTTACCAGTTTTATAGACCCATGAAATGCAATTCCCACAATGCATTTTCACTTCACCAAAGCATCTGACATTTCTCATGATATTCTATTAATAAAATGTAATGTGATAAATCAATTGAATGGAAGGATTCATAACTGAATAAATGACCACATCCAAAACATACTCATAAATCATTCTATATTAGATTAAAAAAATGTATTAAGTAGAGTGTCATCAGTTTTGTCTTGGAATTGTCCATTAGGAAAAGCAGCAACAACATTATTGTTTTTCTGCAGAATATTCAGCAAATACTGCTAATCCGGGGTTAATTCAAACTTTATCCTAAAGCCTAAGAACTGTCTAAACCAGGAGTGTCAAACTCAAGGCCCTGGGGCTGAATCCAGCCCGGGGTGTTTAGATCTGACCCACAGGGCCACCCTGGAAATAGCGAAGGACTGGCCCGCGGTGCCTCTGCCAGTGAAGATGCAGTCCTCCCAAGCTCCGTTTTTGCTGGCAGAGTGCTCGGGCCATAGGCGCCCTGACACAAGTGATATCAAGCTGGGCGCACTTACCCTGGCCACAACTACCCCAATCCCCTGAAGTCAAACACAACCCTGATGCGGCCCTCAATGAAATCAAGTTTGACATCCCTGGTCTAAATGTTACCTGCTGATCACCCAAACTAGAACCAGTTTTTATTTTAGAAGAAAGATGATTGAAAAAGATCTGTATAGGACAGAACAGTGATACAAACTGAACAAGAGGAACATCAATAAGAAATATAAAGCCATACAAATGCAGTTAAAGCTAAAAAAGCACAAATATAGGATGATTTCATACTGTATATGAAAACAAACTGGGTGTTCTTGTAAATCCCATGGTGAATACCAAGCAACAGTGATGCAACTGCTAAAATGGCAGGTGTGATTTGGATATTTACTAATGGGAACATAGAATCCAGGAAATAATTGTTTCACTCAACTTTGCCTTAGTCAGACTCCATTTAGAATACTGTTCTAGACAAGATTTCAGCTACCAAGATGATGAAAGGATTAGAAACTTAAATTGCTGGAGGAACAGGTATGCTAGCCTGCAGGAAAGAAAACTGAAAGGAGATAAGGTCACAATCTTCATATATCTAAAGATAAGAGAAGGAAGTGAAATATTTTTTATCACCCAGAGAGCAGAACCAGAACCAAAAACTGAAATTACAAGGAAGTAGATTCAAGTTGCATATATAGACCTGACCTCCCAATGATGTTGTTTAAAATGTCCAAAACAAGAAAAACAGCAGGAGACAAAAAGAACAGTAAAACTAGCAGAAATCAGATGGGAACAAAAGAAAATAATCCATATGGTACAGAGGAGGCATCAGTGACCTTCATAAATGCTTCCATTGCATGCTAACTCACCTGCTGAACCTAAAGTTTTACAGAAGTGGAAAGAAAAACTTCTGGCATGGATCCACATGAAGACTGGTTTGAACTTTGTCACAACAGACTAAACCATCCCACAAAAGGTTATGTTTGTCTGAATCCATGTTGAAATGGTTAGTGTTTTGGCCATCTTCCTCACTTATCACTGAGGCTTTCAGCAGTTACACTCCACATGATCATTCCTTCTAAGACCATCTGACTTTATTCATCCAAAACATCATGAGGATCATTTTTATGCTTTGGGCCCTCTTCCTCTTTCTCTGCCAGCATATTCCAGGTGAGAAACAAAGGCTCAACCAGGATGGGGCAAACAGGTCAGAATTTTAGTCTAGCTTCTTCTGTCCTCCAGATGTAAAATAAGGATTAGAAACATCTAATTTATTCCCCTAGATTAATCAGATGCCACACTGTAACTGAGCTGCAGAAAATAAAGCAAATTCTCAATGCTTTCTTGCCATCCACTGGTTTTGCAGCCTGGATATGGTTTGGAATGACAAACAGTAGGTTGACATAGCGGAGGTAAATTGTATTTTTATTCAATATTAATGATGGTGGTGGGCTTTCTTATTTTATTAGTTTCATAGGAGGTGTTAGGCCAGTTGCTTTGTTAGTTGAACTAGGTTTCACTTACAAAAAAAGAAACTGGGGAAAGGTAAGAATAAGGAAATTCAGTTCACTTAAAGTCACAACAGACATATAATGGAAGAGAACACCCAATGGATTTGTCCTTGCTTCTCCACCCTCTGCTATAAATATGTGGGATAGCTGATACTAAAAGACAGTTGAGACTAAATGGAACAAATCTATCACTTGCTGTGAAGGAAGAATCCTGCATCCCCATCTTTCTTGCTGCATTCAGGAATATCCATGGGGGAGAAGGTCAAAACAGTCAAGTCATTGACTGCGACTGTGTGATTGAAGCTTTGCATTCAATGCAAAGTAATTGAATCCATCCACTTTGCTACTAGTTGCTTTGGGTTGGCGCCTAATCATCCCATTCCATTGTCTTTCCCAGCACTGGAGCCATTTCCAGACAGCTGGGTTTTCTTCACATAATGTGTCTGAAATAGGATAATTTGAGTATAGTCCTTTGTGCTTCAAAGGAGAACTGTCAGTTGATTTGTTCAATGATGCATGGATGTGTTTCTTTGGTTGTCTAAATGGAAGCTAAATATTGCCTCTGAAACATGTATATAATGGGCACATCCAATGGAACAGAAAAATCATGACTGTTTGCTCCTGTCTGAATATTTTGAAAACTAGCCATTGCTTCTCAATGATTGTATTTCTTTATATTTGTGGAGATAGAAAATGATTTTGTGCCTCTCTGACTTTCCAAACAATTTGCAGGCAGAATGTAGAACCAGCAGGTGGCACAATTCACCCAGTTTATTTTAGCCTTCTGAAAATTATTCCAAGTCAATTTTTTAATACAAGGTGACCTCTGTGTTCAGTTAAAATTATGGAAAGCAACATCTTTAATAAAAATCAAAACATTAATTAGAATGAACAATATTGTAAAGTAGTAAGTGGTGTGTGTGTGTGTGTGTGTGTGTGTGTGGTGCCTTCAAGATTGATTGAAGCTCTGCTGTTTTTCTAAAGCATCTTTTGTGACACATACAAAGCAGCTAAAAAGTGGCGTTCAAAGACATGATTCCACCATGCCTCCCCTTTGATAGCCCTGGTCTGCATCTTCTTTCCACTCTCCAGCCTTCCTACTCTAAACTGTGTACTTTAGATTTTCTACTTTAAATTGTCTGTTCTGGGAGGGGGAGGAGAGAGGCTTTCTCATGAGAACAATTATTCCTACAGCAATATTATTCAATATATTTCAACTGTACAGTTTTATACAACAGTTGTTTATTCAAGAAACCACTTTAACAATTAAATGATGTTGTATTTCTTACTGAAATTGGCTAATCTTTTTCTGGACTTAGAAAGTACCTGGATTGGCTCTAGTTAGTCCTCCTGAGAATATCAACACTGGGAAGTTTTAAAATGAAAATTGTTCTAAAAGAAGGCAATGGCAAGTCCATTTCTATACATAGGCAGCGTAATTACATAGGCCTACCCATCAAATCACCAGGTGAGTGAAAGAGGCTTTTTGAAAATGCATTATTTACCCTATCTCTTTGATGGTAAATAAGTGGATGAGGTGGATGAATGGTTAAGGCAATGAACTGCTAATCCATTGTGCGTGGATTCGTATCCCATCCTGGTCAGCATTGGGTATATAAGGATGTTCATTATTCTGTGGCTGCTCTTCTTATCTCTCATTCTTGTATTGAGGTACGATGGTAAGAACCACAAGATTTGGACTTTGGAGCTGAGCAGAAGTCTAACAATCCAAGTTTGTATTACAATCTCTGCCGATAAACACAGGCAGTGTAGTTTGGCTCTGGGGCTATTTAGTGATTTTAATTTATTTCCTAATATTTATATACTTCCAAATTATAAAAAAAAATGGATGGTCTCACTGTACACAATTATTGCTTAAGAACATATGAAGTTGCTCTCTGGTGAACTCAAGTTCAAGATTCCAACCAGCCAGGATTTTCCTCATCTCATTTCCAGAGGAAATGTGTTGGAATAAATATCCAGATCCAGTTCCAAGCTGGGAGAAAGGCACTGGAGACAAAATGGAGACTGAAGGCTGATTGGAAAGAGGATCCATTTATTGATGAAGCAGAACCACATGAGTTCTGGGCAGCTGATCACCTGGGGTTGAGAGTGGGGGGTATTTATATCTTATCTTGGGCTTTGAACTTGAGCTTCCTGTTCCTGTGCTATTGTTCTGTTCTATTGGTTGTTGTAGGGGTCATGTGGTCAACCAACTCTGTAGGTTGTCTGAGCTAAGTTTTGTTGAAGTTTGGAGTGTGATGCAATGAAAGGGCTTGTTGGGCAATTCCTATTGTGGCTGAGGGCTAACCCTACTGTTTTTCAGACCTTGCTGTAGGGAATTTGCTTAAGCTAGCTATTTCTTTATCTCTTAAATGCTGATATCTGCTTAGGGCTATTAAGAAAGGTGGGAGTTATTAAGAGTGAGTCTGCTTCCTGCCTCTAAAAAAACATGTTTCCAGGGAAATATAATATTCTGCCTTTTTAATATTTCTCAAAATATTTTTCTTCTAGGAAAGGGATGGGAACTAACTGAATGTTTATATTATAGCAATTTGCAGTAAGTAATGGAGGATGTGATTTCTTTTTGGAGCTCCTCCATACATCTTCAAAATATTCCCAAAATTTGCTAAAACTGAACTACTTTCCCCTCACTACTAGCAGTTTCCATTCTAAGCAACAAAACAGCTTATTTTCTGTCTGAGCAAACAATGCAGTAAGTGCAACAGTCAGCTTTTCTTACAATTGGAGAAAGAAAGATAAGAGGAGAAAACCCAACAAGTGTTAATATCTGGGATAGGGATACAAAGAAGACATGGATGTTGTAAGTGGAGACCAGAATCCAATTTTGTGCATTTTAGTGTCACTTTCCAGCCAGTGTGATATGTGAGGAATTGGGTATGTGTAGCCTAATGAAAAGAAGGACTGGAGGGATACGATAGTACTGTTCCAATATTTGAGGGGCTCCTACAAAGGAGTCAAACTATTTTCCAAAGCACCCAAAAGCAACACAATAAACAACAGAAACTAACCAATGAGAGAAGCAATTTCCTAATGGTGAGAGCAATTAACCAATGGAATAGCTTGCCTTCAGAAATTGTGGGTGCTCCATCACTGAAGGCTTTCAAAAAGAGACTGGGCAACCATTTGTTTGAAATGATATAAGTCTCCTGCTCAATCAGGAGGTTGGAGTAGAAGACATCTGAGGTTCCTTCCAACTCTATTGTTCTATGTTCTATGAGTGCAAGACTTTATCCAGTAACAAATATGGATCATGAGACTGTAGTCCAGTTATTTTTGTCCCAAAAGAATATTGTGGTGATATAATATTCTCCAAAGGTCTTTCCCCAATCTGATCCCCAACCCATACCCAAAGCAACCTTTTCTGAGACCATTTAATCAGTGTTCAAAACATGACCTCAAGGGATAGGATCCACTTGGTACCAATTGTACAATAGACCGACACAGAAATATCTCCTCCCTTCCAGACTAGGTCACTATTTTCCAAGCCCATTCTACTTTGGACAGTATTACAAAGTCTCCAATCCAGTCTCTGGCTGAGAAGCCAGGCTCATCCTGAACACCAACTGATCCAGTAGAGAGAGATTAAAACAAAAGTAAACCAGCTCTCTGTACTCTTTCATGGTTCAACTGCCTGTGCCAGTCAAGTGTGGATCTAACAGCTTTTGAAATTAGATTTAGCATTCTTACAGAATAATGAGTGTAACAAATATTATTAATGTTATTATTCTTAATTGCACCAACATGTATGATACCCAGGTGCCACACTGTTCGCACATTTATGTGTATATGTAAAATAAAATAAAAAACTTGACCAAAAAAAGAATAATGCTAAATCTGTGTCCAAAAGGAACCCAAGAATTGACTGTGATTCTGAATTCTATGTAGGCTTGCAGATTCCTTTGGGATAGGGTATATATGCTATACCAGAACAATATTATTCCAAAACAGCACTAATTCCCATCCAAAGGGATAGTATATCAACTAATAGTCATGCTCCTTTGAGCATACTTACAAAGTGCATGCATTAATGTATAGTAAAGTGAATTTTGACAAATGGTATTACCTGATCAACAGTTGCCTTTTTCTCATTCCTATTCCCATTCCCCATACCTTTAACATCCTATTTCAGGTTAAGGATACTGGTTGGTGACTATTTTCTCATCTGTTGATGGTGTTTTGTGAGTGAGGAGAGAAACAAAATTGGAGAATTCATCAACTTCATACATTTGCAAATAAGGTGCACTGCAAATAAGTTGAGCAATATGGCAGAATAGGGATTGCTGATGAAAGAAATAAATGTTCTGCTGATATGTTCTGCCTGGAAAAGGATAGGGGGGTGGCAGTTAAAGATTCAGCCATGAGGAAAAGCCCAATGTCTCTTTTAAACATTGTAATAGAAACATCAAACTTGGGCTCAAGGGGAAATTTAAAAGAGGATTATTTCACTGCTGAAGTATGAACAACATTGCAACAGGACCAATCAATACTCATTACAAATACAGCCTGTCCACAAAAAACATTGGTTGTTAAGTTAAAGGAAAACTACAAATAAAACATATACCAAATAGAGCCTCAAGGATGATGACTCACGTAAGGCAGTTTTCCCAATTGCACTCATGGCTGTTTTCCCACTTCTTCTTAGTATCAATAGTTGTATAACTATTCATATACTGAGCTATAAATCTAGTCTCTTGCCTCAAGTTCTTTCCCTAAAGTAGATAACTGCTTGTCCATCTTCTCCTTTCTCCACATCTGCAAATGGGATTAACTATGTTGGTTTGTTTTAGAGATGTAGGACACAGATACATCCAAAGCACGTATATGCATTCTAAGAATCATTATCATGCAAAGGCAACAAAGGACACTAGAAGATGGTGAGAAAATAATGCTCTATTTCACTCTACCTGGAATTGTTCCCATGACTGTGAGATACAGATCTCTAGGAAAGCAATTGTGCTATCAAGTAGATGTTAGAGGACACCCTTACAAACCAGTCTGCTTGATTTCTTCAAGCAGAAGATAAGAGCCATGCTAGACTCGACCAAAAGCCTCATAGTCTACCTTCTATTCTCCCACTGTTAAAACAGATGTTTTTGGGAAACCCCCAAGCGGGACATGAGATCAGTAATATGGCAAACTGACAATTTTCTGCTCAGCTTAGTTTGGAATCATTTTGTGGCCCTCTTGGCCAGCATTCAGCTGAAGCTTTATTAAAGTGGCCCAGAGTTTTCTTCACACAAATGACATTCTGACCTATTCTTTTCATTGGCCAGCGCTCTCCCTCAGGAGTTTGGCAGAGCAAGAGAGAACAAATGAATGACACTAACCACAGAGCCAGCCACCATTACGACATGCTGGGATTGCACCAAGGTCAGCAGTAAAGATAAGCCTCCTGTTGGAAAACAAGGAACTACTGAAAAAGCAACTTTTGAGATTTTTCATCTGAAGTCTGGGCCAGTGATGTTCTGCAGAGCAGGAAGTAATTGCCAAAGTAACCAAATCTCCAGCTTGTTTCCTCCAGCTTTGCTGTGCTAATGTTTTCTTAAGACCTCTATATGTACAGACAACATCAACTTTTCCCATGTAGAGGGATGCGCACATGATGTTGTGGAATTTCAGTGCTGCAAACAAACAGTGCCTCCATTAAATGCAAGGGGAGAGAGATGAGACACTAGTTTTGCAACTGGAGCAAACACAAGGTTTAGTGGAATTCTTGGTGGTCTCTGAGCTTGATTTTTTTTTTTTTTTGTAGTCATTTCATTACTCAAGTTCATTAACAAAATGTCTGCCCAAAAAACCCAGCCAAGCTCAGAGAACACCAAGGACTTCACAGTTCAACCCTGAGCTACATTTATTCTCATCTATCATAAGGTTTTGTCAGGGGTGGGATTCTATCAGTTCGCACCTATTCACTAGAACCAGTTAACATTCTAAGCAGTTTGGAGAACAGGTTGTTAGAAGAAATTACTGGCCTAATCCTGTAAGGAAGACAAGAAGGAAACATTCTGGTGTTGCTTGCAGAAACTGCCTCTCCGTTAACCCTTATTACATTCTTGGCAGGACTAGACTTCCTGTCTCAGGAACTTTTCTGGAGTTTTTTTTTCCCTCCTTCGTTGGTACTTTGCTTGTGTGGAGTGACCATTCAAAGTTACAATGGCATTGAAAAAGTGACTTGTGACCATTTTTCACACTTACAACTGTTGCAGCATCCCCACAGCCATGGGAGGCCAGGGGAGGAGATGTGTGCCTCGATGTGAGTTATATTGAGTTGGCCATACCCAGCCAATAACATGACCACCAAGCCATGTCCACCCAGTCACACGACCACCAAGCCATGCCCACCACCTAAGCCACACCCACAGAACCGGTTGTTAAAAAATTTGAATCCCACCCCTGGGTTTTGTCTTTTGCGGGCTCTTCTAAGCATTATTATGTATCAATCTCTCTTTTCACTACTTTAGGTTGCAGTGGCAACTACCCCATTCCTTCATGGTCATCTAACTTTACTGCAGGAAAAAAGCCAAATTTCTGCAGAGGCATCATGTAATCATTTTGGTTTGTGTGGATATTTTTCATGGAATCTCTCCACCAATCTATCACCATTTACTTTCCCACTATTAACCCAAGTCGCTTGTAAAATTGGATATCCTTTCCATTAAATTAAATATTGTAACTTTCCCCTGAAAATCCTAGAATCCAAAATATTCCATAGTGCTTATTGTGATAGATGTCTTTTTTTTTTGAATAAACACAAGTTTGGTGCTCTTCTGGAAGACCAACACATAATATGATCCACAATAGGAAGATATGCACAGCCATTTTTACCTATCTTGTCACTGTTGTAGAATAGGGATCAGTACTGAGATAGCACAATTTAGAACTGTTTTAGAACTAGTGAGTAGCACTTTGGCACAGCAGTCTGGAAGAGCCCAGAGAATGTTCAGAACCACAAGAAAGCTAAGAAAATGTGAATGTATGTGACCCCGACAGAGAAACACTTTGCAGGAAACAGATTCTAAGCAAAGAAGAAGCATATTTCTGGCACTAAATAAAAACAGGATCAATTTTCCAGTATTACTACAGTAAATGGTATTAAATTTATTCCTAAAATGGAGGAAAAATAAGTTTGCAATGATGATTTTTAAATTGTCAAACATTGTTTTATATTTATATGCAATCATCTCCTTTTTCAATATACATATGGACAAACTGTAGATTTCTGGATGTTTTTTTTTTTTTACATGAATTCCCAACACTTCTCTTCAGTAATTGTGCGTTATGTGGTTGATGGCATTCACGGCTTCTTGCAGGGCTGGCAACCTTGAGTGATAGTTCGGAGTGAGACACTGCGAGGGAGCGGAGTGACCGAGGGGGGGATGGTGTGGAAGGGGGGTGTCCCCCCTTCCACGGTAGGGAGCTTTGACAATTTTACATTTTAAATGGTGCAATCTGATGCATACTTTAGTCATGATTTGGACATATACATACATACATACATGCAAGCAGCACCAATGTACTTGAACCGGATTTGTAAGATATTAATAATGCAGTTCACTGACCATGAATAATTGAAGTTCCTGACTTGTAACTGCAGTATTCTACCTCAATTGACTTTATTAGCTTAGTGATGTACTATAGACCACTATAGGATGAATTCAATGTGCAACAAAAAGACAAAAACCCGAAACAACTACAGAGATAATGCAAATACATCAATGGGTATTCTTCTTTCTGTATCAAATACCATACTACATGCCAATATCAAATGCTATAGTCTCAGTCTTTAATTATATACTAACTTGTTGACTGAAATAGGGGTTCATAATTTCAGACATGTATAATCTAAACATTTAATCAAATAATGAGTGCTTCATATAAATATACATATTGTTAACTGTAAAACTCATCTACTGTATTCTGAAGCTTGAGCACAGTGAGGAAACAGTATATTATTTATTGGGTAAGTTTAGATTCTGAACTTAATGGTCTTACTGCTCTTTGGATGGTAAATTGTGTTAAGATTAGAATATGTTCTAGTTGAGTCAGGGCTATCCCAATTTGGGGCTGAGAAGCCTACTGGCATCAAAAAAAAGTCCTTATTGAGTCCTTATCTAAGGGTTTGAAAATATGATAATAATGTAGTACAGTCCTGTCGATCTGGTGCATGGAGACCTAGGATTTAAACTCAAAGGAGAAAGAGGAAAAAGTGATTCCTTCATCCACTGCCAGAGATGTAATCCTGTCAGTCCTCCAACCTTTCTATTAAGTATTTTGCAAAAAAGCTGCCCAGCCCCTTTATAGATCAGCCTGGCGCGCTTCTCGCCTTGCTGGTTTGGGAAGACTCTTTTGGATCAGCTAAAAGAGAGCATAAGGCGTGTAAAGGGGTGGTAATAATAATTATAATAATAATAAAATTTAAAATAATAATAATTTTATTCAGAGTTGTGTTGGATCTCTTTTTTGGGGGGGGGGGTTGTCCCATTCTTTCTTGGTGTTCTTTCTGTCCTTTTTGCTTTTTTAAATGGTCTTTCTCCCCTGGGTCAGAAATCCAGCCAGAGAAAATAAAGAAACATCTTTGGTGGTTAAATGGAAGCCACTCCGTTGGCTTTGCTTACCATTGTTATTACTGGCCGAGGCTGTAAAGAGGCTTTGCCAGCCCCCTCGTGTCCTTCTTTGGAAAGCCTAGGGCAGCTGGCTTGTCCCAGAGGACATTGCAGAGAGGGAGAGGGCGGGGCAAAGTGGCTGCGAGCGTCCCGGGCGGCGAAGAAGCCTCCTGCTCTTCGCTTTCCTGAAGCGATTTGCTAATGATCGGCATCGTGACAGTTACGGGACGCCGGCAGAAGGATTAAGGCGGGAAAAGAGGCGCGGTGGGGTGGCTGGGCAGGGCGGGGTGGCTGGGCAGGGCGGGGCGGCGCTGGGAGCTCATCCTTCTCCTAAGCTAAGGGGAAATATTCGGAATATAATCAGAGAATGTAGGGATATTTTTGTACATTCCATGATTTTGGGGGTTTAGCGTGAGATTTTGTTTATCAGAGTGAGACAGTCAAAATTGGTTGAATTGCGTGAGTCTCACGCTGATTGCGTGAGAGTTGGCAGCCATGTTCTTGTAACCCAGAAAACCCAGGAGATCCGGAAAAATAGAGATAATGGATTGTTTGTTATCTAACATGAGCCAAATGAGTTGTTGTGGGGAAAGGTCAATATTGTTTTAAAGGAATTACAACTTACCAGGGGACCTTGTTGTGTGCACCAAATTTCAGAGAATTGTTTATTTTTGCTGCACTTATGAAACATGGTAAGAAGTTCTTCACCTGAAGAGGCCATGGTTGATTCACATACTGAAGTGTGCAGGCTCAGTTCTTAATTTTTTCCAGAAGCAATGTGAACAAACTTACATTGACAATTTTCCTGTACAACCACAATGAAATGGATATGAATATACAAAACCATGTTATTAAACAATTGTGCAAAGGAAGCAAAGGATTCTGACACTTGGAAACAGTTTTGATGACAACAGTCCTGTTTCTGACTTTAAATGTTTAACAGTGGAGAATCAAGATTCATGTTTATTTTCCTTCACTTTTATCCCCATCTTCATCTTTCCAGAGGCTGGTATAAAAACTGGAGATTTGTCACTGTCCAGTTCTGCCATTTTTATCAATACAATACATTCAATACATTTTCTCTATCAAATACGAAAAATGAGATTACTTGTGACAATATTTTCCCACCCTCTGACTATTCACAGATGAGGAAGGCAGTCACTGGCAGGAACATGCAGCCTGCAAAATGACCTATTCCAAACAAAAAGAAATCTGCATAAAAATATCCACACATATGAGTTGAAACAAACCTATATGGCGTTCAGGATGGGGTGGAGGGGAGGGGAGAGAAGGAATTTTCTATTATAGGGAGATTAAATGAAATGCCAGGCATGGCTGTGATTTCATTCCTTTTTCACTCTAATAGAGGAGATCTGTCTTTATTTTTTAGCTTCTTTCCCAGAATCCCCCCAACATTGTGGCAGATTGGGAAATTACCTTATGTCTCGGCTGTCCCATTTCTAATTCATAATCTAGGCTTGTCCAAGCACAACTCTGCAGAGCTAAATTTGAGCTTTGGAACTAATGCAAACCCCTACAACAGAGGTGGCTAACCTTTTTTGTCTCCCATGTCGAAAATTGCATGCGTGCTCATACACGCATGCTTGAATGCCAGCACCCAGAAGGCAATGCATGCGGAGGGGCCCCATGCCCACTGTGCATACACACGTGATTCCCCTGTGCATCCTGTGCATACGTACCATATACCCAACAATCAGCTGTTGTGTGGGTGGTGCACACGCATGTGCAGTGTGGCACTTCCAGGCGACCTCTCGCATGCTGGCAGAAGTGTCTCTACATGCCATTTCTGGCACGCATCGGGGTGGGATTCTACCAGTTCACAGCTATTCGCTACAACCAGTTGCTAACATTCTAAGCAGTTCGGAGAACCAGTTGTTAGAAGAAATTATTAGCCTAATCCTGTAAGGAAGGCAGGAAGGAAACATTCTGGTGTTGCTTACAGAAACTGTCTCTCCGTTAACCCTTATTACATTCTTGGCAGGACTAGACTTGCTGTCTCAGGATCTTATCTGGCGTTTTTTTCCCCTCCTTTGCTGGTACTTTGCTTGTGTGGAGTGACCATTCAAAGTTACAATGGCACTGAAAAAAGTGACTTATGACCATTTTTCACACTTACGACTGTTGCAGCATCCCCACAGTCACAAGAAGCCAGGCGAAGAGATGCATGCCTCGATGTGATATTGAGTTGGCCACGCCCAGCCAATAACATGATCACAAAGCCACGTCCACCCAGTCACATGACCACCAAGCCATGCCCACCAACTACACCATGCCCACAGAACCGGTTGTTTAAAAATGTGAATCCCACCTCTGGCACACATGCCATAGGTTCGCCATCATGGCCCTATGATAACTATAAAAGGTAAAGGAAGGTTATCCCCTTTTACACATTTAAGTAGCAAGAATTTCCTTAGGTATATTTGTAATTTTTTGTAATTTGTAATGGTATATTTCTAATTTTTGCTCCCTCTACAAGTTTGGAACTTGCAATCATATAGGATTTTGTAGCATTTAGATTAATACATGTAGAGGCAGGCTAAGCCTATGTGGAGGTACATCATTAACCACTCTTAACAAAGGTCCTGAAATTCATTGTTCCCACATCCTCAAATATTTTCAACAGCTCCTAAAAAAACAGACCTTGGATCTTTTTTTTTTCACTAAATTATTGCTATCTATACTTTAGCAAGCAAGCAAAGTTAATGATTTTATATCTTGAGAGACAAAAAGGGAAAGAAAGACACAGAGATGAGGAGAGAAAACATTTCTCCCAATGACTCATTTTTATAAGAATTTTTTTGCCATTTGCAAACTCCCTAGGCCATCTATTGTGATCAGCTGTTTATCAAAAGAGGTATTTGGAGATAGTGAGACTCCCCAGTTTGGGATAGGATTGACCAAATTATTGTAACCTTTTAAGCAGCCAATTCCTTTAAGTTAGAAGACTTGAAGTTCCCTTTGCTTGAGGACTATATTATAGTGGTAGGGTTTTTTTTAAGTTTTTCTTTTTTGTTGTTATTTAATCATTAATGTTGTTGTTTTGCAGTATGTAAACAGTCAAGTCACAAGGTGCGTGAGGCCAGGTCCATTTGTGGGAAATTTGTAGGATTTTAAGAAGTAAATTTTTCATTGAATCCCAAAACTAAAACCAAATGCAAAAGAAAAAAAGCTGAAAAAAAGACTCTGAAAAAAAATGCCCCCACACTTTCTGGAAGGGGCTATTTCACATCTCTAATTTAAGATTATTTAGAATCCACATTCTAGTTGAGAAATCACACTGTATATCTCCATATTGTGCCTTCACTTGGATCTCTTATTTTATCTAAGGTTGCATGTCTTTGGAGATTCTCAGTCATCTAGGTCATAGTTGTCCCAAAGGTGCTTTTTTTAAAAAAACCAGAAAGTCCAGTTACCTCTTGAAAAAAGCATCTTTTAGGGTCGTAGTTCAATTCAATATACCTGGGAGGCAAGTTATGGTGACAAATGAGGTTTTTTTTTTTTTTTTTGAAAAAAGATTTTATTAATTTTCTACAAACAAACAAGACAAACAAAACATTAAAACATTCAGCTCTCGTATATACATCCAGTGCGTCAGTTGGTTCATCATTTTTGTGCATTCATTCTGTAGTCCCAGTTACAGTTATGTTACATATCAAATCATATTATCAATCCAAACTTATATATCCTAATATCACTAAAAACAAAGAGAAATTTTTGACTATACTTTTAATCATTCATGCTTTATGAGCTAACAATACTTTAACCAGATTATTCAACAAATCATATAATCATACCAAATCAATCCTAAAAAACCCTTTATAAATATAATATCAAATAACAAAATAATAGCAAAATAGCAAAATAAAGATATTTCTTACCATCTAGCATTCCAAATATTCTACTATCGTATTTTATCATCTAGCCATTTATAAAAAAGATCCCAAATTTCATAAAATTGTTTATCCTCTTGCTCTCTAATTTCAAATGTCAATCTGCTCATCTCAGCACATTCCAATCTTTTCTCAATAATTTCTTCCTGTAATGGTATTTTCTCATTCTTCCAATTTTTAGCAAATACAATCCTGGCCGCTGTTAATACATTTACAATCAGGTATTTCAAATCTTTACTATATATATCAGGTAAAATTCCCAATAAGAAGATCTCTGGTTTCAAGTCTATATGTTTCTTTGTCATTTTTTTCCAACCACATGCGAATTTTAGTTCAATATTTTCTAGCATCCTCACAAGTCCACCACATATGGTAATACGAGCCGGGTATCTGATGACATTTCCAGCATTTTTCAGATTTGTTCTTAAACATTCTTGCTATTCTTGTCGGAGGAAAGTGCCACCTGTAAAACATCTTATACAAGTTTTCTTTATATGCTGTTGACATTGTCATTTTATAATTTTGAGACCACAATTTCTGCCATTTCTCTAGATCAATCCCATATCCAAAATTCTTCTCCCAAACAATCATAGTTTCTTTGACTTGTTCTTCCTCTAATTTCATTCCCAGTAAATAACCATATAATTTTTTAATCACCTTCTCATCAGCACCCATCAAGATCTTATCTAAATCAGTCTGCTTATCATAGAATCCCTCCATTTTAAAATCTTCATCATACCTTGAATGTATTTGTGCATATGAAAACCAATTCATCTTTATACCTTGTTCCTCTAAGTTTTGGATCGATTTAAGTTCACCCTTTTCATCCAAAAGTTCCCCATATCTGTTTGTTCCTTCTTGTAAATTATAGGATAGGAAAATGCTTCAATAGTCGATAACCAAACTGGAATTTTCAAATACCATTTGATAACATTGTTTACCCTAACTGGTTTAGGTAAATAATAATATGTTATCATGGTTTATAAGTTAAAGTGTCTGCAACTTTAAATATGGGAATGTAATTAAGGGAGTGGTTGTGAAAGCACTTTAAAAGAAGCAAGACTGCAGCTTGCTCTCTCTCTGGCTTTGATGATCCCTGATTACTGCTTGGAATCAAGACTGCATTGCTCGAACGGGAGAGAAAACAAAGGACTGATTTGTAAGTGAACTGACATAGGATATTCTGCACGGACTTTGCTAACTGAATATCCCTGAATGGACTGACTAAATGATACATGACTATTGGACTGTTATTTTGACTATGCTATGAACTCATAATGGAATAAACTATATTTTTGATAGCACAAGCGTATCTGTTATTTTTACTGTATGTTAATAAACATACAAGCTTAGCTCACTCATTTATCTGTGTGCCTATCTGACTAATGCTGCACATTCTGTTTAGCTTGTCTCCCTAACCCTGGTTGGGGAACGCAGGCTTAACAAACATTGTCTTTTTATCTTCTCCCAGTTTGATCACAAAGACTCCCGTACATAATGTCTTCTAAAATAACCATGTGTTTTAGTTCCCTTATACCATAAAAAAGCATGCCAGCCCAACAGCAAATCATGCCCTTCCAATGTCAACAACCTATGTTTTCTTAATGTTATCCATTCTTTGACCCACATCAAACTTGCAGCTTGATAATACAATTCCCAATTAGGCATGCCAAAACCTCCTCTAATTCTAGCATCTTGCAAAAGCTTTAGCTTTATTCTCGCTTTTTTACCTTGCCATATAAACTTCAACATAATTTTATTTAAATCTTCAAAATAATCTTTTCCAAGCCTAATTGGTATTGTTTGAAACAAAAATAAAATTCTTGGTAAAATATTCATCTTAATTGTTGAAATTCTCTCTATTAATGACAATTGCAAGTTTTCCCACTTCTTCAAATCTGTAGTTATCTGTTGTTTAAGTTTAATATAATTATTCTCCTTTAATGTACTACATCTTGTTGTCAAATATATCCCCAGATACTTAACCTTATTTGTAACTTGAATTTTTAAAAGATCTGCCAGTTCTTCTCTCTGTCTCAATAGCATGTTCTTGTGACAAATGAGGTTTTGTCCAATGTTTCCAACTACTGAATGTATACTAAAGGTACTTTTTATAAGACAACTGGACTTTCTTTTTTTTTTCCTTGAAAACATTTTGCTTCTCATCCAAGAAGCTTCTTCAGTTCTAGGGAACTTCTGGTTGCAAGGCTTCAGCGGTGGCAGGAATCCACTTCTCTGCAGGTCCTTGCTGCGCTCGCCGCTGAGGTACCCCCGATCCAATTGGATTTGGGGGTTGTCGCTGCCTCTTCGGGGAAGACAGAGGAGATCCAGGCAGGGGTCTGGGGATATCGAACCCCCCTTCCCCAGCCGGCTAGACTCCTTTTTCCTGAGGCGGTGGAGCGGCTGTCAGAAATGGCAGCCTCAAAGGAATCTTCAACCGGATAAGACTGTGCAGGAGGAAGTTTTTTAGAAGAAGTTTTCTTGGCTGAACCGGGACATTAAGTTACTTTTAAAACACCCTGGAAACCTGACTTGTGGATTGATACTTTTGTTTCCAAAAGATTGTTACAGCGGCGAAAATGCTGAAGGAAAGTTCACTCCCCTTCCTTATGGAGAAAGCTAATGAGCACAGAAAAACCTGCTTCTTTAAGGTAAAAACAAGTTCTTTGTATAAGTGGGAAGGAGAGGACTAAAAAAAATCTTTAAAAATTTGTTGGAGGGGACACTTTGAAGATTATAAGACCAGCAACTAACTGTGATACAGCTTTAAAATATATTTGGGATTTTGCCCCAGGAGGAAAAATTGCAAAGAGAAGAAGAGGAAATAATTTTTGTCTGTTTGGATTGTTTGATAACTTTGACATTTGGAAATTACTTTAAGACTAAAAACATCTGGGTTGTTCTTAAAAATTTACAATGGCACTATCTGTGGATGGATTAAAAATGGAATATGAAAAATTAAAAGAAAGAGAACAAAATGGCAAGGATTTTTTGGGCCACTTTTTAGAAATGGCGGTTTCTACGTACCAGCAAATACTTGAGGAAGGAGAAGGAGGAGGAGGAGAAGAAGAGGAAGAAGCCATCTTTAATGGACAAAAAAGTTTGATTAAGAAAGAAAATAGGAAGAGAGGAAAGAAAAATGAGAATTTAAGATTCAATAAAACAACCAAGAAAAAGAAAAATAAGGTGAAAAAAAGGTACAATGTTAGAAAGCAATTGAAAAGAGAACTACAACGGAGAGGGGAAATTAAAAAGGTGGAGGTTAGGAGAGGGTGGGGCAAAAAGACCAGACTGGAGAAGAAAGGGAGGCAAAAAGGGAAAAAAAGCCACAGTCTGAAACAAGATGCCAAAAAGAAATTTTTTTTTAGAGATAAAGGATAAAAGATAGTGTATAATTAAAGATTCTGCAAGAGTACATAGGATAGTATTGTAGTATTTGCATTTGAAATAGTCTATTGGAATATTATAAGATTTAACAAAATATTAAAATATTAAAATGTTTAATAATGATAGATCTCAATATTTAATAAAATATTAAAGAGAATGTGTAAAATGATTAATGCTTAGTTATTGTTTAATTCATTATTGTTTTAATGTTATTATAAATTTACTATTTCATCTTCTTATTTTTAAATAATGTATTAATTATAATTAGAACTAGAATGGAAATTATATACTTAACTATACTATAAGTTTATTATTTTTTTATTTTAAAATGCAACATGTAGAATGTACTAAGCAGAATCAGGATGGAAATTATGAATTATTTTAAGTGTTAATTTAGGGGAAAGATAGAAAGGCGTCATACTTTAAAAGTGATTACAGGGGAAACTCTTTGCTGAAGAGAAGAGATAAATGGATGATTGGAAAAGAACGGACAAAAGATACAAGCGTAATGATTTTGAAATAAGATGAAATAAACAAAATATAAATAAGAGAGTGAAAAGAAGGGAGAAGTTATATAGAAAATATAGAATGGTCAATAAGATATGAACGGTATATAAGGTGAGCATGAATTTGATTTAGGTCTGTAAAAAAAGATGTAACTCGGGGCTAAGCCACTTTTCAAAAGAAGTTTTATGTTTTATGTTTTGTGTTTTGGTTAGTTATGTTTGATTGTGAATTAATAAAACCTTGGAGGAATAAAACTAAAGGGAGAGAAATTTGGAAAAGGCATGTACAAATGATAATTAAGGAGGTTTTATTTTTTTATGTCTTGTTTTATGTTTTGTATTTTGGGTGTTTATGTTTGACTGAGAATTAATAAAACTTTGATAGAAAGAAATATAATTGAATAAAAGTGAAGGGAGAAATAATGAGAAACTTGGAAAAGATATATAGGTGTTTAAATGGAAATGTGACAATTTGGAACTATGCTGTATAAATGTCTATATTCAATTGAGAATTAATAAAACCTTGATAGAAAGAAATATAACTGAATAAAAGTGAAGGGAGAAATAATGAGAAATTTGGAAAAGATATATGTGTGCTTAAATGGAAATGTGACAATGTGGAACTATGCCTTTAAAATGATGTTCTATTTGCCTTGTTAAAACTTATCAGTAATTTTTAGAAAGGAGGTTTTATGCTTTTATGTCCTATGTTTTGTTTGTCTTCAAAAATTAATAAAATTGATTTTTTTTCAAAAAAGAAGCTTCAGTTCTGAAGAACTGAAGAAGAATTGAAGAACTGAAGAAGCTAAAGAAGCTTCTTGGATGAGAAGCAAAACATTTTCAAGAGAAAAAAAAAGAAAGCCCATTGCCTTCTGAAAAACACCTTTGGGATAATCATGATCTGGATGATTGAGAATTTCCATAAACATACTGGACTTGTAATAACAGTATGAATTTGAACATAGAATTCCCTTCTGGGCTGCACAAAGCTCCCATGAAACTCTCAAATTGAGAGAAAATAGAAAATCTAATTTTCCAATATAATTTTTCTACTCAAGGCAAGACTGAAAGATACTTTTTTCTGCCAACTGTAGAGCAATTATAGTGTCTGACACTGATTGGTTCAAAAGAAATCAAACACTAAAGTCAAAGAACTCACTGATGCAACTGCCGCTATTTTCCACTAGATGCCACTATTTACACAATATGAACCCAAATGCTGACTGGAATTTCTGGCTAGATGTAAAGAACTAAAGCAGGGGTCGCGAACCTTTTGGACCTTAGGGACCATCAAACTCATAATTTTAAATCCTGCAGACCACTAATATTAATTTTTGACTGACGGTGGCTTGCTGACGTTGGTGGGAAAGTCGGTCCAATATTCCAGAGCTGTAGTAGTCACAGGACTGGCCCTTTGGTCATCCCAGAACAGCTGCTCCTCCACCCGGGTGCACCAGCCTGCCATGGACTGGAGGAGATGCTCCGGGATGACCAAAAGGCCAATCTTGTGACTACTGCAGCTCTGGCATGTGGGACCTACTTTCCCACAAACATCAGAAAGCCACCCCTGGTCGGATTTTCCTCCCCCGCCATTGGCCTTACCTTCCAGTTCCAGCTCGCATGTATTTACTCAAGGTAAGGTTTGTGCTTGGCTGAAGGGTGGGGCCCAGTAGATGGGTGGGCCATGTGGGTGGCTCAGACTTGTGTTCCTGTGCAGCCTGGATTAATTGCTTTGGGGTGAGTGCTTTGGGCGCTTTTCTCTGCAGACTATCAAAATTTTCTCACAGCCCACCAGTTGGTGATTATTGAACTAAAGGACTGCCTAAAGCACCCTCCATTTCACATAGTGCCACTGCTAAATCAGGGAGATGTGGTGACAAGCATAGATTTATAAGAATCTTTGGCCATTTGCAAACTTTTAGGTTTGCCATAAACTGACATAAACTGAAGGCAGCAGAAGATTGATAGCATCTCAGCATGGTATGAAAATAGATGCTGAAAGAAAGAATGGCTGGAATCTGTCTTTGCTACCCCAAAAAACTATCTGGGGCTATTTTATACATCACTGTGCATCACTCACTGACTACCAGGATCCAATAGAAATAGCCATCATAGCCTTTTGATAGCAAGCTATCAGCACTGTGAGATAGATGGTCTTTATCAACAAGGTCTATATTCAAATTCTTTGCTCAACCATGAAGCTGTCTGAGTAATTTGGGGATGTTCATTATCAGCAAAATGTATCCTTCGGAGTTAAGGGGAGAATAAAATGTAGAAGTAAACAATTAATGTGACACTTTTAGAAAATAAAGAACTCAACATAAATGCAAATAATACTCATATTATCTCGTATGTTATAGTCGTTTCAAAGTGAACCTGCTTCAGATCTTTCTCAGCCATGGGCTCAAACCAATTATGTTTTTCTCAAAATATTTATTCATTCATTACATTTGTTTGCTGCCCATCTCACCATGAGATAACTCAGGAAGGGTCACAATGTTAAAAAGAACAAAGTGATACAAAAACATGCATATAATAAAAATAAAATGCTATAAAAATGCAAATTAGCAACTATAATTAAAAAATGGGGAGGGAAGGAGCAGGATGAGCAGAAAAGACTCTTCTGGACTCCACTGTCCCAAATTCCATGGCTCGCACCATGCTTCCTCTGCTGACATGGGTTGAGCAGGGCAATCCCAGTGGGATGAGATGATTCCTCAAGTATACTGGACCCATGAAGGCCTTTAAATGTTATGACTTACCTTGAATTGTATCCAGAAGCAAACTAGCAGCCAGTGCAGCTCCCAAAACAGAGTATGACATGGGCTATTCTATTCTTGCTTTCTCCCATCAATCAGCCTACCTATTCAGGATCTGAACAGGGAGAGACTTCCCTGATTCCCCAACTTATCTTCCAAAATAATTGTTTGTCCCAATGCTTCATCTTGAGGACTTTCCTGAGTTGCTCTCCATGTGTTCTGCTGTGAAGTGATGACCCTATTCCAGAGGCAGCTGATCTTTGGGGGGGGCATACTTTTACCTTTGCCCATACCTCTATGGATTTGCTACCTGGTACCTTGACCACTCTTGAAGTCCACTTGTCTCATGACATTTTAAAAGAGCATGATGCCTTCATGGAGATCAGTATTTCAAGCAAGAATAAAATGGATTGGCAGTCTTCCAGCTGCCTTGTTTTTTGAACATTGTTTTGAAAGGGCATCTGTCCACCATCAGAAATTAATGCTTGATTTGTTGAACCTTTCATCTAAACATGCAGGTATTCTTGTGCATGACTAAACATTCCACTGAGAAGTAATTGGCGCATAGGACTTCAGTTGGGCTTTGATGTTTTAACTTTTTGAATTGTTTCTTTGAATGGTGCAAAAAAAATTATTTCTAGCAACTGTTTCTTTAAGGAATTTTTGTTTATAAAGGTGTTCATTCTACAGTGAAATTGGACATTAACTTTATGTTAGGTTTGCTAATTGGTTATTGTTTTTTTAACTGTATGGGAGATAAATTTTGAGAAAATGATATTAAGAAATTCCTCTGCAAATTAGTGAACTGATGTGCTGAAATCTTAATAGATTATCTATCCTGAGGAGGACAGTTACAAACTTTCTTGCAAACTGGTAAAGAAGCCAGAAAAAAATGCCAATTACAATCACTTAGCATATTATGTAAGGAGGAAATCTTTTACATATTATGTTGACTGCCAGCGTAGCTGTAGACATCTCTTCCCTCTAAACATGGGAATGAAAGCATGTCATTTTTAGGGCCTTTGCAAGCTGAGAATGGCTGTTCTTAATAGATTACATGGGATTGCTATATGACAGATGGAATGCTATAGGATGACACCTTCAGCTAGGTGATTAATGGTGGTTTTGATTTTTAAAAAATGCTGTTCTGGGCTGTATTAAGCCTTTTTCTGAAAAGATTCTCCATGGCTGAAGGGCATCATACGCAGGTCATTTGTATTGTCAGAGATGAGCAATTAATCTTCCTCACTGAGATACTGTGGTAATGACCCACCTCTTATCATTGTCATAGAAGTCTGACATGCTGTTTGTTCTTTTCTAAAACTGATACGTACCAAATATTTTACCTACACCAATTTCTTCCCTGTGTTCATACCATGCAGGCAGTCCATTGGAATGTCCATTTTATTTATTTCCCTGCTTCTTGCAATATTTTAATCTTACCAGAAAGAAGATTCCAGTATAAAGTCTCTGCCCCTGTCTGTTGACTCAGTAAGCCTCAACTAGCATACAGCCAAAAGCAGGGATGGGATCCGACTGGTATAACTACTGGTTTTGTGGTTCTGCATTGTGCATGCATGCGCGAGTCGCACAAGTATAATTTACGACCTGCTGAGTTCCCCAGATAGCTGAGCAGTGCAGCATGCGGGTGCACAGAGGTTGGAAAAGCCCCCTTTTCCTTCTTTTTCAACTGCAGCTGTGCCGCAGAAAGCAGCAATAAAGGACAGGTAAGAGCCCGGGCAGGCAGGTGGGCCAAAACAGCAGCAAACATAGAACCGGTTCTGTGTATGCTGCTCTTCAGAGCTATCAGTTCTGGCCAAAAGCCTCTGTTCCTGAGATTCAAAGTTTCAACCTTCACACCCAATAGACTAGAAATTCCCAAGAATTAGTCTTGGTTACACTCAAACCTCCTACATCATTCATTATGTCAGTCCAAAAACTCCATGGGTTCGCTTTCAGATCTACCAAATTTTTGCCAGGTTCTACCCCTTATTTACTTTAGACAATATTCTTGGAATTATATTGATTGATTTTTAAAGATCCCTTTAAACTGCTGTTTTAACTTCAAATCTATAATACTTTAAAGAACTAAACAGACAAACTTGCATTTCATTGTTTTGTTTTCTTTGTTTTGAATGGAGTCCAATAAAACTTCTAAAATTGGGAAGCTAAGGCTATCATATTTCTAAAAATTTGGTAACCACTACATAGAAACATAACATTCAAAAAATTCTATACTGCCTCTTATTGGCCATCTGGATTTTTGGAGCCAAGTTGTGGTAGTTCTGGCAGGTCAGATGGTAATACCTGGCCAATCTCATTTGAGCTCAAAAGCTAAACAGGGTCAGGCAAGGGTAGTACTCAGATGGGAGAGCTCCATCAAGGAAATACTGATAATTCTTCAAAACCATTTCTGTTAAGTCCTGGGCATGGGCATAAGAATGGAGACGAGACATCAGACTGTGACTTCAACTCTTTATTTAACAAGAAAGACTGGAGCAGCAAACCTGGGCAGCAGTAGCTCTTTTATAGAGCTTGCTGCCGTTAAACAACCAATGAACTGAGTCTATTGCTTTCACAAGCGTCCAATCAGGGGCTTCCGTTAACAGCCAATCAGACTGGCCAAGCCTGACCAATCAAGACTCGCTATTCACGGGCCAATAAGAATTGCAGGATTACAAGCCTGTTGTAAGATGAAACTGTTTCGGTTGTATCGCTGCGATGATTTAATCCATAAGACCCCTCCCCCCTTGGTTCCGTCTGAGGGGTGGGGTGATGTATTCATGCAGATAGGCAGGCACTTCACCTGTCTGATCGACCTGCGCTGTTCCACCTGGTTTCGTTCTGGTTCTGGTTCTGGTTCTTGTTCTGGCTCTGGCTCCGGTGGGCTGTTCGCTGGGCTGGATAGTGAAGATTGTAGTTCTGGGTTGCCCTTGTCGACGCTGTCTTCCAGGTTCCCTGGTTTCGCCTCCATCGCGGTGTTGTCACGTGGCGAGGCCGCTCCCCGGTCCGGTTCTCCCTCGGATGGTGAGTATCCCCTGGGCTGTTGGGTTTTGATTTCTTCTTCATCCTCCTCCATGTTCCTTCCCCCCCCCCAGCTGGAGGTTCCGGCGCTAATCGGGAACAGAGTTGGTCTATGTGGCATTTCCACATCTTACTGTCTGCTGTTTGTAGACGATATGATCGGGGTCCCATAAGTTGCATTATGGTAGCGGGGACCCACAATGGGTCGCCCGAGAAGTTTTTCGCAAACACGAGGTCACCTTCCTGGAATGCCCGACACTTACTGCTGGATCCCAGGGGCTGTTCTGGTGTGTAGTTTGGGTGGAGGCGATCAAGATGCGAGCGAAGTTTCTGGCCCATCAGCAGTTCTGCTGAGGTTCTGTTTGTGGTGCTGTTTGGGGTTATGTGTTGAATAAAAAGCATTTGGTTTATTTTGCCGTCAATGTTGCTGTGGTCCATTTTATGCAGGGTCTGTTTTACAAATTGAACCATTCGCTCAGCCCTACCATTGGTTGCAGGGTGAGCTGGCGATGTTAAAGCATGGCAGATGCCCCGATCAGCCAGGTATTGTTCGAATGGCAGAGCAGTGAATTGGGGGCCATTATCTGAGACGAGGACATCAGGAAGTCCGTGGGTAGTGAATTCAGTTTTTTAGTGACTGTGTCTGTGGTGGTGCTTTCCATTTTTTGGACTTCAAGCCAGTTTGAATAGGCATCCACCGTTACGAGGAAAGTGTGTCCTCTTGTGGGTCCCACAAAATCGATGTGGATACGGGACCACGGACCTCGAGGCGTTTCCCACTGAGTTGGAGGAGTCTTTGGAGGAGTGGGGCGAGTCTCCTGGCATTTACTGCATTTTGCTGCCCAAGTTTCTATTTGTCTATCTAAACCAGACCACCATGCGTAACTCCTGACCAATGCCTTCATCCGCACGATGCCTGGATGTCCCTTGTGCAGCATTTTCAATACCCTATATTGTAGCTTTTCCGGGACTATGACTCTGTCTCCCCATACTATGCAACCCTTCTGGGAGAACAGTTCCGTTTGACGATTTTTAAATGGTTTAAACGTGTCATCAGTTTCACTGATCGGCCAACTGCGTTTTACCCAGCTGAGGACTCATGCCAAAATAGGGTCCTTTTTTGTTTCTAAAGTTATGTCTCGAGTGGTTAATGGTGGCGATTTGAGGGTTTCTATTTATAGTACGGTTACTGTTGGAGCAGGGTCCTCTATAATGTCTGGTAGTGGTGAGCGGCTCAAAGCGTCAGCGTGGGGAATGGTTTTCCCCGGGCGATGTTGTAAATAGTAATCATAGGCGGCTAAAAATTCTGACCAACGTGTCATTCTTGGTGATAATATATGGGGAGTTTGTTTGTTTCCCGCCAAGATCCCAAGTAATGGCTTGTGGTCTGTAATTATGGTAAAGGGTCTCCCATATATAGTCTCCCATATTCATGGAAATGTTTAATTGCGGATACAATAGCGAGGGCCTCTTTGTCAAGTTGACTATAGTTCCTTTCGGTTTTAGACAAAGTTCTCGAAAAGAACGCAATGGGTGCCTCATTTCCATTTGGGAGGACGTGGCTTAGGATGGCTCCTACTCCAAATGGTGAGGCATCACAGGTGACCGTCAAAGGGAGAGTTTCGTTGTACTGCATTAATATGGCATTGGAGGTTAAAAGGTCTTTTATCCCTTTGAATGCTATCTCTTCACGCTGTCCCCAAACCCAAGGAGCCTTTTTATCGAGGAGTCTATGTAGGGGTTTGGCTACGATTGCCTTCTGGGGCAAGAAAATGTTATAAAAGTTAATGAGTCCCAGGAAGGCTTGAAGGTCTGTCTTATTCCTAGGTCTCGGGGCTTTTTTTATTGCGGTTAGTTTTTTTTCGGTGGGGTGGATTCCCTGTCTGTCGAGAAGGTATCCCAGGAACTCCACTCTCTCCGTACAAAGTTGGCACTTGTCTCGTTTTACCTTAAGACCCGCGTCTTTGAATTTCTGCAGGACTTTTCTGAGCCGTTGTACTAATACTTCTTTAGTGGGGGCAGCTATTAGGACGTCGTCAAAATAAGGCACAACGCCTTTTATGCCTTGTAATAGTCTCTCCATTAAACTTTGGAAAATGCCCGGTGCCACACTTACTCTGAATTGGAGTCTATTGCACTTAAAAGCACCTCTATGTGTAACTATTGTCTGGGCTTCTGCAGTTGCTGCGTCCACAGGGAGTTGCTGGTACGCCTGAGCTAAGTCCAGTTTCGCAAATATTTTTCCACCACCCAGGGAATGAAGAAGATGTTGAACCACCAGTACTGGATAAGCGCTCTGTTGAAGAGCATGATTTAGGGTGGCCCGATAGTCCCCGCAAATTCTTAATGAACCATCTGGCTTCATGGGCGTTACTATCGGGGTTTCCCAACGGGCGTGGTCAGTTGGTTCCAACATGCCCTGGGCTATCAGTTTATCTAGCTGCTCGTCGATTTTAGGTTTTAAGGCAAAAGGTACTCGACGGGATTTAAGCCGAATGGGAGCTACATTGGGGCTGAGATTAAACGATATAGGGGTCCCCTTGTACTTGCCTAATGTTCCTGTGAACACGTCCTGGAATTCCTGGATGAGATTCTCTTCCCAGTCATCATTTCTGGTATGGTGCATGCCGGCTAGTTCAATTCCGAGTGGGGCGAACCACTGTAGCCCTAACAAGCTGGGTCAGTCACAATCAATGACAGTTACGGAAAGCGTTGCTGTGAGGTCCTTGAATGATACTTGGACATTGCTGGAACCGACAACTGGGATTCTGTTTCCCTGATAGTCTTTCAGGATGATTCGCTGCATGCTGAGGTCCTGGCGGGAGATGGCAGGTATCAGTTGCTTGAGGGTTTTCCAGGATACCATCGACAGGGACGATCCCGAATCGACTTCCATCACACATGGTCGATTCTCAATAGTAACCTTCACTCGTATTTTCTTTGCGTCGAGCGACGAAGCGTAGCCGATGATAATGATTGGTGGGCCTCTTCTCATCTCGTTGAAAAGGCAGGTGCTTGGTTTCTGTAATAGTAGTGGTTGTTCCATTGGTGGTTCAGATGGTCCCAGTTTTCAGGAGGTTTGCTTATCTCCCGATGGAGGTTGTTCTCCTTTTGGCTGGGACTGGATTCTCGTCTGCTTCTGCAGACCTTTGCGATGTGGCCTTTCTTTCTGCAGTTATGGCAGAGTGCGTCGAGGAATTTGCAGTCCGATCGCGGGTGGTTTGCCCCGCAACCTGCACAGTGGCGCGGATGTCGCTGGTTCCTTTGCTCTCGTTCCGAGCGGAGCCAGTTGACCTTCTCTTCATCACTGTCTGAGGATGACTCGAGGTCTTCATGGTGGGTAGCGGTAGCGTGCTTCTCAGTGGTGAGTGGTGCCTCGTCGGCGAGTTGGTGAAACGATGCGTTCCCTCGGTGCATTCGAGCAGCTGACTTCCTGGTTGCTTCTGCTGCAGTAGTGTCAGCAATGACATCTGTAAGGCTGATGTCGCCTTTAGCCATCAGCTTACTCTGCACGTGTGGTGCATTTAATCCCAGAACTATTCGGTCTCTTAGGGCTTCCTCTAAGTTTGCAAAACCACAAAGGCCTCTTAGGTTCCGGAGGTCAGCTACGAAATTACCAATGCTCTCATCCTTCCATTGGTCCCTCTGGTAAAATTTGTGTCTTCGTATCAGTGTAGGTAAGGCGGGTGCATAATGGGCCCTGAGGATTGGAGCGAGGGTTTCCCAATCCATGGTCTTCACTTCTGCCAGTTTTGCTAGTGCTTTAGCCATTTTGAAAAAGGCGGGGCCGCAATGAGTCAGGAACACCGCTCGTTTCTTGCCAGATGTAGCATCTTTTAAATTGTTGATCTCCAAGAACATCTGGAAATGGTCTATATACGAGTCCCAGTCTTCGGTTGCTGGGTCGAATGGAGCGGGTGGTATGGCACCGCTAGTCATCTTGCCGTCTGTTTCGTGCACTCTTTCGCCACGTGCTCTTTCTTTGTCCAATATGTTCTAGTCAGCTCTATTGTCTCCGCATCCCACCTTCGTTGCCAGTGTTAAGTCCTGGGCATGGGCGTAAGAATGGAGACGAGACATCAGACTGTGACTTCAACTCTTTATTTAACAAGAAAGACTAGAGCAGGAAACCTGGGCAGCAGTAGCTCTTTTATAGAGCTTGCTGCCATTAAACAACCAATGAACTGAGTCTATCACTTTCACAAGTGTCCAATCAGGGGCTTCCGTTAACAGCCAATCAGACTGGCCAAGCCTGACCAATCATGACTCGCTATTCACGGGCCAATAAGAATTGCAGGATTACAAGCCTGTTGTAAGATGAAGCTGTTTTGGTTGTATCGCTGCGATGGTTTAATCCATAACAATTTCCACTCCAAGAATTCTGAAAAAGGGAACCCAATTATCTTTAGGAGAGATTAAAAAGTTTAATGAAAGAGATGTTCAATCATTTTTTGGCCATGGTACTTCTGTCTTGAAAACAAATCCCTCCTAGGAAATCTTTCCTCACCAACATATCTTTGCCTCAAAATCAGCTGGAGAGAATAAAAACGAATGGATCTGGAGAGGAATTTTGACTGGTTTGGGAAAAATAGAATTCCCATTTCAAATGTTCCCTTCATTATCACCACCTTCCATATTACCAGATGTTGCTTTGACATCACTGCTGAAAGCTGAAACACTAGAAGGAATTCTGCTTTATTCTGAAGTAATATGCTTATTATGAGCTTCACAATTTAACAAATACTTGGAGTAAAGAATTTGTGATGGTATGATATTGGCTATGGATCGCCTGAAGATGCAATGTGATATCTGATGGGTTGCAGCATACCTGATCAAACAAATTTATCTTCCATTACTTCAGAAATTCAAATGCCAAGATGAGTTATTCTGACTATTTGGCATGTTTTCTTACTACATGAGCTTATTTGACAATTCAACAGGTTGCCTCAGAGGTAGTGGTCTCCCCTACCTAACAGGTAATTTCTTTGAGATTCAGTAGTAAATCTTGTATTGTAAACTAGTTTTTGAAGTCCCTTCCAATTCTATGGCTGCATTTTTCTAATCCAGGATTAAATGAACTATGGTTTTTTTGGTGGTTAAGCCCATTGTCTCAATTTGCACAACACACCAAATACTTGACACATGGGATTTGTCCAATGTTAGGCTAAAACATGGTTATCCTCTTTGTGATTTCCTATCATTGCAAATAAGTCCTTTCCTTCTTACCTTATAACATAAAGTTGCATTTTTATTTCATGTAGAACTCCATGGAAAGCCAGGCAAACTGTTGCTACTGAGTACTATGAATCATTCTGCATACACTTTATTTTATAGAAAATAATTAAGATATGAAGTAGCTTTGAACACATTCAATCAGTTATTTGAAAGGCTTCTATTCTGCCTCGATTTCCAGTTATCTGACCCTTGAACCACATAGCCTTCACCCCTGTTCTAGT
Organism: Hydrophis major; assembly: GCA_033807585.1. Lineage (NCBI taxonomy): Eukaryota > Metazoa > Chordata > Lepidosauria > Squamata > Elapidae > Hydrophis > Hydrophis major. Next base: position 400,779,709 of record CM066328.1, read on the forward strand.
TACAGCAGCCTGCCTGACTCCATGGCCAAGAAGAAACACAGATGTAAATTTGACATTGGGATGCATGGGAGGAGATGGGGTAATGGAAGAGTGGGGCAGTAGAGAAGTAATTTTCTGAATGGAAACTAATCAGCTTGTTCCTGTCTAGGGCATTCAGTTATCAGCATTGCTATTTCAGTAAGTAAGAATGGAGCCTCCCCTGAATCCATGCCAGATTGTAAGGAACTGGATGGGGAGGAGGAAAGGAGGTGGAAGACCAGAAGGGCAGTGGGAAGGGGAGGTCTCTGCCGTCAGAAAACTGGGATTCCTGCCAGTATCCTGGAGGGTCACAAAGACAGGAGTCAGTTTTGACCTACTGGTTCTACTTCAGTCCCCGGGTTGAGCAGGATGGGTGAAAAGTTACACCAGTAGAGATAAGAATGGGAAAGGGTAGCCAAACTCCCACGGCCTCTTTTGGCATCACTTTGTCATCCAGGAGATGACATGGACAAATGAGTCTGTGGGTTGCCTTATCTACAACATAGCATTACTGAGTACAAGCTTTAATTCAAGCACCTTTCTTAATGTGCCTTCCAAAAACTTGCAACAAAATTTGGCATTGAGAGCTTAATCTTTTGTTAAATTGGACGTTGTTTTTGTATATATATATATATTTTAAAAAACCTAGCTGATTCCTAGACTACTGAGGCAAGCTCCCAACATAATGTAAAAAAAAAACATTCTGCAATGAACCAAGAAAACCAATACATGTGTTTTACATTTAAATCAGAGATAATTTGGAGAAAGCTTTTTTGTCCCTCTTGAATAGAATAGAATAACAGAGTTGGAAGGGGCCTTGGAGGTCTTCTAGTCCAACCCCCGATCAGGCAGGAAACCATACAACATTTCAGACAAATGGTTATCCAATCTCTTCTTAAAAACTTATAACATTTACAATTTCTGAAGGCAAATCGTTCCACTGATTAATTGTTCTAACTGTCAGGAAATTTCTCCTTAATTCTAGGTTGCTTCTCTCCTTGATTAGATTCCACCCACTGCTTCTTGTCCTATCCTCAGGTGCTTTGGAGACTCCATACTGGAACACTGCTATCATGTCACCCCTAGTTCTTCTTTTCATCAAACTAGGAATACCCAATTCCAGCAACCGTTCTTTTCATATTTTAGCCTCCAGTCCCCTAATCATTTTTGTTGCTCTTCTCAATAAAGGAGACATTTTATATAAAAAGGAAATGTTGCAACTATATATATTTTAATAACCACACTGCACATAGCTCACCAGTCTCAATTATTACAGCTATAATTTGAATTAATAACATGAATACCACCACAGGCATATTATTAGGGTTGCAGTTCTATTTTTTATTTTTATTGTATTGTATTACATTGATAAGCCAGCTGACTCAGTACATGATACACAATTTTTTGAATAAAACAATATACACAGTACAAAAAGAATATTCTGTGGGAAAGCTACCATGTCATACACCACCTAATCCACAAGAGATTCACCACCACTGTAGTCCAAATTTCAGGAAAAGAGCCAGGTCTTAAGGGATGCAACAAGGTTAACATAGGAACTTATAAATATTTGGGAGGGTGTCATTCTATGGGACAGTCACCACAATAGAGAAAGCCCATTCCGTGAATTCCAGGCCAACTTTCTTAGGTTGTACACGATAGGCAGAAATTCTGGAAGGCAGACAGACAGTCTGTCAAGGACTATGCCATTAAACTTTACAGATAATTAGTACTGTGAAGTACACATGGAAGCCCATTGATAACCAATGTAGCCCCCAGAAAGGGGTGTTTGATGGACATATCAAGGCATGCCCATAACTCATGCTGTTATCTTCCAGGCCAGTTGCAGCTTCTGCGAGGCCTTCAAGAGTAGCTCCACATACAGTGCATTGTGGGGGGGGGGGGTGCATGCTTGTGCCGGTGCACATTTAGGTCTGTGCTGTGAGAAACTTTTAAATTTGCTTTCCACTTAAGTATCCAGGCCCAAATCTCATTTTGTAGATACAGGTGGAGTTGGGAGGGTAATATTTCCTTGACACAACAAGTCTCATTTCTGAGTGGTCTTGAACTGTTTCCTCCAACACCACTATGTTTGCTCTGCAAAATACAGGAATTGTGGTGTCACTTTTCATTGTAACTATTCCTTCCAGGCACTTTTTCTTATCTTCTTTCACTTTCCTGTTTTTCTTCCTATATGGTCACCCTTAAGCTGCACAAAGCCCTCTCATTGGCTCCAACCAACACATTTCCTCTAGGGATGAATGAGTTTACCGATACAGCCACCGACAGGCAGTCTCAGGACAAAGTTCTACTGATTCTTCCATCAACTTCCCATTGGCCACTGACAGAGCCTTGAAGGAAATGGGTTATGGCCAAAGGCTACATCAATAGGAAAGCCATGTGAATTAGGTCAAAGGTTTGGGAACTTAGAATAGCTCTGCAAAAAAAAAAAAAAACAGCCCTAGCCCCTTATTGAGTCTAATGCTCACATGTTCACAGCATCTGCAAAGATGCCCTGCAGATAGGAAGATATACTTTGCTGTATAGTGTTGTAACCTCATCAATTTGTAATCTATATGAATCTATCTTTATGCACACATATAATCAGCTTACCTATTTCATTAGGAACATGAAGGAACAAGTTGAGTGACCTTGACAATAATGTATCCTTTTTTTATTATTTATTTGATTTGTCAATCGCTTACAAGATAATAGGTGTAAGTATAAACATGAGCAAGAATGCAGGAAATAGGAACTAATAAATGGGGACAAAAGGACAGCAACAGTAGGCACGATTGTGCACTTTTCCTGTTCTGAATGCTTGCAAATTCTGGATGGGGAATTCTGGGAGAGGAAATCCACACATTTGGAGGCTGCCCTGCACACAAGCAGATGGCAGATCTGGTAGCCTAGAGGTGGAGCTCTTGCCTCACAATCAGGAGACTGTGAGTTCGATCCTAGATAGAGGCTAATATTTGGAGTAGACTCTCCTGCTCGAGCAGGGAGTTGGACTAGATGACCTCCAAGGTCCCTTCCAACTCTTGTTATTCTATGATATACACACTTTATGATCACCCTGCAACACACTCTATGATCATTTGCAACAACTATGATGGTAATGGAAAATGAATCACAACTGTCACACTGACCACTAGATGTCACTACTTACTAACCTGAAAGAAAATGATATCACAATAATGGTAGTCCTTGATTTACAACCATTTGTTTAGTGATCGTTCAAAAACAACACTGAGAAAAGTGACTTCTGTTTTTTACACTTACAGCCATTGCAACATCTCCATGGTCACATGATCAAAATTCGCATGCTTGGCAGCTGGTATGTACTTATGACAATCAATGAGGAAGCCAGATTCATTTAACAACCATGCTACCAGCTTTAACAACTGTGGCAAGGAAGGTCATAAAATGAGTCAAAACTCACTTAACAACTTTCTCGCTTAGCAAGAGAAATTTTGGGCTCCGTTGTGGTCATACATCAAGGACCACCTGTACAGCTTAAACATCTGCAAGAGGTACTCAGCTCCCATTTGCAACACCAAGTCATTCATGATTCCAAGGTACAAGCCGGTTTCTTCACTATCAGTTGCCTTCTTCACTGGTATATGGATATCCATAGAGTTTTGTAAGGATGAAAATATGCTAGCTAAAAGTAATAAACTTTTATTTATTTATTTTTCACATTTCTGAACCATTCATCTCCCTCAGAGAGGGATTCTGAGCAGTATACAGATAAAATATAAAAACATTAAAAGAGTATATATAATTTAAAGCTGGGGATGAATTTAAAAATCAATGTAAAAATATTGTCAACTTATAAAATATTCCTATGCCTGTTTTAATAGTTGCCATAAAAAAGCGGGGGGGAGGAAATCTGGAAAAGCAGTGCAGCAGTTTGAAAGCAAAATTACATTCCAACTCTTATCTTTAAAAGATTGTAATTAAAATACCAGAGCTTTTGCCCGCTGCGAATATATTTAATTGGGGAACATGATGACACCCAGCCCGTGAACATGCTCAATTGGAGAATCTGGTTTATGAGACACCCGGGGGAAGGGGGAAAACAGGGTCACAGGTGACTGTAAATTACATATGCCAGGAGTTGGCTTCATACAGGGCAATGCCAGTAGGTCGCCTCTAATAAATCCTTTGAAATGTTTTGAAGTTTGGCTTGAGAATCATAATTTAATTTGAGTGATCGCTGGAATCCTGACAAATACATTAAAAAGCAGCAGGAAGATTTTTGAATCATTACCAGCCTTATGGCTGCATAATCCTAGGTGAGCCCCAAGCAAGGAGGGCTACAGAGACGTATTTTTACACTTTTCTGGAAGGGCAGGGCAGTTGGAGGTCCATCTCACTTCTAAGAGAAGAATGTTTCATAGGAAGGGTCGATGGCAGAGAAGCAGTGGTGAGATTCAAAATGTTTTACTGCCGGTTCTGTGGGCATGGCTTGGTGGGCATGGCAGGGGAAGGATACTGTAAAATCTCCAGTCAGAGGTGGTGTTTTCCAGTTCTCCAAACTACTCAAAATTTCTACTACTGGTTCTCCAAAACTGGTCAGAACTTGCTGAATATTAGCTCTGCAGAGAAGATTCTCATCTTGGATCCTGCCAGCTGGAATTCTTCTGAATCAACAACAAACCTTCTCTGCCTAACAGGACAAGTCAATATAATGGGACAAAGATGATTCTGCAGGAAAACTGGCCCATGGGCTTTATAGGTCACAATCAACAACTTGGACACAAAACAAAGGATAACGCTCAAAGTAAATTTTTAAATATAACTTTAGTCCAGTGCAACAGTTTGTCCCTCCTGTACCCTTCCTCTGCTCTGCTTAATGTACTCGACTACATATCATTATGTAGATCTATCATCAAAAGATCTATCATTATTTCATTAAGCTCTTGGAAGGGAACTTCTTGCCTTTCCTATCTAGTGGTAAGATCTGCCTGGCAGACAGAAATACAAGAGTCAACAAATATTTGATGCAGGATTAAAGTGATCTTAGTGCCACAGATTGGCTACATTTACTTATTTTAAAATAGGATTCTTTTAATCCCTGGTTTGCTGAGCAAACTCCAATAGTTTGCACAACAGTTTAAATGCAATTGTTGGGGTCACATCACAAGCATAATTTGATCAATCCATATAATAATAAAATGAGGTTTATGGACAGAGCCATGTTGTGTTTGATTGCCTTAATATTTTGTTAATGGGCTAAATCACAAAGATTGAGCCACCCGCCTGATCGTTTAACAGAGACTTTAATATTGCAGAACACATTAAAGATCTGGAATATCTTTGCAGCCCATCAATCTGAAGGAGAAAAACTAGAAGAGGGATGGGCAATAGATGAACAGCTTTCAAATTTCAAAATGCTTTACAATAAAATATCATACCTACCAATAAGGACTTCGTCTCTGTCCAGTTCTGCTTTTCAAATTAAATCCCTGGGATCAGATTTTTAAAAGTTGAATCATGCGTCATTAGAATCAGGATCAGAGATTAGGGTCTTGAGAAAGGAAGTAAAAAGGAAGAGGACAAGCCTGAAATCTGAACAGACTTTAGGCAGGCAGTCATTGGGATTTGAGATACATAAAATAAAAGCTGGATGTTTTAACATTGAATTGGGTTTCTTTGGGTTGCTCTGCCTTTCCAATATTAGAATATCTTTGTTGCTATGGTGTAAGTCCATGCAGTCTGGGACTCTAATCCATTCTCCAACCAGAAAAAAAATCACTGGCTGATTTTGAGCTGATCACTCATTTGATATGGAAAATAATGGTGCTATGTATAAGACCTTACGCTCCTGGAGAAAAAACAGAATCTAACCTCAATCAATCAATTAATCAATCAAATAAGAAATATATTAAATCCTGTACACTGTTCTACACATCACACTGCATGGGAAAGTGGATGTATACACATGCCCCCATTCTATTATCTTTACATTGGGCTAGTTTTTTTGTTGCCATCCATTGAGAGAATAAAACAAAACATGCTTATTGCTTTTCTTATCAATCATTATCAATGCTTTCTATTTGTCTATACCGAAAAGTATGTTTAATGTAATACTTTGTGCTTGTATCCATCTGTAATACTGGTCATAAAGATTTTTTGCTTTGCATACAGTTGTGTTGGATTATGTGTCAGTTGTTTTACTTATTTTTCTGATTCACATAGCCTCCCAAAGTACTTCTCAGAACTGCTGTGTTAGCATTGAGTGCAGCAATGTCACAAGTGCTAACTATTTACAATGGAGCAAGATCTAAAGAACAAGTCAGCAACACTGGAGTCTTCAGCTGAATCTTTGTCAGCTGATGGTATCTTGTGCTCCTGATTTCTTGCTCTCAGTTCCTCTAGGCAGACTTCCAAGATCTGCTTAATCACCAAAAGAAAAAGGAGGCATGATTATCAGCATTTATCTTCTCGTATACCAATAAAGATCACTCAGAAATGCAACATGTGTGATTGTAATACTGCCCATAAGTACTGAATGTCATGATAGCTCTCCAGGAGACATTTTCATACTGAGAGGCACTTTGTTTTGCCTTCATGCCTAGTTTGTTCTCTTAAGTGAAAACAGCCAACATGCTTCTCACTTGGTTGCATTTCAAATGAGTTTTCCTATTTTTTTTTTCTGAAGAGCTTCTTTGAAAAGAAACCTGAAAACTTTTCCTTCTCCAATTTCATGATTCAAGCAATTTCTTGGTATTCACAAATGTCTTGGAAGTCAAATTACTGAATACAGGCCAGATTTCCTAGCTGGGGTAATGAAATGTCTGGAAGAAAACAAGCAAACTCAGAGAGCACCATGAACCCTTCAGATTTCTATTTTACCACTTCTCTAGTTGCGCAAGTCAGTTTACATGGGGATCTTTCTTTTTGTTCACCCCATGGGGATTCCCTGAATTTTATTCCCAAAACTACAAACCTGTGAATAAACTGGGCTGAAAGGAAGTGGTTTACAGAGGCTAGCTTCAGTTCTTTTCCAAACTAGAGAAAGAGGAAGTAGAAGAAAGAGAGTTCCAGTTTAGGCTAGATCTAAATAAGCAGAAGAACCAAATATAAAATGAAAAAATACATGCTTTTCAGTTTCCTTTTAAATTCTGGCTTTTAAATTCTCTTAAGCACTTTCATAATAGTTATTGAAGATGGAAATAAACTTCAAGGCTATACAATAGAAAAGAAGGTAAATTAGACATATTTTGTTTATGTTTCCAGAAGCTGAGCCACAATCCAAACCAGAATTAAATGCACTAATCAGTGGCCTGAAATATGCTTTCTTTAGGGTTCAATCTATAGTTGCCAACTGAAGGGAGCAAGGAGAGCACTTGTCACATGCATAACGTCACCATGCAAATGTTGCAAATTACATATTCTGCATGATGTGACTGATACATTCATATAATTCCCACTATTGGTGCAATGGCATAATATACAGTACTAGCTCCATACCTGTGCTTCGCTATAAAACTATGTGATTGGGCTTAGTTTTTGGGGAGGAAAATAAGGGGGGGGGAAATTATGTCTCTGCCTACCAGCATCCATTGGTATTCATCTGGCTAGCATCCTGTCAGTGTGTGAGAGAGTTGAGGGCTGTTTGGAAATTGAAACAGTATTTGCTGTTCAAACAAGGAGACAGCAAGGAGCCTGAGCATGGCTTAGCTCAACTGTTCTGTACTAAAGCTGCTTGGTGCTGTGAAACTGACATTGAAACTCCTTTCCTCTGCTTGTGTTTTGTATTTGGAACAGATTTTTTTTCAGGTGGGGAGGGAGAGTAGAACTCCTTAACATCAGAGTGTGTTGATAATAATATACGAAATACTAATGCTGTGATGGTCATTTCAAAAAAATCCTTTCTTGTTGAGCACCTAGAAGCCACGAGGAACATACGTGCCAAATTTCAAGTTTGTAGGTTTTATAGTTCTGGAGATTTTGTGATGATGCATGAATGGTATTTCCCTTTTATATAGATAGATAGATGACAACATCATAGCTTCTATCAAAAATCTGTGGCTGGCCTTATCTGCTTCTGCAAGGATTTGATTTCAGTAGAGTGGCTTTTTGGTTTTTTTTTAATCCCACTATCTATCTCCCTTAGCTGAGAAACTAGTTAAAATGGAAGGGATTTAATTCACATGCTAAATTGTGGGATGTTAAGACTTTAGAGTGAGGTTAAAATTCAGAATCTAGATGAAAATATGGACAACCAGGGTACCTATAGTAATTTTATGTGAATTTACCTGAACATGGATTCCACAGATTGTTAAGTACAATTCCTTTGATTATAGAGCAAGGGTGTCAAACTGGCAGCCCGCAGGCTGGATGTATCACATCCACCCCAGCTCCACGAAGGGGGAAAACATCACGAAATGTCACTTGACAGTAACGTGATGTGGCAAACCTGCAGAATAAGACTTCTTCATTGCATCACTTCAAATGCTTTGGGCTTTATTTACTTCCCTCTTGTGGATGCACCTGGCAGATGGCAGCATGTTTTGTGATATAATGAAAGATTATTGGGATGCATTAAAAACATATTTCTCTTTGCTTTGCCTTTTACAATCTGAGCAAAGATCCTTAGATGGTTCCTTGCACAGAAATTACAATTATCTTAAAAGTGCATAATTTGTTAAAAATACCATTGGTTCCAAAGGCTGCTGTAAAATGCCTGGGAGATAGATAAAAAGTGACCCATCTGCTGTGAAAATAAACAGTAATAACAGATAATATAGTTCAGACTCTGCCTGCTGTAAAATTAGGATGGCCCACAGAAAAGGGTTCTTTTGCCACAGTCTGCTTACAAAGCATCTTACTGGGGAACAGTTGTAAACTCTTCAAGAAGACCAAGACTCATATTGTTAAAGGCATTGTTGGAAGAGAGCCAAGTTTTGCTTTTGTTTGTTGTTTACTAAATTTTTATAGCCCCCCAATCTCACATACATGAGATTATGGTAGTTAAGAATCAGAAGGGACATTTTATTAAAAGATGTAAGTTTGCCTGATCTACAGTTGCCTTGTATTTGATGAAATGTAAATTTATGGAAAGCTTACACCTTTTAATAAAAATTATTATTACATATTGACTAACAGATGAATGTTTTCCATCTCCCTCTCTTAAGCAGAAGAAGGGGTCAAGTCAAGCACTCTTAAAAGAAATCAAACAACAAGGATGCAGGGAGAAAGAGGGGAACATTTGAATTCCCTTACCTACAACATGTTAGGATTCTCTAATTTCCTCCTTCAGTGCTGTAGGAACCATGAACTTTGGCTGTTCTCTTGGATGTTTGTGTTCTGAACTATCTTGTGATTTGGCAGATAGACAAAGGGTTGGAAAGCATTTCAAATTAGCTGCATTTCAAATAGACTTCCTGAAATTAATGGGATTCAATTATTAACTTCAGTTATACTCATTCATTCAGTGGGGTCTAAGGTTATGTTTGGATACAAAATAAATATTTCAAAATATCAACAAGCTCTCACCTTCCCAATGCATGTGTTGCTTTGCATTCCTTTTGTTTATAAAATTGTCACTCATATTTTGTAGTTTGTAGAGCAGGTGTTTCTCAAAGCAGATATTTATAGGATTTATTAGCATTTCTCTACTGTTCATTGTGCTGTTTCCTATAATTTCATTTGATCATATTTCTTCACTCCCTATGTTTTAAGACATGAAGAAAGCAGGATTATTTTTTTACAATGTGTCCTAAAAACAGCCATATAGTAACCTACATCTGAAATTGTTAAAATAGCTGCTACAAAGTGCTTTCCAATTTAACAACAGGATATTATTCACAATTAATAACTAGAAGGAAAGTCTCCATACCAGAGGTAGTATTCAGCAGGTTCTGACCAGTTCTAGAGAACTGGCAGTGGAAATTTTGAGTAGTTCGGAGAACTGGTAAATACCAACTCTGACTGGCCCCACCCCCATCTATTCTCTGCCTCCTGAGTCCCAGCTGATCAGCTGAGTCTTCTTTTGTTGCCCTGCACAGGAGAACAGAGCTGGAAAGCAGGTTAGTGGGATGGGGAGGGAATGGGATATTGCAGTAACCTTCCCCATGAGTGGGGTGGGAATGGAGATTTTACAGTATTCTTCCCCTGCCATGCCCACCAAGCTACGCCCACAGAACCAGTAGTAAAAAAATTTGAATCCCACCACTGCTCCACACCTGTTTTTCTGACCAGGCACCAATACTACTCTTGCTCATTTGCAAAGGTGGGGCCTTATAAAGTATTCCAAAGCTGACTTTTGGGAAAATATGAAAGAGCTTTTAAAGAGAGTCTTGAATAAAAGATTGAAGGAAGTATAAAAAACTAAAAATAACCCCATCTTGAATTTTTTGTTTTGTTTTGTTTTAGTATGACACAAGAAAAAAAACATGAACAGATTTTCAAGATTCTGTTATTATACCATACAATAAAATGGCATTCCTAAAATCTCTGATGGATCTTTTTCTTAACCAGGCTTAACCTGAAGGACTGACCAGCCTCAGGGTAGGGACACTTATGAAACTGTCTATTCATGAGAGAGTCACCCTCCCTTCCTCCATCCCTCTCTCTCTCATACACACACACACAATATCCTGGCCCAAGCTACCCATTATGTCAGACAAACCACAATGGTAAAGAGATAATGATAATGTGACAGAACCACACTAACAGGGCTACCATATCTGTATTGAAAAAAATCCATATGATCACAAAATAGCAGGAAACCTAATTCTTCACTGTCATCAAGTGAATTCATGTGATATTTATAGTCTAGGATACAGTACTTCTACAGGAGAGGAAAAGGAAGCCTAGGACATTTTAAAAAGGAGAAAAAAAAACCAAGACCACCAGAGAATAGAAGTGGACAGAAGGCAACTATTGTGTATGTACCATAGTTAATAAAGTAGGAGCTTGAGGTAAAGTGCAGGGTTCTGGCCCTGCACTTCTGATTGGCTGTTAGGCGGCCAGTTCGGATTGGTTAGTTCTAAGGAATCCGATTGGCCCTTAATGGAGATTCTTTATTGGTTAACAGAGCTACGTTCAGAGCTCGTTATTGGACAAATCTTACAAGGGTTGCCTATATAAGGCAAAGTTCACAGTTGTTGTTTGGAGAAGTCACTATGCAAATAAAAGAGCTGTGAGTTCACCGTTCAGAGGCTTTCTCCATTTACTCCGACCCATGATCAGTACTTAACACTGGCGACGAGGATGGGATGTGGAGACGTCTGAACCGAAGAAGCCAGGAAGCAACACTGAGCACGTGACAGACGACGCCAACAACAGAACCATGTCCGGTGGCATCGTACCACCCGCTCCATTCGATCCAAACCAAGAGAATTGGGAATCCTACATGGATCGCTTCCAAATGTTTCTCGAGACGAATGACTTGAAGGACACCACACCAGCAAAGAAAAGGGCGTTGTTCCTGATGCATTACAGCCCAGTCGTATTTAAAATGGCTAAAGCACTCGCCAAACCTCAAGAAGTGAAAGCCATGAGCTGGGACGACCTCGAACCCATCCTGAGAGGCCATTACGTGCCAACCGTGCCTACACTCGTGAGACGCCATGAGTTTTATCAGAGGAACCAACAAAAAGGGGAGAGTGTGGCCGATTTCGTGGCAGACCTCCAAAATTTAGGGGGCCTCTGCGGGTTCACCGATTTAGAAGAGGCACTAAGGGATTGAATAATTCTGGGATTAGATGCACTCGGCGTGCAAAGCAAACTGATGGCAAAAGGCAACATCAGCCTTGCTGATGCCATCGCCGAAGCCACGGCTGCAGAGGCGACCAAAAAGTCGGCCGCGCAACTACGGCGAACCCGCACCCCGGTGCCACCACCACCGGCCAGCAAAATCTCACCTAGCACAGAAGGGCAGCTTCTAACAACGCATCATGAGGACCTCTCTTCATCGTTAGACAGTGACGAAGAAGGGGTCCATCGACTGCGGTCCGACCGGGACCCTCATCAGAAGCCCTTACGTCCTTGCGCTGGCTGTGGAGCCAACCATGCCAGGTCCAAATGCAAATTCCGCGACACACTCTGCCATGAGTGCGGAAAACGAGGCCACATCGGGCGGGTCTGCCGCAGCTTGCCAGGACTCAGCCAGGCCTCAAAAGGGGCTAACTATCGCCAATTGACAGGAAGCCGTCCTGTAAGGCGAGAGCCAGTAAACCACTCCTACAGAAATCCAGCCGTGCAGAGAGAAGAGGCTCACCATACTATCACTATCAGTCACACCTCAACCTTGGACACTAAGAAAATCCGAGTCACGGTAGCCATCGAGAACCAGCCGTGCCACATGGAAGTAGAGTCGGGATCGTCCCTCTCGATGGTGTCTTGGAAGACACTCAAGCAACTCATCCCCACTATTCAACACCAAGATCTCCAATTTCAATGCCTCATCCTCAAGGACTACCAGGGGAATCGAATCCCCGTCGTCGGGTCCTGCCGAGTCCGAGTCTCCTTCAAGAAGCACACAGCGTACTTACCTCTAACGGTCATCGATAGAGACAGGCCTAGCCACTAGGCCTCCAATGGTTCGCGCCACTCGGCATTGAAGTGGCCAATGTGAACCGAGTCGGTGGTTGTGATTGGGAGGAAGACCTTATCTCTGAGTTCAGTGAAGTCTTCGCAGACAGCTTAGGCGAGTATAAGGGGACCCCAATCTCATTTAGTCTAGATCCAAAAGTAGCTCCTATTCGTTTGAAGCACCATCGAGTTCCGTTCGCCCTAAAATCAAAAATCGACGAACAACTCGACAAACTAATTGCTCAAGGGGTATTGAAGTCTATCGATCACTGTCCATGGGAAACCCCTATTGTAACACCCATTAAGCCAGAAGGGTCAATCCGAATTTGTGGGGACTACCGGGCCACTTTAAACCACGCCCTACAGCAGAACGCATATCCAGTTCCGGTGGTACAGCACCTCCTCCATTCCTTGGGGGGCAGAAAGGTTTTCGCTAAATTAGATTTAACTCAAGCTTATCAACAACTACCAGTGGATGAAAAGACGGCCCAAGCCCAAACAATTGTAATGCACAGAGGTGCTTTTAAATGTACTTGTTAGGGATAACATTGTTTACCCTAACTGGTTTAGGTAAAATAATAAATAAGTAATCATAGTTTATAAGTTAAAGTGTCTGCAACTTTAACTGTAGGACTGTAATTAGGGGAGTGGTTGTGAGAGCACTTTAAAAGAAGCAAGACTGCAGCTTGCTCTCTCTCTGGCTTTGATGATCCCTGATTACTGCAAGGAATCAAGACTGCATTGCTTGAACGGGAGAGAAAACAAAGGACTGATTTGTAAGTAAACTGACATAGGATATTCTGCACGGACTTTGCTAACTGAATATCCCTGAATGGACTGACTAAATGATACATGACTATTGGACTGTTATTTTGACTATGCTATGAACTCATAATGGAATAAACTATATTTTTGATAGCACAAGCGTATCTGTTATTTTTACTGTATGTTAATAAACATACAAGCTTAGCTCACTCATTTATCTGTGTGCCTATCTGACTAACGCTGCACATTCTGTTTAGCTTGTCTCCCTAACCCTGGTTGGGGAAACCAGGCTTAACACTGGTTATGGGCCCAGAGGCTGCAAAGTCAGTTTAACTAGGTTAAAACAGATTTATGTAAAAGTGAGAGTTTGTGTTGTTATACATTACAGTAAACAGACTGTGTTTTATTCATTATAGTTTTATATCCATATAAGAAAACATGGCACAAGTCAATCTACAAAGTTTGTCCCTTATATCCAAGCTGGATGGAACAAACTAGGTATCATGGTCTATGAAATGTAGTCTGCTTCTACGAAGAGAAGATTTGTGGAACATAATTGAAAATCCACCAAACGTAGAAGAATGGGATCCAGAGGATGATGAAGACAGACTAAAGATAGAAGAATTTATGCATAAAAATGAACACGCTATTTGCATTATTGCTTTAACCTTAACTGACCAACAGCTTGTTTATATCCACGGAGAGAAAACGGCTGTTGGGTGTTGGCAGAAGCTGAAGAGGATTTATGTTCGAGATAATGTTGGTGCTCACATAAATCTAACACGGAAGCTTTTCAGGACGCATCTCCAGATGAATGGTGATATGCTGAGTCATTTGAAAACTATGCAAAGCATTTTTTAAGAACTGCACGAGAAAGAGCTTATTTTCTCTGAACTACACCAAGTCTACATAATTCTATCTTCACTTGATGAAAGTTATGACAACTACGTAACTTCCCTTGAAATATTGCCAAAGGAAAGTTTAACTTTAACTGACATAACTGGCAGATTGATTGAAGAGGCCAGAAGAAGGCTTGAAAGAGATGAATTAAGGAGGCAGCAACCTCAAAAAGAAGATAATGAATCTCCTACTGCATATGCAATTAAAAAGTGTTTTAATTGTGGAGGAAGAGGACATTTGGCAAGATTTTGTAAAAAAGCAAAACGCCAGAACACTGGCCAGAATACTAAAAGTCATCAAAAGATAAATAAAAATTTAGAGTTAGCCATGTATAGTAACAGAGCTGTAAAAAATAATTTATGGGTGGTTGACAGTGGAGCATCCCACTGTATAACAAATGATAACAGAAATTTTATTAAAATGTCCAAGAGTACACAGCAGATATCGTTAGCCAATGGCTGGAAACTGAAAGCTAAAGGTCAAGGTATAGCATATTGTTCTTTTATAAAAGAGAATGTAAAAATGTTATATGTACCACAACTTAAGTTTAATTTAATTTCAGTTAGAATTTTGGTTAAACTAGGATATGTAGTTACATTTAAAGGAGATAACTGCATAATTGAAAAAGAAGATAAGAAAATTACTGCATCTTTAAGAGGTGAATTATATGTGTTAAATGATGATGGTTTAAAGGTGGCTAACATGGTTTATGAAAATAAGAAACCTCATGATGAATGTATTCACTTGTTACATCGAAGGCTAGGGCATTTAAATTTTAAAATGCTTAAGAAAACTGTTGAATTATCTAAGGGAATAAGTTTGAAACCTTGTAATAAGTATTTGCAATGTAATGCCTGTAATCAGAGCAAAGCCAGGTTCACACCGGCTAATAGAATTGATGGATTTACTACCAAAGAGCCTTTAGAAGTAGTATTTGCAGATTTAATAGGTCCGAAAAAACCAAGTGTAGGAGGAGCTCGTTACATACTAAGTATAATGGACCACTATTCTAGATATGGGTTTTGCTATTTAATGAAAAGCAAAACTGAAACGTATCAAAATCTCTTTAATTGGATAAAATTTGCTGAAAGGAAAACTAAAAAGAAATTAGTAACTCTTATAACAGATAATGGTACAGAATTTACAAATAATAAATTCCAGAACAGACTAAGAATGTTAGGTATACAACATAAAATGTCTGCACCATATAGGCCACAACATAATACCTTTATAGAGAGACGAGGCCAAACATTACAATCAATGACACGAACTATGATGTCTGATTCAGGATTACCTGACAATTTATGGGGAGAAGCAATAATGTGTGGTAATCATATATTAAATAATGTTGTTAATTCAACAACAGGTGAATTACCATTCACATTGCGGCATGGTACAAAACCTGATTTAAGTTACATGCACACATTTGGAGCACCAGCATGGGTGCATATCCCTACACAACTTAGACACAAAGGACAGCATAGAGCTAAAAGATTATATTTTGTAGGATATACATCTAATCATAGATCTTATAGATTCTGGGAACCAGGTACATCTAAAGTTTACACCAGTGCTAGTGCTAAATTCCTAGAACATATAGGATGGAATAGATTAGAGCAAGATTTAAATAATGAAGTAATTATTGAACCCTACAAAAGGCAGAAAGATCAGACTAGTTATAAGAAGAGTCCAATTAAAGAAGAAGTCCACGAAGAGCAAATAGGACCAGAACAAGAGGAAACAGTTGATCAGGAAGAGTTAGATAATCAAGAAGAGTTAATAAATGAAAGTCCACCTGTAAGTCCTGTAATACCTAGACGTACTACACGTATAACTAGACCACCTGATAGATATCAAGCAAGTATAGTTTGCCAAGTAACTAAAGTTCCAACTAGTGTAGATGAACTTAGGATGTATCCTACTAAGGATCAGGAGAATTGGCAAAAGGCAATGGAAAAGGAACTAAATTCATTAAAGGTAATGAAAGTTTATGAAGATGCTAAATTACCTCCAGGAGAAAAATCCATTGGGTGCAAATGGATATTTAAAGTAAAAACTGGAAATGATGGGACTGTTACCCATAAAGCTAGGTTAGTAGCTCAAGGATTTAATCAAACTGCATCTGATTACGATGAAGTTTTTGCACCAAGTCTTAAAGCAACATCTTTAAGAGCAGCATTAGTGTGGGCAGCTAAGAAAAACTATGTCATTAACCATTTAGATGTAGAAACTGCCTATCTGCATGCACCATTGCAGCACACTATATATTTAAGAAAACCAGTAGGTATAAAAGACAATAAAGTAAATAGTAATGATTGTTGGAAACTCAAAAAGAGTCTTTACGGATTGAAACAATCTGGGTTTGAGTGGAACCAATATATTGTGAAAGAGTTAAACAATATAGGTTTTAAATCTGGTTTAGCAGATCCATGTGTGTTTAGAAGAGAAAATAATGGAACGGTGTCATTATTGTTATTATTTACAGATGATATTGCTTTGATAACTAAGACTAATAATGAAGCTAATGAAATTATATCATTATTAGCCAAAAAGATAAAATTAAAGCATTTAGGTGAAATTAAAAAGTATCTAGGATTGACAATTAACAAAACAAATAATGGTTTTAAGATATCTCAAGAAGATAAAATTTGCCAATTAATTAAAATGTTTAAAATGGAACTTTGTAAACCGGCAAAGATTCCAATGAGTCAGGAAGTTTGCCAAACTGATGATCAAAGTCCCAAATTTGATAAGTCCATATATCAATCTTTGATTGGTAGCTTATCATATATAAGCAATTGGTCAAGGCCAGATATAGCTTATAGTGTAAATCAGCTGGCACGTTTTAATTCAGATCCACATCAATGTCATTGGCAATCATTAAAGAGAATTTTAAGATATCTTAAAGGAACAATGAACCATGCATTGTATATAGAACCAAAGGGTGATTTGAGTCTTAGTGCCTATGCAGATGCAAGTTTTGCAACTGATATAAACACTAGAAAATCAACATCTGGGATGGCTATATTATTTGGTAAGACACTAATAGGGTGGAGGTCAATCAGACAACAGCATATCAGCTTGTCCACAATGGAAGCGGAATTTTCATGTCTGTCATTACTATGCACTGACTTGATTTTGTACAAACAGTTATTATTAGACATGGGTATAACTGTTAAAGATTCCATTACTGTGTACGAGGACAACCAGGCAGCTATAAAGTTAGCTACTAGTATTGCTGTAAAAACTAGATCAAAGCATACTGATTTAAGATACTTAAATGTTAGAGAATCTGTAAAGAATGGGCTAATTAAATTGGAATACTGCATGACGGAAGAAAACATTGCAGACCAATTTACAAAAGCTCAAGGAGTAATTAAGTTTAAAGAAAGTTGTAACCACTATGATTTAAAGATGTAAATAGTTATATTTATTATTATTTCCTAAAAGGGGAGAATGTTAGGGATAACATTGTTTACCCTAACTGGTTTAGGTAAAATAATAAATAAGTAATCATAGTTTATAAGTTAAAGTGTCTGCAACTTTAACTGTAGGACTGTAATTAGGGGAGTGGTTGTGAGAGCACTTTAAAAGAAGCAAGACTGCAGCTTGCTCTCTCTCTGGCTTTGATGATCCCTGATTACTGCAAGGAATCAAGACTGCATTGCTCGAACGGGAGAGAAAACAAAGGACTGATTTGTAAGTGAACTGACATAGGATATTCTGCACGGACTTTGCTAACTGAATATCCCTGAATGGACTGACTAAATGATACATGACTATTGGACTGTTATTTTGACTATGCTATGAACTCATAATGGAATAAACTATATTTTTGATAGCACAAGCGTATCTGTTATTTTTACTGTATGTTAATAAACATACAAGCTTAGCTCACTCATTTATCTGTGTGCCTATCTGACTAACGCTGCACATTCTGTTTAGCTTGTCTCCCTAACCCTGGTTGGGGAAACCAGGCTTAACAGTACTCGATTGCAATTTGGGGTTATTGTAGCTCCGGGGATCTTCCAGAGCCTTATGGAAAGGTTATTACAAGGAATCAAGGGCGTGGTCCCTTATTTTGATGACGTATTAATTGCAGCCCCCACAAACAGAATCTTACAGGACCGTTTGAAATGTGTTCTAAAAAAATTCCAAGAGGCCGGACTTAGGGTGAAAAAAGATAAATGTAAATTGTATACTGACAGTGTTGAGTTTCTAGGGTACCGGATTGATAGCCAGGGCATTCATCCTACCAAAAGTAAATTAAAGGCGATTAAAAAACGCTCCCAGGCCACGAAACAAGGCTGATCTCCAGGCGTTCTTAGGCCTCATTAATTTCTATAATGTATTTTTACCGCACAAGACAACTGTTGCTGAACCATTACACCGGTTATTAGATAAAAAAGCATTGTGGGTATGGGGTTACCGGGAAGAACAAGCGTTCCGGAATGTAAAAAAACTGCTCACATCTGACTCTGTACTCATGCAGTATAACGAGACTTTGCCGTTAGTTGTAACCTGCGATGCATTGCCTTTCGGCGTAGGCGCCATTTTGAGCCACGTACTGCCTAATGGGAACGAAGCCCCTGTTGCATACTTTTTGAAGACTCTTTCAAAAGCAGAGCGAAACTATGGACAACTTGATAAAGAAGCCCTTGCAATCGTTTCAGCTGTAAAAAAAATTCATGAATATGTGTATGGGAGGGTTTTTACCATTGTAACTGACCACAAACCGTTGCTAGGGATAATAGCCGGGGACAAGCCAACCCCCTACATATTATCCCCTAGAATGACCCAATGGTCAGAATTCCTAGCTGCTTATAATTATCGGCTGCAATATCGCCCGGGGAAAGCCATTCCCCATGCCGACGCATTAAGCCGAGTACCACTTCCAGAGACTCTCGACGATCCGGCATCAACGGCAACCACGTTGCAAATCGAAGCACTCAACTCACCGCCTATGACTGCCCGAGACATCGCGAGAGAAACCAAACGAGATCCCACCCTAGCTCGAGTCCTAGGCTGGGTAGAACATGGATGGCCATTGGACCAAATACCCGATGACGTCGCACCATTCAAATCTCGTCAGACTGAACTGTTCTCCCAAAGGGGCTGTATCATCTGGGGCGATAGAGTCGTTGTCCCAGAACGACTCCGGAAGACACTGCTGCGAATTCTGCACGAGGGCCACCCCGGCATCGTGCGAATGAAGGTGCTTGCACGAAGCTACACATGGTGGCCGAGCATGGACCAGCAAATCGAGCAATGGGTTAAAACGTGTCCCAATTGCCAACAAGTTAGCAACGCCCCACCAAAAGCCATACCTACAGAATGGGAGATGCCACGGGGACCCTGGTCCAGAATCCACCTGGACTTCGCAGGGCCAACCAAGGGCCATACTTTCTTGCTTACAGTCAACGCATACTCCAATGGGTTAGAAATTCATCGTATGACGACTACGACCTCCGAGGCGGTGATCAAGATCCTAAACAGACTCTTTGCAACCCACGGATTGCCAGACGTCCTGGTATCTGATAATGGGCCACAGTTTACTGCACTAATGTTCGAGCAGTACCTCGCTGACCGTGGCATCCGCCATGCACTCACCTCACCTGCGCACCCTGCGACCAATGGCCGAGCGGAACGCATGGTCCAATTTGTTAAAAAGACTTTGCAAAAAATGGACTATGAAAATATAGATGCCAAGGTCAACCAAATTCTCTTTTTACAACACATAACTCCACATAGCATCACCGGCAGAACTCCCGCCGAACTACTGATGGGACAAAGACTCCGCTCCCACCTCGACCGGTTGCACCCTGCTTACGAACCGGAAAAGCCAATAGGATCCACCGGACGCTGTCGCGCCTTCCAGGTAGGAGACCTTGTTTACGCACAGAACTTATCGGGCGACCCGCTATGGATAGAGGCGACGGTAGTACGCGTGACCGGCCCCAAATCCTACGTGGTGCAATGCCTTGACAATAAAATGTAGAAACGGCATATCGATGGTCACGACTTGCAATGGCCAGTCAGCAACTCCCCCACGACCAAACCGAGGGGGGGGAGGTACGGAAGAAGATGAAGTTCCAGGGAACCTGTTCAAAGGGAACAACGAACTAAGCGATACTCAGGAAATGGAGCAAGAAGAAGAAATGTTTGCACCGCAAGAAATGGCAGCTGAACAAGAAGCAGAACCACTGCCAAACAACAATCTGCCTCAACAGGATTGCAATCAACCAATCCAACGAAAATCCGAAAGACTTAAAAGACAACCGTCCTATCTAAAGGACTATATAACCACACAGCAATAAGAAGCCAGGGGGAAGGGGTGTTGTGTATGTAGCATAGTTAATAAAGTAGGAGCTTGAGGTAAAGTGCAGGGTTCTGGCCCTGCATTTCTGATCGGCTGTTAGGCGGCCAGTTCGGATTGGTTAGTTCTAAGGAATCCGATTGGCCCTTAACGGAGATTCTTTATTGGTTAACAGAGCTACATTCAGAGCTCGTTATTGGACAAATCTTACAAGGGTTGCCTATATAAGGCAGAGTTCACTGTTGTTGTTTGGAGAAGTCACTATGCAAATAAAAGAGCTGTGAGTTCACCGTTCAGAGGCTGTCTCCATTTACTCTGACCCATGATCAGTACTTAACAGCAACCTTTTTTAAAAATCCAGAATGTCTGACATAATTCTTAACATCTGGCTACTATGGTTTTCAAGATGCAGTGGCTGGTTGTACAGACTGCTTCGACAAATCATACAAGAGCAAAGAGTATTATGTAAACAGTTGCTAGGTCTTACTTCAGAAGACAAATATTTGTGTGCAGTGTTACAGTAGCTAACTTGTAATACATTGAAACACTGTTCAAAACTGTACAACTTAGCACAATTTAAATAAAGTATAAATAAATTTTAACAATAGGTCTGATTTGTTCAGTTGTTGACAATTTAATGGGGATTGAATAAAAGTGTATTGTTAGGGTAGACTACCTATAGAGGTACAAGGCAGGATTTAGGGGGGAAGTTTGGGCCATTGCGTGTATGCCACATGTAATAACATCTCCAAATGACCCATGTGCTGGTATGGGCAGTGTTTCTCAAACTTGACAACCTTAAGATGTTAGCTGAAGAATTCTGGGAGTTAAAGTCCACACATCTTAAAATTGCAAAGGTTGAAAAACATTGTTCTAGGGAGATTTTTGCAAATTAGATATGTTTGGATGTAGTTCTTTTTTTTTTTTTTTTTTGAAAAACATTGGAAAATTATACCTCCATAAAAAACAAAATTTCTGAAAACTATAAAAAATAGAATCGGGACAACATGCATCTTATGAGCTAATGGAACAAATTCTTGGTTAATGAATATCATCCATTTTATCATGTCTAGATTGCTTAAAGGACCACTCAAACCATAACATTTTCCAAAATCCCAATCCAAACCCTAAGGCAGGGGTAGCCAAGGCCCTCAGGCTGGATCAGCCTGCAAGGTACTTAGATCTAGCCTGCGGGGCCGCCCTGGAAATAGCAAAAGACCGGCACACGGTGCCTCTGTTGGAGAAAATGGAACCTAGGAAGGGTTACATGCCCCACCCCCCAAAAGAGTTACATTTTCACTGGCAGAGGACTGCAGGAAGCCATTGCAGCTGAAAACGGAGCTCAGGAGGGCTGCAAGCTCAGTTTTTGCTGACAAAGTGCTAATAAAACAAAATACTAGCAAAAGTGACATTAACCCTAACCGTAACCCACCCTGGCCATGCCTGCCCCAGCCCCCCTCCAAGGTCAAACACAATCCTGATTCAACCCTCAATGAAATCAAGTCTTGAATACCCTGCCCTAAGAAATCAAATGAGCCCCCATCTGCCCAGAGCAGAAGAAGAGTCCCCCTATTACAAACCAGGCTTATTCTCTGTGCCCAATCAAGCAAAAACTGAATTCTTCTAATAATGCAGTTCTTCTTTCTATTATTGAAAAGGGGAACCAGCATCCACAATGCAGTTGCTCAATCTAAAATTAGGTTATCAGATACAGAGCAAAACCAACAACCAGCCCCAGCTTTTTCCACATTACTGACTCTTTGTCCATTCAGTTTAACATCTGCATAGATCAGCAGCTGACACTGTTTATGGATTGGAGAGAACCCACCATCCAATGTGATTTGTCTGCTATGGACCTCCTGCCAAATTAGTGACCTTGTCAAGAATCCATGTGATCCATAAGCAATTTGAAAGCAAAACCAATTTTTATAGAAGCACTAGATGCCAGGACAATTAACTAAAAAGACACGAGAGTTCAAAAGTTTTACTGCGTTTTAAAATGCAAATTTTACTTTACAGACATAGTCTAACTGATCCCTTGGGGATCTATCTTCCCTTGATCCTTCATCTAGAGCCCAATTATACCCAGCTCATTTCTGCAGAAATAGCTGGTAGGAACAGATGCTTGAAAGAAGAATAGAGATGACAAGACATTTATGAGAATTCTGCAGATGTTGAAATGTTAATCCATTTCAAGATCTGCAGAATTCTTGTAAATATCTTGTCATCTCTATGACAAGGAAATGTATGCTTGGATGATGTTTTCATGGGCTGTTTCAGTTCATATGAGTAAAGAAATGAAAGTGGTCCTGTAGTCTTGTTGCAAGCTAACTACAAATCTCCTCCATTTTATCCAGTGGAGTCACACAACATTGTTTGATACTTAGGATCCAATTTACATTCTTATATATTGGACAATTGTTAGCCATAGTTCAAGAGTTCATAAAAGTTGGCAACGAAATATGAACAGTATGTTAATTGTTCACTCTTCCAGGAGAAATAACTCTAACACAAACTAAGAAAATGGGCCTAGTTCATACAAAAGACTAGATTTCCCAAGGAAGCGCCCATGAATTCCTCTCTTCAGGCTCTATGCCCCCCACTTCACTTTCTAGCCATGCTTTCTCAATTGGCTCTCCCTAAAGTATCCACCACAAACTCAGCAAATCCCAAATATACCCACGGTTGGAAAAGGTTGGACAGCTGCATCCATTCATGGCTCATCCACAAATCTGGCTTGCTGCAGTGATAAAACAACTCTACCAATCATTTGTCAAGGGCAAAACCTTTGACCAGGGGTCCTCAAGCTTGGCAACTTTAAGACTTGTGGACTTCAGCTCCCATAATTCTCCAGCTAGCTGGTTGGAGAATTCTGGGAGTTGAAGTCCACAAGTCTTAAAGTTGCCAAGCTTGGAGACCTCTGCCTTTGACAATTGAAGAAACTGTCAAAGGCTCCATGTGACCAAAACTTCCACATCTTTCACACATTGTTACTTTCACCATGACAATTCTGTGTTTCTGGGGGCTGAAAAATCACAGAATAGAATTTTGAAAGAAGATGACATTCTTATAAAACCAGACCTTAAAAAGCATGATACAATTTCCAGACCCTGGAGAAAATGAAGGTACTATTTATTTTCCAGTCTAGAACTGGCCTGCGGATGGGGAAACACTCTACCCAGGGAGCTGCTTTTTCTCTTGGAAAAGAAGATATGCAGAGAGATAGCTCCCCAGCTCCCCATGTGATACGTGGGTCCATCAGTTCAGAGGCTGTAAGCTTCCCTTTCCAGCAAAGCTGAAGACATCAATCTATCTAGTTGCAAAGAAAGGCAAAAAAATAAGTAATAATGATGATGGCTTGAACTGCCAACCCAATCCCACACTCAGTCAGGGAATAATTGGCTATTCATCTTTCCACAAGTAGATGACAAGCATGGGAGGGAATCCACAAATTATTGCCTTGAAGCTATTCTACATTATATGGTGTGAGGCCTGCGACAGCAGCAGAAAGATGTAGGTTATGGATTCAGTGCTGTTTATATCATTGTCTCATCTCAAGGATGGGAGGAAAGCACACCGAGGAGAGACAAAAGTGTCACCCATCAAATGTGGCAGAATAAAGTCTATTTTATTCATGTGACAAGTTCAGATAAAGCCTTGGTTTCTTTGGTCACATAACCCATGTTTTACCTGGGTTCACATAATATGCTAAGCCAAAACCAAATAGATAAAAGATAAGGCCCTGCTCAGAACATGTTTCCATTGAAATACATGCAGAATATAATGTAAAAGATGTAATACTCAAGTTTGGAGTAACTTTGCCTTCTTGTGGCAAACAGCTTTGCAAGCAAACAAAACATAATTCCTTTTGTGTTAGGAGTTCACAAGCAACCTACCAGCCATTCCTCAGGAAATCATACAGATGAGAGTTCCCATATAAACTTTGATTTTGATATTGTGCTAAACCATGATGTTCCTCATCTGAATAAATCACAATTGGCTCTGTTTATATAAAATCTTGCACTTTAATTCCTTACACTCCACATTGCAAAGATAGAAGTTAACAAGTTGATACGACTTGCTAAGTTAGATCTAAATAAATCAAACTTTGGCTTAACACCATTATTATCCAAACCACACTTCTATTTAGAATTAAACTATATTTCATTTTAAAAGTTGCACTTCTTCAAAACTCTGGCTGCACCTGGATTTTGCTGGTGGCCTTATTACAAAATTTGTAATAAGAATTAAAAAACAGAACCATTTTTATGTAGTTTCATTTAAATTCAACAAAATATAATTCACATGATTATTCCCATATCGTTTTCTTTCAGTCAAATTAAACATTACAGCTCTTTAGCAAACTTCTGGTTGGTTCAGCCTCTGAGGAATAA
Organism: Hydrophis major; assembly: GCA_033807585.1. NCBI lineage: Eukaryota > Metazoa > Chordata > Lepidosauria > Squamata > Elapidae > Hydrophis > Hydrophis major. The sequence continues at coordinate 400,804,651 of CM066328.1, forward strand.
AAAACAAAGTCAGGAATCATGAGTCATGATGCCCTTTTCCTTATATGTTTAAAAGATATGTTGCCTCACAAGGTGGCTGATGTTGTAAAAGTATAAGATAACAAGAAGATAAGAAGAAACCAAGCAACACAATAGCATTTTTTAAAATGAAGTAATTCCCAATCAAAACAAAGGCAGAGTTAATTGAATCTGGACCTTAACAGTAGAAGAGGCATCAGGCAATGGATTGGGAGATAATATTACAAAATATTCAATCATGTGTTTCTTCAGACCCAGTCAAAGTATCATCAAAAAGATACTATATTTACACAGAGCTCTTGTATAGAAAAAAAAAGGTCATTGATTGAACAAAGCCATAGTGTCCTTGTAGTTCACACATTATGTAAACTAAAAGCAGTCAAAGTGCTGAATGGGACAACAGGATACAACAACCAGGCTAGTGACCAAACATTGCTTGAAGATCCCTAAACTATAGCGAGATGGAGATGGCAGGCTGAATGAATTTGTACAGGGCTTTTGTAGGCATCAGGTTTACACCTAAGATTTTGGGTCAAAGAAACAATGTCTTTTTTTTTTTTTAAGTAATAATCTGGGAGCATTTCACTTATCTGTTAACTAGCAAGCTAGAGATCACATTCCAAAAACTACCAGAAGCCAGAATATAAACGTGGTTGCGGCTAAATTAAAAACTAATGTAATGCTGTTTTAATTTAAAATGAATTTAATAGTTATTTTAATTATTGCCCTTGCATTTAATAATTCCCTTCATCTATATTAATTTTAAATAGGTGGCTTCTTTAGGAGAGCTCTGGAATCTCAGGCAGGGCAATTTTGCTCTAGCCTTAAATAGAAATACAGGTTCTCCTTAACTAGGCAGAACAGAAAACTGCTCCTTATATTTTCAAAATATTGTGCACTTCCCAGGTTTTCCTTCTTGAAAAACATGGTTGCAATAGAAGCTTTTGTTCAGGTCCTTGTAAAATCTCAATGTGCAATGAAAGCTTCACTTAACAGTGATACAAGATGTGGATGGAAAACATCCAGACTGATGAAGAAAACTCTTGAGTAGTTAGGAATTTTTCTTTTTCTATTTTCTTTTTGACATTTTGGTTAGTCTTAATAAGGAGGGCCTACAGACTCAAAAAAAAAAAAAAAAAAAAAGTAATGGACAGATGCATTTAGAAACCCACCAACAGGACTCAAAATAACTAGAATTCAATTCCCTATTGAGCTGGGCAACAGACAGGATTACCTTAGAAAGTCCCAAAAGTGCTTTTTCAACAGGCAACTGAACTTTCCGGGTTTTCTTGCAAGACTTTCACTTCTCATCCAAGAAGTGAAACGTCTTCAGAGAAAAAACATAAAGTCCACTTACTTCTTGAAAAGGCACCCTTGGAACAATCATTACCCAGATGACTGAGAATCTCCATTTGACATTCACCTAAGAAAACCATTGTCTCACAGCCCAATTTTATAAGGTTGTTGTGAAACTTAAATTGTAGTTTCCACCCATGTTTACTTTGCAGGAAGGTAATACCGTATAGGTGCAGTCATGGGGGAAACGGGTTTGTCAAGAGGTGCTGGGATCAGAGCAATAGGATGGAGTAGATGGGGCTACATCACATATATATATGGGGGGGGGGGGGTTCTTGCCATCTTTTCATTAAGAGATTTTTTTTTGAAAAACGTTTGTTCGGATGCTTACAATACCGAGTGTCCGAGGGTGCGACTTTTGAGTACAGGGCAACATTTGGCAGAAATCAGATAGCGCTTCTAGCGGTCGTTCATATTTCTCGATTCCACTTAAAGGGAAAATCCACAAACATCCGAAAGGTTTGGGAAGCATCGGAGGACAAAATTGGTTTTTTTTCCCACAAAAAAAAAAAAAAAAAAATCCCAAATCGGCTCACTCTTGTTTAAAAAAAGAGAGAGAGGGACACTAAAAACCCCGTGCCAGCTTTTATTCCCGTGCAAACGTTGAGAGGATGGCAAGTTCAGAGAAACCACGAACCATGACACTGCAGGAAGAGCTTTGATTCCGAGTAAACCGGAGCCCAATCTCAGCCGACGCCCTGCATAGGGCAACCAGACTCTAGATTTGCACTGGTCCCAACCAAGAAAAGTGGAAAGCAGCACGATTGTCCAGGTTAAATTCACCATTCCCCTCCCCACTCCACCCGACCCCCGGAGAACCTCCCGAAAACAGATTTGCCGGGTTAAAGGATGACGCGAGGGGTTGAGGAGGTGGGGGAAAGAATCAGGTGATTCAGGGGAGTGGGAAGGAATGACGTGCCTCAGGGTCAGGTGCTGCTGTTGCGGCTGTGGCTGGCAGAGCGGAGCGGCCACGTGAGGTGAGTCAGCGCGGGGAGGAGCGGCTGAGGGCGGGGCTGTGGAGACACGGCTCTCAGGGTGGCGGTGCGGACCGCAGATAAGGCGGGCAGAGCCGGCGGGCGAGCTGCTGAGGCCTTTGGTGAGTCTGCCAGTGTTGCCTTAGGTAAGGAAGGGTTTTATTTGGACGGGAAGCCGTGATCCAAGGTTGAACGTACTTAAAATCGGGAGCGAAGTTTCTCACATTTACAGGAAAGAGAGGCAGGAGGCGCAGCCGATTCTTGGCTTTCCCCCCCCAAAAAAATCTGGTGCCCCCTGGATAAGTTTGGGGGGGGGGGAATGAAGCCTCGTTGTCTTCCAGAGCCAGTCGTTGTAACTGCTGATTTTTAAAAGGTGGCCAAGGGATGGGCCGGCTTCGCATGTCGCGCTTCCCTTGGCTTTTAAATATTATAATTGTTGTTGTTATCGTTATCATTATCATTATTAACATCTACTCCGCCCAAGATGAGGACTTGGTTTGCACGACACTCGCGGCTAAAAATGTCTTTGCATGAATAAAGCTATTTTCTGGGTAATTTGCTCGAACAGGAAGTTTTTTGATTTCTGCTTAAGAGGAACAATGTAATTATGAAAAGATTTCCTGCTCCTGGCAAACTGACGAAAGAGAGAGCCAAGTCCATTTGGTTGAACTTCTGGATGAGTATGGATCATGCAAACTCTTGGTCAGAATCTTGGAAAGAGCCTGTTTTTTGTGTGTGTGTGAGTTTGCATAGTCTCCCACCAATTTTGTTCCAGATCCCATTTCATGGGCCTTGGCTGTGGGTTTATGTTTGAGTGTGAGCTTTGAAGTAGCTTCCTTTCTACTATATCCAGTTTATTTCTACCATATGGATTGACTCATTGAAGGGATTTCAGTTCAGGATAACCATCCCCCCATCCTGGCCTCTTCAGATAGGAGGGAAACTTCTGTAGCCCCAAGCCAGCATAGTGATTGGGGTGTGAGGATCCCCATAGAGGAATGAATGAGGAACGAGTTCATTGCTATGTTGGATTCAAAATTGAAATCAAAACCAGCCAAGATGGTAAGGAACTCCCCAGTGACATTTATATGCTGGAAAAGTAGCTTACTTTGAATTAACTGAAAGGTGTAAGATGCCTCATTTATCCAAAAAGTTCTGGATCTTTTGGGGGTCAGAAATATAAAAGGCACCTGTTCTTCATGGTATTTCAGAAAGAGTTGACCCCGTTTCTGGGGAAGCTTTCAGACATCTTTAAACTGGCAGAAAAGTATTGGGGGGAGAATTTGCTTCCTTGATGTTGATCCCTATCCTGCTTGTTCTGAATTGGTGCTGAATGAGACCATCCTTATTTACTATGTGTGCAGATAAACGCCATGGCCTTGCTTCCCTCTCCTTCCCTCCTATCAAGTCCCACCAGCCATATATCAGCTGACCAGTGGGGGCGGAGACTTGGATCATAGGATGAGTGCTGGTCAGCTGCTGTTCAGTTTATTTCAGATTTTGTGCAGAGTGAGTCTGGCTTCCAAGAGTTGGACTTTCTTGCCCTAAGTAATTTAGGGTTGGATTGATTCCACCACACCTTCTAGGGATCGCCTGACTGCTGTTGACAAAGCAGGGAAGTGTGTCAGTTATATTTGGTGTAAACGCTATTAGGGGAACAGTGGATAATATTACTTCAACACTGGAGCAACTCAAACCTTCAAGTGTGAGTTGAGCATTAGATGAGCAGTGCAGAGAAAAAAGCTGCTCAGGCGGTTTTATGTTTTGGTTAGGTGCAAGTACTAAAAGGAAAGTCCTTAGTAACAGAAAGAGATTCTTCTGTTTTGCTTTTTTACAGAGACTTGCATTAGAAATGGAATTGGTGCTTTGCCATATAAACAAATTCTAATGCAACTTCCCTGAAACAGGAGACTCAACAACAACAGGAAGACAGGCTGGATGTTTTGTAGCAACATTCTAGCATTTTCCAGTTTGTGACCCATGACTTGTTTACTTAATTGTTGGCAGAATTTTATTTTGGGAGGATTTGGAGATTATTTGGTTTTTTTGTATCAGCTGACCAATATTTTGAATTGGAGAAATTTGGTAAGGGTTTCATGACAAGATTCTGAATAAAAGAGCTAGTATAGAGTTATTTGAAGTTCTACAAAAAAAATAAAAGCAAATATTGGGAACATTTTTCTCCCAGCAGTAAGTTTTGTGTTGGACAGAATACAGTTCTTTAAGATATTTGAGGATCTGCCAAATTATATTTGTTTTCTGCTGTGCCACCTGAAACAGATTGCCTACTTCAGAGACAGCTAAAACTTGGACCATATGTTGTACAAGTGAAGACTGATTATAGCAATACTTATAATACCCTGATGCTACAGGTAGTCCTCGATTTACAACAATTCATAGTGATCATTCAAAATTATAACAGCATTAAAAAGTGACTTGTGGCCATTTTTCACTCTTACAACCATTGCAATATCCCATGGTCACATGATCAAAATTCAGATGATTGGCAACTGGTTCACATTACTATTGCCATGTCCTGGGGATCATGTGATCCCTTTTTGCTACTTTCTGACAAGCAAAGTCAATAGAGAAGCCTGATTCACTTAACCATGTTACTGATTTAACAACTGCAGCAATTCACTTAACAACTGTGGCAAGAAAGATTATAAAATGGGGCAAAATTCATCTCACTTAGCAACAGAAGTTTGGGGCACAGTTGTGGCTGTAAGTTGAGGACAACCTCTATAATGCAATATTTAGACATGATAGGTCATGCAGCATACAAAGCCCTAACCTAAACAACCATTATTTGCTGAAAAAACTACAAATGTCTGTACTTGCCTTGCATGCAAAACCATGAGTCATAATTTTCCAAAGTTCACTTGACCAGGTTTGTGCAACATTGTAGGCCTCAAAATATCAAGTTTGGTTTCACAGTTTAAATGAGATGTAACATTCAAAATTAGTTCTTGGTACACTGCCATAGTGTGAGTATTCTAGCTTCCTGGAATGAAAACCATTCTCATTGACTTCTAAAGGGAGGAAGGGCCGTCAAATTCTGTTATATGTTGCACAATTCTTTTTCGGATTTTGTGATTTCACCCCTGAAAGGAATAGGCCTACATTTCTTTCTATCCTTAGTCACATCAAGAGTGAATGTAGCAATATTTTCTTTTATGCCTAATTTTTCTTTATTTTCTGGTTGCACAAATGGTTAGCTGATACATTGGTAAGATGGGCAGCATATAAATTAAATCTATAGCAAATTGCATTTTCATCTTAGCTATGTTTTTCCCATGGGTTGTACCCAACAGTGTTTTTTTAAGCTTGCTGGCAGTCCAAATTTCTATACTGAATCTGAACCAGAGGAAGAGAGGACAGAGCCTCTACAACCTAGCTTTTAGGAAGCAGATTTAAAGCATCGGACCTTCTGCCAGTTGAAAATAGGGTGGGAGATCTTTCATTATGAACTCTTACAGTGATGTTGAATTGGAATTGGACACTTGCATGAATTCACAGCCTTTAGTGTTTTTGTGGAGTATAACATTAGATAAACAGACATAGATTTATTTATTCTGTGCTGAAAACCTGGCAATTTTCTCATTCATATAGGTATGGCAGAGCTTGCACAGAGCTGGATTTGAGTGCACATAGCGTTTGTCAGGAATATATCAAATCAGATAAGATATATGTTTCCTCAGAATCAACTGCCAGTTGTAGAGGGCAACTGCAAAAGCCCAAGAAAAAAACATGACTGCTTTACTCATGTTTCAAATTTGGATCTCATTATAGGACTAATTTTGTCAACATTGCAACTGTGTAAATTATGAATCTCTCTCTTCCAGGTAGCATCTTAAGCATCCATTATCAAAGATGAGGTGCTCTGTGGTAATTCTCGGTCTGTTTGTGGTCCTTACAAGTGCCCGTAATGTTCCATATTTCCCTCCTCTCTCACCTGACTTAGTGAACTATATCAATAAACTCAATACCACATGGAAGGTGAGTAAATTTGGGGGTAAGGTCCAACTTTGCAGGGTGGTGGGAATTGGTAGTTGTCTGTCTTCCAAGATACAGCTTGGCAAACTTAATATTAATGAACTGATTTCACTTAGACCATTTAACTTAGTTTGTTGAACTGGCATGAAGTCGATAAGTTGTGTCATTTTCCTTTTTGGGTGATTGTATTAACTCCCCACGCCTCACCATCCTACAGTCATAGAAGAAAGATCCTAGTTGAGCTGGTACAATACAGATGCTTGTTGAGTTGTTATTCTGTGGTCAACTTCTTGGAACAATATCTCTTGGCCTTGAAGCTTCTATTATGTTTCTATTATGGCCAATAGCCTTTTGTTAGCAAATACTGAGCAAGATTTTTAAACTGCCAGATGACTGGCAAATATTATATTTCCCCCACCCCACCCCAAAGTGCCAACTGGCAGGGGACTAGAAGATGGGCCTCACAATAGCCCTGATCTGTGGAATATTATCCCCTCAGAGAGAAGGGAGCCCCAACTCTGCTGGCCTTTCATAAGACTTTAAAATGAGTACCTAACCTTTGTAGACTTCAGCTCCCCAAACTCCATGGGCAGCCATGTCCACAAGTCTTAAAGCTGCCAAGGTGTGAATATCCCTGTTTTAAAAACTTGTCTATGTACCTGACCTTAGGGCTCTGAATATATTAAGGGCCCCCTTTTTTTAGTTTTACTGTTAATTATCTCAGTTGCTGTATATCTATTTGGAATGTATTTGTTTAAATGTTTTTTATTATTTTTATAGTTTTAGAATTGTAAACTTCCCAGAATCATTGGTTATGGCCAGTTATAGAAATTGAATGAATGAATGATTAAATAACAGATTATTCTGAAATTAAGGCAAGTCCCAAGTTAATTAACGGAAAAAATCTAAAGCAATATTTAATAAATATTTGATTTAATTTTAATATTTGGAACCAGTTTGGTCTAGCAGGTAAGACATCAGATTAGAAACCAGGAAACTGAGTTCTAATCTCATCTTTCTTAGACATGAAAGCTGAGTTGGTGACTTTGGGCCAGTCACTTAGCCCAGCTCTCCTCACAGGTGGTTGGCATGAGAAAAATAGGGCATATTAATGTTCACTGTCTTGTGTTATTTATTAAAAGGAAATCAATCATTAGCAGGGGCAGGGAGAGATCTAGTATTTCATCCAAATAAAGGCAGTTACTTCCTTTTACTGAAGACTGCATTTATCAGACATACATATTTTATCTCTGCCTGCGATAAAGAAAGAGTGTATGCAGATTGTGGGACCATGAGTTCATTTTTAAGCATGTTTAGTTATTTTTTTAATTAGTAAAAAGTAGTTGTGCTTGGGGTGAAAGATCTAGATTATATTGTGTTTTATTGTTATTTTTACTTTTTTTAAAAGGCTGGACACAACTTTGCCAATGCTGACATGAGTTATGTGAAAAAGTTGTGTGGCACCTTCTTGCATGGCCCCAAACTGCCCGAAAGGTGGGATATTTATGTGCTCTGCTTCTAATCCTGCTGCATATGTGTTCTTGGACTCTGCAGATAATGACTATCTTGCCTTCTGCTCTGAGGAATGGTTTCCTGGTTACAGTTGTATTAAAGTTGCTACTGGACATGAAAGAAAGAGTTTAATTTAATGATAGAACAATAGCTTAATAGCTTGTTGAGACTGGGAGACACCAGTCCTGAAATTCTGAACTGTTGTTACTACTTTTATATTTAAATATTGAGGTAGGTGAAGGCAAGTTTGATGTAGTGGTTGAAGCATCACACTAGAAAGTAGGAGACCTTGAGTTCTATTCCTGCCTTAGGCACAAAGCTAGTGGATGACCTTGTGTCAGTTACTCTTGGCACTAGAAAGGAGACAATGGCAAATCAGTTCTTCCCAAGAAAACTGAAGGGATTTATCCAGGCAGTCTTCAAGTATCAGATATGATTGAACAGGGAGAAAAAAATTGAGCTAGATAGATCCAGCAGTGTGGGATAATATTAGAAAGCTTTCCTATGTTTTTATTACTTAAAAATAAAGAAGCCAGGAAGCGAATGTCTCACATTTTATATATATGGCATTTATATACATATATACATATATACATATATACATATATACATATATATATATATATATATATATATATATATATATATATATATATATGGCATCATTTTCAAAATTTGAATTCTATAATGATTTGTTGATAGTCTTGTTTCTTAATGGAATGAATCAATCTGGACAGGTATGGTTCCAGATCAAAATATTAATACATTCATAAGGGCTAAATGTTGAAGTTATTAAATAGATGTCATTTATATATAGTGTGAACTCTGAATCATATTCATGCTGGTATTTTGTCAACATGCTGGAAGCAAAATTGACGCTCTGACATAAGAGATTAAATCCAAGGACTTTGATGAACAAAGACATTACTTAATTAGAGCATTGTTCTGTTCTTTTTCACTCAACTTTTTCCCTGTTGTTTGAAAGGTTTGAATTTGCTGGTGATTTGGTCTTGCCACAAAACTTTGACTCAAGGCAACAATGGTCAAACTGCCCAACCATTAGGGAAATCAGAGACCAAGGCTCTTGTGGTTCCTGCTGGGTAAGTAGAGAAGTGGTATACCATAGTACCTTTGCCATAGGCCAGAATTCAGCAGATCTGGTAGTTCATATCCAGTTCTCCATCTTTAATAGAAGCTTCCAATTCCTGAAAAATGCACATTGGCTAAATTCATGCATAGCACTAATTTATGCATGGCATGAACTGGTTCATTTTGACTTAAGTGTGAACTCAGTGATTGTGGTGGCATGCTCAGTAAATTACAAAGGAGAAACCATCTCTTAAGTTAACACAATCAGTGTATATATAACTGTATTTGTGTTGAAACCACCGATCCATTATGAAGCATCAGTGTACATATGCCCAAAGAAAGTCCAGAAGAGCTTTTAATGAGAAAGAGGGAATGATGTAGTAGACTGGTAGTGACAGTGGAGGCAGCGGCAGCAACAATAATTTTGCTTGGTGGTGGTTGGATGGGGTTAGGACAGTCTACAGGTCTCAACAGTGCCACTGACAGAACTTCTGGATTGTCTTTTGTAGGCTTTTGGTGCAGTTGAAGCCATGTCAGATCGGGTTTGTATCCATACTAATGGCAAAGTGAATGTGGAAATTTCTGCTGAAGATCTGCTCTCTTGCTGCGGGTTTGAATGTGGGATGGGGTAAGTTACTTCCTACCTTGTCACTTGTCTTTTCTGTGAACAGCTTTTTTTTCCTGCTGGAAAGGCTCAGATATTCAGGAATGACACCAGAAAATACAGCGGGAACATTCACAGTATGTTAAGATCAGAAGTCTTTTTGTTCTGGAAGATTGATTTCTAGAAAGCCCTCAGACCACTCCAGAATGGCTGGAACAGTGTGGTCTGAAATTAAAAAGAGATATCTAATGTTTTTCAGATCGTTCTATTCCCAACACAGTTTGTGTTCTACATCATAGTAGCCAACAAGAAGACTACACTAATCAGGAATCAAGCTCAACTTGAAAGTTCTTTTTTTGAGGCTGCATGATACTATGAGCTCCAAGATCACCATAAACACTTGTACTTGGTGCCTGTCAAATTTCTTCCCTATTTCCTTTTTTAAAAATCCTTTAATTATAAACATTGCAGAAAGCTGTTTTGCCTTCTAGTTTTAGCTTTAACATTTTTATTTTAAGAATGCTTCCAGGCCCTATAGAAAATGTAAAAAGCGATGCCTGGTATACAGTGCTTTATGGAAAAATCATCGTAGAACAAAAAGAGCTGGCAACTAGAGATGAGAGCAGCCTGTTTACTTCATGGTAAATGGGTATTTTGTGAATGTGCCATGTCATTTCATTGGAGCCACTTTTTAAATTGCAAGTGTGATCCCAAAATTTTGAACAAGTTGCCTTTTCCATCTCTAAGTATCTCTTTGGGTATCACATGGATAATCATCACTCCAAAGACTCTTCAGTCTTTCCGACTGTAACCCGCAGTTAAAATGTATTTTCCCTAAAGAGTTCTTTTTGTGATAGTTGTACATCATTTCCTTGCAGCTGTAATGGAGGTTATCCTACAGGAGCATGGAGATACTGGACTGAAAAAGGCTTGGTGTCTGGTGGGCTTTACGACTCACATGTTGGTGAGTTTCTTTTAAGCAAGATACCTGTGGCCAGCACTGAATGGTGAAAGTCCCTCTTAAGTGTCCATGATTTCACCTTGCAATCAGGTTGCTCACTTGGATTCCATTATTATTTCTTTCTATGCACAGCTTGGGTTTATTCAGAAGATCTTCACTAGAATAATGAGAAAGGGGAGCTTGATGACAGATGGAAGAATTGGAAGTAGCAGGCAGGCAACTTAAGGGTTTGGGTGGGAATCCCTGTGAAATACAGGAAGCCTCGAATTATGACCTACAAAGTTACAACAGAGCCCTCTTTAGCTAGTTATGACCAGATTGTGAAGTCCTGACATTCTCTTCCGTTCCTCACGTGATATTTTGGCCATTCAGCTGTCAGCCCCCATTTACAGCTGTTTGCAGCACCTCATGGTGATGTGACTGTGATTTATGACAGTTTTGCCATGACGTGCCATTTACTTCTGGTTTCCAGCAAACCCAGCCCAGAATGAACAAACACTTTACAACTGTTATGTTTGTTTTACGACTACCACAAACAGGTCATAAAATTGGATCAGTCACATGATAACTCATTTTATGGCTGTCATGACTTAGAACTGTAGTTGACAGGCTCAGTTAGTCATAAGTTGAGAACTACCTGCATATTAGTTCGCATTTTGGACTGAATGCAGAGAGCCTGGTTCAAATTCCCAATCAACCATGATGCTGACAGGTGACTTTGGGCAGGTGACCAGTTCTTGCAATATATTTGCTCTCAAAAGGTTACTATGAAAATAAATGGGATATAGAAATGGACCTCTCAAGGGAAAAGCAAGATGAGCTGTTATCTGAATTAGTGGTTTATAATATACAACTACAGGGAACTACAGAATGAAATATTTTTGCATGTAAGTGAAATTCTGCAGCTTAGCATGATTTGAGCTTAGACTAGGGAATTAAAAGATTCTTTTCAAATGGCTTTTTATTCTGTATTGTAACCAATAGGCTGTAGACCATATTCTATTCCACCCTGTGAGCATCACATCAATGGGACTCGACCCCCATGCACTGGAGAAGGTGGTGACACCCCTGAATGCGTCAAAACATGTGAAGCTGGTTATTCTCCTTCATACAAGAAAGACAAACATTATGGTAATGCATATATATTAAACCGCATATTCTGCTTTATAAGAAACCCACAGGCTTTAATTTCAAAATATTGAAATGATAAAAATGTAATACTCTGGTTTAGATATAATAGATTTTCAGATGCAGTATAAGATTAGAAATGTAAATTAAAAATTAGCAATGCAAACAATACAATCAGGATGAAATGGTATTATTATGGTTGGTTACACAGGTAGCCACATATTACTTATAAGAGGAAACAAATTAAATTCTCTTCTGTTGGGGGCAGAAGAGACATAGCTTTGCATGTAGCCTTGTATCTGGATATTCTGGATAAAGTCTGCAGCCAGGATGTTAGACCCCTTTCCAAGCCAAGTGTTACATTTGACCTTTCAATAGCACAAGTAAACAGGGGTAAAATTATTTGTCCTTTTGTACACTTAGAAAATAAAATTATTTGTGCTTATTTTTATTTTATGTAATTCCTTAGGTACTTACCGTATATACTCGAGTATAAGTCGAGTTTTTCAGCCCATTTTTTGTGCTGAAAAAACCTCCCTCGACTTATAGTCGAGTCAGATTCCCCTCTGAAAAAAAAATGGTGTGGAGCTCCGAAGCTGGGCAGCCGCTTCCCTGCTTCCGTGTTTCCTTTGCAACTTTTAAGCATGGGAGGGGGAGGCTTTTCTGAGCTCTAGGCTGAAAAAGCAACGCGAGCCGAGGTCGCTCCACTCAGTTTCATTTCCTCAGCTCCAGCTGCTTTCAGTCCACTCGGGAGGAGGGGGAGGAGGAGGGGGAGGCTTTTCTGAGCTTTAGGCTGAAAAAGCAACGTGAAGGGAGGTCGCTCCACTCAGTTTCATTTCCTCAGCTCCAGCTGCTTTCAGTCCACTCGGGAGGAGGGGGAGGGGGAGGAGGAGGGGGAGGCTTTTCTGAGCTTTAGGCTGAAAAAGCAACGTGAACGGAGGTCGCTCCACTCAGTTTCATTTCCTCAGCTCCAGCTGCTTTCAGTCCACTCGGGAGGAGGGGGAGGGGGAGGAGGAGGGGGAGGCTTTTCTGAGCTTTAGGCTGAAAAAGCAACGTGAACGGAGGTCGCTCCACTCAGTTTCATTTCCTCAGCTCCAGCTGCTTTCAGTCCACTCGGGAGGAGGGGGAGGAGGGGGGGGAGAGAGAGAGAGATATCATAAGAACGGCTCTTGGTTTTTTCTTGCAAGGGAGAGAGTGACTCCTGCCTACCACTGTCATCATCATCATCTTTTGCGTTAGTGAATCAATCAAACCTTTCATGATAGTGAGATCGTTTCCCAAATTTCCCTTAAATCAGGGAAGAAATCAGAAACAAACCTTTGGGCTGAGAATAAGCTTGTTCCTATGATGCCATTTTTGTTCACTTCAGTGTGAAAAGTGTGAAAAAACACACTTCTTTTTCTTCATCTTGTTGTTCCCTATTTACTGGTCTCTTTCAAAGAGGAAATTGTGAACATCAAACTTATTCTCAACTGTCCTAGTGAAAGTTTTTATTGGCATCTATTTTTATTTTTGAAATTTACCAGTAGCTGCTGCATTTCCCACCCTCGACTTATACTCGAGTCAATAAGTTTTCCCAGTTTTTTGTGGTAAAATTGGGTGCCTCGACTTATATTCGGGTCGACTTATACTCGAGTATATACGGTAGTAATTTCCCCTTCTGTCACATTGTTACAATTCTGTAACTTTTTGAAGATCTCTGCCCAGGAATGTACTCAAGGCTTTGATGGATGGGTATTAGAGTGAAAGCTATGAAGCCATGATTGGGGGCTGTATCTGTTTATAACTAGTTAAAGTTTTATAATGGAGTTAAAGATTCCCCCTTAACACTTAGGATGGTGTAGCAGAGAATGGGCAGCGTCAGAGGTGCTATTCTACCAGTTCGGCCTCGTTTGGCCGAACTAGTAGCTTCAAGGATCATCTGTGAGCGAACCGGTTCACTCCAACGATCAACTGCAGGGCCCAGCTCTATATTGACCTTCATTTCCTGGTTTTGAAGCTCAGCTGGTTCACGCCGCACAGCGGATTGCTGCACACCAGCTGTTTAACAATAGAGTGCAGGATTGCGGGAGAAGTTCAGTAGGAAATCCTCTGTACGTGCGCGTAGTGCGTGTTTGGCACGCGCACCAAACATACATGCACGTGCAAAGCATACCCACCAAGCCACGCCCATCAAACAGGTAGTAAAAAAAATGGAATCCCACTACTGGCTGGCATATAAAGTTAATAAATTGCAAATCAATACTTCTACAAAAATCACCTGTAGCATAAAAAGTACAATGTGACCTACAGGCTGGATTCATATATGGCACTGCCAAAATTTGTAAAGCAGCGCTTCTTAAATGGAAGTTGACTTTTAGACAATCTGGATCACCTCACATAATATACCAAATTAAATTAGATAGATTATATTCTTGTTATAAAGTAATGATTATTTTAAACCTGTTCTCTGATTCATTGAATGATGGTTAGCATCACATTTGAATTTTGTAGTAACATGTTTGTAATCTTTGTAATGATTAATTAATAAATAATGCATGTTAGAATACACAGTGCATGCATTGCTTCTCAGTTAAGGTTAGGAGTAACAGAGGATCATAGTAATAATAATGTGATGAAAACCGGCCATGTTTTGAAATAAGCAATTCGAATGCTTTCTAACTTAAGAGATCACTTTCCCCTTTTCTCTGGCTAGGAATGACTTCTTATAGTGTCCCTGGCAATGAGAAAGAAATAATGGCTGAGATTTACAAAAATGGACCAGTGGAGGGAGCCTTTACAGTTTATTCTGACTTCCTCATGTACAAATCAGGTAAGTATTTTTTCCTGTAACTTCTTAAAGGAGACGTATTTTTTTAAAAGAGCCATTTTCATTTTTTAAAACTCTTGAATAGCTAAGTGAATTACATCTGTGTGATTTTGCTTTAATTCCCGTTATAATGGTTTTGGTTTAATCTTCTGATAGAACTGGCATCGCTTCTGGTTATATATGATATTCGAAAACTTTCAGGCATAAAACTTTGCTTGAATTTAGCTTATGTTAGCAAGACTTAAAGTTTCAAAATAATCTTGAGATCTCAAGTATTCCTGAAGTTGACGTTCAGAATGGGATTTGGGAAAACACTCCCACCCCCATTTTTTTTTTTTTTTTGCATAATGGAAATATCAATGAAGGACCATACAGATAGTCCTCAATTTAAAACCATAATTGGGACTGGAAATTTTGTTGTTATGTAAGGAAGTCAATTGTACCCAAGTTTATGACTATTTGTACAGCTATTATTAAGCAAATCACCAAAGGTGAATCATGCAATTGTTAAATCTGGCTTCCTCTATTGACTTTGCTTGACAGAAGCCAAGTGAGGAGGTTGCAACTGGCAATCACGTGACCCCCTGCAACTGTTGTAAATGCATGCCAGTTTCAAAGGGCCCAAATTCAAAGAATTTTCATCATGCGACTGCAGGGTTGCTGCAACTGGCCATAGGTGCAAGGAGCAGTCACAAGTTACTTTTGTTGTGAGGCCTATCAAGGCAAGGAAAAGGTAGTCTTCAACTTACAACTGTTCATTGAGTGACTATTTAAAGCAGGGGTCTCCAAACTTGCCAACTTTTAAGACTTGTGGACTTCAATTCCCAGAATTCTCCAGCTGGCTGGAGAATTCTGGGAATTGAAGTTCACAAGTCTTAAAAGTTGGCAAGTTTGGAGACCCCTGCTTTAAAGTTAGAAAGGCATTGAAAAAAGTGTTTTATGGCTATTTTTTGCACTTTACGATAGTTGCAACATCCCCATAGTCATGTGATCAAAATTCACACTCTTGGCAATTGACTCATATTTCTGATGATTGCAGTATCCTGGAATCCTGTGATCTCCTTTTGCAACCTCAAAATCACTCAATAACCACGTTATTAATCTAACAACTGAAATGATTCACTTAACTGTGGTGAGAAAGGTGGTAAAATGGGGGGAAAATTCACTTAACAAATGTTTCACTTACCAACAGAATTTTTTGCTCAGTTGTGCTTGTAAGTTGAGGATTATCTGTAGACAGTTTCTTTCTGTGAGTCTAACTCTGTTCCTCAATACATCCCCGTTGCATTTGACTTCTTAGCAGCTGCATGAGTCCTGTTAACTCATGTTCAGGATATTCCTATGACTGTGTAAAAGCTAGGAATATTAAATGAAATGAAGACCAATTATTTTGAATGCAGAACAAATTTAACAATTCCTGGATTTTTCAAGCTTCAATTGGCTCCATTTTGAAGCAGCCCACTCTGCATCTGAAATATATATTTTTGAGCTGCACCTCACCGGGTGCAGAATCGGAAATGTAAAAGTTGGGATTCAAAAATGTTGCCAAGCAAGAAGCTTTCACAAGCCATGATATCTATGGTTTCTTCACAAGTTTAAATTCCAAACAGAATGTTAACTGAATCTTAGCAGGAAAATCACAGGGTTTATATTTGGGAATAGAGTAACAGTTTTTCCCTTGCAGGTGTCTATCAGCATGTCTCTGGTGAACCTGTTGGTGGCCATGCAATCCGAATTCTTGGCTGGGGTGTTGACGATGGCACACCGTACTGGTTGATAGCTAATTCCTGGAATACAGACTGGGGTGAAAACGGTAGGTGATCTCCCTTCCTTTGGTGGGTCATAACTTGAGGATTTGTTTATTGGGTCACATTAAATGAACGTGATCCCTCCCTACTTTCTCCAATGCATTTGTTAACTGAATGCAGTTTGTTTGATAAGGTATCTCAGGATGGTGAAGACTATTGGGGGTGGGGTTAGTGCTGGAATAGGCCACCTGCTTCTAACCACCCAAGGCCTCCCTCCACCCAATGAGATATTGCATGCTCCATTTACAGGTGCTCCCCCCTCATCCTGCCCCACTGTGTCTCCACAGGCACTGGCCCTGCTTTGCCCAATTACACTTGTTCTTCCCCACCCTGTTTCCAATTGCTCACTTACCGTTCAAAAATCTCCAGTGTTCCAGAACAGGTGGCAGAAAAGAGGCATTTTACTCAGATGCTGGGGAAGCTGTAAGAATGCAAGATCCAAGGAAAACAGCTTTGCGAGCATGGGTAAAAGATAAATGCTTTTCTGGCATGAGGCCAGCATCCCTGCAGGCCTTGTTTAGTCCCAGTCTGGCCAGCAGTGTGGGCACCTTGTGCTTGCTGCTGGGGAGCTGGTTTGAATGAGCAGCTTCAAGAATTGGAGCATGAAGGCAGAAGTGGCCACCAATCAACCTGCAGCTTGTTTCCTTTGTCTCATCACCCAATGAAATCCACCAACTGCAAGCCCAATGAGACAAAGGAAGAAGCTCTACATTGATTGGCTGCCGACTCTGCCTTCATGCTCCAGTCTCCAAAACCGCTCATTTTCTGCCAAGTGGGCCAGCCTGTTCGGGAACTTTGGAAATCTTCGAAAAGCGAGCGATTGTAAAGAGAGCGGGGAGGAGCAGGTGTAATCCAGAGGGCTAGCACAGCAGGGCCAGTTCCTAGGGAGACCCAGCGAGGCAGGATGTGGGGGTGGGAATAGATAGAGGGCATGTTGCGGCGCCCCCTCAGTCTGTCATAAGGGCAAACCACCACTGTTGTGCTGCGACATATATAACTTATGGCAAGGGGACAAGCTGATTGGGCTGGGTTTGTTTTGTTTTATTTAGTTTTGAGAAATTTTTGCAAGGTTTTTCTCTCAATATCTTCTAGGCTATTTCCGAATCCTCCGTGGGCAAGATCACTGTGGAATTGAGTCTGAGGTTGTAGCTGGAATCCCTCGCACAAGCCAGTATTGGAAGCAGCTGTGATAATCCTGCCAGCTGAATGGCACATAATCATATACTTATGAAGATAGACATGGTGGCAATCCTTTGCTCTAAGACATTTTAGCTGTCAGGATTTTTTTAAAAGCCTTTAACATTTTTTTTAAAGAATACAATACAGATGTCACTAGCAGGCTGTCCTTTTGTCTGAAGCATGAGGCTTTCTAATTTTTATTCAACAATTTTTCATGACTGGCAAGACAGAATGGCAAGCACGTCGAGATGAAACTGGCTGTATTAAAGGAAATACCTCTAAAGGAATCAAAGTACATTTCATTAACAGAAGAGCATGATTAGAAACAACCTTAACCCCTGGTTAAGATGTTGAGGATGCTGTTTGCAGTGGTATTTAATTTTACCTTCTGCATATTGATGCACCACCCATCAGATAAGAGTATAGGATCATGGAATCTCAGGGTTGGATTGTTTTGAGTTTAATCCTTAGTAAACATTGTGCAAAGTGGTAAAGAGGATTCTCTCCCCCCCCCCCTTTCTTTCTCATACAAACACTCACTTTCAGGAAAAAGTAAATAGAAAGGCTAAAATATTTACTGTATGGATGGTGAGGTTTATGCCTAAATTTCAAAGAAACTTTAAGAGGATGCCCTCATGGTAGCAGTCCTAATTCTTCTCTTTATAAATTTTCAATGTCAATATATGCTTCAATAGTGAGAAGATAACTGACCAAATAGTCAATAGACAAAAATCTGAATCTGTTGTAACTTTATGCATTGAACTTTAGTTCCTTGATAAATTTGGCTAGGTGGGATTATAGGATCATGAAATTTCAAGTTAAATTTAAATTAAATGGAATTTCAAATAGTTGCAGAAGCAGAAACACACACATACACATAAAGAGGGAACTTTTATGTGTACCTGTTATTTAAGTTTGATTCCTGAAACTGGGCAATTGCACTAACTGGTCCTGCACATATGCATGATTTATTTCATTTTTTATGATTGTAAATGATAAATGATGAGGAAACATAAGCAGCAAGCATAAACCTAAAATTGAATCTGACCCATAGGCTTTATGTGATTGGTTTCTGGCTTCAAATTCAGTTATTGTTAACTGCAGCAGAATATTTAAAAACTTAAAAGACTTACAACCAGAATTTCATCAGTGTACTTCCAATTCTTATCTCCAGTAAAGTTTTCTACAATGTTATGTGTTCATTCTTCCCCCTGGTGGACAGAAAAGATTGTATTTCTGGTCTCTTTTGTGGGAGTGTGGAGGGGGGAACACATTTCAGTTCGGAAAATAGACCCAGTGCACGTTGTGCCATGCCTAACTGATAAAACTTTAACAGGTGACTGTTTTACACACCAATACATTTTACTGATCCTTGAGGTTCTGTATTTAAAGTCATGAGAATATGGATTGCTATGATCAAACGTAATGGTCTTGATACAAAGCCTATATATGTAGATATATATAGGATAGAGGATGGATGGTGTGTGTGTGTGTGTTTGGATCTTGTGCTACAGTATCTTCACTATGTACTTGAAAGTTTGATGATTTGAAATAATAATGGCTTTATGCGCATGTTTACAAGGTTCTAATTTTGAATTCCATAGAGCCTGCAGATCCTTCCTCCCCAACCTCTAGCTCCTCTGCAATTCTGATTTCTTGACTAGGATTAGAATAATTTATATTAGTTTTTGATTTAATTTACATGCCTTAAATTGCTCTTGGGTACTTAGGTACCTACACCTAGAAATTACAATTACCTATATGTGATGTCACGGTCCTTCTTGACCATGAAAGTTCCTAGCAGCCTAGAACCCTTCTCCAAAACCCACTATGGCTCATGACTTGTCCACTTAGGGCAGAACAAGGTTTTGCCTCTCGTACTCTATTGTTTAAATATGCTTTTCTGTGGTTCACTGCTATGCTTCAAAGGGTATAAAAATAGGTAGACTGAAATATACACTGTTAAGTTTTTATTATATGCAGACTTAACCATGGTGCCTTTGTTGAAAGTAAATCATGAGCTACCTAGTTAAGAATTATTTGCAAAAATCCCAGTAATCCAAGCTGGCTCATTTACTTTTTAGCCTCTTGTCAAGTTACATAGTACAAGGCCTGCAGAATCTGTTCTGAAGGTTATTCACTATAGCAAAGAAGTGGCTTTTAGGTATCAACTGCTGAAAGCCACTATAATGAGTCTTCTAACCTGTACTTGTAAACCAAGAAATTTCTGTGTCCCCTTTATAGAATTAGGACCCAGGTTGCAGAGAAAACAAGTACTCCATGCTAATGCCATAGCAGATGGGTGTTCCTCAAAATGCTAAGTAGGGTTGATCTTGGTTGGCTCTTAGGTGAGATCACCTGGAAATACTGGCGCTTGAGATTACGAAGTCAACCATTTTAGGAGAAGTCAGTAGTAAACCAAGAAAACAAATGCACGTGTTCCAGTGACACTAAGAGTAGAGCTCAACTTGGAGTTTATTATCAGGACTTGTGAAAGCTCCACATCTGGCCTCATAACTATACCTTACTTCTGTGGACATATGCTTTTCTAGATTGATTTCTTCATTTTTGAGATTTAACCTCATGAATCAAATTCTAAAGCTTTTGAACAGATACTTTGTATGTGAAGATATTGCCCATACCTTCCAAAATTCTCACAGCCCTATTTTGCATGCTATCCCAAACTAGAACTTCTCCAAGTCTACAGAAGATTTTAAAAGTGTTCTGATTCTCAGTGCTGATCTCTACTTCAGGAGTGAGCAGCTTTACTGTAGAAGAGCCCACAGTTTTGCCCTATCTTACCGATTTATATAACTTTCCTCTCTTGGCTCCCAAAATTCCTTGCATATTACAATATAGAAACCTTTTACAAGAGGCACAATAACCTTTATGGAAAAGAAAAAATAACAAAGGCAAATATCTATCTCCAAACTTAATATAAGGACGAATTCCCAAATTAGTGCAACTTAAGACATAGTACAGGCTTTGGAAGTTTTTTTGAACAGAAAATACAGTGCTGAAATTACAGCAAGAGGAGTGGTTTTATTACCACATTTTTAGTGTCAAAATTCACAAACACTTTGAAACATCAAGAGTTAAAAAACACTACATCAAAAACAAATGCAGAGCAAACTGCAGAAAAGAAAACACTAAGTAAGACTCAAACAAATTTGCTGTAGCTAGTTTAGCTGGGAAAAAAGCAAATGTCTCCATGGGAAACTGTTAGAGGCTTCAAAACCAGCAGCAGATGCTTTTAACTGAAGGCTTCCAGTTCAGTCAGCTTGCAGCAAAACATTCGCAGTCCTGTTCCTTACATTCCTGGGACTCCAAAAAGTTCTCCCATTTCAAAATATTCCCCTTCCAAACGCAGCACAAGAGAGCTCCACTCTCAGTTCTCACCAGTGTGCACATACTCCTCTGCTGCTTTTGAGACAGTGTTCAGATATTGCCAGCTCAAGGCAGCTAAAATCATAATGCAGGAAAAATAGAGGGGTGAATAATGGGTCCGGGAGACCAGGGTACCGCTGGGTAAGCTCATGGATTGGACAGTGTTGATGATCTGTTGAGTTTTGGCGGAGGAAGGGTCTGTGCTTGGGACCTTCTGGTAGATCTAGTGAGAAAGAAAAATCATTTAAGATACCATAACTAAAGAAAGAAAATAGAAATCACGGATAATCAGTAAGTTAAAAGTATTGAACAATACATCACAGATTAATGAAACAATTCCATTTAGCTTTTGTAATAGAAACACATTTATGGATTGTTTGACACTGCCAGTTGATGCCATCTCACAAACTAATTTGCAATACAATATTAAATCTGGGCTTTTTAGATCATCATTAGAGCCCCATTTTGTGTTTCCATAGGATGAGTTTGGCATATCTGTAATTTTGCTAAAGAAAAGGAACTTGCACTGCTAGATAAAGAACAGTTGTTAAACAAGTCTGTACACAGGGCTATGTGAATTTATGGTATTCTAATTTTTTTTTGCCAAGCCAAAGCTTTAGCTATGTTTCTATGAAATAGTCACACCTCTCTCTCCTCCTCACAAACAATTCCCATGAGAAACCAGCAACCTTTTTCCATTCCTTTCTTTTTTCTCTTTCACTCCTTATTAGCTAGTGAAAAATATAAGGGAAGGACAAATATAATGGAAAGACAAATAGCATGGAGGAGATGCATGAGAGAGAGGATTTCATTATACCAATTCAGTCCTTTCTGCTCCATGACTTTTCCAAATCCCATGTGCTCTCCATGTTGGAAATAGTATATATTTTAGTTTACTTTTTTTTTTTTTGAAGGAATTCATAGCAGCAAATATATGGAATAACCCAACAGATGGTCCTTGCTTAATGACTACTTGTCAGCATTATTCAATCATATAATGGTGCTAAACGAATGGTGGTTCTGAGTTGTCCTCATACTTATGTTGGTGGCAGAGCCCCCTGCAGTCACATAATCAGAATTTTCAACCTTTGCCAGCTTCTTACAAGCAACGTCAGTGAGGGTGCTGGTAAGAGGTTACAATAATGGTGACAACTCCTTAATAATCTGCAATGATTTTAATGACAGCAACTGTAAATGCTGAATTTTCATTTACAATCATGTTGAGTTATCTTCCTCTAGATTCAGTCTTAGCATGTTATTGAAGCAAAGCCATCTCCTGAATATCAAAGCTAGACCATCCTAGACCAAATCCAACCTCCTAAGCTTTACATCATGCTGTGCACTTTTACAGAGTATCAAAGTAAAAAAGCAGCTGTTGGTGATTATCCATTCTAACTCAACCTTCCCCACTAAAAGGCATCAGGAACTGAATAATGAGGTTCTCCCAACTCACCTCTTCCATATACTGGTACATGATGGTTTTAACAGCCTGTATGTTAGTAGCATCCATCATCAATGTGACTGCTTGTCCCTTTCGAATCTTCACCACACCTTTGAAGATCTGTTGGTTGTTGTAGCAGGCTGCCAAAGTGGCTATAGCCATCACCTAGCAGGAAAGAGGAGATAAAGGGCGTATGATCAAGAGCAGGTGTTTGCGTAGTTGTGCACAATCAGGCTCCAAAGAAAAAAACAGAGCTTTTCTTTTTAAAAAAGATTATTTATGAAGATTAATATGCTGATTAATGAGTTTTATAAAATAGTCTAGAAAGTTACATGTGTAAGGACAGCTACATAAATGTGATAAACATTTTTTCCTTCTGTTCAGTTGTGTCCAATTATTGGACATTGCCTGGACAAATCCATGCAATTTTATTGGCAAAGTTTTTCAGAAATAGTTGTCACTGCCTCCTTTATACGGCTGAGAAAAAATGACTGGTCCAAGGTCATTCAGCTGGCTTTGTGTCTAAGGTGGGAGCAGAACTCAGTCTTCTAGCCTGATGCCTTAACCATTACAACAAACTGGCTCTCTTTATACATACATATAAACATATAGTATATACACCCAATATTCATGCCCAAAGAACAGTGAATGAATAATAAATAACAGGATGTTCAACAACAACAGAAAGGAATGCTACGTTCATGTACAGATTCCTTAAGGCCTAATGGACAGAGCATCATCACGAAGTACCTCAAGAGGAATGCACCTTCTTACAAGGTAACAAACCAAAACCCCATAAAAGTCTTTGTGTTTAAGGTTTTGATACCACTGTCTAAGTAAGACAAAATCAAGTGTTTTTCAGCATGTTGTAGGAGTCTAGCCACTTTATTAGCAAGTTACATGAAACAAGTGTTATACTATGCCATAAGTACAGGTAAGCCTAAAACGTTTTATATACACCGTAACTTGTTTTTGTTAACTTAGGTTTACAAAGGTAGTCCCAGCAATAAATAGAAAAAACTACATGTGCCATACAAAAATGTATACATAATGCATTTTTCTATCCTTTTTCATTTTGTTAGACTCAATATGAAAAATGAATAACTGAATGGGTTTTTTTTGTCATACCGCTATGACAATGGGTTCCCATCACATGATGAATCTCATGTCATCCAAGTCTATTTTAAAATAGCCTGATTAGTCTTCTAATCCACTGATGAACAAGAAGCTCATTATCTATTTCATGTATGCTTAGCAGAGTAAAATTATTTACTGCCTTTTTCCAGGATATTTTCTAGCCTACAACGCTAACCTTTCTAGCAATCTCTCAACCAAAATACCTTAACTAAATTCAAAGCTTTTTAAGATCAACCAAGTTAGGCTTGATCTGGAATTCTAAGAGGCACTGTTGATTTGGAACTCATTCATTTAAAAATCAGAATGGTCCCCTTTTTTATTGATGATCCAGAAGATAGTTAAGACAGATCTCTTCCAAAAGGCATTTAGTAATTAACTTTGCTATTACTCCTACTCCTAATTATTATTTTATTTACTATGAATATTTTAACTGACTTTTTGAACTATGGTTGCTTTGTTAATTGTGAACTGCCAGGAATCCTTGATAGATTTGGCAGGATATAAATGTAATAAGTAAACAAAAGTAAAAAGACAATTCAAATTACCTGTGGAATAGCACAGAAATTGAACACACTTTGATTCTTCAAGCGGGACAAATATGTCAAGACATCAGGAACATGATATAGGGCGTTGGTAATGAGCTCATTCATACACTGTACGGCTTTGTCAATGTTCTCTGGCTTAGCCAGATCTGACAGCTTCTTCACATACTTGCTCCAAACCTAGGAACACCAAGAGGTCAAGGTTGTTGAGGCCACTTTTGCAGAATTTCAAAATTACTGAGCACCTGAGATTTGCTGGTTTTCACAAACTAATTTTGCAGGGATTACGCTTATTGGACATGTCTGGGGTGAGATTCTACCTACCGAACCGGGTGAACTGGTATCTCCTAAGATCAGCTGTGAGGGAACCAGTTCGCTTTGACGATCAGCTGTTGTCTGTGCTTTATTTCTGGGTTTTCCAGCTCAGTTGATTCACACAGCAGTCAGCTGTTTTACACGCATGGCTTGCAGCAGAAGGTGAGTTACAAATGCTACCTGCGTGCACAAAGCACGCACTCACCAAATCGGTTCTTACACTGGTTGAATCCCACCCCTAAACATGTCTTGTCCTGAAGGCTCTTTGAGAAAATCACTGATGCCTCCAAATAACAATGAAGATTTCCAACAATGACCCACTATTATGTAAAGTACAAATTAGATCAGAGCAACACATAATCATCCTTGTCATGTCTAATTAACTATTCCACTCAACTAAGCTCAAAAAGCTATGCTTAATCCAAGAGCAAAGTTACTGAATCTTTTATTTACCCCCAAAAGCTTGCATGCTCTAAGTCAGGGATCCCCAATCTCTAGTCCGCAGCCTATTGGGAACCTGGCCATGCAAGTGGCGGACGAGTGCACAAAGCTGCATTTGTGCAAGCAGTGTGGGTGCATGCAGAATCATCTTTCTCCATCCCCGCCAGTACACAAGAGCCAGAAAGGTTGGGGACTGCTGTTCTAAGTCAATGTTTCACAATTTCATCAACTTTGAAATGTGCGGACTTCAACACTCCAGCTCGCTGGGGAATTCTAGAAGTTGAAATCCACACATCTTAAAGCTGTTGAGATTAGGGAACACTGTTTCAAGTTGTTATCTTCCCACAGTAACAGTGAATAATAAGTAAGCAGTCCTTTCTTTATAATTTAAAATAAGAATGCCAATTCATATTTTTCCCCACTTGTTTCTGTATGCCAGACTGCTCATTATTTTTCTTCTCTACTTTGATCTTTAAAATATAGTCCTCAACTTCTGACCACAATTAGGACCGGAATCTTGATCACAAAGTAGCTGTTTAACAAGATGTCCAAGTGACCACTTAGCTCAGCAACTGCAATCTTGGCTCTTTCTGTTATGGTCATTAAGTGATTCCATGGGAGTACCTCAAGGCTCTGGGAGGCTCACAGAAATTAGACGATTGAATAGAAATTTGCTATGGGCCAGGAGGCCTTAACTGGCCACAAGGTCCATTAGTGCATGGAAACCTACCAGGGGCTTGGAGGCACAGACCTTCTCCTCACCCCACTATGTGTGGGAAATATTGTTCACTAGCTTTCTAGTTATCCCTCTCATTGATTGGACCCATGTCTGGCGGGGGAGAGGACTTCCAGCCATGGGGGACAGGGAGAAGCAGCCATTAAGAAGGCCAAGACTCCAGGACCAAGGCAGCTTAGCAAGCACTGGTGGCCTACATGAAACAGCTGAGATGAGGGGGAGAAATAAGCGCGTGTGTATGGGTAGCAGCCATAATTAGTAACCAAAACCACAGTAACAATAGTTATAAAGAGAGACAGGATATTTCCCTGCTGCAATTAGCAGTAGGGAAGCATTAGCTCTGATATCAAGAGACAGAATTCAATCTTACTCCACCAGTCTTAGGGACAATTGGAATATCTTACATGTGAATGAAACCACCTTATATGTAGCTATATGCAGCCTCAAATCCACAAGCGATCTCTGGGCAAGAAAAGTTACCCATGTATTCTACATCAATTAAATAGCATAAATCAGGATGGAATCTAGTAGCTTTTGCATGCTATACACACTCATACCAGTGAGTTAAAACCTCTTCCTCACATCATACTTTTTTCTTTTACCTCTTTGGGCCAGAATTCTCTGCCCACTAGTTGGTCCTCCAGATAGTCCCTTATGATGTTGGTTTTCTGCAGAAAGAGTCCCATGGAGTTGGCCAATTCTAGGTCACGACCGACAACAGGATCTTCTAATTCTGAGGCAGAGAAGAGCCGGGAGAGGCCAATTCCCACCAGGCCAGCAACATAGTGGCAATACTATAGGTTGGAACATTCAGAGCTTTATTAAGATGTTTTTTAAAAATCTAGTTCAATCCATAAAGGCTGCAGCTACCAAACTTTACAATTTCTTTCTTGAATTACTTTTGCTAAAGTAATATATGTTTTGGAGTAAGTTTAAGAGCCAAAAATTCAGCCTTTAAAACCCCAGAACCTTGCCAATACAATTCTTAGGGCTGTTCATTTTAAGAGAATGTGGTCATATGTCACTCAAAGTTTGCAACAGATCTTGGGTGATGAAAGTTCTTTATGCCAGCCTTATGGTAATAAGAGAACTAAATCCATATCGAAGACCAATTCCAGTTCCAAGACACCTAAAATGCAGGGATCATCTTCTTTGAGCTAAAGAAACATCCCCCAACATTAGTCTGAGTACCACTTTTCCCTGGACCTATAGAAGCTATCCACTTGTATTGTTTCTCCTTAAATATTCTGTTCCCATGCATTATACATTAAAAGCCTCACTGAATAGAAGACTTGGATGGTCTCTGTATTGTAAAGTTAATGGTTATAGCAAGTGTACAGGTTTGCAAGGACACTCTCCCTCCCAACTCACTCACCTTGTCCCACTCTTTGGTAGAATTCATCTTCTTTTCCAAAAACTCTGCCATACCAAGACCCATCTTGTGACAAATGTCAGCAATCACATCTTGATAGACTTTTGCTAAATTCCGGAACTCTAGGGAAATCTAAAGGCAAGAAAAGAAATGGGATCATACAAAATAATACATGTGTCTCTTCCTTCCTCCCCCCCACCCCCCACCAAAAAATTTCTGAATTGATAAGGAGCTCAAAAATGCTAGCTCATTTTAGGTTCCGTGCACATAAAGTTAAAAATATTTCAGCAGTCCTTTAATCTTGAATTTACAACAATGAAATATCATATATATTTCCTCTGAGCAATACAGGAAATATTCTTCGAAAAGAGATACTTTGGCAAGGAGGATCAAAAGCAACGCACTCAAGTTTAAAGCAGATCATAATACTTCCAAAGAAATAATGGCAACATGATTTTTCTTACTTATATAATTAGTTCTGCAAACTTAATTAGCAAGGATACATAACTATTTGAAAGCTATTCCTTAATTGTTGCTACTTCCTTTCCTCTTGAGTTCAACGGCTACAAAAGACTTCAATTATTTAAAAAGAATACTTGTTTTGGAAATTAAATCAGTGTCAGAGTTTAATTTACATTACAAATTACATTACACAGCATGTTTTTGGCAATGTACCGTAAAAGTAAATAACTGGCAACATCAGGCTAAAAACCCATCTAGTGACCAGCCACAAATATTCAGGAAGGTCCTAAGTATAAACATGTTCTTCAACTGTTGCCTCCTAATGTTTACCAGGGATTCTGAGGCTGGCAATAACCATTAGACCAGGGGCATCAAACTCATGGCCCGCAGGCCGGAAGCACTGCACGCTGGCCACGCCTGGTTTAGCGAAGGGCAAAAAAGTCACAACACATCACGCTGACAATGCCATGACAACATGAGTGTCTTGTAAATTCTTATGCATAATTCTTTTGCAGATTTTTAAAATCATTTTTCAGGCATCATAATAATGATAACACAGAAATATACAGACATGTTTTGGGAAAAACCTTAAGTTTAATCTGTATTGTGCCTATCCAATGCATTTTGTTGTTTTCTACCAAAATGTAGCTTGAAATGAAAAGGAAGCACTTGTAATTTGCCATAAAATTTCTCAGCAGAATCCTAAACAATCCTGATAGCCACTAAAAACTACCTGGGAGGCCACTTACTACTAATTATCAACTCTGCTCCACAATACACATCCTCAATGCATATGAACTCAAAGGAAAAACTTACTGAATCTAGATACTCAAGTTATGTATGTGAAGTAAGGGCTTTGAAGTCTGATGCAATTCAAAACAACTGCATTCTGTTTAAAGCCATATATTGAGCATTTAACCAGTTGCACCAAGTATGTGAAGGAAGGATTGCACCAGTTGCAATCCTTCAAGTGCACCAGTTTCTCACACATCTAATATAGTACCATGAAAAGCAAATGTACATATAAAGGCAACTATATAGTGGACAGTCCTGATTTTAATTTTTTTGAAATGGTACCTCTAAAGTTCCAGGACAGGGAACTTTCACACTTCCAAACAGATGCTAATATATCTGATTTTAAGAGACTGATCTCTCTCGCACTTACTGAAGTCAGGGGAAAAGAGCCTTAGAGCAGGGATATTTTAACTGCATAAATGCATGAGAGGCACCACTCACAGTTGGAAAGTCTTCCAGCACCTGTCTGTCCTTCTCTCTGCTGTCCATAAATTTCCAGTCTGGCTGATATAAGTAGGAGTGAAAATTGTGTAACATGGGGACCTTAGCTTCAAGACTGATAGTCATGTCATCTTCCACAGTATCCAGAGCTCGGAGAACCAAATAGAAGATGCACACTGCATGGCTACAGAGAAAAGGAAAAGGATTGTTTGTGATTTAGATGCCAGAGGAAAGCGAAAAATAATTTGTTCTGCCCAACATTAATCAGTATAAAACTCCATGTCTCATTTTTTCATAGAAAAAAGCACAACATACCTGTACGGAATGAACAGCATCATTTCCCACTTAAGTCTGATGCAATTCAAAACAACTGCATTCTGTTTAAAGCCATATATTGAGCATTTAACCTGAAGCAACAGAACAGTTTGTGATAGCTGAATCTTATTTTTCCAGGCACCCACAAAGGATTAATAATAAGCATATGTTCTTCCAGGTCAAAGTACTAGATATGAAAGAAAGGAAACAACCTGCTAGGATTTGGCTCTGATCCTATTAACTGCCAACTTCAGCTATTGTCAACTGCTAATAGATTTTACGTTAAAAGAATTGTGGTCTCTGCAATGAAACCTTTCTTTAAAGTTCCATGGATCATATCATAAACTATAATAAATATAATGGTAGTAGATTGCATATACTCTATAATATTATAATAAAATGTGAACATCTCAGTAATAAGAAACCCTGAATTTGCTTTCTGGTTTTTATTTAAATATTCCCAACTTAAAAGAATTGGGAAAGGGTAGATTGTAGTCTATATTTACTACTTTTTGAGCACCCAAAGGTTGCAGTTGATGCAAATCATGGGATGTTCCCAAAATTCTAAAAGGCTTTTTCTTATGAGTAGGGTAAGGAAAGAGGTGATAAACGAATTAATTTTACCACCTCCGGTAGAGGAAAAGCTTAAAGTCAATGGATAATAATTGCAGCCAGAGTCTAATTTCAGTGGATGCATATAATGAATGTTTTTCACAAGAGCTCTACCGTCTCCTGTTGAAGCTAAACCACCACCAGTCAGCAAAACAAAAACGGGTACAAATCAGAATAGCCTAACTTTGTAAAAAGTAGATGTGTTTCATTTTTTGCTATCAGCAAATCACAACGGACTTCTTTTTCCTCCTCCGCCGGGAATTATGAGTGATGAAGATCCTCAGTATCAGGTTGGCGAATACTGCCCAAAAGTCACTCCGTTATTCCCTTTTCCCAGCAAGGAAATAAGAATCACACACACAACAAAAACCCTCACCGTAACTCCCCGTCTAGCGCTTGGATGACGGCGGCGAAGCTCCGACTGGTTTGGTTCAAGTACTTGTAACATACCCGAAGGCTATCGCTGAGCGAGTCCTGCAAAAGGAGCAGAGGCGGAGGCGCAGCCTGAGAGAACAGAAAGCGAGGCCGCGAGCGTTGCGGGAGACGAGGGGTACCGCCGCAGGTCCGCAACCGGCCACCGCCAGTCAGGCAGGAACTCGACCCCCCGCCGCCGCCGCCGCCGCCTGCACGCGGTGGGGAAAAGGCCAAGGTTCGCTTGAAAAGGGACGTGGCGGCTTTGGAGCTGCAGCTGGCCATGGAAAAGGCATACAAGGCCGGAGAGGCACACGGCTAGCGGGCCACCCCTCACAGGGCCCCTCGTGCCTGGGGGCTACGGAGCATCGAAGTAGTTCCGGGACGCGGCCCCCCCCCGAAGTTAGACACGCCCCCCCGGCCCCCCTTTCAGATTCGTAATGTTTTTCTTCTCCTCTACGGCACAGGCCCCGCCCACCCGGCAGGGTGAAGGGGGACGTGCATGGAGCGCCCCGCCTTCTAGGCAGAAGGAACGAGTGCTGTTATCTGCACGTCGGGAGGGGAGGCTCGAAGTGCGCTTTTATCTAACCTTTCTTTCGGGGCAAATCCCGCTAAATTCAAAGCGCTTCCGCGTCGGGGAAACAAACCTTACCATCTGCCGAGTTCGCATCACATATAGGCTTATTTAATGCCATAATACTTTTTTATTGAATAAATCCAACTAGCAAGATTTTATTTTTTTAATCCTAAAGCATGGTTTGCAAACCACATAGCCAGCCCTTATGATGAATGTTGGAATTCCACCTCGTGCTAAACCATAATACGCTTTGTTCACATTAGTTGGGGTGGGGTGTGAAGCTAGCGGCGGTGGGCTTTCCAATCATGAATTGAAACAAACCTATCTTAGAAGAGTTTGAACGTGCCATCCAAAATGGCAAAGGACCATCCTCCTTGAAGAAATAATTGCTTATAAAGGTGAAAATTAGGGCATGCAAGTAATAGTTTAAAAGGCTGTCCTATGCAAGGGGATGAGTTGTTTTCTGCTGAAACTGACAACAGAATAAAATGCAATATGTTGAAATTAAAGGATATTACCACTGACTTTGGGGGGAATTTTCAGAACACCTGATGGTTGGAATGGTCTACCTGAACTAGTGATAGTCTCTCCTCTCCCTTGATGGGAATTTTCAAATCAGGTCTGGATAGTCACCTAATGGGATAGCTCAGTACATCCCCTATACTAAACAGAATTGTACTGAAAAGCCTATTGCTCCCAACTCATACTCTATGATTTTATGCTAGCACCCAAACAGCCACTGGGTCCCCTTATTCAAGTAGTGAAGGGAGTGCCATAACATACTTTAACAAAGCCAAGAAAATGCATTTCTACAATATATTAAGCTTGATTAACCTTGACCTTGATTAGCTTTGCTGTGATCAGCAAATTGTAAATTAAGTAACTCAAAAAAATTAGTAAGTGCACTGTGTGAACATGGCTCTGAAGTGAACATTTTATTGTTATCTTCCTATTTCCTTGGCCACTTTTTCCTAGCGGCAGTATAATTGCTGAATCTGAAAACAAACAAAACCACTCACTTTCCTAGAATACTGACAGAAGAAAATATTTGTAACTCAGGGTTGAATTAAGGTGCCTTTGGTGGTCTCTGAGGGTGATTATTTTCTTGCAGATGTTTCATTACTAAAAATGATAAATGGCATACATTGTAATCCAAGAAACTATAATGTATGCTATAATTGCTTTGCAAACCTAAAGCTTGTTATTGTTTTAGTTTCCCCAATCATCTGGGGAGGAAAATTCAGTAAACAATTATCAGTCAATACTTTATCAGGATCCATCCTCTAATTTTCAATGTGTCATTTCCTTAGTTCTAACTAGAGAAATACATAGTAGACCAATAACAACAGCCACCACTAACAGAGATTTAATCAACTTTCATTTTAAAAAACTACATTTATTTCTTCTTCTGAATATCATCATTGGGAGCATGGATGAATTGGACAAGAAGAATTAGATCCCTTTTTTTTTATGACTTTTATTCTTGCTTCCTTTTAGCTACTTTTTAAAAGCAAAAATAAAAATTACATTGGGAACCAAGCTTCAATATCATGTAATTTTATGGAAGCAGATACACCCACACAGAGGGTAAACAAAGTTGTCTAGCATTTGTTTCCCATAAAATATGTTTTCAAAGATATTGACAAGCAAATGAACTTTTGAAAAGAACAATTCAAGAATACTAAAAGCTAGTCATATCACCTAATAAATAATGAATGCTATACATTAATTCTCCAGCTGCCTTATCCATAAAAAAAGAAACAAAAACTCTTGTTCTTGTGCCTCAGCAGAAAAAAAAAACTAACCAAAGGAATAAAATAAAAAGCCCAACTCACTTGATCCATTTTGGGCATTACTGTCTTGTATCCACCCATTTTAAATTTCACCAGATTGTAGATCTCCTCTGGATGACCCAGCCATCTCTTTAGCAGCTCCATTGACTTCTGCGTTGACCTGGTGAGGCAGGGACGGTGTTGCTGTTGAAGACTTTCAAGAGCAGAAGATTCCTTCTCTCCTTCTCCTGCCCCTTTTTTTCTAACTGTGCCACCTGCCTTTTGCTTCCTACCCCTCGCCCCCACTTCTAATTTCCGACGTCAATTTTTCCTCTCTCTCTCTCTTCATTTGACTGCTCCCGTTTTTCTTTTCCCCCGCCAAGGGGTTTCCAGAAGCGAGGTAATTCCCCCCTCCCTCCACTACACGCCGCCTGCAATTCTATTTCACTTCTCCGACCCACACCGGTTACGGTATGTTACTTCTCTGCTAGCGTTAGTCCCCTAGCAGCAACCAATCAGCAGGCAGCACCCCCGATTCGGCAGGTTGATAGGAAGCTCGGTAGCCGCGCGGTCCTCGCGCCAGGAAGACGGCAGCCAATTAAACCATTTCGGGCTGGTGTGGCGATCCGTCGCTATCTCTTGGTTGGTTCAGTGCTCGGCCATAGGCGGCCTAAAATGGCAGGATTGATTTCGAAGTCGCCGGGTTTCTTAAAGGAGCCGGGCAGTGTTTTTCTTTGTGCAAAGAAGGACATCAAGAAATGTCGTCCTACAAATTCGGTTTGGTTAGTAATAGCAGTTATTACTTAAGGTGATAAGATAAATCTCAAGGTTTTGCAGTCCAGATTTAGATAGTAAATGGAACAAGAATGTCCAGATGTACAAGGAGCCTTCAGTATGAACTCCAGAGTTCATATTGCAAACATCAAATGGAAAATCAGGTCATGCCACAAAGGACTTTTTTTTCTGTATAATTTTTTTTTTGTGTGGAAAGATCTCAAAATGTGGATGTCTACCGTCTCCTCTGACTACTGAAGAATTTAGACCTCTGTCCACTGAAGAATTTGTATAATGGGCAGAAAGAAGTGGTAGAATGGAATCTGGAGCAATTAAGTGATACAACAGTAGATTGAAATTGATTATTTGCCATCATGTCAGTTTGGACTCATAGCAGCTGCCTAGATTTTATCTATGATGAAAGATTGATTACCGCCACAATTACTGGGAAAAATAGCAATCACCATTAATGTTCTGATGACACTTGGATGAAGGGAAAGCTTAAGGAATAGATCACTAGAACATTGTAAGTATACTAAGGGAATGCAAAAACTGGCTTGCTGCTCCATATTCAAATAATTCCTGTGTCAAAAGGCAATGCCAATTCAATGGAAATAGATGAAAAAGTTAAAATACCATCAGACTCTTATGTTTCTGGAATTAGCTAGTGGCGGAATAATGAAAAAAATTATTGAGAGTAAATTCTATAGAAATCTCAAGCCATTTGTTTTAATCAAGGCTTGTTATTCAATTATCAGTTATCATTATTTACAAACATGCAATATTATGATTTAGCATAAAATAAACCCATCTACCCATCCATTCCCTTATTTGTACATTTGCTACTTGAGATCCCCAACTTGGTGTCCTCCAAATCAATTGGCCCATAATTTTCAACAAGTTTGGTGTTTGAGGATCATAGTGTTAATGAAAACAACTGAAGGAATCCAGATTTTGGCAGATGCTTTGTTTTGATACTCTTCCCATGACCA
Source organism: Hydrophis major (assembly GCA_033807585.1). Taxonomy (NCBI): domain Eukaryota; kingdom Metazoa; phylum Chordata; class Lepidosauria; order Squamata; family Elapidae; genus Hydrophis; species Hydrophis major. The sequence continues at coordinate 400,838,607 of CM066328.1, forward strand.
GAATGATGGGCTCATCCTCATATACAAGCAGACTCAGCCATTGATCCACTTTTTAAAAAAAGTAATTGAAATTTAATATGCTTTATCACTTGGCAATTTACTGTATATTTATTTTACAAACATTACTTAGAAACTGTTTTTTGCCATGGTTACCGGTTGCTTATAGGTACTTGATTTCACTGTAAGCATTTATAAATGTAGAGAATTTGAGCTGTAGCAAATATATTTGAGAAACAAAACACTGAACAAATGTGAATATTGCAGCCCAAAGTATTTATGTATTTATTGCTTTCTATAACTATCCGTCTTAATCCAACTGACTCTCTGAAAACCTGATTTCACAGACCTTACATTCATTGGATTTTGAATGACAGGAACAAAACTTTACTTTGGATTTTACATCCAAATGACTTTGGTATCCTTTGGATTTGGATTTTATACCATTTCCAAAACTATCTGATATCTGGCAGAATATATGTCAGTTTGTCATTTATTAGACAATTTTCAATAACATTGATTTATCAACTTGTATTTTGGCCACAAGCTAGTAGAGCAATGGATAGCTGGGCCTCTTAGGCTACATTTTTTATCTCCTATCTACAAGGATTAAGTTTCCAGTAGCACCAAGATATTTAGATTTCATAATTACAAAACAGGCTTAGAAGGTAAAACAAAACATTTTCCTTTGCTGATTTCCATTAATTGGTTTCAGTGACATTTTGTGGTTGAAGTTCCCTATTAAAGCCCACAATAGATTGTCCCCTCTACTAAAGCCTTCCTCAGTTCAGACTACACCAGGCTGGAGAGAGCAACACTTTTCTAAGGATGCAAAAATAGATAGTGCTCTACAACATAATCTTGCAGTAAAGATGAAGTGGCTGATTATGATAAAACAGGCTGGATTCACCCTAAACTATAATGTGGAACTAAACTATAATGTATAACTTGCTTGTGGACAATATTGTAAGAACCTAAACAATTGTGGTTTATACAATAAACTATAGCTAAACAAGCTTAATGCAATTTGTGAATGCATTTGCAACAGACTTCATTTTATCTCTACCTGTGGAAGCTGGTTATGTTGCCCCCCACTCCAATTTCAAAGAGCTATTTAGAATTTCCTTCCTACACCCAATTCTTACCACTGAACATTTAGAAAAAAAAATTGTCAAGAAAAATAAACTTCACTAAGAGCCCCAGTTCCTCAAGGAGTTCTTGTGTTTGGCAAAAACATATTAGGCAGATTATAACTTCTCTTTTGTAGTCATTGAAAAGCCTTTCCCTAAATGCCCACTAGAAAGGGCATCTTAATTTTACAGAAAAGAGAAATATTTTTCCTAAAAATATGCTTGAATCACCTAATGTCAGTTTGTTCCTCCAGACAACATCTTTAAAGACTTAATTACATCCTTATAACCTCACTCACAAATTCCCCTTCTTCAAACCATTTGACCTCTACAACAAGTTCCACATTCCTTTCTAGATTTTATTCATTTTTTTACCCTATGTCCAAATTCAGCCCATTCCATCATTCCCCGAACTTCTGTTTACCTCCTAGCCAAAAATAAAACAGAGGTCAAATATCTTCTACTGTGCTGCAGTAAATGAAGAGACCTGAAGTATGCAACTTAGCATTTTCCTTACCAGTGAAATACCAGAATGAGTTAAGGTTCTTCCCAATTTCTGCATTTGTCTGTTGCCATTCTTCATGTATCATTTATGTAACAAAAAGATTCTGATGAGTGACTTCTGATGATTTTGTGGACACATCATAATAGTGTTGTTGCCAACAAAAAGAAAGTAGTTTGCCATTATTTTCTCCCTAAATTTTTTTTTTCAATGTCCATGTCTAGTTTGGATCCCTGTGATTCTCTGATAGTTTCCTATTTAGATGTTAACTAGAGGTAATACTGTTTAATTTCCAATCCCATAATAGGGTCAGTGTAGTTGAAACTTTTCCAGTCAAGCCAGGGTGAAAACCAAAAAGAACAACCCATACAAAAATATGTGTTGCGGTATGAATATCCTAAGTCCTAAGACAACAGTGGTATAGACAAAGGGATAGGTAATACATAATACAAATTAAGAAACAGGCTTTTTTCAGCTTCTAGAAATCTGTAATCGGTTTACAAAAAACTCCTGGTTTTCTATCCCATTATTTTTTTCAGCAAACTTTTAAACTTGGGGTTGACTTCTAAATTTGGCAATCTTGTGAGATTTTGGTTATTGTAATTTGACATTTGGAGTGCCTACTATGTGATGGGGACATAGATATGCCATAGAGATTCTCCAATAGTTATTTTGCTCATGCTTCATAATGTTAAGTCTCCTTAAGATAAATGTTTGGAAGCCACAAGGTTAGACTAGGAAGTCTTTGACATACAGAATATTAATATTTCTGGTTAAAAAAAAATGCTTCCTTTTCAATTCTTGTTTGATGAACATGATGAATACAACAAAGGCATAAACAAATATCAGTTTAAAATTATTATAAATGTTAAGTACTTTTCCCAAAATAATTTGAAATTAATCTCATGAGATATGGCAAACACTGTTATTTCACTGTGTTAGTGAAATGTTAGAAACCCATTTCTTGCTGTACTTTCACGAAATGTCTATGGAGATTCTCAGTTATCCAGGTGGTGGTTGTCCCAAAGGTGCTTTTTCAAGAGGCAACTGGACTTTCTGGTTTTTATTTGAAGACGTTTCACTTCTTATTCAAGAAGCTTCTTCAGCACCGACTGGATGGTGGGGAATGGAAGGATTTAGACTCCTTGCAGACAGCTGTTCAATTGCATTATTTTAGCAAATCATTAAGGTCACTGGAGGTTTATCTGTGTCATCAGGGTTACCTGAGTGGTGCAAATGGATGTGGAGTCTTCTTAAAACTATTGAAAGGACTGTGTTGTAAATTGGAGATAGATACTTTCACTACTTTTTGTTTGTTGAGGTATTCCCCGTTAGGAGAATGAGTGTACTCAGGGAAACATAGTGAGAGTGATGATGAATAACACACAACCAGCAAACCAGATATACTGAATAGTAAAATGCAGGTTTTACTTCCAGTAAACAGGTAAACAAAGTCCAACAAACAGTCCAAATCATACACAGTTAAAGCAGTTATTATCAGTCCAGGCATAATCCAAAAACAAAGTCCAGTATCATAAACAAAGTTCAGTAAACAGAGTTTTCTAACAGTTGCAAGACTTACAGCAATCCGAGCAGAACGACAATCAGGCAAAACAGCGAAACAGGAAATGCAAGAAGAAGAAACCAGGTTTCTGGCTCCATCTTATGACCATTGGAGGAACCTCAGCCAGTTACAATTACAGCATTCTCTTAAAGATGGTCTCTTTCCAGCCTTCTTCTTGCCTCTTCTAACAATCGTCCGGTTATGTCAGTTTATGTCAGTTCATTTCTGGTCAGGACTTCCAGTGAAGATACGTAATCATCATAACTTTCATCCAATGAGGAAAGAATGATGTAAACCTGATGCAGCTGTGAAAAAATTAGTTCCTTTTCATGTAGCTCTTGAAAAATTCTTTTCATAAAGTTCAAATGAGCTAACATATCTCCACCTTTCAGAAGATGTGCTCTAAACAGTTTACATGTAAGATGTATATGTGCACCTACACTGTCATGAACAGAAATCCTCTTCAAATTCTCCCAACACCTAGCAGCAGACTCTTCTCCATGATTATGGACTAGCTGCTGGTCACTCAATGTTAGTCCAATTATACAAAGAGCTTGTTTGTTGTTCCGTTTAAAATCAGCTAACTTTTTGGCATTATCCTCATCATTTGGATCCCAAGCATTTACATCTGGTGGATCTTGAACTGCAGCCCATTACCCTTCCCTGCGCAGAAGTAGACTGCACTTCATAGACCAGGAAACATAGTTTGTTCCATCCAACCGGGTTATCAGTGATAGACTTGTTGATGGGTCTTGTGCCATCTTTAGCAGGACAGTAATCCAAAATTAACCAGTAGATAGCTGTATGTATATGGTACTGTGTATTCACACTAACTCTCAGTTATCTGAGCCTGGTATGGACTGGGCTTATAACCAGTGTTGAGGTATTCCCCGCTAGGAGAATGAGTGCACTCAGGAAAACATGGTGAGAGTGATGATAAATAACACACAACCAGCATACAGATACACTGAATAGTAAAACATAGGTTTTACTTCCAGTAAATGGTTAAACAAAGTCCAACAAACAGTCCAAATCATACACAGTTAAAGCAGTTATTATCAGTCCAGGGATAATCCAGAAACAAAGTCCAGTATCATAAACAAAATTCAGTAAACAGAGTTTTCTAACAGTTGCAAGACTCACAGCAGTCCAAGCAGAATGACGATCAGGCAAAATGGCAAAACAGGAAATGCAGGAAGAAGAAACCAGGTTTCTGGCTCCATCTTATGGCCATTGGAGGAACCTCAGCCAATCATAATTACAGCATTCTCTTAAAGATACAACAGTATTAAATGACTATCCTGGTTTATATATTGCCAACCCAGCTGTTAGGCGACTACCATTCCTAACACTGTTGATGTTAGTTTGGGGTGCAATGCATTCCTCAGCATTTGATTATTGGGTTTTAATAATCCTTTATGTAATTGGATACTGAATTTCCTTATTGGTAGGCCCCAGTTTGTGTTGAGTTGGAAGAAAAGTTTTCAACCCCATCTCCTTGAGTTCAGGTTCCCCACAGGGCTTGAGTCCACTATTGTTCACCTTGATGACCTATGACTGCCGTGCCAAATCTGCTTAGAATTATATTGTGAGGTATGTAGATGACACAGCAGTGGTAGGGTCTTATCTGGGACAACAATGAAGATGCTTATAGGGAAGAGGTAAAAGCACTCTCTGGTGGACTGGTGCAATAAAAGTAACCTGATTCTAAATGTTAATAAAACAAATATCATTGTAGATTTTAGAAAGAGCCGGCAGTCATATTCTACCCAGTATCAAGGATGCAGCTGTAGAGATGGTCAACATACTAAGCATCTGGATACTTAATGCAGATAATCTGAACTGGTCTCTTCATACATCATCCTAAGTGAAGTGTGCAAACCAGCTCCTGCATTTCCTGTGTCAGATGAGGAGAACACAACTTTATCCTTCTGTCCTGGCCACTTTTTACAGAGGCACAGTTGAGGGTGTTTTAACAAACTGCATCACTGTTTGGTTTGATGGCAGCAGTGCCTCAGAAAGTCCATATAGAGTGGTAAGGACAGCTGAGAAGATTATAGGAATCACATTTCCTGTTATTCAGGATACTTCTTATAAGTGCTATGTACTTAGAGCTCAAAGCGTTCTTAGAGAATCCACACACCCACTTTAGGTCTGTTTCTGTTGCTCTCTTCTGGGAGGAAGCTTTGAAATATTTCTAGCAGGATTACTAGATTCTGTAACAGCTTTGTTCCCTATGCCATCCATCTGGTAAACTTGCAAGATTTGTTTTTCTCACCATGTACGTGTATATATCCGGACTAGACTATTTCTCTGTGTCATATATGTTGGCATATGCATAATTTTGTATTTATACATTTAGTCATGTTTATGTAGAATATATTGGAGGTGGTGACCCTTTGAGGGCTATATGCAACAAAATTTCATTTTAATGTATGCCATTTAGTGTACATTCAGTGACAATAAATTTATTCTAAGTTCTATCCCAATTATGTAAAAATCAGCACAAGAAACATTTCATTCAAACCAACAAGTCATATTTTAATGAAATTGAGGAGCTTCAATGTACAAGAGAGCTTTCAAATAAAATTCTAAGCCTCTTCTCCCAACTATATCAAGTTATAAATTAACTGAGAAAGTGGAACTTTCAAAATATCATCTCTGTGCTATTTGTAACTTCAAATATGTGGGTTTTTTTTTATCTTAACGTAAAACACATTCAATTTCTAGAATATGGTTGCACCTTCTTATTCCTCACAGCCAACTCCTATGCCTTTATTTTAAAGGCTTAACAATATTTCAGGTCAACCATAAATTAAAGCCTAATTTACAAATTAAAATTAATTTGCATATTTTTATCCTTAATCCTACACCTCAGAAAATTAAATATGATTCAAAATATTATGTAATTACAGTGATTATAAAGAATTATTTTGATATGAGTCACTCCTATAATAAAAGAATATTGGAATGAGAAGCTGAAAAAAATGTTTGACTGTAAATCCAAGACAAGCATGCTCCAAACAGAGAGAGCATTCCTGTCATTATAGGTGGACAGGAACCATTCCCCCTTCCTCCAAATAGCTTTCATCATTGGTAGCAAGATTCATCTTGCATGCTGCATTTGCAGATCTTGAATCATTTTCATTAACTGCAAATCTACAGGTACTACATAAGTGGCTACTTGGACTGTGGAAAATGATGGCTCAATTCCCCATGGTATAAAATTGTAAATCTTAAATCCCTTTAAGGGACACCTGGGCTTGCACGTTCTCTTTTGAATCTTGTTCATGAACTTATTGTTGAAACTTGTTCTTTGATTTCCACATTATCTCTTGAAATCATGTAACCAAAGAGATAGTACAAATCAGGTGCCTTGCTCAAGAGGCATATCCATCACTTCAGGTGGTACTTGAGGCTGGCATTGTGGACACCACCACGTAAGTCTTTTCAATCCATCTGGTGGTCCAAATTTTGCCTTCTTCACCTCATGACCTTTGGGGCATTTATCTTTCATGTAAATCTGTAGCTGCAATCTTTGTCTTCCCAGCTTGTTGTGGAGCCACGCCAGGCTGAACTGGACAACATGATCAAGCAAAGATTTGAGATCTGTGGATTCCAAAGAGGAGCCAAGGGACAGTGGATGGATCCTTGCTAAATACAGGCTCTCATTTTTAATGATATTTCCTAGAAGAGAGAATAATTCAGGAGAAAGTGAACACTGGCGAGCCTATAAAGAAAGTGAAGTGAAAAAAGCAATCCTTATGCTAAGGATTAGCCTTTCCAAACTGGAGTCCTTAAAGGAGTCTTGGGAAATAATCCCCATCATTCCTAACAAATTATCAGGGTGATTGGGAATCACAGGAACTATAAATATTAAGAAAGGCTGCTGTAGGGCAAGATAAAAACTTAAAACTAGAAACTTCAGTCTCAGATATGAACTATATCATTAATCTTCATGACTAACCTTGTATTGGTTATTCTGTCTAGCTTGTCCTATCTCATAGTGGATATCGTGGATAACACGAATATGTTCCTTGTTCTCATTTTGTTAGTTTAGGAAGATATACAGATAGATACAATAAAAACCTACACTTCTGTCAGCTATTTAGGGAACTGCAGGGCAGTTAGAAAACATTTTAGGCAGTGGGCATCGTTATGGGATTTCACACATTCTTGTTGTATTTATTAGAGATGTTATGAAATTATAATTCCTTTTAATTGTACCATGGTTGATTTAATTTTATTGTAAGCCACTGAGAGTTATCAGATTGTGGTGGGGTATAAGCTTAATAAATTAATTCATTATTCTGGATATAGATCTGTAACTCATATTTTTAAAATGGCAGAAATATGTGTATTATGGACCCTGTTCCATTATTGGCCCTCAATGTAGTGTTTAAATAGATGTCAAAGATCCCTTTTTAAGTCAATTCATTTGCAAAATTAAATCTTTTTCAATAGAATTGCTGCCCTAGTAAATTACAACCCCTGGATATAACTCCTATTATAAATCCCAAAATTAAGCATGTATGCACATTTTGATCTTGGTATCAATTTTGAACCTACCTATTCCTGAGAAATAACTTTGGTTTAGGAGGATGTAGCACACAGGAGTATCTTTTGCAAGGACCTCCAAAGCCCGCTCTCGATCAAACTCCAGGCTCAGAATATCAGTTGCTGGATCAGTGCTAGGAGAAGAGCATTGCTGAATGCGGCAGTTATAAAATACCAGAAAGCTCCCAGCATCAAAATGGAGAACCAGCCTAAATATCCAAAATGAAAACAAACACCAATTAATTTAGAGGAGATGAACTGAGCCTGAATTTCGTGAGTCATGTATATGACCCTGAAAACCATGAGAGATTATTCACAAAACCCTTTTTAAATTGTAGGTTTTAATGTGACTGAAGAGGAAAAATGATAAATACATGATGGAGAATCTTAATTTCTTAATAACTTAAAATTGTAACTGATTGACTAAAATGCAAGGAAAATCTAGGAAAAAATTTTCCTGGCCCCAGCATACCATTTAAAATAAAATGCACTTCTTGGCCAAGAAAATTATACATTTTTGCTTTATTAAAAAAAAGAAGAAACCCTGTTGAACTGTTTCCAGAAGAATTAATCCAGCTATGAGTAGTCCTCAATTTACAACTGGTGACATGTTTGACATTATGACAGACAACCCCTCCCCAAAAACTATTTACAACAACCTGATTTTGAAATTATAACATCAGCTCCACCTTGTGGCCATAAGATCACATTATGGTGCAATCAGCCCACCTTTACAGCTGTTTACAACATCCCTTAGTTATATGACCATAATTTATTATGGTTTTTCTGGAAACTGGACTTTACTTCTGATTTCCAGCAAAAGAAGCACTCTATTGTGAACTACAAAAAGAGGTGTAAAATCATATCCAGTCAAATAGTTAGCCACTTTATGACCGTCATGACCATCATTGCAAGGTTCAATTATTGTTGCAACTCAAGGATTACCTGTATAGCAATAGAGCAAAACTCCCTTTGTGCTAACCTGGGAATTGGATCTCTCCAGTCACCTCTTTTGTTTGCTTTATTAGCCCTTGCAAACTCATTGGCTCGCATGCTTCCATATAGACCAAAGTGGAAACGGAGCCATTTCCAACTCTGCCCGTTATTAATATCCATATCAGATGCCAACCAGCTTGCTGACTCTTCTTGTTGACAGCATTCAGGATTGTATATTTCAACTTCATTTTCTTTCTGGCCCTGGAGAAAGGAACTGCTTCCAGGCATTTCCAGTTTTTGTTCAGACAAATCCGAGGATACGCTATCATGGCTGGGCATTATTTTTTCTTTGGTGCCAAAAGCCAAAAATAAGTTCTTCCCATGGACCTGCAAAAAAATTGTTTTAAAAATCTCACATTCTATACCATCTTCTCCATTTTAATAACCCTGGCAGCACTCCTTCCTTTTTATTCCTTCTTAATTCTTTTTCTTTTGTTCATATAACAACTCTAATGTTTAATAAAAGGGCAGGGGAGAGAGAAAGAAAAACAGATGAGCTTGTTAACTAACAGAAATATCTGGGCAAGTCTTTAGCTATGAAGCAGGAATTCAGGCTGGGAGAGTTTACCTATTCGAACTCCCATAAAACAGGCCCAGAATGGAATTCTTCTTAGGATTTTTTTAAACTTAAGGTCATCAACATGGCAACCAGAAGCAGCAGCATGTACATAGCCATCCTACATGGCAGTCTTGGACATCCCAAAGTATTATTTTTTAAATTATATTTCAGAAATATCTGACATCTTGCAAAAGCACCAAATCCATTGGGACTTACATATTCCAACATGAGATCTTGAATACAGCTATCAAAATGTTGTCAAGGCTTGGATCTTTTTTTTTTTTAATTGGGAGGTGCAATCTCCAAAAAATGGCCAATTGTTACATTGCTAAAAACCACACATAAAGTGCAGAGATAATAATCAAGTCTCTAATTTGCCTGGAGCAAAAAGCTATCTTCTGTATTTTCTACAGTATATTTTAATGTCATATGCTATATAATTTTTTAACAATAATAATGTTGGCAAAACAGCATTAATACAAAATAAGCCAAGGTTGCTATTTAAAAAAAGAGTTGAAATATTTATTAGATAGCAAGACTCACTTGGATATCCCACAGTGTCAGTGTTTTCAAATCATCTGGATTAATCTGTCTAGTGCTTCCTCCCACCTTGGATACCATCTTCCCTATGTAGGGAGAACACAGAAGCTGGAACTTCTTTACAGAGGGGCCTTCTGGCATTGCTGCAGTGCAAGAGCACAAAAACTGGGGATGACAGCCGAGTTCCTGACACTGTCCTGACAATCAAGTTCAAGGCTGAAAGAGTGTTGGGGAAAAATGGTTAAAAATGCCATTCTGTGCAACAAAATGTCTATTCCCAGGATGGCCTCCAAGCTTCAAGCCTAAACAACAACGTCAAATATACACTAAGACTTGCAGTAAAGTGGCAGCCCCTAACACAGGGCTGTCAAACTTGCAGCCCACGGGAGAGATGTGTCATGTGCTCGCCCAGTTTGGTGAAGGAGCAAAAATTCAGGATACATCATGTGACGCCGCAAGTTTGACACCCCTGCCCTAACAAAACAGCTTTAACTTTTTTTAAAAGCCTATTATAATCAGTTGGATTTCCTTTGACTAATATAAGCCTCATGAATCTGTTAAGTATGATTAAGATTTTAACTAACCTTCATAATTGTGTGATTTGTTTCCCCTAGTTTGGGACAAGCACTTTTCAAGATAGGAAGCCACACTATTAATTTTTTCAGATACTTTAGTGCAGGGGTCTTCAAACTTAACAGGTTTAAGACTTGTGGACTTCAACTCCCAGAATTCCTCCTCCAGTCATGTTAGCTTGGGAATTCTGGGAGTTGAAGTTCACAAGTCTTAAACTTGCCAAGTTTGAAGACTCTTGCTTTAGTGAGGCTCCTGGGGAGGCAGAAATGTCATTTTTTTATGGCACTACTATCTCACTAATTCTTTGTTTTCTAACATTTAGTAAGGTACATTCAGCCAGGAAAGATTGTTAAAGTTAGAGGATAAAACATAATGAGCAGCAAACTGTTAAGTTTTGGGAGTTTTGCACTACTTTTGAAAAGTATAGTCTCACTGTGTTTCAAACTTGGCAACTAAAGTTGTATGGAGTTCAACTCCCAGAATTCCCCAGCCTACATGTTGGAGTCCACACATCTGCCAAGGTTAAGAAACACCAGTCTACCTGACCAATAATGCTAACCTTTAGCAGCAGCAGCTTCAACAGAGATTTAAGTGTACAAGTAGTCCTCAACTTACAACAGTTCATTTAGTGACTGTTCAAAGTTACAATGTCACTGAAATAAGTGACTTATGACCATTTTTCAGTTACAATCTTTGCAGCATCTCCATGCTCATGTGATCAAAATTCAGATGCTTGGCAACTAGTTCATACTTATGACCACTGCAGCCTCCCAGGGACTAGCAAAGTCAGTGGGGAAGCCAGATGCACTTAACAACCAGTTTACTAACTTATCAACTGCAGTGATTCACTTAATTGTGGCAAGAAAGATTGTAAAATGGGGCAAAACTCAACAAATGTCTCAGCAACAAATGTTGGGCTCAATTGTGGTCGTAAATTGAGGGTTACCTGCACAAGAATGGTACCATACCCTACCTCCAAACACGGCAAACGTCTAGTTTTGTTGTTACTCTTACCATTTTTAAAAGAAATGTGTCCCGGCCCCTAATACAGACCATCCTAGGTTGCTTGTCGCCAATTATTTATAGGTATTTCCATGCTTCCGGTATCAACCAATAGCAGATTGAAATAACGGAATATAGTCCATTTACAACAGATATTCGGAGCATTATAGGGGAAGAGGTGTGACTGCAACACAAATCGAAATATATCTTACGTTGGAGACTCCTGAAAGTTGCAATAGAAGAACGAAGATGTGTACACGCGCACTCACATGTAGTCGGAAGAAAATGAAATGGAGATGGTACGATCAATGATTTTTAAAACATTAAAGTTATTTCCTTCTGTAAAATTTAATGAGTGGGAGCTGAAGCCACCAAAGCTTTCACGCTTCAGTTCGCTTCCTGTCTTCTTTCATTTCAAAGCGGGGAGGGTTTTTATTTTTTTTGCTCCTGCTTCGCCTGTTCGCCTTCTGAAAGGAGCCATCTCGGCAGACCTTTCCAGCAGAGAACCGAGCGGCTGGCTCCTCTGCATCGATCTCTGCGCAGCCCATCCTATCCTGCGACGAGTGGATTAATTGAGGGCTGGGTGAGAGCCTAGGAAGGCCGCTTAAGCCTTCCAGTTCCGTCTTTCGCTGTTTGAACTGTGGGAGAAAAAGTGAGGCATGGATTCGTGTAATCTGAGTTCCCGCAACTCTCTAAAAGAGGCGAAGTGTAAATGCATTTGCACAAAAAGCAAAATTTGGCTAGCATAAACTATGGATAGTTTTGCAGTTTGCGTGAATGTCGGTAGCCATAGTGAGAGAATAAGCTATCCTTTTTCAATCAAGGAGAATATTTGTAGCTCAGGGTTGAAGTGAAGGGGTCCTTGGTGCTCTCTGGGCTTGGTTGTTTTCTTTCAGACGTTTCGTTATTCAAGCTAGGCAACATCAGTTTCTGAGTGAGATCTGTTTAACTTGTACATATCTTAACATCTTGTATTTTATATTTTAAAATTCATGTCATCCACCTTATTTTAAGTGTGGTGCTTCTGACAGGAAAAAAACAAATCTAGTTTGGGTCATGAAAAGTCTGCAAGAAAAGAACCAAGTTCAGAGAGCACCAAGGACCCCTCATATCCTTTTTCCTTGGTTGATAACCTTTATTTTCACATTTTTTGGTAACTTGGGTAGAATTTGCTTTGGAATCTATTTTCTCCGTAAAAAGGGCATTTTTTAAAATGCTAACCTTTATGAGCTTGTACAAATTTTCTTTTCTCACAGGAAGCTTTCTTTAAAAAGTTTTCAGGGTGTGTACAATGTACCCAGGCTAAAGTGCCTTAAATAAGTTTTGAAAGTATATGCTGGAGAAGACAACCCTGGACAGCCAATAAAATAATAGATTCATCAAAGAAATTTATGTAGAGTTTTTATTCAATGTTACAAATTACTAGGCTCAAATTATCCTACTTTGTGCATATTATGGAAAAGTCTTTAATGCTTAGAAAGGTGGAAGAGGACAGCCAGCAGTAAGAGGGATGGACAATAGTGATGGGTGCACTACTGGTAAGATCTGAAGGATCAGGTTAAGGATCAATCAGTGTCTTCTTACACCCAGATTTCTTGAAGTAGTAACAATGGTAACAATTAGCTTCCCCCAACAGCAAACCATAAATTTCACATCCAATACCAACATCCTACATTCAAAAGCTTTCTCAGTAGGGCTTATTCCCTAATAAATCAACTTCAGATAACCTGGTAGGAGTTTATTGATGCTTTATGAACAAATCAGAGATACCAGATGAGTCAGAAGTAAACACATTTCAAGTGTATATAATCAAGTTTATTCTTACTAATATCAGCTGGAACAGGTGCTGATAATCAACTTATTCCTGGCATGGCAAGCATTGGGAAACATTTACTGAAACTTGCAATGTTTGCTGGGTTTAAGGTGAAAACAAAACTACAACTGAGAGGTACACTTGTTCCTTCCTTCCCCAATTCAGTATTATGTACAAGCTAGCACAAAATAATGTATGTAGGTGTATTGCATGTGCAAATTGGGCACTCCTGTTTGAAAGTGATTACTGAGCTATATATTTTAATTTGTATGTTTATTAGATACCAATGTAATATTCAATGCTGAAAATATTGTTCAGAGACAAAACTGCTAATAATGTTGCTATCTTCTTCCTGCTGCTGGGGCCTTGTTACTACAACTAGGACAATTAAAATAGATTATATGTGACTATTTTAAATAGAATAGTGCCAGAATGTGTACATGAACATTTCACAGTAAAACTACATTGATAGTTTAAAATAAAATTGTTTAAATGTCTGAGATTGCACTGATCCAAAAACATGCTACATCTTAGAAAGAATAGGGATTTAGCAAATGTCCTACACTGGTAACCTTTCACTAAATCAGGAGATAGATAAGGTAAGTGGATTCTAATTTTCAGAGATATCAACCTGAATCAGGAAACTATTTCAAATGGGATTCACACGAGTGCAGTGTCTACATTTCCTTCTCACAGTCCCTGAATAACTAGGATTCTACAGTTGTTCATGCTCATATTTTTAAGAAGCATGTATGACATTCTAGACAAGTTTTGGTATACAAGCAATGCAATCTGAACCAAATAATCAAAATGAATACCCAAAATGTGAATCAAGCCAGGGCTGCCATCCACAAGACCAGGGGTCGCCAACCTTTTGGACCTCAGGGACCACCAAACTCATAATTTTAAATCCCAGGGACCACTAACCAGTTCTGTGGGCATGGCCTAATTTGTTGGTGTGGCTTGGTGGTCATGTGATTGACTGGGCATGGCTTGTGTGTAAATATTATAAGTATTATAAATATATAAATATTTAATTTTTTTATAAAAAAGCAACTTTTACCCAAAATCAGGCAAAGCAGGCAGGCAGATTGAGTAGCTCACAGAATCACAGATTCATTTAGAGATCTGCGTTTCTGCCATTGGCTATCTGAGTCTGTACTGCTTCAGTCCTAAAGAAGGTTTGACTCTGCTTAACAGAGCCAAAGATCTAAAGATTAGTTAGAAAGCAAGAAATCCAACAATTTCCTACTTTCTAGCTAATCTAAATCTCCCAGCATAGCAGAACAGCTGATGGTCAGGGGGAAAAAAAGGAAAAATAGCAAATTAGCAGGCAAGTTTACCAGGTAAGGAGCGAGTGGGTGGGGAGGGTTCCTGTGGGCCATCCTGTGCAGCCTGGATTAATTGCTTTGGGGGGGTGCTCTGGGGGTGACATTTCTCTACAGCCCACCAAAATTTTGTTGTGGACCACCAGTGGGGCAATGGCCCACAGGTTGGCAACCACTGCACCAGACAGTAGCAACAGATTTTCAAGAAAATCTCAGAACTGAAGAAGCTTCTTGGATGAGAAGTGAAATGTCTTCAAGGAAAAACAAAGTCCAGTTGCTTTTGAAAAACCAGCTTTGGGACAACCATGACCTGAATATTGAGAATCTTCATAGATATTCAAGAAACGTTTTAGCAAATTCCCTGTCCATAATTTTTCATCCTCTTCACTTCTAAACTTGAGGTATTTAGAATAAAATCTGGGACCTTCTACATGTAATTTATGATCTAAGAGTCATAATTTACTCAAATTCATTAATTGCTTCTTGTTCTAAACATTTTGAAACTATCACAAAAGTTCTGAGGGTAACTATTACAATTTTCCTGATGATTACACACAAAGCTTTGTTTCTGTAAACCAGAACAGAACAGTGGTGGTATTCTACCAGTTCGCCTGGTTCTGGCATACCAGTAGCACAGAAGATCAGCTGAGACCGAACCAGTTCTCTGAGTGGCTGCTGTTGGGCCCACCTGCCTGCCTGGGCTCCCATACTGACCTTTATTCCCTGCTTTTGGAGCACAGCTGCTTTGTGCAGCATGGCAGATTGCCTTGCGTCAGCTGCTGAAGTGACAGGGAGAGTGCAGGATTGCAGGAGGTGAGCCGGAAAGCTTCTGTGCCTGCGTAAAGTGTGAGTTTGGCGTGCATGCACAGTGTGTGTATGTGCACAAAGCACACCCACCAAGCCATGCCTACCAAACTGGTGGTAAACTATTTTGAAACCTACCACTGGAACAGAAGCTTCAAAATTCTGTATTTTGCAATGGTTTGATTATTTCATCATAGGAGATAATGTCTTTCAACACCAATATTTACTAAAGACAACCTAAATGTCAAAAAACATGGATTACTACTCTTTTTTCTCCTTGTATTGGAGTGGAGTTGGGCGACTGAATGGAGCTGAACATTACAGGCCAGATGTCCTTCCTGACACATATATGTTTGCACCAGATATTTTCTCTTTGCGCCCAGAGAGAGAGAGAAATATCTACCGCTATTTAGGATTGAATTCACAGCCTCCTGATTGTGAGGCAAGAGTACCACATCTAAGCCACCATACCACTCATACATTAATAAGTGTTTTTATCTATTATTTTTTCCAGGCATTGTGAAGACAAGCATTAGCAGCATCTGGATTCAAAGCAACTATTAAAAGTAAAAATGACTATTAAAAAAGAATGAGATTGAGTGAAAACAAGTGCCCAATCCTGCCACTGGGTCGTGTTCACCTTAATCATATGTATAAAATCTTTTTAAGTTTTATTTATACTAGCACCATGCTTAATATTAGAGAGAAAGCAGACTTCAATTCAAATTATTTCCTTATCCACTACCCCTGCTATATTCTGAAATGGGTGTCTGTTAATCTACAGTCACCCATTCCAGCTGTGCCTGACCTTTATCTATAAAATTGTATATAAATCATAGATAATCCTTCTTTCAGCTGGAAAACACATTGGTAAAACACTATGAGTTGGTTGCTTTGAAAGGAAAAATAGATTTATTAATAGCAAAGGAGGGGGGATTAATCAAGTTGACAGAAAAGCAATTCAATTAACACCAGTGTAATGCTGGTAGTCATAAAATTGCTGGATCCACAACATTCTTGCTAGAATCCACCAGCCATAGTGGATTGCAGCTATGTTTAAAGACAAAACTGTTGCTCAGTTCCATACTTTAAAAAAACAACTCTGGAGTCCTCAGTTCACAATTGATTGCAGAATTTGCCAACCACACACCTCCATTTTCTTCTGGATTCTTGTGGGACATCATCCTTGAACATCCATTTGAGTTTCTTACAATCAAAGATAATAAATTTTTATCTGCAGTCTCTTTGGGAAAGAATATTTTTTATAAATCAAAATGGGAAATAGAAAAACAAAACTCAAGCCTATGCCAGCAACTAGCCTGGTTTCCATTCTTCTTTGTATATACTACTAGTTCTTTAGGCTTCGAATTAGCAACGGGATAGATAGCTATCACATTTCAGCAGATGCTGCTAGTTCTTTTCTTCTGGCTTTGAATTAGCATGGGATGGATAGCTATCACATCCCAAATCAGGAAATCAGATCTTTCATAAAGGCCAATAGCCACTGATCCTACATAATACAAAGTTTAGGGATATTGCTGGCTTATATATTGTTTTTGTTTTATTTTTTATGTTTTTTTAACATCCATTCTATTTTTATGGGCTGGCTTATACATTTTCATTTTTCAAAAGATGATTGAAGACTGAACATGTGGAAAGCTGCAATTACAATTTTCTTTTCTAGCTCATACATACCCTTCACATATACAAACATAGACAAACATACCAT
Source organism: Hydrophis major (assembly GCA_033807585.1). Lineage (NCBI taxonomy): Eukaryota > Metazoa > Chordata > Lepidosauria > Squamata > Elapidae > Hydrophis > Hydrophis major. The sequence continues at coordinate 400,855,701 of CM066328.1, forward strand.
TTGATATTACATCTCTGTATATCAGTTATGTATAAACATGTAATATTGGTGTCCAGGTTACCTGGAGGATTTCTTAAAAATAGAACTTGAACAGGCCAAAACAATTTGGAATGGTTCTTCTAAGACCAGAACTAGACAAAAACAAAGGATGGGAGGCAGAAACAAGAAAAGAAAAAGAACAAACAGTATTGCTTGATAGTTGCCCATCGCATACGAGTCCTAAGCTTGGTAACTCCCTTAAAAGGGGTGAGGAGGCAAAAGATTGTTAAGCTGTGAGGATGTCTCCATGTGTTTCCCCCAAGACTAGGCTGTTCCAGGAATCTTGCTTGGTGTTAGGCTGGGGAGAGTGGTTGATGGCTGCTTGGTAAGCCTGTGGGGAAAGTTTGAGAGTAGGCACAGTGGAGTGAAGAGCAGGTCCATGCCCAGACATTGCCGCAACAGAGAATGCCTAGTGGGGAGAAGGAAAAAGAAGAAAAAACATAAATAATGGGAAGGAAAAGAGAAAATAATACTATTGCATGGTTTGCCTGCAGCAGTCTCTGCATGGGGCTCTGTTTCTCCCATTTCCCTTTGCAATGGTCACAATATAAACCTTCGAACCAAACTACCATATACACCTATACAGTTTGCCCTAAATTATCAAATGATCAAAAGGCATCTTTTGCTATTTCATTGTATTTCATTGTGAGCTATGGTTAATTCTGCCTTCTCTGTAGCAGACTCTGTGCTACTAAAAAATTTGCCACCGAAATGGAAGCCTTATAATTTGAGAGGCTAAAATGTACTTGTTTATTGAGGCCTATTAACAATTTCAACTGTTCCACTTATTTTACCGATTGTAAGGCATGATAATATTTTGTCTAAACATTATCTAAAGTAAATCTAAATGATACTTTTAGATTTAGCTTAATTATATTTCTATTGTTGCAGTTGTATTTTTGTAACAATCTTAAGCCATCAGCAGCACATTAATAGGTTAAATAAATTGAAAACTCAGTAAACTTTCAAAATCCCCAGCCACACTCCCCAGTGAATCTGGCTTCCCCATTAACTTAGCTTGTCAGAAGGTTGCAAAAGCTGATCGCAACAATGGCACTAAATACACTGTTGTAAGTCGAGGACTACCTGTATATAAATCACATGGACAATCTTCTCTATTACAGAGAAATGTCTTACATCTGGAGAGATCCAGAATAGGAGAAGTTACCCTAATGTACTCTGATTATGCAATCTGTTATGTCTTGAATTTGCATACTCGAAATCCCCGCGCCTTGATTGGCTAAGGCGCGGGGATTTCTGATTGGCCAGGCAAGCCGCGCTGATTGGCCCGATTTAGGTCTCCCGCGATTGGCTCAAACCAAGAGCGGGAGACTTGAATCGCTGCCATTGGCCGCGGCCGCCGCAGCGAAGAGAATAAAAGCCGCGGGCTTTTTCCTCTTCGCTGGTTCGGTTCCCCCACTGTTAATAAAGAGCTTGAATGATAGTCACCGACTCTGAGCGTCTTTTTGCGGACACGACACTGGCGACGAGGGTGGGATTCCGTCCCTGAACCGAACCCCGTGTCCATCAAAGAACCAGCTCAAGCGCTGAGATGGCGAAGATTGCACCGCCCGCCCCCTTCAACCCCGCCGCCGAGGACTGGGAATCGTACTCAGATCGGTTCCGTATGTACCTGGAATGCGCCGGAATGAAGGACGCCCCGGGCCCGCTAAAACGCGCCGTCTTCCTTACTCACTGCGGACCAGAGGTCTTCCAGATGGCCAAAGCACTGGCCAAGCCGGCAGACGCAACCGCCATGGACTGGGACGTCCTCGAACCCATACTGCGGCGCCATTATGCCCCCGAGGTCCCCATCCTGATACGGCGCAACGAGTTTTACCGCCGAAATCAGAAACCAGACGAAAAATTGAGCGACTTCGTCGCAGAGCTACAGCGCCTAGGAGGACTCTGCGAGTTTGAAGGTCTGAACAGTCTCATAAGAGACCGTTTCGTACTCGGTTTATGGGATCCTACACTCCAGAGCTGACTTATGGCCAAAGGCGACATCAGCCTAGCCGATGCCCTTACCGCAGCCGCAGCCGCAGAAGCAACCCGCACGTCTGCTGACAGCATGCGAAGATCTGACGCGAAGGGCGGAAACAACAACCCGGCAAGGTCGGCCGACCCAAGAAGCGAATCAACCGCACACTACGGAGAATGCCAGTCAACCTCCAGCACGTCGGAAGACGAGGAGGACATACATCGCGTGCAGATGGGACGCGGCGACCAACGAAATCGAAAAGGTCGTAGGTCGAGGACCAACTGCGCCGGGTGCGGCGGCGATCACCCCAGGTCAGAATGCCGATTTTTTGACTCTATCTGTAGGCATTGTGAACGACGGGGTCACATCGCCCGAGTTTGCCGCCAAAAGAAGACCCGCAGCCCGCCCAAATGGGAACAACACGACAGGAGGAGGGAAAGTCCCCCGCCCAGAACCAGAGAGCGCCAACCGGACGGTCGGTGGGACCGTGCCCAACGATCTTCAAGAGGCGGCGACGGTCGGCGAAAGGAAGAGACCCACCAGATGGTGACCATCGGCCACGCTATCTCCGACGGCGCCAGAAAGGTACACGTAGAAGTCCATATTGAAGGCCAGCCTTGCAAGATGGAAGTGGACTCCGGGTCCTACCTTTCCATGATTGCATGGCGCGAGATTAAAAGACTAGTGCCCACCCTCCATAAGAGGAACATTCAGGCCCAGAAAATCATCATAAAAGACTACCAAGGGAATCGCGTCCCGGTAGTGGGCACCAAGAACTTTAAGATAACGTACAAAGGCCACACCGAACAACTGCCACTCACTATCGTCGATCGCGACCGCCCAAGCCTACTGGGCTTACAATGGTTCGCCCCGCTTGACATCGCGCTGACAGGAGTCAACCACGTCGCCGACGACGGTTGGGAACAGCGGCTAGCCCAGGAGTTCCAGGAGGTTTTCGATGGAAGCTTGGGCAAGTACCAGGGGCCCCTTATCTCGTTTGACCTAGACCCAAGGGTTCCCCCCAAGCGGCTTAAACCTAGAAGGGTACCATTCGCCCTAAAGCCTAAAATTGACGAGCAGATCGACAAGCTCGTCAAACAAGGGGTGTTGCAACCGATAGACCATGCCAGATGGGAGACCCCTATAGTGACCCCAGTAAAGCCAGATGGGACCGTGAGAATTTGCGGGGACTATAAGGCCACCCTAAATGGCGCGTTGCAACAAAGCGCCTACCCAGTCCCAATCGTGCAACATTTACTGCACTCACTGGGAGGGGGCAAGGTCTTTGCCAAGCTCGATCTCGCCCAGGCATATCAGCAACTACCAGTAGACGAAAAAACGGCGGAAGCCCAAACGATCGTGACCCATCGGGGGGCCTTCAAGTGTAACCGACTCCAATTCGGAGTCAGCGTGGCACCAGGCATCTTTCAGAGCCTGATGGAACGTTTGTTACAGGGCATCAAGGGGGTGGTGCCCTATTTCGATGACGTATTAGTGGCGGCGCCAAACGAAGCCGAATTGGAAAACCGACTCAGACAGGTCTTAACAAAATTTAAAGAGACAGGACTTAAAGTTAAACGAGAAAAATGCCAACTATGCACAAAGCAAGTAGAATTCTTGGGCTACCTGCTAGACCGGCATGGCATTCACCCTACAACTAAAAAAGTGAAAGCCATCAAGGAAGCCCCCACCCCAAAGTCTAAAACGGAACTACAAGCGTTCCTAGGCTTGCTGAATTTCTATAATGTTTTCCTACCCCAAAAGGCTACGGCGGCGGAGCCTTTACATAGACTCCTGGATAAGGCGGCAACCTGGACTTGGGGGAGACGAGAGCAAGCCGCCTTTCAAAAAACCAAAGACCTCCTCACCTCCGACGCCGTCCTGATGCAATTCAGCGAAACCTTGCCCTTGGCTGTCACTTGCGACGCATCACCTTTCGGCGTCGGCGCTGTCCTCAGCCACACCCTCCCCGACCAGAGAGAAGCACCCATCGCTTTTTTCTCCAGGACTCTGACTAAACCGGAACGGAACTATAGCCAGCTGGACAAAGAAGCTTTGGCTATAGTTGCCGCCGTTAAGCGTTTCCACGAATACCTGTATGGCCGCCCGTTCACCATTGTGACAGATCATAAGCCATTGCTGGGCATCCTCGCTGGAAACCGAGCCACCCCGAACATCTTATCACCCCGAATGACAAGATGGTCAGAGTTCCTGGCAGCCTACAGTTACGAACTGTTACACAAGCCAGGTAAGAAAATTTCGCACGCGGACGCTTTAAGCCGCTCGCCTTTTCCTGACTCTGAACCTGACCCAGCACCAACAACAAACACCCTTAGTATCGAAAGCTTACCCATTACCGCATCAGACATTGCCAGAGAAACCATTAAGGACAGGCGTCTGGCGCGAATCCTGCACTGGCTAGAAAAAGGTTGGCCGGAGAAGGACAATGACGAGACTTTTAAGACATTCAGACAGCGCCAGACTGAACTTTCACTACTGAAAGGATGTATTTTGTGGGGTGACAGGGTGGTCATTCCGGACAGATTGCAAGGGAGGGTCTTAGAGATGCTACATGAAGGTCATCCTGGCATCGTCAGGACTAAAGCCCTGGCCAGGAGTTACGCTTGGTGGCCAGGGATGGACAAACAGATAGAGGCATGCCAAATGCCACCGGTGCCAGGAGACCAGACCCAGCCCACCCGCAGCACCTATCCGGGACTGGGAAACACCACGGGGGCCCTGGTCCAGAATCCATTTAGACTTTGCTGGTCCCACAAATGGGCATACTTTTTTAATCACAGTTGACGCTTACTCCAATTGGTTGGAGGTAAGCGACATGAAATCCACTACCACAGAGGCCGTCATTAAAGAACTGTGTAAACTGTTTTCCACGCACGGCCTCCCAGACGTCGTCGTCTCAGACAACGGGCCCCAGTTTACTTCCATCGACTTTGAAAGATTCTTGGCAGAAAGGGGTATCCGCCACGCATTAACGGCACCGGCGCATCCGGCGGCGAACGGTAGGGCGGAACGGATGGTTCAGTTTACGAAAAAGACCCTCCGGAAGATGGACCACGGAGAGATCAACGACAAAATCAACAAACTCCTCCTTATACAGCACATCACCCCCAACACCACGACCAACAAAAGCCCTGCTGAACTTCTAATGGGCAGGAAGCTGAGGTCCCCACTCGACAGGTTACACCCGACATATAACCCGGAGCGACCCCCAGACTCCAGCTCCAGATACCGGACATTTGCCCCAGGTGACTTAGTCTACGCAAAAAATATGACGGGGGACCCCCTATGGATCCCAGCCGTCATAACTCAGATCACTGGTCCATGATCGTACCGGCTCCAAACCACCGATGGGCGAGCCTGGAAGCGACACATCGACCAGCTCAGGTCACGAACGGCAACAGACCTCAACCCCCACGACACGAACCAAGGGGGGAGGGAATACCCGGATAAACAAGCGCAGGAAAAAATAATCCAAAAATACTCACCGGAACACAGCCATTGCGAGCCCCCTCCGGAGAAGAACCACCTGGCCAGCTCGACCGACTCGGAGAAGCCAAGCGGGAGCGGCGAAACCCGTGACTCAACCGACCCGGTAGGCCCAGGCGGGAGCCACGGAGAAAGAACCGGCCCAATCATCCAGCCGGTTCGCACAGAGGCAGGAGCAGCCAAAAAGATGACCGCTCCGGCCAAGTTCCAGCTTGCAAGTGAGTTGCGCAGGTCAACTAGGACTAGACGGAGCCCCGCCTACCTGCGTGACTACGCCACATGATGGACCATACCAAGAGGGGAGGGGTGTTATGTCTTGAATTTGCATACTCGAAATCCCCGCGCCTTGATTGGCTAAGGCGCGGGGATTTCTGATTGGCTAGGCGAGCCACGCTGATTGGCCCGATTTAGGTCTCCCGCGATTGGCTCAAACCAAGAGCGGGAGACTTGAATCGCTGCCATTGGCCGCGGCCGCCGCAGCGAAGAGAATAAAAGCCGTGGGCTTTTTCCTCTTCGCTGGTTCGGTTCCCCCACTGTTAATAAAGAGCTTGAATGATAGTCACCGACTCTGAGCGTCTTTTTGCGGACACGACACAACCTTTGCTTTAGAAGCTTAAAGTATGCAGGTGGGTGCAAGAGTTTTATTTACAAGTTCACCATGGAACGCTGAAACTTTAACTCAACTCTGTTCGGTTAAATTCAGTGCAGGATTGTTAAGAAATTAACTACAGAGAAAGCCATGTGTGTCTGATTTTGAACTCCTTGACAGAAAGGCAGAATACAAATGCAGAGCCAATAAGCAATGAGCTGATATGACTATTATTATTATTTTTTGCATAATAAAAAGCTTCACCTGAGGAATAGGGCTTGGGTGTCCATAATGAGATGAGATCCCTGGTTCTGTCTTGATGGGGCGCATTTCTTCAGCAGTAGTAGTGGTGGTCGTGCTGGTGCAGGGGGCTGAGCTAATTGCAGTGGGGAGGCTTTCATTGGTGGCTGACCCTAGGGTGGGAGGTGGAAAAGGGGGAGAGAAACTGTTAAAGCATATCTGCCCTGAGACTTTAGCCAAAAATTAAAGTATCTGCTGCTGTAATAAGAATAAATGTTAAATAAGAAAAAAGGCCAAATGGATCTTCATCAGGAAGGTTTTCAGAGAAAAACACCTTGCTATAGCATGACATTCAGCTCTTAGGTTGATGCCCAGATACCTGCAGGACCCCCTTCTCCCATCTGAATTGGCCCACCCAACATGCCCATCTTAATGGCAGCAGCTTTGGTCAAACTCCAGCAATGATATAATGGAGGGCAAGGAAGTGCTGTCTGCTCAACCTTGGGAAATACCTTCACCTTAGAATGCAGGCTAGGTTCTTTCTAAGGTTCTTACAAGGGGGAATTATTCCAAATACTTGATTAAATACTTGGTTCTCACCAAATTTATTTCACTTTGGATTACTTATCTGTATTTTTTTATACATAGAAGGTTTTGTTGATAGTTTTATAACCTGTCACAAGGTTTATTTTGAATTGGTGGTATCCAAGGGGAATGCCTGAATGAGTGAGTGACAGAGTGAGTGAGTGAGTGAGTGAATGAATAAATGAATAAATGGTTGAAATGAATAAATGAAGAATGGTTGAAAGAAAAGTGATGTGCTTTATTTGAAGGACCACAGAATTCCCTTGTTTGGTTTTGGTATACTTTTTCACAGCTTTGGCAGACATTAAGCTTAAATTGTAATTACCACTGAGTCATATTAGATAAGATAGTTTTTTTTTCTAATTGTACTCACCTGCTGATGTCTTGGATTTGCTCAAGTTCTTTGGTTTACGCTTCCTGGTTTGGATCCCTTCTTTTCTCATAGCTAAAGGTCTTGGAACCTATAAAGATGCATTAGAGATCAACATTAATCCCCTAGAAAAATCTGCACTTTTTGAATGTACAAAATGCTGTGAGTAGCTCATTGTTTTCTTAACTGTGATTTGGATGTGTTCCCTCATGTTGACACAACAAATGCAAAATGAAGGTGTGCTGCCCAAGAGATTTTTTGGAGGCAGTTTACAAAGAGACAGGAAAATGGTAACCTGTATTTTTGTTACCTTTTGACAGGCAAGTCAAATTCATAATGTGAGGTATGTATTCTTTCAGGCTATAAATAGAAAGAAGTATATTTTTGTTATTGTTGTTCCTGGGCTGTTTGTTATAGCTTTTGATTCACAATGGGCTAACTGAGGTCATTGTGCTGCCAAAAGCTATAGTCCCCCTGTACTGATTCAAATACAAAATTAAAACATTTTTAAATAATTATTTCTTTTGAAAATTGTTCTGCAGGTTGGAAAATAGATAGTGCTTAGTACATTCTATTTCTTCACCTATTTTTCCAGCAGTAAAGCTAAAACTGTTTTCATATCTGCCAACCTGCATTGGCTCAGCATGGCAGATTATGTTCTGTTCCTTCCACATGCCAGTACAACCTCAAAAATGGCCCTCATTGCCCTGAGGCTATAGGGTAACTACCCATGGCAGTGGGCACTACCCTGGTAAGAATCACTGGGTTAAATCAGGCTGACTTTGGAAATTGTCAACATTCAAACAATGAAAATGACTGCTTGACCAGAAGAACTGCTGATTGAACTCAACAATATGCATCGGGCAGTGGTGGGATTCAAAAATTTTTACTAAGTGTTCTGTGGGCATGGCTTGGTGGGCATGGTGGGAAAAGTATACTGTAAAATCTCCAATCAGAGGTGGTATTTGCCGATTCTCCGAACTACTCAAAATTTCCACTATCAGTTCTTTATCTGGTCAGAACCTGCTAAATACCACCTCTGGCATTGGGATATCATTGGATTATGTGAAATACAACAAAAAGGCAAAAATTTAATTGAGCTTGAGAAGACTCGGCATTTACTCTACACTAAAGGTACCGAAGATGGATGGAGTTGGTTTTCTAATCAACCAAAAGCTGGAAGACTTGTAAAATTTGAAAGTATATCAGACAGAGTAGCCCAATGCATCATTCAGTTGAACAAACAATACAAGCTTCAAATCATCCACGCTGATGCTCTAACAATAAACTATATAGTGATGATGAGGTAGTCTAACAATTTTACAAAGATGTGACCCATCTTCAAGACAAAAGAAAAAAGCTGATACAAAAAATGCTAATGCTAACTTTAAGGCAAGAATAGCAAAAACAGTGCCTGGGGGTGGGTGGGAAACTGGTCTGTATGGAAGTGATGAACAAGATAATAGAGGTGACAGGCTAATAGATTTTGCTGAAGGACAGGAACTTTTTACATCATGAACTTATTTTACTAGAAAAAAGCTAGCAGAAAATGGACATTGAAGAATCCATCTAGGTACACAAGCAAAATTGACTACATCATATCAAGTGATAAAACCATATTCTGCAATTGTCACCAATCATTTTAATGTTGGAAATGACCATAGAATGGTACAAGCTAAAGTAAAGATAGACTGTTGAAAAGAGCATATGAAAATGATAAAGACGTCATGAAAAAACAAAAATAAAGAGTGATTAGCTGTTAGAGAACAGTAATTTTTAGATTAATCTGTCAAATCTCTTTGCTCTATTACAAGATTTCAAAGAGATGAACATTATAGACCAAAATGAACAAATAGTCAAAAACATCCTTGAATCTGTTACATTTATAGCACCACCAGAATAACACTTGGTATAGTCAAAAATCTCTTATGAGCAATTGATTTAATGAAAAAACAATGGATTATGAAGAATATTGGAAGTTTCAGTAATAAACTGGAGTACATTGAACTTTGCAAGACCATAAGAAAATGTATCCAAGAAGAAACATGCCAATTTAACATGGAACTTGTGAAAAGGGCAGTTGAAGAAAACAAAGAGATTAAGAGAGCAAAATGCAAGCTTATAGATAACAAAAAAGAAGTTTTTGCATTCAAACATGAAGATATTTTGTGTGTAGAACAAGATAGGAAATGTTAGAAATAATTGGAAAATTCTATTCAGAGCTATACAAAGTTCAAGATCACTCAAAAGTAACAACACTCACAAAATAGGAAATGCCAGATATCCTTGTGGGGGAAGTATCAAGTGCCATAAAATCAATGAAAAATGGCAAAGCTTCAGGAAATGACTGTGTTATGGTTGAAATGCTAAAAGCTGGCTGTCACAATTTATACAAGATACTAGCAAAACTATACTTGAGATGCCTCAGAGAAAAAATACCCAATGCATGAAAAAATACTGAAGTGATTCTGATACACAAGATGATTTAAAGAACTATCACCCAATAAGTCTTATTTCTATTATCTACAAGATTTTCACCAAGATAATAGCAAAAAGAACATTAAAAGCATTAAATAATGCACAGGCAAAGGATCAGGAAGGGTTCAGAAGTGGCTAAAGCACAATGGACCATACCTAGGTTGTTCAGCAAGTTATTGAAAGGCACGAGTACACCATACCTCTGTGCACGGCTTTCATTGACTACGAAAAGGTGTTTGACTCAGTAATTCCAGCAAGCAATAATTAAGGCATTGCTCAACCAAAGCTTGGACATTGCTTACGACAATCAATATATGAAAAAACAATGATGACAATTTGCCTTAAGGATCGTAAAGTAGAAATCAACATAGAAGAAGGTGTACAAAAAGGCAACACAATATCACCTATCCTTTCTCAGCCTGCCTTGAAGAAGTATTTTGCAAACCAGATTGGGCAAAAAAGATGGAATAAAAAGCAATAGCGCTTGCCGTATTTAAATCACTTAAGATTTGCAGGTGATGTTATTCTCTTCTCACAAGACCCGAAAGAGCTACAAAGACACATATAAGAACTGCACAAAACAGAAGAACCATTTGGCTTAAAAATAGGTCTGAAGAAGAACCAGGTTATGTTTGATAAATTCACCAAAGAAAGAATTAAAAAAAAATACCTTGAGAACTAGACCACTACATATACTGGATCTCAATGGAAGATGATACAATAAAGGAAATTGAATGGCTTGTTAAATGTGGTTGTCAGGCATTTGGCAATCTTAAGCGTAATATTCAAGAATAACCTTCCTCTATGCCCGAAGAGAAAGGTTTTTGATTAGTGTGTGCTACCTGTTGTAACATATGCCAGTGAGACATGGACATTAACCTCACAATCGATACAAAAGCTATGAGTGGTGGAAAGAGCAAAGGAAAGAGAAATGCTCGGCATTACAAGACAAGATAGAAAAACCCGCACATGGATTAGAGAACAAACTGAAAGTATATTATATCATCAAGGGAGTAAAAGAATTGAAATGAAAATGGGCTGGTCCCAAAGCAAGAAGAACTGATGGCATGAAGAGGATCCCGCTTGATAAAAAGCATCCATGAAAGAGACCTAAAACAAGATGGATCAATGACATCAGCAAGTATTGTTGGCCCAATTGGCAAAAGAAAGCTCAGGACCGTATTGATTGGAAACAAGCAGAAGAAGCCTTCATTGTGCAGTGGATAAACAATGGCTAAAATGACGATGACGACGATGATGATGATGACAATGGAAAAAGCTGTTTTCAGTTTCCATTGTTTCCCATAGTAGAACTTAATTTTCTTGTTCTTTTAGAAAATGAGAACTTTCAGAATTGTTGAATCAACAACTAAGTCTACTCTGGGTGAAGAGTCCTAGAAGGACACCTCTACTAAAGACCAAATCCAGCCCTCCCAAAAAAACACTCTTCAGATCAGGGGTGGGATTCAACTGGTGTTACAACCAATTCGGTGACTATGTTTTGCCTGACACGCGGCATGCGCGCGTGTAAAAAAACCTTAAGCTGTGCCACCCGGACAGTTGAAAAGCACTGCGTGCAAGTGCACAGCATTTGAAAAGCCTCTTTTTTGCCTGCTTTTTCAACCTCAGCTGTGCTGTTCAAAGCAGCTGAGGTTGAAGAAGCAGGAAATAAAGGACAGGTAAGAGCCCAGGTGGATGGGTGGGCCAAATGGCAGCAAACACAGAACTGGTTCGGTATCTGCTGCTCTTCAGAGCTACTGGTTCTTTAGAACCAGGCAGAATTGGTAGCATTACACCCCTGCTCCAGATTTATAAGAGCAACACTATAAATCCCCAACCAGGATGATTGGATTTTTTCCCCACCATTTTCCTCCTCTGCTCTCCCATCTTTGGATTTAAAGTAATGCCTAGAAGAGACAGTTTCTTTGCACTTTTGATTAACAGGAAGCCCTACACAGGGAGAAATGTCCTGATGCCACCTTCTTGATCTATTTCTTACAAAGCAGCCTTCTCTGGTGCCCTCCAGATGTTTTTACATTCTCAGAATTCCCATTCATCAGGACTTTCAAACTGGGGGAAATTGCCATAAACAGGTTATGCTTTATTTTCTCCTCTCACCCCATGGAGCTTCATGTATAAGCCACAAGCATTGCAGACTGGCTCTCCTTCAGCATTTCGGCGCCACAGTGTGGTTGTAGATGTATGGCAGTTTGCACATGACAGTCCAATCCGACGGGAGGCTGACTGTGAGCACAAGAGTTCAAAGCAAGAATAACTGATTAATTCACTAAGATTGAGCTTATCTATCAATCTTTTTTTTTTTTACTAATTATCATAACTTGCTATAAAATATGCCAAAACAACTAGACACAAAAACAGTTTTCCCTCCATGCCATCACTGTGCTAAATACCTAATTCCCACAGCACTATCTTATACCTAAGGATATTTACTCATGCAGTCGGGCTGTATTGCTATTATCTTTCTCATCTTTCCTATTACTTTCTCCAATGGCAGGGATGTCAAATTCGCACCCCACCCTCATTTTAGCGAAGGGGGAAAAGTCACGATGCATCATGTGATGACAACATGACACTGCGAGTTTGACACCCCTGTCCAATGGTATCTTATGATTTATGATTTTGTTGTTTGTATGTACACTGAGAGCTTGGGCATCTGAGACAAATTCCTTGTGTGTCGGAGGAGAAGGAATAAGCTTCAGAGCCATATTGAAACTGTGTTATGATGTACAACCTTATAAATGGTGTAAATCTAATTTGCTTTTTACAGGTCAAGATTAATAGGAGACAGGTGGGATTGAAACACAAAGGAGATTCTCACAGCCTGTGAACTTTTGCATCATATTCCTTACCAGCCTCCTCTGGGGCTTGATCAGTGGCCGGTTAATGCCATTCATCTTGTGGTAGAGTCCACATGCATTACAAAGATAGTGGCCAGTGCCATCTCTTCGCCACAGTGGGGTGGACATAGCACCACAGTTGACACATTCCCGACCTTCGGAGTAATCATCAAAAAACTCTGTAGGCACAAAACGGGAAAATAAAGTCAGTCATCAAAGGACTTTTTCATGTAGCCATTTCACAAGTCTTTAGTATAAACTCTTGAGTGGCTTGAATACCCTTCTTTAGTCTACCAGGATGGTGCAAAAAGCTGACGGTTGTTATCTCCACCTTTTTATTTCAAGTGTTTTTGGTTTGCTTTCAAAGGATAAAATCTTTCTACCACACTTCACATAAAAAAGACAATGCATGTCAATTTCATGAATTATTTTTACTAGGAATCTGCAAGTGGCCTACACAAGGAATAACTTTGCACAGTTTTGTACATTCATATGTGTTGGATAACAGTTATCATTTCCAGATAGCCCAAGCAATGGCCATGCTGGCTATGACATTAAGAGTGTTTAAATCCAGCACATAACAGAAACTATCAAGTTGGGAAAGCACAAAGCAAGGCCTTCCAATTACTGTTGTTCCTAAAATTGAACAGTAGAGGGAGATCTTATTTCAGCCTATGCCAGAACAAATGGCAGACCTTTATTATTTACACTGCTAACTTCTACAAAGATGTTGGATGAATTTATCAAATATTTAAACACCTATTGTATTTAGAATGTGTAGCAGATAGACTGCTCTGCTTCTGTCTCCTTATTCAAGTCTGAAAGTTGGTCAAGGGATTTACGCATAACACATTAAATCTGCTAAAAACACGATTGCAGGACTCCTATAATTAAACCATGCCCAAACCAAAATAATAATGAAAACATATTGCTAAAAATAATAATTGGATTCAGACAACCTATTAGGACAATGGCTGGATTTCCATAAGTAATGTCAAATGCCCAACTTTGTTTTAGTTTAGACACTAATATATTGTGTGAATCCACTGCCTCTCCCCTAGATAATCTTGGATCATTATGAAAATATATCCAAGGTTAGATCTGATAATCTTCCTAAGAGATACCCTGAAAACTTCCAGGGCTGGGGCATTTAAAAAAAAACAACCCTTAAGAAATAATGAAAGCCATTACTGAATTACCAGAAGATATTTGGAATGGATATTTCCAAAATGTCACAAGAGTTGAAATGTTCCAAGAAAAGCTCTTGAGGTGATATGGCATTATCTTTTTTTATATTTCTGAGGAAATTTTCACTCGGACAAAAGGTGGCTCAGTTACATCTGGAAAGGGTTGTCGGATCAATTCAGTTTTCTCTCTTCTCTCACCTGTACTCAGACCTGTTTAATTGTTTTGATGGGATTTGGATGGCAGAAGTGAGAAAACTAAAGAGACAAATAGATAAAGACAACTTGGTCTTATTCTTTGATATTTTAATTCAGCAAAATCTTTAGCAAAAATGATATTTTTAAAAGAATATCAGCATTATTGCTATCACAATCCCATCTGGTGCAATACTTGAATGCAGATTTGACTCAAGGGCTCCTCCTCGTCTCTCATTTATGACTGTCTATGCACTGTCTATTTCTCCCAAATCCTGGAAGTCACCCCAGCTCATTCTCCCCATCATAGCTATTTCAGTGCCAATATTAGAATATATCTATATTTTGTTAATGTTATCTAAAAAGGATATCATCAGAAAATTGACTGAGCAACTTGATTCAACCAGAGCAGGAGTGTCAAACTCACATTGTCATGGCTGGATCACGTGATGTATAGAGGACTTTTTTCCCCTTCGCTAAACCAGGCCTGGGTGTGGCCAGCATGTGACACATCCGGCCTGCAGGCTGGTAGTTTGACAGCCCTGAACTAAATTATGATGGTTGGTCATGATTTATTGAATTTATCACAGTGGCTGAATTCAGATTGTTATACACCCAATCAGCAATTGTAAAGGTTCCACCCCACCCCTCTAATAGGCACTTACTATGTGTTTAAGGGGAAGGAGAGTCAGTACTGTCATGGGTGAAGGACATTAAAAAGACATGTTGCTAAAGAAAGAGGAAGATAATTTGCATTTGGCATTTGCTGATATTGTGAAGAAGACCCCCTTTTAAAAAAAATCATTTTGTAGCATCTGCACTAATTATGTTTAGAAGACCTTGGGCTCTTAGAAGCAAGAATTTGTATATTGAAGAAAAATGAATCTTCCACAGATGTCAGAGTGATGCTTCTTGGACAAAGCTATTAACCTTGCAAAGAGAAAAAAGACACAATGTAAACATGTGAATTTATAGACTCAGAAGGTTTAATAGAAGTTTGGAGGATGATTTCAGAAAAACTCACACATATGCATACACCCCCAAGGCACCCTTGCTCTGATCAAAGTCCCTACTATCTCCCAAGCAGCTGTGTCTAAGTTAAGAACAACAGTGTTGAGGGGAAAAAATCAGAGTACCATCTGTTATAGTTGTGGAGTTTTGTTCCAAAGGGAGAACCATGGGAGATACAGTGGCTCTTTGCCTCCAAATATAGTTTGCATAATTGTAAACAAAGCAAATACTGTGAAGGTGCTATAATCCTCCTCCAGGTGAAACTAGGAAATATGGAACATCTCGCTGTTAAGAAAGACACAATACAACCAACCAACAAAATAACTGCACTTTAAATAATACCGACTGAAATTGGTTCAGATTCTCTCTCTCTCTCTCTCTCTCTCTCTCTCTCTCTCTCTCTCTCTCTCTCTCTCTCTCTCACACACACACACACACACACACACACACACACACACGGGGGGGGGGGGGGGGGGAGAAGGAGAGATTACACACAAAGTCCATAAATTGTCTTCTATTTAGGAGCAGAGATTATGAAACACAAATAATGTATATATGAAATAGTGGAAAAGAAGTATCCCAAATGAAAATTGGAGGAGGGCAGAGAAACAAGAACAGGAGGAAAGGCAGTCTGCATTGTCCTCAATTTATATATGGTACACTCTGGAGCTGCCTGGGATTTATCATGTAGGAACAGAGGGCTGTTTGTGCCGAATGTTAGAATATTGAGACAAAATATACATAATGTCCCGGCTTGGGTAGATAAGCAATGTATTTTTTTGGAAGACATTCAACCTTGACTGTGCCAGACAGAAGCTGGAAAGCTTTAAAAAACTGCCTGGAAGCTTTTTGAAAAACAGCATTTGGTTTGGAGAGTCTCTAAAAAATTACAATTTTTTACCCTTTGAATGTGCAGGAATAAGCTAATTTTGTACACTTCAATAATGGTTTCGAAGAATGCCTTTGGGCCTTGAAAGAGTACCTCATCTCTTTAATATTTACTAAACAATCACATAGTTTTTGGCATGCATCTGGTTAAAGATGCAGCTGCTTTAAAAAATCAACTTATTAAAATAACTCATAGCCTTGGTTTTTTTTCAGCTTAATCAGTTTTAATGAATAATAGGAGGATGTTTTGTGTTAAGTTCTGCGCATGGGCGCAAGGAACGGAGACGAGGCAGTGAACAGTGAACTTCAACTCTTTATTAATCATTCTGAACAGAGCAAAAACCCTAGGGCAGCAGCAGCCCTTTTATAGGGCAGGCTGCTGACCTATTAACCAATGAGAAACATGGAAGTGTTAAACCCTTGAACCAATGAGAGTGGCTCGTTAACAGCCAATCAGATTCCCCAGAATGGACCAATCCGATATCGCTATTATCGGCCAATCAGAAGTGCAGGATTAGAACCCTGCTTTTTCTTTAAGGTTTGTTAAAACTTCATTTAAGCGTTTTTATTAGTTCATAACACCCCTTCCCCCCGGGTTCCATTTGAGGGGGTGCAGTGATGTAATCCCTAAGATATGTAGGTTGTTTTAACTGTCTATTAGATTTGCACTGTCCCACCGGTTCCTGTCTGTAGTCCGGTTTCGGTGGGACGTTTTTGGACATATCTGGTACAGGTGGTTCCGCATTCTCACTGGATGACTCGGTACCGCTAATTCTGTCGTTGTTGTCCTCCGATCTTTGCGGGCTAGCCTCCATTGAGGTATTCCTCTGTGGCGAGGGCACTCCCCTCCTTGATTCTTCTTCATTTATCACACCCGATTGCTGACTTCCTTCGCTTTTGCTTTCCACCATCTTGAATTTGGTTTCTTTGACATCCCCTCCCCCCTCAATTTGGGAGTCACAGGAGTCACGGGAACTGGGTTGTAGCCTCGAGTGAAGCTGATTTATATGGCGTTTCCATATTTTTCTGTCGCAGGTTTGCACACGGTATGATCTGGGCCCGGTGGTTTGAATTACGGTTGCTTCGACCCATAATGGTTCGCTGGAGAGGTTTTTGGCAAAAACTAAGTCGCCTACCTTGAACTCACGGCATTTTCCGCTAGATCCACAGGGTTTCTCTGGCTCGTAGAACGGGTGAAGCCGGTCGAGGTGGGAACAGAGCTTGCGTCCCATCAACAGTTCAGCTGGGGTCTTGTTGGTGACGCTGTGTGGAGTGATGTGTTGGAGTAGGAGTATTCTGTTTATTTTGTCGTCAATGTCCCCATAGTCCATTTTGTGGAGAGTTTTTTTTTGACAAATTGGACCATGCGCTTGGCCCTGCCGTTAGCCGCAGGGTGCACTGGCAAAGTTAACGCATGGCGGATACCCCGATCCACTAAGTATTGTTCAAACGCCAGGGCGGTGAACTGGGGTCCGTTGTCGGAGACCAGAACATCTGGCAGCCCGTGCGTTGTGAATAGCCTATTCAATTTTCGGATGACGGACTCGGTTGTAGTATTCTTCATTTCGTGGATCTCGAGCCAGTTGGAATAGGCATACACTGTCAGGAGGAACGTATGTCCTTTAGTAGGTCCCACAAAGTCAATGTGGATGCGGGACCATGGCCCCCGGGGGGTTTCCCATTCTGTTGGAGTTGCTCTAGGTGGGGCACTGCTGACTTCTTGGCACTTTGAACAAGTCTTTACCCAGGCTTCGATCTGTTTGTCGATGCCCGGTCACCACGCATAGCTTCGTGAGAGCGCTTTCATACGCACGATGCCGAGGTGACCATCATGCAATGTTTTCAATACTGCTCATTGTAACCGCTCTGGGACGATGACTCTATCTCCCCATAGGATGCAGCCTTTTTGCGAAAAAAGTTCTGTTTGCCGGTTTCTAAAAGGGGTGAAGTCGTCAGAGGTTTGTTCTATTGGCCATCCTCGTTCGGCCCAGCTAAGAACTAGTCTGGTGGTAGTTGTTTCCCCTCTGAAATGGGCTGGATCCTTGCTTGCTTCTACAGACCTTCCCGATGTGGCCTCTTTTCCCACAGGAATGACAGAACGTGTTGAGGAATTTGCAGTCTGATTGCGGGTGGTTTGCCCCACAACCCGCGCATTGGTGCAGTAGTCTTTGATTCCACTGATGGCGTTGAGACCGGAGCTGGTTGACCTCCTCCTCATCACTTTCTGATGGCGATTCGAGGTCCTCGTGGTGGGTCGCTGTTGTGTGCCTCTCTAGGTGAGGTGAGGTATCGCTGGCGAGTTGACGGAGCAGTGCGTTGGTGCAGTGCATTCGGGCGGCCGACTTCCTGGTTGCTTCTGCTGCAGTAGCGTCCTTGATGACATCAGCAAGGTTGATGTCCCCCTTTGCCATGATCTTGCTCTGCGTAGTGTGGTCATCTAATCCCAGAATTATTCGGTCTCTCAGAGCTTCTTGGAGGTCTGTAAACCCACAGAGGCCTCCCAGGTTCCGGAGATCCGCAATGAAATCTGCAATGCTCTCTCCTTTCCGCTGGTCCCTCTGGTAAAATTCATGTCTTCGGACAAACGTTGGTACGGCGGGTACATAGTGGGCCCGTAGAAGGGGCGCGAGGACGTCCCAGTCCATGGTTTTTACCTCAACCGGTTTCGCTAGTGCCTTGGCCATCTTAAAGATGGCAGGCCCGCAATGGGTCAGGAACACTGCTCACTTTTTCCCCGTAGTGGCATTCTTCAAGTTGTTGGTCTCCAGAAACATCTGGAACCGGTCTATATATGAGTCCCAGTCTTCTTGTGCCGGGTCAAATGGAGCGGGTGGTATGGCGCCGCTGGACATGGTTTCTGTTGTCGATATGCCTTCAACCACGTGCTCTGTTTGGTGCTCTGTAGTGTTCAGTCAGCTCTGATGTCTCCGCATCCCATCCTCATCACCAGTGTTAAGTTCTGCGCATGGGCGCAAGAAAAGGAGACGAGGCAGTGAACAGTGAACTTCAACTCTTTATTAATCATTCTGAACAGAGCAAAAACCCTAGGGTAGCAGCAGCCCTTTTATAGGGCAGGCTGCTGACATATTAACCAATGAGAAACATGGAAGTGTAAAACCCTTGAACCAATGAGAGTGGCTCGTTAACAGCCAATCAGATTCCCCAGAATGGACCAATCTGATATCGCTATTATCGGCCAATCAGAAGTGCAGGATTAGAACCCTGCTTTTTCTTTAAGGTTTGTTAAAACTTTATTTAAGCGTTTTTATTAGTTCATAACATTTTGTTTACATGTTTAAGTGTTTCTAAAGCATACTGAAAACATGCACAGCTGTGCTGGATACATATTGTATTAGAATTGTTGATTTTCTATTCGTTTTACATGCTGAAGGTTTTTAGCCGTTTTACTTTTGAGTGTGCAAGCATTTTCAGGCTTCATGCAAATGTGTTGGTGGTAGCACGCCCCAATGTTCTCAGCCAAGTAAGAGATTAAATTTGATTTAATATTAAAAATGGCAATTTATAGGGAATTTTTGGAAGAGTTCTTAGAACCATTTCCAACATCTTGTGGGAGACAGATTGTACTTTTTGGCAATACCATAATGATGCACTTTTATTGTGCTTTGTACTTTCACAAAGAAGGGCTGTATAAAAAACATATTAAATGGAGGATTAAATGACTGGTAAAGTAGCAGTTATCAAAAATTATCAGCTTCTACAGTTCATACCTAAGATTTGTACTCTAGGTGGCTGATGCTATAATTATATGAGATCATTTGTAGTCATTTGTAATTATATGAGATCATAAATATGCATGAAAAAGATAAGTGTAAATTATAGTCTTGTCATAGTATCAAATAACTATAGAGTCCAACTGAGAATAGTTCTATACTATAGGAGTGTGCATCAATTCTAGAAAACAATAATATAGGTAAGCCATAATAGGGATATTTGCAGGCCATATGTTATATTCTCCCACTGTACAAGATTTCCCAACTCTACCTGTAATTGTTAGAAACTGTTGGAAACCCCTCTTCATGCATAATTATGGTTCTTGTTGAAATTTACATTCTAAAGGCTATCAGTAAAACCTCACTCGCATTTTCATTTTAATAAAATTTAGCTGTAGCAGAAACAGGCTTGAACAAGTACATAAAAATGGTCCTCTCACAATGTGATGCTCTTCAGCTCTCAGCAGTGAATTGCAACCCAAGAGAATGTGATGGAAGAAGATGGATATGTGTAGAGAACCATGGAGAAGAGGCTTTGAAGGGAATACTCAGAGGTCAGTTAAGAAACAAGAGCATTTCTTAAAGCCCCAGAAAGAAGATAATGTTAGGAAAAGGTTCAAACTGATTCCTCTCTGAGTCAGAGTAAGGATAGGTAAACAGAAGCAAACTTGCAAGATACTGTAGCCCAGAGGTGTCAAACTGGTGACAGGCCACTCTCAACCCAGCTGCATGAAGGAAGAAAATGTCACAATACATCACATGATGGCAATGTAGCACCACAAGTTTGACAATCGTGCTGTAGTCTATCTCAATGAAGTATAGTTCCAGTCTTCCTATGGGGTCATCTTCATAATCTGGCCTACGTTTTGAGCTGACATATGCATTAATATGTAATAGGGTAGGGATGCATTAGGGATTCGGTGGCTCAGTGGCACTGAGCTTGTCGATCAGAAAGTTAGCAGTTCAACGGTTCAAATCCCTAGCGCTGTATAACAGAGTGGATTCCTATTATTTGTCCCAGCTTCTGCCAACCTAGCAGTTCAAAAGCACATAAAAATACAAAAAATAGGGATCACTTTGGTGGGAAGGTAACAGCACTCCGTGTGCCTTTGGCATTTAGTCATGCCAGCCACATGACCATGGAGACATCTTCAGACAGCGCTGGCTCTTTGGCTTAGAAACAGAGATGAGCATCGCCCTTTAGAGCTGGAAACGACTAGCATGCATGTTTTGGGGAACCTTTACCTTATGCATTAATACATAAATATGAACATATAATAAAATTCCAGATTAAAGTAATGAGAAAATGGGTTGTAAAAATTCTGTACCATAAAAAGTTGGGCATTTTCTTTAGTCTGGGAAAGACATCTGCCTAATCCTCTGGAGTATTAATGTCATTTGGAATAGATTATGGGAACTGGAAGCTAAACATATAAAGAATGGTTGCTGGAATTGGGTATGTCTAGTTTAATGAAAAAAAGGACTGGGGTGACATGATAGCAGTGTTTCAATATCTCAGGGGCTGCCACAAAGAAGGGAGTCAAGCTATTCTCCAAAGCACCTGAGGGCAGGACAAGAAGCAATAGATGGAAACTAATCAAGAAGAGAAGCAAACTAGAACTAAGGAGAAATTTCCTGAAAGAACAATTAATCAGTGGAATAACTTGCCTCCAGAAGTTGTAAATGCTCCAACACTGGAAGTTTTAAAGAAGAGATTGGATAACCATTTGTCTGAAAAGGTATAGGGTTTCCTGACGAAATGGGGTTGGACTAGAAAATCTCTAAGGTCCCTTCCAACTCTGTTATTCTAATTCTAAGATTGCTTTGGTCTGCATAGGCTATTAATTTAGTTCACTATAAAATGTTTCCTCTTTCTCCTCACTCATCCACCATTATTTTAAAGTAAGCATGCCATGGTAACTTTGCACTAAGGACTTCTCTGTTCTACCCTATTCTGAGCAACATACCTGAAGAGTTCTGAAGTAGAAACATTTTTTATTCCAAGAGCTGTCCACCCTATTAGTTTTGTATCAATTATATCACCACTTTTCTCTAGATGATCAAGGTAGCTTACTGGGAACCTCTCTTTTATTCTCACAAGTCTGGAACATCAGTTGGGTGACAGACTAGCTCAAAGTCATCTCAGCAATTTCCAAGCCAGAGGGTGGACCATTTAGTCCAACACCTTAACAGCTTTGTTATATTGGCGTTCACCAGTGAGTAGGACCCCAACACATTAAGATATAATACCATGTTTCTCATAAAATAAGGCCGAGTCTTTTTTTTTCCTTTTTTTTTTTTTTTTTTGAGCCCTGAAAAAATGGCTAGGACGTCTTTTCAGGGGTGACTTAATTTCCTCCCCCCACATGCACCCCAATCTAGAGCACCCCAAGTGCACTCAGCTCTCCACAAGGCTGTTTCTATTGGCTGATGGAAGCTCCCCAAAGGCAGAGTCACCAGCCGCTTCAGGGTGAGGCATTGCTGCCTGCTGAGTGCTCCTGACAGGAGTGCCCCATGCGCACTCCCCTTGCCACGAAGCCATTTCTACTGGTCGACAGAAGCACCCCAAAGGCAGAATCACCAGCCACTTCTATTGGCCAGTAGAAGTGGCCTCAGGGTGAGCACCCCACGCACACTCCCCTTGCCACAAAGCCACTTCTACTGGCCGATAGAAGCGGCTGGTGACTCTGCCTTTGGGGAGCTTCCATCAGCTGATAGAAATGGCTTCATGGCGAGGGGCATGCACATGGGCATTGGCCTGAGGCCGCTTCTACCAGCCAATAGAAGTGGCTGGTGACTCTGCCTTCAGGGAGCTTCTATCAGCTGATAGAAATGGCTTCGTGGCAAGGGGAATATGCGTGGGTGCTCACCCCGAGGCCACTTCTAACAGCCGATAGAAACAGCTGGTGATTCTGCCTTTGGGGAGCTTCCATCGGCTGATAGAAATGGCTTCATGGTGAGGGGAGTGTGCAAGGGTGCTCACTCCGAGGCCGCTTCTACTGGCTGATAGAAGTGGCTGGTGACTCTGCCTTCGGGGAGCTTCTATCGTCCAATGTTCTATTGGTAGTAGATTGGAGTATTCTTGCTTAGGCTACCTGCAGGGTGCTCCTAAAGGCAAGTTTTCTCCCTCCCCTTCTCCCCCATTTCTCTTCACCTCATGTAGTTTCAACGAATGATGTGAGAAATGGTGGGAAAACACATGGATTAAATAGGCCTAAATTTTGGGGGCGGGGCTTAATTTCACCTCATGCCTAGAAATCATGCTGGGCCTTGCTATTGGTGGTCATATGGTTGGAGAAACACGGTACCTGCTAATACTATCAGGCTCACATGCTATGAGCTACTTCTTGCATGAGGTGGATTCATCTGAACAGAGTTTCCAATTTTTTTTTTTTCACAGTTTGCACAGTACTTCCCCCTTTTGGAATAGTTTGTAGACAGTAAAGTGTTGCAGCACACAACACTGAATACAAATTGTTCAATTCAGGCAGTAGCTCTGGTGGTTAAAGCATCAAACTTGGACCAAAATCCAAACCCCATTTGATTATGAAGTATGCTGGGGGCACTTAAGGACAGTCATTCTAACTCAACAAGAAGATAAAAGGAAGGACAGAGGGATAAAATGAAGGAAGACCTTCATGAACACCACTTTGAGCTATTAGTAAATGGAATACAAATGTGATAAATAAACAATAAAACTATTAAAGGAATGGATGTCGATAAGTTGCTAAGCTATTGCCCAACTTGTTGTGGAGCACAACTGCCAAAAGCAACTGGATTTACAGCTTTCTGCTTCCAGCAGCAGCAGCTCTATATTCTACCATTATGGGGCCTTTTGACACCAATTCTTTCCTGTGGGCATCCCAGCAATTTGGAAAGGAAATGGTTATTGAGGCAGCAAAAGGCCTCAGAGGCTCCTGCCTGGAGTAAGAACAATAGGTCAGCAAGCCACTAGAACCCATTCAGGAAAGATTTATGTATTTCTGATAATGCTTTTGAAAAATTCCTTTTGTCCACTTCAAGGGATATTTATATTCACTCCAAACATATATGGTAGTTTAGGCTGTCAATCTTATTTGACATCGGATGTTGCTTTATATGAAATCTGGCCCTTGGAACATCAAGCTCAGATCTGTTGGAGCTAACTGACCACAGACGTACAGAGTGTGTAACTTGTGTTGATTGAACAACCACACTAGATTTTAAATAGAGTAGACTAAGGACTAATTACACTCCTACTCTCAGGATTTCCCAGTCCTACCTGGAGTAGTTAGAGACTTAATTCAAGAATACTCCTGTATGCATAGTTATGTTTCTTCCAGAAAATCACAGCCTGAAAATTATCAGAAAAACTTCAGGCATGCTTTCATTTTA
This sequence comes from Hydrophis major, assembly GCA_033807585.1. NCBI lineage: Eukaryota > Metazoa > Chordata > Lepidosauria > Squamata > Elapidae > Hydrophis > Hydrophis major. The sequence goes on from CM066328.1 coordinate 400,879,731, forward strand.
ATAGAAGTTTAAATAGAAACAGTCCTGAACCTTCTGAATATAAATAAATAAGATCTTTCTACAACACAATGCCCTTGAACTCTCAGCATAAGATTTGCAATCCAAAAGACTGAAGACAATGAATGTGCAGTAAAACACACAATAAAATTACAGATTAAAGTAACGAGAAAACAAAAATCCTGCACTGCAGAAAGTAAATCCAGTAATATGTATTCATTAATTAATTCATTAATTCAGTCATTGATTGAATGAGCGGCCATAGAAATTGAATGAATGAATGACACAAATTAAAATGTCTAGGTATAGTTGCTGGTTTTGTATATTGCTGGGCCTCCCTGTCACAAGGGTTAGAAGAATTTGCTTTTGAAAATAAGCTCTATCAAAAATTGAAATGTACCAGCAATTTTAACCATAACTGCTGAAAGGAATATACACAGACAGAAATATGCCTTTCTGGAAAATTTTGAAAAAGAAAACTTAAGGTCCCTTCCCCATCATTAAGCCTATAAATCTGATCTAACACATCGTGTTCACTTACAATAATACAATTATTGTAGTTCAGCCTACCTCTCAGGATTATTTGGTAGAATGAGAAATCATTCCAAGTACTGGGATCTCCAGAGCACAAACACAGTAAAGAGAAATGTAAGAAACTGGATTTAGTTTGTACTGTTCTCTGAGTGTTTTCATGATGTAGTGGTTCAATTCTGCACTTTTTGAAAATGTATTAGGTTATAAATCATTGTACTAGCTGTTGTGTATGTACCATAGTTAATAAAGTATGAGCTTGAGGTAAAGTGCAGGGTTCTGGCCCTGCACTTCTGATTGGCTGTTAGGCGGCCAGATCAGATTGGTTAGTTCTTAGGAATCCGATTGGCCCTTAACAGAGGATTATTATTGGTTTAAAGAGCTAGCGTTCATAGCTCGCTATTGGACAATTCTCACAAAGGTTGCCTATATAAGGCAGAGTTCACTGTTATTGTTTTGAGAAGTCACTATACAATAAAGAACTGAAAGTTCACATTCAAAGACTGTCTCCATTTACTCCAACCCATGTCCAAGTACTTAACACTGGCGACGAGGATGGGATTTGGAGACGTCTGAACCTAAGAAGCCAGGAAGCAATACCGAGCACGTGATAAGACGACGCCAACAACGGAACCATGTCCGGCGGCATAGTACCACCTGCTCCGTTCGATCCAAACCAAGAGGATTGGGAATCCTACATGGATCGCTTCCAAATGTTTCTTGAGACGAATAATTTGAAGTATGCCACACCAGCAAAGAAGTGGGCACTGTTCCTGACACACTGCGGCCCAGCTGTATTTAAAATGGCTAAAGCACTCACCAAACCTCGAGAAGTGAAAGCCATGAGCTGGGACGACCTCGAACCCATCCTGAGAGACCATTACGTGCCAACCGTGCCTACACTCGTGAGACGCCACGAGTTTTATCAGAGAAACCAGCAAAAAGGAGAGAGCGTGGCCAATTTCGTGGCAGACCTCCGGAATTTAGGGGGCCTCTGCGGGTTCACTGATTTAGAAGAAGCACTAAGAGATCGAGTAATTTTGGGATTAGATGCACTAGGCGTGCAAAGCAAGCTGATGGCGAAAGGCGACATCAGCCTTGCTGATGCCATCGCCGAAGCCACGGCTGCGGAGGCGACCAAAAAGTCGGCTGCACAATTACGGCGAAGCCGCACTCCGGCAACACAACCGACCAGCGAAATCTCACCCAACTCAGAAGGGCAGCTACTAACAACACACCACGAAGACCTCTCTTCGTCATCAGACAGCGACGAAGAAGGGGTCCATCGACTGCGGTCCGACCGGGACCCTCGCCCTTAGCCCTTACGCCCTTGCGCTGGCTGTGGAGCAAACCATGCCAGGGCCGAATGCAAATTCTGTGACACACTCTGCCATGAGTGCGGGAAACGAGGCCACATCAGCCGAGTCTGCCACAGCTTACCAGGACCCAGCCAGGCCTCAAAAGGGGCCAACTATCGCAAATCGACAGGAAACCGTCCTGTAAGACGAGAACCAGTAAACCACTCCTACAGAAATTGAGCTTTGCAAAAAGAAGAGGCTCACCATACTATCACTATAGGTCACGCCTCAGTTTTGGACACTAAGAAAATTCGAGTCACGGTAGCCATCGAGAACCAGCCTTGCCACATGGAGGTCGACTCGGGATCGTCCCTCTCGATGGTGTCTTGGAAGACACTCAAGCAACTTATCCCCACAATCCAACGCCAAGACCTCCAATTTCAACGCCTCATCCTCAAGGACTACCAAGGAAATCGAATCCCCATGGTCGGGTCCTGCCGAATCCGAGTCTCCTTCAAAAAGCATAGAGCGTACTTACCGCTAACGATCATCAACAGAGATAGGCCTAGTCTATTAGGCCTCCAATGGTTCGCGCCACTCGGCATCGAAGTGGCCGGCGTGAACCGAGTCGGTGGTTGTGAGTGGGAGGAAGACCTTATTTCTGAGTTCAGCGACGTCTTCGCGGACCGTTTAGGTGAGTATAAAGGGACCCCAATCTCATTTAGTCTAGATCCAAAAGTAGCCCCAATACGCTTGAAGCCCCGTCGAGTTCCATTTGCTCTTAAAGCTAAGATCGACGAACAACTCGACAAGCTAATTGCTCAAGGGGTGTTGAAGCCCATCGATCACTCTCCATGGGAAACCCCTATTGTAACACCCATTAAGCCAGACGGGTCAATCCGAATTTGTGAGGACTACCGGGCCACTTTAAACCACGCCCTACAGCAGAATGCGTATCCAGTTCCGGTGGTGCAGCACCTCCTCCATTCCTTGGGGGGCGGAAAGGTTTTCGCTAAATTAGATTTAGCTCAAGCTTATCAACAACTACCAGTGGATGAAAAGACGGCCCAAGCCCAAACAATTGTAATGCACAGAGGTGCTTTTAAATGTACTCAATTGCAATTTGGGGTTAGTGTAGCCCCGGGGATATTCCAAAGCCTCATGCAAAGGTTGTTACAGGGAATCAAGGGCGTGGTTCCGTATTTTGATGATGTATTAATTGCAGCCCCTGCCAAAAAAAATCTTGCAGGATCGTTTGAAATGCGTTCTTAAAAAATTCCAAGAGGCAGGACTTAAGGTGAAAAAAAATAAATGTCACTTATATACTGACAGTGTTGAGTTTCTAGGGTATCGGATTGATAGCCAGGGCATTCACCCTACCGAAAGTAAATTAAAGGCGATAAAAAATGCTCCCAGGCCACGTAACAAGGCCGATCTCCAGGCATTCTTAAGCCTCATTAATTTCTATAATGTATTTTTACCGCACAAGGCGACTGTTGCTGAACCGTTACACTGGTTATTAGATAAAAGAGCATTGTGGGTATGGGGTTACCGGGAAGAACAAGCGTTCCGGAATGTTAAAAAATTGCTCACATCTGACTCTGTACTTATGCAGTATAACAAGACTTTACCATTTGTTATAACCTGCGATGCCTCGCCCTTCGGGGTGGGCGCCATTTTGAGTCATGTACTGCCTAATGGGAACGAAGCCCCTGTTGCATACTTTTTGAAGACTCTTTCACAAGCAGAGCGGAACTATGGACAAATTGATAAAGAAGCTCTCGCAATCGTTTCAGCTGTAAAGAAATTTCATAAATATGTATATTGAAGGACATTTACCATTATAACTGACCACAAACCGTTGCTAGGGATAATAGCCGGGGACAAGCCAACGCCCTACATATTATCCCCTAGAACGACCCAATGGTCAGAATTCCTAGCTGCTTATAATTATCGCCTGCAATATCGCCTGGGGAAAGCCATTCCCCACGCCGATGCATTAAGCTGAGCACCGCTTCCAGAGACTCTCGACGATCCGGCACCAACAGCAACCATGCTGCAGATCGAAACACTCAACTCGCCGCCTATGACCGCCCGAGACATCGCGAGAGAAACCAAACGAGACCACACCCTAGCTCGAGTCCTAGGCTGGGTAGAACGCGGATGGCCATTGGACCAAGTCCCAGATGACTTCGCGCCGTTTAAAGCAAGACAGACTGAACTTTTTTCCCAAAAAGGCTGTGTCATCTGGGGCGATAGAGTCGTTGTCCCAGATCAACTCCGGAAGATGCTGCTACAAATTCTGCACGAGGGCCACCCCGGCATCGTGCGGATGAAAGCGCTTGCATGAAGCTACGCATGGTGGCCGGGCATGGACCAGCAAATCGAGCAGTGGGTCAAAGCGTGTACCAATTGCCAACAAGCCAGCAACGCCCCACCAAAAGCCATGCCTACTGAATGGGAGACGCCACGTGGACCCTGGTCCAGAATCCACCTGGATTTCGCGGGGCCAACCAAAGGATATACCTTCCTGCTGACAGACGACGCATACTCCAATTGGTTAGAAATTCATCGTATGACGGCCACAACTTCCGAGGCAGTGATTAAGATCCTAAATAGACTCTTTGCAACCCACGGATTGCCTGACGTCTTGGTGTCCGATAACGGGCCACAGTTTATGGCACTAATGTTCGAGCAGTACCTCGCTGATCGCGGCATCCGCCATGCGCTCACCTCGCCTGCGCACCCTGTGACCAATGGCCGAGCGGAACGCATGGTCCAATTTGTTAAAAAGACTTTGCAAAAAATGGACTATGACAATATCGATGACAAAGTCAACCAAATTCTCTTTTTGCAACACATAACTCCACATAGCGTCACCGGCAGAACTCCCACGGAACTACTGATGGGACGAAGACTCCGTTCCCACCTCGACCAGTTGCACCCTGCTTACAAACTGGAAAAGCCAATAGGATCCAGTGGCCGCTATCGCACTTTCCAGGTAGGAGACCGCGTTTACACAGGAAACTTATCAGGCGATCCGTTATGGATAGAGGCAACGGTAGTGCAAGTGACCGGCCCCAAATCCTACGTAGTGAAATGCTGTGACAATAGACTGTGGAAACGGCATATCGACCAATTATGGTCACGACTCACAAAGGCCAGTCAACAACTCCCCCATGACCAAACCGAGGGGGGGGGAGATACAGAAGAAGATGACGTTCCAGGGAACCTGCTCGAAGGGAGCGACGAATCAAGTGAGACTCAGGAAATGGAGCAGGAAGAAGAATTGTTTGCACCGCAAGAAATTGCACCTGAGCAAGAAGCAGAGACACTGCCAAACAACAATCTACTTCAACAGGATTGCAATCAACCAGTCCAACGAAAATCTGAAAGACTTTAAAGACAACCGTCCTATTTAAAGGACTATATAACTACACCGTAATTAAGAAGCCAGGGGGAAGGGGTGTTGTGTATGTACCATAGTTAATAAAGTATGAGCTTGAGGTAAAGTGCAGGGTTCTGGCCCTGCACTTCTGATTGGCTGTTAGGCGGCCAGATCGGATTGGTTAGTTCTTAGGAATCCGATTGGCCCTTAACAGAGGATTATTATTGGTTAAAGAGCTAGCGTTCATAGCTCGCAATTGGACAATTCTCACAAAGGTTGCCTATATAAGGCAGAGTTCACTGTTATTGTTTTGAGAAGTCACTGTGCAATAAAGAGCTGAAAGTTCACATTCAAAGACTGTCTCCATTTACTCCAACCCATGTCCAAGTACTTAACACTAGCAGATTGTAGCAAATTGTTGGTAGTCTTTTAAACAGCAGCTCCTTCTCATTTATCTAGGGTAACTCCAAATATATTCAATCAGCTTTACCTCTAGATAAAAATGCCTAGCTTTGCATTGTTAAAACAGGCTTCTTTGTGTTGCAATTTTGAAGTCAATTCTATCCAGTTCATTGAGGTTTATTCGATGGCTATGGCTTGGACATCTTAAGCATGCTCATATAAATAAATATATAATAATAATACCCAATGCGTGTAATATGGCAAAATCATCGTGAGCCACAGTGGCGCAGTGGTTAGAATGCAGTTCTGCAAGCCATTTCTGCTGAGTGCTGGCTGCTTGCAATTTGGCAGTTCAAATCTCAGGAGGCTCAAGGTTGACTTCGCCTTCCATCCTTCTAAGGTGGGCAAAATGAGGATCCAGATGGTTGAGGACAATATGCTGACTCTGTAAACCACTTAGAGAGGACTGTAAAGCACTATAAAGTGGTACATAAGTCTAAGCGCTATTGTATCATACAAATTCTCATTAAGATAGCTTAATGGGCTAATATCCCTCAATAGTGATCCTGATTAGAGGGTTCCCTGTTGTGGGGAAATGAAACTCTTGAGGGTGGAATGGAATTGACTGTTTATCTTGCAAAAAACCCCAAAAGTCACAATTAGTTGTCAGCCTGGAAACTTGATCAGGAGTAGGCCATACTATTATAGCATTTTCTAGTACATCTGGGTATTGCTCTTGATATTGCTCATTATTATTTCCTAAGCAGTGGGGGTGGGGGTGGGGGGGTGGAATCCTCTTTCATGTACCAAGTAAAACCGAATTATATTTGTAAATAGAACTCCACTGGCCAGCCACTAAAGTAGGATAAGAAGCTGCCCTCTGCTACCCAGTCAAGACATGTTTGGCATAACCTGCCAGTTCAATCAGCTTTCCATCTTGCTTTCCTTTTATCATCCCAGCTCCTTTCATCTTCATTCCCCAGCTTGCCAAATGGCAATGGGTTCTCAGTCATCCTGTCCTAGTGCTCTGTTTACAGGCAGAGGGAAATTTAATATCAACATTCCTAGAGTTTGCAAAGCAGCTTGTCAGATTGCCGAAGCACCTCTGCAAAGGCAAATCTGTGGACTGGGCAGGCACTTAGAGGCTCTAAACAAATCCCAAGAGAAAGCCTCTTCTTCCCCCTCCCCTCCACCTGCCAAGCAGAGGTTTCCTGAAACAATTTGTTATGATAAGAGATGGCTTTGATAAATCAGTGTACCACGCTGAAATTGATCATGTGAAATTCTACACAGATGAACGAGGAGCATCATCCATGGGAAAAGAACAGAAAACACAATTAATGCAAGGAGGACATCCGAGTCATTCAATATTGCCACACCTAAAGTTTCTTTCCCTCTTGCTCCTCCTTTAGCCATAAAGGCAATTATTAACTGTCTTTTAATAATGGCAATTATTAATTGTAAACACATCTGCAATTTAACATGTGTACATTCTCTTCATGACTTGTTTTCCTAGTTACCTTCTAGGAGGAGGCTTTGTGGTATCCAAAGCAGAACATCTAGATTCAGTCACAGCTTTGTTCAATATAGTTATCAAACTTGTGAACTCTCATGTTTCCTTTTTCCGCTATGTATTAAAAATAGACAGTGATTAATATATAGGGGTGTATTTGTGTGTGTGTGTGTGTGTGTGTGTGTGAAGTATGGGTATGGGTACACACACACACACACACACACACACACACTTTCTTTTGAGACCAGGCAACAGAATTTCATTTTTAATGTTTGCCAGTATGCTCGCAGTAAAAAAAAAATGTCAATAAAGTTTATCTTAATCTTAAATATGTTTATAGTAAATTATCCTAATTTCTGAACAAAAGTATGAAATACCGTATATACTCGAGTATAAGCCGAGTTTTTCAGCACATTTTTTGTGCTGAAAAAAACCCCCTCGGCTTATACTCGAGTCAGATTCCCCTCTGAAAAAAAAATGGTGTGGAGCTCCGAAGCTGGGCAGCCCCTTCCCTGCTTCCGTGTTTCCTTTGCAACTTTTAAGCATGGGGGTAATCGGAAGCAGAAAAGTTCTTGCTTGAGGATATATTGTTTTTTCTTTTTTTAACTGTTTTTTTTTGGGGGGGAAGACCCACCGCCATGTGAGAATGCTCAGACACGAAATCTATCCAACCGAAAATAAGTGTGTGTGTGTGGGGGGGATTTTAACAGAGGGAAGATGTAGGGAGAAGGCAAAAGCGACAGAAGATCCTTCAGGGGAAACTGAGGGGGAGACTCACCCTTGGTCCAGATGAGCCCCCTTCCCCTTTCTCTAGGCTGAGAAAACAACGCGAGCCGAGGTTGCTTCGGCTCCACTCAGCTTCATTTCCTCAGCTCCAGCTGCTTTCAGTCCACTCGGGAGGAGAGGGAGGAGGGGGAGGAGGCAGCTCGCGTTGTTTTCTGAGCTCTAGGCTGAGAACGCAACGCGAGCCAAGGTCGCTCCACTCAGCTTCATTTCCTCAGCTCCAGCTGCTTTCAGTCCACTCGGGAGGAGGGGGAGGCAGCTCGCGTTGTTTTCTGAGCTCTAGGCTGAGAAAGCAACGCGAGCCGAGGTCGCTCCACTCAGCTTCATTTCCTCAGCTCCAGCTGCTTTCAGTCCACTCGGGAGGAGGGGGAGGAGGGGGAGGAGGAGGGGGAGGCAGCTCGCGTTGTTTTCTGAGCTCTAGGCTGAGAAAGCAACGCGAGCCGAGGTCGCTCCACTCAGCTTCATTTCCTCAGCTCCAGCTGCTTTCAGTCCACTTGGGAGGAGGGGGAGGAGGAGGTGGTGGTGGCAGCTCGCATTGTTTTCTGATAGTGAGATCATTTCCCAAATTAATTGATTCACTAACCCAAAAGATGTTGATGACAGTGGGAGGCAGGAGTCACTCTCTCCCTTGCAAGAAAAAAGCAAGAGCCGTTCTTATGATCTCTCCCTCTCTCTCTTTCTCCCCGTAATACAGTAAAGCCCTTTCCAGCACGCGCGCGTGATCCGCCCCTGCCGCTTTGCACCTTGCAAATGCAAAAACCCTGGGGTTTTGCATTTGCAAGGTGCAAAGGGGCGGGGGCGGATTGCGCGCGTGTGCTGGAAAGGGCTTGACTTTTTGGGGGGGGAGAGAGAGAGAGAGAGAGAGAGAGAGATCATAAGAACGGCTCTTGGTTTTTTCTTGCAAGGGAGAGAGTGACTCCTGCCTACCACTGTCATCATCATCTTTTGGGTTAGTGAATCAATCAAACCTTTCATGATAGTGAGATCGTTTCCCAAATTTCCCTTAAATCAGGGAAGAAATCGGAAACAAACTTTTGGGCTGAGAATAAGCCTGTTCCTATGATGCCATTTTTGTTCACTTCAGTGTGAAAAGTGTGAAAAAACACACTTCTTTTTCTTCATCTTCTTGTTCCCTATTTACTGGTCTCTTTCAAAGAGGAAATTGTGAACATCAAACTTATTCTCAACTGTCCTAGTGAAAGTTTTTATTGGTATCTATTTTTATTTTTGAAATTTACCAGAAGCTGCTGCATTTCCCACCCTCGACTTATACTCAAATCAATAAGTTTTCCCAGTTTTTTGTGGTTAAATTAGGTGCCTCGGCTTATATTCAGGTCGACTTATACTCGAGTATATACGGTAACTAATAACTCCATAAAAGAAAGCAACCATATCTCACCTCACATCTATGAACTGTACTATTTCAAAGTGCAGATAAGCAAGAAAGGCTAATGTTGTTGAACACTTGAACCGTGCATTAAAAGGGATCCTTAAGACTTTGCTGCAAGAATAAATGAGAACTCTGGCTCAAGAAATTTTAACATACTGGATGATGTTGGGGAAAATCTACCTGCTTTGCAGTATTATTATGAAGATGAAAACAGAGCAGGGGACTTGTATAAATTCCATAGATGTAAGATGATGATGATCATAATGCTAAGGCAAATTAGAATAATAAAAATGGAAATGGAGTCTGGGGCAAAATTTATTTATTTTATTTGTCAATTGCTTACAAGATAATAGGTATAAGTAAAAACATAGTTATGAATACATGGATACATATAAGAAAAATAAAAAACATATAAAAGAAACAATAGGACAGGGATGGTAGGCAGGTTGGTGCACTTATGCACGCCCCCTGACATTTAAATTGTATATTTCAACTCTTCCTATTTAACCTATCATTTTTTTTATTTTGTCTGTGTTTCTTCTTTGAATTTTTATTTTCAGAGAATCATAGAGCTGAATATAATCCAACTTCCTTGCTCAACACAGAATTTATTTTTATTTCTTTCACTTATTTGGCACTTTTCCTTTAACAAACTTAAAGGAGTATATATGGATAATTTTTCTCCTCACAACAAAATAATGATAAAATAGACTGGACTGAAATTAGCCCCAAAATTATCCCCTGACCTTTATGGTCTAATACTGACTTGAATATAAATGTCTGCAATCCCAGTTCAGCATTTTAGCCAATATAACACACTGATTTTCACAATACAAGAATATGTCTATAGTTAGTTTTCTGGCCATTGCAGCAACATGATTCTACAATTCCTCAAATGAGTTTCTTTTTTTGTTGAGCAATGTTTCTGCTGGCCAAAATTAGATTTCTGATAACCTCTTATTAGTCGTAATCCTATCTTGCGGAGTAACAGTTTTTACATCTTGTACTCTATGTGTTCGTTTTTGCTTAACCTTAACCCAGGAAAAATGGTTGGAATTTGCTAGTACTGCAAAATGCAGAACCAGCTAACATGCTTACTTTGCTAATTACAGTATATTTTCCTGGTTAAATACCAAACACTCTGTGTTTTAAGGTTGTGCCTTTTTCAACAATGATGCAGAAAAGGAGCTTGGAAATACACCTGAACACAAAGATAGCATCACATTAGAAACAACCACAACTTCCACACATCAGCCTAAACTTAAAACACCTGGCTGCTTTCCTGAGGTGCTATAACTGTTTTTTTAAAGCTTGGGCAACTCTATTGTTTTCCAGCAAAGACAACTTAAAGTGGTTGGTCATATTAAATGATTAGGGGAAGAAATATCTGCCTTCTCATAAATAAATAAATTTTGGAGCCCCTGTGTCATAGTGTAGGTTGTGGGGTAGAGGAAGAGACATGGGAATGACTTTATCTGGAGTAGCACCCAGATTCTGCAACATTGTCCTATAGCAACTGATCAAATTTCTCCTCTTGTTTAACCAATGCAGCATTTAGGTAGAAAAATATCACCCTCAAAAACAGAATATAATTGCATTTAATAGATATATCCTTATCCATATATATATATATTCTTCCGAGGTCAGTAAAATGAGAATTCAGATTGTTGGGGACAATATGCTGACTCTATAAAACTCTGTAAACCACTTAGAGAGGGCTGTAAAGCACTGTGAAGTGGTATATAAATCCAAGTGCTATTGCTATTATTGGAGGTAGCTCCAAAACATTGGATTTTTGCTGCACTGCTGTATTTGTATTTGTATTGAACTTCTACAGCCTGTACTAAGGATTGCCTGAGGATTATGGGAACTGAAAACCAAAACATTTGAACAGCATCTGGTAAAGAAAACTGAATGACAATTTAAGGTAACCAGATTTTAAAATTATGTAATAGCAATGACTAAGACCTTGAATGGCAACCTTGGCATAAGCAACAGTATGTCAATTTTTTTTATTATTTATTTATGAAATGTTGTTTGTAATAATATATTTGCATCAGACTGAATTACTTCTTTATTATAGCCTTCTTCTCCCCAGGTTTATGCATCAAATGTCCTTTCTGCATGCCTTCAGCTTAAAATGTTAGCAGATTATGAATAACATGAAGGGTGCTTAGAGGCAGAGAAAAGTTGAATAAAAAGTTTTGCTAATAAAATTAGATCTGAAGGCTATTCATTAAACAGAAGTGCAAGGGGATTGAAAATATAACAATTTCTCAATGCACATCATATAGTTGAACTTCAGCATTTGCTGCTGTTTTAAGTGATATTTACAAGACAAATTCATTGGAGAGACTTATCAATACCTTCTAGACTAGATGGAAGTGTGTGTGTGTGTGTTTCTGTATGTACACACACACGTGCGCACACACAAACCCTTCCAACTAGTCTAGAAGTTGTATATATATTGGGACAAGTGGTCATTGGTGTTATGGACTAAGCCAACGCATCAGTAACAACCTTAATAGCTTTACTTTAACAGCAGGCTCGTAATCCTGCACTTCTCATTGGCCCACAAACAGCGAGTCGTGATTGGTCATTTCTGGCCCATCTGATTGGCTGACAGCGGGCCTCTCTGATTGGACGCTTGTTAGAGCGGTAAACTCAAACCATTGGTTGTTTTGACAGCAGCCAGCTCTATAAAAGAGCTGCTGCTGCCCAAGTATTTTGCTCTGTTCTGAAGTCACGAATAAAGAGTTTAAGTCACGGTTCGATGTCTCATCTCCGTTCCTTGCGCCCATGCTCAGGACTTAACACTGGCGATGAAGGTGGGATGCGGAGACGATAGAGCTGACTAGATACTCATCGAACAAGACAGAGTACGTGGCTGAGAGCGCACGCAACAAACAGCAGAATGACCAGCGGCGCCATACCACCCGCTCCATTTGACCCGGCAAACGAAGACTGGGATTTGTATATAGACCGTTTCCAGATGTTCCTGGAGACCAACAATCTGAAAGATGCTACGCCTGGCAAGAAATGAGTGGTGTTCCTAACCCGCTGCGGCCCCGCCATTTTTAAAATGGCTAAAGTACTTGCCAAACCGGCGGAAGTGAAGACCATGGATTGGGATAACCTCGCACCGATCCTCCGGGCCCATTACGCACCCGCAGTACCTACACTGATACAAAGACACGAGTTTTACCAGAGGGACCAACAGAAGAACGAGAGCTTTGGGGACTTCGTAGCCGACCTCCAGAACCTGGGAGGACTCTGTGGTTTTGCAAACCTCAAGGAAGCCCTGAGAGACCGCATAGTTCTGGGATTAGATGATCATGCGTCGCAGAGCAAAATCATGGCGAAAGGAGACATCTGCAAGGCCGACGCTACTGCCGCAGAAGAAACCAGGAGGTCAGCCACTCGAATGCGCCGAGCGAATGCACCGCACCACCAACTCATTAGTGATAGTCTGCTCTCCTCTGAGAGGCACGCTATTACCGCCCATCATGAAGACCTCGAGTCATCCTCAGACAGTGAGGAAGAGGAGGTCAACCGGCTCCGCTCAGAATGAGAGCAGAGGAACCAGAGACTTCCGTGCCAATGTGCTGGTTGCAGGGCAAACCACCCGCAATCGGACTGCAAATTCCTCGACGCACTCTGCCGTTCCTGTGGGAAAAGAGGCCACATCGCAAAGGTCTGCAGAAGCAAACGAGAGTCCAGTCCAAGCCGGAGGGAGAATAACCGGAGGGAGACAGGCAAACCACCTGGAAATCAGGACCGCCTGAACCACCAATGGAACAACCACTACTACAGAAATCGAGCACCTGCCGCTTCAACGAGACGAAAAGAGGCACACCAAACTATTACTATTGGCCACGCTTCATCGCTAGATGCAAGAAAGATCCGCGTAAAGGTCACTATTGAGAATCGACCATGCGTGATGGAAGTCGATTCGGGGTCATCCCTATTGATGGTCTCCTGGAAAACCCTCAAACAGCTGATCCCTGCCATCTGTCACCAGGACCTCAGCACGCAAAGAATCATCCTAAAAGACTACCAGGGAAACAGAATTCCGGTTGTCGGTTCCAGCCACGTCCAAGTATCCTTCAAGGACTGCACTGCGACACTTCCCCTGACTGTCGTCGATCATGACCAGCCCAGTTTGTTAGGTTACAGTGGTTCACCCCACTCAGAATTGAACTAGCTGGCATACATCAAACCAGAAGCGATGACTGGGAAGAGGCCCTCATCCAGGAATTCCAGGACGTGTTCACAGGAACATTAGGCAAGTACAAGAGGACCCCTATATCATTTAATCTCAGTCCCGAGGTGACTCCCATTCACCTTAAGCCTCGTTGGGTGCCTTTTGCCCTCAAGCCAAAGATCGATGAGCAACTAGACAAATTGATAGCCCAGGGTGTGTTGGAAGCGATTGACCATGCCCGATGGGAAACTCCAATAGTAACACCCATAAAGCCAGATGGCTCATTAAGAATTTGTGGGGATTACCGGGCCACTCTAAATCACGCGCTTCAGCAGGGACAAGTGTCAACTTTGTACAGAGAGAGTGGAGTTCCTAGGATACCTTCTTGACAGACAGGGAATCCATCCCACCGAAAAAAAACTAACTGCAATCAAAAATGCCCCAAGACCTAGAAATAAGACAGACCTCCAAGCCTTCCTGGGACTCATTAACTTTTATAATATCTTCTTGCCCCAAAAGGTGACCGTAGCCGAGCCCCTGCATAGACTTCTTGACAAAAAGACTTCCTGGGTCTGGGGACGACGTGAAGAACGAGCATTTCAACAAGTAAAAGACCTCTTAACTTCTGATGCTGTATTGATACAATACAATGAGACTCTACCCCTAACGGTTACCTGTGATGCCTCACCATTGGGAGTGGGAGCCATTTTAAGCCATGTCCTGCCAAATGGTAATGAGGCACCTATTGCGTTCTTTTCGAGAACTTTGTCTAAAACTGAAAGGAACTATAGCCAACTTGATAAAGAGGCTCTTGCCATTGTATCTGCAATTAAACATTTCCATGAATATGTGTATGGGAGACCCTTTGCCATAATTACAGACCACAAGCTGCTACTTGGCATTTTAGCGGGAAACAAACCAACTCCCCACATCTTATCACCAAGAATGACATGTTGGTCAGAGTTTTTAGCCGCATACAATTACCAACTGCAACACCGCCCGGGGAAAGCCATTCCCCACGCTGACGCTTTGAGCCGCTCTCCACTACCAGACGTCATAGATGACCCAGCTCCAACCCTAGCCGTATTGCAAATCGAAACTCTTGAATCACCACTGCTGACCACTCGAGACATCGCCTCAGAAACGAAAAAGGACCCTTCTTTGGCACGAGTCCTCAGCTGGTTGGAACGGGGTTGGCCGGACAGCGCACCCAACGACACGACACTTTCAGGCCGTTCAGGAATCGACAGACAGAACTATTCTCTCAAAAGGGCTGCATCTTGTGGGGAGACAGAGTTGTCATCCCAGAGAAATTGCAACATAAAGTTTTAAAAATGTTGCACGATGGACATCCAGGCATTGTGCGGATGAAGGCATTGGCAAGGAGTTACGCATGGTGGCCAGGTTTAGACAAGCAGATAGAGACCTGGGTGGCGACGTGCAGCAAATGCCAGGACACTCGCTCTGCTCCTCCAAAAACACCCCCAACTCAGTGGGAAACGCCTCGAGGTCCCTGGTCCCATATCCACATCGATTTTGCGGGACCCACCAGAGGACACACTTTCCTTCTAACCATGGATGCCTATTCTAACTGGCTCAAGGTCCACAAAATGAAAAGCACCACCACGGAGGCGGTCATTAAAAAACTGAATAAGCTATTCGCTACCCATGGATTGCCGGATATCCTGGTCTCCGATAATGGCCCTCAATTCATTGCCCTGGCATTCGAGCAGTACCTAGCAGACCGGGGCATCTGCCATGCCTTAACATCACCAGCTCACCCTGCGGCCAACGGTAGGGCTGAGCGAATGGTTCAATTTGTAAAAAAGACCTTACACAAAATGGGCCAAGGTGACATTGATGACAAGATAACCTGGATGCTTCTCCTCCAACATATTACCCCAAGGAGCACCACAAACAGAACCCCAGCGGAACTCCTGATGGACCGGAAACTTCGCTCACATCTCAATCGCCTCCACCCGGCTTACACACCTGAACATCCCTGGGATCCAGCAGCAAGTGTTGATCATTCCAGGAAGGTGACCCCGTTTTTGCGAAAAACTTCTCGGGTGACCCATTGTGGGTCCCCGCTACCATAACACAACTTACGGGACCCCAATCTATCATCTACAAACTGCAGATGGCAAAATGTGGAAGCACCACATAGACCAGCTTCGATCCAGACTAGCACCTACTCCCATCTCATCCCCTGAATCTCCAACTGGGGGGGGAAGGGAAATCGAGGGGGCCGAAAAAGAAATAACAGATGACTTAACAATCGGAACCCAGCAGTCTACACAACCAACCATGGGATACTCACCGCCAGAAGGAGAACCAAGCCGGGAAGTTGGCTTGCCACATGACAGCACCGCAATAGAAACAGATCCAGGGAACCAAAATGACAGCATTGGCGAGAGCAGAGAGGACAGCCCAGAGCCATTCAACGAAACAGCGGGACCGTTTTCGCCATCCAGCTCAGCAAGCAGCCCACCGGAATCAGAGCCAGAACAGAAACCGGTGGAACAGCGCAGATCAAGCAGACAGGTGAAGCGACCTGCCTACTTAAGAGAATACGTCACCTCACCCCTCAGATGGAACCTAGGGGGGGAGGGGTGTTATGGACTAAGCCAACACATCAGTAACAACCCTAATAGCTTTACTTTAACAGCAGGCTTGTAATCCTGCACTTCTCATTGGCCCGTGAACAGCGAGTCGTGATTGGTCGTTTCTGGCCAATCTGATTGGCTGACAGCGGGCCTCTCTGATTGGACGCTTGTTAGAGCGGTAAACTCAAACCATTGGTTGTTTTGACAGCAGTCAGCTCTATAAAAGATTTTATAAGTATTTTGCTCTGTTCTGAAGTCACGAATAAAGAGTTGAAGTCACAGTTCGATGTCTCGTCTCCGTTCCTTGCGCCCATGTCAGGGCTTAACAATTGGCCTGTTCCATCAGGCTTCTTATGTTCTGAAAATATCTAACGATTGCTAACACAAATGATGAAGTAGTACAACTCTATCTATCCATCCATCTAGCTAGCTAGCTTTATTATTTTTATAAATAACTCAAAACAGGGAACATGCTGTTCCTTCCACCTCTTATTATTCCTTTATTAGAAAAAATAAATTAAAATCTAATGCTTCCCACTTTTCACTGCCTGCACAACAAAATAGAAAGGGAATAAATTCCAGGTTCTATCATTAACCAAGAGAGAAAGAACTACTTCTCTGTTATTCAATAGTGCTATTGACCCTGCTTTTGCTTGTTGGCAATATGGCCATTTTAAGCAAAATCTTGCAAATATGGAGGGAGAATCTAAAAGTAAATTTTATTTTACATATCCCTATTGTGTTCTGCTTTGGAAATAGATTAAAAATTCAAAGGTGGCATTTCCATTTAAAGCAAGAAAACTGAAGCAAAGAAATGAAATAAAATAAAGTTTTAAAAAGTTGTTTGGATGGTTTTGAACTATAAACATGGGAAGTAAATATTTTAAAGAATTAATGAAGTTGTCATTGTGACAGAAATAATAGAAATCTAGAAAATAATTCTGTAGATGTTGCACTTATTGAAAAAAAATCCCATTACTGTTCTAAGTATAGCACAATTATAGCACAAGGATACTGTTTTCAATATAAATAGTATGTAAAAATGAAAATAAATGAAATAAATGGAACAATGAAATAAACCTATTGGAATACATAAAAGAAACATAGATTGGAAATATCAAAATAATTTAAACTTTAGGTTCACTGGGTAAACTCATATTTTTTCTGCTCTGGAATCTTCATAATCTTTTTAAAAGCTCATGTTCATCTGCAACACTTTTCAAACAACATTTTGGGAATTCATTTGTTTTGGCTCTAATTGGGAGCACCTATATTTAATTGCCGTGGCTTCATCTCACAGAGGCCAGTAGCACATACCAATTATCCATTAATTTCCAACATGGGTATCCAACAAGTCTCCAGCCTGGCTTCCAAATGATTAGTTTTTTTAAATTTATTTAAAGAATGCTTTTAAGTTTCTAAGTCAATAGGTTTTAAGCCATCCTTTAAGCTTTGTTCTTTGACTGCACGGAGTGGAAAAAAAGATAGATGAAAGCAACAATGCAATCATGTAATCATGGGACTTTGGCTGGGGGTGGGTTGAGTAAGAGACTAGTTGTAGGACAGCATTTCAAGTGAGGAACCCTTTATCCAACTCAACCACTTATGCAAAGCTCCTTGGCCAGATTCCTACCACTCAATCAGGCAGGGTCCTGGGGGATAGCAGGAGTTGAGAGCTCAGACTATGGTTTGGAGGCTGCAGCAGTTGAAATTTAACTAGGAGCAACAAATGTGATTCCCTCCATAAGCCAAAGCCCGTCAAAATCACTGGCTCAGGAGCAATAAGAGAGAAGCTGGCTCCATGTGAGAGCTCTTTGATAGCAACAGTTCTGGAAAGCTCTTCAACCTTTGTATATAAAGCAAATATAATTATTTTCAGCAGGTTCTGTCTTCAGCTATCTTATCAGGAATAGTTCACATATTTACTTCTAGTATACATTGCCCACTCATAAAGATATATGAGAATGCTCATCCCTTAAAACCCAGAATTTCAGTTTGAAAAGTTTTTTGAGATCATCTAATCCAATCTTCATTCAGGCAAAAATCTTCAAATGATTGTCTAGCCAGTGTTTAATTATCTCTAGCAAAGAAGAGCCCAGTATTTCTTGCAAATGTCTTGCAATCATAAGATACTTCTCAATCCCTACCTTCTCTCTTTATTTGAAGGCCTCAATGGATAACAGTAGTTGGTTCCATTGAGTCCAGCCCCATGTTGAACAGAAGAATGTATGGACTGTATCCATTTTATAATTAAATTGTTCAAACAATTCAGAAAACCTTAATGGACATGGTTCACAGCAGTTGTTCTGAAGCTAAAGCCACTATAGGTGTTTACTTATAGTGAATGACCTAAACTCAATGTAATAGGAAGGAAATATCTAAAATGAGACCCTAAGATAAAAATCAAAATGACTATAGGGTTAGCATTTGCCATTTGCAATATTTAGATTTGCATTACATTTATTATTTTTAAATATGAAGCTAGAATGACTGAGTGTACCTTTTGCATTCATTAAGATAATTTGAGATTTAATATAGTTTGGAGCAAGTAGTGGAATTTACTCCCCAGTGAGTTTAACTGGGGTTGGTGCTGAACATTTTATGCAAATTAATGTTTATTTAGAGGTATAATTGATAGAGTGATGGTATCTCATGCTTCAGACAGCAATCCTCCTTTTGAAAGATTGACTGGCTGAAATCTGGTTTAAAGATAAAGAACTATAAGGGAACGGAGAGATTTTGAAGCCACCCACCCACAGTTAAGAAATGAGGATAGCAAAAGGTTAAGCCAGTTCATTCTTACTATTCTACAATGTACTGGATTTCAATCAAATTTAAATACTTGCATATACATTAGTGTATTGAAGATTTCAACAAATCTACGTCCCCTTTTTTGGGTAATGAGTATCTTGACTACATTAGTACATGTCAATGGCATCATGGTTGCAAAAAATCTCCATCTTTTACAAAATGATGGACAACAGCAAAATACAAAAAATGCAAAAAAATTCCGATAATGCACAGTCAAGGAATTAGGTCTTACAGATCAAGGCAAAAGACATATCCTGTTGACTTCCTGTAATGGGAGGAAAAAACATTTTTAAGGAAATTCCTCTTGTGCCTGCCCATGAACTCTGACAGCCTTCTGGAGCATTTCCTGTGTAAGATTTGAATAAATAATAAAATAAGTTTTATACCTCAGGACATAGACAAGACTTGCAGAAAAAGTAGAAATACGATTCTACAGAGGAATTCAATCTGCCTAGCTCTCAACATTTTAAATTGCTTTCTTACTATTTTCATATAGTTGCTTGTGTAATATATCTAAATAAGACTGAAAAAAAATTGCAACTAGGTGCTTCAAGATAGATAAAGTGGCATGTCCATCTACCTTGGGCATCCTTTGCTCAATCTTGTTGACATGATCAATACTTTGATTCCCACAATAGCATTTGAAAGCGATAATCCTTTGCTGTCATTGTCGATTCATTTCTTTTGAGATTTTCCTTCTTGTAGAGATTTCACTTCGTATATGATGATCTTTTCTCAAATGTTTCTAATCCTTTTTTATAGACCCAGAGGCTCTAGCAATCACCCCATGGTATTCCAACAGGTGTCTTAAATTGATATGGAAATGTTCCAAATGTAGGAACATTTTGACAGCAACTATTGTGTAGTGGCTAGGAAACAGAATTGTTATATAAGGTCAAGCAGGTTATGAGTACAGATGGTCCTCGACTTATGACCATTCAAAGTTATCACAGGATTTGAAAAAAATGACTTATGACCACATTTCACACTTACAACCACAGTATCACATGATCAAAATTACAATATTCCCATAGTCACATGATCAAAATTCAGCTGTTTCACAACTGGCTCCTATTTATGATGTTTGCAGTGTCCTGGGGTCATGTGATTATATTTTGTGACATTTTGACAAGCAAAATCAATGCTGAAACCAGATTCATTTAACAACCATGTTGCTAACTTAACAATTGCAGTGGTTCACTTAACACCGGTGCCATAAAAGGTTGTAAAATGGTACAGAATTTACTTAACAACTGTCTTGCTTAGCAATGAAAATTTTGGACTCCATTGTGGTTGTAAGTGAAAGACTACCTGTAGTTTATTTCCAACTTGTCTGAAAGGGAAAAACCACTACTATATGATTTGAGAGCAAGGACCCTACACAAATTTTGAAATTCCTAAACAGATGATGCTTTCTATCCATGGAGGCCATGTATTTTTCTAAAGTACTTACTCTCTGTAAGGTAGACATTATGGTTTCATTTATGTAGTGCTTTTGCTTCCTTTAAATATCCCATGCAAAAAGATATAATGTGTAACATCATTTATGCTGCCTATTTGGAGCTGAAAATCTAAAACTGGATGTGACAGAAACAGTTCATTGAGAAAATATTACTACAACCATTACCATCATGACATACTGACCACAGGTGCGGTATCTGCCATCCCGCATCTGATGGGCGGCTCATGAAAGGGAGCGAAGGGAAGAGAAACGACAGGAAGCGAAGTTTCCTCTTGATGAGCGCGCCCCAAATGTCTTGGCACACGCTCTTTTATTGTGCTTTTTTACAAGAAAATGATTTAATCAAAGCTCAAATCAAACATGGTAATCTCATCAGGATGTGCATGTTTACAAAGCTGCATACCGGACAGATTATTTACAATGTGGATAAGCTTATTAACAACCGTCTAGCTCCTTGTCCCTTGTACGTGCCTTGCAAAGGTCACTGAAGAGACAGAAGTTAATGATTACACGTGAATGATACAATGTTGCAAACACATGAATGATACATAGTTGCAATGATACATAGTTGCAAACACATGAATGATACATAGTTACAACATCTCCTCTGTTTTTATTATTTATGACGAGTCTTCTTCCTCGTCCAAGAAGACAGGAACCATTTTTATGAAATGTTCGCCGTCCCCGTCATCTAGGCAAGAGTGCGACCCGTCAGCGTCAGGGTTGTCCAAGGAGCGGTAACTCAGTAATGACATTTTTTCGTCTGGTGTTGAGGATATAACATGAGCTTGCAATAGCACATTAACATCAGCAGTTATGGAGGATAATTGATTTTTAAAAATTGCAATATTCTATTAAAACAACAAGGTCCTATAATACATATCAATATAGTGATTATTAATGATCCTGCCAATGCAGTTAAAAAGGTTGTAAACCATGGCGAAATAGAAAACAAACCCCCCTGCTATCAGCATAAAAACAACATTCTTCTTTAAGCGTAGCACACAATCCCCCTTGGTTTTTTTTTTTTAAAAAATAACAGATCTAAGCCTCTACGATTTTGCAAGAGGGGGTATTCCATGGGTACCTGTAGGGATATAAAATCATCAGAGTTATACACACAAGCCATACTTGAATGCAAAATGATTTGGATTTAACAATTTCATCCCCACATGCCATGAGACCGGTGGAACAAGTCCAAACAAAATTATTGCCAGGGATAAAATACATTCCTTTCAGGCGTGATGTTAAAGTTCCTCCTGAAGTGGTGTAGATTGCAGGATATCCCCTGGTTGTGTGGGTGCATCTGCCAAATCGAATTGAAGTGATGGGTAGAAGTCTTCTATGCGAGAAAAATTGGTTGTAGAACTTAAATGAACTCCTTGAAAGTCAGTTATAGTCCAAGCAATATTATATCTTCTTTGAGGCTTCTGCGGATCATCATGGACAGTTCTTTTGAAGCGTCGTTTGTTGACAGGATCAGAGTTCGGGTATATAAAAGCATGACAAGTAGGAGAGAGGGCTATGGACAAGTAAGTTGTAGAACATTTACGAGATGAGGAGGGAATGCAATTAGTAGAAAAAGGATAATAATTACAATAATGACAATAAAGATTAATTTGGTAATTCATCAAGGATGTTAGTTGGGGTGGGGAAACCCATAATACAATATAAGGACATTTAGGTCCCCCTATGTTTTAGATTGAATAGAGGAAAAGATTTTAAGGTTCCTTTCCATAGGAAGAGTAAAGAAGGAACAAAAGAGCGAGTGGTAGAGTGTTCTTTAAATAAAACAGAAGTGACAGAGTGAAAACTATGGGTAGCATTTTCATGACGTACCCACATGGAGCAAGTATAATAGCCTTCTGTTAATGAAATGGTTTTAACACGAATAGTCTTTTGACAGGAAGCATAGGTTTTGTTGAAGTAAGGTAGAAATTGCAAAGAAGATATAGGCAAGAATATCAGGAAGAGTTTTAAGATACAGATGTAGCAGAGGAATTCCCATGATAGGGTCTAATCGCCCTACCAGGGATCCAGCAAGTGGTTTTGTCTGGCAGTAAGATCGCAGCGTAGCCTCGTCCCCAAGTGAGAAGCTCAGCGGGACCCTGCCAGGCAGGATCTGGCAATCTGCGATAACATACCAGAGGTCTGTTAGGCGGGGGGGAGGGGGAGGAAAAATGACGCGAAGCAGCAGAAGTGGGAGGAATGCCAGTCAGATTGAGAAAGTTTAAAGTGTAAAGACAAATGTTAAGAGAATTTTGCAATGCTGGGAGGTTCGGGGGTTTTTCCCGCAACGAATATCGATCAAGAGCACGTTTCAGAGATAAGTTCGCTCGTTCCACAATAGCCTGCCCCTGGCTGTTGTAGGGAATCCCAAACTTGTGGATTACATCCCATTTGTTACAGAAGTCCTGGAAAGCAGAACTTGTATAGGCAGGTCCATTGTCAGTTTTGATTTCTTTTGGACGTCCCAGCGAGGCAAAGGTACGAATTGAATGATTGATGATATGTTTTACAGTTTCTCCCCTTTGAGGGATGGCCAGAATAAACCCTGAATATGTATCGATGGAAACGTGCAAATATTTCCAAGGGGCAAAAGGTGGATACTGAGTAACATCCATTTGCCAAATTTCACAAGCTTTTAATCCTCTAGGATTTACTCCTATGGGAATGGAATGTCCTTGCTTACTACATGTGGGGCATTGTTGAATAATGGCAGCAGCTTCTGCCTGAGTTAGGGAAAATTGAAAAGTTATCATAACTTGGCGGGGGAGATTCAAACACACTCCCTGCTTCTATTTTATTTTTATTTTTTTTAAACAAATTTTATTAATTTTACAGAAGACACAATACACAAACATACAAAACACAAAACATAAACAAAACTAAAAGATCTTTTCTGAAGGTTGTCTGATCCCGGGTTAAAACTCTTCACACAGACACAAATTCAAACATCATATTCATCCCATATATCCTTCCATATCTTATTATCATTTTCTTTTTTATATATATATATAAAAACCATTTTTATCAATTTTATAAAAACAATGCAAGGCATAACAGCTTATAAATTCTTTTCTAGGAAAAAATAATAATAAAAAACCAATAGAGCATAACAATTCCAAATTATAGTATCAATACTTTATCTATTTAACTTCATATCTTATCCCTACTTCTCCTTTTCATCCAAATTATTTCTTATTAATTAAAATTTTATTGCCTTTTATCAATATACAAAATCCAAAAAAAAAAAACCATAACAAAACCTTTATATATCCTTCCATATCTTATTACCATTTTCAATAACATTCTTTGTCTGTTCTATTTCCAACTATCCATTCATCTTTTTTCTTTTACTATACTTCTCCTATACACCAATTGGAGTAACGTCTATAACTCATCACCCTAACTTAAAAGTACTTCGTATAACAATTTTTCTTGGGATTCTGTTTAAAAGATTCTAAAATTACATAATGAATTTTATACTCTAAATACACATATAAAAACACAAACTTATGTACCCTCCAGAATCCCTCTTTTATCCTAAATTAAATTCACCCATTGTCTCTAAATAAACTTTTTTTCTTTAGATCTTGCTTCCCCCCATTAAGGCTTCTCCTCCCCCCCTTTCTCTCTTGCTTATTCTTCTCCTTGCCCTTTTTACCCCTTTGTTTTTCCTCCTCCCTTTTCTTACTCCTTTTCCTTTGCTTTCTAACCTTGCCTCCACCTTTTCGCTCATTTTTCTCTTTTTTGGTTGTTTTTATAATTCTTAAAATCCCCTTTTTCTTATCCTTTTTCTCCTCCTCTCCGGAAGGGACCCATTGTTCATCAAAGATGGCTTCTTCTTCCTCTTCTTCCTTGTCCCAGTCCTTCTGCTGCGTAATCAACTTTTCATAAGTACATAACGCCATTTCTAAGAATTGAAACAAAGCACCCAAAGTATCTTCCTTTTTATATTTTTGATATTCAGTCTTTAGTTCATCCACAAACGATGCCATTATGAAAAGAGAAACTTTTCCCAAAACAACCACAAGTATTTTTAATCAAAAACAATTAAAAAAAAAGTTCCAAAAGTTAATACTTTTCTTCCTTCTTCTCTTTCTCTTTCTGGGGTAATGTTTAAACAAAGAGGCCCAATTACCATATATCTTTCTTTGGGATTCTAGGCAATCTCCTCCTTTTTCAGCTTCTGCTCCAATTTTTTTTTCCTCTCCCTTCCCATTTGCAATGTCAATTTTAAATAATCAGAAATCCATACCTCCAACAAGGGTTTTCCAATCTCTTAAATTTTTCAATGTCCAAGAATCCTTTTGTCCCTTAGCTTCAACTCTCAAAACAATTCACTTTCAATGTCCAATAAATCCAAACATTTCTGCTGTTTCCATGGGATGGGAGAGTGAAGAAAAAACAAAAGTTCCCTTTAACAGCTTCTCCGCCGCTTTCGCTCTTCTTAGGGATACAATGTATCCTCCAGCAATTCAAACAGCTCAGTTCCAGGCAATTTAAAGGATGTTACTTGACCCGGCTCAGACAAAACTTTCACTCTTCACATTTCCTCCAGCGCAATCTTACCCGGTTGCTGGCTTCTTCGTGGCGGCCATTGCTGACCGCCGCTCCACCGCCTTGGGAAAAAGGGGTTTTTCCGGAGAAGGGGGGGTCTGCGACACCCCCACCTCCCTGTCCGACTCCCCTCTCTCTTCAGCTGTCCCTACAGGGCAGCCATATCCCCCTGACCCATCTGGATCGGGGGTACCTCGGCGGCTAGCACAGCAGGAATCGCGAGCTGTCGCGAATTCCTGCTGCCCCGAAGCCACGCGAAACCGGAAACCACCCTGCTTCTATTTTATAATGGACCATTAAAGCCTCCATAATTTTCCTCCAAGTGACCAAAATGCCAATAGGTGCACGAGGAGGACTATGGAGATGTTCACCAATTTTTTGCCAAGTGGAAATTTTTAAGGACCCTTCCTCTGAATAATTAGGACAATGTTGCCACACATAAGCCAATAATGTAGCAATAGGTTTCTTTTTTACAGGCGAGCCCTTTAAATTAGCAGAATATTTAGAAGAAGCGACTAACTCCCTCAATTCCTTCAGATGCTGCGTCTGTTGTTGAGAAAAGTTTCCACCTATACTTACGAAAGTCGAGACCATGTTTCAGATCCGATGACGTGCAATTCGCTTCAGGCCTGGCGATGCACAGCTCCCATCGAACTAATAAGATATGGGCGCGTCGCTATGTATCCCCCTTAGGGAATCACGTCGGGGTCACCAGAATGCGGTATCTGCCATCCCGCATCTGATGGGCGGCTCATGAAAGGGAGCGAAGGGAAGAGAAACGACAGGAAGCGAAGTTTCCTCTTGATGAGCGCGCCCCAAATGTCTTGGCATACGCTCTTTTATTGTACTTTTTTACAAGAAAATGATTTAATCAAAGCTCAAGTCAAACATGGTAATCTCATCAGGATGTGCATGTTTACAAAGCTGCATACCGGACAGATTATTTACAATGTGGATAAGCTTATTAACAACCGTCTAGCTCCTTGTCCCTTGTACGTGCCATGCAAAGGTCACTGAAGAGACAGAAGTTAATGATTACATGTGAATGATACAATGTTGCAAACACATGAATGATATATAGTTGCAATGATACATAGTTGCAAACACATGAATGATACATAGTTACAACACACAGGTATGGTATTTGCGGTACCTTGCTCTGATATAGTTTCAGGCATGGGTGAAATGAATGGAGACAGTCTTAGTTGGTGAACTTTCAGCTCTTTATTACATAGTGACTTAATGACTTTAATAACAACAACTCTGCCTTATATAGGCAACCTTAATGCGAAATAACCAATAGGGAGCTGTAAGACGCGAGCTCCAAAACCAATAAGAGTCCTTCGTTAAGGGCCAATCAGATTCTCTGAACCCAACCAATCCAATCGAGCCACTTAACAACCAATCAGAAGTGCAGGGCCAGAACCCTGCACTTTACCCCAAGCTCGCTTTTATTTTAACTATTTATATACATAACACCCCTTCCCCCTGGCTCCTCAATTATGGTGTGACTATATAGTCCTTCAAATAGGACGGTTGTCTTTTGGGTCTATCAGATTTTCTTTGGACTGGCTGCGTGCAGTCCTGTTGAGGTAGGCTGTTGTTTGGCAGTGGCTCAGCTTCTCATTCTGGTGTGAATTCCCTTGGAGCGTACAATTCTTCCTCCTGCTCCATTTCCTGAGTTTCACTTAATTCATCGCTCTCTTGGACCAGGTTCCCTGGAATGTAATCTTCTTCCATTCCTTCCGCCCCCTCAGTTTGGTCGTAGGGGAGTTGTTGGCTGGCCGATATGAGTCGTGACCGTAATTGGTCAATATGTCGTTTCCACAGTCTTTCATCAACACATCTTACAATATAGGATTTGTCTCACGTATTATCGTTGCTTCAATCCAAACCGGGTCGCCCGATAAATTTCTTGCATAAACGGGGTCGCCTACCTTGAAGGTACGGTAGCATCCACTGGATCCTGCAGGCTTTTCTGGCTCGTAAGCAGGGTGCAGTCGGTCGAGGCGGGAACGGAGTTTTCGCCCCATGAGAAGTTCTGCAGGAGTTCTGCCGGTTACGCTGTGCAGAGTGATGTGTTGTAGAAACAGAATGCGGTTTATTTTTTCGTCAATATTATCATAGTCCACTTTTTGCAAAGTCTTTTTTACAAATTGGACCATGCGTTCCGCTCGGCCGTTGGTAGCAGGATGCGCCGGCGAGGTGAGCACATGGCGGATGCCATTATCAGCAAGGTACTGTTCAAACATTAGCGCTGTAAACTGTGGTCCGTTGTCAGACACCAGGACGTCCGGCAATCCATGAGTTGCAAAGAGTCTATTAAGGACTTTAATGACTGCTTCGGAGGTTGTATTGGTCATTCGATGAATTTCTAACCGATTAGAGTATGCATCAACAGTCAACAGCAATGTATGTCCTTTAATCGGCCCTGCGAAATCCAGGTGGATTCTGGACCAGGGTCTGCGTGGCGTCTCCCATTCGGTCGGTGCAGCTTTTGGCGGTGCGTTGCTGGTTTGTTGGTACTTGTTGCAGGCCTTGACCCATTGCTCGATGTGTCGGTCCATGCCTGGCCACCAAGCGTAGCTCCATGCGAGTGCTTTCATCCGCACGATCCCGGGATGTCCTTCGTGCAAGATTTGTAACAGCGTCTTTTGGAGTCGTTCTGGAACGACGACTCTATCGCCCCAGATGACATAGCCTTTTTGCGAAAAAAGTTCAGTCTGCCTTGTTTTAAATGGCGCGAAGTCATCTGGGACCTGGTCCAATGGCCATCCACGTTCTACCCAGCCTAGGACTCGAGCTAGGGTGTGGTCTCGTCTGGTCTCTCTCGCAATATCTCGAGCAGTCATAGGGGGCAAGTTGAGCATTTTGATTTGTAACGCCGATACTGTTGGTGCCGGATCGTCGAGAGTCTCTGGTAGCGGTGCTCTGCTGAGTGCGTCGGCGTGGGGAATGGCTTTCCCCGGGCGATATAACAATCGATAATTATAAGCAGCTAGGAACTCTGACCATCGAGTCATTCTTGGGGAAAATATATTGGGGGTTGGTTTGTCCCCAGCAATTATCCCCAGTAAAGGTTTGTGGTCAGTTACAATGGTAAATGTCCTTCCATATACATACTCATGGAATTTTTTTACGGCTGACACAATTGCAAGAGCTTCCTTATCGATTTGTCCATAGTTACGTTCTGCATGGGAAAGAGTTTTCGAAAAGTATGCAACGGGGGCCTCGTTTCCATTAGGCAGCACATGGCTCAAAATGGCGCCCACCCCAAACGGTGAGGCATCACAAGTTATAACCAATGGTTATGTTTCATTATATTGCATAAGTACAGAATCAGATGTAAGTAAATCTTTTACATTTCGAAACGCTTTTTCCTCCCGGTAACCCCAAACCCACAATGCTTTCCTATCTAATAACCGGTGTAACGGTTCAGCCATAGTCGCCTTATGTGGTAAAAACACATTATAGAAATTGATAAGGCCTAAAAATGCCTGGAGATCTGTTTTGTTACGGGGTCTGGGAGCATTTTTTATCACCCTTAATTTACTCTCAGTAGGGTGAATACCCTGACTATCAATGTGATAACCTAGAAATTCAACACTGTCGGTATACAGATTACATTTATCCCTTTTTACTTTCAGTCCCGCTTCTTGGAATTTTTTAAGAACACATTTTAAACGATTCTGCAGAATTTTTTTACTAGGAGCTGCAATTAACACGTCATCAAAATACAGAACCACGCCCTTGATTCCCTGCAATAATCGTTCCATTAAACTTTGGAATATTCCCGGGGCTACACTTACCCCGAATTGCAATCTGGTACATTTAAAAGCACCTCTGTGCGTTACTATCGTTTGAGCTTGGGCTGTTTTATCGTCCACGGGCAATTGTTGATAGGCTTGAGCTAAATCTAATTTAGCAAAAACCTTTCCGCCTCCCAGGGAATGAAGGAGGTGCTGCACCACCGGCACTGGATACGCGTTCTGCTGGAGGGCGTGGTTTAGAGTGGCCCGGTAGTCCCCACAGATTCGGATTGACCCATCTGGTTTAATGGGGGTTACAATAGGAGTTTCCCATGGAGAATGATCAATGGGTTGCAGTAGCCCTTGTTTAATTAGTTTGTCAAGTTGTTCATCTATCTTGGCCTTAAGGGCGAAAGGAACTCGACGGGGCTTTAAATGGATCGGGGCGACCTTAGGGTCAAGGCTAAATGAAATTGGGGTCCCCTTATACTCGCCCAGACGAACTGCGAAGACATCGCTGAATTCAGAAATAAGGTCCTCCTCCCACTCGCAATCACCGACTCGGTTTACGCCGGCTACTTCGATGCCGAGTGGCGCAAACCATTGGAGGCCCAACAAACTAGGCCTGTCCCTATTGATGATCATTAGAGGTAAGTATGCCGTATGCTTTTTAAACGAGACGCGGACTCGACAAGACCCAACCACAGGAATCCGATTCTCTTGGTAGTCTTTAAGGATGAGACGTTGCATTCGAAGGTCTTGGCGTTGGATGGTAGGAATGAGTTGCTTTAATGTTTTCCACGACACCATTGAGAGGGACGATCCCGAATCGACCTCCATGTGGCAAGGTTGGTTCTCTATGGCTACTATAACTCGAATCTTCTTAGCGTCCATGGCTGAGGCGTGACCTATAGTGATAGTATGGTGAGCCTCTTCTTTCTGCAACGCTCGATATCTGTAGGAGTGGTTTGCTGGATCTCGCCTTACAGGATGGTTTCCTGCCGATTGGCGAAAGTTGGTTCCCTTTGAGGCCTGACTTGGTCCCGGTAAACTGCGACAGACTCGACTGATGTGGCCTCGTTTTCCACACTCATGGCAGAGTGCGTCACAGAATTTGCAGTCTGCCCTGGGGTGGTTTGCCCCGCAACCAGCGCAAGGGCGTGAGGGTTTAGGGCGAGGGTCCCGGTCGGACCGCAGTCGATGGACCCCTTCTTCGTCGCTGTCTGACGACGAAGAGAGGTCCTCGTAGTGCGTTGTCGCTAGCTGCCCTTCTGAGCTGGTTAAAATGTTGCCTGTCAGTGGGGTCGTTGGGTTTCGGCTTTGCCGTAGTTGCGCCGTGGACTTTTTGGTCGCCTCAGTAGCAGTGGCTTCGGCGATGGCGTCAGCAAGGCCGATGTCGCCTTTCGCCATCAGCTTGCTTTGCACGCCTAGCGCATCTAATCCCAGAATTAATCGGTCTCTCAGTGCTTCATCTAAGTCTGCGAACCCGCAGAGGCCTCCTAAGTGTCGGAGGTCTGCCACGAAGTCAGCCACACTCTCTCCTTTTCGCTGGCTTCTTTGATAGAACTCGTGGCGTCTCACGAGTGTAGGTACGGTTGGCACGTAATGGTCTCTCAGGAGAGGTTCGAGGTCGTCCCAGCTCATTGCTTTCACTTCTCGAGGTTTCGCGAGTGCTTTCGCCATTTTAAAGACAGCCGGGCCACAGTACGTCAGGAACAGCGCCCACTTCTTGGCTGGTGTGGCATCCTTCAGGTTGTTTGTTTCGAGGAACATTTGGAAGCGATCCATGTAGGATTCCCAATCCTCTTGGTTCGGATCGAACGGAGCGGGTGGTACGATGCCGCTGGACATGGTTTCCGTTGGTGGCGTCGTCTTAACACGTGCTCTGTTTTTCTTCCAAGTTCCTTAAGATCAGATGTCTCCAAATCCCATCCTCGTCGCCAGTGATATAGTTTCAGGCATGGGTGAAATGAATGGAGACAGTCTTGGTTGGTGAACTTTCAGCTCTTTATTACATAGTGACTTGTGTCTTTAATAACAACAACTCTGCCTTAAAAAGGCAACCTTAATGCGAAATAACCAATAGGGAGCTGTTAGACGCTAGCTCCAAAACCAATAAGAGTCCTTCGTTAAGGGCCAATCGGATTCTCTGAACCCAACCAATCCGATCAAGCCGCTTAACAACCAATCAGAAGTGCAGGGCCAGAACCCTGCACTTTACCCCAAGCTCGCTTTTATTTTAACTATTTACATACATAACATGCTCAATAGTAGTAACTATGAGAGGGATCTTGGAGTTCTAGTTGACAATGATTTAAATAGAAGCCAGCAATGTGCTGCAGCTTCCAAAAAAGCCAACAATTCTAGGCTGCATAACAGAGGAACAGAATCAAGATCATGTGAAGTATTAATACCACTTTATAATGCCTTGGTAATGCCACACTTGGAGTACTGCATCCAGTTTTGCTCGCCACAATGTAAAAAAGACGTTGAGACTCTAGAAAGAGTGCAGAGAAGAGCAACAAATATGATTAGTGGACTGGAGGCTAAAACATATGAATAATGGTTGCAGGAACTGAATATGTCTAGTCTAATGAAAAGGACTAGGGAAGACATGGTAGCAGTGTTCCAATATCTCAGGGGCTGCCACAAAGAAGAAGAAGTCAAGCTATTCTTCAAAGCACCTGAGGGCAATGGGTGGAAACTAATCAATGAGAGAAGCAACTTAGAATTAAACTAAGGAGAAATTCCCTGACAGAACAATTAATAAGTGGAACAACTTGCCTCCAGAAGTTGAAAATGCTGCAACATTGGAAGTTTTTTTAAAAAAAAGATTGGATAACCATTTGTCTGAAATGGTGTCGGGTTTCCTGCCTAAGCAGGGGGTTGGACTAGAAGACCTCCAAAGTACCTTCCAACTCTGTTATTCTATTCCATTCTATGAGCAGAGTTGTTTTTTTAAACAGCCATTGATAAAATATCTGTAGAGGTCACTTCCAAAACTCTGCAGAATCACACAAAACCCCTGACCTATCTGATAAAATAGCAGGGAGCAAAGTTATCAGAGAGGAATAGAACTTGCCTGGTTTCTAAATCAATTGATTGAGCTTTTTATCTAAAATAACAGACATTATAAGATAGGCAAAAAGATCCAGATAAGGAAGAGAATTGAAGCAGTCTTGAATCCTGTTCAGATTGGTGAGAGGAGAGAGGCCAGGTTCAAACTCCTGCTCTCCCTCCACAACTATCAATGAAAACCTCTGACGTGGTCCCAGGATGGTGGGGGGAGGGGTTGAAGCTAGATGAACTTTGAAACCTCAGAGTTTATTTTGTGATTATCATTAACTTTGTAAGCCAGTGTCTATTGATCAAGGCTCAGATTGGAAGTGGCAAAGTTTGAATAGTTTAGAGGAAAGAAAAACAGCTGAGATGGAGAGAGAGGGAAGGAGGGAGGGAGAAAGAGAGAGAGGAGATGGAAAGCAGTGAGAAGCATGGGGATGATCCCTTCAAGTCTCATTGTAATAAATGACCAAGATTGATAACTGGCTCATTGCTATGACAATCAGAAGACTGATGCAGAAATGATATGGAAAGGAAAAGATGTATAAATGAACACACATAGAAGATAAACTTGAATCTCAAGTGATCCCTCTATACTTTGTTCAATGGAAATTAAGGGACCAAGGAACTAGTTTGGAGGAAGAAACTGAATGGAGAGATGATCAGAAAAGGCTAAAAGCAATAGCTTAGGAGGTGAAAGATAACTGCCTGGGAGAGAAAATGACAAGAAATAGAATTGACTTATTGTAGAAAACGCACAATAAAAAGCAGGTAGTATTTTGAAGAAGAAGATAGGCCTTTGGCTGAAGACCTCAAGATGGATCTGTATTTGCATCATCTTTTATATTTGAAAAATGTTTCATACTGTACTTTCTTTTTCAACAAAGGCTATCAAAAAAACAAAGAAAGGATGAATGTTTAGTTTCCTTAAGATCATGCATGTGTACAATAGAACCCAACCTTTCCAGATCATCCTTACTGTATAGGGGCTACAAGGATTTTCAGGATTTCTCAGAAACTGATCAATGATTTTTCATAAGACAACTTGATTATTTATCTCATCTGTGAATGGTTTCACAGACAGACAGACACACTCACACACATTTGCATATATATGGAGGAGGTAGAGGTTACACTCAGACATACAGACGCACACACATTCTTGCATATATTGAGAGAGTGGGTAAAAGTTAGCATGAGCCATCCACAAGTTCACTTTTCAATTACTGTATGTATTCAGAACATAGCACAACTTCTAAAGTTTCCCATCATGTCCCTACCCTCTATCAAGGTATCCCTGAGTCTTTACATATCAACACCAATGGATATTTTGAGAAGAAACACTCAGTTGGCCAAGGTTATTTGTTCTCAAGGCTGTTCTGTACATTTTAAAAGCCATTTTAGTATAATTCTTAGCCATGTATAAACTGGCATGCCAATACCTAGGAAACGAAGACAAGATGCATTACTATGCCAGAAGCTGAGCAGGCAAGTGGGTAGGTTCAATATTTGTGGAGGCAGCTGGATTTCTCTGTGTGAATTAAAGCCAGCTTTGTATGTTTGTTGTGATTGGGGACTTAATTACATGCAACTGATCAAATTTCACAGTTTGATTTATTAATATCTCACCTATCCAAGTTGCACACATGGTCCTCTCGGGGTTGATCTATCCTCACAACTCTGGTAGGTAATTTTAGATGATAAATGGTGACTGACCCAAGGTCACTTGGAAAAGGTTATGGCTAGGTGGGGATTTGTAATAAAATCATATGCAATGCTTATTTGATACAAGAAATATTACAATATCTAAGAACCTAAGAATTGAAGATAAGCCTGGATAGAGGAGACTAATAGCCATCCGGTACCCTATTTCAAGGGATTAGTCCTTAACACTCTAATTCAAAGGTATACTCCCACTATATTTGGAGATACAGTGGGAGTGTTTTAAATTTTGCTAATTCAGGACTTCACGGGTGTGGAACAATACAATCAGAGAACTGATTTTGTTACTTTATCTTACCTTAAAAGCTTCAAAGAAAATTGTTCATCCTCTAAGCAATCTCTCTCTTTCTCTCTCTCTTTTAGTTTTTATATAAACAACTAAAGGTGGCAAACATATCTAATACTCCTTCCTCCTATTCTCAAACTTCTCTTGTTACTAAGCTAAGTAATCTCAACATTATATTCCAGTTTCCAGCCCTGAATCAAGTTTTCAATATCCCACATTATTTTAGTGTGACTATTCACTGTATCCATCATTTGTTTTTCTTGGTTTCTAACATGCATTTCAAAGGAAAATGAGGACCCAAAATTGTTGGGGGAAATATGCTGACTCTGTAAACCGCTTAGAGAAAGTTGTAAAGCACTATGAAGCAGTATATAAGTCTAAGTGCTATTGCTATTGCTATATCAGTTACATCTGAAGTTACAGTGAACTTCACTGACCATTTGGCTGGAAAACCGTTGGGCCCTGAAGGGCTGCTTCTTAAAAATTATAGCATCATTTGCTGTTACTTTTTGCTCACTGGTAATCAATTAAATTGAACAAATTGTAGTTCAGATCCTTGGGGAACTCATTGCTATTTATAGACTTATTTATACATTGATTAATTTATACACCACTCTACTAATGAATGTCACTGAGAGTAATTTATAAGTAATCTGCAAACCAAGGACCACTTATAAGAACCAATAATAAAGCCAATATAAAAGTTTACAGGCCAGCAGATAACACTATTAATTCTACAGCATTAATACTAATGTTAGGCATAAGCAGCACCAATAGTAATAATCTCAAATAAGAGCTAATATAAATGTTTACAGATCCTCAGACAACAATACTAATACTATATCACTATTGTAATATTAATAATACCCTAATACTAAGTATTAAGCAATAATCGGTAACAATAGTAACAATCTCAAATAATATGAACATGTTTAATACAAATGTTTAAATATTAAGTTCAACATTGGTATTTCAACATTAATTTTAAAATTAAGTATTACAGCTTATTGAAAGAGAAAGGTCTAAGCCAATCACCTTAATAAAGGCAGTGAACATGCCATATAGATTTCCCTACAGCTTCCATTTCGGTCAGGTGGGGTGGAGGAGGGTAGTGTTGCATGGAAGGCAGCAGCACAAATATAGTGATGGCAAGGGGAAACAACAACTTTGGGGTCCACAAGAACTGGTTATGCCACTAGGCTCTACAGAGAATAATTAAAACTGCCCAGAATATAATTGGGCTCCAGCTACCAGCCCTGGACAACATCTCACTGTTTGAGGAAGTCACACAACATTCTCAGACTCTTCCCATCCTGCTTACAATCTTTGTGAACTGTTGCCTTCTGGCAGAAGATACAGAACAATTCAAACTCAGACCACACATTTTCTGAATAGTTTTTATCCCAGAGCTATAATTGCACTTAACAATGAACTTAAGGACCATCATCAGTGAGCTGTTGAACAGTATTACTTGGTCTGTTGTGTGGACGCTTGTGCGTTTTTAGGGGGCGGGGAATTTTGGTGAGTGGGGGGGGTGTTTTGGGATTGTCATGTGTGTGTGCATGTTGGGTCTGGTCTCTGGGCGTTATGTGAATTTTGTTGTATGTGTACGCTATGTATATATGTACAATGACAATAAAGTACAAAAGAAAAGAAAAGTAAAGCAGGGCTGCCAACCTTGAGTGATAGTTCGGAGTGAGACACTGCGAGGGAGCGAGGGGGGGGATGGTGTGGAAGGGGGGTGTCCCCCCTTCCACGGTAGGGAGCTTTGACAATTTTACATTTTAAATGGTGCAATCTGATGCATACTTTAGTCATGATTTGGACATATACATACATACATACATGCAAGCAGCACCAATGTACTTGAACCGGATTTGTAAGATATTAATAATGCAGTTCACTGACCATGAATAATTGAAGTTCCTGACTTGTAACTGCAGTATTCTACCTCAACTGACTTTATTAGCTTAGTGATGTACTATAGACCACTATAGGATGAATTCAATGTGCAACAAAAAGACAAAAACCCGAAACAACTACAGAGATAATGCAAATACATCAGTGGGTATTCTTCTTTCTGTATCAAATACCATACTACATGCCAATATCAAATGCTATAGTCTCAGTCTTTAATTATATACTAACTTGTTGACTGAAATAGGGGTTCATAATTTCAGACATGTATAAACTAAACATTTAATCAAATAATGAGTGCTTCATATAAATATACATATTGTTAACTGTAAAACTCATCTACTGTATTCTGAAGCTTGAGCACAGTGAGGAAACAGTATATTATTTATTGGGTAAGTTTAGATTCTGAACTTAATGGTCTTACTGCTCTTTGGATGGTAAATTGTGTTAAGATTAGAATATGTTCTAGTTGAGTCAGGGCTATCCCAATTTGGGGCTGAGAAGCCTACTGGCATCAAAAAAAGTCCTTATTGAGTCCTTATCTAAGGGTTTGAAAATATGATAATAATGTAGTACAGTCCTGTCGATCTGGTGCATGGAGACCTAGGATTTAAACTCAAAGGAGAAAGAGGAAAAAGTGATTCCTTCATCCACTGCCAGAGATGTAATCCTGTCAGTCCTCCAACTTTTCTATTAAGTATTTTGCAAAAAAGCTGCCCAGCCCCTTTATAGATCAGCCTGGCGCGCTTCTCGCCTTGCTGGTTTGGGAAGACTCTTTTGGATCAGCTAAAAGAGAGCATAAGGCGTGTAAAGGGGTGGTAATAATAATTATAATAATAATAAAATTTAAAATAATAATAATTTTATTCAGAGTTGTGTTGGATCTCTTTTTTTTGGGGGGGGGGGTTGTCCCATTCTTTCTTGGTGTTCTTTCTGTCCTTTTTGCTTTTTTAAATGGTCTTTCTCCCCTGGGTCAGAAATCCAGCCAGAGAAAATAAAGAAACATCTTTGGTGGTTAAATGGAAGCCACTCCGTTGGCTTTGCTTACCATTGTTATTACTGGCCGAGGCTGTTGCCCGCAAAAGAGGCTTTGCCAGCCCCCTCGTGTCCTTCTTTGGAAAGCCTAGGGCAGCTGGCTTGTCCCAGAGGACATTGCAGAGAGGGAGAGGGCGGGGCAAAGTGGCTGCAAGCGCCCCGGGCGGGAAGAAGCCTCCTGCTCTTCGCTTTCCTGAAGCGATTTGCTAATGATCGGCATCGTGACAGTTACGGGACGCCGGCAGAAGGATTAAGGCGGGAAAAGAGGCGCGGTGGGGTGGCTGGGCAGGGCGGGGTGGCTGGGCAGGGCGGGGCGGCGCTGGGAGCTCATCCTTCTCCTAAGCTAAGGGGAAATATTCGGAATATAATCAGAGAATGTAGGGATATTTTTGTACATTCCATGATTTTGGGGGTTTAGCGTGAGATTTTGTTTATCAGAGTGAGACAGTCAAAATTGGTTGAATTGCGTGAGTCTCACGCTGATTGCATGAGAGTTGGCAGCCATGAGTAAAGTAGGCTCACCCTTACCACTGAGCTTTGAAAAAACTTGTTTTTGCACAACAGTGGAAAAATGAAGAGATCCCTACAGATGAAAGTGTAATAAAAAAAATTAGAATGTGCAGAGATGGATAGACTTAACAGTCAAAATAAAGGAGAAGAAAGAAACAGAATACTTTTTAACATGGGACTTGTTTTACCAATGGTTAGTTGACAGAAACAGAAGTTAGAAACTTAAAAGTTTAAGAGAATGATTAACTATACAATGAAGGTTTCTTAGTATGGACAAGCAAATGTTATTACTATGTGATTATTATCAATGATATGAATATTATTGTTATTACTACTGTTACTTTTCAAAACTAACTGCACTCAGACAACACGATGTTCACGTAAATATTGAGTTTTTATGTTTACTAAAGAAAAATATAGAAATAAAATATAAGAAAAAAGAA
Organism: Hydrophis major; assembly: GCA_033807585.1. NCBI lineage: Eukaryota > Metazoa > Chordata > Lepidosauria > Squamata > Elapidae > Hydrophis > Hydrophis major. Next base: position 400,917,401 of record CM066328.1, read on the forward strand.
AAAACCTGTTTCTGTAGGTCAGAATTAGAAGTACCCTCACCACTCTTCAATTGTGTCTGATTCTCAGAAACTGCCTGGAGAATTTGCTGCAGTTTTCCTGGCAAGGTTTTTCAGAAGAGGTTTGCCATTGCCTCTTTCCTAGGCCTGAGAGAAAGTGACCGATCCAAAGTCATCCAGTGGCTTTATGCCTAAGGTGGAGCTAAAACTCAAGGTTTCCTGGTCTTTGGGTGTTAAGATAGATATTCCATAGGGCTACGCTATCTGGCCTGCAAAAATCCAGACAAGCACTGGATTGGGGTGCTTCATCTCTTTGCTACATAGCCAGTAAATATCCAAATTTTTGCAACCCAGACTTTGTAGGCCAAGCACAGAACCCTAATAGGAGACAACAGCAAGGTGAAGAAAGAATGGACTAAGGAAGGTAAAAGCCACTGCTCTCAGTTGAATAATGCCTAACTCAGTGGCAATGGAATGCAAACAAATAAGAGACACCTGGCCTGTGCATAGTTGAAAGCATTCGGTTTAAGTGCTGGAACTTCAAACTTACTCCTCCCCTCATATTCTTTAAATCCTTTGATAATGTTCCCTAAAACAGGTCATTTCAAAGTCTCCTACACCCACTTCAACTAGAATACTGTTTTAAAACATTTAAAGGCAATTTCTAAAAAGAAAGTATAGAAAAGGCAGTTCTTTCAATAAAGTGAGATGAAGGGAAGTAGAAGTTAGAGAAACTTTAAAAAGCAGGGGAAAGACTACCAAAAGCTTAGCTGGGAGGTGTAAATTCTGAAGCTCCCTTTAAACTGCTGAGATTAAGAGTTTCCATTTGCAAATAAGAGTCTGCTTTCTTGAAGAACAGAAAAAAGCCCTTCTGGATCTAGACAGGATCTATCAAAACATTCCAAGAAGATCACAAAAAAGGCATGAAAGGAGAGCCATCCCCTGTTGGTCCCAAGCCTCTCCTATCCAAAAACATACACTGTTCAAAAAAATAAAAGGAACACTTAAACAACACAGTGTAACTCCAAGTCAATCACACTTCTGTGAAATCAAACTGTCCACTTAGGTAGCAACACTGATTGACAATCAATTTCACATGCTGTTGTGCAAATGGAATAGACAACAGGTTGAAAGCATAGGCAGTTAGCAAAACATCTCCCAAAAAGGAGTGATTCTGCAGGTGGTGACCACAGACCACTTCTCAGTTCCTATGCTTTCTGGCTGATGGTTTGGTCACTTTTGAATGCTGGTGGTGCTTTCACTCTAGTGGTAGCATGAGACAGAGTCTACAACCCACACAAGTGGCTCAGGTAGTACAGCTCATCCAGGATGGCACATCAATGCGAGCTGTGGCAAAAAGGTTTGCTGTGTCTGTCAGCATAGTGTCCAGAGCATGGAGGCGCTACCAGGAGACAGGCCAGTACATCAGGAGACGTGGAGGAGGCCGTAGGAGGGCAACAACCCAGCATCAGGACCAGTACCTCCGCCTTTGTACAAGGAAGGACAGGAGGAGCACTGCCAAAGCCCTGCCAAAGCCCTGCCAAATCATCTCCAGAGGGCCACAAATGTGCATGTGGCTGCTCAAACGGTCAGAAACAGACTCCATGAGGGCCCAATGTCCACAGGTGGGGGTTTTGCTTACAGCCCAACACCGTGCAGGACGTTTGGCATTTGCCAGAGAACACCAAGATTGGCAAATTCGCCACTGTGCTCTTCACAGATGAAAACAGGTTCACACTGAGCACATGTGACAGACTTGACAGGGTCTGGAGACGCCATGGAGAATTTCTTCTGCCTGCAACATCCTCCAGCATGACCGGTTTGGCAGTGGGTCAGTAATGGTGTGAGGTAGCATTTCTTTAGGGGACCACACAGCCCTCCATGTGCTCGCCAGAGGTAGCCTGACTGCCATTAGGTACCGAGATGAGATCCTCAGACCCCTTGTGAAACCATATGTTGGTGCGGTTGGCCCTGGGTTGCTCCTAATGCAAGACAACGCTAGTCCTCATGTGGCTGGAGTGTGTCAGCAGTTCCTGCAAGACAAAGGCATTGATGGTATGAACTGGCCCACCCGTTCCCCAGACCTGAATCCAATTGAGCACATCTGGGACATCATGTCTCACTCCATCCACCAACGCCACGTTGCACCACAGATTGTCCAGGAGTTGGGGGATGCTTTAGTCAAGGTGTGGGAGGGGATCCCTCAGAAGACCATCCGCCACCTCATCAGGAGCATGCCCAGGCATTGTAGGGAGGTCATACAGGCACGTGGAGGCCACACACACACTACTGAGCCTCACATTGACTTGTTTTAAGGACATTACATCAAAGTTGGATCAACCTGTAGTGTTTTTTTCCACTTTAATTTGAGTGTAACTCCAAATCCAGACCTCCATGTTGCTAAATTTGATTTCCATTGATAATTTTTGTGTGATTTTGTTGTCAGCACATTCAGCTATGTAATGAACAAAGTATTTAATAAGAATATTTCATTCATTTAGATCTAGGATGTCTTACTTTTGTGTCCCCTTTATTTTTTTGAGCAGTATATTGTCCCTGAACAAGAACTTTACATTCAGCAATCATGGCTAAAACCAGAATGGTTATTGTTGTGTATGTACCATAGTTAATAAAGTATGAGCTTGAGGTAAAGTTCAGGGCTCTGGCCCTGCACTTCTGATTGGCTGTTAAGCGGCCAGATCGGATTGGTTAGTTCTGAGGAATCCAATTGGCCCTTAACAGAGGATTCTTAGTGGTTAAAAGAGCTAGCGTTCATAGCTCGTTATTGGACAATTCTCACAAGGGTTGCCTATATAAGGCAGAGTTCACTGTTGTTGTTTTGAGAAGTCACTATGCAAATAAAGAGCTGGAAGTTCACTATTCAGAGGCTGTCTCCATTTACTCAGACCCATGTTCAGTACTTAACACTGGCGACGAGGATAGGATGTGGAGACGTCTGAACCGAAGAAGACAGGAAGCAATACCGAGCACGTGATAGACGACGCCAACAATGGAACCATGTCCGACGGCATCGTACCACCCGCTCCATTCGATCCGAACCAAGAGGATTGGGAATCCTACATGGATCGCTTCCAAATGTTTCACGAAATGAATAACTTGAAGGACGCCACACCAGCAAAAAAAAGGGCGCTGTTCCTGACGCATTGTGGCCCAGCCGTATTTAAGATGGCTAAAGCACTCACCAAACCTCGAGAAGTGAAGGCCATGAGCTGGGACGACCTCGAACCCATCCTGAGAGACCATTATGCGCCAACCGTGCCTACGCTCGTGAGACACCATGAGTTTTATCAGAGTAACCAACGAAAAGGGGAAAGCGTGGCCGATTTCGTGGCGGACATCCGAAATTTAGGGGGCCTCTGCGGGTTCGTCGATTTAGAAGAGGCACTAAGAGATCGAATAGTTCTGGGACTAGATGCACTAGGCCTGCAAAGCAAGCTGATGGCGAAAGGCGACATCAGCCTTGCCGATGCCATCGCCGAAGCCACGGCAGCAGAGGCGACCAAAAAGTCGGCTGCACAACTACAGCGAAGCCGCACTCCGGTACCACCACCGACAAGCGACATTTTATCCAAGCCTGAAGGACAGCTCGCGACGACGCACCATGAGGACCTCTCTTCGTCATCAGACAGCGACGAAGAAGGGGTCCATCGACTGCGGTCCGACCGGGACCCTCGCTGGCTGTGGAGCAAACCATGCCAGGTCCGAATGCAAATTCCGCAACGCACTCTGCCATGAGTGCAGGAAACTAGGCCACATCGGCCGGGTCTGCCGCAGCTTACCAGGACTCAGCCAGGCCTCAAAAGGGACTAACTATCGCCAATCAACAGGAAACCGTCCTGTGAGGCGAGAGCCAGTAAAACCACTCCTACAGAAATCGAGCTTTGCAGAGAGAAGAGGCTCACCATACTATCACTATCGGTCACGCCTCAGCTTTAGGCACTAAGAAAATCCAAGTCACGGTAGCCATCGAGAACCAGCCTTGCCACATGGAGGTCGACTTGGGATTGTCCCTCTCGATGGTATCCTGGAAGACACTCAAGCAACTCATCCCCACAATTCTACGCCAAGACCTCCAATTTCAACGCCTCATCCTCAAGGACTACCAAGGGAATCAAATCCCCATTGTCGGGTCCTGCCGAGTCCGAGTCTCCTTCAAGAAGCATACAGCGTACTTACCTCTAACGGTCATTGATAGAGATTGGCCTAGCCTACTAGGCCTCCAATGGTTTGCGCCACTCGGTATTGAAGTGGCCGGCGTGAACCGAGTCGGTGATTGTGAGTGGGAGGAAGACCTTATCTCTGAGTTCAGTGACGTCTTCGCGGACAGCTTAGGCGAGTATAAGGGGACCCCGAACTCATTCAGTCTAGATCCAAAAGTAGCCCCCATTCGCTTGAAGCCCCGTCGAGTTCCGTTCGCTCTTAAAGCAAAAATTGACAAACAACTCGACAAGCTAATTGCTCAAGGGGTGTTGAAGCCCATCGATCACTCTCCATGGGAAACCCCTATTGTAATACCCATTAAGCCAGACGGGTCAATCCGAATTTGTGGGGACTACCGGGCCACTTTGAACCACGCCCTACAGCAGAATGTGTATCCAGTTCCGGTAGTGCAGCACCTCCTCCATTCCTTGGGGGGGCGGGAAGGTTTTCGCTAAATTGGATTTAGCTCAAGCTTATCACCAATTACCAGTGGATGAAAAAACGGCTCAAGCCCAAACAATTGTAACGCACAGGGGTGCCTTTAAATGTACCCGATTGCAATTCAGAGTTAGTGTAGCCCCGGGGATCTTCCAGAGCCTTATGGAAATGTTATTACAAGGAATCAAGGGCGTGGTCCCTTATTTTGATGACGTATTAATTGCAGCCCCTACCAAAAAAATCTTACAGGACCATTTGAAATGCATCCTAAAAAAATTTCAATAGGCCGGATTTCGGGTGAAAAAAAATAAATGTCAATTGTATACTGACAATGTTGAGTTTCTAGGGTACCGGATTGATAGCCAGGGCATTCATCCTATCGAGAGTAAATTAAAAGCGATCAAAAACGCTCCCAGGCCACGCAACAAGGCCGATCTCCAGGCGTTCTTAGGCCTCATTAATTTCTATAATGTATTTTTACCGCACAAGGCAACTGTCGCTGAACCGTTACACCGATTATTAGATAACAAAGCATTGTGGGTCTGGGGTTACCGGGAAGAGCAAGCGTTCCGGAATGTTAAAAAACTGCTCACATCTGACTCTGTACTTATGCAGTATAACGAGACTTTGCCGTTAGTTATAACTTGCGATGCATCGCCTTTCGGGGTGGGCGCCATTTTGAGCCATGTACTGCCTAATGGGAACGAAGCCCCTGTTGCATACTTTTCGAAGACTCTTTCACAAGCAGAGCGGAACTATGGACAAATTGATAAAGAAGCCCTCGCAATCGTTTCAGCTGTAAAAAAATTTCATGAATATGTGTATGGAAGGACATTTACCATTATAACTGACCACAAACCGTTGCTAGGGATAATAGCCGGGGACAAGCCAAACCCCTACATATTATCCCCTAGAATGACCCGATGGTCAGAATTCCTAGCTGCTTATAATTATCGCCTGCAATATCACCCGGGGAAAGCCATTCCCCACGCCGATGCATTAAGCCGAACACCGCTTCCAGAGACTCTTGACGATCCGGCACCAACGGCAATCACGTTGCAGATCGAAACATTCAACTCGCCGCCTATGACTGCCCGAGACATTGCGAGAGAAACCAAACGAGACCACACCCTAGCTCGAGTCCTAGGCTGGGTAGAACGTGGATGGCCATTGGACCAAGTACCAGATGACTTTGCACCATTCAAATCTCAACAGACTGAACTTTTTTCTCAAAAAGGCTGTATCAACTGGGGCGATAGAGTCGTTGTCCCAGAGCGACTCCGGAAGACGCTGCTGCGAATTCTGCACGAGGGCCACCCCGGCATCATGCAAATGAAGGCGCTTGCACGGAGCTACACATGGTGGCCGGGCATGGACCGGCAAATCGAGCAGTGGGTTAAAGCGTGTTCCAATTGCCAACAAGTCAGCAACGCCCCACCAAAAGCCATGCCTACTGAATGGGAGATGCCACGCGGACCCTGGTCCAGAATCCACCTGGATTTCGCGGGGCCAACCAAGAGCTATACCTTCCTGCTGACAGTTGATGCATACTCCAATTGGTTAGAAATTCATTGTATGATGGCTACGACCTCCGAGGCGGTGATCAAGATTCTAAACAGACTCTTTGCAACCCACAGATTGCCAGATGTCCTGGTGTCCGATAACGGGCCACAGTTTACGGAACTAATGTTCGAGCAGTACCTCGCTGATCGCGGCATCCGCCATGCGCTCACCTCGCCTGCGCACCCTGCGACCAATGGCCGAGCTGAACGCATGGTCCAATTTGTTAAAAAGACTTTGCAAAAAGTGGACTATGACAATATCGATGACAAGGTCAACCAAATTCTCTTTTTGCAACACATAACTCCACATAGCATCACCGGCAGAACTCCCGCCAAACTACTGATGGGACGAAGACTCCGCTCCCACCTCGACCGGTTGCACCCTGCTTACGAACCGGAAAAGCCAATAGGATCCAGCGGCCGCTGTTGCACCTTCCAGGTAGGAGACCTCGTTTACGCATGAAACTTATCGGGCGACCCGTTATGGATAGATGCGACAGTAGTACGAGTGACCGGCCCTAAATCCTACGTAGTGAAATGCTGTGACAATAAACTGTGGAAACGGCATATCGACCAATTATGGTCACGACTCACAACGGCCAGTCAACAACTCCCCCATGACCAAACTGGGGGGGGGGGAGGTACGGAAGAAGATGAAGTTCCAGGGAATCTGCTCGAAGGGAGCGACGAACTAAGTGACACTCAGGAAATGGAGCAGGAAGGAGAAACGTTTGCACCGCAAGAAATTGCAGCTGAACAAGAAGCAGAACCACTGCCAAACAACAATCTACCTCAACAGGATTGCAACCAACCAATCCAATGAAAATCCAAAAGAGTTAAAAGACAACCGTCCTATCTAAGGGACTACATAACTACACTGTAATTAAGAAGCCGGGGGAAGGGGTGTTATGTGTGTACCATAGTTAATAAAGTATGAGCTTGAGGTAAAGTGCAGGGTTCTGGCCTTGCACTTCTGATTGGCTGTTAGGCGGCCAGATCGGATTGGTTAGTTCTGAGAAATCCGATTGGCCCTTAACAGAGAATTCTTATTGGTTAAAAGAGCTAGCGTTCATAGCTCGTTATTGGACAATTCTCACAAGGGTTGCCTATATAAGGCAGAGTTCACTGTTGTTGTTTTGAGAAGTCACTATGCAAATAAAGAGCTGGAAGTTCACTATTCAGAGGCTGTCTCCGTTTACTCCGACCCATGTTCAGTACTTTACAATTATCATGATCATTGTTCATGTATCCCCCCCAAAATGCAAGGGAATATAAGAACATAACCTATCCTGCACCATTCATTGTCCCATAGCCAGCAAACTTCTCTACTGTCTGCCTATTTGAGACACAGAATTTGTCGTATGCCCACTTCCATGTATAAACTAAAGTATCTCCATGCAAGAGATGACAAGATTTCTACAGTTACCATTCTTACATTGAGGAATTCTATAGTCGTATATCAATGTGGGTGAAGAATTTTTTCCACCCTGTTATTCTAAGACAGATTTTTGCCCCGAGCAGCAATGAGCATTGCTCATTTGACCTAGGGACTCCCTCCCATTTTTTTCATCAAGGATGAATGTACCGGATCATAGCATCCATCAGATCTAGTTTCCTGTAGTCAGTTTCCAACATTTAGTTTGAGCTATAGCTCAGTAGGATTTATCCACTCCCAAATCTACTTTCAATGTCAAGGTTTAACTCTTGAAACTGAAAAGTCAGTGTAAATAAAATTAAAAGTGTCACAGTATGGACAGAAGGGCTTTCTTTCACCAATAAGCCATTTATTCAAGCAACTGTTTAAAACCAAAGAAAGAATAGATGTCCCAGCATCCTCTCATTTTACATATGGAGACTTACTTTGTACTCATTAACAGTTTACTTTTAGAGCTTCTACTGGTAGGTGAAAGGATGCTAATGAAGTAGGACTCAGAACAGTTGACAGCCGAGTATTAAATCTGGCTGGCACCTTGATCTCAAAAGTCCACACTTGGTTCTATAAAGCTTAAGGTTCAACTGGTCATTAACACAGGAGGAACCAAGCCCCGCTATTAACACAGTGTCAAAATCCCTCCCATTGTCTTCTGGTTTATGGCAAAAGGCTGAAGCCATATAAATGTCACAATCCATGGAAATACAAGCTACAGGAGCCACTGCTCCCCTGCTGCTCATAGAATGGCTGTAGGAGTTCGCTAAAAGTCTTTTTTTTAAAAAGGAGCAGAAACGTGCAGGGAAATGCAGAGGGAATACTCTGCTTAACAAACAGGAGAAATGTGGTCTTTTTAAAAAACCAAGCCCCTGAGAAGAAGGTCATGACTTGTCTAGCTTTCCAATCTCTCCCATTTAAGCTGTTTTTGTAGCATGGAGAGTACCATGAAAGCTACATCTGATGGCTTTGTATGTCATAATGCTATATCTGTGATGATTGGGAACAGAGGATAAAACACACAAAAACACACACACAGAGCATTTGAAGAAAGCAATGGCAAACTACTTTGGTATTATTCCCAAAGTGGTTGATTCATTAGGAATCACTCTCAACTCAAAGATTTTTCCCCTGTAAAATATTAATGTAATATTAACTCCCATAAAACATGTGGATTTCATTATTAATGTTATCTCTGTAGGGTTACTGCTTAGGAATGGCTATGTTATATCATTTAAAATTATGATTTTGAAATGCCTGGTAATCTGAGGAGTATGAAAATGAATGAATGAAAAGAGGATAGCTATAAAGCTCTTAAACATTTCTGAAAGTCAGTTGGTACATTAAGAGTGTATTGGAATAGGAATAGGAATAAGGAGAGTTAATTCATCAGACAAGTCCACTTTTTTTTCCAGACCAAACCATCTCAAAAACTTGACATTGCCGGAATAAAACTGAATAAGAAAATTCTATAAAGGCATTTTGAAATTCCCAGGAAAGTTGGGTCAGAAAACTAATGTGACTAAATTCAGCTGGTGCTACAGAGTGCCAGAACCAGATAGACAGCAATTCCTTATTTCTTATGAGACACTGTTTTTGCCTAACAGATTCAGATTAATGATCCTTCTTGAAAATTAGTTGTCAGGATCCTGACCCCGGATGTCACTTGATACAAACCACTAACTTTTTTCCAAACTTTAGCCACCTACCAGAAGGTCAGATTATTTGAATAGTCCCTATACCAAATACATATCAATGTAACCTATTTAAAATGGGTTATATTTGGTTAACATATCACTGGTTTCTTAAAAGTCCTTCATCTCACAGCCTTACAATAATTCTAGGCATCTAATTATCTAAGTATCTAATACAATGATTCTAGGCATGCTGTTGGGCTAAATTATTTAATGGAGTGTTGTGAAGCATAAATAAGCCAGGAGATAGGACATGCTATTTACATTATAAAAATGAAATTAGAAACTTTTGAAAAATAATAAATTCAGCAAACTCGAAAGTGCAGATTAGAAGTAAATAAATTAGTTGTCCAACATGCTTGGTGTTAGATTTTTTTCAACCGTATATACATTGTTGTTCTTCTGATGTAATGAAAAAAAACAATCTAAATCAGCTCCCTGCTCCCAATCTCCCAACCCTCCTCCCAATTCAGTCAGAACTGAAGAAGCTTCTTGTATGAGAAGTGAAATGTCTTCAAAGAAAAACAAAGTCTAGTTGTATTTTTAAAGAGCACCTTTGCGACAGCCATGACCTGGATGACTGAGAATCTCCATTGGCACTCTCAATATGAAGGTGTTTTTTTTAAATGTTAGATTACAACTTCCAAATAATCATGCTGCTAGAGAATGATAGGAGTATAGTCAACCCATTCAAAGAGTACCAGACTGGGGCATACTGCTTAAAAGGAAAAATGCAAAAAAGGAAAATAGTCAGGGAGGTGAAAGAATAATAATCACATCATTACATTACAGATAAGAGTTGTGCTTATATAGTAAAGGGAGCAATTTTCCTTTGGGATAACTAATCTTATATGTGTAGAAAGAAATTCCATGCATAGAGGTTCTCTTTCAACCTTTCTACAAAATGTATCTGTTGCACTGGCAAACTAATGTATATTTTCATCATGATGAAGACAATTTTGGGGAAAATAAACCAATATGTTAAATGAAAGCATTTTTCTCCACATATTTCCTGCACTGGACTTTCTGAAATCTTAGGAGAAGTGCTTTGCATCCTTCACCCAGCGTAGCTGCTACATTCTTTCATTCCTCCTGTCTTCTCTATTGACATGCTCCATGCAATATCTTATAGGAGACCTTAGCAACAGAAAAATATAATGATGCTTATAGCAGTTCAAGGAGAATGAAACTGTGACTGTTTTTGTAATTCTGTACTACCTAGAGTCAGCAAAAGTCCAAGATGTTTTTTTAAATATGCTGTTCAATTGTTCAATGAAGTATATTTTAAATCAGATGAATATGTCTTATCTTCACTCTAACTATTGCTTTTTGGAAAGCATATCCTTCACCTAGAAAAAAAAATTATCCTGTTCTAAAGTAATTCTTAATTTGGAAATCATAACATTTAAAAGAATACATTTTTCCAATGATATGTGGAGACGTAACAAATTGCCCATTATACAGTCCAAACTTTTAATGTAGTTAAAATACCAACACACTGGTACTATTTTCACATTAAGAATCTTTGCTTTATTCACTGCTGTAGTCATTGCTACTACAGTTAAAATACTAAAAGATAATTTCTACTTCCTTTACACTGCATGAATCTAGTGCAATGTTAAATTATATCCTTTCCTTCAGCAGATGCACTGGATTAAGGAACTATTTATCTAATTATACCATTATTTGTAGTGGTTTAAATGCAGTCAAAACACACAGACTGTACACTGATAGATGTTAACAATCAATACAAGAAAACAATTGATACATCAGTTTTTAAAAAGAGCATTAAAGCAAAATTGGCAATATACACACACAAACCAAAAGACATTCAAAAACTATTGTTTGACAATATTTTTGAATTGCGAAGGGCTTATTTACTGCCTAATTTGAAACTATACATTTCACAAGGTAAGAAAGAATATTTCCTTTGTGAACAAATATAATTCTGAAGATGAGGATTTTGAAAAATCACTGCGAAATTCCAACTATATGGAATGTTGCATCTTTGTTTAATTGTATGGACTTAACATTAAAATAACATCTTGTATCTGTAGCGATTCTCAGTCATTTCAAATCATGGTTGTCCCCAAAGTGCTTTTTTTTTAAGGAGGCAACTGGACTTGTTTTTCCCTTTGAAGACTTTTAGCTATGCACTTTGGGATGAACACGCCTCGAATGGTATGGGAATATGAACAGATTTCCAAACAAAAAAATTGCAGACTACAGGAACCATTAGCACTACTCAAGTGACCCTGAGGACACAGATAAACATCCAAGCGGCCTCAAGGACTCTCTAAAAGGATGCAAATGACCATGTGTCTGCACGGAATATAAATCCTCCCATTCCCCATCATCCAGTCAAAGCTGAAGAAGCTTCTTGGACAGAAAGTGAAATGTCTTCAAAAGAAAAAACAAGAAAGTCCAGTTGCCTCCTGAAAAAAAGCATTTTTGGGATAATATCTTGTATTCTCCTTGATTTGCTTTGTATTGTTTGCTTCTAGTGCAATTTTGCTTTCACATATCAGGTTTTTAAAAGCTGGACAAATGCAAAGGGGCGAGGCAGGACATTTGCAACAGAAAGCAATTGAGTTTTGTTTACATTATCTGCAAGGCTGGACATTCCTAAAAGAAACAATTTCCAACCAGAAGTAATACAGAAAACCACTTATTTGAAAACAAGCAAAAATAGAGCTGGGCATGTACTGCTACAGATCTATGGAAAAATAGAACAGAATTATAAAGAGTAGGAATCTCTGAGGGATATTGTATATGGGACAATTCATTTATTTGCTGTATTGTATTTATTTGCTTATGTTTTTATGGGTTGCCCAATTCCTAAACAGCTCTGGGTAGTTTACAATATACAGATAGTCCTTGACTTACAACAATTCATTTAGTGATTGTTCAAAGTTACAACAGCACTGAAAAATGTGACTTATGACTATTTTTCACAGTTCCAGTCTTTGCAACATCCCTGTGATCAAAATTCAGCTGCTTGTCAACTGGTTCATATTTATGACAGTTGCTATGTCCCAGGGTCATATGATCTCCCCTTTTGTGACCTTCTGATAAACAAAGTCAATGGGGAAGCCAGATTCACTTAACAACCAGATTACTATTGTATAGGACTACCTCTAGTTAAATATCTCTATGATAAATATTTTTTTAAAAAAAATCTAAAATTCAGATCAAAAGGCACATGGATTAACATTAAAAATTAATAATTTTTGAACCACATGTTTTTGTAAGATACTCTTATCTATATGTTGAATGTTATGCCTGACAAACAATTGTTTTCTTTTTCTGGAACTAAATTCATACATTGATTTTTTTTTAACCTCCTCTTTGTTTTCTTCATTTGATAAAATACATGAGGATGTGATGTCAAAGAGAAGCATTCATATCAACTGAGCAGTACCTGAGAACAGTCATGTCCAAGATCATGAAGCCATTGTTCCAGCATCAAGGGATTATGTGAGATGGGTCAAATCCTCCATGGTCATTCAGCAGGATTTAGATCAGGGTGGCAATTAATTTTCCCAGAGGGCCACATGAGAATCTGGAACTGTTGTGGAGGATTGCCACCAGACCCCTCCCCCACCACCTCAGGCAGGACAGTTAAAGGATTAGAAATGACCCACAGACCCTAAAATTCCCAGGTCTCATTTAGATTGCAGTGCTGATAGAAATTGAAGCTTAACATTCTGGTTCATTCTATATATTAAAAAAAAATAGAAAGATAATCTCAAAATTAATCTGATTTAATCATGCAAACTTCAAGGAAGAGAGACAATAAATTCTATCCAGAATGAAGTTTTCATTATCACTGATAAATCTCTTAAAATGGAAATAATTCATAAAATTGCAAAATAGTATCAATCCTATCTAAATAAAATTCCATTTCAATCTTTCCATAAAAAAAAACAAATCAAACAAACCCCTAATCTTTCTTCTCTTCCCCTTAAATCCTTATTCAAGAAAAGTCTATGATCTTATTTACAAGTAACACCTCTGCCTGGCTGCCCAGGGGCTCCTGGTGTTTCATTTAAATATGTATACTTGGAGAAAAAAGGGAGGCTTTTCCACAGAAATGTCCCTATTCTTCTCAGCTTGCAAAAGCAAACACACGTGTGTAACTTTTGCAAAGCTCAGCCTCATTTGCAGACCAACATAGTGCCCCAGTCACAACAAAAGACAATTTGCCAGTATAGATGTGATACAGGTCCATGTGCTGGGCGTGAATGGAAAATTTGACCTACTACATCACGCAGCAGAGTACAAAGTCACAGATATCACCTGCTGTTCAGAGGGAGACCAAGGAACACCGGTAATAAGATGAGAAGGAATAAAATCTTCAAATGAAGTTCAATTCCTCATGATTTTGTGGGCACAGCTATGTAGTTTACTTTGTAGCAATATAGAAATGATTTGTCTTCGGAGATAATTGTTCATTTTCCAACCTAGCCTATAATTGTAGCATTCCTTGAAAATCTTCCATTGAAAAACTAGATTGATTCTTCCTATTACATTTGTTTCTGAACCCAAATCTTGTCAGAACTGAATTTCATTGTGCTAAACACAGCCCGTAATTTCTACTCATGTTAAATCTCCAACACTATCAGCACCTTTGGGCAAGAATTGCTGAACATAAAGGACAGCATATTAGATCAAATCAAAGGCTTATCTAAACCAGCATCCTATCCCGGGGATAACCAACCAGATGTTTTTTAAGTAGGAAATGAACTAATTATATCTTACCACCCCCAAAGTTTATATTCCCCACTACCTAGTATTGTGTTGCTCTGATCTCTAAAAGACCAGCCACCTATAACACCAGCCTGACTAAAAGCTGAAATTGTAGTTTAGTGTCACTCAGACTACTGTAAAGTTCTCCAATCCACTATCTAAAATTTAATTGAGAGAAAAGTTTCAAAGAAAAGCTGGCCTTGACCCACCCCCTTTCCTCCCAATTTACAGCATGTGTACTTTCAAAGGGTTCACCTTAGAGACCAACTGTGATGTCCATTTGGCACCTATCAACATTATCATTTCTTGGCCCAGTAGGCATGCCAGCACGTAGATTTAAGCAACTTCAGTATGGTTTAATTGCTGACAATGTACGCTTCTTTATACTCTAGTTTTACTAAGCTGCCAGATTGTTTTTGCACTTATTTCAAAATTATGATTTTATATTGACATATTCTGCAAACCATTCTAATTCCTCCTCCTGCTGATAAATAAAATAAAAATACTTAGGAACACTAATTTAATTAAATGAATCAAATCTTAAAAATACAATAAGGTAAATGTACCAAATTTAGTGCAATGTGTTTATTCGTGTAAAAACAGACCTATGTAACGATAAAAAGGGTCACAAGAAAAATGAGAGCTTTCCATCCTTTTGCTTTCAATCCATAAACATTTTACCCCAATTTTAGATTCTTAATGTTGTTCCGTTTTTAGAGAAGGACATGGATGGAAGAAAAAATCCCTCAGCCAAATGGATTTAGACATACATAAAACTAGCAATCGAAGGATGGCTCAACTGAACTCACATGGTCTGGTGGTCAGAATAACTGGCCAATTTCAGGAAACTAAGATTCAACTTTCCACCTTTTGATGCAAAACTTTGGTTAACCCTGAACCACCCTTAGTCATTTCTATTTCAATCTAATCAACCTCTAATCAATTATCTTTCTAAAAAGCAGAAAGGCAGTTACGGTAATTATCTTGTCTCCTGACCTTCTCAAAAGAAAAGCAGAAGAAAAGCAAACTAATGGAAATCTGATTGCATCATCACAAGAAAGTATTTCTAGAAGCCTATCCCATTCTGTTGCCCTCAGGTTGGAAAAGGATTATGGGACTCAAAGTCCAATACATCAGAAAGGCTGGGAAATACATTAGGATGGTAACCTAATCAAACAAATAGTGTTAAAATCCTAACTTCCTTTTTCTTTGTCCTCACTTCCCTTTCTCCTTCTCTGTGAATCTGAGCACAGAAACATTACTAAATACTTGAACCCCGGAAGGGGGAAAGGGAGGGAGAGAGAGGGGGGGTGTAAAAAGGTATGGTGATTTATTCATTTTTTGGCCTTAGTGATAATAAATTGCAAGTCTATAAAGTTAAAGTCCAGGAGGGTTTAGTGTTTTATACAATAACTATACTATACTAGTAAAAGCAAAAGTGTAAACATGTTACTCATATTAATTAAATTACAAAAGATAAAATATGCTACAAATTTGCTATGTGATGTTATGAGGTTTTCAAACTTGTTTAGGCTATGGATCCTGTTAATTAAAAAATAAAATAAAATTCCTGAAATTCTGATCAAGGGGCAAGCCTCTAGTTATAGGAAATGGGCAATAAAATGAAACTTATTTATTAATCAAATTAATCAAAAATCAAATTTATGCACTAAACATTGTGCTCATTCTAATCAAGGCATGCATATTTATATACTGAAGTTATCTGAATCGTACAGATTCACCCCAAAACTTCCATTTCACCTTTTTCAGGGGGGGGAGGGAAGGAAGCAGAGCTGGGACAGGATGACTTTACAAAAGGCAGAATATGCATTCACCCAAAGACGGCTAGAGCTGCATGGCTAAGGCATTTTCCGAGGGAAAAATCGTTTTCACCCTGCTACTGCCTATCTTTCAGACTTACTCAGATTGATGTGACATCCTGATCCACTAAAACTGTGAGAGTGAAGCTTTTGAATGTCAGATAACAACCCTTACTATACCTTGGCCATCCTTGGCTGCATATGAGTGAACTTTCCTTTTCTCCCTTACTCTTTCATGGAACTCTAGGATTCTGCAGAACATAGTTTGGAAACCCTGTTTTAATTTGTGTATACTTCCTTGTAGACTGTGGGCTAATTTAAACTTCAGATTTACATTTACTCCCTCTGTTCTAGAATTGTGTTTAATCAACAAGCATTATAGTTGTGCTTTTAAAGTTGTAGCAACGTTTCAGCAGAATCTCATCTGCCATCATCAGGCTTCTGTATTGTGTTTGTCTGTGAGTCAGACTTTCACAGCTGTTTCAGTTTTAAACTGTTTGCCTGGCTTGTAGTGTGGAGATTTTTTTGTTTGTGGCAAACACCTGGGCACAAACAAAAACACCTAGGCACAAACACCTGGGCCCAAACAGATCCCCCCTGATACCTCCAGCTCAAACACACCCCAACCAGGCACCCAGATGAAACCTAGCTTCCTAATAAATGATAGCCGTCCATTTACTTGGAGCTAAGCTGCACTAAAAGCCTCCAATACAGGAACACAATGTTGCCAGCCAATCAAAACAAAAAAAGCTACAAAACAGACAGAAGATATTAGAAACACCAATCAAGCAGAACACAGCAAACTCCAAGACCAATAAACACAGACCAAGACTCCCAACTAATCAGGATGAAGAAAAAACCATTCTGGCACAGCAGTAGGCTAGCCCCAAATTTAAAACTGAAACGGCTGTGAAAGTCTGACTTACAGACAAACACAATACAGAAGCCTGATGATGGCAGATGAGATTCTGCCCAAACGTTGCTACATCTTTAAAAGCACAACTGAACAAAGCTGAATACCATACATGTAAGTACCTGCGAAAACTTAAGAAAACAAATGTGTGTGTGTGTGTGTGTATGCATAACTTACATATAAAAAGTATAAGGGTAGGTGCCCTTGCAAAATACTAAGCACATCATACCAAATAATGGATTGCTCAAAACCTTCAATTTTTTTTTTCCAGAGAACCTATACCTGTGGCCAGCTTCTTCTAAGAAAGTGCTTATACCCATTGTATTCAGTTTTTAAAACATCAATAGAATGAATTTCTGTAGAAAAATACACTATTGGGAATCAACATTAGATGGTTCCCCCCCCCCCCAAAAAAAAAGGAAAAAAAAAGAAAAAGAAACACAGTGGCCCTGGCTGACTTGGAGATCAGAATGGTAGCATTTCCAACAATCCATAGGTTACCAATTTCTCACTGAATGTGTAAGTATAATAATTTCTAATTTTTTAAAAACGATTCTTAGGCAAATATACACAAAGCTCTTTAACTTATTTACAGCTGAACAGGCAATGTATATATTCCAAAGCATTGTTTCTCATTCTTGGCTAGCTGGGGAGGTTCTAAATTTGAAGTCTACACCTTTTAAAGTCGCCAAAGTTGAGAAACACGGTCCCAAAGGACATGCCTTTCTCAAAACAACCTGCAATATTTGTAGTGCTAACAAAGTATACTGTATAGGATAGTACTTTGAGCCTTAATTGTTTAATCCACACAAACTAAAGCTTTAAAGTTGCAATATACTTTTAATAGTAGATTAAAAATTGCTTAATGTTGCAAAGACCTCAAAGGTTAGCCAACGCCCTCCTTCTGCTTCAAATAATACAAAGTAATAAACATAGCTATGAGTCTTTTGCTAATTTTACCCCTAAGCTAAGCAAATAGCAGGCCTTTTTCAGTTCAGATTTATAGGATGGAGGAAGATCATAGGGACAACAAGACATAACGAGAAACAATTCCCAATATATCCATAAGGACTTCCTCCCAGATACAATGTGACAGTACTGCAATTGCGATGGAATGAAGCAGTTCACCAGTGCAGTAAATTATAATATTAGAGTAAAAACAAGAACTATGTAGAATTGGAAGTTACAGAATTTCCCTAACTGTAATCTCAGGTCACAATACTGTTGATTCTTGGACTTGCTTCCTTTTAAAAGACACCTTTAACATTTATATTATTATTATTTTTTTTTTTATAAAAGTTTTATTGATTTTAACGACAAACAAAAACATATAAAACATAACATAAAAAAATATCATTCTTCATAAAGAATTAAAGAATTAAATGTTAAAGAACCTTTAACATTTATATTATTGGGACCAATAATGCTGGCTTCTAAAGCTGATGATGAAGAAATTGTAAGCACTGTTTCCCTGAGTTCTTTTGTTTAGGATAGCTGCTAAATGAATTCCCATTCAAGGAAATCAGAGAATTGTCACATGACATTTCTGGAAAAAAGATCCTCAAAAGACTAACTCACTGACAAAATGTGAAAAAATGTATTTTGTTGATAATCTATATATGCTAAATTGCTAACTTCACTGACTAGTATTTCTTATTTTTTAAAATTTAATCAATATCATGTAATCCATCCCAGACTGAAAATACTATGACCGTTCTTGGTATGATAAAGTTTAAAAGATTTATTCTTACCTATATTGGTGTGCCTTGAAGCTCCTGGAGTACTCCGATTCTGAAGGTTGTGGAGCATGGGGCTATCAAAGGGAGATGAAGTCCAACTGGTGCCCAATTCTGGGGTCATATAACTTGCTGGATATGGACTGGAATAGGAGCCACTGAAACTCCGAGCATACTGGTCCCTGCTATTGGCTGAGATACTAAGAGAGCTGCTATAAGCAGATGCTTCTCTGGAAGTAGTTGCTGGGATGGGAGTGCTGGTAGCAAAAGAGAACCTTGGAGATACTGATGGATGAGAAGATCCAGGGTTGTAAGCAACACTCTCAGCTCCAGGCTGAGTCCAAATGGAGTGACTGGATACTGGGCTGCCTTGCTGGGATGAACCACTCCCTTGGAGGTAAGGCAGGCTGGGGATCATGGTGGTGACCCTTGTGGTTGGTATGTAGACAGGAGAAGCAGCAGCTGCGGTATGCATAAAACTACTGGTCCCTTCATAGGCTGGTGGGCCATGGTTGGCTGCCATTGCTAAACTCTGGTACATCTCTGAAGGTGCAGATTGGGCCTTGATTTGCAACTCAACCACACGGACAAGTTATCTCCAGAGATCCAGGTTTGAAGGCAAGTATGAAGGCACCTTCATACAAAGGGCAGGATGGACCATGCAGTTCCGACTCAGATCCAGCAAGGATGATTTCCAATCCAGGAAAAATCCCTAATAGAACTGCCTAGGTTCCACTTCAGATCTTTCCGGATTTATCTGAGCCATCAGGAGTGGCAGAATCTTCAGATTTTCAGTTCACACCTACAACAGAGGTAAAATTAAAATGAGATTATATCCAGGATGAAAAAAAGAGAAAAAGAAAGCAGAAAAGCCTCCCCATTAAAAGTATTTTAAGTGACCTTGGGGAAGAGATTAGAGATAGATACAGGTAGTCCTTGACTTCTAACCACAATTGAGCCCAAATTTTCTGTTGTTAAGTGAGATGTTTGTTAAGTGACTTTACAACATTCCTTGCCTCAGTTGCTAAATGAGTCACTGCAGTTGTTAAGTTAGTGGCAAGGTTGTTAAGTGAATCTGGCTTCCCCATTGACTTTGCTCATTAGGTCACAAAAGGTGATCACATGACCTTGGGATGCTGCAACCGTCATAAATATGAGTCAGTTGCCAAGCTGCAACAGTTGTCACTTTTTTCAGTGCTATTGTAACTTTGAACAGTCACTAAATGAGCTGTTGTAAGTCAAGGACTACCTGTACTCCTTAACCTTGTGAAATGAATCCTTTTCCTTCAGATAACTTACTCTTTTTGTTTTAGTTAAACCCAAGGCTATTATTTGATCAAATCACATTAAGCAGATTCAAAATCTGGATTTGAATGAGGAAATGGGAAGTGGAATTTTGAAGGAGCTAAGATCCTAGTGACTACATGGACACAATCATGAAATTAATCTGCTCCTTAGCTTAGTTTCTAAGATAAGGTCAATTTTTCTGCCTGCTAAGCAGAGAGGGAGAGAAAAATCAGGAGTGATAGTAACATCTTATTCATGCAGGAAAATGAAAAATGTTGGGCATAAGGATGAGTAATGGTGAAGTCAGTTGTATACTACGGTTAGGGTTTTTTTCCCATTTGGTGGCTTCCAGATATATTAAACTACAACTCCAGAAATCCTAGATAATGTGAATAAATACACTTCAGAAGAAGTTCAGTGCTTTGTGGATATCAGAATAATGGAAATAAGTTCTACAAATGATTGATCAGCAGTGTTTTTTTCTTCAAAAAATATTTCTAGTTGAAAATTTGAAAATATCTCAGAGATTCAAAATACAGGAATTTACACCATAAATATAAGTTCTAGCGGATAAGACTGTGATCATGATCTGGATTCCTGCAAAACCATATTCAGGAATAATTCACAGGATCAATTATTTCATGCAAATGCTTGCAATATATACACATAACAACATTAATTTTCACACAAACATATCAATAAAAGTCCTCACCAAATGAATTCATAAACAGCTAAAAATATCAGAATAGGAAGAAATGTTTGTGCCTGCATCAACAGAAGGAAATGCAGCCTTTCAACACAGCCTTTCCCAATTTGAAACTTGCTAGATGTATTGGACTTCAACTTAAAAAATATTCAGTTAATAATATTCATATCTAGAGAGCAGCAGGCTGGGAAAGGCTGTTCTAATTTCTGTTGAAGCAGGAACAAAGTAAGCTTGTTCATTTCCAGATGAGAACAAGGCTTGTCCTGCCAGTTGTCCTGATAAATTATTTGAAAACGTTTATGTCTCAATGTAAATTGAGGCTGGCCCGGTTTAAAAAACACACACAAAAATGCATTGCTGAGTATACATTTAGTTGCACATCCCCAAAATTTTAGCATTTAGCATTTTGGCAAGAACACTACTGACATACATAGCCATGATAGTTGACTACACTGTTGCCTAGGACTCAATGGTCTGTGGCTACTCTAAGTAAATGATGAAGAACAGAAAGAATTGAGTGTTGTTTACAAGGATCAGTTAACTCTGCATGTAAAGATACATTGCATGCATGTGTACACACACACACACACACACACCACTGTCACTGTGGAATTTTCTAAATAAGACAAAAAATGGCAACGCTTCATTTCCATCAGAGCTGCCATTACAGAGATATTAAATATTTGTCCCTAATCTTGGTGAGTACACAACTATAAGATCTCAAGTCTATCCTTAACTTAAATCACACACACACACATACACACACCAAATTTACGCCCTCTGGAGATACCGAAGTGCAATTCTCATCATCCTGACCTATCCTGGACACTCAGCCATAAAACTCTTTTTGTGATCTGTTTTCTAATTACACTAATGTGTGACAGTTTTATATAAAACAATGGTTAAAACAGCTATAGCCAGTTTAACCATTTAAAAATACTATTTTAAAGCAAATAAGTTGTTGCTTATGGACTGCATTCCCACAATATACAATATACAATACACAGGTTAACAAAACAAATTGTATGTGTATATTACATACATACTATGCTAAAGCAAATATTTGCGTAACATAATTACCTGTTTTATATAACCATGCTAAAACAACAGCTGAGTTCTGACAACACACTGTATCATAAAATGTATTATCATGCTTTAGTGTAGCCTTGTGCAAATCCACATATAATATGGGTTCGAGAGAGAAAGTGCAAGAGAAAAACTCAAATGTACCTAGAGTAGTACAGTATGTCTACCTGGTGACCTATAAATCAAATGTGTACAGACAGACTTTGACCATTCTGTGCCAAAGAGTCTCAGAAGTTTCTCTTTTGTTCATTACTTCCTTTTTATAAGACAAACTCATGGCTTTGGAAAAGGACTTATGATCAAGAAACTGACTGAGCTGTGCATACATTGTAGATTTGGACAAAATTCCTACTCATCCAACAACAGAAGCTAGAGTGAGATCCAGGGGCTACCAACCTCCTACAGGCAACATTGCACGTTCCAACTAAACTACTAAAACTTCTGCTTCTGGGGACCCCAGGTTGCAACACGTTCAACCAATGCCTATTGTCATCCTTCCTCAGATCTTTCCTTTCCTCATAGTCTTCTAGACCCCAGCAGATCCAGATCAGCTTAAGCAACTTGAACTGGAAAGACTAGAAGGTGAAGCAAAGAGCAGAGATTAAAGTTGGGGGCAGGCTGGGAAATCTCTTTCACCGTCACAAGCATTTGTGAGCGGGAAGGGGTGCTTTCCATCAAGGATTGCAGAGGAGACCCAGGACAAAGAATTATCCAAGAATTGTCACACAGCCATCCTGTGAATTGTCATTCTGTGCTGGCCTACTCTGAGGGTGATCCTGCTGCATTTAATGAGTCTTACTCTCTGGGAAGCAGGCCTAGAATCACGGCCTTCAGGACTCACTAGTATTTCCATGGAAAGGGGTCTGTTTTGAAGAATAGGCTTACTAACCTCTCACTTTTTCTCTTGGTTACGCACCAGGACATTGGTGCATTTTCTAAATGTGAAATGTGGATGGCTGGAGTTGCCGACAGAGCTATATTCCAGCTGCGGATTTTTAAGTGTGAATTCAGATTGCCACCTCCTTTCCCCCTCCCATCCCACTCTTCAATGCCTCAAGCAAAACCATATTCATCAATCTCTATCTCATATACCAGGAGGGAGGGAGGGAAAAGAAAAGAAAAAGAAAAAAGAAAGAAAGAAAAAAGAAAAAGAAAGAAAAAGAAAGAAAGAAAGAAAGAAAGACAATTTTAAAAGGTGAAATTAATGATAGAAGTGTGAAAGAAAACTGTTGAAAGAAATCTCAGACAAAACTAGAAAAAAAGCTAGTATTCCTTCTCCCGCAGTTTCTAATATATTTCCAGTGAAATAAAAATCACCTAACCTGACTGCCTTAAAATCACCTTGATAACAATTACTAACATATTACTATCACTACATTTTTTCCAGAGTTATTTGAGAAAACATGTCTACTGTTATATTCTAGTGAAATTATTTGATAATAAGCAAGCAAATCTTAAGTGGCACATGGGGTGCCTATAAAGCATTTGTTCAAGAGAAGTTGGAAAAACATTTGAAAAATATTATCTATAAAACAAAATAGTTGTATTTAGGCAGTATGTGCACCTTTCATGTATTTCTACAAAATAGTCATATATTGGCACAATTCACCCACACAGTTTACCTACTTCCTACCTAATATGTCTTAATCTTCCCATCAAGATTAATAGATTTGAAAGTGATTTCTACTGGATAATGGAATTCAATTAAATCAGAATATAGATCTAAAGAATGCAAATATGAAACCTTAACACTATTTTCATTATCTCTTTGTTATAAGTAAATAGAGAAGAATTAATTATTTTAAAGGTAAAATCAAAGTAGCATAAAGATATCAGATTACACTAAAAGGCATTATTTCCATCCATCATTTTCTAGAAACATTTATGCAAAGGTGCACAAACATTTTATTGGTTTACTTTCAAAGTACATTTGAAGAGTAATAAGAGAAAATGTGTGTTAATATTTGAAACTATTGCAAATAGAAATAACTGATTGTAATAAATAGTTGAAACAGATCCACCGTTTCAGGCAATTTTTACCTGCTCAGGTTAAAATAATATATTACTTCCCTATACTGTTTTAAAATAATCACAACAGAATAAGAAAGGACATGGTAGAATAATAACAACAACAACAATGCAGCATAGTACATTCACCCATTCTGAAAAGAGCAATATAAAAAAATTGAAGGGAGGCCTATATTTGTAATCTCTTCTGGGTTTTTTACGTTTCTAATCTTTTCTCAACTCCTTTTGAAAACCAGAATTCTGTTGTTTTTGAACCAAAGAATATACTACAGGCCTGCAGATTATCTCTGAGAAAACCCGGACATTCTCTTAGGAAAAAAAAACAAACGGAGAGGGGCTCAGTATATGGTTTCCCTTTTAATTGGGATAAACAGGAAAGAAAAGCAAGTTTTATCCCAAAATATCTTGCAGATTTGAAGTAATCAATGGCACAAAAGGAACAAGAATAATCATAATCATAATAATGATAATGATAATAGCCAAAGAAAACTCCGTGCTCTTTCTTCTTACCAATTTAGCGCAAATAGAAATCGAATTGAGATCGGTGAAATTTAAAACCTCTTTACCTTGGATTGAATTGTGAATACCGCTTCATAAGCAACTAACGCTATGAAAACAAAACAAAATGATTTACACACCTAAAACCCGAATACACTATTGGATTCCCGTTAGGAAGATTACCAAAACGATCGGGAAAGGTCATATTTTGTAAGTTATTAGTCATAGTTTTCAAGTTCAATGAATTAAGGGATTTTGAACGCTACGCCCAATCTTTTTTTTTTTTTTCTCTCTCTCTCTAAAACTATATTCATTATGATTTCTTATGCTGGTAGAGGAAAGGTTTGTTTTCGACGTGTCTGTTCCCAGAAGAGAATACTGCACCCCAGCAGTGAAAGAAGGAGCGATACCGGGGGACGAGAGATGAAAACTTGGGCGAGCCCATCTGCGTGGCTCGCTCCAACCTGGGCTCTCTTCACTCCAGCGAGTGCGCACGGAATGAAACGAACAAGAAAACCCACTCGCGATCCGGGGAAAGTCGCCTTGCGACGTTTCTTCCCGGGTAAAAGTTGTTCGGACAATAACTTCGGATAAACCCCGAGAACCGGGAAGGCAAAGAAAGAATACAAGCCACGAAAAGGGCTGCCAAAGGTGTGTTGGAGTTCCGGGACTAGAAAGGAGCCGAGAGACTCACAGTTTTCCCGCAGAGCCAAACCGACCTGCTTTCAAACGCCCCCCGTTCGCCGCTTTTGGCTCCTTCGCGGTTTGCTGCCTCGCCGGAGCCCGACCGAAGCCTGGAAGGGGCGCCGATCAGAAAGCAGAGAGAGGCGGGCGCAATGGTTGGAAGCAATCGGTCGGACGGCTTTGGCCGCTGAGGCTCAGCTGGGTTGCCCGCGTGTCCGTCCGCTGCCACCTCTAGGCCACGGAGACGCCGGGAGCGAAAACGCCCCCGCCCACCCAGGCCAGGCCTCCCGGAGCGCTGAGCCGAGTCAGCCTTGCCTCCTTCCTCTGTAGCCCCTGCCTGGCCGCCCGGGGAGCGGGCACGATAAGGCGGGTGAGCTGTCTGGCCCGCCTCGCTCCCGGTGACGCCGCCGACGCTCTGAATCTGGGCAGCCACGGACGGGACGCTTTGCTTTCCCTCCCCGGCTTTTCTCTTTCTTCCACCCCACCCCACCCCCGCTTCGTCCCTCTTTCCCTACACTCTTCCTTTCTTGTCTCCACCCTGGTGACTGGCTTCTCCACACCACGTGGCGAGGGGACGGGATGAGCTGGGGAGGGGGGGGAAGAGAAGGACGAGGGTATCTGTTGCACCATCAGCCGGCGCCAAGCTTCATTCCTTGGGGAGGGGATATATACATATACACATACACATATACATGCACGCTCACACGGATAGACAGATACAGCATGCTGGAGAGAGGAAGAGGAAGAGAGAGGGAGGAAGGGGGGGGGAGAGAGAGAACATAGGTACGCACGTTCGTGGGCAACTGGGTGCAGCTGTAAATTCAGAGTGGGAGAAACCCACTTTCGACTTGTGCCCCCAAACAACACGTGTAGGGCTTTAACAATTTCTCCCCCAACCTCCCTTCCCGATTTGGTATCCTCCAGATGTGTTTCTCAACTACCACCATCACTGCCACCAGATCCCGACCCAGTAGTCCGTTTCGACTGGTAGGCTCCGTGTCAAAGAGAGGAGGGATGCAGTAGGAGCCCTTACAGAAAGAGAGTCCTTCTCTTCATTATCGTGTGCCTACCTTTTATTGCTTCCACGTCAGGGAGTACTGTTACCTATCTTTAGCAGTGAGTCCTGCCACTATGTAGATTTCCTTCTTGGAATCCCTTTCTGATTCATTTTACTGGAGGAGGATAAAAGAGAGAAGAGGAAAAAGCCCTCCACCCCATGCAGGAACGTCCACTACTTTAAAAAAAAAAAAAAAACTTGACAGCTGCAGGCTGTACAAAACGGCACTGCACTGAGGGGCAATTTAAATCACCGTGTAGGTTTTGGTCAGGTGATTTGCTGCTGCAGAGAAACTCGCCCCATGTGATCGAATGATCAAGTGGGTAGAAGTGCATGAGAGCGAACTCCAATTTTGCAAATGCGTTTGGACGTACAGAACTGCCGGATTTAAAGGAAGGAAGGAAGGAAGGAAGGAAAGCACATTTGAGTGAAGGGTTTGTGAGACACGTGAGAACGTGAGTTTCGTGATGGAACCAATTTAACAAGACGATGGTCAATTCTCCCTTGCTGGAGTTTTCACACTGGCAGGGCAGCAGCTTTTGGAAATGCTGCATTAAAGAGGACGAGTGAGATTGGATGACATAACATACAGGGCTCCCTTTAAGTTAATGACTTTTTTTTCTATATATGCCTTCAAAGCTCTGAAGGCAGCCTTTCCACAACTTCCTTCTCATTTAATTCCTTCTGCAACTCTAAGAGGCAGATCCTCGACTTCTTTTGTACAGCCTCCCCAATTTCCTATCTTCACTGCCACTGCTGAGAATCAACTAGCGTTCTTCAAGGCTACATGGGGAGAATTTGAAGTTGCACCTTCTCAGCTGCAGCCAACATTCTGAATCCTGTTTCATGCAGTTTAGCTCCCTTTGGTAATTGCTTTCCTTAGGTCAGAATGAAAGCATTCTGTCCCCTCATTCCCCCCATCTCTGCTTTCTCTCCATTTGCATTCCCTTATTTGTAAATGGGAAGGAGAACTTAAGAAGGAAGGAAAATCTCTGGTGGCTGGGATTCACTCACTAATTGCATTCATACAATGTGCCACACTGGACTGAAATAGAATTAACGATTTTGAGGTTGAGCATATTCTGAAAAGTGAACTAGGTTAATTTCATTACAAAATAGTAAATACATAGTATGTAAACTGTGGTATGTATGTGACATACAGAATATGGGCATATTTAATTGATTTGGATTTATAGGATATTACACTGTGATAATTCAATCATTAAGTTACATGACTGAAGGAAATTGAATACAGAATTCCCAAAGTCAGCTTGATTTAATTTCTCTATGCTGAAATGCTACCTACACTTGAAGAATAGACCTTGATCCCTCTTCCTTGAGTGAATCAAGGTTGGTATGGTTTATTTCTGCTTCTGGATGGAGGCCATCCCAAGACAGCTTGGTTAGAGCTTGGTTAGAGAGCTTCAAATTCTTCTCCAACCTGATGCCTTCCATTTGTAATTCTGATTCCAATCAGCCCAGCTATCATGATCAAGGATCAAGGAGGATGGAATGTTTACTGTAATCCAAAATATCTGATGAACATCAAATCGGAACCTCACTTTATTCATTAATATGAATAGCATAAAAATAAAGATTTTAATTAGGAGATAATCAGAGGAGGAATTATGTCTGCTTCCATAAAGAGAAAGCTGCAGGCAGTGAGTCAAATTTAACTCCTTGTACTGACTCACCATAAATATTATACATTGCCTGTTAGATAAACACTATTTTTTAAAACTAACAAAACAGTAGTATTCTGTATGAGTATGTTGTTTTTGTTTTGACACTGTTCTGTGAACAGAAACTGGTTCGTCATTGATTATCCTGCAAAATGTAATGCTTAAAACATGTTTAATATAATCAACAAACTCAAGCATGTTATGCAAATTCTGTTCATAGAACAGAATTACTATACAATTTGGATCCAAGCTATAAACAACTTCTGGAAGGCACTGCTACAAAGCAGGAGGTAACGGGCAAAACATGGAGGTGAGATTTAGATGACATTCAGAAAAGAGTTGGTGTGTGGGATTGAAACTATCCTGACTCAAAGGATGACTTTAAAATGTTGGGAAATTGTCAAAAAATGGCTGCCATGAGGAGGTTTGCCTACTGACTGTAGAGTGTCAGCTGCAAAAAAGCCATTTTCAAGGATGCAAAAGTCCCATATCTGTATCAAAGACAACTCCAAAATAATTTGGTGAGATACATTCCCAGGCAGACACAACATTAAAAATCACCAGGCGAAAGATACCCATCCTTGCAGGCAAAACAGACCTTTATCACTAACTGGCCTGCTGGCATCCCTCTTTCTTTTTCTCTGGATAATTGGACACTCTCCTGTCTGACTTACTGGGTGGCATCCACCTACTATTGTTTTGAATGTCTCCAGGGTTCATATGAGCCCAATGACGTTCTCAGATAAAGAAGGCACTGGGGCCTATTTCTTTGTTTAGCAACATGCCAGATGGTCAGTTCTGAGGCAAGGAAGAAGAGAAATTCAAAAATTAAAAGATAAAAAACAAAATAATCATAAATATTAGGGGGACAAGAAACCTAGTGGCTATAATAGGTACTGCCGTAAGTGACCACTATAATGTAAAGAAGACCTTAAGTGCCATGTCTCAGTTGGAGCCATCAGTGGCTTTGTGGCATTGACTTTTACAAATGGTCAATGAAAAACTTTAGTGAGAGGGATCTCTCTATTGCTTGGCAAACCACTGGGTAGAGAGGAAGACAGAGAGAAAGGAAGAGAGGTTCATATTCATTAACTAAACCATGACTTACAGAAGCTTTATGAATTAGCACAATGAACTAAACCACAAATTAGCCTAGATTATATGCAAACCCAACCAGAGGGTAGTTAAGAGAGAAAATGAGAACTTGGTAGTCTAGGAAAAAGAAAGAGGAGAGAAAAGGGGGTCTCTAATGAAAAAGTGGTCTTATTAATTCATTGCTCTGATCCCACACATCCTAGGTCTGATTAGTGATAGACACCAGGACACTTGTAGTAGCAGATTATCTTCAAGAATAAGATGCCTTTGAGCAGCATGAACATTTTGGTCCAAAAAGTAGGTGTGGGCAGAAGAAAAACTAACTTGAATATAATTTAATTAGTTACATTTAATTCTAAAAATAGGTGTGCTTCCTCTGTACAACTAAGTTGAGTATTCCATATGCATTTATTAATGTTCTATATCTGTCACATTAATTAATGACATTTTTGGAGTTGCTTTCAGAGTCCCAACCAAATTAGGAACCACTTGTGACCTTATTTGACACTTTACTTAAGAGGATGCAAGCTGTGGATTTCCAAAAAGTTCTTTTGTGTGCTATTGAAAAAATAAAGACATATATGACAATTTATTTGTATTCTCTGCAGGTGGTTGTACACAATGATATTTTTTCTTTTAAATTAGATTACGGAATATATCTGATCAGAAAGGACATTAAGGAGATGTGATGATCAGTGATGGAATCCAGGATGGAATACAATCTCTTTGTGTACTGTAGATCACTCAGTACTTCTAAATGGTTTCATTTCATTGTTTTTTGTTAGGGAAAATGCATTATTAGAGTAGACTAGCCTTCTGAAATTTGATGTCATTGGTCAAGGAGATGGAAATTGTAGTCCAACATTTCTCAAGAAATCTGAGGAATTATGGAATCTTTCAACTTTTGAAGCTCATCTAAGTGTTTCCTTGTAGGTCTTCCATGTTATTGTTTTGTCTCAATTACAATTCCACCAAACATGAAAACCTTTTGCCCTAAGACATAGACATGGACCCATTAGCCATAAAGCTATATTCCATCTCTTCAAGTTGGCCCTGGCAAGGGAGTGGAACCAACTGGCAATGAGCAGTTTTGCAATGAGATGCATGGGTTGCTGTAAGAAAACAAGTAAAGTTAACTGGTCAAAATGGTTTCTGGCCATCTTGTCTGAACACTTGAGATGGCCTACTAAGCCTCCCCTCTTTAAACACACTACATCAGATTTGGGTCAGGCATCAGCCTTCCTAAAAGTGCCCCCCCCCAGCCTGAAGGTACATTATGCAAAGTATTTAGCATATTGTTTTCTATTGTGCCTTTGGCCTAATTGATCCATTGTGTGTCTTCCATCAAGATATGCATATCTCTGTCTTGTTTTATTTAATTTGTTTTCTGTGTATAACAAAGCCTTTTTTCTGCTTTGTTGTACACAGCCCAGAGTCTCAGTCTATTAGGACATTCTACAAATACAGTAAATGGATGAATACATTAAAACAAAATGGCCATTTTGTGAGACAGGAAAGCTTGGAAAAATCTCCAAATCCATATCTGAAATAATATACATGCATCCATGCAAAAGAAAGCAGAGCACTTTTTTCTCACTGACTTGCTAACTTATTATTCCAATAGGCCTTCACCTTGGTAAGCAAAACTATTTCCACCAAACACACACACTCCTTTGACATGTGTCAACAGTTCATTGAGTAGGGCTTCTAGGAGGGTAAGAACTGGGCTGTAAAATTCCAAATGGCTAATAGATGATTGCATAGAGATTTTTTTTTGACCTCTTTGCTGCCATCTAAGATTATCTGGACTTTTGCAACCCAGATTTGAATAACCCAACAGTTCCCTAGGAGTACTTCATTGCAAAATTAATGCCTCATGTCCCAATTTAACTAACCAAATGACTAATTATGTTTTTTAATTAGGGCTATATGTAAAAGCAAAGATTTTCATTAAAAAAATGGATTACTGGATTTGGAGTGTATCATGTTTAGGGAAGGGAGGATTGGCTTTTGCTTTCAATTTTCTATTTAGTGGGCCACACCAACATATTTTTTGCGGTTGTTGAGGTTGCTCTTTTTCTTTCCTTTTAAAATTATCTTTATGAAGCACAAGACATGCAAAACCGATGGCCTATCACCAAAAGTGTACATGTAACTAATCAAGCACACATCAAAGTTGTGCAAGGGATGACAAATGAAATTAAATAAACAAGTTGTACAAACACTGAACAAATGGAGAGGGAACTACCAAAGACCCTTTGTGCTGGGGCGCCATTTGGTCTAGGGCTGGCCTTGGCCATGATGATTGGTTTAAACATAAAATCTGCTTAGTCAATGAGTACATCAGAGTCAGTATCCAGCCATGCTATTCACTAATTTAATAAATTTGGAACTTCCAAGCAGGAGAGAATCCAGAGGGATTGGATTTTCTCCAGGAAGAATGAGGCACATGAGCTTATAGAAACAGACTTCCCAGTCAAAATACATCAAAAGAACCAAGCACTCATGTAGCAAAGATCTCCCAGAACTATCTCCAGGTTGCTGAATGCCTTTGTTCCACATTTTTGTTATTCCTACATCCCTCAAAATTCCTGCTTCCTCTTTACTCCTAATTTATTTTGCCAGGACTTTTAGAGCAATTTGGTTTTTAATTCATGAAATGAATTGATAATCCACCCCAAAAGGCAGCATGGAACAATCAATCATATTTGTGAACGAGCCTATTAAGCCCCTTCCAAGATCCTCCATGGCATTCTCCCTCCCCTGTGTTGACTCTGAGGTCCAAGGGTCAACTAGCAATCCATACCTTCCTGCTCAGTTTGCCCTGGATTGCCTTGCTTTGGGGATGCTACTCAACTGGGTCATGTTGGTTTCTAATTTAAAAAAAAAAATTAACAACATATGTTATGTGACTTCTCTGTATACTAGATCTCCAAAATCCTCACAATTTCTGAATATTTTGTTTAAAAAATGTTTTAGCCATTTTTCAATGACCTTGCTTGGAACTGGGCATGTGATGAGATGTCATTGTGGCAGGAAGTTTTGAAGGTTAATAAGGCAATAAAAACACTATATACTGTATTAAAATATATATACAATAACCCATCATCATGTACCCTTTAAGGCTGATAACATTCTAATTTTCTATACAGTAACTGGTTCCCTTTCAGTTGACAAAATGCTCTACAGAAACAAGTGTGGGAAACTAAAATAATAATTAACCATATAGCCCTGGTATACATTTCCACAGCAACATGCCCTACAGAGTACAGTACAATTTTATTAGGAGAGATGTGTAAAATGGCAGCTTAAACCCAAATTGCTTAAAGAAAACATGTATACAGAGGGAGAGGTTCAAAATATGGAGTTACCGCTGATAACAGAGCTTAATTCAACATCCTATAAAACTAGCTGCTTTCATGTGGGCATAAACCATCAATTGAAATCTTCACTGGAGAACCTTGTCATTTTTCCTTTCTTTCTCTAAAGTCCAATTAATTGGGTCTATGATGCAAAGGACTTTTTCTACAGCACTATCCACATCCTGGACTTCTTCCATCTCCTTGCCTAATCAAATGATGGTCTTTTTAAAAAATCTCTGGTGGTGATGGTGGTTCATCAGCTCCTTAATATCACCTGTTTTACACATGCCTTGAGATGTGCTTATCTATTTAATAGCACTTAGACTTATATACCACTTCAAGGTGCTTCTACAACCCTCTCTAAGTGGTTTACAGAGTCAGCATATTGCCCCAACAATCTGGGTCCTCAGAAGGATGGAAGGCTGAGTCAACCTTGAGCCAGTGAGACTTGAACTGCCAAATTACAGGCAGCCGGCAGTTAGCAAAAATAACCTGCAGTACTGCACTCTAATCACTGTACCACTGTGGCTCTAACATTGCTTTAATATATATTTTTGTCCCTTTTAACATTATTTTTCATTTTGCACATTACATTTATGAGTCTTGGAGGCATTTTGTGCAAAAGATATTAAAAAATAACTGTCATTTTTAGCACAGCGACTTGAAGAACATGTTGCACCTAATAAAAAAGAGATGATTGTTGTGCTTTCTGAGTATTTGGCTAAAAGGCTGAAGAACTGAGAATGTTGCTTCCTCACTCAAATGGACAGCTTATTTCCATAATAGAAAGGAGTCCATCTGCATTGGCTTCTCATATGCAGAAAATGTAAGCTCTTGTCCCAGATTTTAAAAGGATGCAGAGTTTGCTTGAGATGAGACCTAGAAAAATTGATTTTATATAGTTGATGGGGTATAGTAATTTTCATTTATTTTACTTTATCTCATTATTACCTTTATATCCTGTGGAAACTAAAGTGCAGGCTCACAGCCTCAATACTGTTGATTTAGTCTCCCTGTTAAAAAATAATAGTAAGATGGCTCATATTCTTGTAATAAATTAGTTTGTTTAAAGAAAGCCTTTGGGATTAACACATTAAAATCTGTAGGGCAAACATAAAAGAAAGATGAAGCAACATTTCAGCTACTTTAATCAAAATAGAAAGGAGCAACATTTCAGTGGCAAGGATGCAAAGTGGATGAACTATGGTGTACGTGTGAGCTTTGACTTACTTACTCCTGCATTAAAACTTGATAGGAAGAAAAAAGTAGCATTTGTCATGACTGTTTCAAGACAGTAATGCCTGATCCAAAGTCACCAGTGGATCTTCTAGCAATCCTATACCAACATTCTGCACAGTCCCGAATTTCCTTTTTTTTCTTTAGCCCAGGATCTACCATGGATGGATGGACAGATGGATAGACAGACAGAGAGACAGACAATTACAAGCACCATTTCATTTTCTGAAAAGGTTATTATCTGTGGAAGAAATTATGCAGAGTAAAGTGATAAAAATATGCATATATCTGCCTGGTCTGCTATTAATATTCAGGTACTATCAGTGGTTGATTAATTCCTGTCCCCAACAACTGAAAAGCTATTGCTTAGAATTCACATACTGTATAGTCAAGAAATGTAGATATTTCTCCCAGACCTTGGGGTAGGGTAGTTTTCCCACCCCCGCTTAGATGAGACTTTGTACATGGAATGTATTGTTTGGATAGAATCTATCTTGTTTATTGATAATGTATTGTGTTTTTTATCTTGTTTGCTTGATATTGTCAACTAGTCAGAGTCATTCTGGAGTCAGGCAGAATCTCCATCTAATTAAATAAATAAAGCAAACAAACTTGACAGCCCTGTCTAGTTCACGAATACCAGAACAGTACTTTTTCCTGACCCAAAGATTTTACAATCTAACATTTGACACAACCAAAGCAACAGAGAAAAGAGAAGGAAATAAAGGCAGCAGGAATTAAAAGGGAAATATTTCTGTGGGAAGAATATAATCTATTTATGACAATGACGTGCTTTTTGCTGTACTGAGTGATCAATGAACATTGTATAGTTGTCCTGTTGCAAAAGTTGGCACCAGATAAGGACATATTTTATATAATGCACATCTCAAGGAAAGAAGATAGAAAATGAACCTACAGAGAATAAAACATCTGTATATTTTTTTAACCTCTAATGCAGGCTTCACTAAACATGACCCATTATACCATACTAATATGGATTTAGGGAATGAGAGAGGGTCAGCTCCATACTGAAGATCATCCCAGGTAAATTGAATTTCTATATGAATCAGAAACAAAACTCAGTCTTTGTAATGCAAAATATACGCAATTG
The DNA here is from genome assembly GCA_033807585.1 of Hydrophis major. Lineage (NCBI taxonomy): Eukaryota > Metazoa > Chordata > Lepidosauria > Squamata > Elapidae > Hydrophis > Hydrophis major. The sequence continues at coordinate 400,951,789 of CM066328.1, forward strand.
GAACAACTGATGTACAAAATTACAAAAGCATTAATCTCAGCGAACAAAAATACTTGGTGTGGCGTCATACTTCCTAATATAAACAAATAAACCTGAATATGACATAACATGATGTCCTGGTTCACACAAAATGTTAATAGTTGGAACTCCTACAACAAATCTCAAATCATCTCTTCATTTTAACCTTTTCTAACTGTTACATGAACACAATCAGTGAGTGAATCTTTGCCGTTTTCCCATCCTGTGAAACAGGATTTCATTTCCAATTCAATGTGCAATTGCCAGTTTGTGAAGCTAAGATTTGAGGGCCCCAAATAATATCTCCTGCCAATCAAGAATCATTCTGAGCCAGTCATGGACTTTGTTCATACAGCACAAAAAATCTTGAACCTGGATTGTTAAAACACAGTTGCTGCATTCTGCTATTAATATTCAGATGATAGAGAATACTCAAACAACCATATTGTGATTCCTGGCTCACTTGATATGTTGAGACAATGATTAGGTTTTCACAACCTACTTAATCCATCAACTACAAGGTTAAGCAGTGATTTGAAAACAAATAAAAATAATGGCAAAAGCCATGTGGTCCCCTGCAATCTAAAACATATTTTTTGCTTCTGAACCTTAATCACTACACAGTTCTAATGAGCTACCCAAACCCATTTTATCTAGCATGTTGTTGAAATTTAGCCTGTATTTCTCAAGTTAGCCTATCCCACAATGTTGTGCAGATAAAAAAAAGTGGGTGTGAGGTATCAGCTCACACAAAACCTTGGAAAAAGAGATCAGATATAGTTAAGATTATGATATAGTTAAGTCTAATATTCAGCTGCCAGTAACAAATCCTTGATCAGTGGCCATGTAAAATCATGAATCAAAATATTTTACATTTTATTATTATTTTTTAATCATAATGTTTTACATCTTTTTATTTGCATTAACAAAGCTCTTCTGAACAGATTACCTCCATCCACATAAATGTCTTTTTGGTCTGAAATTTGAATATGTCTGTTTAAAAGTTCATATCTTAAAATAATGTGTGTGTTTTTTTAAAAAAAATATTTGCCTTAATGCCTTTGATTGATGCATAGTTTATTTAAATAAAAACTTACATGAAAAGTGAAATGAAACAGAAAGATTAGCTGTTTCAGTTGCTCTTGGTTGTAAGACATTTTTGCTGTTCCTAGATAACCTTTCTCAAACCACCCTTGAGTTTAATGTGGCTTCCTCACAAGCTGTTATAGAAGGCTGGAAAAGTTGTGGAAATGTCTGGTCTCTGATTTGCCTCTGCTGTGGACCAGAGAAGTAGTCTTAGGCAAGGCACCCCCAGTTTCCCCCTCCTTTCCACTGCAACATTGAGGATGACTCAACTGATACATACTGAGTGCTTGAAACCCTTATAAAACATGATAGAACTGCCAAGTATTATTAGGTATGTTTACCTAAGAAGCATAGTATCTGGACTTTACTTAATGTGGCCAGAGGCTCTTATCTAAATGGAGATGTATTTAAGAACAGAGTTTAAGTCTGCAATGTCTTTGCATACTGTATTGGGTATAGAGCCCCAGACATACTTCTAAATAAATACATATATACAACACTGACCTGCACATTAAGCAGGATTCTCTCTTCTGTGTGTCAGTACCATTCATTTATAGATGCTGTTTGTTGATCAATTCATTTTTCTCAGCATCGGAAGTCCAAGTAAAAGACTCTGTCATTTGATTCATTTACATGGGAGCACATAGGTGGTCTAGATAGCTTTTAATTCTCCTTTGAAGTTGAAGGTTCTTAAAAGTGCATAACTTAGGCTGAATGGCATGATTTGCATTGGAACAGTAATCTAGTCATTGTATACAGTATTGTTATCTTCCTACCCCAAAGTAAGTTCTCTCTGAAACAAACCTAATCGACTTGCAAGAGATAGATTTAGGACTGGGACCCAGAAATCCATCAAATTAAAATTAAATATAAATGATATATTGGTCCTTACATACAAACATTCCACACATGATCCACATGGCTTACAATTTGTTTATTTTAGAATTTTTTTATCCCATCTATTATTTTTATAAATAAATCAAGGTGGTGAGCATAGCTAATACTCCTTCCTTCTCCTATTATAGTAATATATTTTCTATAAGTTCCTTTTCTTTATTATTTGTTTTACTCCTTCAAACCAAAATCAGACTAGTTTATTAGTATGTGCATGTGCGCACGCACACACATCAATACACAAGTACTTGTTTGTTTGTAGTGGATGAAAATCTGAAACAATTCAAGGGAAAAGATGCAAAAAAATTTACCATATGTGAATCCAGTTATTCTACTAGAGTCTCAGTTCTGATTTCAAATACGAAACTATCCAGGGTTTGAATAGTCAGTCTTAATTTACCAGCCTGTAAAATGGAAATAATTAAGAATGTCTACTTCTGGTTGTAAAACACTCTTCTCTTGTAATTGCTGCATTTACTATGACCCCATGGAAATCGTGTTTATATTTACAATTGTCATTTGGGAATCTATTACCAACAACATAGGGTGCTAATTTTTTTGGGGGGGGGGGAGGATTGCAATTGGAAAGAACAATTAACGTCTCAGTTGTTTCTTGGGGCTGAGGTCCTTTAACAATATCAGGGCGCGCAGAATACTTTTAAAAAGCTTTTAATAGGTGGAAAAACGTGCTTGGTGATAGGGGTGGTCGGTGCCTGCTATTTATGAAGTTAACATGTGTAGAAAAAAAATCTCTATGTTACAATCTTTTTGAGATAAACAGGCAGAGAGCGAGCGAGCGAGAAAGAGAGAGAGTCGGCCGAGATACTGAGGCAGGCTTTTGTTTAGCAGCCACGAAGAATGGGAAGAACCTCGGATTTATTCGACGTGCTGCTTTCCACATTCGAGGCGGATCTTCTACACATATTTTTCTTTGCAGGAGGGTCTTGGCCGAGCGAAGTGTCGAAACCGCGACTGAATCTCAGCGTCGCAATTGATCAAGGTAACTGAGCAGGGCTTCTAACACCCGGGAAATGGGTGGATTTCCTCTCAGTTATAAGTTTGTTTAAACTGTGTGAAGAAGTGACAATTCGTTTTTCTCAGGTTCTTCTTAAATTAAAAGGCGAGGTTGTCGTAGAAGACGGAGGAAATAGTCTCACACGTGTACACCCGCAATGCATGATAGACGTTTCTAAAAGTATATAATTGTGGGGTTGTTTGTTTTTAAAACCCATATTTTGCCCATTTGTCCATTAGTTGCAAGTTAATTCCACTGAGCAAATAAAAGATTTTTGCCATGGAAATGCAAATGAGACTGCAGCCTGTAAAGCTATTTCCACTACAGAAATACATTAATTGTTGTTAAACATTCATTACTATCACTCACTACCCTAGAAACTGATTTTATGCTTCAGCCGAATTCATATCACTTAACAATGTTGTTATTAATTTGGCTCTGTTTTCTCATAGAGATACATATCCTAACCATCCTTATGTACTGTGTATTTTTTAAAATTTATGATACATGTCAAAAGTAAAATTATTGAATTAAGTGGGACTCCTTCCCAGGTATTTAAGAGCTTGGAACCAGGATATATGTTTTACTTCTATAATAATATACGTTTTCTGATAAGGAACAAATATTAGGTGTCACTTGATAAACACAAAATAAGCGGGTTTCTTGTGAAACATAATGCATGTTCTTACATATAAATACACTTTTATTCAGGTAAAAAATACTTGATAGTTTTATAGACATATATAAAACACTTATTCCATGTTTTATATTTCAGGGTAATAATAGTAAGAAACCAAGGCAAAATCCTTTTGTCCTTCCTCAATGCAAAATTTACAATTTCTATTTTAAAAATTATATTTTCTAACACACTTTTTTCTTTTTAACAATAAGATTTTAAAAAAATGCATCAGGAAAGAAATAATGTTATGCATCTGGTCCACAGTGGCTGTGTGTTTTTTAAAAAGGTCTTGTAAAGAAGGGATATAAGATTTCCATGCTTTTGTGAAAAAGACATGGAAATATGTCTCTCTCCCCCCACCAGCATTCAAAAGGAGTGAAATTCTGATGGAAAAAAAGAATTAAAAGGAAGGGAGGGAGGGAGAAAGAAAGGAAGGAGAGTGAGAGAGAAAGAAAGAAAGAAAGAAAGAAAGAAAGAAAGAAAGAAAGAAAGAAAGAAAGAAAGAAAGAAAGAAAGAAAGTCAAAGTCCTCATTTAAGGGCGTCTACCAGAGTTTTCTGGGTCTGTCTTCCAAGAAAACAGGAGGCTGTTGAGGACTCGGGAAAGGCCGCTTGCACGGTTTCTTCGGGAAACCGGACCGGCTGGAAACAGCCGCAGGAACTCGGTTTCTTCCCAAGCGAAGACGCGCAAGACGCGCGCAATCTTTAAAAAGCGAATGTATGTCCTTCCCTCCGGCATCAACGGGGAGAAGATTTAGTCCGGGGGAGAGCATTGCTGTTAGGAAAAAAAAGGATGAAATGTATACAATTAAAGCTACGTTCCATCCTTTTTCTTTTATATATAATAAATAAAATACATTACATATAAATATGAAAAGACAGAGGGCGACCCCGTCCTTCAAATCCAGGTTTGCGTTAGGTCTCTTCCGCTGCTCCGGATTCTCTCCGCTCCCGGCTTGTGGACACGATTTAACCGATATTAAGGTTTTGGGTGGGTTTTTTTTTAACGAGTCTTGTTGCCTTGAAACAGGCAACAAGCAGAAAACCGTATCAATGTTATTCAGCGCACAGAGGAACTGGGCAAGACAGTTGGCGTAGAAGAAACATTGGAAATTGCCAACATATTGGCTCAAGGGGGACAAAGAGAAGTAGAGTCTAGCAAGATCTTTTCGGAGCGAAACCGATTTCCTGTACGAAGGGTAAGGAGAAGGAAAAGAGAGTTGTTGGAGATTTCCGATCAGGTGATATTGAAAGCCACGCATCTTCCCCATTAAAAAAAAAAAAAAACCCAACAACAACCCGATCTCCTTCCCGCTCAGTTAATAAAGGGAAATATTCTGTTAGTCCTTTCCAAAATCTACAGCGTGAGACAGGGCTCGCTCAGCCGGAGATTGCCTTTGCTCCTTCTCCCCGCTCTCACTGACATTTCCCCCCTCCGCCTGAAGGCTTGCTATGGTCTAATAAGCAGGTATAGGATCGGGCTTGGAAGTTGGTCCGTGGTTTCTGCCTCTCTTCACTCAGAGCCCTCCGTGCTCCCTTTGAAGCCCATGGGATCGGAAGCGAAGCGGTTTGCGCTCCACGGGACTTAATTGCAAGTCAGAATTAGGTGGTAAATTCTTGGTGGTCTCCAGACTCCATCAAAGGTCACTGTGGGTCTCTGAGTAAGGTGGGCTTACTGGGGAAGAAGCCAAGGCTTTACTAGTAAGAATAAGTCAGACTTTTATTAGTCACTACAAAGTCAGAGGTTTTACTTTACTCTAAATCCTCCAGGGAATCCGATCTGGAGAAGATTTAGGATTGAGTTGTGCTGAGTAATGCTTAGATGGTGCACTCAAGCCTCAGCCCTAGTGCGGTTCCCTGTGCACCCAGCCAGAATGAGCTGCGCCCGACTATAGGAAGGGAGTCAGTAGGCATCCCGCAGCATTGATTTAGTTTTATTAATCATCCCATGATCAAAAAGTTCCCTTCCTTGATCCAAAAGTTAGCATAGGTGTGCAAAAAATTGTTGTCTTTAGCTATAATAAATAAAATAAAAATAAAAAGGGTGTTGCCTGAACAAGTTGTTATAGAAACCGTTGCATCTATCTGTCTAACTGACTATCTTTTTTTAAAAAAAGAATTCTATTGGTGAGTTTCAACTACAACCACCTTATAAAGACAGAGGGAGGTTGGGATGCATGCCTTTCTTCCCTGGACCTTCTCTTCATTGGTTTCAAGTTAACAAGAACCAGACTTAAAGCTCAGTCACATCCGTAGTTATCTAACAACAAACCCCATTAAAGACATTGCCTGATCAATTTTAGGGCACAGAAGATAAAACTGTACTGCTTGCCAATATTTTCTTAGCAAAAGACCAAGTAGGCATTGTGATCTATTCTCCTTGTTGGTCTTCTTTTATTGGTTTCTTTTTCTTTACTGGGTTTCTATACACCTCTTTTCAAACAGAAGTTCTTTACAAGACATTTTAATAATAACTAAAACCCTCTGTTCATCATACTAGTGAATAGCTAAATAGCACACCCCATTAAGTTTGATGTAAATTATAGTTCTTTATTAGCTGCTGTGGCAGTGTAATATTTTGAAGGGTAACTGCATTAAATGTGTTGCAGTGGATGCAAGACATTTTAGATTAAAAGATCTATTTACTCTCAAGAGTACAATTTAGGATGATACTGGTCAGAAATCCTACTAAGCACTGGGACAACTTACTCCCAGGTAAGCCAGTAAGATAGCAACCTGAACTTGCAGTTTGCCCTTACATGGGGGGGGGCAGAATTGGTATCAAATGATAAAATTTTTAAATTCAAAGCCTCTAAAAATATAAACTAGATATTCAAATGCATTTGTGCTAAGCATGCTGTTAAGGCTTCAATAGGTCTTCGATTGCAGTGAGGTATTGCAGAAAAATCTGCCTAAACAGACAGCAGAAAGAATGAAAGAAGGCATCCCTTCTAAATTGATCCTTCTGTTCATTGTTTTGGATTAGCCAAGTTCATCAGAAACTAGATCAGGTTTGTGATGAAAAGCGCCCCCAAACTCCAGTCATGAATGAACCTGTGAATAAAACTTTTGAATCATGTTTTGCTCAAGAACAATCATATTTGAGTCAATGGAGCTGCATTCGAAACTGCTTAACTTCCTACCAAACAGATGGTGTTTCTCCCGATATATTGGAAAAGGAGAACCTTGACTATCTGTGGGGGTTGCCTGGCATTCAACTTCATCTGAGCCTGTATTGATGGAGTCAAGCCAGACTCATATGCAACTCCTTCTGTACCGTTCATTTAGAATAGTTTAAAAAAAAAAATCTAATCCTGTTTAGTTTCATTTTCTTTCAAATTATAAAGGTGGCTTCCTTTCAATGATAATTCTCCCAGTGTTCGGTACAGGAAATATATATCCCTAAACCCATTCTGCATGTCTTCTCTTTCAACGCATATTGGTGATATAGTTTCCTACCTTTGCTTTCTTTTTTCTTTCTCTTGCTTTTCTTCCATTTTTCCTCCTACTTCTATTTTCTTCCTCTCCTTCTGCTGTCCTTGCCTTTTCTTTTCTGCAAAATCTAACCATCCGGTTGCTAAGAGCAGGAGAGATCATTTCAAGGACTTTTGTATGTGGAATTGTATCTTCCAGCTCTTTCCAGGACTGCCAGAATTTCTTAGTTCAAGGCTGAGAAACTTTTCCAGGCTAACCATAAAAAATACAGGCAATTGATATGAATAATTTGGGAGTCTAAATTCAAATGAGTGTGGGGAGAAATGCCTCTTCTCACATAACAGGGACCCTAGACCATTTCTTAGAATGGAGCCAGCCAGCTTCACATATCTGACCATATGGATTCACTGACATGGCAGAGGAAATTACAGAAAAGATACTGTTGGGTTTGGCCTTGCATAAAATATGACAGGAAGGGATGAAGATGAGCCTCCAGAACAATCTTGATGTCCTCCAGATGTATTGGAAAATGAACCCTGTCATCTCTAGCCAGGCTGATCAGAGTGCTGGGATTTGTGGATCTACCACTTGAGAAGTCAGTTACCCCACCATGGAAATTAAATTTCAGAAGAGCTAAAGAAAGATTTTTTATTTTTTACAGTTGATGTTTTGCTGGAGCAAAACCAGTGCATTTGCAGTGTGATCAACAGAAAACGACTTTCAAGAAGTACAGAAATTCACCTCACTGAATCATAAATTGTAAAATGGGGAAGAAACTATCTCAGTTTGCCCCAAAGTCTCTAGAGGAAAAATAGGATTCTGTAGCATTGTAATTAATCAATATTGACTGATTCACTCTGAGCTAGTTCCTCTGTTAAGTTTCTATTCCTCATTGTGGAACATAAAGTTTGCAAATGTATATAAAGTTTGCAAAAGTAAGCTAGGTTTTCCACACTCCAGGCATTTATTAAGTTTGAGAAAAGTATTGTAAGAACACATCAAGAATGGAGGTTCAAAACTGAGAGTACAGTACGATACGGAACTTTGTACTTCATAACAATAGAATGACCAATTAGATCAAGAAAAATATATGCAAAAGACTGAAATTGAAAGTTTATTATGTCCTTGCATATAATTGGAATCCATTGTAACATCTAATCCAGATTCCCCAGTCTGGGTCTGGCACATTTTTTCTAAATAGTATAGGAAATGTAGTCGAACATATCTGGAAGGCTCCAGCTTGTGCAAAGCTGTGCTAATCTTCCAAGGCTTCGGAACATCTGATACATGTTTTACTCAGATATTTAATTCTGGCCAACCAACACAGCCCCTGACCTCAGTGCAGAAATATTTAAGTGAGTTTAGCATGGCCTCGACATTTGAAAACTGGGACTATTCAAGCCATCTGTATTCTAAATGTGTCCCTTTGATCCTTTCCTCTCCAGAAAACATAATTCCCCCCTCCCCAAAGAAAAAAAAAAAGCATATTTCTGGAGAGAAGATCAAAGGCACACCCTTAGGATTCAGATAGCTTTGCTACAATCAATTAATACTGTTAATGGGTCTTCCTAGCAAGTCTGAGTAGGACATTTTCTAAACAAAGATAAATCCACATTCAAATTTTGCATAAAGAAACAGAGATTCCAGAGTATAGGCAGGTCACTTTAAGGGGTGCTGGTAGTTTCAAAGGATAGTTGAAATAGATTATCATTTAACTTGCCCATGCAGCATTTTCTAGAGAACCATTTCAACTTCAGATCTTTCATGTGACTAGGCTTCTACATTCCTGCATGCATATTCATCAAGGAGGAGAAAATAATTGTCATCTTTTAAAAAGGAATGTCTACTTACAGGATCATTTAGTCACAGAAAAAGAGGAAAAAACTGGGAAGGAAGATGAAAGTAAACATTGGATACCAGCTCTGTTATTATGACCACTGAATTCTTTCTACCTTGACTTATCTTATTTCAAGGGGGGGGGGGGGAAAGAGTACAATCTTCCAAAAACAATGGTTTTCTTTGCAAATAGATGGAAGAGCAACAGTTTTTCTTCAGTCCTGTAACTCCTGTGCAACATAATTAATAATGTTAGTAGAAGAAAAGAGAGCTAAGTGCTTTTGATCAGATCAGATTTTAGGTGCGTGTCACACTGTTTCATTTCAACTTTTGGCTCTCTCGTTCTGTGCTTTCCTGTTTTTCAGTTAATCTGGAGAGTTGGATAATCATTGGTACAGAGAAAATAGAATAAACAAACAAACAAGCATATGTACAAATATAAGTCTTGGAAGCCGGGTTTCCAAGTTTCATTTCTGCCTACTGCATTCTCCTTGCTCTTGGAGAAGGCTGAGGGAAAGAAACAGGAAGTGAATGAACATCAACTGTGGAGGAAGCAGGAAGTGCCCATTACACTAGACAGTTCTTTATAAATGGGGGTGGCTGGGTGGGCAGGTATTGAGCACCAAATAAATAGGAAAAAAATATCCTTGCACCTTGATTTTGTTTTCAAATGTTTGCTTATAGGTCAACTGTCATTCTGTACCACTCATCCCAGTATCACTTTTCAAGCATACTATGAGTATGAGAAAGAAAATCTGAGTATTATTTGAAAAATAAAATATGATTAACTCATTGGCCTACTTAGTACCCATACCATTCATAATCAGCAAAATTGACCTTGTGATTTGGCATACAAGTCCAAATCATGACTGATTATAGTAATTCATCTTCTTCCCCAACTCTCATTAAAAATACTCTGTGTTTAAGCAATATAAACTAATGACCATATATTTGGCTGTCTTAGTTGTCTTAATGGATGAAGGGAACTGGGAGGTGGAGAATGACTCCTGTTTGTCTTTTTTTGGTTTTGCTCACCATCATGCAATCACTCAGCATTAAGTTATTTTATGAAAGCAACACAAGTTGTTCCACTTTTAGTCCATATTGATCGAAAATTCACGAGGATTATGATAACATAGTTCCATAATCTTAAAATCAAATTAACATGTGGTTATGAGAGGTTGATATTTTATTTTTATCGTTGTGTATGCACGCATTTCTGTAATTTATCTCACTTATATACTACCCACTCCAGACAGCTTTTGGCAACCTACAACGTAACAATTCTCTTCGCATTATTTTTTTTAATCTCAATGATTATGCCTTCTTCAGCTTCGGCGGAGTGAAGCTCTTCGCACCGCCCTTTTCCACTGACAACTGCTTCCAATCCTTGGTACGGAGCGGCCATAGAGACCCCAGATCCCCTTTCCCACTGAAGCCGACCCCGATGCTCTTTCGCCGCCTATTTACTGGCTTCGACGTCCTTCCGCCGCGTGTAAACGGCGCCTTGCTGCGCCGATTCCCCTGTTGCGCCGGAGCGTTGCGCCTCTCGGGATATTAATGAGGTGTCCGCTGATAGGGAGCTCTGCAGGGTCGCCGCCGGCCTGTCTCTGCTGCTCGGGCGTAGACTCCCCGGCGCTGGGTAAGGGCAGAACCCGGCGGACCCCGATCGCTCCGTGCGAGCCCTTGTTTCTCTGCAGATTACAGCAGCGAAGGGAAGGAAGGAGCAAGGAAAGGAAACGGGCAAGACTTGACCGGATCTGCTCCCTTCTTGACGGGCAGAGTAGATGGGCCTCAGATTCCCAACAGGAGCCCTCCAACAGACACCCCTGTTGGGAAAGTGTCAGTTGAGAATGAAAGCCTGAACATGGTGCCTTTCCGAGCCCTTCGGTCTTGCAATCCCCAACTAACAAGAGGTTTGCCTGGTATGTTGTTGGGGGAGAAAGGAGCCAATGTCTAACAGTGTTCAGGGCGCCAGGTCGGGAAAGGAAAGAACGCCGCTTTTCAAGGCCGTGGGTGAATCCAACCAGTTCGTTGGAAATTGTAAGCAGGGGAACAAGTTGACACATTACCTATCTAGACCTCTTTATTTTACCTTCCCAAGTACAAACAAAAGGTTCTGCGAGGAAAGACAATGCAGAGTAAAGAAAGCATCGTGACTGGGTCTTTTCTTTTCAACCTTCTGGTGATCTCAGCTTTTCAGGAATTTGGAATATGCGAAAGTATGGAGATTGCACAGTCCTTATTCCCAATAGTGTTTCTGGCTGCTGCCTGTAGGAATCCTTGTTTGGGCTCAGGGCTGGTGTGAGGTGGGACCCCATTACAAGGATTGAGCAAGGCTTTCTTTGTGCATATAGGTCACATAATCCCATCACAGGGCAGCGTGACCATGAAATAGAAGGTAGGAAGGTGAAGTGTTTGGTTTGGAGCACCATAGAATTGCATTACCTCTGCTGGTGAATTCGTTGTGTTGCAATTCATCTGCAATGAAGAATTCTTGCCTGCCCTGTACATACAAACCCCTTAAATCAGCTTAGTTGAAGAGCTAAGGCATTTGCACAACATTAAGCTTGGTTAGTGTTAATCTTGGTTGCTTAACATGCTCTACATTTATCCAGCGCTGAGGAGTTTTTCAAACAGAAGCTGTGAATAGTCATTTGTATGGAATTATGGGAATCATCATTCCATTGGAATTGATGACTTCTTTCGTTCCCTCCATTTATTCAACTCTATGATCCTATGAGCTTCCATACTAATAGAATAGTGGTGTTTTGCCAGGAAAGGAGAGGCAAGGCAGTCTGCTCAGTTTGTGATGAGCTACCAAGAATTGCACTACAGAGCAAATTGTTTTAGCTTTGAAGATACCTGGTACAGATGCTGGTGTAACATTGGAATACACATCACAACCTAATATGCTAGAATGGAAGATTATAGAACCGAACCTTTAGAGATAAAAGACTTCAAATGTATGTCACTCCATTTAGTTAGTTTATTAGTTTTATTATTACTAGATTTTAACTATAAAGTCTTGTGCAAATTCAGAAAATGGATTCATTCAAAAGCTAGTTTAAGTGTATTTCATGAATGTAGATTTTTTGCTTCTTCCAAGCATCAGGGCACTTTTTCTAGGCTGGATTTAGTTATCAGACCATATTTGGGAGATGCAAATTCAGCTGAAACTAATTATTCAATAAATACACCTGCTTTCTTTCTACAAAGAACATTGTTGACTTGAATGTGGCTCCTGATTTGCAAGAGGATTTACAAAAACGTTTCAAACTGATCTTGTCATACAATGGATATATATTTTATTGGAAAATGGATTACAAATTCAGTGAAAACCTCTTGATATTAAATAATGAGGGAAAGAGTGCCAAAATTGTTCTGTACCACTTGGTGTAGATTCTATGGTGTCTGTAATTTAAGGTGCCCAGAGTCACCTATGTATGAGTTGGGCAACTATATAAATTTGTTTACTAAATAATAAATACAAAAACCAACATACAAATATACTTCTGTATTCTGTAGCACTATACTAGTTACATTCAGGATTTTAAAGATAACTGATTCCTAAATGTAGAATTTCAACTTCTTCCACTTTATTTTAAGCTGAAAATATGCAAAAAACTCCACTCCCAAATTACATATATCAAAGAGTAGGATATCAGTGGCATTTTAGATGTTGCTGAACTAAAATCCCCAGTAACACCAATAAGTGATGAAGAATGCTGGGAGTTGTAGCCTAGTAAGATTTAGAGAGCCATAAATTTCCTTTCCGTGGCTTATAATAGCTAAATATGCTTTGCAACCTTGCCTATGGAAACATTCAGATTCATAATTCTACTGGCAATCTTTAAAAGGAAAAGAACCAGCGATTGTAGTTAGATCAGTTAGATGCCAATTGTCAATTGTACCTAACTAGTAAAAAAAATCACTATTGTGATTACAAGTAGTGGTTTTATTTAAAAAAAATCACATCAGCTTTCAGAAATTTCCCTGTAAATTATTTGCATAAATGATTATATTTTCCTTTTAGATAGATATAGTTTCACCCAATCCTTCTGGAGCCAGAAAGGGGCAGTTGGCCTGGATTTTGGCTATTCTGACACTAATATCATCATAACGTGCAGTAGTTATAGAAAAGACATGGCTACTACTGGTAGGTCCCGTGAAACAAACTGATTCTTCTTACAGCTGTCTAGTTAGAGGTGAATACATTCTTTATCTATGGCAACTGACCAACATTCATCTTTATTCAACCCCTATATTGTCTCCCTCAGGAGACCTTGAGCTGTATGGCCTTGGAAAGAGCAACTCCAATAGCTCTGCTTTTCAGCCAACTTAGTCTTATTACGTCCTCCCTCTGCAGTGGTCTCTTTGTCTAGACAGGACAATTTGCACATTCTACAGTGACAGGTCGCAACATTTTTTTAATTAAATGCAAATCCTCAATGCAGGGGGGAGGATGGAACCCACCCTATCATCTGTTACCCTTTGCTTCTTCAGACAGTCCAAACAAAGGATAAACAATTGATTACAACAAACCCCACCCACGGTCAATAGCCATCCAGAGATATCTCTATCGGTGGTTAGTGATTTGTGCCCCCACTCCCCAGAAGCTTAAGAACAAAAAAAGAGAAGAAAGTCCAGAGTTGTCTAATTGATTGTTAGGGTTGTATAGATTAGATAGCAAGAAAGTAGCAGAGGGAGTTATCAGAAACTTCAAGATGACTGAACAAGGATAGCAAGCTCCTGGAATAAGCTAGATGAGATCTGTGTGAATTACCAGAAGGTAATGAATGCAAGGATAATGCACTGTTCCAGTGCCAATCTTCTGCCCAGGATACATTGGCCTCTTTCCCTTCTCCTTTCCTTCCCATTGGTCCTGAACTTGGCTTTCTCAGGCTTTTATCTTCCAGATGTATTGAAACAATAAATCTTAGAATTCACAGTCAATGTAGACCATGTAGTTTCAATACATACCTCAGAAGGATTCTTCTACGCTGCCCTCCCCCAACCCATTAATTTTCATATGCATTGACTTCAACTCCCACCATTCTCAACAGTGGTTATTTGGGGCCTGTCTCCTTGTTCTGCTCTAACCAAGTAAAGAACTCAATTCTTTCATGTCTGGATTGCAGCGCCATTCCATCATGTCCAATTTCATTTACAACATGGTTCCAGGAGGTGCTCTTTCCTCATTTATATTGCCAACTGCAGATATATACCAAGTTTTTCATTTTGGTAAGCATATCTAAGCAGCTACAAATTTGTTGAATAATTTTCCAAGATAGTAATTTATCTTATTTCAATGAAATGTTATGTTAAGGTCTTTGGGAATCCCTATATAAATCTTACTTATAAAGGCTCCACTGAATATCAGAGGCCTGTTGTAGATACAGAATGGGAAGATGCAATGTTGGACTGAACATTGCATCCTGTTCTTTTTGGAAGAAGAATAAAAAAAAAAGTTGCTGGATTAGTGGGCAACACTCAATCAAAAAAAATTCTTACATGCACCTATTTGAAATACACAAGGATGGCATTTCTGTGAATTGTCAGATATGTTGAAGAATAGAAACATGTATTTGTGTCTGTTGGGTTATGATGGGGCCATTATAAAGCTGGCTGCATCCCTGGCGTTTCTCCAAAATTGTCTATCAAACTAATTTTTAATGTAAAAGAAAGATAAATTATTTCAAGCACAGAAAGTATTTTTGTTTATTTGCTTATTTAAATGTATTGGTGAGTAAATTTATTAAATAAATCTTAATTATTCATTATAATAAATCAATAAATTATTAAATAAATGTATTAAATTTGTTAACTGAATTTTGTGTATGTAAGCTTGTTAACTATTAAAATATAAAACATATTTGTACTGGTTCCACCTCTTTGTGGTCATGTGACTCCAGTATACTAGTTTCTGAGTAATGATGCCCCCACTCCTCCAAGCCATGTATGTCCCTGATACAGACAATAATTACAATAATAATGGTATTTACTTCAGCTATATTTTGAAAAGTATGTGGTACTGCCTTTCTGTGCCTATATTATTTCATATTTGCTCTTTGCTCTTCTCCAGTTCTACTAACCGGACTTTTTATTTGTCTGAAATAAACCTAGGCATCTTATGCATGCAACCCAGGCATTCCATCACTGAACAATGGGTCTGTCTCTGAATGGGCAAGCCACAGGGAATAGAACATGTACCTTTTACAAGACTTATGATTGTCTTTATCTGTAAATTGTTGACACCCTGGATTATAAGAACTGAAATAAAAATTAGAAGAATCTAATAAAAGTGCTGCAGAGTGGACAGGATGCCATTGACTTTTTGCAAATCAGTTTGAGTCTCTTAGTTTAATTATAGACCAGGGTCTGGTCATTTTCATTTTTAACTTCTCTTGCCCTAGGAAAGAAAGAAATGCAATGATGTCTG
This sequence comes from Hydrophis major, assembly GCA_033807585.1. Taxonomy (NCBI): domain Eukaryota; kingdom Metazoa; phylum Chordata; class Lepidosauria; order Squamata; family Elapidae; genus Hydrophis; species Hydrophis major. The sequence continues at coordinate 400,967,192 of CM066328.1, forward strand.
GGCTGCAAGCATTCTGCAGCAGAGATAATATATTTGGATGACTTCCACAAAAAAGGAGCTGTGTTAGAACCCAACGCCTTAATTATCCTTAGCATTTTTGGCTTAAATAACACATGCATCACAATGAAAGGATGGAGTCCTAACGTGATAAAAATGAACTGAATTTGTCTATAGATGGGAAACTTGTTTTTACTATTTTTTTTAGTCTCCCCACCCCATGAAAACTTAAACAGTATCTCCTTGGAAGTAGAAAAATTATATAGCCTAACATAGGAAAGGCTTGAGAAGAACCTTCCACTGGTTTTAAAGATAGAGTTTTTTTTTTTTTTTACAAGGACTGGGTTTATAGTGGAATACACCATTTGATAGTAAGTTTACAGCTGCATTTTAAAGAATAAATATACAAAAGAAAGCAACAATACAGAATTAAAACAACAACAGCAGTCCATAGAGGGAATCAGTTACTAAAGTTTTTTGAATTTACAGTTTCATTATGAAAGTAGAGAATGTACCTGTAGTACCAAGAATGGTTTGGCATGAGAATAGTTTCCATTTTTCATACAAGAGATACCATGAGCTTGATCCTTTCCCATCTTCCAATGTTATTGAATGAAGTTCTCAGTGTGGCTGCAGCATTTATCTGCAGACGGGAAAACATTTGGGATGGGTAGCCCTTTATTGGCTCCATAGAATCCTTCAGTGGCACAGAAGTGGACAAAATTGTTAGGTGAGTTAAGGCACACACATTTTCTCCCTAACTCTCACACGCTGCTATTTTCCCTATAGAGACTAGGCGCATAATGAAGTGGAGAGCAAGTCTTTTCCCTGACAATCAGAATTCATCTTTTCTTGGTACCAGAGCATTCCACCTCCTTTGCAAGGAACTGTTCACCTAGCCTAGGTCTGCTTATTACCTCTTTTCTTCCTGCCAATCTTGATGTGAAAATTCCTTGGTAATATCAGAGAACATTATCTCTTGGCAGGGCAAAGACCCAGCCATAATAGCGGTCTCTTGTCCATAGTGGTACCAATACACCCTTTAAAAAAAGCTCTCTCTTTAGCCATTTCAACATAATTTGAACATAATAATGGAGGATATTATTATTATTGGTGTTGATAAAGGTGCTGGTTTGGCCTAGTGGTTTAGGCACCAGGGTAGAAAATGGGAGACCGAGAGTTCTAGTTCCTCCCTAGTTATGAAAGCCACCTGGGTGACCTTAGACTAGTCACTCTCTCTAAGCCAAATTACCTCACAGGATTGTTGTTGTGGAGAAAATAGGAGGATGAGGTGTGCTAGATACATTCACTGCCTTGAGTTATTTGTAAAAATAAAGGCACACACACACACACACACACACACACACACACACAGATCATTAGACTACTAATGCACTATGGAATACGCAGGGAATAAAGATCTGCAGATGCTTTGGATTTCAAACTTAGCAGCATTGTTAGTGGTAAAGCAGGGCTGTCAAACTCCTGGCTCATAGGCTGGATGCGCCATGCGCTGGCCACAGCCACACCCTTAGCAAAGGGTCTCGATACATCATGTGATGCCACCGTGATGATGTGAGTTTGACACCCCTGTGGTAAATGAATAGTTACCCCAGAATTTGAAGTGTACTAGTGTACAGGATTCGAATCATTGGGTTAGGCCCATGATGGCGAACCTATGGCATGTGTGCCACAGGTGACATGCAGAGCCATTTCTGCTGGCATGCGAGCCGCAGGCAAATTTACTTCACTGCTTATGCGTGCACCTCACAGTTCATTTTCAGCCTTGAGGAAAGCCTCTGCAGGCCGAAAAATAGGCCTGTTTTGTCACTTCCTATGTTTCTGGAAGTACCGGAAGTGATGAAATGGGCCCATTTTCTGCCTGCAAAGTTTGCAGAAGCTTTCCTCAAGCCTCTGGGAGGCAAAAAAGGCCTCAAATGGGCCAAAAATCAGCTGGGAAGTGCAGTGCAGGTAAGGGGGAAGTGGTGGTGGGGATTGCGTGTGCATGTGCAGGGGCCATGGAGGGGGTGTACATTGTCTTCTAGGTGCTGGCATGCAAGCGCGCAAGCTCAAGCAGGCACACAAATTTTGGCACAGGAGCCCAAAAAAGTTAGCCACCACTGGGTTAGGCTATCTAGTGTTTCCCTCCAATTCCTGATTATGATTCAAGTAACTAGAAATCAATAGGCACTGATCTAGGGACCAATTCTAGCATTACCTTTTGTGTTCCAATATTCCTTTTATAGTGGAAATACATAGTAAAATTGTTGACAAATTGTAAATATACACTGCTCAAAAAAATAAAGGGAACACTTTAACAACACAATGTAACTCCAAGTCAATCACACTTCTGTGAAATCAAACTGTCCTCTTAAGTAACAACACTGATTGACAATCACATGCTGTTGTGCAAATGGAATAGACAACAGATGGAAAGCAGAGGCAATTAGCAAGACATCCCCAATAAAGGAGTGGTTCTGCAGGTGGTGACCACAGACCACTTCTCAGTTCCTATGCTTTCTGGCTGATGGTTTGGTCACTTTTGAATGCTGGCGGTGCTGTCACTCTAGTGGTAGCATGAGACAGAGTCTACAACCCACACAAGTGGCTCAGGTAGTGCAGTTCATCCAGGATGGCACACCAATGCGAGCTGTGGCAAGAAGGTTTGCTGTGTCTGTCAGCGTAGTGTCCAGAGCATGGAGGCGCTACCAGGAGACAGGCCAGTACATCAGGAGACGTGGAGGAGGCCATAGGAGGGCAACAACCCAACATCAGGACTGCAACCTCCGCCTTTGTGCAAGGAGGGACAGGAAGAGCACTGCCAGAGTCCTGCAAAATGACCTCCAGCAGGCCACAAATGTGCATGTCAGAAACAGACTCCATGAAGGTGGTATGAGAGCCCGATGTCCATAGGTGGGGGTTGTGCTTACAGCCCAACACCATGCAGGACGTTTGGCATTTGCCAGAGAACACCAAGATTGGCAAATTCGCCACTGGTGCCCTGTGCTCTTCACAGATGAAAGCAGGTTCACACTGAGCACATGTGACAGACATGACAGGGTCTGGAGATGCCGTGGAGAATGTTCTACTGCCTGCAACATCCTCCAGCATGACCGGTTTGGCAGTGGATCAGTAATGGTGTGGGGTGGCAATTCTTTAGGGTGCCACACAGCCCTCCATGTGCTTGCCAGAGGTAGCCTGGCAGCCATTAGGTACTGAGATGACCCCTTGTGAGACTATATGCTGGTGTGGTTGGTCCTGGGTTCCTCCTAATGCAAGACAATGCTAGACCTCATGTGGCTGGAGTGTGTCAGCAGTTCCTGCAAGACAAAGGCATTGATGCTAGGAACTGGCCCACCTGTTCCCCAGACCTGAATCCAATTGAGCACATCTGGGACATCATGTCTTGCTCCATCCACCAACGCCACGTTGCACCACAGATTATCCAGGAGTTGGGGGATGCTTTAGTCCAGGTGTGGGAGAAGATCCCTCAGGAGACCATCTGCCACCTCATCAGGAGCATGCCCAGGCATTGTAGGGAGGTTATACAGGCACGTGGAGGCCACACACACTACTGAGCCTCATTTTGACTTGTTTTAAGGACATTACATCAAAGTTAGATCAGCCTATAGTGTTTTTTTCCACTTTAATTTTGAGTGTAACTCCAAATCCAGACCTCCATGGGTTGCTAAATTTGATTTCCATTGACAATTTTTGTGTGATTTTGTTGTCAGCACATTCAGCTATGTAATGAACGAAGTATTTAATAAGAATATTTCATTCATTCAGATCTAGAATGTCTTATTTTTGTGTTCCCTTTATTTTTTTGAGCAGTGTATAATAGATTTATAGAGCCAGATTTGAACACTTATACTACCACATATATATATATCATATATACCACGCAGTGTAATTGGACTTGGACAGCTCATACATTCAAATAAACATTACAATGCAGGATCCAATCTGGGTCAGTCATCCAGACCAGAGATTTAGTCTTCCAAGCTTTGGGACTCATGCTGGAGTCCATCCTCAGGGAACTTCTCTCCCATCAGAATGTATGAGATAAATTCCCTGAGAATGGGCTCCAGCATGAGTCTTTCATGACTGACTCAAATTGGATCCTGCAACATTATCCTAGGACATGTATATTTGCCTACAACAACAACAACAACAACAACAATAATAATGACAGATACATTGGTCCTTGGCTTACAACTGTTGTTTAGTGACCAGTTACAATACCACTGAAAACGTGACTTATAACCATTTTTCATACTGGAGCACATAATCAAAATTCAAACGCTTGGCAACTGACTCATATTTATGTCTTCTGCAGTATCCCAGGGTCATGTGATCACCTTTTGCCAACTTCAGACAAGCAAAGTCAATGGGGAAGCCTGATTGCACTTAATAACTGCAATGATTCACTTAACAACTGTGGCAACAATGGGTGTAAAATGGAGCAAAACTCACTTAACAGCTGTCTTGCTTAGCAACACAAATTTTGGGCTCAATTATGGTCATAAGTCAAGGATGACTTGTACCTGAATGGCTCTTAAGTAATAGGCAATTTTTTTTCTCACTACTGCCCCACAGGGCAAGACTAAATCAAACAGATTTAATGTCCAAGAAATCCAACTTTAGGAGACACCTCCTGAGAATAAGAGCAGTTGACAAACTTTCTCCCAATGAGAGGATTTGTATATAGCCCTCTTGAAGAGGCTTGAATTCTGAGACGTTTTTGCATTGAGTCCCTGAGTCAACTGGATGGCCTTAAAAGGCCTCTTTTAACTTTGGGATTCCATAAATCTGTAAGAGCCATCCCCAGTTGGCCCCTGGGAATGCCACTCTGAGAATTCCAGGAAATGCCTGAGGCACGGAATGCTGTATGGAGACTGCCAAGCGGCCTTTTACAGGGAGCTGGAATGGTACACAGGTTGCAAAGCTTTTCAACCCTACCAAGGGTGAAACTGAAGTTCAACAGAGCCAGTGAAATGATCCTGAGATAACAGCCCAGAATATCTAAACAGGTAACACCCAATTACAGCCACAACTCTGTTGACTTACACTTTTCCTTATCACCAGGCATCAGCGTATTCATGTAAATTGCAAAAAGCATTTTGATGGATGCCAACTCAGCCAAGGCCTCTAAGCTATGAAACAGGGAGTGCAGTGCAATGCAATGTATGCTTTCCTTATCAGGAAGCTGTGACTATTGCTATGAAATTAAAACTATAAAAGGCAGGGCCTTATCAGCGATTTCTAATTCCCTGAGTGTTCATTAGGGGTTGCTCCAGACCTGGAATCAGCCCCCTGGGACCATTTTTGCAGGTTTAAGTTGGAAGAGGAGGGGGGGAAATAGTGTTATCACAAGTTGTCTTGACAGTTAAGCAGTCTCTTTCTTAAGATGTCTGTTTAGACTAGGCTTGAAAGAGGGAAACAAGCAGGATTAAAAGGCACTTTCATTCCAGTAGTGACCAGGAATATAAGCTGTGTTCCTAATGTGGTCCCAGAGGAAGATGGACCTGTACATTTAGAAAGTCCACCTTGCAAAGTGCTTTGTAAATTTGGAAATTGTTGCAGCAGTAAAAGGGGAGGGTGAAAGCAGTATTTGGAAGTACGTGGAACTTGTAACTCAGCATAGCAAACAGTGAGACCTGCCAGCCAGGTATGTATACCCATATATTGTTTTTATGAAGTTTGGTTTGTGAGCTATTCAGTGTTGGGTTCTTAAAGTGGGCAGCCATAAATAAATATGTGCATCCATGTATTGTATGTCCACACAGAGACATGCACACACTTAGCTCTAACAATATGAATTGTACTTAAATACAAGAGACATAAGAGGAGCAATAATGAACCACTTTTCAGATCCATCTTACTTCTCAACAACAACCCACCAAAGTACATTAGAAGACAGTGAAGCAATAGTCCTCTTTGACCACTGGGCCTAAAATTGCTATTCAGGAACATATTGCCTCTCTGAGCTGGAGAATTTCAGTTTAGTATCTACTTCTAGAGTTACTGAAGTACACGTCTTATCTTCAGCATATATTCTTCATTTATTTGTTAAATATCTTATCATATGTTCAGAAACTCAAGGCAGCATACATAGAGCCATAGTGGTGCAGTGGTTAGAATGTAATGCTACAGGGCTAATTCACTGCTCACTCCCAAGAGTTCAATTCTGAGTGGCTCAAGGTTAACTCAGCCTTCCATCCTTCCGAGGTCAGTAAAATGAGGACCCAAATTGTTGGGGGCAATAGGCTGACTCTGTAAACTGCTTAGAGAGGGATATAAAGGCATTGTGAAGCAGTATATAAGTCTAAATGCTATTGTAAATGCTATATCACTTGTTCCTTCTATTTTCCCACGATCACAGTATCCTTACAGTGCATTGAGACAGACTAACTGGTCCAAGAGTCAATGAACTTTTATGATTAAGGGTTTGAAGATCAAGCAATGGAAGAGTCCATTGGAATCCAGCAGCTAATAAACTCAATCAATCAATGAGGTTTGTATGGATTTGGAGCAAACAATGTATTCTGCATATATAAAACAATTGTTCAATAGGGATCTTTCCAATCCTATGAAATTGGATACTAAATGAAATTAATGAGCAGAGAAAATAAGCTACAACCTAAAGATTCACAATATAAACTTTCATATCGAGAGATACAGGATAGTTGACGGTAGCTAACAAATAGTTAATTCTGCTGGATTTTTTTGGTGAGTGCTAGCATTTAGCAGGTGAGCAAATACAGGGCAAAAAAGATAGATATCGCCATCTCTTAGCAACACAAAAAGCAAGAATCGACCATTTTTATCTCATGACCTTTTGCTCTGGACAAAAGCATTCAACAACTGGAACCTAAAATCCATGACCTTCCCCTGCCCTCACCTGGGTTAGGTGTAAGTGAAAGAGTTTCCCAAGGACTTCTGGTGATGAATATGGATTGCATCCTGCCATTTTTTCCACAGACCCACCTCATTCTTTCTTACCAGAGTTCTTGGTCTGAAAAAAACAAATCAATTCAGAAAACAGGAAGGAAGGTTTGATCTAATCCACAGAAACTGGTGGGGTTCACACATAATGTAATTTGTTTGGTTTTTCCTAATATATTCTGTTAAACTAGGTAATTATCAAAACCATGGTTGATAAACTTAGTGGCTGATTTTTACATTGCGCCATGCTATAAACAAACCACATTATGATTTTAAGCATGATATCTGAGTCTATCCAATTTTTTTAAAGAGAACATTTGGCTTATTTTTTCAATAAATTTGAAAACATTAAACAAATTGACACTTTCAGACTTTTGTGAAACAACATGCCTCAGAGAAAAGCATTAAATGAGTGACCATGTCTTCCTAATTATCCAATGATATGCAAAATTGAACCACAAAGCAGCAATAAAGTACAACAGGAGAATTTGCTTCGCTAAAACTTAGGACCCACATGACAATTAATTGGGTTATTAGGTATTGCCATAGGAAAAATATTGTTCTGAGATATCCATTAATAAATGTTTTGAAATAAAATTCATTACCTTATCTCTCTAAATAATGAAATAGCAAAATTTGTATTTCCATGATAGTTCAACCCCTTTGTTTTTTAAAGTAATTTCAAACTTGGGCCAATCATTCTCTCTCTCAGCCCAACCCACTTCACAGGGTTGTTGTGGAGAAAATAGGAGGGAGACGTGTTGGATATGTTCACTGCCTTATTTGTAAAAATAATGAAATGAAAATAAAACTAAATAAATAAATTTCTCTAGTGTTATTGCTGGTTCTTCCTCCTTGTAAACTCTGGGTTGCAGAGATATTTTATGAACACATGCAAGTGAGCCCAGAACTCAACTCAGAAATTTTTTTTAAAGAAAAATGAGAATATTCCAAAATTAACTGAAAAACCCTGCTCCCAAAACTCTAAATATATAATAGTGACTTTTGGAGTCTCTCCACTTCTCAAATTTCTCACTCTCCAATCCCAGTGACTGAAATGTCACAACAAAAAATCAGGCATTATAATCAAATATTCTCTAACATTCACCAGCTATTTTCCATTGGCTTTGTTTAAAAATAAGTCTCGATCGCTTGTGCTTCAATAACTGCAGCCAAGTAGGTAGGATTTTCTCCAAGGTCCCAGTTGGCAAACTATCTCTTAATATGTGTTCCATGACAGGGACTGGCTGAATGAAACACCCAGAGCAAGGCTTTTGTAAAGCTTTCCCAAAAACTAACTACAGTAAGTCTGCCAACCTAATTTTCCTTTTTATATACAAAACATTTATTTTTCACTTATCTTTTAGAATTAAGTGGCAAAAATATGGCCAAGCTATAAGTGCCTGAAAATTCTTCAGCTGTAGGTCACAAAAAAACAACACCACAGTGGTATTAGAGTACCCTCATGAGTAAGTCACAATGGATGTCGATGGACTCGCGTAAAAGTAAACTGAACTGAATTGCTGTTGATCTCATAAGTATCAATTAATTATGTTGGCAACAAGATGGAATTAGTTTGTCATTGTCTTCCATCTTCCTCAGATAACTGACTTACAGAAGTTTTGGTATATGGCTTCCTTCATCTCTAGACAGGGAATTGGAGTTCAACATGTTTGAAAGCAACAGGCTGTAGAAAACTGCCTCAAAAACATACACTTTTATCTAATTTCTGTTAAGCAGGGATTGCCAATCTTTTCTTATTTCGTATAGAGCATCAGAGATGTTAACATCTATTTCAGCCTGTCTAGGAAAGTTCTTTTCTTTCTCCTTCAGCAGTTGTTTTTCTTATTCCTGCCTTAAATCAGGTGGCTAGAGAGTGTAATCATCCTTCAAAGCAATATACTGGATGTTTTCCAACAGTTGTTATATTTTGGATTAAAAGCAAGAAAAATTATAGAATTGCCCAAAGATAAAGCCTCTGACTTTTCTGGGGGAAAATAGTTTGAAGGTCATTGGAAAAAGTAGTTTTATGCAGGCTGCTTTATACTTAAAATCCTATTTATTTAAAAAAAAAGTATACAAATGTTCTGACCTTTAGAGTTATTACTATTAAATACAGATTTCATATACATTTTAAAAGTTTTTTATTTGACAAGATGATTAGAACAGAAAGAATAAGCAGAGCAGAAATAATAGGTGGGGGAGAGTAACACAAAATAGATGTATTAAACTGATTAATGAAGATTGAACAATCCATATTGTAAGGGAGCAGCAATAGGGAATGATTTTTCACATTTCTGCTGTAAAATGTAAGAAAGAATACTGTGCATCTAAAAATATGAATCTGACTTTTGCTATGTCAAATTGCTGGGTTGCCAGATTATGGATCCAGTAAACCCAATATTATGTATAATTATGAGATTTGAGCTGCCACAGCTTTACAGAAATTGCAAATTGTTTATGGCCTTCTAGTGGTCATCCATACTACTGCAGTTCAAATCAGAAAGACCTAATATAATCTGTTTAGTCTTTCAAAACTTGATATTAACAAGATCAGTATGCATCTGATGAAGTGAACTGCAGCCCCATGAAAGCATGTGTCTTTTAATATAATGTGTCAAAAGTTGCTAATATACTCTTAATAATGTGGGTATAAGCAAGAAAACTTCATAAATTTCTTCTCCTCCTTCTCCTTCTTGGAAAATAGGAAGAGCAAGGATTGTTGGATATGTTTATGGCCTTGAATTATTTGTAAAAACAATGAAGATGGGATTTAAATAATAAATAAATGTAAATATAAAGAAAATCAGGAAGATATATCATTGCCATTAGAAGAATGTTGATCTGGAATGAAATACTTGTTTTTATTATTTTAAATCATGAGAAGAATTTGTTATGGATTAAACCATCGCAGCGATACAGCCAAAACAGCTTCGTCTTACAACAGGCTTGTAATCCTGCAATTCTCATTGGCCCATGAATAGCAAGTCATGATTGGTCAGGTTTGGCCAGTCTGATTGGCTGTTAACGGAAGCCCCTGATTGGACGCTTGCGAAAGCGATAGACTCAGTTCATTGGTTATTTAATGGCAGCAAGCTCTATAAAAGAGCTACTGCTGCCCAGGTTGCTTCTCCAGTCTTTCTTGTTAAATAAAGAGTTGAAGTCACAGTCCGAAGTCTCGTCTCCGTTCTTGCGCCCATGCCCAGGACATAACACTGGCAACGAGGATGGGATGCGGAGACGATAGAGCTGATTAGAACATATCAGACAAAGAAAGAGCACGTGGCAAAAGAGCGCACAAAACAGACAGCAAGATGACTAGCGGCGCCATACCACCCACTCCATTCGACCCAGCAACCGAAGACTGGGACTCGTTTATAGACCGCTTCCAGATGTTCCTGGAGACCAATTTAAAAGATGCTACGTCTGGCAAGAAATGAGCGGTGTTCCTGACTCATTGTGGCCCCGCCATTTTCAAAATGGCTAAAGCACTAGCAAAACTGACAGAAGTGAAGACCATGGATTGGGACACCCTCGCTCCAATCCTCAGGGCCCATTACGCACCTGCAGTACCTACACTGATAAGAAGACACGAATTTTACCAGAGGGACCAATGGAAGGACGAGAGCATTGGTAATTTCGTAGCTGACCTCCGGAACTTAGGAGGCCTTTGTGGTTTTGCAAACTTAGATGAAGCCCTAAGAGACCGAATAGTTCTGGGATTAAATGCACCACACATGCAGAGTAAGCTGATGGTGAAAGGTGACATCAGCCTTACAGATGTCATCACCGATTGCAGCAGAAGCAACCAGGAAGTCAGCCGCTCGAATGCGCCAAGCGAACGCATTGCTTCGCCAACTCGCCGACGAGGTACCACTCACCACTGAGAAGCACGCTACCGCTACCCACCACGAAGACCTCAAGTCATCCTCAGACAGTGATGAAGAGGAGGTCAACCGGCTCCGCTCGGAACGAGAGCAAAGGAACCAGCGACATCCGCACCAATGTGCGGGTTGCGGGGCAAACCACCCGCGATAGGACTGCAAATTCCTCGACGCACTCTGCCGTAATTGCAGGAAAAAAGGCCACATCGCGACGGTCTGCAGAAGCAGACGAGAGTCCAGTTCCAGCCGAAAGGAGAACAACCTCCATCGGGAGATAAGCAAACCTCCTGAGAACAGGGACTGTCTGAACCACCAATGGAACAACCACTACTACTACAGAAACCAAGCACCTGCCTTTTCAACGAGACGAGAAGAGGCCCACCAAACTATTATCATCGGCTACGCTTCATCGCTCAATGCAAGGAAAATACGAGTGAAGGTTACTATTGAGAATCGACCATGTGTGATGGAAGTCGATTCGGGATCGTCCCTGTTGATGATATCCTGGAAAACCCTCAAGCAACTGATCCCTGCCATCTCCCTCCAAGACCTCAGCATGCAGCGAATCATCCTGAAAGACTATCAAGGAAACAGAATCCCAGTTGTCGGTTCCAGCAATGTCCAAGTATCATTCAAGGACTGCACAGCAATGCTTCCCCTAACTATCGTCGATCGTGACCGACCCAGCTTGTTAGGGCTACAGTGGTTCGCCCCACTCGGAATTGAACTAGCCGGCATACACCACACCAGAAATGATGACTGGGAAGAGACTTTCATCCAGGAATTCCAGGACATGTTCACAGGAACATTAGGCAAGTACAAGGGGACCTCTATATCGTTTAATCTCAGCCCCGATGTAGCTCCCATTCGACTTAAACCCCATTGAATACCTTTTGCCTTAAAACCTAAAATCGATGAGCAGCTAGATAAACTGATAGCCCAGGGCGTATTGGAACCGATTGACCACGCCCATTGGGAAACCCTGATAGTAACGCCCATGAAGCCAGATGGGTCGTTAAGAATTTGCGGGGACTATCGGGCCACCCTAAATCATGCTCTTCAACAGAGCGCTTATCCAGTACCGGTGGTTCAACACCTTCTTCATTCCCTGGGTGGCGGAAAAATATTTGCGAAATTGGACTTAGCTCAGGCGTACCAGCAACTCCCTGTGGAAGCAGCAACTGCAGAAGCCAAGACAATAGTTACAAATAGAGGCACTTTTAAGTGCAATAGACTCCAATTCGGAGTAAGCGTGGTGCCGGGCATTTTCTAAAGTTTAATGGAGAGACTATTACAAAGCATAAAAGGCATCGTGCCTTATTTTGACGATGTCCTAATAACTGCTCCCACTAAAGAGGTATTAGTACAACGGCTCAGAAAAGTTCTGCAGAAATTCAAAGACACGGGTCTTAAGGTAAAACGAGACAAGTGCCAACTTTGTACGGAGAGAGTGGAGTTCCTGGGATACCTTCTCGACAGACAGGGAATCCACCCCACCGAAAAAAAACTAACCGCAATAAAAAAAGCCCCGAGACCTAGGAATAAGACAGACCTTCAAGCCTTCCTGGGACTCATTAACTTTTATAACATTTTCTTGCCCCAGAAGGCAACCGTAGCTGAACCCCTACATAGACTTCTCGATAAAAAGGCCCCTTGAGTTTGGGGACGGCGTGAAGAGATAGCGTTCAGAGAGATAAAAGACCTTTTAACCTCCGATGCTGTATTAATGCAGTACAACGAGACTCTCCCTTTGACGGTTACCTGTGATACCTCACCATTTGGAGTAGGAGCCATCTTAAGCCATGTCCTCCCAAATGGAAATGAGGTACCCATTGCGTTCTTTTTGAGAACTTTGTCTCAGACTGAAAGGAACTATAGTCAACTTGATAAAGAGACCGTCGCTATTGTATCCGCAATTAAACGCTTCCATGAATATGTATATGGAAGACCCTTTACCATAATTACAGACCACAAGCCGCTACTTGGGATTTTGGTGGGAAACAAACAAACTCCCCATATCTTATCACCAAGAATGACACGTTGGTCAGAATTTTTAGCCGCCTACGATTACCGATTGCAACATCGCCCGGGGAAAGCCATTCCCCACGCTGACACTTTGAGCTGCTTGCCACTACCAGACATTATAGAGGACCCTGCTCCAACCGTTACTGTACTACAAATAGAAACCCTCAAATCGCCGCCATTAACCGCTCGAGACATAGCCTTAGAGACAAAAAAGGACCCTGTTTTGGCATGAGTCCTCAGCTGGGTAGAACGCGGTTGGCCAATCAGTGAAACTGATGACACGTTCAAGCCATTTAAAAATCGTCAAACGGAACTGTTCTCCCAGAAGGGTTGCATAGTATGGGGAGACAGAGTCATAGTCCCGGAGAAATTACAATATAGGGTATTGAAAATGCTGCACGAGGGACATCCAGGCATTGTGCGGATGAAGGCATTGGCCAGGAGTTACGCATGGTGGCCTGGTTTAGATAGACAAACAGAAACGTGGGTAGCAAAATGCAGTAAATGCCAGGAGACTTGCCTCGCTCCTCCAAAGACTTCTCCAATTCAGTGGGAAATGCCTCGAGGTCCGTAGTCCCGTATCCACATCGATTTTGCGGGATGCACAAGAGGACACACTTTCCTTGTAATGGTGGATGCCTATTCAAACTGGCTTGAAGTCCAAAAAATGAAAAGCATCACCACAGACACAGTCACTAAAAAACTGAATAAACTATTCGCTACCCACGGACTTCCTGATGTCCTCGTCTCAGATAATGGCCCCCAATTCACTGCTCTGCCATTTGAACAATACCTGGCAGATCGGGGCATCCGCCATGCTTTAATATCACCAGCTCACCCTGCGGCCAATGGTAGGGCTGAGCAAATGGTTCAATTTGTAAAACAAACCCTGCATAAAATGGACCACGGTGACATTGACGACAAAATAAACCGAATGCTATTTATCCAACACATAACCCCAAACAGATCCATGAACAAAACCCCAGCAGAACTGCTGATGGGCCGGAAACTTCGCTCGCATCTTGATCGCCTCCAGCCAAACTACACGCCAGAACAACCCCCGGGATCCAGTAGTAAGTGTCGGGCATTCCAGGAAGGTGACCTCGTGTTTGCGAAAAACTTCTCGGGTGACCCATTGTGGGTCCCCGCTACGATAACGCAACTTACGGGACCCCGATCTATCGTCTACAAATGGCAGACGGTAAGATGTGGAAACGTCACATAGACCAACTCCGTTCCTGATTAGCGCTGGAACCTCCAGGTGGGGGGGGGAAGGAACATGGAGCAAGACGAAGAAGAAATCAAAATCCAACAGCCCAGGGGATACTCACCATCTGAGGGAGAACCGAACCAGGGAGCGGCCTCGCCATGTGACAACACCATGATGGAGGCGGATCCAGGGAACCCGGAAGACAGCACTGACAAGGGCAACCCGGAACTACAGTCTTCGCTATCCAGCCCAGCGGACAGCCCACCGGAGCCAGAACCAGAGCCAGAACAAAACTCGGTGGAACAGCGCAGGTCGAGCAGACAGGTGAAGCGGCCTGCTTATCTGCGAGAATACGTCACCCCACCCCTCAGACAGAACCAAGGGGGGAGGGGTGTTATGGATTAAACCATTGCAGCGATACAGCCAAAACAGCTTCGTCTTACAACAGGCTTGTAATCCTGCAATTCTCATTGGCCCGTGAATAGCGAGTCGTGATTGGTCAGGTTTGGCCCGTCTGATTGGCTGTTAACAGAAGCCACTGATTGGACGCTTGGGAAAGCGATAGACTCAGTTCATTGGTTGTTTAACGGCAGCAAGCTCTATAAAAGAGCTACTGCTGCCCAGGTTTGCTGCTCCAGTCTTTCTTGTTAAATAAAGAGTTGAAGTCACAGTCCGATGTCTCGTCTCCATTCTTGCGCCCATGCCCAGGACATTACAGAATTATTCTGGAATTTACATTTAAGTTTGGCTTATTTTTTTCTTTACTATCCCTTTTCTGAGGAAAAGGACTATCTATTTTTTTTACAGATTGTTCTGTCTAGCCTTCAAAATGAGGGCTAAACAAGAGTTGAATATAAGGAGGAGACAAGAAAAGAAAAAGGCAAGTATCAGATTTTGAAATATACTTATGTGCTATTTGAGGAATAAAGTAGTCTGTAGGTGCTCAGCTAAAGTAGTAGTAAGAAGAGGAACCTCTGAACTTGTATGTACTTGGAAATAATCTTTGCTTACACAGAGATTGTGCAGCATCAACATTTAAAGATAAAAGATAGTCCAAATCTGTGGGAAAAAGTCAAGAATATGCATTAACTACTAAAGAACTGGAAAGAAATTTTAAAATCTCAGCATACAGTTTAACAATAAGGCAAGTCACAGCAACTAAAAATTAGCAAATCATCAATACTCATAAAGAAAATTCATGCAAATATTCATCTGGATTTTCCACTACTACCCAGCATACTTCTTAAATTAAAGTATGACTAAAAATAAGACGAAAAATAGATTTAACTGTCTTGGAATATTTGCAGAAAAGATGGTTTGCCAGAATAAAACTTTTGATATATAACAAGATCAGACAGATGATTAATTTGCAAACCACAGACTAATTGGACCTTTGGCTAATTTGTAAGTATCTTTTTCCAGATCCTTTGAAAGGAAGATTGGATTAGGTGAGCCCTTGCCTAAGTGGTATCCTTCAGATAGTGAAAATTGTAGCATCAAAACCTCTGGAAAGCAATATGCGAGAATAATTGACTTAGAAAAATGTTCGGAAACACTTCTCTTTTTTATGACAGTTATGATAGTCAGGATCATTTTATCTGAATAACATTACTACAAGAGTACTGTGGTATCCTGATCTTTATATAGGTTTCTCATGAAGACAATGATATATTCTGGGATTCTCATTTTTCTGAGTATTTTCCACGACTGATACAACCATGATCAACAGAACTGAAAACCTTTCTACAATCAATGAAGCACATAGTGCCTTGTTTTTGGTATTCTTTGGCTTTCTCAATTACCCTGTGTATATCAACAATAAGATCTTGTTTTTCTTCACCTGCTAAAGCCAGCTTGAACATCTGGGATCTATTTTTCCATGTAGGGCTATAATTAATGTTTGAAAATCCTAGGCATTAGAACATAGAATTCCAGAATTGGAAGATACCTAGTAATGTCAATATCCTTCATTAAGGATCAAATTACATTTTATTAATTAAAATCAAATTAAGGATCAATATTGATCCATATGTTAGCATAACATATTGTATGTGTGGTCAGAACTCCGATATTACATATAATATTCCCTTTTATTTGAATAAAACAATACAATTCAGTACTGCATGTGTAAATTAAGGTTATATTATAGGGATGATACAGAAATGGGAGCTGTATTTATTTTGAGTTTGTATTTTTCTCTAATATGTTATGTAATCTTTATATTGTCTTGTATTTTGTATTCTGATATGGCCCTGTGACTAGTCAATAATTGATGATGATGATGATGGAGGAGGAGGAGAAAGAGGAGATTATATTATTTATTCATTTAAAATGTGCACAATAGGTTACAGTTGTTTCATTATTATCCTAATAGTTTTGAAGTTTTGAAAGGGTGATTTTCCTAAAGTTACTTATTGCTTTCATGGAAGATTTGACAGATGGAGGGGATATCCTGATTTGCAACTCATTCCCTGCTACACCAAATCTCTGTCTGGTACTATTCCCACTGTTAGTCTAATGTGGTACAATTCTTCTTCTCATTTCTGAATTCTATCAAATTTTTCTCCACACATGCTGGGACCCATCAACTATTGGGATCTGTTTTTGCTTCAGAATTTGGTAAAAGTTTAAAGCAGTGTTTTTTCGAACAGGTGGCTTTCAGATGTGTGGGCTTCATGATGGCTGGGGAATTCTGGGAGTTGAACTCCACACTGCTTAAAGTTGTCAAGTTTTTAAAATATTGACTGCTGATGAATATTGGGGCTCTAAAGGGGTTTTGATGGCACTCCAGATCTATGTTATCCAAAACCAGACTTGCCAGGATCCTAATCACATTGTGTCAAAAAAAGGCAAAAGTGGTGCAAAAACACTACTGTAGATTTCAGAAAGCTTTCCTTGTTTTCCAGTGAATTTCCTGTAATTTTTGTTCTCTTTACTCTTAAGATTAACATCCAGATGAAAAGTGACTTGAGCTGAAGAGGAAAATATCATATTTTTCAGTGGCTTTCTTTTAATGGAAAACACCCTCTGTCCAGAAAATAAATCAAAAACAAAACAAAACAGAATTCAAACAACTTCCAATATCCTGTTTTTTTATCTTTGGGGGCTATTTCCAATATCTCCCTCCTTGAACTGGGTGGAAAATCTTGAGTAGAATTTGAACTGCTTTGCATTTGGTTTGAACTTCAAGGTTTTGGTAAGAACCCTGCCCCTTCTTGCTAAAGCCCTCAGCAGCCTGGCAAAGGATGGTGATTAATGAGAGGAGAGATGCAACATGGCTTCCATCCACAGGGCTTGTCCTTGGCAACAGAGACGTTGCCTCTTGGCAGCAAAGCCACAGACACCTGTGTTTTTCTACCCATGAACCTGTGTGTGCCCTTCTTTTCTGTTCTTAAAGAATGGGAGGGAGGAGCCAGCCCCTTGCTTTTCTCATCCCAGGCAGCCTCGGAGAGTTTGCCAGTTAATATCCTGCCATCTCTGATTGTGCTTTGAGAGGTGTGACATTTGATAAGCTCCATTTAACTTGCTTGTTCGACATTGTTTAAATAATTCAAATACAGATTGGCCCTTTAGAAGGATTTCTGCTCTATTGACCTTTGTTGGTCGCATGTTACAAGGAAATTAGGGAGGGGCCCTGTCAAGAGGCCTGTTTCAAGCAGGCAGCTGAAAAAGAATCAGTTCCAGCTTTTAACTCAGCCCTAGGCACCCATTATTTATGGCCCATTGAAAAAGCTGAAACTGTTAATCTTTCTCCACAAGATTAGAGCCTTTACCATTAGATTTGGGCTGCAAATATCTATAGAACCACTAGAGGATGACAGAAAGGCAACCTGCTCTATACTGCCATCTAGTGTTCTATTGGATTTCTGCAGATATGGAACTAGATTTCCCACATTAGCTCTGTATGGGAAATAAAGCACTAAATGAAAAAATTTAAAGTCAACAAAATGCTATTTTGCTTTCATAGATCTGATATATTGCTTCATGAGAAATGTCTTCAGTATTAGTTTATTACATTTAATTATACAAGAATGGCTTCGGCTAAAAGAACACTCAGGGGTTGTATCTACTTCCAGGCAAAACACCGCAAAAGGCTATAACATATCCCTTCCAAAAGGGATGCTACCCCTCCCTGATACCCCACTCACCCCAATGATTATCTAATAATGAGAGCACAGATCTATTGGCAAGATCACATCATCCATATGCTGAATAAGCACATACTAAATCAGCCCCTTTGGGGGAAACTTTCTACTGGAAAATGCTTACATGGAGGGCAAAAGAAATATTTCCAAGATCCTGAAGTTACTTGACATAGATGTGACCACATGGGAAACACTGGCATAAAATTGCTATGCCTGGTATATAGCCTCATCCTCAAGTGTTGTCAAGTTTATAAAATAAGGTGCACTATGGAAGCTCAACATGTTTGCCCAACATATGTCAGGATAGTCCATGCCCAAATTGGCCTGACCAGTCATCTTTGGACTCGTCATATTAAGTTTAAATTGAATAGTGTTGACGTCTTCTTCAAAACACCTCTAAAAGGTCATCTGTCCATGAACATCCACTCACAGGAAAGAAAGAGATTGGCTGTTGCATTCCAGGAACAGAAAGTTGGGCGAGCAAAGCAGCAAAGGAGATTGTCTAGTGGAAGTGATATAGTTTGAGGCATGGGTTAAATGAATGGAGACAGTCTTAGTTGGTGAACTTTCAGCTCTTTATTACATAGTGACTTAAAACTTTAATAACAACAACTCTGCCTTATATAGGCAACCTTAATGCGAAACAACCAATAGGAAGCTGTAAGACGCTAGCTCCAGAACCAATAAGAGTCCTTCGTTAAGGGCCAATCGGATTCTCTGAGCCCAACCAATCCGATCGAGCCACTTAACAACCAATCAGAAGTGCAGGGTCAGAACCCTGCACTTTACCCCAAGCTCGCTTTTATTTTAACTATTTACATACATAACACCCCTTCCTCCTGGCTCCTCAATTATGGTGTGACTATATAGTCCTTCAAATAGGACGGTTGTCTTTTGGGTCTATCAGATTTTCTTTGGACTGGCTGTGTGCAGTCCTGTTGAGGTAGGCTGTTGTTTGGCAGTGGCTCAGCTTCTCGTTCGGGTGTGATTTCCCTTGGAGCGTATGACTCTTCCTCCTGCTCCAATTCCTGAGTTTCACTTGTTTCATCACTTTCTTGGAACAGGTTCCCTGGAATGTCGTCTTCTTCCGTTCCTTCCCCCCCCTCAGTTTGGTCATAGGGGAGTTGTTGGCTGGCCGATATGAGTCGTGACCGTAATTGGTCAATATGTCGTTTCCACAGTCTTTCATCAACACATCTTACAATATAGGATTTGGGCCCAGTCTCGCGTATTATCGTTGCTTCAATCCAAACCGGTGCAATCGGTCGAGGCGGGAACGGAGTTTTCACCCCATAAGAAGTTCGGCGGGAGTTCTGCCAGTTACGCTGTGTGGAGTGATGTGTTGTAGAAGTAGGATGCGGTTTATTTTTTCGTCAATATTATCATAGTCCACTTTTTGCAAAGTCTTTTTTACAAATTGGACCATGTGTTCCGCTCGGCCGTTGGTAGCAGGATGCGCCGGCGAGGTGAGCGCATGGCGGATTCCATTATCAGCAAGGTACTGTTCAAACATTAGCGCTGTAAACTGTGGTCCGTTATCGGACACCAAGACGTCCGGCAATCCATGAGTTGCAAAGAGTCTATTAAGGACTTTAATGACTGCTTCGGAGGTTGTATTGGTCATTCGATGAATTTCTAACCAATTAGAGTATGCATCAACAGTCAACAGCAATGTATGTCCTTTAATCGGCCCTGCGAAATCCAGGTGGATTCTGGACCAGGGTCCGCGGGGCGTCTCCCATTCGGTCGGTGCAGCTTTTGGCGGTGCGTTGCTGGTTTGTTGGCACTTAGTGCAGGCCTTGACCCACTGCTCGATGTGTCGGTCCATGCCTGGCCATCAAGCGTAGCTCCGTACGAGTGCTTTCATCCGCACGATCCCGGGATGTCCTTCGTGCAAAATTTGTAACAGCGTCTTTTGGAGTCGTTCTGGAACAACGACTCTATTGCCCCAGATGACACAGCCTTTTTGCGAAAAAAGTTCAGTCTGCCTTGTTTTAAATGGTGTGAAGTCATCTGGGACCTGGTCCAATGGCCATCCACGTTCTACCCAGCCTAGGACTCGAGCTAGGGTGTGGTCTCGTCTGGTCTCTCTCGCAATATCTCGAGCAGTCATAGGGGGCGAGTTGAGCGTCTCGATTTGTAACGCCGATACTGTTGGTACCAGATCGTCGAGAGTCTCTGGTAGCGGTGCTCTGCTGAGTGCGTCGGCGTGGGGAATGGCTTTCCCCGGGTGATGTAACAATCGATAATTATAAGCAGCTAGGAACTCTGACCATCGAGTCATTCTTGGGGACAATATATAGGGGGTTGGTTTGTCCCCAGCGATTATCCCCAGTAAAGGTTTGTGGTCAGTTACAATGGTAAATGTCCTTCCATATACATACTCATGGAATTTTTTTACGGCTGACACAATTGCAAGAGCTTCCTTATCTATTTGTCCATAGTTACGTTCTGCATGGGAAAGAGTCTTCGAAAAGTATGCAACAGGGGCCTCGTTTCCATTTGGCAGCACATGGCTCAGAATGGCACCCACCCAAAACGGTGAGGCATCACAAGTTATAATCAATGGTAATGTTTCATTATATTGCATAAGTACAGAATCAGATGTAAGTAAATCTTTTACATTTCGAAACGCTTTTTCCTCCAAACCCACAATGCTTTCTTATCTAATATCCGGTGTAATGGTTCAGCCACAGTTGCCTTATGCGGTAAAAACACATTATAGAAATTGATAAGGCCTAAAAATGCCTGGAGATCTGTTTTGTTACGGGGTCTGGGATCATTTTTTATCGCCCTTAATTTACTCTCAGTAGGGTGAATACCCTGACTATCAATGCGATAACCTAGAAATTCAACACTGTCGGTATACAGATGACATTTATCCCTTTTTACTTTCAGTCCCGCTTCTTGGAATTTTTTAAGAACACATTTTAAACGATTCTCCAGAATTTTTTTACTAGGAGCTGCAATTAACACGTCATCAAAATACGGAACCACGCCCTTGATTCCCTGCAATAATCGTTCCATTAAACTTTGGAATATTCCCGGGGCTACACTTACTCCGAATTGCAATCAGGTACATTTAAAAGCACCTCTCTGCGTTACTATCGTTTGAGCTTGGGCTGTTTTATCATCCACGGGCAATTGTTGATAGGCTTGAGCTAAATCTAATTTAGCAAAAACTTTTCTGCCTCCCAGGGAATGAAGGAGGTGCTACACCACCGGCACTGGATACGCGTTCTGCTGGAGGGTGTGGTTTAGAGTGGCCCGGTAGTCCCCACAGATTCGGATTGACCCATCTGGCTTAATGGGGGTTACAATAGGAGTTTCCCATGGAGAATGATCAATGGGTTGCAGTACCCCTTGTTTAATTAGTTTGTCAAGTTGTTCATCTATCTTGGTCTTAAGGGCGAACGGAACTCGACGGGGCTTTAAATGGATCGGAGCAAACTTAGGGTCGAGGCTAAATGAAATTGGGGTCCCCTTATACTCGCCCAGATGATCTGCGAAGACATCGCTGAATTAAGAAATAAGGTCCTCCTCCCACTCGCAATCACCGACTCGGTTCACGCCGGCTACTTCGATGCCGAGTGGTGCAAACCATTGGAGGCCCAACAAACTAGGCCTGTCCCTATCGATGATCGTTAGAGGTAGGTATGCCGTATGCTTTTTAAACGAGACGCGGACTCGACAAGACCCAACCACAGGGATCCGATTCCCTTGGTAGTCTTTAAGGATGAGATGTTGCATTCGAAGGTCTTGGCGTTGGATGGTAGGAATTAGTTGCTTTAATGTCTTCCATGACACCATTGAGAGGGACGATCCAGAATTGACCTCCATGTGGCAAGGTTGGTTCTCTATGGCTACTGTAACTCAAATCTTCTTAGCGTCTATGGCTGAGGCGTGATCTATAGTGATAGTATGGTGAGCCTCTTCTTTCTGCAACACTCGATATCTGTAGGAGTGGTTTGCTGGATCTCACCTTACAGGACGGTTTCCTGCCGATTGGCGAAAGTTGGTTCCCCTTGAGGCCTGACTTGGTCCCGGTAAACTGCGACAGACTCGACTGATGTGGCCTCGTTTTCCGCACTCATGGCAGATCGCATCACGGAATTTGCAATCTGCCCTGGGGTGGTTTGCCCCGCAACCAGTGCAAGGGCGTGAGGGTTTAGATCGAGGGTCCTGGTCGGACCGCAGTCGATGGACCCCTTCTTCGTCGCTGTCTGACGATGAAGAGAGGTCCTCGTAGTGCGTTGTCGCTAGCTGCCCTTCTGAGCTGGGTAAGATGTCACCTGTCGTTGGGTTTCGGCTTCGCCGTAGTTGCACCACGGACTTTTTGGTCGCCTTAGCAGCAATGGCTTCGGCGATGGCATCAGCAAGGCCGATGTTGCCCTTCACCATCAGCTTGCTTTGCACGCCCAGCGCATCTAATCCCAGAATTAAGCAGTCTCTCAGTGCTTCATCTAAGTCTGCGAACCCGCAGAGGCCTCCCAAGTGTCGGAGGTCTGCCACGAAGTCAGCCACACTCTCTCCTTTTCGCTGGCTTCTTTGATAGAACTCGTGGCGTCTCACGAGTGTAGGTACAGTTGGCGCGTAATGGTCTCTCAGGAGAGATTCGAGGTCGTCCCAGCCCATTGCTTTCACTTCTTGCGGTTTCGCGAGTGCTTTCGCCATTTTAAAGACAGCCGGGCCGCAGTACGTCAGGAACAGCGCCCGCTTCTTGGCTAGTGTGGCGTCTTTCAGATTGTTTGTTTCGAGGAACATTTGGAAGCGATCCATGTAGGATTCCCAATCCTCTTGGTTTGGATCGAACGGAGCGGGTGGTACGATGCCGCTGGACATGGTTTCCGTTGGTGGCGTCGTCTTAACACGTACTCTGTTTTTCTTCCAAGTTCCTTAAGATCAGATGTCTCCAAATCCCATCCTCGTCACCAGTGATATAGTTTGAGGCATGGGTTAAATGAATGGAGACAGTCTTAGTTGGTGAACTTTCAGCTTTTTATTACATAGTGATTTAAAACTTTAATAACAACAACTCTGCCTTATATAGGCAACCTTAATGCAAAACAACCAATAGGAAGCTGTAAGACGCTAGCTCCAGAACCAATAAGAGTCCTTCGTTAAGGGCCAATCGGATTCTCTGAGCCCAACCAATCCGATCGAGCCGCTTAACAACCAATCAGAAGTGCAGGGCCATAACCCTGCACTTTACCCCAAGCTCGCTTTTATTTTAACTATTTACATACATAACAGGAAGAATATGGTAGCTTGAATGCTCTGCAAAATCTTCAGTATGTACAGGATTTTCTTAGAGCTGATTTGAGTCATTCCAGCATATGCAACAGACAGAAGCAGTTTTAACTGTAAGTGTAGATATGCTCTATTCCAAATCCCAAAAACATACTTAGGGCTAGACAACTTTTAAAAAAATGAATATTACCTAAGTTGTTCTATCAGTCAATAACAATTGTGAACACTGCCACACAAATGATTAATGCAGTAATACCTTGTCACGCTTTAAGGTGATTCCAACATCAGAATAGTAACATTTTTATCAAACATTTGAGTTGTCAACAATTTTAAAATACAATCCATTTGAAAGGTGCTGTCACAGTCATTTATATAACATATCTTTGATGATGCTGGGATTTATCTGTCAAAAAAATCAAGATGGTGTCTGCAACCTTGTGATTGAAGAACCACCCCTTTTTTACATGCATAATGCAAACAACACATAGACAAAGTGACAGGGCTTTGATTGAGGAGTTGTGGTTATCACCTTCATTTTTGAATAACTCATGGATGCTCCTGCATACCATTACTGTTTTTAAAGTGTCAAAGGTTCGTGAGTATTTGCACTTTCTCAAAGGCTCAGATACAGTTTTTTAAGACTTCCATTTTTGAATACATGATCTGTATTTTGGGTGGGTTCACAGAAAAATATTAAATACAAGACTAAAAAAAATTAACCAAGTGTAATCAAACTATTATGTCTTTAGTTTTACTTCTGATATGCCTTTCAAAGGCCAATGCCTCACCCTCAAACAGTTATTCCCCTAATATTGGAGATTTTCAGTGTCAAATTTTCAACCCAAGTTTTTCATATTATTTTAAAAACTAAGCCTTGTCTGTTTTGGGGGATGTAGCTTTAGCATGTTGGGCAAAACTTATTTTAATTCAGCTAAGAAACATTGTGTGCAAGGACTTTTGATGACTATAGCATGAGATGGGAAAAAATAGTTGTGTCATCCAAGTCTATCACCGACTTTGATTTTGGTAATTTAAGCTAAACTGTATTTTACCTTTGCCTTGAGACCCCTGAGACGAAGGACAACTTTCTGTGGCATCAGAGTAACACCTGTCTGACAATTGTGCAACGTAAGTTTTCTTATATCCATTCAGATAACAGATAATCAGAGTTGGAAGGGACCTTGTAGGTCATCTAGTCCAACCCCCTGCCCAAGCGGGAGACCCTACACCATTTCTGACAAATGGCAGTCCAATCTCTTCTTGAAAGTCGCAAGTGATGGCACTCCCACAACTTCCAAGGGCAAGCTGTTCTTCCCAAAGTTTCTAGATTCAGTTCCTGAAAGCTCCAGCTCAGCTAAGAAAAAGTCTATTTGAATTCCTGGAAAACTATTGCTGGTCAGTGTTGCCAGTACGAATTCAGTCCTGGTCTGGCCCAATTAAAAAAACAACCAGCATCCTTTGTTGCAGCAGCATCCTCCCAAAGATGCAGCCTTTCTACTACATTCTATATATAATTAGTGAATGCTAAACTCTGTTTACCTCACTTGCCCCACAAAAGGGTTAATGGGTGGTAGCACTGTTTGATTAATTGACAGCACTGTGAGGCTGACCATTTGCATTCCTGGGTCTTTTGGTTTTCCCTCCATGATAAGAGAAGGCCAAAGTCCTCTTGCACTGGGCCAAGAGGACAAACAGAGCCTCCCAATGGACTAGTTATTAATATAAAGCCTTCAGGTTTTCCAAACTGTTGCTCAGCAACTTGTGTTCTTTCACACACTAATCAATAATACTTTTTTTTAATTAGATGACTGAAAGGCCTCTAACTCCAGCTGGAAATTGTTGAAACGTAAGCCTTTCAACAGTTATTATTTAATGTTCTCACTAAGGACACACTAGTTAATATGCATTAAAGGTGTAATGCTGCAAATGATGAACAATTCTAAAAAAGATTTTCTTAAAAGTTGCAGTTGAAGGCCATTGTTGTATTAGATGAATTATCTTTCCAACAGATTTCTTTATTTCCTATTATCAATAAAAAACAACTAGTATTGTTTTCTATGTATTATTACTAATAGGACATAAGCCTATAGGATATAAGTTTATAGGAACTAGGTTTGCAGAGTTATGTTTATGGGGAAAAAAATCTAAAATTTAGAAGTGCAAATGCAAAAGCAGACTGAGAAGTGAAAATGTTCAATGTCCATGTGATCATTTGACTGATGGAGATCCCCCCCACCCCGAAAAAAGCATAAAACTAGGAGTGGAGATGGTATGCTACAACCTTCAAAAGGTTATAGCTGGCTGGCATCTGAACAGAAATTCTGTATACTGTCAACAGTTTATTGTTGGTCCAAAATGTGTTCTTACATTTTAAGGAAATGTGTTGATTCATAATCTTGTTCCTATGGAGGAGATTCTCATCAACTTCTGCTGAACTTAAGATTTGAAAAATACGGCTTTAACCCTAGGTTTATAGTCCAAGGTAACTTGGTTTCCCTCAGCAGAAGATTTAAACGTCTCCCTTTACCTCACTTCTATAGGTCATCATCTTCTGGGAAACATGTGGAGGAGCCTTTCCTGGTGGTTAAGGCCCTCTGATTTTAAATCACACTCTTCTTTTAATGGCAGCAGAGTTTCATTTTGCTTCATGAGACTGGAATAAAAGACAGTTTTGTGTGGATGTGGAATTCATAATGTTCTTTTGCCTCTGCCTGAATAAAATGCCTTGAAAGAAAATCCTGCACCTTTAGTCCATTAATTTATGTGAAAGTAATTTTTTGCCTAAAAAGGGGAAAGTTTTGTTTAAATGGGTTGCCCAAAATCAATAAAGTTCAAGCACATGGATTCCTTCAAAGAGAAACTTAAATGCGGTTTTGACCTCTGGGCTGGAAATAGTTGTCCAAAAGATACAACCTCCTGGGGCTGGTGATAAATAATCCTCTTGCTTCTTTCTCCTCCCAAGTAAAATGGAACTGTCCTGGTGGAAGAGCTACTTCCAAGCTCAGAGTATTACATCATCACTGTAGCTGATAACAGGGAAGCACAATGGAGTGTTAGACTAATAGAAAAACATTGCCTGGATAAGAGAGGCTCCTGACAGCCTGGGATGAGGTAAAAAACCATTGTCTCTCTTGCTGTCAGCTGAGTCACTGAGCAGATAGGGAATTCCATAAGCAACAGGCAATGGAAGGGTCAAAACCTGTGTGGGAAGGGAACTTCTACTGGCTACATTTGAGATGGAGACAGAGATGGATGGATTGATTGATTTGTAGGAAGAAAACCCAACTGAAAGAAATTTGCTGACCAGTGTTCTGGATCAATAAATCCCAGATTGTGTGTTCATTGGGCCATTGGATGATGTAGCATCCTGGCAAATTTAGCTGGATGAGCAGAATTTTTTGTCCTTAGATTAGACAGTCAGCCAGCTTTCCCTATCAGAACCTGACCTGGGCTTTCCTCTCTGGAGTCAGACGTCATACCTGATTGATGACTACTAAGGTTGAATCTGTGCCTAAAGAAGAAAAACAAAAACTAGAACTGATAACTGCACTTCAGACTGCAGAAAGAAGTCCAAACGTCTTTCTTCTTCAACAGTCCTGTATCTGAAACCTATATTGATAGCATCGTTTATCTCAGGGATATGCAACTTCTGGACAAAGGCAACAATTTTTTTTTTATTGTGATGTCATAGGACAAAGTCCAAAAACCTGGTAAATGGTTCAGGAAAAAACCAAATTTGGTTTCATTTCATTGGTATATGAAGTTAATTAAATTAATTTTTAGATATCACAATATCTTTTCAGCAATTTTCCTCTTCTTTCATCTTAAAAATTACTAATACAATTTTGGAAGCCACATTCAGCACTAAGCTTGCAGGTTTCCATCTGAGGGGTGGGTACAAGGCATTCCTTTATTTCAAAGCTATTTAATTTAGTCTTTTTGTTAAGAAATATTGATCAATAACTCATGTCTAAATAGCATATTTTGATGTTTTTTCTGATTGCACTTCCAAAGAAAGCATCAGAATGCAGCCACTCACAGTTTTATTTTCTCCCACTGCCTGTTGAGTCTGCCTAGGTCCAGAGGCATTTTGGAAAATAAAGACATTAGAAGAGGCTTGTGCTTTGCTTTGCAAGCTCCCAGCTTCTCTAGTCTGGTCTGGTCTAGTTAAGTCCAGTCCAGTCTAGTCTGTTTAGGTAACTGTAGACACAGTTCAGACATAAAAATACCAGCTAATGTGCCCATTGATAGTGTCATATACACTAAATAGGGTTTTTGGTGTTGTCTGAACTTGATTGTATGGTTGCAGATGTTTCATTAACCAAATGGATAACATCATCAGTGCAAATCAATATGGAAGTAAAATGCAGCAAGCCCACTTGCATTGATGATGTTACCTGTGCTGTCCCGGACAGTCTATGGGAATTGGATAGTTACTTAGGAATTATGAGCTGTCCCCTTAAGGGAATGCATCATGGTAAATGTAGTTAAAGGTATCCTGGGAAATGTTCATGTCACGTGGCCACATCTGTAATCCTGATTAGTCACTAAATTAACCCTTGAAGGGTGGGGGAAGTTTTCTTCATTCTTTGTCTGAACTCTCCAACTCATGGCAGCTTCTTTCTATCACTACCAGATGGGTTAGGAAATAACCATCTTTACTACAAGGCAGCTATACAAGATTTAATGACCAAAAAGATTGGTCATTAAAGAAGAACTTTGTCATAAATGTGAGTTATGAGGATACCTGATGAACCAATAAATGTAATTTGTTATGGACATCTTGTTGAGTTATCTATCTGCATCTGTACAGCTTCAAATCCACCTCTGTGCAGAAGGCAGAAAATTACCACCTTGCATAAATAAAACATCTGCTAATAAAGAACAAATGTCAGACAGCACAAGGAATTTTACAATTTAATCCAGAGTTACTTACTTTTACTACATTACTAGATTCACTTCTACTAGATTATTAGATTTATTCTATTTTTCAATATTGTTATATTATTCTTTATTATATTATTGAATGATCTGGGAAATTTTGTTAATGCTGTGAGGTGTTGTGCTATTCACACCTACAGTACATCAAGATTCCAGTGTCACGGAGTCCTGCTACTCATAGGTTGTGCCGTGACACTCAAATTCATTGGAATAACTGCATAGGATTTCTAGTTTCACAGAGTGTGCACAACTGTCCTTATGGATAAAAGGTATAGGACAATAGCCAGTAGTGGGATTCAGCCAGTTCGCACCAATTCGGGAGAGCCAGTTGTTAACTTTCTGAGCAGTTTGATAAATTGGTTGTTGGAAGAAATCACTAGGGCAGAGAACTGGTTGTTAAATTATTTGAATTCCACCACTGACAATAGCCAAGGATGAGTATCAAAAATTGACAGCTTCTCAACAAAGCAGACATTGGAACCAGACTGGAAATGCATATTAGAAATCTTCCTATTTTAATATCTTTGTCAAACAAATAGGAAAAATGAAATTGTCGCATAAATCAAACCATATGTTAAGCCATATCATTAGGCATCCCAGGTTATATGAACATAGCAGTTGGTGTTTTTTAAATTAAAATTTAGGGTTTGTCTTGTTTTGGGAAGCCAGTTCCTGCTCCTGGCTGGTCTCTCATTCCAGGTTCATAGCAGAATGCTCCCCATACCCTACTTTGGTAAACAATAGCAATCTCATTCTTTCAGGAACCTTTCTGTGCTACAAGCGATGTTATAGACTTGGAGTTTCCAAGCCCATTTTATTAAATAAGTTGAACTTGAGGAAAATATTTGGATGAAAGAATGGAAGGTGGCGAGAGTGAGGTAAGGGTGCCCTCATATTCAATTTGAATATGAGCTTTACATGAACTTTTTACATGTTGGTGCATTTTTCCTGACAACACAAAAATATTTAGCTATTGCCTTGCTCTTTTTTTGCGAGGTCTCCAGCCACATACAGTGTGAACCAACTCTGACACTATATGGCTTCATTGTTCAGCCAGGTGCTCAAACATTAAACGCCTAACTTGGCTTTTACTTCATCCTCTCTTCTTCTGAGGGTTTCATTTCTGTTTTCTTCAGAACTTTATTTCATTCACACAAGTCACATAGAGAAAAGGAGGGGGTCTAGGACGTATAGGCTTCACCCAGGAGATGAAATAAGCAGCTGTGCAGTTCTTGGAAAAGAACCTACACAGATACAAAATAAATGGAATGCCCAAATGGAGCTGTTTGATTCCCACTCCACCCCACCCTTATTAATTTATCCCCAAGCAACTATCTGTCAATGGGATGGATTTGTTTTTGTCTTTGGTCATCATTTCTATTGTTATCTGTTCTTTCTTGGGCTCTTTCTGAGCCGGACCAGGAAGGAGTCTTCTTTCTCCCTCTTCTTCAACAGATCCTCATCTTCTTCCTCCATCAATGAAACAAAAGCCAAACAGCATTTAACAAATTGGACATTTCCCTTTCCCTTTCCCTTTTGCTCTCATTTCCCTTTGTCTGGGTGTGTGTTTTTGTCTCCGAAGCCCAGCTTTTCTTACACAGATCCTCCTTTTGAGACAGTCAGCGGCAAAGCTATCCCAAGACATATGAGTGTTTGACCTGAGGAATGACCACATTTCAACTGGAAACAACAAAACCCTTTAGGATAGTTCACCCCATTTGTTGTGCTCCTATAAGAGAACTATAATTAAAAGGGAGACAAGAAGATGGAGAGTAGTGGGACCAGATCCAATCCATTCCACCTTCCCAATAAGCTGACGTGTTAAATGCTTAAAAAGCAGTTTTCACCAGTTTGATGCTCAGCAATTATGTTAAGCTGCAGTTCCATCAACCAAACCTAGCTAGAATGGTCAGCTAGAAGAATCCAAGTTGGGAAAGCTTCTGTAATGCCTGGTGTGGACAACAGAAGCTTAAGTCTCAGGGGGAGTGGATAGGAGGTGGAATTGACTCTTTGTTTCTCAAGCATTTCTCCCTCAAATTTCTTCACTCCAATTACTTTTATCTTTATGAGAATTTACTTCTGGTCATGATACACTTCTAGGAATAAAAATACCCAGGAAGGAAAGAAAGAAATTGGTGAAGCAGAAAGCTTTTGCCACATCTCTTTTGATTATGGATTGTAGATTGTTCCCATCCCCGTTTAATAAGGCCTGTCATTCTTATGTCTCATTGACATTTGGTTAATCTGTTGGAATTGATCGACAGGCTTTTCAGTGAACCTGGGAGTTAATTGCTTGAACTAAAAAAACTAGATTTTGCCAAAGAATATGTATTGGAAAAGCAGGAATCACATGCCTGGAAATAATTGATTCAGCTGGAATTCCTCATACTATAGTCCTTTGACCCACAATTTCTGATCTGTTCCCCATGCTTCAAGAAAGAGACAATGTTGGACCAGTAACCTCAACACTAGTATAGATGCACATTTGGATGTAAAGTGGCATGATGATCCCCTAAAATCAGCTGAAGATGTTACTTAGCCTGATAACCAAACATTTGGAAACCAATGCAAAAGCTCAGAGAATGAACCTTCATTCTGATCTTACACCCAAGCTGCAGATATTTGCCATTATTGCAAAAAACCCTTTCTTTCAAGAGGAAGCCATCCAATGACATCCAGTTGTATATACATTAGTGATCAAGCAGATCCCCATGAAGAGGAGGAATCTTTTCCTTTCTTTTATCACTGCTTGGAAAATAACATGTCCCTGAATTTCAGTCCAGAGCTCAACAATCTGAGATTCAACATAATGCAAGTCATTTCTGACCACGCTGAGACTTTTTCCAGGACCACAGTAATTTTCATTCTAATTGAAAGGAACTTAACTGTTAACAACAGGAAAGTTCTTAGATATTTTCTTTCATACTTCCGAATCATTTGGGAAAGAGAAAAGCCATCCAATTAACCATTGAATCTTTTTGACACTTGCTTGAGCCTGATGGCTTATCAGGAGGAATATTTTGATCCCACATTGGTCTGAATCCACCTCATCTCAGAGCAATCAATCTTCTCCAAAGACACTTCACCTCATCAGCTTGGGGAAAGTTTTTGCAAGGGCAGGAATTCAGACTAAATGTCTTTTTAAACATTGGTCTTTCAAGACCATAAAACTTCCAACCAGCTGTTTAAAGGGCTTCTGCAATGGTGGGATTCAAATTTTTTTACTACGGGTTCTGTGGATGTGGCTTGGTGGGCGTGGCTTGGTGGACATGGCAGGGGAAGGATACTGCAAAATCTCCATTGCTCCCCATTCCTGGGGGAAGGTTACTGTAAAATCCCCATTCCCTCCCCACCCCACTAACTTGCTTTCCAGCTCTGTTCTCCTGTGCAGGGCAACAAAAGAAAACCCAGCCTATCAGTTGGGATTCGGGAGGCAGAGAATAGATGGGGGCAGAGCCAGTCAGAGGTGGTATTTACTGGTTCTCCAAACTACTCAAAATTTCCACTATCAGTTCTCCAGAACTGATCAGAACCTGCTGAATACCATCTCTGGGCTTCTGCTTTCCTTAAGCAGAAATCCCTTGTGACGCAGCCACCAAATCTTAGGGAACAAGAAAGGGGTCACTTAAGATTTGGATTCTTTAGTGGGATACATATTTATTCAAGTATTACACTAGGACTGAAAAAACTGCAAAACTAAACTTGTAATTAGAGAACTAGATTGAAGCCTTTGATTATTATTTGTTATTTATTTACTAAACTATATTTTACAGCTTGTTCTCCTTCAAGAACATAAAACATCAAGAAATCCCCATTTCCCCCTATAGACACAATTCCGTGAAGTTGATGTCCCCTCATTAGCATTCTTGAGATCCCCGCGCTTTGATTGGCCAAAGCGCGGGGCACTCTGATTGGCTAGGCGAGCCGCACCGATTGGCTCATTAAGAATCTCCCGCGATTGGTCCATTCGAATCGTGGGAGATTCAAAGTGGTGCCATTGGCCGCGGCCGCCACGGCTTGGAAATAAAAAGCCGCGAGTTTTGCCTTTAGCCCCAGTTCGGTTCCTGACTCAATAAAAGAGCTTGATAATAAGTCACCGACTCCTGGCATCATTTCCGATGACACAACAGATTGGATTAAGACACAGTTACTGTCCCAAAGTCATCAAGTTGATGGGAGGGGTATTACAATAGCAATAGCATTTAGACTTATATATCACTTCACAGTGCTTTTAAAGCCCTCTCTAAGCAGTTTACAGAGTCAATATATTGCCCCAACATTCTGGGTCCTCTTTTTACCCACCTGAGGAGGATGGAAGGCTGTCAATTTTGAGACTGGTGAGATTTGATCTGCAAGATTGCAGGCATCCGGCAGGCAGCAGAAGTAGCCTGCAGTATAAACCTCAATCTCATATTCTTAATCCCAACAGTTTGACATATATAAGATAATAAACCAAAGTTTTGATGAACAGTTTTCTGTGATACAGATTTGGATGTACAAATGTACATCCTGCCATTTGTTCCTTGATAAACAAAATGAGAGAATATCAGGCATTTAAAATCTCCCTTGTCTTTGCACAAGATATCACTTCTTTCAATGTTATAAACTTCAAATGTCTGAGTAAATTATTTCAAATTCTCTGAATCCATAATATCCACTATTGGAGATGGTGCTTGAGATATGGTCTATTGTGGAATATGTTGTGTTATAAATGGTATTTCCTGAGATTTAGAATTATATTTTGATTGAAATGCAATATTGTTTTGCAGTTATATCACACTGTTCCTTAACCACTTAGTAATCATAGTATATGTATTGATGATGATATGTAGAGAAAGCTTTTGATATTTTGCTCAGAACTGCATAAATCTTCCAAATTCCAGTACTGGTAGACCTCAACAACCATTCATTTAGTGACTGTTTGAAATTACAATGGCACTGAACAAAAGTTACTTTGTGATTGGTTTTCACACTTACGACTGTTGTAGGATCCTCATGCTCACATGATCAAAATTTGAGTTCTTGGAAACAGGTATGTATTTATAGTAGT
Organism: Hydrophis major; assembly: GCA_033807585.1. NCBI lineage: Eukaryota > Metazoa > Chordata > Lepidosauria > Squamata > Elapidae > Hydrophis > Hydrophis major. Next base: position 401,000,642 of record CM066328.1, read on the forward strand.
TGCTGTATCCTGGGGTCATGTGATCACTATTTATAACCTTTCCAGCTGGCTTCCAACAGTTGTTTACTGTGATGAAACCAATTATGTAGAAAGATAATAGGCTGCCCTTCACTGGAAATCTTCCAAGCAAAGGCAGCCACCTTTTGAGAGACTTTGATGCTGGTTTAATTGCTTTACAAACACAACATTTTCTAGCAAAGATGAATGTGATTCTAGACTATTTCTTAACCATTGCATACCAAAGATAGTAAATACATCAACTATTTCCAGATTGCTGAGTTTTCATCTTTACACTAAGAAACAAATATGGTCCTCCTATTAATGAATCAGAATAAGTTATAATGCTTTTTTTTTAACAATTTGGAGAAGACCTCAAATATGTTTTTTTGTATAGCAAGCTACTGAACAGCAGCTGAAGCACACACACACAAAAATGAGGTTATTATCTTCAGGCCTTTTTCTAAGAGGCATCAGCTGCCCACTGTTGAAACCAGGATTCTGGATTAGTCTAGCAGACTTCTTTTCTGCTTAATTAAAATTAACCTTATGGGGGTTTCCGGTTTCGCGTGGCTTCGGGGCAGCAGGAATTCGCGACAGCTCGCGATTCCTGCTGTGCTAGCCGCCGAGGTACCCCCGATCCAGATGGTCAGGGGGATATGGCTGCCCTGTAGGGACAGCTGAAGAGAGAGGGGAGTCGAACAGGGGGTTGGGGGTGTCGCAGACCCCCTCCTCCTCCGGAAAAACCCCTTTTTTCCAAGGCGGTGGAGCGGCGGTCAGCAATGGCCGCCATGAAGAAGCCAGCAACCGGGTAAGATTGCGCTGGAGGAAGTAAGAAGAGTGAAAGTGCTGTCTGAGCCGGGTCAAGTAACATCTTTCAAATTGGTTGGAACTGAGCTGTTTGAGTTGCTGGAGGATACATTGTATCCCTAAGAAGATCGAAAGCGGCGGAGAAGCTGTTAAAGGGAACTTTTTTTTTTTTCTTCACTCTCCCACCCCATGGAAACAGCAGATATGTTTGGACATATTGGACATTGAAAGTGAATTGTTTTGAGAGTTGAAGCTAAGGGACAAAAGGGTTTTTGGACATTGAAAAACTTAAGAAATTGGAAAACCCTTGTTGGAGGTATGGATTTCTGATTATTTAAAATTGATATTGCAAGTGGGAAGGGAGAGGAAAAAAAAATTGGAGCAGAAGCTGAAAAAGGAGGAGATTGCCTAGAATCCCAAAGAAAGGTATATGGTAATTGGACCTCTTTGATTAAACATTAACCCCAGAAAGAGAAAGAGAAGAAGGAAGAAAAGTATTAATTTTTGGAATTCTTTTTTTTTTAATTATTCTTGATTAAAAATATTTGTGGTTGTTTTGGGAAAAGTTTCTTTTTTCATAATGGCATCGCTTGTGGATGAACTAAAGACTGAATATCAAAAATATAAAAAAGAAGATACTTTGGGCACTTTGTTTCAATTCTTAGAAATGGCGTTATGTACTTATGAAAATGACTGCGCAGCAGAAGGACTGGGACAAAGAAGAAGAGGAAGAAGAAGCCATCTTTGATGAACAATGGGTTCTTTCCGGGGAGGAGGAGAAAAAGGATAAGAAAAAGGGGATTTTAAGAATTATAAAAACAACCAAAGAAGAGAAAAATGAGCGGAAAGGTGGAGGCAAGGTTAGAAAGCAAAGGAAAGGGAGTAAGAAAAGGGAGGAGGAAAGACAAAGGGGTAAAAAGGGCAAGGAGAAGAATAAGCAAGAGAGAAAGGGGGGGAGGAGAAGCCTCAATGGGGGGAAGCAAGATCTAAAGAAAAAAAGTTTATTCAGAGACAATGGGTGAATTTAATTTAGGATAAAAGAGGGATTCTGGAGGGTATATAAGATTGTGTTTTTTATATGTGTATTTAGAGTATAAAATTCATTGTGTAATTTTAGAATCTTTTAAACAGAATCCCAAGAAAAATTGTTATATGAAGTACTTTTAAGTTAGGGTAATGAGTTATAGACGTTATTCCAATTGGTGTACAGGAGAAGTATAATAAAAGAAAAAAGATGAATGGATAGTTGGAAATAGAACAGACAAAGAATATTATTGAAAATGATAATAAGATATGAAAGGATATATAAAGGTTTTGTTGTTGTTGTTGTTTTTAGATGTTGTATATTGAAAAAAGGAAAAAAAAATTAATTAATAAGGAATAATTTGGATGAAAAGGAGAAGTTGGGATAAGATATGAAGTTAAATAGACAAAGTATTGATACTATAATTTGGAATTGTTATGTTCTATTGGTTTTCTTCTTTTATTATCTTTTCTTAGAAAAGAACTTATAAGCTGTTATGCCTTGTGCATTGTTTATATAAAATTGATAAAAATGATTTATATATATATATATATAAAAGAAAATGATAATAAGATATGGAAGGATATATAAAGTGAATATGATGTTTGAATTTGTGTCTGTGTGAAGAGTTTCAACCCGGGATCAGACAACCTTCAGAAAAGATCTTTTAGTTTTGTTTATGTTTTGTGTTCTCTGTAAAATTAATTAAATTTGTAAAAAAAAAAAAAAAAAATTATCTTATGAATTAGCTTCATAGGGCAGCATCATTAGTGGCTCTCTGTTAAAGGGCACAAAGTATAATATGTGTGGTGCCTTCTTCTTATAGTATTTCAGTTTTCCCTTCTATTTGCAGGTCCCCAGCTTTACCATTATTTTGACTCGATGCAGCCATATGACATTTGATGCACACAAGAACAGATTTCCACCCATCACAGACCTTGAAGAAGTTCACAGAGGCCCAATAATTCAGAATGAGAAACATTCCTTCCCAAGAACTCCTCTGGAGTGGAAAGGGGAGAAGGAGGTAGAGATAAGGACACTGCTAATTTGTCTTTTTTAATTGGCTCGGAATACTTGAATGAAAGCTGTTTTGTTATCCTTGGCTGAGCCTTGGCTGGCTTCCAACATCTCAAGCTGTGCCAGAGGCTTCTGAAGTGTGAGCCTCTGATAAATACTCTATTATGATTGACTCCATTTCATGTCATTTGGAGTGGAGTCTAGGGAAAACTGCAGGATTTATTATTACCATATTTTTATTTTGGGATTGGAGTTGGGTTTGTGATAGTCATTGCAAATGAGAGCTACTGAAACCTTTTTGTTTCATTTGTAAGAAAGACCAGTAGTTGTTTTTTGGTATTCTAGCTTCACTGGCTGAATGACTGTTCACATATAAAATCTACCTACCTATCTATCTATCTATCTATCTATCTATCTATCTATCTATCTATCTATCTATCTATCTATCTATCTATCTATCTATCTATCATCTTATCTACCTACCTACCTACCTACCTACCTACCTATCATCTTATCTATCTATCTATCTATCTATCTATCTATCTATCTATCTATCTATCTATCTACTTATCTATCATCTTATAGATCCATCCTCAGTTGGGTGGAATGGGGTTGGCCGGTCAGCGCACCCAACGACATTTTCAAGCCATTCAGAAATCGACAGACAGAACTATTCTCCCAAAAGGGCTGCATCTTGTGGGAAGACAGAGTTGTAATCCCGGAGAAATTGCAACATAAGGTATTAAAAATGTTGCACGATGGACATCCAGGCATCGTGCGGATGAAGGCATTGGCGAGGAGTTATGCATGGTGGCCTGGGTTAGACAAACAGATAGAGACCTGGGTAGCAAAGTGCAGCAAATGCCAGGAGACTCGCTCTACTCCTCCAAAAATTCCCCCAACTCAGTGGGAAACGCCTCGAGATCCTTGCTTCCGTATCCACATCGATTTTGCAGGACCCACAAGAGGACACACTTTCCTCCTAACAGTGGATGCCTATTCTAACTGGCTCGAGGTCCACAAGATGAAAAGCACCACCACAGAGGTGGTCACTAAAAAACTGAATAAGCTATTCGCTACCCACAGATTGCCGGATGTCCTGGTCTCCGATAATGGCCCACAATTCACTGCCCTGCCATTCGAACAGTACCTGGCAGATCGGGGCATCCGCCATGCCTTAACATCGCCAGTGCACCCTGCGGCCAATGGTAGGGCTGAGCGAATAGTTCAATTTGTAAAAAATACTTTGCACAAAATGGACCACGGCGACATTGACGACAAAATAACCCGAATGCTTCTCCTCCAACACATAACCCCAAACAGCACCACGAACAGAACCCCAGCAGAACTCCTGATGGGCCGGAAACTTCGCTCGCATCTCGATCGCCTCCACCCAAATTACATGCCTGAACAACCCCAGGATCCAGCAGCAAGTGTCGGGCATTCCAGGAAGGTGACCCCGTGTTTGCAAAAAACTTCTCAGGTGACCCATTGTGGGTCCCCGCTACCATAACGCAACTTACGGGACCCCGATCCTATCGCCTTCAAACTGCAGATGGTAAGATGTGGAAGTGCCACATAGACCAACTCCGTTCCAGACTAGCACCTAGTCCTATCTCAGCCCCTGAATCTCTAACTGGGGGGGGGAAGGAACATTGAGGAGGCCGAAAAAGAAATAACAGATGACTTAACAATCGAAACCCAGCAGTCTAAACAACCAACCAGGGGATACTCACCACCAGAAGGAGAACCAAGAAGGGGAGTGGCCTCGCCACGTGACAGCACTGAGATGGCAACAGATCCAGGGAACCTGGAAGACAGCACTGGCGGAAGCAGAGAAAACAGCCCAGAGCCATTCGAAGGAACAGTGGGACCGTTTTCACCATCCAGCCCAGCTAGCAGCCCACCGGAACCAGAGCCAGGACAGAAACCGGTGGAACAGCGCAGGTCAAGCAGACAGGTGAAGCAACCTGCCTATTTACGAGAATACGTCACCCCACCCCTCAGACGGAACCTAGAGGGGAGGGGTATTATGGACTAAGCCAACGCATCAGTAACAACCCTAAATAGCTTTACTTTGCAGCAGGCTGTAATCCTGTACTTCTCATTGGCCCACGAATAGCGAGTTGTGATTGATCATTTCTGGCCAGTCTGATTGGCTGTTAACGGGCCTCTCTGATTGGACGCTTGTGAGAGCGGTAAACTCAAATCATTACTCAAATCATTGTTATTTTGACAGCAGCCAGCTCTATAAAAGAGCTGCTACTGCCCAAAGTATTTGCTCTGTTCTTATTTCACAATAAAGAGTTGAAGTCACCGTTCGATGTCTCGTCTCCGTTCCTTGCGCCCATGCCCAGGACTTAACAACCAGCTCAGCAGAACTGGGCTGAACCAGTAGAATACCACCACTGCTATCAATCCTCTATCATTTTAATGGCATACCTTGGATTTCACTGTGCATATTTAGCAATAGTAGGAAGTTATAAATGCATATTTAGCAATAGTAGGAAGTTATAAGTGATACACTGCACCAACCCCCCCTCCCAACACATGCCTGTACATTTGAATGTCTATCATAACTGATGAGAAGTATTGGGGAAAGAAGTACTGAATGCCAATGGCAAGTCTGTGTTTTCTAGGAAACCTATTTTCCATCCAAAGTAAATTTCCAGCTGCTGAAAGAAACCACTTTCCCTCTATTCTTCAAAATCCTTAAAAGGCATCTATCCCAATGTCCTGCAATATGTGCATGCATTTCATAAACAAATTAAAAGGCAGACATTTAATCCATTTTGCTTTCCTTTTTTAAAAGTGATTTGACAGCCATAGTCATTTTCTAGAAGAATCTGACACTTGTTTACATGCTGTTTGAACTGATCTCCCGACTTTCTATCCTAAACCTAGCAGGATGTTTGATCTTGTTTTTTGTAAAAACATGAAGCTTACAGGAAAAAAAACCCCTGTCTCTCTGAAAGACAAAAAAAGAGGAGTCTGAAATTTGTGGTTCACTGAGGTACTTTGCTACAGTAGATAAGGCTAAATATGTGTTGAAGACTCCAAGCCAGGTATTAATGATAGTATTTTTTTTCCTTAACGTTATCTGGACCAAAATGGTTAAAGGGTATTGGTTGCTAATGCAGCTCCTGTCATTATTCTGGAATATTGTTTATATTTCAGAGATGTGGATAAAGACTTCTGGCACTTCTGGCACCACTATGCCTCCTGGGAGATTATAGGGAACTGTGGCTGACACAGGCCAAGTTAGATTTGATGGACATTGTAGGGTGGCATGGTTCCTGTCAAGAGAAGGGTCATGTGGGGAAAGGAGAAGAGGGAAGATCTCAAAAGGGAATTTGGGGTATTTTTAGAAAGCTTCTAGAGGAAATCTTCAGCTCTGTGACAGCTTTGCAAGAGAGATTCTTAAGGCCGAGGCCTCCAAACTACAATGGCAAGTCAGAACAATATAACATGATACCCAGAAGATGAAATCTATATCCTTATGTTTCTGGGTTTATTTTTCCTTAGTCATTTAGAAATGGTCATTTACTGGAAATAGTTCAGATAAGCTACAAAAGAAGGGGAAAAAGACATATTCATACCAGGTATAATTAAGCTGTAACCAAGTTATAGTGGTCATGGCAACCAATTTGTTTGTGAGTAATCATTCCATCATATGTATGTATTTATGTACATATGTACATATGTACATACAGGTTTCTACATTAGTACAAACTATTTTTCACTATGATTCCAAAGAAGAAGTTCAAAAGAGGGCAGCATTGTTAAAACATTTAAACCATAACTTTGCAATATCTTAAGATCAAGATAACAAAAAGAGATAACATGAGACCCAGCAGCATAGATCTAGTTGGATAAACAATTATATTTCCACCAGGTACTTAAGTTTATCAGGCTTGGCATCATTTGCAATTGGACTGAGGAGGGAATGCCCTTTTCAGGATGTTAGAGTTAAAAAAAAAAGCTTTCTTTTAGGTTACCACAGACCATGAGCACTGGCCAAGTTTCAGTGGCGCCATCAGGACTGCAACTGCATTTTAATGATGGGTCTGATATTCAAGGTAGAAAATTATTCAGATTAATTAGGTATCCAAGTTCTAAACTCCAGAGGACTTTATTATATGTCAATAGAAGTAATTTGAACATAGATCAGTAACATATTAGTGGCAGAGACAGATATTTATGCCCTCATAAAATTAGATAGAACCTCCGAATAGAAGCATATCAAGCTGCATATTGGAAGCTTTTAACATGATTTGAGAAAGAAAAATAATGCTGATTTTATTACAGTTGGGAGGACTGTAATCTTTGAAGGTGTTGGAGTAGATCAGTGCTTTCCAACCTTGGCACATTGTAAGGTCTGTGGACTTCAGCTCCCAGAATTCCTCATCCAAAGTTAAAGTTGAATTCTGAAAGTTAAAATTCAAACATCTTAAATTTGCCAAGACTGAAAAAAAAAAACCTAGAATAAATGCTTTTCAAAGAGGTATTGGATGATTTTGATGAACACTGTAGTCCAGCATTTTTATAAGTTAAAAAGCTGGCTGCAGCCTGTGTTAATGCAAAGCAGATGTATATCAGATCATACAATCTGATACTATCTACAACTTGTTTCTATTTTGCTTTCAGATTCCAAGATTTTACAGTCTCTTGTGCTAATGATCACAAATAGTGAGCAATGCTGTTTCTGCAGGATGCAATATTTAAGCTTTTTGTTCTTAAACATTGACTTCATACATATGGAGAGGTCTTCACACTCAACTTTTGATTCCATTTCTTTTCTTTTTAAGAGAGAAGAAGGAGAAACAAACTTGAAATGAGCCCAACTGCAGTCTGAATATTTAATTTGTTTAATCATCTCCATTTGTTTTTTTTTTAGATTCAGCTTTTGTGTTTCTATGATAGGCAGTATCTTGCCAGCCTTGTGATAGCCTGTGGGAGATTAGGCAGGCTCAATAATGGAAATTACTTCACACATTTTTAAAAATACATTTCAATATTGTCAAATTCTTAAACTACTTACAGGCTTGGGGTGTTTCATTTATGATATCTAAACCAAACATACAAAATGTTTATGGAGATTCTCAGTCATCCAGGTCATGGTTGTCCCAAAAGTTGCTTCTTTTTTCCCTTCAAGAGGCAACTGAAAAGAAAAATCAGAAAGTCCAGTTGCCTCTTGAGAAAAAAAAAACACAATTGGGACAAACATACAAAAAGAAAAGAAACTGTAATAAAACTAAGAGCGATAAAATGAATGATTCAGGACAAGCTTCTAAACAGTTTAATCCAAGCTACTTTGCTTCTGATTTCTTGTTCTACATCAACACCCTGCCTATTTCTGTTGATTTCTCTTTCATGTTGCTGATGTCCTTTTTCTCGGGTTGTTTACTCTGCCAGTTCACTGCCCTTCCTGTGATCAGATATGAATCACAACTTATTCTTCCAGTGGCTGATGCTTCTCAGATTTTGAAAAACTGCATTTTCTAATCACATATGTCTAAGTTCAACATTGGAAGATTTTTATGCCATTTTCCTGCAAGTTTTAATTAAAGTAATAATAAAGGCTAAATAAAAATAGAGGCACCTTTAATTCAAACTTAATTCCTGGTGATACACGGACACATCCATAGCAACATATTTATTTATTTTTAAAATTAATTAACTGTCTCAAAAAACTCTCGGCTGTATACAAAATAACAACACTGTTATATTTTATTATTTTATTATTTATTGTTATATATGAAGGTGTTTTGGCACCACCAGCTCCTGGAATGTTTTCTGAACTTCCCAGTCTACTTACAGTTTTAAGATTTCCTGATGGTCTCTCATTCTAGGGCCAAATCTGAACTGACTTAATGTTCATTCAGATCAACCAACTTTGGCCAGCTGCTGCCACCTGTTGGAATTTCAGATTAAATGCAAACCTCAAGGTACAACCCACACCACCTACATTTTTCACCAGTGGGCTTGACTATACATGAAGGGTGGGGCAGGTATGTGTTGAAAACTTTTCAGTGCCAGGCAAACTTTTTTTGAAAAAAAAAGATCCATGGATTTGTCCATCTTAAAAACATGCAAGTCCTTCTAATTTATTTTACTATGAATTTTCAGCTTATTTTCCATTTCCTTGTTACGTATTTTTATAGCTGATGGTTTGCAATGCTTCCTGCATGCTACCTAGGTAATTTTTGGTTAATGTTGGATTTTTTTTTTAAAAAAAGCATGCAAGTACATTTTTTTAAAAAAATCTTTGTCTACTCCAGCATGAGAACAAAAGGCATGGAAGTAATTCACTCAATTTTTTTAAAATGCCACCTCCCCATGAAGTGCTGCTGCTGTCACCAGCAAGACAAATTGGAATCTGCCCCTTCATGGATCAGAAACAAATGGCCACACTCTTGACAGGATGTTGTAATAAGGAGATTAATTCACCTCATGAGAGGCTTCTGAGGGGAAATCCTTAATTCAATTGGAGGAAACCCATGGCCAGCAAAATTCTGCCTACTTTTCTTCTGCTTCAGCCAAGCTCAGCGTTTTTTGTCTAGCACACACAAACACTATTTTTTTCAATAATCTCCAAATGTCTACTATTGAAGCAGAGAATTTTGTTTTTCTTGGAATTAAATTAAAGGTTAATCTGCCATCACATTTCTCCACTCTTGCCACTTCTGCCAACCGCTTACCGTTTACGTGGTAACAGATAACTTGATATTGTTTTACTTGCACGTATTTCCCTACCTTTTATAATCATTCATTCATTCATCCCTCTGAGTTATTCATTTTATCAGGTACTTATTTTTATGTGGTATATGTGTTCATTTGTGTACACTCCCTGTGAGGGTTTATTTTTAGGTTTTTCTGTAGTTCATCAAAGCCTGTAAAAGATAGAAGATAGATAGTAGCATTCCATACAACATTTTCTTCACTTGCATTTTCTACAAAGGTGCAGGCCATAGAAACATGTATTAAGTATTATTGTATTGTGCCATTCCACTTTTACAAGTCACTTCACCTTTTAAAAAAAACTGTCACAAGATGTGTTGACAATTGCCAGTTTAAACATTTTTAAATTATTATTTTTTTTTTGAAAAAGTTTTTATTAAATTTTCTACAAACAAACAAGACAAACAAAACATAAAAACATCAACTCTTATATGTACATCCAGTGTGTCAGATGGTTCATCATTTTTGTGCATTCATTCTGTAGTCTCAATTACAATTATGTTACATAACAACTCATATTGTCAATCCAAACTTATATATCCTAATATCACTAAAGAAAGAAGTTTTTGACTATATTTTTAATCATTCATGCTTTATGAGCTAACAATACTTTAAACCAATTTACTCTATAACAAATCATCTAGTCATATCAAATCAATCCTAAAAAATCCTTTATAAATATAATATCAAATAGCAAAATAATAGCAAAATAAAGATATTCCTTACTATCTAGCATTCTAAATATTCTATTATCGTATTTTATCATCTAGCCATTTATAAAAAAGATCCCAAATTTCGTAAAATTGTTTATCCTCTTGCTCTCTAATTTCAAATGTCAATCTGCTCATCTCAGCACATTCCAATATTTTTTTAATAATTTCTTCCTGTAATGGTATTTTCTCATTCTTCCAATTTTTAGCAAATACAATCCTGGCCGCTGTTAATACATTTACAATCAGGTATTTCAAATCTTTACTATATATATCAGGTAAAATTCCCAATAAGAAGATCTCTGGTTTCAAATCTATATGTTTCTTTGTCATTTTTTCCAACCACATGCGAATTATAGTCCAATATTTTCTAGCATCCTCACAAGTCCACCACATATGGTAATACGAGCCGGGTATCTGATGACATTTCCAGCATTTTTCAGATTTGTTCTTGAACATTCTTGCTATTCTTGTCGGAGGAAAGTGCCACCTGTAAAACATCTTATACAAGTTTTCTTTATATGCTGTTGACATTGTCATTTTATAATTTTGAGACCACAATTTCTGCCATTTCTCTAAATCAATCCCATATCCAAAATTCTTCCCCCAAACAATCATAGTTTCTTTGACTTGTTCTTCCTCTAATTTCATTCCCAGTAAATAACCATATAGTTTTTTAATCACCTTCTCATCAGTACCCATCAAGATCTTATCTAAATCAGTCTGTTTATCATAAAATCCCTCCGTTTTAGAATCTTCATCATACCTTGAGTGTATTTGTGCATATGAAAACCAATTCATCCTTATACCTTGTTCCTCTAAGTTTTGAATCGATTTAAGTTCACCCTTTTCATCCAAAAGTTCCCCATATCTAACTGTTTGTTCCTTCTTGTAGATTATAGGATAGGAAAATGCTTCAATGGTCGATAACCAAACTGGAATTTTCAAATAACATTGTCTTTTTATCTTCTCCCAATTTAACCACAAAGACTCCCGTACATAATGTCTTCTAAAATAACCCTGTGTTTTAGTTCCCTTATACCATAAAAAAGCATGCCAACCCAACAGCAAGTCATGCCCTTCTAATGTCAACAACCTATGTTTCCTTAATGTTATCCATTCTTTGACCCACATCAAACTTGCAGCTTGATAATACAATTCCCAATTAGGCAGACCAAAACCTCCTCTAATTCTAGCATCTTGCAAAAGCTTTAGCTTTATTCTCGCTTTTTTACCTTGCCATATAAACTTCAACATAATTTTATTTAAATCTTCAAAATAGTCTTTTCCAAGCCTAATTGGTATTGTTTGAAACAAAAATAAAATTCTAGGTAAGATATTCATCTTAATTGTTGAAATTCTCCCTATTAATGACAATTGCAAGTTTTCCCACTTCTTCAAATCTGTAGTTATCTGTTGTTTAAGTTTAATATAATTATTCTCCTTTAATGTGCTACATCTTGTTGTCAAATATATCCCCAGATACTTAACCTTATTTGTAACTTGAATTTTCAAAAGATCTGCCAATTCTTCTCTCTGTCTCAATAGCATATTCTTTGTCAAAATCTTTGTTTTATCTTTATTTATTTTCAAACCAGTCACCTCTCCATATGCCTCTATCCTTTCCAGTAACTTTGGAGCTGTTTCTAGCGGATCTTCCAAAATAAAAGCTAAGTCATCAGCAAAAGCTTGTAGCTTAAATTCTTCCTTCTTAATTTTCATTCCTTTTATGCTTTTATCATCCCTAATATTTCTATTCAACACTTCCAAGGTCAACACAAATAGCAAAGGAGATAGGGGGCATCCTTGTCTTGTGCCTTTCCTTATATTAATAAAATCTGTAAGTTCCCCCTCCATCATTACCCTTGCTGTCTGTTTATTATATATAGCTTCTATTGCTTGAATAAATTTTTTCGCGAAACCCATCTGCTCCAATAATAATAACATAAATCTCCAGTTCACGTTGTCAAATGCTTTTTAAGCATCTAGGAATATCAAAGCCATTTGCTTTTCAGGATGGGCCTCATAGTATTCCAAAGTGTCCAAGATTACTCTCATATTGTCTCTAATTTGTCTCTTTGGCAGAAATCCATTTTGATCTGAGTGAATAAAAATATTTAAATGTTTTTTAAGTCTTTCTGCTAAGATTGAAGCAAAGATTTTATAGTCTGCATTCAATAAAGAAATAGGTCTATAATTCTTAATTTGCGATGGGTCAGTCTCTTCCTTTGGTATGAGTGTAATATAAGCCTCTGACCATGTTTTAGGTATCATCTTTTTTAACATAACTTCATTCATAACTTCTAACAATGGGATGCTCAATAATTCTTGAAATGTTTTATAAAATTCTACTGGAAGCCCATCTGGACCCGGAGCTTTCCCATTATTTTGTCTCTTAAATGCTTCATTTAGTTCCATCATTGTTATATTGCTTTCTAGCATTTCTTCAGTCTCTTTAGGTATCTTTGGTAACTTAGCTTCCTGTAAATACTGTTTGACTTTTTCTTCATCAATATTCTCCTGTTTATATAATTGCCCATAAAAATCTCGAATAATTTCTTTTTTCTCCTTATTCCCATAACAAACTTGGCCTTGTTCATCTATTAACTTCAATATTTTTCTTGATTCCTTTTCTTTTCTCAATTTATATGCTAGCCATCTACCTGGTTTATTTGCATCTTCAAAATAATTCTGTTTAGAGTTTCTAATTTTCTGTGCCAGTTCTTCTTTCTCTATTAATTCCATTTTATGTTTGATTACATCCAGCTTCAATTTAATATCCTTTTTCTGTGGCATTTTCTGTAATTCTTTTTCAAGAATTTTATTATTTTTACAATTATTTCACAATATATTAGGCTGTGGTTTTGGGTCCACATGTGTAACATGCATCTGAATATATTTGCCACACCGTTGCTTCTGTGTCCAGCTTCTGGGCTTTCTGGGGACATTACTTGGTCACTGAAGAGAAGATTCAGGACAAAATAAATCTTTGTCTCAATCCAGCTAAGTGCTTAGAAATGTTAGAGATGTTTAATGAGTTGCTGCTGCTCCCTGCTAGCAATGGAGGCAGCATGCAATGAGGCAATTCATTATTGCGTAGCAGATTTTAGCACTCTCTGTTCACCCAGATTTATGGAATTGGAAAAGAGCTTGAAGCTCCTCTACTCCCCTCCTCCCATGGATATAGAAAGCAGCTCATAAATGCAACCTTAACAACTAGCTGACATTTGCCAGAAATGGTACAGCTTCTATCATTAAAGTTCACACAATTGATTTTTGCAGAGCATTCAGTACTATCATGTTTTGCATAATGTATAACCTACAATGTCCAATCATTGGTTCTTGTTCTGTCCTCTTGAGACACCAAGAACACATTTTTTTCCATCTTCCACGAGACAGCCCTTCAGCAGCATAAATCAAGCCAGCTGTTTCACATGCTCCTCATCAGAGCTGGTTTCCAGGCAATAACTCAGTGGTTGAGTACATGCTATAGGGATAAAAGAACACAGGTTCAGTCCCTCCTGTAGAAATCCAGACAGTGACTGCTAGTCTGTTTCGGTACTAGAATATTCTAAATCAGTACAAAGCGGTAAATCTGCCACCAACTGTCAGTTGATTCTATTAGAGTCCCAAGACATAGCTGGCTAATGATTTTGTTCATCAGTGGATTGAGGTTCATTCACCAATGGCTGCGTATGCATGCATCAATATGGATTTAATTTCCTAAACCTTCCATTTGCCTTTGTAATCAAGATGTGTAACATGCCTTTCATTGACCGCAAGACTCAGTGGACTCCCCCTCTCCCATGCAAGGAGTCAAGGCTTCTTAGCTGGGCTGATTGACGCAGGTTACTGCTCTCCCCTCCTTATTTCAACATTCCTCCCTTGTGCTTCTGGGTACAGGACATTCCCGCCAGAAGAGGAGGGAAGACATGGGAATTGGGTGCAGCTGTTCTTTGTTGTTACCTTGAGCTTCAGAGAGCCCTCTTTCTCTTTCATGATTTGGATGTGCTCAGCTTGTTTTCTCCCCCAAAGCATACGGGAGTTGTCCAAGAACTGGAGGAGGATTGCTGTAGGGAGGAGGCTTCTGGGGTGCCGATGCACACAGATGGCCAGATCCCACGGCCTTCATCTTGCCTTGCAGCTGAAAAGGCAGCTTTCGAGATTCAGTTGGGCCTGTCCAGGTTACAAAACAAAAACAACCTGCTTAGCTTCTGCTGACATTAATCAGCTTGGCAACCTTGTAAAAGACAACTTTGCACAGCTGCCTGCGTTTTCTAAACTTACAAACAGTGAGTGGTATAGCTACAACGGAGACCCAGCTTTGTTATTCTGCTTCACACTTCCACATGCATTCCAGATGTACTGGAGTTGGAAAATAGCATGGTCAGGCTGACCGGGAGTTCTGGGAAGCTCCAAAAGATCCAGAGGATCCAGCATGTGAAAGGCCATTCTCTACATGTTCCAGAGGAAATTAACACATTGCTAGCCTCTCCACAGACTCTTCATTTGGCTTTCTTCTCTATTCTGCAGGCAAACAATATACAGCAGTAACTATTAGCACAAAGAAAGAAAAGGAAAGAAAGAAAAAAGGAAGAAGGAAGAAGGAAGGAAGGAAGGAAGGAAGGAAGGAAGGAAGGAAGGAAGGAAGGAAGGAAGGAAAAGAAAAAAAGAAAGAAAGAATCCAAACAAGATAAAAAAATATGAAATACTTGCAATTATGTTTAGCATGGGAGGGAATGAACAAAGTTCCACTGCAGTTCTTAATACAAAAGCTATAGATTCTAATAACTTCATGGAGTGTAGGTCTCTTAGAGAAAATTACATCCTTGTTTGAATACAACAGTTTTCAATTCCTGGGGATAAACCACCAGAAAGTTTCTTCATAGAAATTTTTTTTGGTTCCCCGAAAAAAATTCCCATTGGGAAACATGGTGATGAATAAATGGTTCTATAGTATGGAGAACATGCTGAACACATCTCAATATTTTTCTTCATCCACTTGCCCTGTCCAACCCTGAAAAGTCCTGCAGGACATTAACATGGAGAAGTCTTAAAAATGACAACATTTCTATTCAATTGATGACAACATTATGGGATATTCTGGATGAAAAAAGTGTGACTCCCAATAACCTTTTTGCTATTTCTCCAAGTGACTTGGGGGCGGGGAGTGGATGGGAGATTTGTAGAAAGTAGCGTTATATAGGACAAAAATATTGCCTTATGTTCCGCAGAAATATAAGGCACCATTTTATCTCAAAGAATGCTAAAAACTTTATAAAAATGGGATCCTTGGCCTACTCTTTTTTAGGTTGTATCCCTTGGCATGCCATGTAGGATCAGGTGTAATCTTTAAACTGCCAGAGGTTGCATATTGCCTTACACTTTTCAGTTGATGCAGAATCTGAACCACAAAAGCTAATATTGCTATTAGAGTCTCTGTTAGAAGGTTGATGAAGCTGGATGCAGTGAAGACGCAAAAGAAAGAGAAGAAGTGCAGGATAATGTTGGTGATGGGGAAGTAATCAATTACAAGGTGAAATCCCAGTCACCTCAAGGAGAGGGCAGTTTGTACAAACTGCCACCAGGTTATGAAAGATCAGAGCATAACTGGCCTTGGATGTTCCTTCTCCTGAAGTCCATTGTCTCCAGAGATGGGTAATACATATCCAGGGTTTGACCTCTAGGTGACCTCTTCTTCCCCTGCTTTATCAAAAGGGAAGCTAATCCTGTGGACCACCTAGCATGCAGTCTGAAGGACACAAGGAAGAGAAATGAATGCAAAGTATTAGTTGGTTGTGTCGGTTCAAAAGGTAGAAACTTAAGGGAATATGGCAACAGGGCGGAATAGAAAATCTGGTGCTTTTCACATCTTGGAGACTACTGTTTTCTTGAGTTCTAAATAAGGGATACAGTGGGAAGGTCCTGTATATTTTTTCATCTGAAAATATCTGGAAGGTATTAGGTTGCATTTCTTGTAACCATGTTTCTAATAAAATCATCAGCCTCGGTGGCGCAGTGGTTAGAATGCAGTACTGCAGGCTACTTCTGCTGACTGCCTGCAATTTGGCAGTTCAAAACCAACCAGGCTCAAGGTTGATTCAGTCTTCTATCCTTCTGAGGTCAGTAAAATGAGGACCCAGATTGTTGGGGGCAATATGCTGACTCTGTAAACCGCTTAGAGAGGGCTGTAAAAGTACTGTGAAGTGGTATATAAGTCCAAGTGCTATTGCTATTGGGCACGTACTTGTTCCTGGGAGGAGATATGAAAATACTATGCTCATTATTGAAATTCTAGGGCAGGTATCACGAACATTTAGGCCTTCATTTCTTGCTGACCTACATTTCCCAGCAGTCTCAGCCAATGTGAATAAGGATGAGCTATGCTTGGAATTCAGCATTATCTAGACTCATATAATCCCAGTTCCTATCCCAGACTTTAACATTTGATGTCATCATAGCCAAATACAATCAAATTATTAAACAGTTCTGAAATTATACATGTCTCCTTTTCAAAATGGGGAAATCATCAAAGCACTCCACCAATTCATAAGCCAATTAGCTTAAGACATAAGAATGGAAATCAACATATACCCATGCAGGGTTTGTGACAATGTGATTGGTTCAAAAGTGTGGCTGAAGAACTTAGTAATTCTATCTCCAAAACTCAGAATTAATTATATAATACCCCAAATGGTTAGTATACTTCCAGGAATATCCCCAAAGAAAAAAAGATGTTGGTGTACACACATACACACATCTTTTTTTTCTGGTTCTTGGTTTTTACACACACACACACACACACACACACACCAAAACAAAACAAAAATTTGCTCAAAAGAAAGCATTAAACTTTGTCCACAAGGAGTAATGAAGTTCAGTCTTTCCATTATATTGATAGACCCAGTCCATAAACTATTCTAGGAGACTTGTGTATACTACATCAATATAGGTAAATGTATTTTGCATCATTTTTTATTTCTGTAGTATGAAGTTTAAAGACAGGAAGAAAATTGACTCGCTTGTGCTGTGGTGCTGGAGAAAGCTTCCTTGGGCAATTAAGGTAACCAACAAGCAAGTACTGGACCAGATATGTCACTGGAAGGAAACATCTCAAAACTGCATCTCACTTATTTTTATAATATCTTTCTTCACTTTAATTACACTCTTTAATTTCTTATTAAAAATATCATTAATGTGGATTTTTTTTCAAAAACATATTTTAGTATTAATAATAGCTCAAAAGTTTTAGGTGTCATGAAAATATCTTGATCAAATGGCATCATTCCAGTTTTAGAAAATCCATATTTCTCTTGCAATCAATAAAAAACTTGATTGGTAAAATATTAATAGCCCTAATAGCCCATGCATAGTGACATCTGTGAGGCAGAAAGGGAGTGTAAAATGTAATTTACACTGTAATATTTTTATATTTATCTTCCCAAAAATATAACCATCTATTTACATCAATATTAATCTGTGATGACAAAAATCCCAGCATTGCACATTAAGCAATGGGTTTACAATCTGATTTTATTATCTATTTTTAAAACCACAAAGTACCGAAACTCACATTAGTTTAGCCTATCACTGAGTGAATCCAGCCACTCTGTTAAGATTATATTAGTTGCTGCTATTTTTATTATTATTGGGCGGTTTTAATATGAAAATCTTAATGGTTTTTTGACTTTCACTTAAAATCTTCAAATTGAGCTCAATTTCTGGTGAACAAAATTGAATTCATATGGATATGGTTTGTCCTTTTTCAGTTTCGTAGTGTTAACCTTATTAATACAGGACACAAAATAATAACACAGAACGAGTAAGAAGAAGCCACTATTATTGCTAACTTCACAATTATACTTTTCAATAATAGAAGAGAATATGTATACAGTTAGTCCTCGACTTACAACAGTTTGCTTAGTGATTGTTCGAAGTTACAACGGCACTGAAAAAAATGTCTTATAACCATTATTTCACACTTATGACTGTTGCAGCATTCCTGTGGTCATGTGATCTACATTCAGATGCTTGACAACTCATTCACATTTATGATGGTTGCAGTGGTCCAGGGTCCTTTTACAACTTTCTGACAAGCGAATGGGGAAGCCAGATTCACACAACAATGTGTGACTAATTTAACAACTGTTGTGATTCACTTAACAAATGTGGCAAGAAAGGTTGCAAAATGGGGCAAGACTCACTTATCATATTTCCCACTTAGCAGCAAAGTATCCAAAATACCTAAATTTTGGACTCAATTGTGGTCGTAAGTCAAGGACTACCTGTAATTCAGGTGTCGAACTGTTGAACTTTCCCACATAGGTTTAATAGCTAAGAGGGACATTTTCAAACCTGAAAAAGTAATGCATATCTTAAAAATTCTTAATCATTTAATGCATTGCTGTGAAGAATAGCCTTTTGGAGGAGGCCTGAAAGTCTTTTGCACAAAGTCTTTTGCACAACTATTCATGTTTGTTGTAAAAAATAACCCTCTTAGCATTTGTTTCATCTTTTAGCATTCGCTGAGAGAAGGGAGACACCAAGTGGTCAACTAGAAGAACAACACATTAATATCTCTCTCCCCCCCCACCCCCCCACAATCCTTCCTTCCTTGTTAAGCCTCTTACAAGTATGGCAACAGGAAAATACATAAGCAGATTTGTGAGTTAAATCAGTTTAATCTGAAGCTGAATCCCCTGAATCCATCTTTGTTGGATTGACCAGTACTGCTATCCAAGGTACTCATATGTATCCTCCCCTCAGGGTGACTGTGGGTCCCATGTCAATCTGTGTATCACATAGTGACTGGCTGTAAGCTATGGGCATATATTGGTTTAGGATCTGATTTTTTTAAAAAATATAAATGATGCTGCACTTCAATGGTTAGGCCTACATGTTGGTATCGAACATAGATTTTTTAATATTACTTTATTGTAGTTTTACTAATCTAAGTGAAATGTTAATATATATTGCTAGTCCATGTACAATATACCATATGCTAAATAAATAACATGTACCTTTATTGACTAAACAAAATATTTCTATTTTTAAGCCAAATCTATAATGTCTCATCAACATCCACAGCAGGAAAAGATGCTAGGAAATGGCTTTTCACCTAAGAGAATTTTCACAAGAGAATGAACATTTTGGCTGCAGTTTTTGGTTACCCAGGATAGTCACTATAGTTTGTGCAGGTACATGAATGTAATGCCAAGGGAGCCACTTATCACTTCAAACAACTTAAATAAATTGCTTGTGTTTCCCCAAAAATAAGACCCAGTCTTATTTTCTTTTGGGCTCCGAAATAAGCACTAGGGCTTATTTCCAGGGGATGTCTTATTTTTTTCCCATGTACGGGAGGCTGTCTTCTACTTGCTTGTGGCGGAGCAGGAGGCCATGTGGTGTGCCAGTGCTGCCACTTTGAGACAGGAGGGGTGGAGCTGCCCCATGAACTCTGCATCAGCTTACCTCAGGGCCCCTGCAGCCAGGCCACCCAGGCACTGACACCTGCCTTACCTCGTGGCGATGACTCTAGCAACCTCATCCAGTTTTACCTTAATATACATTTTATATGCTGTTTTTGTGAATGTTATGCATTAATGCTGTATTTTGCTACACAATACAAAATAAATAAAACCAGTGCTACATCTAACCTTTCATCAACAACATATTGATACATATGTTTGTGCATATTTGATGCCTGCATTATGTATAATTATAATTATTACAATAATTGTACATCATAATTATTTAAAAAAACAGTTTAAATGCTTGATATATGCGTTCACTAGTTCTCACAATTTAAATGCTTAATAAATGCATTCACATTTATAGTTACTGAAATTATATCTTGAGCCAATATTTTGTGCCCACTAACCTGTGAGACAGCTTAGCCTTGGAGATGAAAACTATATGGCACATACTGCTATTTATTTGATGACTCAATTTCTGTAGCTGCCCACCCCAAGCCATTTTATGTGTGTGATATGCTGTGAGCTACATGTGATGGTAAATGTCAGCATTTGCACTTGCAGGTCTGAAAGATGCAATTGCTAGCCTATGGGCAAGACACTCAGCCACCCCCATTAAACATATTTATTCCCAGATCACAATTTCATGCCTTGGTGCATGAGTAATTACACATGATTGTACTTCCTCCTTAGCTACATCCCACGCAGATTGTACTGAACTGGGCATTGGCAGCTGTTCATCCACCCAGTTGCACACACAACTCTTTCAATTTGCATGACAACGTTAACACCAACTCAGCCAGTTAACCAGTTGTCAGAAGGTGCAGGAACAGCAAATCTATCCTGGGAGCTGCCAGATGGAGGCTACCCTTGGAGAGAACTTTCTTAATTCATGAAACTACTGGTCTGATTCCTTGATAGTTTTCCCAGCTGTGAAGGGAAAAAGGAGGAAGCAGCTCAATGAAAGATCCATGAATTATATGCACATCTTGGGTTCCACCTTTAACATTTCCATTGTCTTAAAAAAATAATTTTATTGAAGATAAATTGAAGATTACATATACAGATAAAATTAATGCAAACTATAAAAAAATCAAAAGTGCAAGAAAAAATAAAAAAAATTAAAAAGAAAAAAGTAACCTCTTTCTTCCCAGCAAGTATAAGCAACTTTAACAACTTATTACCATCTCTTAAAATACAAAAAAATAGTCTTTTTACCCCACAAGTCACCCAATTCTCTCTAAACATATCTTTAAAACTTCATTTTCCATCCTAATCAGTAAAAGTCCATGAAGGCTTACCAGAAATAAACTTGATCTAATGAATCCATTTGAACTCCTTCAGTGGTGGGATTCAAATTATTTTACTACCTGTTCTGTGGGCTTGGCTTGGTGGGCGTGGCAGGGGAAGAATACTGTAAAATATCCAGTCAGAGGTGGCATTTGCTGGTTCTCTGAACTACTCAAAATTTCTGCTACCGGTTCTCCAAAATTGGTCAGAACCTGCTGAATATCACCTCTGATCTTTTTCCACTTGTTCCCAATAATCTTTAGTTCTTCAGAGTCCAATTTCGTTGTCTTTGCCACAAAATCGTTGACAACCTTAACAAATCCAATTTGTAATCCAATACAAAAAGGCTACCCATAACATTCTTCTGATCTTTAACAAGTCCCTGTTGAAAATAATTTCTATAACCATATAGAAAGGTTATCCAACACATTTTTCTGCCCTGTTATTTATATGTCTTTTTCAGTTATTAGAACTTCAGTTGGTTTCATTTGTATATTCAATACAGGTAGTCCTTGATTACAACATTCATTTAATGATTATTTGAAGTTGAAAAAAGTGACATATGGCCGTTTTTCACATATGACCATTGCAGCTTCCTTATAGTCATATGACCAAGGTTCAGATGCTTGGCAACTGGTTCATATTTATGACGGTTGCAATGTCCCAGGGTCATATGATCCCCTTTTGCATCCTTCTGACAATCAGAGTCCATGGGGAAGCCAGATTCAATTAACAATCATTTTGCTGTATTACTAACAACTGCAATGATACATTTAACAACTTTGGCGAGAACAATTGTAAAATGGGGCAAAATTTACTTAACTGTCTCACTCAGCAACATAAATGTTTTGCTCAATTTGTGGTCACAAGTTGAGAACTACCTGCATTTTGTCATTTTCCATATCCATTTTGTAGTTTATCAATTTTATGTACATATTAATTTCAGTAAAACTTCTTCCTCTTCCACAACATGATCTAGTCTATTAATAATGTCAGTGATCCTTAAAACTAATTTATTTATTCATTGTTCACAATATTTCTCACTATGTCCTTTCTTTTCCTTCCTTCTGGTGCCCTACAGGGTCCAGTCTTCAAAGCCTCATCATGTTTTTTTTTTTCCAAATGTAAAAACAGGAATAGTTTACCCAGGAAGAATGCTTATAATCATTTCCCCAATTTTTATTAAATCTTTCTGAATGCTTGATCCATTATAACTTTTGAAAATGAACACTCTAAACAACTCTTTGCTGTTAATTCTAAAAATGAATGCATCCTTAAATACATCAAAATACGTTCTTTCATACTGGATTGAAGGAAACTCACCCAATAAAGCCCATAAATGTCCTTATATTTTTATTTTTAAAAAGCAATAAAAATTAATTCCAGAAATGAGAAAGGGGTGAATTTTTCATCCTTAAAGGCTACATTATGACTATGAGCTTTGATGTAATCCCTCAATTCCTAGCCATGTGACTCACAAGCTGACTGCAAAAATGTCAGTTCCTGCAGTTTACTTAGAAGGAGCACCTGTCTGGAGTTCATGTGAGCTATCTCACAGTTTCTGTATTCGACAGAGATTTTGTCATCCAGATCCTGCATCTGGCCCAGTGGTGGGATTCAAATTCTTTTACTACTGGTTCTGTGGGTGTGGTTTGGTGAGCATGGAGTGGCTTGGTGGGCATGGCAGGGGAAGATTACTGCAAAATCCCATTCCCTCCCCCCCCAACTAATCTGCTTTCCAGCTCTGTTCTCCTGTACAGGGCAACAAAAGAAGACTCAGCCAATCAGCTGGGACTTGGGAGGCAGAGAATAGATGGGGGCGGGGCCAGTCAGAGGTGGTATTTGCCAGTTCTCTGAACTATTCAAAGTTCTGCTACCGGTTCTCCAGAACTGGTCAGAACCTGCTGAATACTACCTCTGAACAGAAGATGCTGGGTCTGAGGGGAGAAATTGTGGGGAACAATGGCAATATGTACACCTGAAAAGTGAACTCCTCAACTACAGTATTATTCACTGTGAGTGCCCAAAAGAACAATATCTGGTGGATTCAAATGTGAGTGAAAATACAGCTGTGTGTGAGCTTTAAGTCCTTTCTCTGCATGGTACTGTTGGTTACAACCTCCATGTTTCCTTTTCAGTTTAAAATATGCTTAGACACAGATACATGCATTATTTGTATGATGCCGAATTTGACCCTCCATAAAGGAAGTTCCTGAAGTGAGGCAGTTTTTCCAGTCTTACTACCCCACTCTTTGCTGGTTCTCCAAACTACTCAAAATTTCTGCTACCAGTTGTTAGGAATGATAGTCACCTAACAGTTGGGTTGGCAATATATAAACCAGGATGGTCATTTAATACTGTTGTATCTTTAAGAGAATGTTATAATTTTGATTGGCTGGGGTTCCTCCAATGGCCATAAGATGGAGCCAGAAACCTGGTTGTTTTTTGTTTTTGTTTTGCATTTCCTTTGCTTTCCTTTTGCCTTTTGCCTGATTGTCATTCTGTTTGAATTGCTGCGAGTCTTGCAACTATTTGTAAACTGTGTTTACTGAACTTTGTTTATGATATTGGTAAAGAAAAGGACTTCATTTTTGGATTATCTCTGGATTGATTATTTTGAATACTAACTGCTTTAACCGCGTATGATTTGGACTGTTTGTTGGACTTTGTTTACCCGTTTACAGGAAATAAAACTTACATTTTATTATTCAGTGTATCTGTGTGCTGGTTGTGTGTTATTCATCACCACTCTCACTATGCTTCCCTGAGTGCACTCATTCTCCTAACGGGGGATACCTCAACACCGGTTCTCCAGAACTGGTCAGAACCTGCTGAATACCACCTCTGATCTGGCCACAGATTTCAGCCACTATGTCATCCCTGTTTTTTCAGGCATGTCTTCAGTTGACAATATTCTCACCAGAAGTCAGGATGTGATCACATTTAATTTTTTCAGATCCTAGCAACCAATGTCCATTTCTGACACTCCCCCCCCAAAAAAAATTGGGCACAATGTAGTGTAGATTCGATGAATCAATGTTTTGACTTGATAAGAAACAATTATCTATCCTTCATTCCTGAACTCTCTTTCCTTAATTGTTGGCATCCATAGAAGAAGGACAAGAAGAAGAGGAAAAAAAGAACTTTTCATTCATTTTCCAAGGCATCACAGTCACTGCTAAATGGGTTTCCATCAGAGGTGGTATTCAGCAGGTTCTGACCAGTTCTGGAAAACCAGTAGCAGAAATTTTGAGTAGAACTGGCAAATATCATCTCTGACTGGAGATTTTACACTATCCTTCCCAGAGGTGGGATTCTACCTGTTCGCACCTATTCGCTAGAACTGGTTGTCAACATTCTAAGCAGTTCGGAGAACCGGTTTTTAGAAGAAATTACTGGCCTAATCTTGTAAGGAAGGCAGGAAGGAAGCATTCTGGTGTTGTTTACAGAAAGCTACCATTCTGTTAACCCTAATTACATTCTTGGCAGGACTAGACTTCCTGTCTCAGTAACTTCTCTGGAGTTTTTTCCCCCTCCTTTGCTGGTACTTTGCTTATGTGGAGTGACCATTCAAAGTTACAATGGCACTGAAAAAAGTGACATGACCATTTTTCACACTTACGACTGTTGCAGCATCCTCACAGTCATGAGAGCCAGGCAAGGAGATGCGTGCCTCGATGTGAGTGATATTGAGTTGGCCACACCCAGCCAATAACATGACCAAGCCACCCAGTCACATTCCCACCAAGCCACGCCCACCCACTAAGCCACGCCCACAGAACCAATTGTTAAAAATTTGAATCCCACTCCTGATCCTTCCCCTACCATTCCCACCAAGCCACACCCACAGAATCGGTATTAAAAACATTTGAATCCCAGCACTGGTTTCCATACCATGTTACATTTATATTCCACAAGCACTTAAACCTTTAATGGCCATACAACTGTGAGAATCCCATAGCAAAATAAAAACTTGACTTAAATCCAACAAAACAAATGAATGAAGAATAAATCTCACTGAACATAGATGTACTTGCTTAGAATAAGCACCTATGGAATGTTTATGGAATGAGACAACTCACCATAGCCAGCTCACTGCAACTAATTCGCCACGGCCAAGCAGTAGCAGGACAATTTGCTGCTTGATTCACTTAGTTCCTTTTATTTTTATTGACCAAGTTTTCATTAAAATTATTTTATCTCTTGTTTAAAAGAAAATCATTTCTATGACTACCAGCTTTTGTAATACTTTGATGAATCATAAAAGGAACTAATCGGGATGGGATTCAAATTTTTTAGCAACCACTTCTGTGGGCATG
Source organism: Hydrophis major (assembly GCA_033807585.1). Classification (NCBI taxonomy): domain Eukaryota; kingdom Metazoa; phylum Chordata; class Lepidosauria; order Squamata; family Elapidae; genus Hydrophis; species Hydrophis major. The sequence goes on from CM066328.1 coordinate 401,026,023, forward strand.
GCTAGGTGGGCATAGCTAGGTGGGCATGGCTAAGTGGGTGCTACCATGTGACTGGGTGGGTGGGGGCTTCTTTATTTTTTTCAGCACACCCCTCCCCCTCATTTTTTGGCCCCCTGGGCCTCAGGGAAGCCTCCTGTGGGGTGTTTTTGCTCTCAGAAAGCTTCCCAGGAAGGCAAAAAATAAAGTTTGGAGGTGCACCACCCGCACTCCATTTTTGACCTCCTGCATCTGAGGGAAGCCTCCTGGGTGAAGCAGTAAGACAGCAAGGGGGATCCTGGCACAGCTGATCATCGGAACAGATGATCGTTGGGGGGGGGGAGAAATACCTTAAGGAGCGACTGGGTGGAGGAGAATGCAGTCAGTGAAGTTGGGCATGTGCACAATGTTGTGCATGCGTGATAATGACTGACTGGGCAGGAAGGGGAGGGGCAGTTGGAGAAGGGCGGGGCCAGCCAGGGGCACAATTTGCCAGTTCTCCGAACTGCACAGAATCATAACAACTGGTTCTATAGAACTGGTCAGAACCAGTAGAATCCCACCCCTGGAACTAATCCCATGTTGAGTTGTCCCATGGGAAGTTGGCTGTGGTGAGTTGTCCTAGATGCCAGCCCAATTTATATTCTACATCTTTCTCCCTCTCCTTCTCTCTCATTTATGACAGATATAATTCTGTTTAGCCACTTCATGCATTTGATGAAGTGAGCCACAACACTGAAGTGAATAAGTTTGATTCACCAGTTTGATTTTAATGGTCACCTCTAATTTCAGAGGCAATCTGAATGGAAACATTGATTTTAACTGGACTGAACTTACACCATACTTTGGATTCTTTCTCATAGTGCAGAATGTACCATTCCAGAGCAATTGGCATGGACATGCATTCGTGAAACATGAGTAAAAGAATGAGCCCCTATTCTTGTTTCATGTTCTTTCTTCTCTAAATCCAGTCTTGATGGTTTATATTATTTTTCACTGGGTGGTGAAACCAAAGCCAGGCAAGGACATGCAGTAAATAGAGCTTCAGAAAATGGCTATGTCTTTAGTTCTATGACTTGGAACAACTTTGCAAAGTGCAGCTAAGAGGAAATTCTCCCCAACTATTCCATGCTATGATTTTTAAAAACTGTAGCTCTGAAGAACAAAGGTCAGGACTTTTTGAGTTCCATTTCATACTGTTTTTCTGTGGTTGTATAAAAGTCTTCAAGAGTAGACTGGAGGTATTCAAATGTCGGTCGATTTTCTGGGTTATCCTTCCAACATTTTAACATAATTGCATAGAGATTAGAGGGGCATGATTCTGGACAAGGTATCCGATAGCCCTGTTCTATATGCCGGATAACATCATGATTCATCATAGCTATTGGGAAGAAAAGGAAAAATTAAAGTAGACATAAACCATGTAATGCAGAGGTAGTTCTTGATTTACAATGGGATCAAAATTATATATTATTAATGCATGCATTTGGAATTCTGAAACAACCTAACTGTTTTGAGTTCCTGGTGGCTCATGGCTCATGTGTTCTCCAAATCTGTTCAAAAGTAAGATTTTCTAAGCAGGAAGCATTAACATTTAAGCGTGTTTGTGTGTGCTTGTGTGCTGGTGGTGACAGTTATAGTTATTTATTAAGTTCTCATGTTCCTGTTTTCCATTCAGCTTTGTAAATGCGTGCATATCCCATCTGTTTCATGAAAAAAGCCAATGAACCCCTTAAAAATAAAGGCCAAGAACCTGATGAAATTCAACTCAAACACATTTGAGTCTGAATTAGTAAATGAGACATTTGAAATGCATCTGAAGGCAACTGAAGTATATTTGAAGTCAGTGGTTCAGTGGTTCATCAGGCTAGAAAGCTGAAGACTATGAATTTTAGTCCCAGCTTAGACCTTGGGCTAGTTACTCTCTCTCAGTCCAACTCACTTTACATAGATACAAATAAATTAATAAAACAAATAAATATACAATGATGAAAAGCTGTCTAGTACTGGGCTGAACAATTAACCCAACAATAATCCTTTTGAGTGTTTACCCATAGTGGAAGAATCAGACAGAAGCATTGGTTCAAAGTAGTGAAGGGTGTTAGATTGCAGCCTGCCTTACCTGGATAGGGAGTCTGTCCGTAGGTAATAATTTCAGTGAGAAGAATTCCAAAGGACCAGACATCAGATTTGATTGTGAAAAGTCCATAATTAATTGCTTCTGGTGCTGTCCATTTGATAGGAAATTTGGCACCTGCCATTAAAAAAGTCATTTAAAATGAAAACCTCAAAGCATAATTTGGTTCAGAATATCGATTTTGAGTTTCTTTGCTTAAACTGGATAATTCCAAGTTGGTGGGAGTATGACCAAAAACGTGAATATGCCAGATCAGGAACACTTGACCAGTTCACTGATACTGATTAATATTTGGGGATGTGAAGAAGTTCAATACTGAAAGTGAGCCTAGTTGGTCAATTTATTTATGCATTGGCCAATTTAGTGCAGCCAATATATCAGAGCCAGTTCAGTGCATTAATTAAAGCATCAGGCTACAAACCAGGAGAATGTGAATTCTAGTCCTGCCTTAGATACAAAGCCAATCATTCTCTCTCAGATCAAGGAAGGACACAATGACAAATCACCATATCAAATAAAATTTAGGAGTTAAGGCTATGTTTTGAGCTTACATGCACTAGATTTTGCATATGTCAGTTCTATCCAAAAATCACTTCTCAAGTAATATTTTAGGTCTGCAGGAAGGACGGTAGGTACGTTGAGTCAGATAAAAAAGGATATGTTCTCTTCTCAAGGTCAGCTATTTCTAGACTGTTTTAATATATAGGACTATAAGAAACACTCAGGCTATTTCCAAGCTTTCACAAATCTTCCAATAATCTTTTGTCCTAGCAATATGATCATTTCGCCTCTCCTACAATCTTTCTGGCATTAACTAATTTACTGAAAGTAATACACACGCATGCCTATAAAAACGGGACAGAAATTCTCTGGGGAGGAGGAAGAGGCAAATTTCCTAATATTGCTTTATAGGTAACAGACAGCATTTTGACTTACATTCAAAGATAAATTAATAGCCAGTGTAGCTTTTATAGTAACAGCATTATGTGACACACCACAATTGTCCAGTAAGTACATGGGCAGCTCCATTCTATGCCAGCTGAAATTTCCAGGTGGTTTTCTGGGGCAGTTCCATTTAGAGGAAATTGTAATAATCCAATAGCAAGGCGGCTTAGGTATGGGGGATCATCTTCTTTGTGCCATGTTTAGATGATGTGGAAGGGCAAATAGACGAAGTCCTCTTAACGGAGGCCTCTGCCCATCTGCTGTTCCCAGCAGGAGCCATGAATCCAGGACTCCTGGGTTGCAACCTGCTTTTTCCAGAGATATGACAGGAAGGAACCTGGAGAGGAGCCTTCTCATTGGTTTTCCTCTTGTTTGGAACAGCCCACCCATCAAGACAAGAATCCCCCCACTGTTACAACCTTCTGGAGAATGGTTAACATCTGTGTGTTCTGGGAGGACCATAGAGATTAGTAGCCAAAGTAAAATCTGTGTCACTAACAATATTATTTTGTGGTTTAATGTATTTTATTGAATTATTATTTGAATTATATTATGATTTTATTTCTATACCATACAGAGCTGTGTAATGAGACTGTTTATAAATCAATTCTCTTCTCCTCAATTACAAGTACTTTTTAAGCAAACTCGACAAGCTTTAAAAATCTCTTTACCTTCCACTTTTTTTTTTTTTTTGCAACTTCAAACTATGCATTTAGAAGCAGAGCCATATTAAAAAAAACAAATTTGAGAGAGTTGGATATACAGTCTTAATACAAAACCAGGCCTTGGGGCTCATTTTAAGATAAAGGGAGAGGACTCAGAGAAGGACATACGGGAGATAATGAGAAGTAACAGAAAGTTAGCTGTGCATGTGGTTGTATATTAGAAAGTTCATGAAAGAAGGAAGGAAGGAATTAATTTTGGGTAGAGTAAAATAGTCCTTTATTTATGCTGTCTTTCTATGATTGGAACCAAGCAGCATTCTTTTGTGGACTGGTTAAAATAGCATAAACTTCAGTTATATTGCTAAGAGCACAGAGCCTGGATTATGGAAATACCACTCAGGTATTAATCCTTGTTCACAAAAAAGCAAATATTTTACCTCCAGACAGGGGTGGGGTTGAAATTTCTTAACAATCGGTTCTGTGGGTGTGGCCTAATTTGTAGGTGTGGCTTGGTGGTCATGTGACTGGGTGGGCATGGTTTGTATATAAATATTATAAATATTTATGTAAATATTGATTTTTTTAATAAAAAAGAGAAACTTTTGCCCAAAAGCAGGCAAACAGGCAGGCAGATTGAATTGCTGACAGAATCACAGATTCTCTTCGAGATCTATCTATCTGCAATCGGCTACCTGAGTCTGTCACATAAAATTTGCTTGCAAGCAAACTCACAAAATTAACTCATAACACACCATGTATGTAAATATTGAATTTTTTTATTTAAAAAAGAGCAACTTTTACCCCAAAGCAGGCAAGGCAGGCAGACAGATTGAGTTGCACACAGAATCACTGATTAACTTAGAGGTCTATCTATCTGCAATCAGCTACCTGGGTCTGCACTGAAAAGCTTCAGTCCAAGGATTTCCTGTTTTCTAGCTAATCTAAATCTCCTGGCAGAGCAGAACAGCTGATGGTCCGAAAAAAGAAAAAATAGCAACTTACCAAACCAGGCAAGTTGGATGGCTTGCATGCTAGGTAAGGAGTGAGTGGCTGGGAGGGGAGGGGCCAGCCACTGGAGTGATTTGCCAGTTCTCTGAACTGCGGACAATCATGTGTGCAGCCTTTGCAAGAAATCATCAGCTGTGCTGCTGACAAGTGCTATGCTCTGGTGCGAAGTGTTTGAAAATCCTCGTTTCCTGCTTTTTCAACCTCAGCTGCGCCGTGCAAAACAGCCGAGGAGGGAAAAGCGGGGAATAAAGGAAAGCCTAGAGCCCGGGCAGGTGGGTGGGCCAAACACCGAACTGGTTCGGTGTCAGCTGCTCTTCACAGCTACTGGTTCTATAGAACCGGGCCGAACTGGTAGCATCCCACCCCCATCTCCAGACTTTTCTTGTTCAGTGGAATTTGACCCACATTTCTATCTCTTTTACCACAAAGTTTCACTAACCTGCCTGTGCAATGTATTCATCCTCTATGAGTCTAGCCAGGCCAAAATCAGCAACTTTGCAACAAAGGGACTCTGAGACAAGAATGTTGGCTGCCCTGAGGTCTCTGTGAATGAAGTTCATTCTCTCAATGTATGCCATCCCTTCAGCAATCTAGGAGAAATAAAGTCAACAGTGAACATATCTGGTGGTGAAAAGATCCAAAGGTTGTCCTGCTCAATAGAGAAAAGAGTTTCTGGGTTTGATGAGGAACTAACAACAAAAACAAAAAAAAAGCCATATATTTCTATTTGTCATAGCTTTTTTGTAATTGCAAGTTGGTTCATCATATTTTTGCATCAGCTTGCAAATTTACAGTTTTTACTCTTTTTTACTACTTTTACTAATGTGTATTTTTGACTGTCATTGTCCTTAACAGATCCATTTGGGAAAAAAACCACTTTTAAAAAATGGAAAATTGAGTAAGAGTGAATTCCAAAACAGAAAAAACCTTTTGGCTTTCTTTGCTTTTTCTAGAAATGAAAATGCTGGTCATTTTTTGCTCTTGCTAAGCCAGGCATCTTATTGAAAATGACTGAAGTGATTTTTCCTACTGTATTAGCAACGAAGATGCAATCCAAGATCTTCTGCCAGCAAACACTCTGGTGGCTTTTTATTTTTATTTTTAACTAAAGGGACACTACATTTTTTTTACTCCATACAGATTTGTTAGGGGTTTTTATCACACAGTTTCAAAAAGGATATGAAACATATTTTCCACAACTATGTCATATACTTAAGTTGATTTGCTTTTTGTTCAAATGCTGCTCATCTCAGTGGAAAATGGAGCACCCAGAAGAGTGTTATTTCCTGTCCTGACCTCAATGTGATAAAGGTTGCAAACTGGTTTCCTCTCAGTGCACTAGTGAGGCTGACCTCAGGACCAAGTACGCATTGATAGCCTTCTAATTTTAACTTTTACAAAGAAATAAGGGGTCATCACTGGATGTGCCTGGGGCTTATTTACACAAATAACACTGTTGTGATGACATTTGCTACTAGACCTACATTTGGTGGTCAGTTGCTGCTAGTATGTACTGTGTTCCTGATGCAGGGAAACAATTTGAGGTAAACTGGCATTTCAAATCCATATGTGCTTTATATTTCATAGAAAGAACTCAAAAAAGTATTTTATGGGCTTCTTCTGCATTCAATCTTTATCATGGCATTGTCAGGTATGTCTGGCTTTCAAATGGTGATCTCTCCATGGTCATTCAGTGGGTGTCATGGTAGGGTAGGGAGAATCACCTTATCAAGGAGATGAGGGGCATGTAAATTTAATACATAAAATTGAGACTGAATCTTCAAATATGACACAATAGCCAGGAAACCTCTTTTTCGGGCTCACAGTCACGTTCCCTCAGAGATTATCTGCTGGAATTTACATCTCAGAATGAGGAAAATAGCTTCTCTGTGTCTTGTTTTTATTATTGTTTTTGCTGTTTCTTTTGTTTTTCTTTTGTCTCTCATGTATACCCCTTCGACACATTTTTTTCTTTGTCTTCCTTCACTACTCCCTCACATTCTGTCATTTTGGCCATGCCTTCCATTTCTTTTTGTCTACCAACTAATCTATCTGTCAATCACTTCTGCTTTGGGCTACTCCCCACTTGCATCTATTCATACCAGAAACATCCCATGGCACCATCTTTGCTTTTTCATGTTCTCAAGATGTTGCAATCAAGTTGTCTTCAGCTCTTCCATGAGATGCCCTTAAGTTCTTCCTAATTGTATCAGTATTTTCTCCTTAAGCCAAGAGCAACTTGTGGTGGTGCCAAGTTATGTCAAATCTGACATGCTTTGCTGCCCATCGTGTATAGGGGATCAATTTAGTGTCTTGTACTGTTTCAGATCTGTGCTCACCTGCTTCCTTCCCGTCAGTTCCTAAGCACTTTCCTCTCCTTTCTTCTCCTCTCCCTTCCCCTTCCCTTCTTTCCTCTCTGTCTGCAGTCTTTATGCTTCTCCGTGTTATCTTTCCCCCCTGTTCTCCCACACATCTTTTTTCTCTTTTAAAAAAGGTAGATTGATAGTGATTGGGGATTCTATTGTTATATAATTGCTAGGTTGAGAAAATAGTAAGACTTTGTACCATTAGAGTATTAAATAATTTACCTGAGCGGAGAAATCTATCAGTTTTGCAAGAGACAGATTCTTCCCTTGACTGGTGCTCAAGAAATCAAGCAGGCTTCCTATCCAAAAATAAAAACAGCAATAAAAATATAAGGACATTTTGGTTGAAATAAATATTCCCAAAGCTGGATGCGATAATACGTTAGGCTGTGATTCTTGCCAAGGGATGACAATCATACCACTTAATTAGTGATTTTTTTTTTTTAAATAAGTTTTTAAGTGATTTTGTAGTGGTTGCATTATCATATTACTAACTGTTGATTCTTCAATAAAATTTTGTGTATATATGCAAATAAATTTACTATCAGTGTAGCCTGCCCATGGCAGATCCTTGGATTAGCTAATTATATTGTCAACATTACTCAATCCCTCCTTGAAAAACGGCTGGAGAAAAAAGGGGAAAAAAGACTAGATGTTTTCCCCAAAATGGGCCTCTATTAATAACAGAGTTTCTGTACCCAAAATACAAACAAAGGTAAGGATGGAAGAATTACAGCCATGCTGTCTTTGTGGCAATTTCCACTTTGCAATAATAGCATACAGACTTATTTCAATAGTTGCTTGAACTGTGAACCTGTGCTGAAAGAGCAGGGAAAATAGACTGCTCCAAATATTTGAGGCTCATTAAACAAATCACAAATGCTTGAGAAAAAATGCCCCTATAATCAGATTTGGCCTGCTTAATTCATATCTAGAGCACTGATAGATAGCCATTAGAATGATTGACAAGACATACTTACCGTTGGCCATGTATTCTGTTACAATATAAATTGGCTGCTGGGTCACCACAGCATGCAATCGAACCAACTTGTTATGCTGAAGTCTCTTCATCAAGTTGGCCTCAGCCAAAAAGGCATTGGGGTCCATGCTGCCTTCTTTTAATGTCTTGACTGCAACCTTCACATTGTTCTTGTAATAACCTGCAAAAAAAGGGGGGGAATTAATGACTATTAGGTAATATTCTACAAAACACAACTAGGTTTGTGGGGAAATGTTGGCTCTCAAACCTAAAATCAGCAGCCCACAGAACATTCTAAGTCTGCCCAGCCACCTTTTGGGAGCAAACCGCTGAATAAGAGTGTCAAAATTTCCATCAAGTTTTCATAGGAAACAAAAGAAGGGGAAGATCTTTTTAAACCATGGGCAGTTTTGAAAGTGGACAGGGAATTATAAATTCTCCCAAACAGGAGGAGATCCTATTGGCCACATTTTCCTCATTAAAAGCTTTTCTTTTGATTGTGCTGTATGGCAAGATTTTGGATCTGAGGATGTGGCCATTTATCAGGCCAGACTGCTTATTACTTTCGCATAGCTATATGTATTATGGCTGTGGCTGATCAGGATTTTTCCCACCCACTGCTGTCTGATTCTTTTTTCTTTAACCAAAAATACCAAGGACTGAAACTGGACCCTTATTTTATTTACTTGTTAAGATTTATATCAGGAAATTCAGGATGATTTATTTAAAGAAACACAACTCTGGATGGCCTGGAACAGTTGTATGAAATGAAGCAACATAAAAACGATAAGATCAAAAAGCAATTCAAGCAAAAATAAAACCAATCTTCTTTGCTACAACAATACCACTGTCTTCAAGCTCCAATCTCAGTTTCTCTCAGTCTTGGGAGAAGATCTGGAAGCCCTGATCTGGTAGCATTATTTTAATGTAATTTTGCCATTTTTGTAAGCACTTTACAAAGTTGAAACCAAATAGAAACTAAGATCTTCATGCAGTACACTACAGCTAGCACTGCAAGCTACTTCTGCTGATTTCCAGCTTCCTGCAATTTGGCAGTTCAAATCTCACCAGGCTCAAGGTTGACTCAGCCTTCCATCCTTCTGAAGTGGGTAAAATGAGGACCCAGATTGTTGGGGGCAATATGCTGACTCTGTAAACCACTTAGAGAGGGCTGTAAAAGTACTGTGAAGTGGTATATAAGTCCAAGTGCTATTGCTATTGGGCACGTACTTGTTCCTGGGAGGAGATATGAAAATACTATGCTCAATATTGAAATTCTAGGGCAGGTGCCATGAACATTTGGGCCTTCATTTCTTGCTGAACTACATTTCCCAGCAGTCTCAGCCAATGTGAATAAGGATGAGGTATACACTGTGAAGCGGTATATAAGTCTAAGTGCTATTGCTAAGAGCTGATAGGTAGAGTGGGGAGTACCAAACATTTTTCTTTCTCTTTTAATTAGATATTTTTGAGAAAGAGTAGAAGTAAAAGGAGTAGGCACAATATACTGAGTATATAAAGGCTTTCATTAAGTTATGGAGGTTATAGTGTCAGTCTTAACTTACCCATCCATACCTCACCAAACTGGCCTGCTCCCAGTTTCTTGATTAGTTTTATAGTGTCTCGTGGGATTTCCCATTCATCAGTAGCCCAGGGTATTTGTGGAGTCAGAGACTTGCATGGATACCTTAGGCTCTGACACAAACCATTATCATTAGCTGTGCAGGATGACACAAAGAGAAAGTAGGACAAACCAAAGGTAAATTTTCAGAGAATGAGATAACAAAAATCAGTTGGACAGTTCCCTATATTTTTGAGGTTGGAAAAATAATCTCTGCTCCCAAATTAAGGAAAAAGAGAACTTTCAGATCCCTTTCCTGAAGGTAGGGAAAGAATTGAGATCAGCAGAGATTTTCACATTTTGCTTCATTACCTTGCCCTCTAAAGCTTTTGATCCTTTGATAACATTAATAGAAGAACCCTGATACCAAAAACACTATGCAATGGGAGGAAATACATGAAATGCATTTTCTTCCTCCTCCTCATCATCACGAGAGATCACTTGCTTCATGCTTTACATAAAGAGAGCATGAACTATTTAAATCTGCTGTTCTATAGTGATATTACTTATGCAGGTAGGATATATATGCAAAAAATACAAATGCAAACTGATAGTTTCTCAGTCTTGTCCTCACTGCAGTCTTTGCAACTAACAGACAATATGTTTGGGATAGCACTAATGGATTTCCAGTTCCTCCACCTTTTAGAGAATTGGAAGGGGAATAGTCAAATAAGTTTTGGGAGTATAGGACAAAGTAAAAAATAATCAGGTATCTGGAAAAACAAATCTAATGCAAAATTCAGTGCAAGATGAAAATTATTTTTGGACTATAATTTTATACAGCATATATGCTTTTACAGCATATAAAGTTTGGGTTTCTCTAAAAATAAGAAGTTAACATTTAAGTCTGGGTTTGATTTGCTCATCAAGGATAGATTTCTTAGGTTAGGTAGAAATTACTGCAATTTCCTGTTCTGAGTTATAGTTCATATTATATTGGTGACTTAATTAGGTAGATCTAAAGTCTTAATTAGTAGAGGTAGATCTTAATTAGGTAGATCTAGATCACTTGAGACTTTCACGAAGAGATTGGACTGCCCTTTGTCAGAAATGGTGTAGGGTCTCCTGCTTGGGCAGGGGATTGGACTAGATGACCTACAAGGTCCCTTCCAACTCTGCTAATCTATAAATCTATAAGCTACAGCCAGATTTTTAAACTGAATTTTATTTAATTTAATGTTTCATTTGTCTTTTTTTGTTTTATTTTCTTGATTGTACTTTTAAATATCTAATCAAAATCAATTTAAAAAATAATAAAATCGATATTTTTTTCATATGCTTACATTGGCCATCTCAACTCTTGGCTCTCCACTGACTTTGGGCAATCTGAACTCGCTTACTTTGCAAACTGTTCCACTTTCTTCATATGTTACAAGGAACCTACAGAACTTAAGCTAAATTGTTCTGCTTCTATGGAACATTCTCTGCTTTAGGACCGCATTAGGACTACAGAAAAAATGATTACTACCAGCCTGCCTTCAATCAAGGACTTGTATATTGCACAAGTCAAAAAGAGGGCTGTGAAAATGTTTACAGACCCCTCACATCCTGGACATAAACCGTTTCAATTCCTACCCTCAAAACGACACTATATAGCACTGCATACCAGAACAACTAGACACAAGGACAGTTTTTTCCCAAACGCCATCACTCTGCTAAACAAATAATTCCCTCAACACTGTCCAACTATTTACAAAGTCTGCACTACTATTATTATTAATCTTCCCATCACTCCTTATCACCCATCACCTCCCACTTGTAACTGTATAAATGTAACTTTGTCGCTTGTATCCTTACGATACCCTATGACTATTATTAAGCGTTGTACCTTATGATTCTTGACTCTTGATGAATGTATCTTTTCTTTTATGTACACTGAGAGCATTTGCACCAAGACAAATTCCTGGTGTGTCCAATCACAATTGGCCAACAAAGAATTCTATTCTATTCTGCTCTATTCTGCTTTATCCTGCTCTATTCCATTCTATTCTATTCTATTCTATTCTATTCTATTCTATTCTATTCTATTCTATTCTATTCTATTCTATTGTCATATTGTGTATGAATCTGTCAGGTTTCAGAAGTATTCTTACTGGAATAATGCTTGACAAGCTTTTGCAAAGAAGAAAATGTAATCCAGGGACAGATGTAGTATCCACCTTGGTCCATAGTGGAGATTTTGTAATGCTTAACAATATCCTCTTGAGAGATAATGTCTCTAATAGAAAGTGAAAATGCACCTGGAACAAGAAAAAAGGGGGAATTATTTATTAGTGCTTAAATTGTGCCACCAGAAGAAACAGTGTACCATAGAGAGGCTATTCCATCCAACATGTACCATCCAGGCCAGCAAATCTCAGAATTTCCAGTACCTGCAGCATACTGGGAAGTGAAATGTCAACTTGTCTGAAGGGTGTCAAACTAAAGGAAAGTACTTTTGAATTTTTAGCAACATCAGAATACAGGATCAGATTTATGTGACTTGGGACAAAGCACTGAACAATGAAAAGGAGACCAGATATTTGTTAAATTCTTCTGAATCCTGATTGTTCTGTACAACCCATCCAAATATGCTCATATATTATTCATGTCATTTAATGAGAATATTCAGTTAATCATTGCTGGTCTGGAACAGATAGAGGCAGAGAATTCCTCTACTCCTGACCATTTCCATTTCGTCCCTCTTTGCAAAGCAACATATTCTATGATCAATCAATTAATATATCAATCAGAATAGAGCTGAAAGGGCTCATGGAGGTCTCTAGTCCAACCCCCTGCTCAAGCAGGAGGCCCTATATCATTTGAGACAAATGACTATCCAGTCTCTTCTTAAAAATCTTCAGCGATGAAGTACCTACAGCTTCTGATGGCAAACTGTTCCGCTAATTAAATTGTCCTCACTGTTAGGATAAGGATGTTTCTCCTTAGTTCTAGATTGCTTCTCTCCTTAATTGGTTTCAACCCACTGTTTCTTGTCCTACCCTCTGTTACTTTAGAAAATAAGTTGACCTTCTCTTGTTTGTGGCAGCCCTCAAATATTGGAATACTGCTATCATGTCCTCCCTAGTCCTTCTTTTCTCTAGACTAGCTAAACTCAAATTCTGCAAGTGAGCTCTCCTCCCCTTGAAGTTGTGGGAAGAAATTAACTATGGTAAGCCAAAATCAGGCAGATTGTGAGGTAAACTGCAGCTTACCAAAGTTTATGCCACTTAATAAAATTTACAAGTTGAAAAAGAAGCCAATTCTGAGTGTGCATTTCCCCTCCCCACATTTATCCTAAAGAGAACTATAATGAAGTATGAGATGCTTCTCAAATTCCGTTCCTCCTTTAGAATCTGTCTGTTGCCTGGACTCTTTCTCTTCTTCCTCAAGGTTATTCTGACAGCCCATTATATAATTTCTATAGTGCCCACATCAAGAATTTTGGGCCAGATCTCTCTCCCTCCCCTTACCATCTCACCAATACTGCCTGGAAGAAGAGAGGAGAACCACCATAGCAAAATGTCCATCATTCCTAATCCTCATACGTGGTACTGAATGACATTATGATGGAATGCATCAAAACTATTAAGAAATCAGAGAAAGCTAAGACAGTCACATCATCCCTGAGCTGGTCTACCAGAAGCCACCAACAAGCCTGATCAATGCTGTTTCTGTATTATTTTCCTGTCTGAAACTGAACTGAAAAGGATTTAGATAATTTTCTCCAGAGCCATCTGGATTCACAGTCAAACCTTCACAGTCAAACCTTCTTCTCAACAACCATCCCTAGGGAAAAAAAAGATTGGAAATTGGATGAAAATTATTTAGAACTCTTGGGTCCAATGACAGCATCTTGAGGAGGGATGTACCATCACCTTCAAAAAAAGGTGGGACTATTGACTCTATCATATTACTAAATATACCCAATCAAATGCCATCTGCTGGCTGGTGGGGGAAGCAAAATTGAATAAACAGGTTTTTATGTCCATATCTTCAACAATGACAGACTCAAACTCAATCCACACAAGACCTTGGTTCAGTCATCTCAACAGTACTTGACAAGTCACAACCTTTCATTCTAGCTAAATCTGAGTGGTTTTACCCTCGAAGAATTAAGATAATTCTCATAAAAGCTCTGCAAATGATCTTGCCACTTGCCCTTCCCCAGACATCTTTAAACCATCACTAGACTGCTATCTGTGGAGAAGATCCAAATGAAAAAATAACATATTGTTGTTGTTTTTATTTCCACGATGTAATCCCTAATCTGGGCATCTCATGCAAATTTTACCTTTATATACAAAACAATTTTACAACTTCTTACCTGGGACGCTTTCACTTTCCCTTATCAAAAATGAGCCTACACTGTTGCCAGGCATCATTAATAAACGTTCAGCATCTTTTCTGTTAAGGCCTTTAAAAAACCATCTGAAAAAGAAAGAGCAAGTTTTTTATACAATGATTCTAACTAGAGCAGGTTTTTTTCCCCCCCAGACTTGGCAACTTCAAACTTGGCTGAGGAATTTTGAGAGTTGACATTCACACATCTTAAAAATGTCAAGTGTGAAAAACGTTGCACTTGAGCAATTATTTTTTAAAAAGCCTGGAAATGTGGAAAATTGCATATTATAACAGTTTTCCCCTGGCTTTTCACTAAGTTTTATAGTGAATTCAGAAGTTCAAAAATGTTATTTAATGCTATGTAAACTTAACAATTTATTTTTTATATGTTTTATATTGAAAAGTTTAAACTTAATAGGCAATTGCACTGGTTTGTTCAGAGGAATATATTAAATGTCTCCTGAAAATTCTCCATTTTTTAAAATTAACAGCTTTCTCTTCACTTTCATTTTTATTTCACTTTTGCTTCCCTGTGTTTATCCTTTAAATCTGTAGTTGTATAGCCCACACACATTTTTCTGGGATAAGTTGTATTAAATTAAATGCAGATGCATACAGTAAATATCCATATGATTGCTTTTGTTAATTGATCCCTGTTGCTTATAGGGTCAGCCACATTCCTGAATCAGCCATTAATAACACAGAGCTTGTGGGTGAAACTTTTTTTCACTTTTTTCCTTGCCAACAGACCAATTAATCTTATCACTTTCTACTCTAGTTTTTTGTGATGTCAACTATATACTTTGGGGAAAAACTCAAATTAAACCAATGAGCATAACAATATTCATTGTCTTCATAGCAAGGAAACAAACCAATAGAAGCTACTATGTAAGGGGACAAAAAATAAGAAATATTCAGTTACATTCATAAATTAAAAAAAATAATTATATGGATCTTATTAAAAGAAGAGTTGAATAATAATAAGAGAAGAAGGATGGGACTGAGGTTGAGGACTGGGTCTAAGTCTGGACACATCATCAGAAGGACCTCCCTGCTGGCCAAGGAATGGGGAAGAGAGTGAACAGAGGAAGCATATGCACAAACATATATGCATATATATATATATATATATATATATATATATATATATATATATATATATATATATATATATATATATATATAAAACATGCACACATGGATCTGATAATTGCTTGTGTAAAGACTAGGATGGCAAGAAACAGGCTTAGATATCACCTAGAATTTCCACAAGATATCAGAGATAAATTATTTGCATGCATCACAAAAATTCCAAGAGCTCTCCATCTCTCAGTTTCCTGGGTTTCTCAGACTTACTCTTCTTCTTCCATGCTGTTGATGTAGACTACAAAATTTCTAGGAATGTAGCCCTGATTTCCAGTAGTGAGGGATTTTGCTAACCACCACTCCCCTTCACTGTGAACAAAACACAACACAACATAAATAAATAAATAAATAAATCTGAATAAAGAATTAAGCTCCTTTTAATCCACTTTAAATAGGATAAATTTACATATAGAACAGAGGCCTTATGAGGCCTTATTATAGGGCAGAGGCCTGCAAGTGGCTATTATGGCCTTATGATTATTATGGCTGACTAGCACTGGGAGGAATGGACAGTTTCCTGAAATCTCTTCTGACATATCCCGAGCGGCAATAGCAATAGCACTTAAACTTATATATCACTTCACAGTGTTTTACAGCCCTCTCTAAATGGTTTATAGAATAGAATAGAACAGAACAGAATAGAATAGAATAGAAAAGAACAGAACAGAACAGAACAGAACAGAACAGAACAGAACTATTTATTGACTAAGTGTGATTGGACACAAGGAATTTGTCTTGGTGCAAATTCTCTCAGTATACATAAAAGAAAAGATACATTAATTAAGAGTCAAGAATCATAAGGTACAACACTTAATAATAGTCATAGGGTACAATAAGCAATCAAATCATACTAGGAAACGGTCAATATAAATCATAAGGATACAGAATTAGCATATTGCCCCTAACAATCTGGGCCCTCATTTTATTGGCCTCAGAAAGTTGGAAGGCTGAGTCAACCTTGAGCCACTGAGAATTGAGCTGCTGGCAGTCAGTAGAATTAACCAGAAATACTGCTTTTTAACCACTGCACCACTATGGCTCTTGCCTCAAAAAATTAGTAAAAGACTCATAAATGTTCCTCTCCAAGGAAATCTTTAGTAAAAGTGAAAGATTTATACAATCTGACGAGAAACCAGATTATGTTTCAGGTCAGATGCAGATGAACAAAGCAAGCATAATACAGGCATTTTCTTTCTGTTCCGAGAAGTGTATGAGAAGTATTTTCCTGCAACTGATGAGAACAGAAATATTGGGGCATGATCAAATCAGTCAAAAACTGATGAGTGTACTTACCTGCCGAAGACTTCAAACTTTTCTCCCACAGTCAAAGACAGATCTCGATCACTCATAGAGATGAAATCATATTGTGCTATTACATATTTCTTGCCTATAGCATGAGACAAACAGAAAACATTAATTGAGTCTAGAATAAAATATAAATAAGAAGTAGGTGAATGACTCAAAACTTCAGTTAAATCAGGAGGGTTTTCAAATCCTATTCCTTATTAGACAAAACCAGAGTGGGGCCTGAATGACCAAGGCTTAATAGTCTTTTAATAATAAGCTTTTACTTGGCTATAACGTTCCTAAAACCGGTCCTTATATAGCTAGTTCCAAGGAAATCCAGTAATGGTTAAATTCCTGTTTGCTTCCAGAGCAATTTACTGTCATATTTTTAAAAAGCAATAAAAATATTTATAAGAAATATAATAATAAAAGGAATAATTACCCTACAGTGTTTCTTTACTGGGACCAGCAACAGCTAAGAAATATTAACTCTGGACAAGCTAATAAGATACTGCCAGTCACCAATCTCATAAAGAGACAAAACTGAAAGCATTTTAACAAACTGCATCACTGTTTGGTTTGGTGGCTGCAGTACCTCACAGAGAAAGTCTATTTAGAGTGGTAAGGACAGCCAAGAAGATTATAGAAACTCACTTCCTGTCATTCAGGATATTGCTTATAATCACTATGTGCTTAGAGCTCAAAGCATTGTTAGAGACCCCACACACCTACTTTACGGTGTGTTTCTGATGCTCCCCTCTGGGAAGTGGTTTCAAAGTATTTCTAGCAGGACTACCAGATTATGTAACACCTTTGTTCCATATACCATCCGTCTGGTAAACTTGAAAGATTTGTTTTTCTTGCCACATACATGTATACATCCAAACTAGACTGTTGCTTCTCCATGTCATATAATATATGTAGGTGTCTGCATAATTATGTATGTATGTATGTATGTATGTATGTATGTATGTATGTATGTATGTATTTAGTCATGTTTATGTAGTGCATACTGGAGGTGGAGACTCTTTGAGAGCTGTATGCATGAAATTTCATTTTAATGTATGCCGATTAGTGTACATTCAACATGACAATAAAGTTATTCTAAGTTCCAAGTAAAGAAGAAAACTGTAAAAAAGAGCATTGAATAAACACATACTCTTGGACTGCAGAATTATCTGCATTTTCTCCAATTTTCTCCAATTTTCTCCCCCCCCCCCGCCACTTTTTTTGTCTATTCCAATGTGACCCTAGAGAGCACAGAGCCTATGTGTATGCATGTCTATGGAGATTCTCAATCATCCAGGCCATAGTTGTTTCAAAAGTCCTTTTTTTCTCAAAATGCACCTGGACTTTATTGGTTATTTCCTTATGAAAATGTTTCACTTCTCATCCAAGAGCATCAGATCTGAAGAAGCTTCTTGGATAAGAAGTGAAATGTTTTCAAAGGAAAAAATAAACCAAGAAAGTCCAGTTACTTTTTGAGGAAAAAAAGCACCTTTGGTACATGTATGTATCTTCTCTGTAGATTTTTGCATCACACTGCAAATTAACAGAGAAAAGGGGATTATTTATATGTCTACTGGCCCCAGACTATAGTCTGAAAAGAACAATTTGATGTGTTCAGTCTTCCTTCTCTATGATTATCCTTCCTTCCTTCCTTCCATTATTTCTGAAAATATTGTATGTTGAAATTGTGCATCTTTTTCAATAATTATGATGAGATGTTGAATGGTAGTAATCATAACCATTATCATAACATCATTGTACGAAAGACTTTCAAAGACAGAATGGATATTTAAGGTGTAATATCTTGGAGGATGGGCTTAATAACAGAGATGAGACATCGGATAGTAACTTCAACTCTTTATTAGTGATGTCAGAACAGAGCAAGGAGCCTGGCGGTAGCAGCTCCTTTTATAGAGCTGGCTGCTGCCAAAGCGTCCAATGACAATGATTCAAGCTTGCCGCGCTTGAAGCGTCCAATCGCGGCAGCCCGTTAGATCCGTCTGGAGTGACCAATCACGACCCGCTGTTGACGGACCAATCAGGATTGCAGGATTACGAGCCTGCTGTTGATGGCCAATCAGATTTGCAGGATTACGAGCCTGCTAGTTCGGAACACCCCTCCCCTCTAGGTTCCGTCTCAGGGGTGGGGTGATGTATTCGCGCAGGTAGGCGGGTCTTCGCACCTGTTCTGTACACTCATTAGCATTCTTGAAAACCCACGCTTTGATTGGCCAAAGCACGGGGCGATCTGATTGGTTTAGCGAGCCACGCTGATTGGCCCGCTGAGAATCTCCCGCGATTGGTGGAAACAAATCGTGGGAGATTCAAAGCGGTGCCATTGGCCGAGGCTGCCGCGGCTTGAGAATAAAAAGCCGCTGTTTTTTCCCTTGGAGCCAGATCAGTTCCGGGGACCAAATAAAGAGCTGAAACCTAGTCACCACCTCCTGGTCTCCTTACCAACGGACACGACACTGGTGACAAGGATGGGATACCGAGTCTGAACCCCATCGAGCATGTGTCCGATGGAAGCAAGACCGACAAGATGGCCAGCATCGCTCTGCCCGCGCCCTTCAACCCCGCTAGTGAGGACTGGGAATCCTACACGGACAGATTCCGCATGTTCCTCGAATGCAGCGATATGAAGGACGCCACTGGGCCGAAAAAATGAGCCGTCTTCCTGGCACACTGCGGGCCCACAATGTTCAAGATGGCAAAAGCCCTAGCGAAACCCGCTGACGTCACAGGGATGGATTGGGCCGACCTCGAACCTTTACTCCAAAAACACTATGCTCCCACCGTGCCCACCCTCATCAGGCGGCACGAGTTTTACCGGTGGGACCAGAAATCGGGCGAAAGCCTCAGCGACTTTGTTGTGGAGCTGCGGAACCTAGGAGGACTGTGCGGATTCTCCGACATGGACGAGGCCCTATGGGACCAAGTCGTGCTTGGGCTTCGGGATCCAGTCCTACAGAGTCGGCTGATGGCCAGAGGCGACATCACCCTCGCCGATGCCATCGCTGAAGCCACCGCAGCTGAGGCCACCCGGCAGTCAGCGAACCGCATGCGGAGACTGGACACAGGGGCCGCACCGCGACCAACAACTCTGGATGGGCGACCAAGGCCCAACTGGAAGCAAGTCACGTGAGACCACCACCCACCATGGCGAATTCCACTCCGCCTTCGACACTTTGGACGAGGAGGAGGAAATCCACCAGCTCCAGGCAGGACGCGACCAGCGCAGCCGGCGGGGTCATAAGTCGGGGACCGCGTGTACCGGTTGCAGAGGCGACCACCCTAGATCCGAGTGCCGTTTCTTCGATGCAGTCTGCTGGCACTGCAACAAAAAGGGTCACCTTGCCCGCGTATGCCGGTTAAAGAAAGCCTACAGCCCCAGGCAGCAGGACCACAGCGAGTGGAGACGGGACAGCACACTCCCCAGAACCAGAGATTGCCCAACCGACAGCCGCTGGGACTGGAGCGGGCAAACCCGACGAGGCGGTGAGACCCGGCGGAAGGAGGAAACCCACCAGACGGTCATCATCGGCCACACATCAACCACCGACCTCCAAAAATTCTACGTGGAGGTAGGCATCGAAGGCGAGCCATGCAAAATGGAAGTGGACTCCGGGTCCTACCTCTCCATGGTCGCCTGGCAAGAGATCAAACGTTTGGTGCCTACCATCCAAAAGAAGGGACTGGAGAACCAGAGACTAATCATTAAAGACTACCAGGGAAACCGCATCCCGGTAGTCAGAACCGGACAATTCAGAGTGACATTTAAGGGCCGTACTGCAAAACTTCCCCTGACAATCGTGGACTGAGACCGACCTAGCCTTTTGGGACTGCAATGGTTCGCACCGCTCGGCATCGAAGTCACGGGCATCAACCACATCGCCGAGACCGATTGGGAACAACAACTGGCACGGGACTTCCAGGAAGTGTTCGACGGCATCCTAGGCAAGTACCGAGGGCCCCCTATCTCCTTCAGCCTAGACCCTAACATTCCCCCAAGATGCTTAAAACCAAGGCGGGTACCTTTCGCACTCAGGCCAAAAATTGACGAGCAAATTGACAAGCTCGTCAAGCAAGGGGTCCTACAACCAATAGACCATGACCAGTGGGAGACCCTAATAGTCACCCCAGTTAAGTCCGATGGGTCGGTGAGAATCTGCGGGGACTATAAGGCCACCCTAAATTGTGCCTTGCAACAAAGCGCCTACCCCGTCCCAGTAGTGCGGCATCTTCTACACTCACTGGGGGGAGGAAAAGTTTTTGCGAAACTTGACCTGGCCCAAGCATACCAACAGCTGCTGGTCAACGAAGAAACTGCGGAGGCACAAACCATAGTCACCCACCGGGAAGCTTTCCGATGTAACCGATTCCAGTTCGGAGTTAGCGTGGCACCTGGAATTTTCCAGAGCCTCACGGAGAGACTCTTACAAGGCATCAAGGGGGTGGTGCCCTATTTCGACGATGTGCTGGTATCGGCAACCAACCAGCCAGAACTAGAGGGTCGACTAAGGGAGGTGCTAACCAAATTCAAGGAAACCAGGCTAAAGGTGAAGAGGGAAAAGTGCTAACTTTACACAGAACGGGTCGAGTTCCTGGGGTACCTCCTAGACTGGCACAGCATCCACCCCATCGAAACCAAAATCAAAGCCATCAAGGAGGCCCCTACACCCAGGACTAAAACGGAACTGCAGGCATTTCTGGGACTGCTTAATTTTTACAATGTTTTCCTGCCCCAAAAGGTGACCGCGGCGGAGCCTTTGCATAGGCTCTTGGACAAGGTGGCCACCTGGACTTGGGGGAAACATGAGGAAGCCGTCTTCAGGAAAACCAAGGACCTGCTCACTTTGGATGCCGTCCTCATCCAATACAAGGAGACCCTACCACTAGCAGTCACATGCGATGCATCACCTTTCGGCGTCAGCGCAATCCTCAGCCACACTCTCCCTGACGGAAAAGAAGCACCCTTCACCTTCTTTTCAAGGACCCTCACCAAACCAGAGAGAAACTACAGTCAGCTGGACAAAGAGGCCCTGGCTATCCTCGCCGCAGTGAAGAGGTTCCATGAGTACCTCTACGGCCGGACATTCACCATTATCACCGACCACAAGCTGCTGCTGGGAATCCTCGCAGAGAACAGGGCCACCCCGAACATTCTATCTCCTAGAATGACAAGGTGGTCTGAATTCCTTGCCGCCTACAGCTACCGGCTCACACACTGACCCAGTAAGACTATCACACATGCAGACCCTTTGAGCCGCTCACCGCTACCCAACTAGACACCGACCCAGCACCCATGACGACCACCCTCAGCATAGAGACTCTGCCCGATCTACCCATAACCGCGTCAGACATTGCCCGAGAAACTAATAAAGACAAACGTCTGGCGCGGGTGTTACATTGGGTAGAGGAAGGGTGGCTGGAAAAGGACAACAACGAGACATTCAAAACATTCCGGAACCGGCAAACAGAACTCTCACTACAAAAAGGGTGTGTACTGTGGGGGGATTGGGTGGTTATCCCGGAAAAACTGCAAGGGAAGGTATTGGAGTTTTTACACGAGGGGCACTCGGGCATAGTGAGAACGAAAGCCCTGGCCAGGAGTTACGCTTGGTGGCCAGGGATGGATAAACAAATTGAGGCCTGGGTGGCAAGGTGTCAACGCTGCCAAGAAACCAGACCAAGCCCTCCCACGGCACCGATCCTAGAATGGGAAAATCCCAGGGGACCTTGGTCTAGGATCCACATAGACTTCGCTGGGCCCACAAAGGGACATACATTCCTAATAACTGGAGATGCTTACTCCAACTGGTTGGAGGTAAGCAACATGAAATCCACCACCACAGAGGCCGTGACCAAGGAACTTTGCAAACTCTTCACAACACACGGCCTCCCGGATGTCATCGTGTCGGACAACGGGTCCCAATTCACCTCGCTGGAATTTGAAAAATTCCTAGCGGAACGGGGCATATGACACGCACTGACAGCCCCGGCATATCTGGCGGCGAACAGAAGGGCAGAACGGATGGTTCAATTTACGAAAAAAACCATCCAGAAAATCGAACACAGGGAGATCCAAGACAAAATAAATAAAATGCTTTTCATACAACACATAACCCTGAACACGACAACAAACAAAAGCCCGGCAGAGCTACTAATGGGGAGGAAAATAAGGTCCCCACTTGATAGACTGCACCCCACATAAAACCCAGAAAACCCCCCAAACTCCTCCAGCAAGCACCGATTCTTTGCACCAGGTGACGCCGTCTACGCAAAAAACCTAACCGGAGACCCACTATGGGTACCAGCAACCATAACCCAACTTAGAGGTCCCCGCTCATACCAGCTGCAAACAACCGACGGACGAGCGTGGAAACGCCACATCGATCAATTAAGATCGAGAACAGCCACAAGAAACACAACTGACACACAACCAGACATAACCAATCCCCTTAACACAAACCAAGAGGGGAGGGAATACCCCGGGAACCAAAACCCAGGAACCAACCATACTCACCAGCAAGCAGCCAGCTCGGAACCTCAACAGGAAGAAGCAGCCAGGCCGGCTCAACCAGCCCGGAAAGACCAGGCGGGAGCTGCGAAAACCGCAGCTCAACCAGCCTGGGTAGACCGGAGGGAGCTGCGACGAGCGGCCCGGCAAGACATACCAAGCGGTTCCACTGACGAGGCCGAGAGACACAGAGAACCCGACTGAACCGGCCTGGAGCCAACCAACGACTGACCTGCGCAGGTCCAGTAGGCAAGTACGGAGCCCCACCTACTTACGGGACTACGTTACGTAGGACCAAACCAAGAGGGGACGGGTGTTCTGTACACTCATTAGCATTCTTGAAACCCCGCGCTTTGATTGGCCAAAGTGCGGGACGATCTGATTGCTTTAGCGAGCCGTGCTGATTGGCCCACTGAGAATCTCCTGCGATTGGTGGAAACGAATCGCAGGAGATTCAAAGCGGTGCCATTGGCCACGGCCGCCACGGCTTGAGAATAAAAAGCCGCTGTTTTTTCCCTTGGAGCCAGATCAGTTCCGGGGACCAAATAAAGAGCTGAAACCTAGTCACCGCCTCTTGGTCTCCTTACCGACGGACACGACAGCACCCGTCTACCTGATTTGCGTTGTTCAAAATGTCTTTGCTCAGTTTCTGGTTCTGACGGGCTGCTTACTGGACTTGGTTGTATTGGTGACCTGGCTTTTACGCTGGCTATCCTTGGAGGTGATTCAGGGATACCAGCAACGCTTCCTTCATTCCTGTCATCTGGATTCTCTGGATTCGCTGACCTGTACAGCTGCTGTTACCTGGAGAGATGACCATCTTGGTTCTTCTTCAGTTGGTGAATATAGTGGGCTTTGCTGTGCTGGTTGTGGGGTTATGTTTTCTGAGCCAGATGTTGATTCAGTTTCAAAACCCTTGGTTTCCCTTCCCCCTCTGGCTTCGAGATTGGAGTTTGTGATGGGTGTTGTGGCCAACCTTGAGCGCAGCTGGTCGATGTGGTGTTTCCACAGACTCCCATCTGTGGTTTCTAACCGGTAGGAACAGGGGCACGTAATTTGCATTATTTTGGCAGGGATCCACAATGGGTCACCTGGAAAGTTCTTTGCAAATACGGGGTCTCCTACCTTGAATGTACGGTGTTTGCTGCTGGAACCCAGGGGCTTTTCTGGGGTGTATGCAGGATGTAGGCGGTCTAGATGTGATCTGAGTTTCCTGCCCATCAGAAGCTCGGCTGGGCTTTTGTTTGTGATGCTGTTTGGTGTAATATGCTGGAGAAGGAGCATCCTGGTGACTTTGTCGTGGATGTTTCCCTGTTCCATTTTTTGGTGAACTGAACCATTCGTTCAGCCCTGCCATTGGCCGCCGGGTGAGCAGGTGATGTCAAGGCGTGGTGTATTCCCCAGTCTGCTAGGTATTGTTTAAACGCCAAGGCGGTAAATTGGGGGCCATTGTCGGAAACCAAGACATCTGGTAGCCCATGAGTTGCAAACAGTCTGTTCAATTTTTTGATGACCGCCTCTGTGGTAGTCGTCTTCATCCTGTTAACCTTGAGCCAGTTCGAGTAGGGGTCTACTGTTATCAGGAAAATATGTCCCTTTGTAGGTCCCGCAAAATCGATGTGGATGCGGGACCATGGGCCCCTGGGTGTTTCCCATTCAGCTGGTGGTGCTTTCGGTGGGGCCGAGCATGTTTCTTGGCATTTGCTACAGGTGGCAACCCAGGCTTCAATTTGTTTGTCCATACCTGGCCACCAGGTGTAGCTCCTTGCCAGTGCTTTCATTCGTACAATGCCCGGGTGTCCATCATGTAGTAATTTTAGAACTTTCTTCTGTAGTTTCTCTGGAATGACCACTCGGTCTCCCCACAACACACACCCTTTTTGGGACAAAAGTTCTGTTTGTCTGTTCTTGAAAGGTTTAAAGGTGTCATTGCGTTCACTTTCTGGCCATCCCCTCTCCACCTAGCTGAGCACCTATGCCAAAATCTTTCTTTGTTTCTAGTGCAATGTCTTGTGCGGTTAGTGGAGGTGAGGGAAGTGTCTCGATTTGTAGTGTTGATAACGTGGGAGCCGGGTCGTCTAGGAGCTCAGGTAGTGGAGAGCGGCTCAAAGCGTCAGCATGGGGGATGGTTTTCCCTGGTCGGTGTCTTAACTGGTAGTCATAGGCAGTTAGGAACTCCGGCCATCATGTCATCCTTGGAAATAGGATGTGGGGAGTTGGTTTGTCCCCTGCCAAGATGCCAAGCAATGGCTTATGATCTGTGATGATGGAAAAGGATCTTCCGTACACGTATTCGTGGAACCTTTTAATCGCAGATACAATAGCGAGGGCTTCTTTATCTAAGTGACTAAAGTTTCTCTCTATTTTAGACAAAGTTCTTGAAAAGAATGCAATAGGCGCCTCTGTACTGTTTGGTAGGACATGGCTGAGGATGGCTCCTACTCCAAAAGGTGAGGTGTCACAAGTCACAGTCAATGGAAGTGTCTTATTTTATTGGATGAGCACTGCATCTGAAGTTAAAAGGTCTTTTACTTGTTGGAAAGCCTGATCCTCCCCATGTCCCCAAAACCAGGAAGACTTCTTGTCAAGGAGCCTATGCAGGGGTTCAGCAACAGTCGCCTTCTGAGGTAGGAAGATGTTATAAAAGTTAATGAGTCCCAGAAAGGCTTGGAGGTCTGTTTTGTTCTTTGGTCTTGGGGCATTTTTAATGGCAGCCAATTTCTTTTCAGTAGGGTGAATCCTTTGTTTGTCAAGAAGATAACCAAGAAATTCAACCCTCTCAGTGCATAACTGGCATTTTTCCTTCTTAACCTTGAGGCCTGCGTCTTTGAACCTTTGTAGGACAGTTCTCAGGCATTTCTCTAACTGACTTCTTGTAGGGGCGCTATTAATACGTCATTGAAATAGGGTACGACCCCTTTTATGCCCTGTAACAACCTTTCCATCAAACTTTGAAAAATGCCAGGTGCTACACTTACTCCGAACTGGAGTCTGTTACATTTGAACGCACCCCTGTGCGTAACTATGGTTTGGGCTTCTGCGGTTGCTGTGTCTACTGGTAGCTGTTGATAAGCTTGGGCTAGGTAAAGCTTTGTGAATACCTTTCTGCCCCCGAGTGAGTGAAGGAGATGTTGGACCACAGGTACTGGATAGGCGCTCTGCTGTAATGCGTGGTTTAGGGTAGCCTTGTAATCCCCACAGATTCACAAAGATCCGTAGGTTTTATGGGGT
Organism: Hydrophis major; assembly: GCA_033807585.1. Taxonomy (NCBI): domain Eukaryota; kingdom Metazoa; phylum Chordata; class Lepidosauria; order Squamata; family Elapidae; genus Hydrophis; species Hydrophis major. The sequence goes on from CM066328.1 coordinate 401,052,236, forward strand.
TTACAATTGGGGTCTCCCATCGGGCATGGTCGATGGGTTCTAACACGCCTTATGCAATTAATTTGTCCAATTGCTCGTCAATTTTTGGTTTGAGAGCAAAAGGGACTCGGCGTGGCTTTAGACGAATGGGTGCGATATCAGGGCAAAGATTGAACGAGATGGGGGACCTTTTGTACTTGCCTAATTGTTCAGTGAAGACTTCTTGAAAGTCATGGACGAGGGCCACCTCCCAGTCTTTGTCTACAGTCTGGTTGATGCCTGCCATTTTGATTCCTAATGGCGCAAACCACTGCAAACCCAATAAGCTGGGCCGGTCTCTGTCAACAATGGTGAGAGGTAGTATTGCGGTGTGGTCCTTAAAAGAGACCTGGACGTGACTGGAACCAACAACCGGGATTCAATTGCCTTGGTAGTCCTTTAATATAAGTCTCTGAGTCCTGAGATCCTGGTGGCGGATGTCAGGGATCAGCTGCTTGATAGTTTTCCAGGAGACCATGGATAGGACCCGGAGTCCACTTCCATGATGCATGGCCGATTTTCAATGATGACCTTTACCCGGATTTTTTTCGTGTCCAAGGATGAAGCATGGCCAATGGTGATGGTCTGATGTGCCTCTTCCCATCTAGTTGCACCAGTAAACATTCGGTTTCTGTTGTACTGGCTCCACTGGTTGTTTGGGTGGTCCCGGTTTGTTGGTGGGGTGCCTGATGCTTGTCGGAAGTTATTTTCTTTCCTTTTGGGGCTAGATCCTCTTTTGTTCCGGCACATTTTAGCAATGTGGCCCCTTTTATCACAGAAATGACAGATGGCATCTAGGAACCTGCAGTCTGATCGTGGGTGGTTTCTCCCGCATCTGGCGCATTGGAAATTGGATTTACGAACCCGCTGGTCTCACTGCTCACGCTCTGACCTGAGTCTGTTGATTTCTTCTTCCTCACTATCCGATGAGCACTCAATGTCTTCATGGTGGGCGGATGCTGTGTGTCTTTCTGAGGGTATTGCTGTGTCGCTGGTGGGTTGGCAGCTGGTCCCATTTGTTCGGCACGACTGCTTTGGGCTGCTGATTTGCATTTGGGCTGCTGATTTGCAAGTAGCTTCCGCTGCAGTGGCATCTGCTGTGGCATCTGCGAGGGTGATGTCTCCCTTTGCCATAATATTGCTTTGGACAGTGGGGTCTCTTAGGCCGAGGACAATCTGATCTCTCATGGCTTCTTCTAGATTTATGAAGCCACACAGTCCACCCAAATTTCTTAGATCAGCTACAAAATCCCCGATGTTCTCACCTTCGCGTTGGTCCCTCTGGTAAAATTCGTGTCTTCTAATAAGGGTAGGAACTGCTGGAGCGTAATGAGCCTGAAGGATGGGAGCAAGGGTATCCCAGTCCATCGTTTTGACTTCAGCCGGTTTTGCAAGTGCCTTTGCCATTCTGAAAATGGCGGGTCCGCAATGTGTTAGGAAAACTGCACGTTTTTTGCTTGATGTGGCATCCTTCAGATTATTTGATTCCAGGAACATTTGAAACCTGTCCATATATGAGTCCCAATCTTCACATGCTGGCTCAAATGGGGCGGGTGGTATAGCGCTGCTGGCCATTCTGCCGATATCTGTACACGTTCAGTCATGTGCTCTGTCAATTCTGTGAGTGCTCAGTCAGCTCTATCATCTCCGCATCCCATCCTCGTCACCAGTGTAATATCTTGGAGGATGGGCGTAATAACGGAGACGAGACATCGGATAGTAACTTCAACTCTTTATTAGTGACTTCAGAACAGAGCAAGGAGCCTGGCAGCAGCAGCTCCTTTTATAGAGCTGGCTGCTGCCAAAGCGTCCAATGACAATGATTCAAGCTTGCCGCGCTTGGAGCGTCCAATCGCAGCAGCCCATTAACTAGCCAATCAGATCAGTCTGGAGTGACCAATCACGACCCGCTGTTGACGGACCAATCAGGATTGCATGATTACAAGCTGGCTGTTGATGGCCAATCAGGTTTGCAGGATTAAAAGCCTGCTAGTTCGGAACATAAGGGTATTACCTAAATCTAGGAATTAGAAGAGCACAGAGGAAGGGGAGAAAATAGAGGCAAGGGGAGGAGATTTTAGTACATGGGTGTCAAACTCGAGGTCCGTGGGCTGGCCTTGAAATATCAAAGGACTGGCCTGCAGTACCTCTGATGGCTAAAACAAGCCCCATGCACCTCGTATTTATTTATGTATTTATTGGAATTTGTCAAACAAAAAACAAGAACAAGAATTAAAAAAAAACACAATGACAGGGATGACTTATGCACATTCCCTTATTGATCCTCCATGGCCTCCTGCAGCACTTTACCAGTAAAAAATGGCCTGAAAATGGCCCCCCAAACAGCCCAAAAATGGGCCCAACAATGGACTGGAAAATGCCCCCAAATAGCCAGATAATGGCCCCAAAAGGCCCAAAAAATGGCCCCAAAGCAGCCCAAAATGGTGTGAAAATAGCCCCTCAAATGCCCCAAAAGTGGTCTCCCAAAGCCCCCAATAATGGCCTGAAAATCACCCAAAACAGCCCAAAAAATAGCCCAAAAATGCCTCCCAAATGGCCCCAAAACAGCCTGGAAAATGGCCCAAAAACAGCTTGGAGAACAGGTTGGAAATGAGCCGCACAGCCCATTTTCAGCCAGCAGAGTGCTTGCTGGGGCTGATGGATGTTGGAGGCCTACAGGCTACCAATCTCTGTAGTAAAATAAAAAAAAAACACTGAGAAATAATTAAGATATAAGAAAGATTCCAATCATATGGGGCAGCAGCTATTAAGAAAGGACTGAAGGATTCTGGGGAAATTATCATAAACTGAGATACAGTATATCAAGTTTTAAAAGAAACAATGGAATCAGTCTAATGCTTGCTAAAATGGTTTCTCCCCACGCTTTTGCTTTCTTCAACAAAATGTTCTCTGTGTTGGAGATTATTAAGATCAGGGGTGGGATTCAAATTTTTTAACAACCGGTTCTGTGGATGTGGCTAAGTTGGTGGGCATGGCTTGGAGATCATGTTATTGGCTGGGCATGGCCAACTCAATATCACTCACATCGAGGCATGCATCTCCTTGCCTGGCCTCTCATGACTGTGGGGATGCTGCAACAGTCGTAAGTGTGAAAAATGGTCATAGGTCACTTTTTTCAGTGCCATTGTAACTTTGAATGGTCACTTCACACAAGCAAAGTACCAGCAAAGGAGAGGAAAAATATTCCAGAGAAGTTCCTGAGACAGGAAGTCTAGTCCTGCCAAGAATGTAATAAGGGTTAATGGAGAGGCAGTTTCTGTAAGCAACACCAGAATGTTTCCTTCCTGCCTTCCTTACAGGATTAGGCCAGTAATTTTGTCTAACAACGGGTTCTCCGAACTGCTTAGAATTAACACAATTGGTTCTAGAGAATAGGGGCAAACTGGAAGAATCCCACTCTTGATTAAGATCATCTCATTTATGTTCTGCTTTCTATTGTCATGTACTTTGTCTTTATATTTATTAAGAATTTTACATAAAGAAAGTAGAAAGAAGAAACACTACAGTTATGAAATATAATGACTTTTGATCTTCTCTTCAACATATAATTGCAGTCTTCTAATCCCTCCACCTCTTGAATGAGTGAGTTATATTCTTGAGTGTGACCTGACATGAGATGAGACAGTGACAGCCACATCCTCATAAGCATAACCTCTGCTTTTTAGTTGTAATTGTTCAATACAGTCTTGATCTCATTAAGCTTAATTTCCCTCCCATCTCTGCTCTGCAATAAAAGAGAAAAAAATGTTTTATAATTTAAGTACTTACTGTTTATTTAATGGATGGTGAACAGGGTATTTTTCTAAATATAGGCACTCATGAGACAGATACTTCTAAATCTCACTTTGTCTGACCTTTTCAATTAAAAACACTTGCAAACTTCTCCTTTTCAAAGTAAGGTCACACGTCTCTGAAAAAATATATAGCTCTGTGAGAACAGAGCTGTGTATTTCTTGTTTTGGATTTAGGGACAGAAGCAGGTCATTTTGCAAGCCAAAATATTGAATAGGGGAAGGAGGAAACTTTGATATTATGCTCACCAGCATTTTGCAAACAAAAGTAGAAGTATTTACCTAGTTCCCTGTGAGAAGCTAATGTCTTTCTCCCCTTAATCCATAGTACATGTTGCTAATGATGTTTTTCACTTGTCAGTTGTATGTTCAGTTTCTTTAGAAAACCATTTATTAAACTTTTCCATCTTTCAAAAGCATATTTCATAAGAAGCCCAATTCTGGAATTATTTTCATATTGCAGGAAATAGCCATTACTCAAATGCATTATTCTTAACTTTGTTCCTAACTCTGATGTCTCTTTTTTATTTATTTGTTTTTATATTTTATTGTAAACCACCCAGAGTCATTTAAGTGAGATGGGTAATGTAGAACAGTATAGATATATTAATAAGTAAAGTTGTTCTTATTGCCCTCTTTTATTTAAATGTCATTACATGTTATTTTATTTGTGCAATTGACATCATTAAGTATCATCTGGTAAGAATCCACAATAAATATCCAGAAACAAAGACACAAATCCTTTTTACCTTTTCCAAGTTGGTCAGCAGAAGTGATGGATACATTCTTGCCCTTTGGAAGAAATTAAAAAGAGAAGCCAAGCATTACTTAATTGCATTGAAATTGGATGTCAAGGATACATTTGTATATAATTCTATTACCAAATGTTGTCCTGGGAGCAAAATTCAGCTTGCTGAGAATTTGCTCGTTCCAGTTAATAGCAGAAGCCATCTGTTTATCTGAAGAGAGCAAATTGGGCCTCTTTGGAGTTGACTGAATTAGTTTCCAGCATCCCTCACTTCTGACCAGGTTAGGAGATGCTGATGGAGGTTGATGTCTAATAACAACTGGGAGGCTACTATTACTTCCCTCTTGAAATATTAGATGTATGCTGAAATTTAGCCATGATCAGCAAACAACCATATTGAACAGAAACTTTTACATTACTTATTCAAGGATGGGATTACGTAATCGAGGATGGGGAGATACAAGTAGACCTCAACTTACAACCAAAATTGGGGCCCAAATTTCTAAACAAGATATTCGTTAAGTGAATTTTGCCCCATTTTATGACCTTTCTTGCCTCCCTTGTTAAACAAATCACTGCAGTTGTTGAATTAGTAACATGGTTCTTGAAGTAAATCTGGCTTCCCCACTGACTTTGTCAAAAAGGTGATCAGATGATCCCAGGATATGGTAACTGTCATAAATATGAGTCAGCTGCCAAGCATCTGAAGCATTTTATCACATAATCATGGAGATGTTGCAATAGTCATAAGCGTGAAAAATGGTTGTGACTCAGTGCCGTTGTAACTTAGAATGTCCACTAAATAAATGGTTGTAAGTTGAGAACTATCAGTATTATTAAAATTAATTCATTAGCCTTAGCTTCCAGCCAGTGGTGAGGAAAGATAGCTATGTCTGGACATCTGGACATATTCTCTCTGTATTTCAGATCTTCTTGGATACAATTTCCTTTAATTCCAGGGTTGTTCAGAAATAACAGACATTTTAATCATTTTCTGGACTCATATTTTTACCATCATTATGTGACACTGATATCCTGATTTTTGCATACTGTGTTGAAACTGTGAGTCCAGTCCTGTATTTTGGATACCAACTAAAGCTGAAGGAAGAGTAATAAAAAATTTGATATGATTGAAAATTTGGCTGCTGTTGATTACCATTTGACAGAGGCTAATTTCTTTCCTGCTTATAGGGCATCCTGGAGGCACCTGTTTGATTATTATGATCAAGCTGCTGGATTAGATGGAACTTTGATCAAGCCCAGCAGGGACTATGCCTGAAATGAATGCTAAATGTTAGCTGAATGATTGTAATGAGAAATCATTCTAGAGTAAGGGGGTCAAACTCAGTTTTATTGAGGGACACAACAGGGTTGTATTTGATCTCAGGGGGCTAGGGTGGGCACGGCCAGCATGACTTCATTCATGTTGGGGTGTGTGTGTGTGCCTGCAGTGGCCCGAGCAGTCTGCCAGCAAAAATGGGCTTTTAAACTCCGTGTTTGGCTGCAACCAGAGTTGGTATTCAGAAGGTTCTGACCAGTTCTGGAGAACTGGTAGCAGAAATTTTGAGTAGTTCGGAGAACCAGCAAATACCACCTCTGACTGGATATTTTACAATATCCTTCCCTGCCATGCCCACCAAGCCACGCCCAAAGAACCGGTAGTAAAAAAAAAATAGTCCCACCTCTGGCTGCGACAGCCTCCTGCAACCCTCTGCCAGTGAAAATGGAGCATAGCCCTTGCAAGCTCCATTTTTGCTGGCAGAAGCACCACAGGCCGGTCCTTCACTGTTTTCAGGACAGCTCCACAGGCCAGATCTAAGTACCCCACAGGCTGGATTTGGCCCTGGGCCTTGAGTTTGACACCCCTGTTCTAGAGGAAACAAGGTGAAATTTATAGCTGATAGATGGAGATTAAGATTGATAGCCAGATGGAGAATTCTTTTCTTTTTGGAAACTCGACTCAGCCTCTAAAACATAGGCATCTGATTCTGAACCTTGCCTGGGTACAGAATTTTAGTTCTTAAATTACTCTTTCTTGAAGATTAAAACTTACCGGTGGTAGAGGTGGTGGAACTTTCCTTTTCATGGCTGTCTGAGGTTTCTGTCTATATAGAGAATTCTTCCTTTCTTTCCTGCTTCTCAGGTTTCTGCTTTCACACAGTCCCATCCTGTCTCTGAAATAAATACAAGCAAGGCTGGCTTTAAACATTTAAACATGTGATTTCATGTCGACTTAAATGGGATCATTTCAAGAACGTCTTTGGTTATGCTTATGGTGAAAGTAATCTTCAGGATGGGAATGTCCCCCAATATTTTAAACATGGGTTAGATGTCAAGATGCCATTAATTTAGTAATACTATTTTATTCCTACATAAAAGTGGCCCCAAAGTTTTGAAATAACCCTGTTGAGTTTGCAGCTCTTTAGCTAAATTTGAGGAATGACGAAGATGTTCATGTATCAGTTTTCTTTCGACACTCTAGTTAAAAGTTATGAACCTGGATGAGCTGTGGTATAAAGACAGCAACAATATGACAACAGCCATTCATAACCTGCTTTTTAATATAAATATTGTCAGACTAGTTCATATCACAAATCTGGTCAAATAAAAAGGATAATGAATACCACTTGTTTTAAAGGTGTTCAATTTGTCAGCTGGAGAGCTAGCAGCCCAGATTGGAGACCCAGAGCTCCATGCAAAGGGTTGAGCTCCCATTACTTGCCCCAGCTCCTGCCCACCTGGCAGTTTGAAAACATGAAAATGCAAGTAGATGAATAGGTACCACTTCGGTGGGAAGGCAATAGTGTTCTGTGCATCTTGGGCATATGGCCATGTTGGCCACATGACATGGAAATTGTCTTCAGACAATGCTGGCTTCTTCAGTCAAGAAATGGAGATGAGCAATGTGCCCTAGAGCTGGACAAAACTGACAGGGAAATCGTTACCTTTTTAAAAAACTTGTTTTAGTTACTGAACACATGCTCATTTGTTTGTGTTCAAATATGTTCTTTTTAGAAAGATTCTAAAATGTCAGAGTTTGACAGAGTTGAACATCAGAACATTCACTGTGATTTAAACACAATGAATGTTCTGATCTTGCTCTTTCCTCCCCTTTTCTTATGCTGCTAATTATCAAATGTAGAGAAATGGGACTGAGCTCATTACATATTGCCTACTAACATCCAGATACTGTTCATGTTCATTATATACATTTTAAATGATTAATTCAATGTAATAACAGAAAATATTAATTTAAAGATTTATATGAATAAAACTAATTAAAACAATTTACTATATTTATATTGTGTTTAATAGCTAAGCATGGATTAGAAATAAATAAATAAATACCAATTAATTTAGACTATAGCTCTACTTCCGTTCTGTGCTTTTTATGATATGTTGACAGCAAGTTCAAATATTGAAAATTCCATTATGTGCCATTCAAATATTGTGAAGCATCAATTGATCTATACTGCAATTAGATGTTCAAGTCAAGTATTAAGAATAAAAAGCCAATATTATTGAGACCCAATATTATCCAACTGAGAGTAGTCAATATTCATTTGCTTAATGGAAAATTATTGTGAAATCAATAGAGGCTGTGAACTCTGAAGATCTGTGATTTATTGCTGACTCCTGTTCAGGTAAGTTTGTTATCGGCCATATCCTTTTAAAACAGAGGAACATAATTTCATGTAAATTTTATCCACAATAAAAATAATTGTTGAGATAAAAAGAAAAATATTACTTTATGTTATAATTGTCTAAGAATAGGGTTTTCTCTGTGATGGCTGAGAATGGTCTGAAGACAAAACCCAGTCATATCAGAATGGTTACTAAGGCATGTTCACATCATTGTTAGGGGATGTAAAGTAAAACTTTAAGAAAAGCTTGCAGGCAAAAAGATAACACACACAGATACACACACACACAATACGCATACACACACAAACACACACAGACCCCCCCCCCCAAAAAAAAAAAAAACACCAGACAAAACCAGTAACATTCTCTTAAGGTCAAGAAAGTTAGAGATTCGGGATTTTGAGCTTGGCTGTACCAGACAGATACAAAAAGAAATAATTTTAAGGGGAAAAAAAACTAACAAAAGGGCAAAATTGACATAGGGGATAATTTACATTATATGTTTTGCCTCAGGAAATGTTCTCTCATGAGATTCATTTCTTATATCTGAAATATTAACAGATCTTAAGATTATTATTTTTTATTTTCATTATTGATCTTTATTGTGAATTTTTCCTATTTTGAGATAAATGGCTTTATGTTTTTTGCTAGTTTATATGGTAATAGTTACATTGAGATAAATGGCTTTATATTTCATGCTAGTTTATATGGTAATAGTTACAAACTTCCATTTCTTTCACATCTTTATCATTTTATGAATAATTGAAAATGAACATATTATGAGCGCTTTATAATCTTTTAATGTTTTGATAAAGCAAAACAAGAAATGACCAAAAAAGATCAATATTTTTTCCACATTATTTTATTACTTTCTGGGCCTGCAAAACTATATTCTTTATGATATCTCTATGGTCTCATTTTAACCACCATAAATTATTGGGTATTATTGATCAACAGAGTCCTCCTACTGCTTACAAGTTCAAACAAAAATCAGTGGGGAGTTTATATTATTTTATGTATATTTCTCCCAGTCCACTAAATTGGATATGCAGTTTTGAACAGCATGCATATTTCTGCCATAATTTCTTCTGTTTTGTGCTTCTTTCCTAGTAATCCATAATACTGTGTATACATTTTGTCTAAGAACTATTATTTGGAACCCGCTCAGAGCTGAAGTCCAATTTTAAAAAAAAGTTGCCGAGATTTGATTCACAAACTGATTTGAGAGTGGGAAAGTAATTTTTGTGGAAATTGGAATGTAGCAAATTCATTTTCTTTTCCTAACAAGCAGCATTATCTCAGGACTGAGTCCAACAGCATTTAGTATGATTCCTCCCCTTATCTGGTCTAGCACTACCTCATCATAGCCATTGCTGGCTATCAATGGCTGTTGATATTCGATTCAATTGTTATCTCCACTTCGGATCAATCCATCACTGTTCAGAAAATTTATAAAGGAAAATGGATGCATTTATTATTTCTCCTTCAAGCAAAAAGAGAAAAAACATCTTGTGCAAACTCGACAGGGCCAAAAGATCAACAATGTGCCTCACAAATATAATCAAGCCCAATCAATTCAAAGATACTTAATTATGGATAAATACTTAGATAGGATCACCACTTTGGTGGAAATCTCTATATTAGCAATTTTCAAAGTTCTGGAAAAAAGGGAATGATGTGGTCTAACACTCAGGTGAATTGAGAAGGATGAATGTCAGAACATTTCTCTAGTCTAACCCTAACCCAGATTAAGGCTCACTGGTGCCCTAAACACTGACAAATCTTGATGTCCCCTTCCTTTGTACATACTGTACAAATGAAGCCATATTCTCAACTTTGAGCCTGGTGCCCTAAGCACATGCTTAGTCTGCTTAATGGTTAATATACCACTGTCCTAACCAGCCACAGCGACTCCTAAAAATGGACTAAATTCTGCTCTTAATTCTGTAGTCCTTCTCTCCCTATATTTTTAAGATATTCAATGAACAAAAGAGTACCACTTCTTCAGCATTCAGTACAAAACTTCTGCAACATCAGTAAAAAAAAAGTTAAGCAAATTTATGGAGTTCTCAATACAAGAACAATAAAAATGGTAAATGTTACTCAGGATATTGTCTGTCATATCATATCATCATAGCAAGCATCCCATAAAGTTTAATATTCACAAATTTAATCCCAGGACTTTAAAATATTATAAATCACCCACAAATCAAATTCAAATAAATATATTTTAAATTTAAATGTTTAAATATATTATGAAAATTTAAATATACCAGTAACTTCATTTTTGTTAGGCAATTTTAAGTTCTTCAGAACCAACCACCATATGTAGCCTTTTCATTTCATTTTGTTCTGCTGTAAATGATGCAATATTGCATTTAATAAAGATTAAGCATGATATCCAAAATTTGATAAATTTTTGGATTAAGACTAAAATGCCAGAGAAATTTTACATTTAAAGAAAAACTTGTGAGGGTGACCCTGCGTCTCTCTTTTTGTATATAAAATGCATATAAGCAATTGCTGGAAATCGTATTTGTGTGACCATTTTAAATTTATTTATTTACTTATTAATTAAATTTATATGTCACCTTTCTCACTCTGCAAAGCAGCAAATTGAAAATAAGTGACTGGGGTTCGTGATAATAGCCAAATCTGCCTGTGACTGCCAACAGTTTTGAGGAATGATCATCCGTTATTACATGGAGACTGAATTTTAGTCAACATTTATATACACATTTATCCTGAATATTTTCATAAAATTAGCAGTCTCTAATATACTCTTAATACAATCTTTCACATGACTGTATATTACAAAATACCAAAAGAAAGAGAAAATGGATGAAAATTGAGAAAGCTGAATCATATTGAACAAGAGGAGCAGTGGATACATGTCAAAATTATATTTTCTCCTCATTATGGTTAAGATCTGCTAAAACTATTCCCACTTTACAGATGGGAAATTAAATTTAAGCGAATGGCTCATGCTTAGCCCCTGGGCTGGTCTCTGAATGCTATATCAAGAGCTGAAATGATTCTTCTGTCCAATGTTCAGTTCTGTGGATCACATTCAATGCCTTCAAATACAGTCCCAATTGCTTAATATTTAATTCAGTTTCTCACCTTAGAGTTCCTTGTGTGTGACTCAAAACATATTTCATGAAATTCCAAAAATCCTCCAGAATTGCTAAAAGCACAAACAAACCAGGTCTTTTTTTAATGGTCTGCTTGATAAGAATGCATGCAACTACAGAAATGCTCTAATAAAGTAACTCTGCTTTGTCAGTTGACTTCTGTTAGTGGTTTCCTGCCAACACCATCAGAATAACAAAGTGGGACAAGGTTGCTGCTGTCTAAAGCCTTAAGACCAGCAAATCAACTAAATAGCATATTTTGAGCTAATCTTAGACTTGTGGCTACTTCAATGGAAAATAAAATGTCCTCAGGAAGAAACCCGAGAGGGCTAGAAAGAGCTGTTTTTATGTTTACAGGCCAAATTCTATTTTTTAAAAATTTCTATTTATTTACCTTTTTCTTCAGTTCCCCAAATAGCAATTAATTTTTTTCTTCACAGATACCATCCAAGAAATCATTTTTATCTGAGTTCCTGCCTTTATGAAAGAAATTATATTATGGTAAAATATAATAAATAGACAAACAAAAGAAATCCTCACACATAAGGAATGTATACTTTGCCCTCAAAAATTGAGAGAAGCGAATTCCATTTTGTAATAAAATGTCTAACAAAGTCTTAATGGTTGGATATTCCAATTGAAGTATCAAGCCCCAATCTTTTAATGTGAACCTTGCCCCATTGGTCTCATCTTGATATGCTAGGTTACAACTCTTCTTTTTTTTTGGACACTCCCAGGAAATGTTAGGGGATGTAGTCAAAGTCACTTGAAGATTACACAATTAGGGAAGTAGGAGAGATTTATAGAATGGAATGGCTACTGACTGAATAAGAAGGGCATCATGGGTTCTAAATAAATCCATCTATCAACAGCATGACAATAACTGTTTGAAGTAGCAGCTGTTATTTTCAAATAGTTTTCAGAAGCAGCTCCATATAAAAGGAGTCAGACTAGGTGTGCCTGCAGAAGGAAGGGAATACAATTTGGAAAAATGCCCATACTATTTCTCCATTTAAAAAAATTTTTTTTGTTATCTTCTAGAGCACCTCATTCTTGGTTAAGCTGTGCCCTCTCCATGTACCCCCAGAGGACTGATGATGACATGGAACATCAATGGAGGAGAGTCCAGGTAACCTGAGAAAGTGCTGGAGAGAGGGCAGAGGTGGTATTCAGCAGGTTCTGGAGAACCAGCAGCAGAAATTTTGAATAGTTCGGAGAAGCAACAAATACCATCTCTGACTGGCCCCACCTCCATCTATTCTCTGCCTCCAGAGTCCCAGTTGATTGGCTGGGTCTTCTTTTGTTGCCCTGCACAGGAGAACAGAGCTGGAAATCAGGTAAGTGGGGTGGGGAGGGAATGGGATTTTGCAGTAACCTTCCCCCAAAAGTGGGGAGGGAATGGGGATTTTACAGTATCCTTCTCCTGCCATGCCCACCAAGCCACGCCCATCAAGCCAAGCCCACTGAACCAGAAGTAAAAAAATTTGACTCCCACCACTGAGAGAGGGATGTTGTGTAAGAAAAAGGAGCTCACAGGAAGGACTGCAAGGAGAGGCTGCAGGCAAGCAGCATGGATGAAAGAAGGGATGCCCAGAAAAGACTTGAAGATGGAAAAAGGTAAAAGAGATAACTGCAACAGCCCAACAACCCATGATTCTCAGCTGTGGAAATACAGCAATGTCAGAAGTCAGAAAAGTCCAGCAACACCAGCAGAGAAGAGAGGCCAACCAGTCACCATCCCAATCGTATCCCTTCCCCTTTCCCTGTTCCCACCATCAATCCCTTACTTGCACACTTTGGAAGTAGGGAGGAAAATAATTCTTTCCTTCTCTGCCCTAATCCCAGCTGCTTCCAAACCAACCTTTCTTTTTTCTTTTTCCTGCTGGGCTGTTCTGAATGTTTCTGTTTCTACAGAGCTCCTTTTCTGTTACTGTGACTGCTTGCTTGATAATGATGCTGCAGAAACTGTAAGCCTTGGTTGGTACAGTTGGCTGCTGCTGAGTTGAGATTATTGTACTGCTCTGGTCTCTTTGGCCAGGTTGGGGTTGGGTGGGCAGGTTGGGTGGGTAGGGATTGGCACTGCTGAACTAGTTTTATCCTTTTTTCTGTTGGGTCTATCAGGCTGTCCCTGGTCAGGTTGGCTGACATTGGTCAGAAGAATGAAATGCTGATCTTTGTTCTTTCCTTCCCCTTCCTCATCTAAGATCCAAGAGTTAAATTAATTACCCATTCAAGTATTTTTTAAACCACTGTTAACAGAAAATAGGATGGCATGCAAAGGGAGAAACATCATAAGGAATAAGTGCAAGGCATAAAAACATAAACATTTCAGTGTAGTAAAAACAGTAGATCACTACAGCAATGTTTCTCAACCTTGGCAGCATGAAATATGTGTACTTTAGTTCTCAGAATTCTCCAAGAAATGTGAACTTCAAATCCCAGACATTTTTTTAACCAATATGCTGGGATCCACATAGTGAGAAGCCCTCGACTTAAAGCCATACTTTCTTAGCTAACCAATAAAGAAAGGAAGAGTTTAGTACTCCATGAAAGATTTATCTGGAATATGGGTTTGTATCTTCTTAATGAAATCAATACAGATTGAAGTGTAACTCAAACTTCCCAACTCAGATCAATTTTTCTTATGTGTACCACTCATTTCTTTTCCAGGGCATAGCATCCTATGTGTTTAGTGGGTGTTTATTTCTTTGGGTTATATCCTGCTTTTCTTTTTCAGTTGAAAAGTCTCAATCATAACACAAACCTAGCAAGCAAATAAAAAGCCCACAAAAGTCATCAAAAGAACAACAATGAATGATAAAAATGAAATCAGAAATCAGTGTAATTCCTAAACTATAATTTTCAATCTCAACAACTTTAAGATGGTGCCAACTGAGTCTGCCAGGAGGCTACTGTGGAACATAAAAAAAGGTTATTTTGAGAGTTTCATATATTGTGAGTGTATATTGTATCAGTAGAAGATCAGGCAGCTCCTGATCAGTGGTGGGATTCAAAATATTTTTCTACTGGTTCTGTGGGCATGGCTTGGTAGGCATGGCTTAGCATGGTGGGCATGGCTTAGTGGGCATGGCAGAAGGAGAATACTGTAAAATCTCTATTCCCCTCCCACTCCAGGGGAAGGATGCAAAATCCCCATTCTCTCCCCACCCCACTAATCTGGTTTCCAGCTCTCTTCTCCTGTGCAGGGCAACAAAAGAAGACCCAACCAATCAGCTGGGACTGATGAGGCAGAAAAAAGATGGGAGCAAGGCTTCTAACTAAACAGTAACCCCAGAAAGAGAAAGTGAAGAAAGAAGAAAGTGCTAAAAGAAACAGCTTATTTGGATTGTTTGATGACTTTGGGACTTTGGGGAATTATCTTTGACTAAAAACACTTGGGTGGTTGCTTTGGAAAAACTTTTTCTTTCTACAATGGCATCACTTGTGGATGAATTGAAAATTGAATACAAAAAATACAAAGAAGAAGAACAAGAAGGGAAAGACTCTCTTGGCATTCTTTTTCAATTTTTAGAAATGACGATTTGCACTTATGAGAAACTGACTGCGCAACAAGTTGATTGGGATAAAGAAGAAGCCATCTTTGATGAACAATAGTAACTTTATTTGGGGAAGAAAGGGAGAAAGAGGAAAAGAAAAAAAGGACTTTAAGATTTGAAAAAACAACCAAAAAAGAGAAAAAAAAGGTGAAAGGTGGATATAATGTTAGAAAACAACAGAAAGGAGGAAAGCAGAAGAAGAAAAGGGAGGTGGAGAGACAAGGGGGTAAAAAGAGCAGGGAGAAGAACAAGGAAGGAACGAGGAAGGAAGGGATGAGAAGCCTTAATTGTGGGGAGCAAGATGTAAAGAAACAAGATTCATTTAGAGATAATGGGTAAATTTAATTGAAAAAGAGATTCTGCAAAGGTACATAAGATTGTATTCTTATACTTGTACTTAGAAATAATGTTAGAAAATTGGAAACAACATGTGATCAAAAAATAGGATAAAATATTTAGTGTAACTTAGTGAAATTTTTGTGAATAAAAAGAAGGCAATGAAATAAATGAGAGAATTGAAGCAGGAGGACATGGGAACATTTTAATGATACAATGATTTAAAATATGTGATGTGGGGGGGAAATAACTATGGAAAGTATCAGTGTTCCCATAAAAGTATGATATTCAACTGAAAAGTAATGTGTAAAATGTTTAAGATATAAATGAATATTAATATTAATGATTTGATTTGTATTAGCATTGATAGTTGTTTTAATTATATTATATACTTATATTTTTTTTTCTTTTTATAAAATATAAAGTGTTATTTTAGAATATACTAAACAGAATCCCAATGGAAGTCATGTATTATATTAAGTATTATAAATTTAGGGGAAAGAGTTAAAGGCGTCACACTCCAATCAGTGTACAGGAGAAGTTTTGTTTAAAGAGAAAAGAGAAATAGAAAGCTGGAAAAACAAAGAATAATAAGCATTATGATTTGAACTGAGATGTGATAAATAAAATAAACTTTAAAAAGTTAAAAGAGGCAAGAAGCTATATAGAAAATGGAAAATGGTAATAAGATATGGAATGGTATGTAAAATGAACATGAATTTGAATTTGTGTCTGTACAAAGAGATGTAACCCGGGATCAAGCAGCTTTCAGAAAAGATGTTTTATGTTTTTATGTTTTATGTTTTGTTTGTTTGTGTATTGTCTTTGAAAATTAATAAAATTTGTTTCAAAAAAAAAAGATGGGAGCAAGGCCATCAGAGGTGGTATTCTGAACTACTCAAAATTTCTCCTACCGGTTCTCCGAACTGCTGAATACCACCTCTGCTCCTGATATTGTCCTCCATGTCCCAAAGCCACAGATGAAGAAATAAAACATCTACACTTCTCCAGTGGAAGGCAGTCATGCTCTCCAATAGAGAACAAGCTTGCCTGCCCCCTTTTCAAGGAGCGTGAGAAACTCAGTTGGCGTTCTTAAATTCCAAACCTTCAACCTCCTACTTTACTTGTCTTTTAAAATTTGTCTAACCATAGCAACCTAAAGGTCAGAAATGGAACATCCCAACAGATTGAAATGCTTTTTATTCATTACATTCCCATGTTAAATGACATCCAATCATGACAAGCCACTCTTAAATAAAGTGCTGAAGAGCATCTTTTATGTTTCATGAATGTTATGCTCTCACATAAATATAGCATCAAAATAGAAGAAAACCCTCCCATATATCAGCGAAGTATGCAAATTAAATAGACCCAGCTTATTTCCTGCGATTTGTTTAGACTATTTGACATGCAAAAGATTTATTGTCAACATGGCCAAAAGACCATGAACTGACTCCTAATGCAGATTTACAAAACTATTCAGTTTGTCATAGCTCAGCTTGATTCAAAAATAGGTTCATCCAGACATCCTTGGTTTTTATACGAGGTAACTCTATAAAAAAAATAGGCAGCTCTTGGAGGTTTCAGGTTTTTGTCAGTATCTGCTATCTGGAGATGCTAAGGGATAGACATATGAGTTCTGTTGACATAGTCCGTGTGGTTTAATGGTTGTAGGAACTGATGGTGCCAGTAGTTATGAGAATTACTTTTAAATGTTCAGTTATAGACATTATACATTCTAGGAAAAATAATTACCCCCCTCCTAACCCTAACCCTGTCTTGGTAAATTACTCCCTCTAATTTTCCCCATTTTGTCTTTTTGATAAAGCATTGCTTTATTAGTATCTTTTGTGTTACATTACTAGGTTTCATCCCAGGCACAAGAAGATTAACAAGAACATTGCAAAAGCACTGCCATGCAAGGAACTTGTTCTATGTTGTTCTAGAAAGAAGACTAAGAAATAAAAATCTCAAGGAAGTAGATTTCTGTTAAACAATGAGGAAAAGCTTCAAACTTTGACAGTGAAATAGGCTGTCTTTGGGGGCTCTGGGATTTCCCTTCTAAACAGAAGCTGAATGTTCATTGGCTGTGGATACTACAGTTCAGCTTGTTCAAAGTTGGTATTGTCTGATATATTGGATTACAATAATACAAATTCCAACTGTTTCCAGTTACCATAAACATTGTCCAGGTTGGTTGCAGATGACAGCAATTTAATACATATATACAGGTAATCCTCAACTTACAACAGTTTGTTTCAAGTTTACAACGGGACTAAAAAAAGTGACTTATGACCATTCTTCACACTTATGACCATTGCAGCATCCCCATGGTCATGTGATTTACATTCAGATTCTTGACATCTGATTCATATTTATGATGCTTACAGTGTCCTGGGGTCTTGTGATTACCTTTTGTGACCTTCTGAAAAGCAAAATCAATGGGAAAACCAGATTCACTTAACTATAGTATTGCTAATTTAGCAACTGTGGTGGATCATTTAATAAATGTGGCAAGAAAAGTCATAAAAAAGAGCAAAAGTCACTTAACAAATTTCTTACTTAGCAATATAAATTCTGGGCTCAATTGCAGTTGTAAGTCGAGGAGTACCTGTACAGGCATTGGGTTGCAAAAGGTATTGTGGTAGAATCTTGCACTGCAGTTCTTGAACTGCAGTAGAGATCTGGACTCAGTTATCTCCAAGCCTCTTCCCTAAATTTAATGTTCTATGACCATGTGGTTACTTTTCAAGAGCTTTCATCAGGATTTCTGGGACTTAACATCTTGTCTCAAATAAAGATCCTTAGTAGTACATATACATAAATTAGTCCTTCCAGCTTGAAGATGACGTGCTATTGTGCAGTTCTTCTGAGGACAAGGAGTTGGCTCTGCAATCCAAGTCTTGAAGCACAGAGTTTAACACAATTGCGCCATTGGCAGTCCATTGTTGCAGGGTATTATTCTGTATTGCTACTCATAGTTTTCTATCAGTTTTTTTCCCCAGAACTTTTCTTTGAAGAAGGAGGAAGCATCATAGCAGAGGGCTCACCAGTAGGTTCTGGTGAGAAGCTGCAGCTTGTAGTCCCCTTAGCTGAATGTCACAGTAGAGTAGGGGTTGTTTCATACTGTGTCTGTGTAGCACTTGTGTGGTTGATCTCAAGGTCTCTTTCCAGATTCTAGTGCACAATAGAGCAACTGATGAGGCATATGGCAGTCAACCATTCTGGCACCATGTTCCACCTATCTTATTTGGGCACAGATAATCAGGGACTCACTAGTGGTGGACTCTGCATGATTTAAGATCTTCATGGTTTTTCCAATGAATGCAGAGAATGGAGCAGAGAGTGCACAGGTGAAATTTCTCCCATTGTCTTATGTACCTTTGGTCCAAAGTCCAAGGCTCACATCCACGTAGGAGAGAAGGGACGATCACTGCTCTGTAGACCTTTAGCTTTGTGGAGATACAGAGGTTGTGTTGATTGAGGACTAGCCACACCAGTGCTTGGCTGGCCTTGCTGATCCTGGAGTTTATTTTTTTGTCCAAAGACCCATTACTCAAGATGAAGTTTCCCAAGTAGTTGAAGTTGCTTTACATTTGTCATCCAGGTATTTTCAATCATGATTTTTGGTTTTTAGGCATGGTATTTTGCATGGGCCGGTGAAGTATTCTTGTCTTCTTCAGGCTGATAATCAGAACAGTACAGAGGTTTCTGAGAATTTGTTCAGCATCAACTGTAGATTGCTATTTTTGTGTGCCAGGAATGCATGATCATCACCAAAGAAAGTTTTTTAAAATGGCTGTGTGGAGGTACTTTGTGCATTCAAGCAGCAAAGGTCAAAGAAAGAGCCTTCCAATCGCTACTTGATGTACCCTTCCTCTTTCAGACATTGAACAGGACTTGACAATATGCAAGCAAAAAAAATGAATTGAATGGGTTCACAACCAGAGGTTCTGACCAATTCAGCAGGTTCTGACCAGTTCTGGAAAACCAGTAATAGAAATTTTGAGTAATTTTGAGAACCAGCAAATACCACCTCTGACTGGCCCTGCCCCCATTTATTCTCAGCCTCCCAAATCCCAGCTGATCAGCTGGGTCTTCTTTTGTTGCCCTGCACAGGAGAATGGAGCTGAAAAGCAGGTAATGGGGTGGGAAGGAAATGGGATTTTGCAGTATCCTTCCCCCAGAATGGGGTGGGTACGGAGATTTTACAGTATCCTTCCCCTGCAATGCCCACCAAGCCATGACCACAGAACCGGTAGTAAAAAAAATTGAATCCCACCATTGTTCACAACCCTGTTTTACCTATTGTAAATAAAAAATGTAGCTGATGTATCACTGTTGCAAAGGACCTTTGCTGTCATTCCATCATGAAATAGTTGAATCAACTCCATGAATTTCCTTGGGCACCCATAACATCTCAGGATAGCCCTGCTCTCTTAGCAGAGGAGACCTTAATCCAGTGGCATGGAGAAGGACCATTACAGCTGGAGACTATTCCTGTAGCAGTGGATGATCGGGAAGTCTACGTATCTTACCATGCTCTTAGTGCTCCACAAAGCCTGCTGGGCCTGACTTCTTGACTGTTAGACTGTTGATCAATCTCCTCCACTCAATCTGCCAGGGCCTGACTTCACATACTGAGACTTCACCACAGATAGAAGACCCATCAGCTATCTATCTGGTTTGGCCCACCTGCCGAGATGGTTTACTGGGATGTGGCTGCTGCACATGTTACAGCTATTTGGAGCTACAGGTATTTGCTGAATGCCAGGTGGGGATGAAAAGCAAACAAGCAGCCCTTAAAAGGGCACTGCAGACCCTAAACCAGAGGTGCTTCCTCTCCCAAAATATCCCATACATTAAACGCCAGTTTGTGAACTGCCTATCTTTTCATGCAAAATGTGACTGATAACCTATATGTTAGCTTGTTGGGAGCATTTGCACATATTTTTTTTAGCATATCTTTAACCCAAAGTGGAAATACTATCCCAATTTCAAAACTGTTAAAAGAACAGCTATGGTATTACAAATTTAATGAATTTAACTACAGCATCCAAAAACCAAATAACTCTTGTGTATGGCTGGGGAAGAGCCGAACCGAACATTGACATGGAAATTCAAACGTGACAGAGTCTACTGTATTTATTCAAATAGTGTTGGAGGTATGCAGACTGTCCAAGGAGAAATTTTTCTGCTTTTTGACACCTGAAAGTTCATTTGTGAGAAGCAAAATCAAATCTGGCAGGGTTTAGGACCCAGCCTTACTCAAAGCATCTTCTTTTTCAGGTCTTTTCAGGGTGATGTCTTAGTGGGAGGTAGCATCCACTAAGCTGACTGGTATGAATGAGAGAAGAGACAGACAGTAATTCTAGAGTGAAAAGCCTGAAACTGGAATAGTACTGTGGTATCTAAGCAACCAGCTTGACGCAATCACATATATACTCATGAAGGGGGAGAGAGAAGTCCCTTTGGAAAAAAAAAAAGCACACACATTTTTCAAAGCTGAGGCAGACACAGATTGTGAAGGTGGAGAGGAAGACGAGGAGGTAAAATAGGACCACAGCTGCAGCTGAGCAGAGATTCATGTTGGAAAAGAACAAGATGCAGACCAAGATATGAAGACGTGACTCTCAGATTTTAATGGGGAAAACCCTCTCTGCCCCAGAAAACCTGGTGAGTTCCCTTTATTTTATCCCATTCACTCACAAAGAAAGTGACAAATCAAGAGCCTTCTATGAAAGCTGCTAGCATTGAGTCTAAGAGTGCTCATACACAGTCATACCTACTCCAGGGTTCTTCTTCCCAGGTGGAGATTTTGGCATTTCTGCATCATGTTGAGGTGGGCAAATCACCATGTTTTATTATAGCAAAGCTGCAATTTTAAGGACAGCTCTAAAAGTTCCATTTAATAGCGCACATTGCATTTCCACAAATCAGGGTGGAGAGCTCTTTATCTTAGACAGGGTTTCTTTTCTCCTGTCTTGGTCCATTTTTTGTGTTATATTATTAGTTTTCCAATAAATAACATTCTTTGGATAGTGTGAAACCAAAAATAAAAATATATGAGCAACAATAATAAATTGCTGAAAATGGAATGCAAACAATATTGAAGGGAGAGAATGCTGAAAACATCTTCTATTAAATAGAAACATTCATCATTGCCCAGATAGTAAGGTGGGGCAAAGGATACCTGTGAGAAGCACAATAGGACTTTTGAGTCCCCAAAAAAGCTTTGAAGAGTGTGTGGTGAACTAAGATTTTTTTTTTAAGATTGAAAACTGAGTGCTATTATAAAGATGATAGGTTTCATTAAAAGGACAATGGAAAATGAGATAAGATTAAATACAATTCAGTTCTAGGGTATTTGAATTGAGGAATGTCCTTTGGGAAAAATAGATGCTTTTAATGGGGTGTCAGGCTGATTTCACAGGGTGGGGGCTCTTCATTCCTTGAGCCACAAATGTTATTATGTAAGGAACTCATAGTTCAACTTATTGAGGTATCTCTATGGATGGCTCCTAGCCCTAACATTGAAAAGGCATTCTTCAGCTCTTTTCTCTTTGTCTTTCTCTCCCCGCTTTCTTTGCATTTATACCCCACCTTTATTTCAAGCGTCCAAGATGGCGTCTTCCTTCACTTTATTTCTACAACTGCTCTCTGAAGTATATTGTTGGTATGGGTGTGCATATGAAACTAGAAAGGAGATGGTGAAAAAGAGGAATCCCCAACAGAAATATTTATTCTGAAATGGCAAATAAAAGCATCTCCTGAAATCTTCTTGAGTCTATGCTCCTATCATGAAATCCAGGAACAGCTCTGGAAAAACAAACCTGTACCTGCAGGTGTGTGACAAGTGATTATTATTAAGATGGTGAGGGTTTTGATATATATTATGCATGGTTGAATGGGATAGTAAGAAATATTTAAGGATAGTTCCATTCCTGGTGTAAACTCACCGTTTTGTTAAGTTAGACTTCACCTCATTTTGTAAAGGCTTTTCTTGAAATAAATATTCTCATTTCCCAAATTCTCATCCCTTTGCATTCCCCAGCCATCTCCACTTGTTTGCATTTACTTCCTGTTAAAAAAATAACAAGAATAGCTCATGAAAGGAACTTCAATAGCAACAGATGATTGTAATCTCAGCATGATAGAAAATTGGTCTGATCTCCTTCCCCTTGTCCTCCCCTGATGGACAAGAAAGAAAGCAGGAAAATGAACTGAACTGAACTGAAGCAGAGGTTTTCTGGTAACACCTATATGACGTAAATTGGCCCAATGGTAAAGTGATCAGATTTTGCTTGCTTTGTCTCTATTGTACTTCTTTTTAAAAATGTGTTGCACGATTAATCAAAGTTAGTCAATTATAAAAAATAAATAAATGGTTGACTACAATATTTGGAGAATCATACTAAATGAAAGCTTTTTTTGTTGGTGAGGATGGTGCAAACATCTTATCTTTAATAGGTGTGTATACACATGCACTCATGTGCATCCATAAAAGTAAATATTCTCTACCTAAATGGTATTTTGAAAAGGTAGAGTTACTCTGTTTTATCACAATATATGGTCTGTGTCCACTGGGGATACGAGAGAACCTTGTTGCCTATTCTGTTCCTGTATCCAAATGATGAGCTGAAAACATGAATAGGTTTTATGACAAGATATAGTAGTACAAACAACAAATCTGAGTCTGTTTGTTCCAGCCATGCTTACATACAAAAACTTTTGAAGAATGTTTCAAGGCTCCCTTTTTGTGCTCATCTGTATCTTGGAACTTAGACATTCTTATAATTCTAACACCCCTGAAGGGCACCAGTGTAGACAAGGCAATTCTAGAGTGAGTACTAAACCATCTAAGGCAGGGGTGTCAAACTCAAGGCCCATGGCCTGGATCCGGCTCATGGGATGCTTAAATCTGGCCCATGGGGCTGGCCTGGAAATAGCAAAGGACCAGCCCGCAGTGCCTCTGGCAGACAAATGAGGTGTAGGGGGGCTGCGCATGGCCCCTGCATGGCCTGTTTTTTACCTGGACACTGCCAGCCAAAATGGGGCATAGGGGCCCCACATGCGACCACTGTGTGGCCCATTTATGGCCTGGATGGCCTTATGCAACACTTTGCCAGCCAATATGGGATGCAGGGGAGTGGCGTTTTTGGCCTGCAAATTGTTGTAGAAGGCCGTGCAAGCCAAAAAGGTCCCCCATGCCTCATTTTGGCTGACAAAATACTGCAGGAGGCATCCATCCCATCTCTCTCTCCATTTGAGTCACCATAAAGTACTTTCAAAAGTCTTCATTTAAATTATCATATATATTAATAGATAAGCCCAGAATTTTAAGTTGTAAAATAATTTCCAAAAATTGGGTTCAGGTTACCTGTGGATACACTTTTCCATGAGTATATACAGTAAGGTAAAGGTTCCCCTTGCACATGTGTGCTAGTCGTTTCCGGCTTTAGGGAGTGATGTTCATCTCCGTTACAAAGCCAAAGAGCCAGCGCTGTCCAAAGAGGTCATGTGGCTGGCATGACTAAATGCCAAAGGTGCATGGAACACTGTTACCTTCCCACCAAAGCGTTCTCTATTTTTCTACTTGCATTTTTACATGCTTTTGAACTGCAATGTTGGCAGAATCTGGGACAAGTAGCAGGAGCTCACTCCATTATGCGATGCTAGGGATTTGAACTGCCGAACTGCCGATCACCTCCTCCTCAATATTTTTTATTGGATAAATTGATGATACAGTTATTGCTTTGTCCAAAGAAGATTGTCTATTTCAGTATCTGTAATAAAAAAATCATACTTCTTGGAAAGGTTTCTGGCTGGGTTACTGGTGAGTCACAATATACAACAGGGACTACTGAGCAATGGACTCATTCACTATAAGGCAGCTTCATGTGTTCTTCATGACCCAATACTTTTCTGGAGCAAGCAGGGAACATCACTACAAGTGGCATTGATTTTTTAAGCTAGTTAAGGTTTTATTGGGGGTTACTGAGAAACATTCCAAGGCTTTCATATTTCCTTGGAAAATACAGCTAAATGGAACATTCTAGATATAAGAAGACTGGGTGAAATAAAGGAAACAGCGATATTGGCTGTGTTTGGATGATGTCCTGAAGCCATAAAACCAAATCTCAGTGTAATAACCATATCCGCTTCATCAAACAGTCTCCAGATGGTGAGGTATGTTTGCCTGTTACACTAAAAATAACAAAACTCTGTCTGCATTTTTAAAGCTAACAAATGTCTAACTGTATACCCTGCTGGTAGCCTATGATGCACTACTTATATATTTATTTCCCACATTTATTATTTTCAGAAATAACTCAAGATGGCAAAGATATCTAGTATACTACTTCTTCCTCCTATTTTCCCCACAACAGCAATCTTGAGAGGTGGTTGGGCTGAAAGAGTATGACTGGCCTCAAAATCCAGTTTTCATGCCTAAGGTGAAACTCATAGTTTTCTGGCTTCTATCCTGCTGCCTTAACCAATAAACCAAACTGACTCTTATGAATAACTATGAGTTATGAATAGTAATAGCAGCAGTATTAGTATTTGTAGCCCATCTCTCCTTTAACACAATTCAGTTCCGGTGTTTACCCCTCTCATTTCCCCCCCTCACTGTTTCCTCAGAACAACCACATCTTCTTGAACCAGAGTGAGAGATGTACTCTGTCACTCCATTGTCCCTCAATAAGCTACTTGACATTGAAGAGTTGGATGTGAATTTCATTAGCTTCAGTGCTTTCCCCACCATAAACATTGCTGGGTTTCGGGGGGGGGGGAATAGCAATTTTGGACCATAAACCATGCATGTATGAGTAAATTTAAAAAACAATGACTGCCTGCAGGTAAAAAAAAAAGTAAAAGCCATGTTAGATTTCTTTATTGTAAGCAAAATGTACAGACATTTACTATTCATTGGAATAAGTTTCTATATTTATATATTCCCTTGTGAGCTTTTGTCCATATATTTATTTCTGTGAGAAAGAGTTTATAGATGTTTCAGTCCAAAGATTTGAGCTGAAAAAAGCCAGTCATCAAGTTTTCAACCATTATTCATAAAGTGCAGAAGCTCTACTATTTGGCCTTGAATTCATTGTAAATAAATGAATTTCTCCTTCTCTCATTGATAGCTTTGTTGCAAATATTCAGCACAAATTCAGTACAAATTGCATATTCACCAAATAGTGGGGACATTTTTTATTTCAAGTTCAATTTGTAGCAATAGATAATTGTTTCAGATGTAGTAGCACATCTGATTATTTTCATGCAACTGTCCTTAGAATCTGTATAGTGATATGAAACGCTCTCAGATATTGTATTAACATAAACAAAGCTTGATGGATGACATATTCCTGTAGGATACTTAATCATAACTCTTACAGTGAAGGTGTTGGTCTAGAAACCAGGAGACTATGAGATCTAGTTCCTCCTGAGGCATGAAAGCTGCATGGGTGACCTTGGACCAGTCATTCTTTCTCAACCCTCTTTGGAGGGTTGCTGTTATGGGGAAAATAGGAGGAGGAAGGAGTATATTAGGCATGTTTGCAGTATTGAATTATTTCTGAAAATAATAAAGATGGGAAATAAATATATAAATAGTGCAAATTACCAGCAGGCTTTATGATCTGAAATTTGTACTAAAACTGTGATTACCTGGGGTCTGGGACAAAGGCAACACAGTAGATAAACAGTAGGAGTCCCTTTATTAGCTCCAACTTTGCCCCCAATGTCCTGGTTACCTTCTGGCTGGAGAAAAATGCTCCCAGGGACAGCCTTTGGCTGCAGAGAATAAAGTCCAAAATGTGGTCAACCAAAACTGTAACTATAAGTCCAATCAAGGCAAAATGAGGTAATCTGACAGGGCAGGAGCAAGAATTCCAGATGTGAAGGCATGGCAATACCTCAACATGGTTGGGAAGATGCCAGGAACACAGAGAAGCAAAGTAAACACAAAATAAACTCATGTTTGCTCCCAACAGCTGCCGCACTCAGCATGCATTTCTTTTAAACTCTTATTCCCAGCTGTGGCTAATGAAGGGAATTCGGGCTCTTTCCTCCCTGTAAGCCACACAACCCATGTTGCTCTCTTCTCCATTCCTCCCTGCATGCCCTAGGATGAAGAGGGGGTGGGCCTGGGTCTTCCTCTGAACTCCCTCTACTTTGTTGTACCTCTTCCCTGCTCTGCCCTCGGTCCAGAGTTCAAAAACAGAAATGGCTTGGTGGCCCCATACTTCTGCAGGGTCATTTGCAAAATGAAAAATGCAATCTAAAACCATCTCTATCTATTGGACTGGATGGAATATGTGCCTACTTCTTAAAAAAGCTATCCACTGATATAGCCAAACCTCTAAGCATAATCTTTGAAAAATCTTTCAAGACCAGCTCCTTGCCAAAACTATGGTCACAGGCCACGGTCATCCCCATCTTCAAAAAGGGAGACCCCCAACTAGTTGAAAATTACAGACCAATCTCTTTATGCTGGGTCACCTGTAAAGTCATGGAATCAATTATTATCCATTATCCTCCACTTAGAGACCTACTCTCTAATAAACAATTTGGTTTTAGGAAAAAACTATCATGTAATCTGCAACTCTTACACTGCAAAAACATAGGGACTACATAACTTGATCGGGGCAAAGCAATAGATGCAATCTACATAGATTTCTGTAAAGCCTTTGATTCAATGGTACATGACAAACTACTACTAAAACTAAAATCTTATGGTATCTCTGGACACCTGCATAACTGGATAGATGAATTCCTGTCAAACAGACAACAAATGGTCAAAATTCAGAGCATTCTATTCTGTACCTGTCAACAGTGGTGTCCCCCAAGGCAGTGTTCTAGGACCAACTCTTTTCATACTCTACATAAATGACCTCTGTGATCATATTAAGAGCAACTGCGTTCTCTTCACTGATGATGTAAAGCTATTCAACACTACAGACAATACTGCTACCCTTCAAAAAGACCTCGACTATGTATCAGAATGGTCAAACAAATGGCAATTTCAAATCTCAACAAATAAATGCTCTGTCTTACATATTGGCAAACAAAATCGGAAAATAAAATACAAGCTGAATAGTCAAGACCTTGTTGATGATCTAAACTCTGTCAATCAAATTGCTAACTAGAGCATATAAAACATTTGCTAGACCAATACTTGAATACAACTCATCAGTCTGGAACCCACATTATGTATCTGATATTAACACAGTTGAGTTTGTCCAGAAATATTTCACAAGAAGAGTTCTCCACTCCTCTTCTCATTGTAGAATACCTTATGCCACCAGACTTGAAATTCTAGACCTAGAAAACCTAGAACTACGCCACCTTCGGTCCGATCTTAGTATAGTGTATAAAATCATACATTGCAATGTCCTACCTGTTAATGACTACTTCAGCTTCAACCATAACAACACAAGAGCACACAATAGATACAAACTCAAGGTTAACCACACCAAACTTGATTGCAGGAAATACGACTTCAGCAACAGAGTGGTCAATGTCTGGAATACTCTACCTTACTCTGTGGTTTCTTCCTCAAATCCCAAAAACTTTAACCTTAGACTTTCTACTATTGACCTCACCCCTTTCCTAAGAGGTCTGTAGAGGGCGTGCATAAGCACGCCAATGTGCCTACCGTCCCTGTCCTATTGTTTCTTTTTATTTTTCTTATATGTATCCATTTCCTGTATTCATAACTATGTTTATACTTATACCTATTATCTTGTAAGCCATAGACAAATCAAATAAATAAATAAACAAACAAACAAATAAATAAATAAAGTTTCCTCCACAGCCAATGGAACCACACTGCCACTCCCTGTCAGCTGTTTCCTCCTCAGATTCAGACTCTGACAGGGGCATGACAAAAACATTTTTGTTATTTTTAAGTGCAAACACACCTCACCATCTGGGAACTGTTTGGGACAGTGGGGTACCTTTACACAACATACTACACTGAGATTTGGATTTATGGCTTTAGGACATCATCCAAACACAGTTGTGGGGTATATGACATGCAGTAGGGTTTACATGTTTCCCATCTGATAATATTAAGTGGCAACAAATGAAACAAAATAGTTTTAACAGAACCAAAACAATATGCAATATTAACTTTAAAATGAAATTTCATATTAAAAACTGGATGTTACCTTTGAAATATTGCATTTAAGGTTCCTAACAAGTAAACTAGCTTGCAGTTTTGCTGCAATTGATTTGTCCTTTTGAATTAAAGTGTGTGTGAGTGTATGAGTGTATGCATGGCGAGAGAGGTTTGATATCATCGCATTGTAAGCCACTCTTGTCCCAATTTTTGCATCTATGTATTTACTTCCTTTTGTAAGATAGAGAAAGTGGCACCGGACCGCAATTGGAGCTCCTCCCAGGATACTTATGTACCTCTCCTTGCTACTTCAAACTTCTCCTCAAAATTCCAGTATTTGGGAGGCATTTGCCCTTAGCCCCTTAAGACCTCCTTCCCTATAGAAACTGATTGGTGTGAGCAAATAAACTGCATTCTTCTTTTCTCTTAGTGTACCTTTGCTCCACTTTCCTTATCTTGCTTTATAACTCTCTCCTTGGATAAACTTTGAAAAGTAAATACTTCAAGAGAGGAATCTTTATCTTCATTGTTGCTCTACAAACCATTTCTACACCAAGAATATTAGGTGCATACAAAATGAAGGTATGAAGAATGTGTGTGCTTTGATTAGCTTAAAATTGGCAGCCAAGCTGTAGAGAAAAAAAGCTGTTCCTTCTAACATCCCTTGTGGACTTGCTACATGGGGTCTCAGCTTCCTTTTTCCTAATAGTCCTCTTCCAGCAGCCAAGAAATCAGGAGCTCCTGAGATATGGCAGCCAAGGGGTTATAAAGATGATCCCCAGAGGGGAAGATGTCTCTTCCCTCCATCAACTATCAATGACAAAAGGAGAGGAAACATGAGAATTTTAGCGTATCAGTAAATAGGCACATCATACATAAAAAGCAAAGATTCCCAATATCTCCCATCAGCCATCTGTGCTACATGTCTTTGCCGAATTTGCTACTGAATAGTTGCCCATCTCTATTCTTGTAGGTGTCTCAAGCAGGATTACACAGCATTAGCATAGTTTCAGGCATTTCTCACAATGTGTCAAACCTTATTAGGACATGATGGGAACTTTTAAATTGGAAGAATTCCAGATTTTATTTTTAATTTTATTTCTTATATTTTATTTTACATTGTGGTTGGCCAACCAGACAAGCAGGGGTTTAAACTGGATTTGGCATTTTTCCCAAGTTCTTCCCAAGGACTTGGGATTGTGAGATGTTGTTTTTTTGATGGTGTTAAAGGTGTTGTCACATGATGTAAGCTGTTCCAAGTAAAGCTGCCTTTTGTAATTAACTGATGGTGATTTTGTCAATGCCAGTGGTGTTCAAGTGATGCTCCAGGCACTTTCTTTTCAATGCAGTTATAACTTTGAATCCTTGCTAAACAAATAGTTGTAAGTCAGGGACTACCTGTATATGCATATATATGCATGCATGCATTCATTTCTTTCAACTCAAAGTGGTGAACATACCAAATACTCTTGTCTCCTGTTTTCTGCACAACAACTCTGTTAAGTGGGTTGGAATGAGAGAAGTCAGGAGCCCAAAGTCACCCAGTCAACCTTCTTGCTTAAGGGAAGTCTAGGACAGGGGTCTCCAACCTTGGTAACTTTAAGCCTGGAGGAATTCTGGGAGTTGAAGTCCTCCAGGCTTAAAGTTACCAAGGTTGGAGACCCCAGTCTAGAACTCTCTGATTTTTTATTTCTAAGCCAGCCCCTTAATCACTACACCAAATGGTCTACAATAAAAGAGTGACTCACAGCAATATGGGAAGGGGACCAGTTATCCCAGACAAGACCATGTAAAGGTGATGTTGGTCTTAGTAAATGATGATTGTATATAGATACTAAATCAATCTCCCCCCAGATAGCACTGTCAGTTATCACGTAATGTAACTTGTAGCCCAAGACATATATGGTCATTTGATTAGGATGTGCAGCCTCAGTGTTATATATATTTGTTTTATTAGTATTTTTAAGAAACATTATCTTGGAAAATAGAAATCTGACTCAAATGCATTTTCCATGCTACAAAAATCCTTTTTTAAAAAAACTATCTCCCAGTCTTGTTTTATATGGTATCTCCCTCTATTTACAGAATATTGCAGAATGGAAGGGAAAGAGAACAATCTCTTGGCCCATTACCAGGTCTTATGATTTCATAATACTTCTTTCCCATCTAATCTCTAAAGCAATATTGATAACTATAAAGTTAATTACCGTGTTTCTCATAAAATAAGGCCGGGTCTTTTTTTTTTTTTGAGCCCCAAAGAAACAGCTAGGACGTCTTTTCGGGGGTGACTTAATTTCTTCCCCCACGCACACCTCCACCTAGAGTGCCCCATGCGCACTCACCTCTCCATGAGGCTGCCACTGGAAGTTCCCCAAAGATAGAGTCACCAGCCACTTCTATTGGCCGGTAGAAGCGGCCTTGGGGCAAGCACCCACACGCACTCATCTCACCATGAAGCTGTTTCTATCAGCCGATGGAAGCTCCCCAAAGGCAGAGTCACCAGATGCTTTGGGGTGAGGCGTGGCTGCCCACAGGGTGCTCCTGAGACGAGCGCCCCATGCACACTCTCCTCAAGGCCATTTCTATCGGCCGATGGAAACTCCCAAAAGGCAGATTCACCAGCTGCTTCCATCGGCTAATAGAAATGGCTTCATGGTGAGGGGAGTGTGCATGGGAGAGCAGCTGCAAACTTTTCTTAGCAGAAGGGAAGCAAGCTGAGTTTCTCTCTCTCTCTCTCTCTCTCTCTCTCACACACACACACACAAACACCACCCCTACTAGCCCTCATCCCTAAACCGGGTCAGCCAAGCCCTTCTGGCGAGGGAAGGTCTCAGCATCTGTGGGGTTCCCACTGCTGCCCTCCCCTCCCCAGGCCAGACCTTTTCCGGGCACCCTGCCAAAGTCCCAGTACAGCCAACCTCCCTTTACCTGCTGCTGCCGCTGGTTTGGGGAGCGGGGGGGGGTGCCAGGGAGGGAAGGGGAGGCAGCAGAGCTCGGCTACCCTTAGAAGGGAGATCAGGCGGGCTCCTGAAAGGAGATGTGGGAGTAGTCCTCATAGGAAAGTGGCGGGGAAGCGGTTTGAGTGTGAAAGGGTCACCGCCATGTCACAGGAGGGCGGGAGGGAGCTGGAGCGAAGAAAGGCAGGAGAGAAGCTAAACCGTCCTTTCTATTGCTCTGGTGAGGGCCGAATATTTGCAGGGGCTGGTTGGAAAGGCCCAATTTTAGTGTGAACCTTGAGTCATGGTGGGGGGAGCTGAACGGTGAAGGCACTCTGTACATGATCCGAGGCAATCCTGCCACAGCTCATGGGTAGCGTGGCTAACAGTTGGGGGGAGTCTGATAACTTCAGCGATGCCTCCTTTTCTCTCTCTCTCTCTCTCTCTCTGAGCATCTGAAAGAGCACCTGTCATTAACCAACTAACCAATGCCAGCCTCGGAATCCCTTATTTTGGCATAATTTGGGACGAGAGAGGAGCCGTAAAACCAGGGACTTGGCGATGAGGTGCAGGCTCTTTTTTTTTTTTTTTAATTGAGTTCAATCACGAGACATTTCTTGATTTTATCAGACGTTGGAGGCGTTCAGAAGAACTTTTGAAAAACTTGTGGGTCTAACTTTGAGAAGCAATGAGTTTGGTCCTCTCAAATGGCAGAGGTTCGGGATGGTCTTTGGAGACTTCCCCTCTCTTTTAGCTGAGGGAGACCTGGGCATTTTAGGCTAAAAGCTGCCCTGGAGAGATTGATCAGAGAATGGGCAAGAAAGCAAAACAAGAATACATTTGGGCTAAGGCGTTTTCTCCCATTCCCTCTGTCACAATCTCACAATTTTCATCCAGATACAGATACGCATGTGCTTTCTCTCCTGCCCCGCTGGTAAATTCAAAGACAACTAATGCAAGCTCCCCTCACGAGGCCATTTCTATAGGCCAATGGAAGCTCCCCAAAGGCAGAGTCGGCAGCCGCTTCTACTGGCTGATAGAAGCAGCTGCCGACTCTGCCTTTGGGGAGCTTCTATCGGCTGATGTTCTATCGGTAGTAGATCAGGGTATTCTAGCCTAGGCTACCTGCATGGTGCTCCTAAAGGCACGTTTTCTCCCCTCCTTCCCTTCCCATTTCTCTTCACCTCGTGTAGTTCTAACGAATGATGTGAGAAATGGTGGGGAAATGCATGGTTTAAATAGGCCTAAATTTTGGGGGTGGGGCTTAATTTCACCTCATGCCTAGAAATCATGCTGGGCCTTCCTATTGGTGGAGGCCGTATTGTTGGAGAAACACGGTAGTAAAATGGTCTTTCAGCTGTGGTTTTGTTATCCACAGCATAGTCTAAACACCATGTTGGGGCTGGGGAATTCTGGGAGTTGAAATCCACATACTGAGAAGCACTGGACTAAAGTAATTCTTGTCAGCAAACAAACAAGGAAAATAAGAAAGAATTCAGTATATTTCATGAAAGATGTATCTGAAATATGGGTTTGTACCTATTTAATCAAATCAATACTAACTTAAGTCCCAGTCAACTTTCTCAACCAAAGTCAAATCTTCTTACTTAGTCTGTCATTCAGTGCTTTTCCAGGAAAGTGGGGAGGGGTTGCTTCAGTGGTGGGATTCATATTTTTTACTACCGGTTCTGTGGGCATGGCTTGGTGGGCATGGCAGGGGAAAAATACTGTAAAATCTCCAGTCAGAGGTGGTATTTGTGGGTTTTCCAAACTACTCAACATTTCCGCTACCAGTTCTCCAGAACTGGTCAGAACCTGCTGAATACCACCTTTGGGTTGCTTATTTCCTTGGATTATATCCTACTTTTCTTTTCCTGTGGAAAAATCTCAAACATAATACAAACCTGGCAAACAAACCAAAAGAAGCATATAATAATAACAACAGAACAATATCAATGATAAAAACAGAACAATGAAAATGCAAATAACAAAATTCTGTTGAAATTCCTGCTTTCTGGAATATTCTCTCCTTGTGTCCCTTCAGGAAAGGTTCTTCAGGAAATTATTGAAGGAATTGTTCACCCAGGCCTTGGGGAAAAGTGGGTCTTGGAGACTATTTTTGCTTTTGCTTTGCTTTCTTTTTGTACTTTTCTCTCTGGTCAGTTACATTTTTCTTTAAATTCGTTTTTTAATTTTAAGCAAAAAAGAGTAGTTTTGGAGTTGGGTGTGTGGTCTATTGAGGTTGGGCAGCTAATACATTTAAACAAACAAATATAAACAACAACCTGATTACCTAGATCTCATTCCTCCTACCTATTCTTGTCATCCATGATGTGTGCAAACATACAGATAAAATATTACATTTTACAGAATTCAGCAATCCACCTTGTCATTCCTTTTGGATAATATCTCATTGTATAAGTAACCCTCGACTGACAACAGTTCCTTTGGTGACCATTTGAAGTTCCAATGGCACAGAAAAAAAAGTGACTTGTGACCGTGTTTCACACTTACAACTGTTACAGCATCCCCATAGTCACATGATCAAAATTAAAGATGCTTGGCAACTGACTCGTATTTATGACTGTTGCAGTGTACCAAAGTCATGTGATCACCTTTTGTGACCCTCTAACCCACAAAGTCAATGGGAAACCAGATTTACTTAACAACTGAGTTACTGTTATGACCCAGGCTTCATCAAACTTAATAAAACACAAACTTAATTTAAAAGTAAAACCTTTTTAATGCAATGTTGGGAATTACTTGCATTCCCAGCCAAAACTCATTATATACAGTTCCTCCAGATAGGAGCACACTTTTCAGTGCTGTAGAATGCTGCCAAGAAACAGAAGTCCAATTAAGGCTAGACATAAATCAACCCAAAAACCTAGAAAAAACTGATCAGGGTACAGAGAGGACTCGGAGATTACTGAACTGCTTTGCTTCCTGCAAAGCTCTTCATCATTGAGGACTGCCTTTTATCCCTTATGGGAGGGGCAGTCAGCTCCCAGCCTTACTCCCGAGTCGCCCTTTCTGCTTCAGCTGCTCTTGCCTTCCAGCAGCTGTGCGCACACGCTCACTGGGAAGAGGCTCCCTGGAGTCCTCTGCTTCACTGCTGCCAGACTCCGAAGGCTCTGAAGGCAGCACCCCATTCTCAGATGGTTCTGACCCCATCCCTGCATTGGATGCAGGACCCTTATGCAAGTCCTCTTCATACTCCCTGACTGGTTCCCTTTCGTCCTAAGTTGATGGCTACCTGTACTCAAAAGATCAAGAAGAAATGCAAATACATTCTGTATGGCAATGCAGGATGAAGTATAGCATGGCTATTCTTCAGAAGTTCTAATCAACTCCCTTAAGGGGGAAGATTTCTCTAGGGTGGGGAAAGAAATTATCGCCATGGGACTTGGAACTATGCCAGCCACTATTTTTTTCTCCTTTTTTAGCCAGAGAACATTGTGAGATCTGCCAAACTGAGATCTGCCAACAGGAAATTCCATTATGTACTTCTAATCAACAACTGAGGCAACCACACCTTGTAAATGTCTGCCCTTTAATAGGTGTATTTCTCTGAATGTTTCCTTGTTAATGGATGTTTTTTCTTTTTAACTTTGTGTAAATAGCTAATTATTTAAGAAGAGATCCTTCAAGATATAAAGGAATGCCTCTTGCTTAAGTACAGACCCAAGCACCTTTCTAGGGAAATTTTATAAACAAAACCAACAGATGGTCTGAGAAATGTTACATGGAACAAAGCCATTAAAATCTCAGGTGATCTCAGGCTTCTATAGAAAGACAATTAAGAATTGTATCTGCATAATTTACATATAATATTACCCTCCACTCTACTTAGTATAAGAGGGTGGAAGGTAAGTTGCATTTTCTACATCCTGTTTAGCTCCATGTTTATTTATTTACATCATTTATATACCTGAATCAACAGGCCTTAGAAGTCTTGTAGAAAATTAAATCTAAAAAACAGAGGGCACAAGAATAAATTGACTCAAGCTTTCATTACCTGTCATTAAAAGATTATTACAAATATTGTACCCCACAGAAACCTCAAGTCCAAAATAGGTGATAAAAAGGTACAAAAAACCTTCACTCATTTTAAAAATAATAAAAGGGTGCACATTTCAGGATCTCCTATGTTTTGCTTGCAGTGTTATAGTACAAGTTTCATTTTCAGAAATGTGATTATTTGTGGTTGATTTTTGAAATCAGGGACAACCTGGCTCTGAATAGGTTCTGAACATGAACATGGCTTTTAAGATTGACTTGGGATCCTTAAGGGCACCTTTCTGGAAAATGAAGTAAAGCTTTTGGATCCAAATTATGAGCCAGCAGTATGTGGCAGCAGCCAAAAAACCCAATGCAATCCTAAGTTGCATTAACAGAGGGATACAATCAAGATCAAGTGAGGTACTAATACAACTCTATAAATCCTTAGTAAGACCACACCTAGAGTACTGCATCCAGTTTTGGTCACCATGCTATAAAAAAGATGTTGAGACTCTAGAAAGAGTGCAGAGAAGAGCAATCAAGATGATTAGGGGATTGGAGACTAAAACATATGATGAACAGTTGCAGGAACTGGGCATGGCTAGTCTAGTGAAGAGAAGGACCAGGAGAGACATGATAGCAGTCTTCCAATATCCACAGAAAGGAAAGGGTCAAGCTATTTTCCAAGGCACCCGAAGGCCAGACAAAGAATAATGGATGGAAACTGAACAAGGAGAGATTCAACCTGGAAATAAGGAGAAATTTTCTGACAGTGAGAACAATCAACCAATGGAACAGCTTTGCCTTCGGAAGTTGTGGGATC
The DNA here is from genome assembly GCA_033807585.1 of Hydrophis major. Classification (NCBI taxonomy): domain Eukaryota; kingdom Metazoa; phylum Chordata; class Lepidosauria; order Squamata; family Elapidae; genus Hydrophis; species Hydrophis major. The sequence continues at coordinate 401,088,370 of CM066328.1, forward strand.
TTCATCACTGGAGGCTTTCAGGAAGAAATTGGACTGCCATTTGTCAGAAATGGAGTAGGGTCTCCTGCTTGGGCAGGGGGTTGGACTAGATGATCTACAAGATCCCTTCCAACTCTGATTATTTGTAATCTGTAACATCAGACTCTGAAATTTACTTTCAAATATATGAGGTCTTTGCTAGGGATACCTGTGGAGTCATCCAGCAGAATTTTTATTATGCTTTTATTTTTTATGAAAAAAATAAAAATAAAGCTAGAAATAGTTTCTTCCACTAACACTGACATATAATAGTCAAGTTCAGACCACATTAGAAATGTATTCATTCAATAAAGTCAAATGATAAAATCCTTTTTATTGGTGGGCAGGTAGAATGAGAGTGAAAAGATTATTTCTTTAGACACAAAGCTTCCTTTCACATAGGAAGCCATCAGCCAAAAATTATTGTAGTTTTAACTTTCTCCATGCACAACAGGTAGTCCTTGCTTAATGACTGCCCTGTTTAATAACAGCACTGAAAAAGTAACTTAATGACTGGTCCTCACATTTTTCAACCATTGTAGTCCTTGTGACCACAAGGTCACTATCTGCATGCTTTACAGCTGCTTCTGGTAAACAGAGTCGATGGAGAAGCGGGCAGTAAATTGCAAGTTGTGGTCACCTGATGTCTTGCTTAACAACTACAGCAGAAGTGAGGTTGTAAGTCTGTCATGGTCATGCAATGTTTTTCTTAATGACCACATCACTTAGGAATGGAGTTGCCAGTCCCAATTGCAGTCATTAAGCGAGGACTGCCTGTCTACATCTATAAGTGAGTGTTTAAATGAGAGAAACATTGAAAACTTTACAATGAAATTATCAGTCTCTGAATCTATCACGTTATCCTTTTGAACTCTAGTATCCCTTGGATTTAAAGTTACTAGGTAAACCAAGGGTCTTCAAACTTGGAAAGTTTAAGACTTGTGGACTTCAACTCCCAGAATTCCTGAGCTAACATGACTAGAGGAGGAATTCTGGGAGTTGAAGTCCACAAGTCTTAAAGCTGTCAAGTTTGAAGGCCCCCCAGGTAAACAATTAGAAAGGAGGATAAATGGTGGGGGCTGGAAAGGGGGACATTAATTGTTTAACTTTCTCAGCATCTGCAACAAAAAATTCCAAGGAAAATCTGAAGAAGAATGTATTGACGTCTATATAAATTTACAATTAACTTTTTCCAGCATCAAAAAGACTGGTTTTTCAATTGCAGGAATGTGCTAGAGCCAGTTAGGCAAAAACTTCAGTATGTAACTGAGTAAGGCTTTGTTGGGAGGACTATAATCAACAAATTAAGGTCACAGAATGGAGCTTGTTAACTTTTCAGTTAGCACATTAGGAAAGCAATGCCCCACGGAGAAAAGCTGCAAAGTAAGAGATACTTGAAAAGACTGACAGTGTTTGATTTTAAGAGTATGCCTGCTGTACAGATGACATGAGGAGAAAAAGGAGGACATGTCCTCCTTTTGCCAAATGCCTGGTAAATTTATAATGTATAATTATTTTGTTCCCAAATACAGATTGAAAATGTCATAGCAAAGCAAATAGGAGGTAATATGATTTTAACAAATGCTTTGACCAAAGCAGTTTTGTTATGGACTAAGCCAACGCAGCGATACAACCCTCAACAGCTTCGTATTACAGCAGGCTTGTAATCCTGCACTTCTCATTGGTCCGTAGATAGCAAGTCGTGATTGGTCGTTTTTGGCCAATCTGATTGGCTGTTAATGGGACCCCCTGATTGGATGCTTGTAAAAGCTATAAACTCAGTTCATTGGTTGTTTTGACGCCAGCCAGCTCTACAAAAGAGCTGCTGCTGCCCAGGTATTTTGCTGTGTTCTTTCCTGTTAAATAAAGAGTTGAAGTCACCGTTCGATGTCTCATCTCCGTTCCTTGCGCCCATGCCCAGGACTGGCAATGAAGGTGGGATGCGGAGATGATAGAGCTGACTAGAACGCATCGAACAAGACAGAGCATGTGGCGAAAGAGCACACGCAACAAACGGCAAGATAACCAGCGGTGCCGAACCACCCGCTCCATTCGACCCAGCAACCGAAGACTGGGACTCGTATATAGATCGCTTCCAGATGTTCCTGGAGACCAACAATTTAAAAGATGCTGCACCTGGCAAGAAACGAACGGTGTTCCTGACTCATTGCGGCCCAGCCGTTTTCAAAATGGCTAAAGCACTAGCAAAACTGGCGGAAATGAAGACCATGGATTGGGATACCCTCGATCCGATCCTCCGGGTCCATTACACACCCGCAGTACCTACCCTGATACGAAGACACGAATTTTACCAGAGGGACCAACGGAAGGATGAGAGCATTGGTAATTTTGTAGCTGACCTCCGGAATCTAGGAGGCCTTGTGGTTTTGCAAACTTAGAGGAAGCCCTAAGTTCTGGGTTTAAATGCACCACACGTGCAGAGTAAGCTGATGGCGAAAGGCGACATCAGTCTTACAGATGTCATCGCCGACGCTACTGCCGCAGAAGCAACCAGGAAGTCAGCCGCTCGAATGCACCGAGCGAACGCACCGCTTTGCCAACTCGCCAATGAGATCCCACTCGCCACTGAGAAGCACACTACCACTTCCCACCATGAAGACCTCGAGTCATCCTCAGACAGTGACTCCGCTCAGAACGAGAGCAAAGGAACCAGAGATGTCCGCGCCAAAGTGCTGATTGCGGGGCAAACCACCTGCGATTGGACTGCAAATTCCTCGATGCGCTCTGCCGTAACTGCAGAAAAAAAGGCCACATCGCGAAGGTCTGCAGAAGCAGATGAGAGTCCAGTCCCAACCGAAGGGAGAACAACCTCCGTCAGGAGATAGGCAAACCTCCTGAGAACCAGGACCATCTGAGCCACCAATGGAACAACCACTACTACTACAGAAACCAAACACCTGCCTCTTCAACGAGACGAGAAGAGGCCCACCAAACCATTATCATCGGCCACGCTTCATCGTTTGATGCAAGAAAGATCCGTGTAAGGGTCACTATTGAGAATCGACCGTGCGTGATGGAAGTCGATTCGGGATCATCCCTATCGATGGTATCCTGGAAAACCCTCAAACAGCTGATCCCTGCCATTTGCTGCCAGGACCTCAGCATGCAACGAATCATCCTGAAAAACTACCAGGGAAACAGAATCCCAGTTGTCGGTTCCAGCAACGTCCAAGTATCCTTTAAGGACCGCACAGCAATGCTTCCCCTGACTGTCGTCGATCGTGACTTGTTAGGGATAACTTTGGTTACCTAAGTTAGGTAAAAGTTTGGGTAAAAATAATATATAAACTATGTTAGTGAGTTTAAGTGTATGTATCACTTTAACTGCAAAACATGTATTTTGGGTGCGGTTGTCAAATCACCATAAGAGGGAGCAAGAGAGCTCACTGTTTGCTGGCTTTTACTGGAAAGCTGACAATGTTAGATTGATGGTGATAACTGCGTGTTTTCCCTGCTGTTGCTGAAACGAAGAAAAGGGGTTTGATTTTCTTCATATCTCTGACTGCAAAAGAGATATATTGCTGGACTGATTATTTGTAAGTTTACTGACCTCTATTTTTCGACACTGGACTTTGCAACTGATTAATCCCTGGATGGACTGAACTAGTGTATAACATATGGACTGTTTTAACTATGCTATTACTCTTGCTGGAATAAAAAACTATTTAACTGGCACAGTGTATCTGTCTTACTGAGTGTAAACTACAACAATGTTTATCTCACATCATTTGCCTGCCTGCTAGACTGCCGTTGCACGTTCTGCTAGGGTGTGTATCCCTAACACGACCGACCCAGCTTGTTCGGGTTACAGTGGTTCACCCCACTCGGGATTGAACTAGCCGGCATACACCAAACCAGAAGTGATGACTGGGAAGAGGCTCTCATCCAGGAATTCCAGGACATGTTCACAGGAACATTAGGCAAGTACAAGGGGACCCTATATCATTTAATCTCAGCCCTGATGTAGCTCCCATTCGGCTTAAGCCTCATCGAGTACCTTTTGCCTTAAAACTGAAGATCGATGAGCAGCTAGATAAACTGTTAGCCCAGGGCATATTGGAACCGATTGACCACGCCCGCTGGGAAACCCCGATAGTAACACCCATGAAGCCAGATGGTTCGTTAAGAATTTGTGGGGATTACCGGGCCACCCTAAATCATGCTCTTCAACAGAGCGCTTATTCAGTACCGGTGGTTCAACACCTTCTTCATTCCCTGGGTGGCGGATTTGGACTTAGCTCAGGCGTACCAGCAACTACCTGCAGACGCAGCAACTGCAGAAGCCCAGACAATAGTTACACATAGAAGCGCTTTCAAGTGCAATAGACTCCAATTCGGAGTAAGCGTGGCACCGGGCATTTTCCAAAGTTTAATGGAGAGACTATTACAAGACATAAAAGGCATTGTGCCTTATTTTGACAACGTCCTAATAGCTGCCCCCACTAAGGAGTTATTAATACAAAGACTCAGAAAAGTCCTTCAGAAATTCAAAGACACTGGTCTGAAGGTAAAAAGAGACAAGTGTCAACTTTGTATGGAGAGAGTGGAGTTCCTGGAATACCTTCTTGACAAACAGGGAATCCACCCCACCGAAAAAAAACTAACCGCAATTAAAAAAGCCCCGAGACCTAGGAATAAGACAGACCTCCAAGCCTTCCTGGGACTCATTAACTTTTATAACATTTTCTTGCCCCAGAAGGCAACCGTAGCCGAGCCCCTACATAGACTTCTTGATAAAAAGGCTACCTGGGTCTGGGGATGGCGTGAAGAGACAGCGTTCAAAGAGATAAAAGACCTTTTAACCTCCGATGCTGTATTAATGCAATACAATGAGACTCTACCTTTGACAGTTACCTGTGATGCCTCACCATTTGGAGTAGGAGCCATCTTAAGCCATGTCCTACCAAATGGAAATGAGGCACCCATTGCGTTCTTTTCGAGAACTTTGTCTAAAACCGAAAGGAACTATAGTCAACTTGATAAAGAGGCCCTCGCTATTGTATCCGCAATTAAACGCTTCCATGAATATGTATATGGGAGACCCTTTACCATAATTACAGACAACAAGCCGCTACTTGGGATTTTGGCGGGAAACAAACAAACTCCCCATATCTTATCACCAAGAATGACACGTTGGTCAGAATTTTTAGCCACCTATGATTACCGATTGCAACATCGCCCGGGGAAAACCATTCCCCATGCTGACGCTTTGAGCCGCTCTCCATTACCAGACATTATAGAGGACCCTGCTCCAACCGTAGCCATATTACAAATCGAAACCCTCAAATCGCCGCCACTAACTGCTCGAGACATAGCCTTAGAGACAAAAAAGGATCCTGTTTTGGCACAAGTCCTCAGCTGGGTAGAACGGGGTTGGCCGGACAGTGCAACCAATGACACGTTCAAGCCATTTAGGCATCATCAAACAGAACTATTTTCCCAGAAAGGCTGCATAGTGTGGGGAGACAGAGTCATAGTCCTGGAGAAATTGCAATATAGGGTATTGAAAATGTTGCACGATGGACATCCAGGCATCATGCACATAAAGGCACTAGCCAGGAGTTACGCATGGTGGCCTGGTTTAGATAAACAGATAGAGACTTGGGTAGCAAAATGCAGTAAATGCCAGGAGACTCGCTCCGCTCCTCCAAAAACTCCCCCAACTCAGTGGGAAACGCCTCGAGGTCCTTGGTCCCATATCCACATCGATTTTGCGGGACCCACAAGAGGACACACTTTCCTCTTAACAGTGGATGCCTTTTCAAACTGGCTTGAAGTCCACAAGATGAAAAGCACCACCACAGATGCAGTCACTAAAAAACTGAATAAACTATTCGCTACCCATGGACTTCCCGATGTCCTGGTCTCTGATAATGGCCCCCAATTCACTGTCCTGCCATTCGAACAATACCTGGCAGATCGGGGCATCCACCATGCCTTAACATCACCAGCTCACCCTGCAGCCAATGGTAGGGCTGAGCGAATAGTTCAATATGTAAAACAGACCCTGCACAAAATGGACCACAGCGACATTGACGACAAAATAAACCAAATGCTTCTTGTCCAACACATAACCCCAAACAGCACCATGAACAAAACCCCAGCTGAACTCCTGATGGGCCGAAAACTTCGCTCGCATCTTGATCGCCTCCACCCAAACTACACGTCAGAACAAACCCCGGGATCCAGCAGCAAGTGCCAGGCATTCCAGGAAGAGGACCTTGTGTTTGCAAAAAACTTCTCGGGTGACCCATTGTGGGTCCCCATGACAATAACACAACTTACAGGACCCCGATCCTATCGCCTACAAACGGCAGACGGTAAGATGTGGAAACGCCACATAGACCAACTCTGTTCCAGACTAGCACCGGAACCTCTAGCTGGGGGGGGAAGGAACATTGAGGAGGACGAAGAAGAAATGATAATCGAAACCCAACAGCCCACACCATCAACCAGGGGATACTCACCATCCGAAGGAGAACCGAGCCAGGGAGCGGCCTCGCCACGTGACAGCACCGCGATGGAAGCGGATCAAGGAAACCCAGAAGACAACGCTGATGTAAGCAGGGAAAGCAGCCCAGGGCCACAAACTCCGCCATCCAACCCAGCTAGCAGCCCACCAGAACCAGAACCAGAACCAGGACAGAACCCGGTGGGACAACGCAGGTCAAGCAGACAGGTGAAGCGACCTGCCTACTTGCGAGAGTACATCACCCCATCCCTCAGATGGAACCAAGGGGGGAGGGGTGTTATGGACTAAGCCAACGCAGCGATACAACCCTCAACAGCTTCGTATTACAGCAGGCTTGTAATCCTGCACTTCTCATTGGTTCATAGATAGTGAGTCATGATTGGTCGTTTATGGCCAGTCTGATTGGCTGTTAACGGGACCCCCTGATTGAATGCTTGTAAAAGCGATAAACTCAGTTCATTGGTTGTTTTGACGGCAGCCAGCTCTATAAAAGAGCTGCTGCTGCCCAGGTATTTTGCTCTGTTCTTTCCTGTAAAATAAAGAGTTGAAGTCACCGTTCAATGTCTCATCTCTGTTCCTTGCACCCATGCCCAGGACTTAACAAGTTTAATTTCCACAAATCAGCATGACAGGTGCCCTCAAACTGTCAACCAATTAACTTACCCAATGATGCCCACAGCATCTTTTTCTTGGTGCTTGCAAGATTCTTACCCTGCTAGGCATTATTTTTTAAGGTTCCTTAATTACCAAATAAATGACTAAATAAGAAGCGGGTGTTCTGTAAAGCCAAGCTTCTAGTATCATCCTGATTTATGGAAATACCTCTGGGCCCCACAGGCATTCTCTGAAAAGAAACATGGCAAGTCTTTCTTTAGAAATATATCAACCTACTATACCTCCCCAAAGGAGGATTAGGGATTTTTTTTTTTAATCACCATCATCAGCAACCACCACTTGGAGAACTAGAAGGCGTAGCAAGGAGTAACTTTACCAGTTTATCATGAATAAATTTCCAAAGTGGAAACATTCTGTGAATGGGCATCTCCTACCTAGCATTTTGTGAAACCCTCACAACATGCTCTAAATTTTACCCCTTTCGTATCTGATACTCAAAAATATTACCTGTCCCTTCCTTGACTGATTGATTGTTTGGTATGCAAATAGGCAAACCCTCTAGTAGCTGATGGATCTTCTGAGTCTGGTTGCCTCAATCTCTTGAAGAGAGTTCCTGCTATCTTCATACATTCCTTAAAAAAAAAAAAATCACAAGGCTGGATAGATTTCATTTACTACTATTTCAGAGAATAAATGAAGGAGAGTGAGAGAAACATTTCTTCATTCTGCATGAACAACCATTTTTATTAGAATAGCTGGTTGATTCATTCCCCTAGATTAAACAGATCTTCCTAATGTGAGGACAAAAGGGTCATTGTAACCATGGAGACAGATATCCTTGGGTCAAGGCTTGACATCAGCACTATTGTGGGTTTTGTTTTGTTTTATCCTGCCTTTATTATTTAAAAAATAATAATTCCAAGAAGCCAATGCTCTAATATTCTTTCCTCTTCCTCTTTTCTGCACAACAACAACCTTGTGAGGTTTTGATGCAATGAATGGCCTAAATCTTTATTAAGGGGAAGTTTCAGAGATTTCCTGTTCATTTGCACTTAGGTTGGGTTATAAATATCTAAAAGGACAAATAAATATTTGTTCTTCTAGGAATCCCAATAGCATAACTAAAAGGGCCTGGAAACATGTTCATGCAGGGAGAAAAGATTCTGGAAAATCATCAGGGAGAAGAAAGTTTTGACAGGTTACATTTCTATGTGTATATTTACAGATGATCATTAAATTGTGCCAGCTCTTACTTGCAATTTAAATGCTACAACCTCACCCCGTGGCTGAGTTTGCCCAAATCACTAGATTAAGTTAAAATGCTTGATTACTTTGCTGTTCAACATGTGATAACTAGGCCATTGTCTTAAACAACAATAAGCTTTATTTCTTTTGGCAGAGCTTGTGAAGTAAAAGTAGCAGTTGTATATATTTTTTCTTCTGTTCAATCATGTTCAGTTCTCAGAGACTGCCTGAGCAAGTCCCTGATATTTCCTGGCAAGGTCTTTCATAAGTAGTTTGCCATTGCCTCTTTCCTAGGTCTGAAAGTAAATGATTGATTCAAAGTCTGGCTTTGTGTCTAAAGTGGGACTAGAATTCACAGAATTCTGTTCTAGCCTGGCCTCTTAATCACTAAACTGTATTTTGTTAATTCCGGTTTTAAAGTTGTGTGAACCTAGCTAGTTCTGATAACCAGATTTCTACTTACGATATATGCTTTTCTATTCTCAGAAGAAATTAAACTTAGTTTTACAAAAAATTTGTTCAGGATTATATGAACCCCAATGACTAAGAGGGGGACTCTAATGGCAGAGCACCTCTGCTAAAACTCATTTCACTTATTCAGTTAGCAGTTTATCATTTATTGTGGCCAAGTTTGGTTGTTTGAAGAGGATTTGGAAGCTCACATCAACTACAATAGAGGTAATCCTATTGTGAGACTCTAGAAAGAGTGCAGAGAAGAGCAACAAAGATGATTAGGGGACTGGAGGCTAAAACATACAAAGAACGGTTGCAGGAACTGGGTATGTCTAGGCTAATGAAAAGAAGGAGTAGGGGAGACATGATAGCAGTGTTCCAATATCTCAGGGCCTGCCACAAAGAAGAAGAAGTCAAGCTATCCTCCAAAACACCAGAGAGGGCAGGACAAGAAGCAATGGGTGGAAACTAATCAAGGAGAGAAGCAACCTAGAACTAAGGAGAAATTTTCTGGCAGTTAGAACAATTAATCAGTGGAACAACTTGCCTCCAGAAGTTGTAAATGCTCCAACAGTGGAAATTTTTTAAGAAGAGATTGGATAATGATTTGTCTGAAATGCCATAGGGTTTCTTACGAAAGCAGGAGCTTGGACTAGAAGACTTCCAAGGTCCCTTCTGTTATGTTCTGCGCATGGGCGCAAGGAACGGAGACGAGATGGTGAAAAGTGAACTCCAAACTCTTTATTAAACATTCTGAACAGAGCGAAACCCTAGGGCAACAGCAGCCCTTTTATAGGCAAGCTGCTGCTCTAGTAACCAATAGGAACGTGGAGTGTTAACCCACTTAACCAATGAGAGTGATTCTCCTGAATGGACCAATCCGATATCGCTATTATCAGCCAATCAGAAGTGCAGGGCTAGAACCCTGCTATTTTCTAAAGCTTTTGATAAACTTTATTTAAGTGTTTTATTAGTTCATAACACCTTTCAACTCTGTTATTCTATTCTAAAATTCCAGATAAATTTAACACTTTTCTCTGGAGTGAAGGCTGGAATGTTAAAGTATGAATATTTTAAAATATGAAAATAGCCTCCTAATATCTTTTTGTTGTAACTAAAAAGCAGCAAAAGAAGCAGTGGTGGGTTTCAACATTTTTCACTATCAGTTCTGTGGGTGTGGCATTGCTTGTGGCATGGTGGACATGGTAGAGGAAGGATACTGTAAAATCTTCATTTCCTCCCCACCCCACTAACCTGCTTTCCAGCTCTGTTCTCCTGTGCAGGGCAGCAAAAGAAGACTCAGTCGATCAGCTGGGACTCGGGAGGCAGAGAAGAGATGGGGGCAGGGCCAGTCAAAGGTGGTATTTGCCAGTTCTCTGAACTACTCAAATTTTCCACTACCAGTTCTCCAGAACTGATCAGAACCTGCTGAATACTACCTCTGAACAGAAGATGCTGGGTCTGAGGAGAGAAATTGTGGGGAACAATAGCAATATGTAACCATTTCTTCATACCTGAAAAGTGAACTCAACTGTAGAGTTCTGTGACTGTCCAAAAGAGCAATATCTGGTGGATTCAAATTTGAGTGAAAATATAGCTGTGTGTGAGTTTGAAGTATTTTCTCTGTAGGTACTGATGGTTACAACCTCCATGTTTCCTTTTCAGTTTAAAATATGCTTAAACACAGATACATGCATTATTTGTATGATGCCTAATTTGACCTTCCATAAAGAAAGCTCCTGAAGTGAGGCAGTTTTTCCATCCTTACTACCCCACTCTTTTCCTCTCATCCCTATTCTTTTCCTGTTGCAAAGAATAATGGTGAAAAGTTCAGAACATGTTAAGCACAATATGATGATCAGAGTTTATTAATTGTGTAACACCCAGTCATTGCATTTCTTCTCAACGTCTGACTTCATCCTTAGTAATTCACTTTATGGCCTGAAGCATAGTTTTTGACAGGTCTCATTGCAGCAAAATGTTTCTCTGCAAAGCTAAAGGCTTGTTTGCTCTTGCCCCAGAATATCACCAGATAGCTGTGCAAAATCTCGTGGCTGGATGTTTTCTTAAGCTGAAATATTCAACTTCCATTTCTTCTCCAGTCAAGCCATAGAAGGAAGTTCTGATTGCATGTTTGTTCTTTTTTTTTTTTTAATGGTTCCTGGCTGAATCAAACAATATGTCTTTGTTTTTCTGCTTAGATGGTTGGATGAAAGGAATGTCTTGAATTGAGTTGGAAAAACTGCTGTGTGCCCAGGAAGTTCTGAGGAGCAAATCTTTGTTTGAATGGTCCTGCCTGCATCTCTGTTGCAAACCTTTCAGTGGATGTTTCTGATTTCCCAGCAGAAAATATGACATCTATGCCAGAAATCGAGATAGAAGAAATGCTGGATAGTGTGGATGATAAGGCTGAAGGTGATCCCCCATTTGATGATCATTTGCGGAATCTGAAAGCCCTGACAGAGAAACTGAGGCTGGAGACAAGAAGGCCTTCCTATTTGGAATGGAAAGCTCAGCTGGAAGGACCAGCCTGGAAGAGCCATTCCAAACCTTCTGAGAGGGACATGGGGAGGCAAGAGAAGAAACCAACAGAGGAAAATATTTCTTTGAGAGATGTGCAGGTTTGTATCAATGGAAGCTCTTCCAGACAGCCAATTTTGCTTGCCCCGGAGAAAGTGTGTGGCTTTGGAAACATCGATGAAGCATTAAATTGGCTCCGGAAAGAGTTGGTAAGTAATTTCCTATTGTTTTTTAAAATTCTTTATCAACAGAACCTCTAGGTATGTTTTAGGATTACAGTTGAAAAGACAAAAATTAGGCCTATTCTTGGCAATTAATTATTTTAATTAACGCACAAGGCATCTTGCCATGTGCTTTTTACAAGGTTTTTGGAAGATTAATAGATTCTGACTTCAACAAGACATCTTTAGTAGGAGAGTCATAATTGTCAAGGAGACATGGCAATATTAAGTCCTATAGACTTGATTGACTTCAAACAGTTTGAACAAGGGATATACAGTATTTTAATGGCTTACATGTGTTATCTGCTCAGTATTCACGTTACAAAAGGCAAGAGCAGGATATACATGCATATGCCTTGCTTCAGTTCTGTTTTTAGAAAATGAGAAAATGGGGAAAGATATTATTTGGACTCATTTGAAACAGTCAAGGAGAAACTTAATTTTGTTAAGGCGTAGTTCTTTTTTTGTCTCATTATCTGAGTATTGCTTTTAGTGAGCAATATAGCAGCATGGTGAGGCATGTGATGCTTCAAATTGATGTATTTATAGATTGCTTCCCACCATAAACTTTGCATCGGAAGGAAAAACCTGTTCATATAACTTTAATAAAACCATCCAATTCCAAGGGTGAGACCATTCCATCATCAGATAGGAAATAGAGGCTGTGATTAAAATGCTACTTTCTCTAGTTTTGATGGAAATGCTTGTAGGGCCATGAGATGAACTGAGGAAAAAAAGAGGAAGAATTAGCAAAATACGTTTGGATTTCTATATACAGCCTATATAATTGTTCCGCACAGCAAGATGAAAGATATTTCCGTAAAGCTAAAAGGAAGCACTGAGTCTGAGATTACAAAATGCCTAATCCTGGAATCAATGAGATAAGGGGGAAAAAACAGGGGCACATCTGAGACTCTTTTTTTTTTAAAGTTTCAAATGCCTTTTTCTTTTCTTTTTTAAAGTAGTGATTCCAATAAAGGAGAATGTTTGTAGCTCAGGGCTGAAATGTAGGGTCCTTGTTGCTCCCTGAGCTTGCTTGTTTTCTTGCAGATGTTTCATTACCCAAACTATGATGATGTTATCTAGTTTGGGTAATGAAATGTCTGCAGGAAAACAACTAAACTCTGAGAGCAACAAGGACCCCTCAAAGTAGTTATTACTATCCAGATGGAGTGAGAAGTTATAATAGAGCCCTGTCAAATTACATAGACCCTAGTAAAATAAGAGAGAGAGGAAAAAAGAAATAAATAAAAGAGGCATGTTTACTACTTTTTTCCCTTCAAACCTGGAGTCACCTATCAACATGAATGCAGTTCTAACTACAGAAAGGATTTCTTAACAGTATGTAAAGTGCCATGCGATCCTACATGCTTCCAGCAGTCTCCTGGTGGGCAGGGATTTATTCCTTACCAAGAGTACTTAACATTACACTGTTGTCTCAAAATGGGGATATGGTCATCAGATGGATATCTTTAAAAACTGGCTGGGGAAGAATTAATGGAAGGAAGTTAATTCCTTTAATTCCTTTCAGTCATTGGAGTGAAGTAAAATTTAAAGTTCAAAACAATTGCATTTTTGAATACCAGATGCTGCAGGGAAAACCTAGGAAAAGGATTACTAGCTTAGTTTTTTTTTTTTCCTGATGGTCCTCCTAAAAACATTTGGGAAAGTTCAGATTTATCCTCAGTTATGAAAGTTCGCTGAGTTCATTGGGTGACTTAAGGTCGGGCTACTCTCTTTGTGTAAAATTGCCCCAAAGAGTTGTGTGAAAAAGTTGGAGGAACATTATATGCCATGTATGAAGCTCTTGAATGACAGGCAAGCAATCAATCTAGCAAATTAATGAATAAAATTAACTATACTGGCCAATCATTGTTTCAGTTTAGCAATAAATTCTTCTTTTTAAAGTGTTACAGTGAATGAGTGTTAAGGATAAAGAAAGAAACATGATAAAGAAAAAAACAACAACACAAAACTTCATTGAAGCTCATTCTTTTATTTTCATGCAGTTTAATTGGATAGTGTTTTGCATATGCTGTTTCTGGAAGGAGGAAAGCTTCTTCCATTCAATAGAATTTGTATGGGTGTGTGTGTAGACAATATAATTTTCAACATGAAATCTTCCCATGCTTTTTCATCATTGCGTCCATGCTTTTCTTATTAAAAAAAAAGATGGAATAACTTATACAATGGCTTTTGATTGAATGAATGCCAGGAACTGTCTGTCAAAAGCAATCCAGGTCACGCAAGCAGAGGATAAGTTGACCTGGGAAAAATGGTAGCAAGGAAAAAATATGAAAAGCAACTCGTGTTTGCATTCATTCTTGTTCTCAAATCTCTTCATTTAAGGAATCTTTCTTAGAAACACAGAAAGAGATCAGAGAAGATTTTATGCTTTAGGAGACTTCAGACATTAACATAATATCCCTGTGGAGTTGAAACTATTATTTTTCTATCCCTGTATATTTTTCTATTCCCAAAGAATATTTGACTATGCAAATTTAACTTTGCTAGTTATCCAAGCTACCAGAAACTATAAACACAAGTACTGAACATGGGATGAGATCCAGCAATGCCATCTTGCTCCTCATTGCCCATGTAATTCTTCTGTCAACCGTCCCAAGCTTTCCCTTGTGCCCTTTATCAGCAAAATATCAGCCTTTCCCCTCCCACTTTCAACCTCTCCATTTTTATTTTACTAGAGTACAAAAAAGTCTTCTCACCCTGAAGGCAGAACATTCTTGACAGCAAGAAGCTTTATCTCCCTGGGAAAAGTTTGATGCTATTGGACTACAGCTAGTAAAAAGCTGATCCCTATAAGAAAAAAAAAAAGGAGGGGGGGATCAGTACAGTAAAAAACAATCTAAAAATAAAAAACTATGTTGTAAAGCCACAAAGACACCAAAATGGCCTGACAATATGTATTAATTTAATTTAATCTGACATTCTGGTTTTACCAGCAACCTCTTAAGAAAAAAAATAAGGATAGCTACCAAACTAAGCATGTTTAGCATTTCATAAAAGACTGCCTTTGAAATGGGATCCTATGTAATCAGATTTAGTATTTGTTAAATCTCCAACCCAGTTATCAGACTCTTTAGCAGCCACCTGAAACGAAAAGTGATTCTTTTCAAGGAAGATGGTTGCAAAGTTCTCCTTTACGAGATTTATTAAGAACTTGGGGTTAAAGAAACTGAAATATTTTCAGTTTAGAACACACACACACACACACATGCTAATATGGAGAGTTTCTAATGTAATCTGCTGTGTAATCAAGGCCCTTCATGAAAATGGGGAGATTGCAATGGCTATTTACAAAACAGTCCCAGTGCTGCCAACTCTCATGCAATCAGAGTGAGATTCACGCAATTCAACCAATTTTGACTGTCTCACTCTGATAAACGAAATCTCACGCTAAACCCCCAAAATGGAATGTACAAAAATAAATATATCTCTACATTCTCTGATATTCCGAATATCGATATGCCCAAGCCCAAAGTTTCGAGAAGTGAAGCCTCCGATCCTGGGCGGCTTCAGAGGGCGAACAGAGCATGTGCGAGAGGACGTTGCCCGCATTGATTTCTGTACCGGGGTGAGGAGAGAATTCCACGCTGCAGGAAGCGGTTGTTCGTTTCCGCTCTAGGATGTCACAACTCTCTGGGCTTAACCCTTGCGCTGCACTCTGCTCTGGCAGGCGGAGATGAGAGAGACGAACTCTCTATCCCCCATGAAGTACGACTACAGGGCATCCCTGGGCCTTTCTCGAGAGCTGAGCTCCTCCGTGTCCCATCATCCCCTCCCTGCACCCGTCTGGTCTCAAGGCCGCTGGGATTGGGGCGCAAAGGCGCGTCCCTCTCCGGCCTCCCTCTCGCAAGGGGAGCTGCCGTGGCTGGCCAGGACCACCAGGGGGCACCCTCCGCAGGCGGCCTGCGAGCCTGAAGAAAGGGACTGAGCATGCGCATCTGCCTTTTGCGCGCCTTGGCTTCTCTCGCTCCCCAGCCTGATGGGAAGTCCCTGGAGAGGGAGGGGGAAGAGGGGGGGAGGGCTCCTTCCCGGGTACATTGTGTCCCTCCCCCCGCCCTTTGCACCTAGATATGCGCCCCCCCAGCCTCCCCTGGGTCCAAGAGGCTGCAAGAGGGTCTGGTAGGGAGGAGCATCTCCAGGAAGGGGGTCCCGCCAGAGGGCAGGCTGGAGCGGGGCGGGGGGGGCTCGCAAGGAGGGGGGGTTCCTGTCCCCTCCGAGCCCCAATCGCAGCCGGTGCAGGAGTTTCTCTCTTTTTAGGCTTCTTTCCCCACTTGATGCCAGGAACGTTTGGATGCTCTTTGGGAGCCCCCGGGAAGGAATCTTGCCTTGAGAGGTCTCCCCACAAATGCCAAGCAAAGGGGGGGGGGAGTGGCCACTGTCCTCTCCTCTCCTCCCCCAGACAATCCAGGACTTCCCTGCAGGGGAGCAGCTGATGGCAGCATTGCTGGGGGTCCCATGCACAGACTGGGAGGGGGGCGTTTGGGGAGTGAAGGACACCAGCCTCCCCCCCCCATTCTGTGTGTGTGCGTGTGTCCATCTGCCTGCCTGGCCCTTTCCGACCCTTTAGCTGGACTGTGAGGCTGGTGGGTCCAAGACTCAGCCTGGATCCCCCTCCCCTCCGCAGGTGGGAGGCCCAGAGGGTGGGAGAGAGCTGGGAAGGGCCGTTTCTGCCCAGCTCCAAGGCCGGGAACCCTGGCAAGGCCCCCTCCACCCCCGGGGCCATGTGAGGGAGGCTTCTGTGGCCCTGAAGAGGCAGCCTGGAGGGGCCGGATCCCAGGCACTTGGGACGCCCCTCTCAGCCGGGACCCTGGAGGAGGAGGAGGAGAGCCGGAGCAGCCCAAAGGGACGGAGCAGATGGGCAGAGGCCCAAGAATGTGGACCCTTTCCGGCCAAGATGGTCAGTGAACTGCATTATTAATATCTTACAAATCCGGTTCAAGTACATTGGTGCTGCTTGCATGTATGTATGTATGTATATGTCCAAATCATGACTAAAGTATGCATCAGATTGCACCATTTAAAATGTAAAATTGTCAAAGCTCCCTACCGTGGAAGGGGGGACACCCCCCTTCCACACCATCCCCCCCTCGGTCGCTTGGCTCCCTTGGGCTTGGTCGCTCCGCTCCCTCGCAGTGTCTCACTCTAAACTATCACTCAAGGTTGCCATCCCTGCAGTCCTCAGAACCTTTATCAATCTGACAAACAACTCTCATATTGGTTTTATAACAAATGATGCTCAGGGAAAACACAGAACTAAAATGAATTAATGACATTTTTCAGAAGTAAGGCTGGCAGATAACATCAACAAAGCCAATAAAGCTGACTAAATGACATGAATAAATCATATTTCTTCCAGATGAACAGGAACCACAACTCTTGGAGATTTCTTACCTAACAAGTTAGTTTTATTTCCAACATATGTGGAGGGTAGCAGTTAGGGAAAAACTAATTTAATCCTCTATAAAATTGCCATAATCCACCACTCTGACTGTCTGAACGACTTGCTGCCATTTTGTGACTGGCAGAAGTTGATAGATCTTCTCTCTGAAAAGCTGATTGAATATTGTTGACTAGACAGAGTCTCCTTGTGCAAACAAAACAGTCACTTTCTGTTGTGAACTGCAATAACTGTATTTTATTTATTGGTCAAATTGAGGTATTATCCATCTCACTCTCAGAGTGACTTTGAACACTTTTCCTCTAGTTTCACTTACCTTTTTATCAGGAAAGGAACATCAGTTGTTGATTTTTTTTTAAAAGCAAGGTGCACAATCTTACATTTCCAGGGTACAAATGACCCTTCCCTGTCTTGAGAATATCTACACATTTTTCTTCAATGGAATTTTTCATTAATAGAAGAGGGAAATTTATTAGACCTTTATCCCACCTTTATTAGTTTATATCAGAGGGGGTATTCAGCAGGTTCTGACTAGTTCTGGAGAACTCGTAGTGGAAATTTTGAGTAGTTCGGAGAACTGCAAATACTATCTCTGACTGGCACCACCTCCATCTATTCTCTGCCTCCTGAGGCCCAACTGATTGGCTGGGCCTTCTTTTGTTGCCCTGCACAGGGGAACGGAGCTGGAAAGCAGGTTAGTGGGGTGGGGAGGAAATAGGATTTTGCAGTAACCTCCCCTTAGGAATGGGGATTTTACAGTATCCTTCCCCTGCCATGCCCACCAGCTACGCCCACAGAACTGGCAGTAAAAAAAAAATGAATTCCACAACTGGTTTGTATGTAACTCAGGTTGGCAAATATATGTAATACTCCTTCCTCTTCCTCCTGTTTTCTCCACAAAAATCCTGTGAGGTGGGTTGGGGTGTGAGAGAGTAACTGGTCCAAAGTCACCCAATTGGTTATCATCCCTATGGAGGGATTAGAACTCCTGGTCTACAGGTGAGCATCTTAACCGCTATGCCAAACTGGCTTTATATTGGTTAAATACGTAGATTTTAATCCTGTTGACTGTATTGATTGACTGTTAATTAATTTTAATCAAATCCATACAATCGAATTTGTACTAATCCCACCCCCTCAAAGACCATTTGCATTTCTTGTTCTGAGACACTTGCATTCATTGTATCTTAATTGATATTGGAGGGGAGATTTTTGACATTTGTTTCTGAGACACATTTTGTTTATTTCTGCCATCCATTCATTTTGTCAACAGTTTCCCAGAGGAAGAGTAGGCAAAGACAAAACATTAGGGGAAAGTTCAGAGGCACCAGTAAACATTCCACTGCTGGCCTGACGCGTTTTAAAAAATATATATTTACTGAGGCAATTGTTCAGCTGGTTTCAGGAACAGCCTTGGGGAAATGCATATAAACCATCCTCAGTAAAGGAATATTTATCAGAATGGTCAAACAAATGGCAACTTCAAAGCACAACAAATAAATGATCTGTCTTACATATTGGCAAAAAAATATCAGAAAATAAAATACAAGCTAAATAGTCAAGACTTGTTGATGATCCAAGCTCTGTAAATGACCTTGGAATACTCATCTCTAATGATCTAAGTGTTAGAGCCCACTGTAACTACATAGCCAAAAAGGCATTAAGAGTTGTTAACCTAATCCTATGTAGCTTTTTCTCTGGTAATATCACACTACTAACTAGAGCATACAAAACATTTGCTAGACCTATACTTGAATACAGCTCATCAGTCTGAAAGCCACATTACGTATCTGATATTAGCACAGTTGAGAAAGTCCAGAAATATTTCACAAGAAGAGTTCTCCACTCCTCTACTCATTGCAGAATACCTTATGCCACCAGACTTGAAATTCTAGATCTAGAAAACCTTGAATTACACCATCGTCGGTCTGATATAAGTATGGTATATAAAATCATACATTGCAATGACTTATCTGTCAATGAATACTTCAGCTTCAACCATAACAACACAAGAGACACAACAGATACAAACTCAAGGTTAATCGCACCAAACTTGATTGCAGGAAATACGACTTCAGCAACAGAGTGGTCAATGTCTGGAATACTCTACCTAACTCTGTGGTTTCTTTCCCAAATCCCCAAAACTTTAACCTTAGACTTTCTACTATTGACCTCACCCTTTCCTAAGAGGTCTGTAGGGGGAGTACATAAGCACACCAATATGCCTACTGTCCCTGTCCTATTGTTTCTTTTATTTTTCTTATATATATCCATTTCATGTATTCATAACTATGTATATACTTATACCTATTATCTTGTAAGCGATTGACAAATCAAAATAAAAAAAATAAAAGCTTCTCCAAAGTTTCAGTTGTGGGGAAAGAGCGGGATTATGTGAATGAGGCAACAGGAGCAGCAATTAAATTCAAAAGATTTGATGGCCACTAGGTGGCAGGCATCAAACAGAGGCAAGTGGTACACTTCTAAACCAGATATTATATGTAGGCAGTATTGCAATCATCATTATCCAGAATTTTATTAAGGTGTTTGGGTAGCATAGAACATTGTGGAAGAGAGGGAATTGGTTTTGTTATTAATTAATTGAACCTAACATTAAGATATATCTAAATGTCTATAGGTTCTTGCCCATGTGATTATATAGTGTAGAAAATACAATGTCTTTCAGATTATATTCTGTATATAGCAGCAGCAGCATACGTAGGGAGATGTTACAGATGTTAAAATAATACTCACAGCAAAGCATGTACGAGCATGTAACATAACATAAACAGGTAGTTCTCAACTTAAATTTGTTTAATGACCATTCAAAATTACAACTGCAATGAAAAAAAAAGGGATTTGTGACCAGTTTTCACACTTAAGACATTAGTTACATAATAAAAATTCAGGCGTTGGCAACTGGCTTGTATTTATGACAGATGCACTGTCCCAGGGTCATGTTTGTAACTTTTCCAGCCAGCTTCTAACAAACAAAATCAACATGGAAAGTCAGATTTACTAAACAACTGCATGGTTCACTTAACAACTGCAGTGATTCATTTAACCACTGTGGCAAAAAAGGGGAACAACTCAATGAACAAGTGCCTTGCTTAGCCATGGAATTTGGGGCTTCATTATGGTCATAAGTTGAGGACTACCTGTACACAAAACAACCTAGTTTTGGTCATGTTGCTGCAATCGCCATCTTAGTTTTTTTTTTTTAACCCCAACCCTGCTCCCCGCTCCATGTAGAAACTACTGTATAGGAAGTCCTCAAATTACAACTGTAACGGAGCCTGACAATTACAATTGTAAGTTGTGGCAGGCATGAAGTAGATCACAAAAAAGAACTTGTCATGGGGCAAAGGCTTTCCTAGACCCTGTACATCAGGAATTTTAACTATGGCAGCAGTGGCGATTAATAAGCCATCGCATTTTTTGTCAAAAGAGGTACAAGTTGCAACCCCAAGTCTTCGCATCTCCTCCTGATTTGATGATCCTTTGCCATCTTGTCACACCCTTCCTGCTTTTCTGTTCCAGATGGAAATGCGTCTCCAGGACCAGCAGCTGGCTCGGCAGCTCATGCGCCTGCGCAGTGATATCAACAAACTCAAGATCGAGCAGACCTGCCACCTCCACCGGCGGATGCTGAATGATGCCACCTATGAGCTGGAAGAGAGGGATGAGCTCTCTGACCTCCTCTGCGATTGCCCTCTCACATCCTCCTTCAGCCTCTCCACCCCACTCAAGCTCATTGGCGTGACAAAAATGAACATCAATTCCCGCCGCTTTTCGCTTTGTTAAAGTGGGAGGAATGGGCACTGGAAGTGCACGGGGTGGGAGATACCTTCAAGACTTAGGAGAAGAAACTCCCATTGTCCGGTTGGGAGATAGGCACAACAAGGGAGAAGACAGAGTAAAGGGGCTCTTCCACTGATCTAATAGGAGTGGGCTGTGGTGCCAGTCAAGATAGTGTCCAGAAGGATTTGCAGATAAGTGGAGAATAAGAACAATGAGGCTCCCAAAGTTCAGGAACTAAATCACATCAAACTCTAACTCATATAGGCAGAAGCATCCCCTCTTTTCAGTGATTAAACTTATCCTAAACTTGAAGACTTCCTAACTAAGAACAATAGAGGAGAAATATAGCTGAAAACATTATTGAAGCTTTTTGGCCTCATTCAAAGTGAATTATGTGAGACATGAAGAAGTCATGTTGCTACAAGGAAGAAAGACCACTCCACAGTGGAGAGTTAGTGAGGATGTTGAAAACTAGCCAGAAAGTATTATATACCATCTATAAAAGCATTTCCATTTAGTTTTTATCAGTGGGATGCAGGTAATTTGAAGATACCGTTGTTTACAATAATCCATATCATCATTGCCCCAAAGATGCTGTTCAAAAGGCAACTAGGCTTTCTTGTTCTTTTCCTTGAAAAGAACTGAAGAAGCTTCTTGGATGAGAAGCAAAACATTTTCAAGGAAAAAGATAACAAGAAAGTCCCATTCCCTTTTGTAGACACAGTTGTTGGTTTATTTCTATGACCAGCTAATGTCTTCTTGTTGTGAGATGTGGTTTCTAGATTGTACTAAGCTGGGACAGTTTCATATTGCAGTTTAGGTGGCTGCTGTCCCATGATGCTGTTTCTCAGAACTTTCAGATTTCAGGAACTTAGTAATGGGATTTTGCTGGTGCTCAGTCCAGACTACCCATTGCAAGATCTGATCAGCTGTTCCTCTGTTTTTTGCTCTTCTCAAGTCTTATGGTCTAATCAACTAGGTGAAAATTTAGGCCTTAATAGACATCACCCTACTAGAATTTGATGAAGCCAAGCTGTTGACTTTCGAGCATGTCAATTAAAACTATCTATCAATACAAGTTTAAGTGAATACATCAGGATATTCCAGAAAGAGTGGGATCAGAGTAAGCAAAAAAAAAAAAGGAATTATATTTTTGCAGTTTATTTCCATGACTCAGTAGAGTTCATTACTGCAGGGTATGAATGAGAAATAATAGCTATCTGACATTGAAAAATGGAACCATCTTTTCCAAGGTTCAAACACGAATGTGCAGGCACTGGGACAAATCAGAGGAATCACATCTGAGCCCTTTTTGTGTGCTTCAGAGAAGCAGCTGATGGACCACTGTGGGAAGCCAAAAGTAGCATTTTGATCTGATGCAGCAGTTTAGTTATTTCAACTTATAAATGCATATTCTGCTCTTCTCTGCTAGTTATACCAAACAGGCTATATTGCTTCAGTTTTTCAGTTATTTCTGATTCTTTGTGATCTGAAGGATATAATACTGCCAGGACTAACTGAAATGATAAAAATGAAAGGACATTTATTCATGGATCAACAGCAATAAGAATACTACAGAATAAAATGTCAGTTAAAACAACAGCAAAAAGACATAGCTGGAAGAGGATTTTCAAAGCCAGAAGGAATGCAAAAGTTTTTCAGCTGTCACCAAAAATATATAAGATAACAATAATTTATACAAGATGGTTGTGCATTGCCTTCCAGACTGGTGCTCTTTATATGTGTTGAATGTAGCTCCCATTATTATAGCTAACATTGTTCATGAAATGTAAAGAAAAACCATGGTGGCACAGTGTTGCAGGCTAATTTTGTTGACTGCCAGCAGTTTGATTCTCACCAGCTCAGGATTGACTCAGCCTTCCATCTTTCCAAGATCGGTAAAATGAGGGCCCAGATTGTTGGGTGCAATACTCTGACTCTGTAAACTGCTTAGAGAGGGCTGTAAAGCACTGTGAAGCAGTAAATAAGCCTAAGTTTTATTGCTATTAATATAAGTTAGCCATCTCCCACTTCCCAAAAGGTCATACAGTCTTATGCCAGTCTATTGATTTGTTCCCATTCTACTACTCATGAAATTATGAAAAAGCTTGACACAAAAGTACAGAGTGGCATTTAAGCTACTTTTCTAGGTCGAGAATTTCATAATCAGGGGATGCTACAAAGAAGATCTCTTTCCCAGGTTTTCTGACTTATATCTGATGACAGTTGGACTTAAGGACAGTCATGGACCACTAGGCTGTCTTCTGATTAAAGTTGCAGAATATAATTGGACTCCAACTAGGCTCAGATACATTCTGGTTCTTGTCCTACCATATTTAGAAAGCTATATCTCAAAATCTTATATAAGCAGCCACTTTAAGAAAAAAATCAAAGACTTTGTACATAACTTTATAGCCCAGTTTCGGAATAGTTGCCTGCAGGCACCTTCTCACTGTGAATCCATGTTTAAAGCAGGAAAACAACACATGTTTATCAAAAAGTAATAAAGGTGATTCTGTTGGAGTTGAATGAAAGAAAACATTCATTCTGCTTATTCACACAGTTCCTAACATATCTGTACTCACAACTCTTTGGCTTAAGCAGAAAATGTGCAAGAATGGGAAACTCAGATCTTTTCATTCCTTCCTGAAGAAGACAACTATTCAGGCATGCACATTTAATATTATGCATACTAATATTCACACATGCTGCCGCCTGTAGCCCATATCCATTTCGTCTTGAAACCTTTGGAGGCTGTTCTAACTCTGAGATATAAGAATATTCTGTCCACTGGTGTATTGATGGGATCCATTTTGTTTTAATGATAATATCTTTTTCTATTCAAATAAATGATTTTGATTCTTTTGGTATTGAAGGTGTTTATTTTTTATTTTGTTTTGGGGAGGATTAGAAGAAAGGGGGAAATTGAAATGGAACATTCAATGAAGTTTTAAAAAACATTTTTTTCTGCAAATGTCAACATGCCAAGATGTCCTAATATTGTGTCTATGACTATTGTAACAATGGGGCGGGGGGGGGGGGGGAGAGACACCATTTGCCTGCAGTAGCCTAAAATGGACAGTAGGAGGTGGATAGAACCCATCTCTAATCACACCAGCTGTCATTTCCAAAAATTCTGTTAACAAATATCCACAGCCAAAATTGTGTCAGGAGAAGGAAGATATTCCTTTAAAACTGGAACAGCTAAGGAAGACATTACATTGCCTTAGCAGTGAATTAGACAATGAGATAAAGGAAGGGGTGGGATTCAAAAATTCCAAAAACCAGTTTGCTGCCAGGTTGGTGGGTTGGCATGGCCATGGTAGGTGTGGCCAACAAGAACTTCCTGTTTCCGGCTTCCGGTGGGCCTCCAGAGTCTGGAAGAGACTGTTTTTGCCCTCCCAAAGGTCCGGAGGCTTCCCTGGGGCCTCTGGGAGGGCAAAAACAGCTTCCCCTGGACTCTGGAGGCCCACCGGAAGCCGGAAACAGGTCTATTTCGTGACTTCCAGTACTTCTGGGAGGACCTCTTTTTTTTGCCTTCCCCCCGGGCCTCTGGAAGGATGAAAAGGGCCTCCCTCGGGCTCTGGAGGCCCTCCGGAAGCTGGAAATAGGCCCGTTTCTGGACTTCTGTGAGGCCCGTTTTTTCCCCTCTCAGAGTCTCCATGTGGACCCTGCACTTACCTGCATTGTGTAGTGACTCCTGGGAGGGGAGGGGTGGGCAGAGCCAGCCAGTTGGTTGAAATATCGGTTTGGCGAACCAGCTGTATCTTTAACATCCGATTCACCTGAACTGGCCTGAACCAGCAGAATCCTACCCCTGGACAAAGGCAATATTGCAAGGACATGATATTAAAAATTTGATGTCTGCCAGAATGAGGTTTTCTTCATTTGTTCTTTTTTGATTTGCAATTGCTTTAGATCAGCAAAACATTGCTTCAGCCTGGATATGCTTCCCATATTTGACAAATTAATTCTGTAGATTGCCATTTAAGTTTATGTTGAAGTCTCAGAACTTGATTCTATGACATTGGAAGGAATATAAAATGGGAATATAAAAATCTTTTTTCCCCCTTCTCATAATTGCCATGTTTCCCAGAGAGAGAGAGAGAAAGTCAGAGTGCCTGATATTTGTTTTTTGAAATAAAGTTTCACTACACTTATGCAAGGCCTGTCTTTATAGAAGATTTCCTGCTGGGCAAGATGAAACAAGCAAGAAATGGGCATCCTTTACCTGTAAAATGATCAAATGAGCCAAAGGCATCTTTTGGATGTGCCAGTAGCAAAGCTCTACCTGCAGCAATTCCAAGATACAGGCAGCAGGCAGAATGGCAGATGATCAAAAGATTTCTGATGCTGCCATTTAAAAGATTACTGCTTAGTAAGGGCTGTGCAAAAAAGCTGTTATGAGGTATCAGCAAGTTTTAGCCAGGGGCGATTTTATTTCAATTTTCTGGAAATCTCTAGCTTGTCTTTTGTTGCATTAGGAAACTGGAAGACTTTTGAGTACAAATGGCAACTGTCAGGATGAAGTCTTCTCCTCCTCCCTCACCCCATTTTAATTTTAGTACATAAAAGGTGAGGTCAGGGAGGAGGATCAATGCTCTTTCAGATTAAACACACTTCTGAGAAGTATTCAGGCTGAATCTCCTGCTAATCATATGATGCTGTGATGCATTTCTTACCACACCGCCATTTCCTTGTATATCCCAATAGCTGCATCCAGTTTTGGTCACCACACTATAAAAAAGATGTCGAGACTCTAGAAAAAATATAGAGAAGAGCAACCAGGATGATTAGGGGACTGGAGACTAAAAACATATGAAGAACAATTGCAGGAACTAGTCTAGTGAAGAGAAGTCTAGTGAAGAGAAGGACCAGGGGAGACATGATAGCAGTGTTCCAATATTTGAGGGGCTGCCAAGAGAGGAAGGGGGTCAAGCTATTTTTCCAAAGCACCTGTAGGCTAGACAAGCAATAATGGATGGAAACTGAACAAGGAGAGATTTAACCTGGAAATAAGGAGAAACTTTCTGACAGTGAGAACAATCAGCCAATGGAACAGCTTGTCTTCAGAAGTTGTGGGAGTGCTCTCACTTGAGACCTTCAAGAAGATATTGGACTGCCGTTTGTCAGAAATGGTGTAGGGTCTCTTGCTTGGGTGGGGGGTTGGACTAGATGACCTACAAGGTCCCTTCCAACTCTGATGTTCTGTTACAGCATTCATAATTGATCTTCTACAGGATGGCTCAAAGTAGAATTATTACCCTGAGATAGCACAGATAGAACACTTTTACATGCAGATTGGAGGCATTATTTTTTTAGATGACACTAGGAACCAACCATTTGGGGAATCTGACCCATTAATTGCTAATGAATGAAAAATACAGTAAATCTGCTTGACATGTCTCTGATCTATCTATCCAGGAGAAAATCAAGGGTCTGAATTGCAAATGGGTATTCATTTAATATTAAGTTTGCCAGAAGCCAGAAAGTTTTGCTTTAAGTGGTGAGCCAAACTTTTCATTTGATGCTACTGTAGTAACAAAACTGGACCAATTAGTTGGAAAGGAACAAAGCAGATATGGAGATTTTCCAATGTAGAGATGATTAAAAAGGGCAATATCATGCAATCCCTGGAAAAGGAATAGTTGGCTTAAAGAGTTCTAAACATTTCTGGACTTGTATGTTTTCTGAAATACCACTTGTGGAAGAAATCAGAAAGGTTTCATAGCCCTAACATTTTACAAAAGTAGCATTTTTCTAAATTTTTAATATCTGTGCCAATTTAACACTTTTGAAATATTTTGTATCTAAATTGTCAAAAGGCTATATTGGCTTGATTTATTTATTTTATTATTTAGTATGATAGCAAGAGATAATTTTATCTCTGTATCAGATATCTTGCTTGTACCATTCCATAAAGCTTTTGTGCCACTTAGCCGAATTACTATGCATAAACTAACTTATGTTAATTGGCAAAATCTGAGTGTAAAAAGTTTTATTCAAGGTAACTGCTCTTTTTGTCTTATGAATATACAATATATTCATTTATGCACATTTAGAGGCTACTCAGCTCCTTAGCAACAACAACAACAACAAAGCATAATACTTCCATAGATTGTTTCATAACCTGCAGGGATCCAGTTCAGGGGAGCTATATAAAGAAGAGATTAAAATTCACATCAAAAATGCATGATTTGAAATCCCCAAGAATGCATGGGGGTTTCCCCGCCAAAATCCCAGAGCTTCTCCAAACATTTCCATAGATCTACATTTAAAAAAAAAAAAAGATTTAACTGAAAGGATGATTAAGTACATAACAAGTAATCATATTAACTGTATTTCTGTAATTTTATTGTAAAGTTCATATTGTACATTAAATATATTAAATTCAATCAAGTTTAATTTGTATCCTGGCCTAGTTTATTGCCATTATGCTATCAAAATGTTGTATGTCTTTCAAGTTGTTCTGGATGATATTTTTGGTAACCTTTCCTGTGTTTATAATAGCATATATATTAAAAGTAGAATTTGAAGGCTCTAATCCAATACATTCTTCCCAGTAATAATTCTTTTACTGGACTCAATAGGCTGTATTTTTCAAACATGCATACCTGGGATTTCTCTGATATTGCATTTTTTGGGGTCACTTGAACTAAATTCTTCTTTTTTTCTCCAAAATTATAGTCAACTGCCTTTGGGCAAGCTCAAAGCTTCTCTCAGTCTCCACTCTTCCTCACACCTGACATTCAGCTACCATGGATGGGAAACACCCTTCTAGCAATGTTATTTTAGTTAAATTTAGTGAAGACATGTTATTTTAGCTGGGATAATTTGGGGGAAAGCCTTATAAACATTCATTCTCATGTTGCCTTAACTGTCAGCAAGAATGACCTTCAACGTTTTTCTAAGGATAAAGATGATTTTGCAAGTCAAATAAGATTGTCTTTTTCTTTTTCCAAACTGCAACCATACAAGTTCAAAACAAGCCAGTGTCATACTGCTTAGAATCATTTTGCAGTTTTCATAACAATGTTATTTCAAGACTTTCTCAATTATATTGTATCATAAACTATTGCTCTAACTATCAGCTTTGCATTTCTCAAAGCACCACCAAGATTATTATTGCAAAAGCTAATCCTCACAACAGTTTAACTAGCAATTAAAATTTGCTTAATCAAGAAGGGATAAAATATGCCTGCCAAGTTAATTTCTTTGAAAAGGTCACAATTTAATGCAGTGTTATTTTACCTTGCCTGACCTGATTAAGCAAAGTATTCTTCCTTTTTTAAAACTTGTGTATCACCTGCCTAGTAAAGCAATTCAACTGAACAACTTCTGGCATTTTAATTAAAACACAGTAACAGGATTTGGCTGCAGTGTCAGGGGAATTATGCCTGTTACAAGCATAATATATAGGGCTCCGTTCAGAAAACAAAATAAAAATTCAGTGAAAGAAATTATACTGGGCACTTTAACTGTTAAGTCCGCATGGAAAGGAAGCCAGGAGTCGGTGACTTAGTATCAAGCTCTTTTATTTAGTCAGGAACCGAACTGGGGCTAAAGGAAAACTTCGCGGCTTTTTATTTCCAAGTCGCGGTGGCCGCGGCCAATGGCACCGCTTTGAATCTCCCGTGATTCGAATGGACCAATTGCGGGAGATTCTCAGCGAGCCAATCGGCGCGGCTCGCCTAGCCAATCAAAGCGCCCTGTGCTTTGGCCAATCAAAGCGCGGGGATCTCAAGAATGCAAATGAGGGGACAGAACACCCCTCCCCTCTTGGTTCAGTCCTTACGTTGCGTAGTCCCGTAGGTAGGCGGGGCTCCGTCTCTGCCTACTGGACCTGCACAGGTCAGTCGTAGGTTGGATCCCGGCCGGTTCAGTTGGGGTCTCTGTTTCTCCGGGCTCCGTCGTGGGAACCGCCTGGTCTGTCTGGCCGGGCCGCTCTCCGCAGCTCCCTCCTGGGCTACCCGGGTTGGTTGAGCTGCGGGTTTCGCCGCTCCCGCTCGGTCTTCCCGGGTTGGTTGAGCTGGCCTGGCTGTCTCTTCCTGGCGAGGTTACGTGCTGGCTGCTTTCAGGTGAGTATGCTGGTTTATTTTTTCTGGGTTTTGGTTCCCTGGTATCCCCTCCCCTCTTGGTTTGTGTTGCGGGGGTTGGTTTTGCTTGGTTGCGTGTTGGTGGTGTCTTTTGCGGCAGTCCTCGATCTTAACTGATCGATGTGGCGTTTCCACGCTCGTCCGTCGGTTGTTTGTAGCCAGTACGAGTGTGGGCCTGTTAGTTGTGTTATGATTGCTGGTACCCATAATGGGTCTCCGGTTAGGTTCTTCGCGTAGACGGCATCACCTGGTGCGAAGGTTCGGTGTTTGCTGGTGGAGTCTGGGGGTTTCTCTGGGTTGTAAGTGGGGTGTAATCTATCGAATGGGGACCTTATTTTCCTCCCCATTAGCAGTTCTACTGGGCTTTTATTTGTTGTGGTGTTTGGAGTTATGTGCTGTACGAAAAGTAATTTATTTATTTTGTCCTGAATCTCCCCGTGGTCTATTTTCTGGATGGTTTTCTTTGTGAATTGAACCATCCGTTCCACCCTACCATTCGCCGCCGGATGCGCCGGGGCTGTCAGCGCGTGTCGTATGCCCCTCTCCGCTAGGAATTTTTCTAATTCTGGTGAGGTGAATTGGGGCCCGTTGTCGGAAACGAGGACGTCCGGGAGGCCGTGTGTTGCGAAAAGTTTGCAGAGTTCTTTGGTCACGGCCTCCGTGGTGGTTGTTCTCATGTTGCTTACCTCCAGCCAGTTGGAGTAAGCGTCTACGGTTATTAAGAAAGTTTGTCCTTTTGTGGGCCCGGCGAAATCTATGTGGATCCTAGACCACGGTCCCCTGGGGGTTTCCCACTCTAGGATGGGTGCTGTGGGTGGGCTTGGCCTAGTCTCCTGGCATCGTTGACATCTTGCTACCCAGGCCTCGATCTGTTTGTCCATCCCTGGCCACCAAGCGTAACTTCTGGCTAGGGCTTTTGTCCTAATGATGCCCGGGTGCCCCTCGTGTAACAGTTCCAAAACTTTCCCTTGTAGTTTTTCCGGGATGACCACCCTATCCCCCCATAGTATGCACCCTTTTAGTAACAAGAGTTCCATTTGCCGGTTCCGGAATGTCCTGACGGACTCGTCGTTGTCCCTTTCCGGCCACCCTTTCTCTACCCAATGCAAAACCCACGCCAGACGTTAGTCTTTATTAGTTTCTCGGGCAATGTCTGACGCGGTTATGGGTAGGTTGGGTAGAGTCTCTATGCTGAGGGTGGTCGTCGTGGGTGCTGGGTCAGTGTCTGGTTCAGGTAACAGTGAGCGGCTTAAGGCGTCCGCATGGGAGATAGTCTTACCAGGTCGGTGTGTGAGTCCGTAGTTGTAGGCAGCCAGGAATTTGAACCACCTTGTCATTCGGGGAGACAGAATGTTCGGGGTGGCCCTGTTCCCTGCAAGGATTCCCAGCAGTGGTTTGTGGTCAGTGATGATGGTAAACGTCCGGCCATAGAGGTACTCGTGAAACCTTTTTACTGCTGTGACAATAGCCAAAGCCTCTTTGTCCAGCTGGCTGTAGTTCTGCTCCGGTTTGGTGAGGGCCCTTGAAAAAAACGCGATGGGTGCTTCTTTTCCATCGGGGAGAGCGTGGCTGAGGACAGTGCCGACGCCGAAGGGTGATGCGTCGCATGTGATGGCTAGTGATAGGGTCTCGTTGTACTGGATGAGGATGGTATCCGAAGTGAGCAGGTCCTTGGTTTTTCTGAAGGCGGCTTCCTTGCGTTTCCCCCAAGTCCAGGTAGCCGCCTTGTCCAAAAGCCTATGCAAAGGCTCCGCCGCAGTCGCCTTTTGGGGCAGGAAGACATTATAAAAGTTAAGTAGCGCCAGAACCACCTGCAGTTCTGTTTTTGACTTGGGTGTGGGGGCTTCCTTGATGGCTTTAATTTTCTTGTTGGTGGGGTGAATGCTGTGTCGGTCTAGGAGGTATCCTAGGAAATCGACCCGCTCTGTGTACAGCTGGCATTTTTCCCTCTTCACTTTAAGCCCGGTTTCTTTGAACCTCGTTAGCACCTCCCTTAGGCGAGTCTCTAGTTCGGCCTGGTTGGTTGCCGATACTAGTACATCATCGAAGTATGGGACCACCCCCTTGATGCCCTGTAAGAGTCTTTCCATGAGGCTCTGGAAAATTCCAGGTGCCATGCTGACTCCAAATTGGAGGCGGTTGCATCTAAAGGCTCCCCGGTGGGTGACTATGGTTTGTGCCTCTGCAGTTTCCTCGTCGACCGGCAGTTGCTGGTATGCTTGTGCCAGGTCGAGTTTCGTGAAAACTTTGCCCCCTCCCAGTGAGTGTAGGAGATGCTGCACTACTGGGACGGGGTAAGCGCTTTGCTGCAAGGCGCCATTTAGGGTGGCCTTTTGTCCCCGCAGATTCTCACTGACCCATCAGGCTTAATTGGGGTGACTATGGGAGTCTCCCACCGGGCGTGGTCTATGGGTTGTAAGACCCCTTGCTTGACGAGCTTGTCAATTTGCTCATCTATCTTCGGTTTGAGTGCGAACGGTACCCACCTTGGTTTTAGGTGTTTTGGGGGAACATTGGGGTCTTGGCTGAAGGATATAGGGGGCCCTCGGTACTTGACTAGGGGGCCGTCGAACACTTTCTGGAAATCCCAGGCCAGTTGCTGCTCCCAGTTGGCTTCGGCGATGTGGTCGATGCCCGTGACTGTGATGCCTAGCGGTGCGAACCATTGAAGTCCCAGTAGGCTAGGTCAGTCTCGATCGACGATGGTTAAGGGAAGTCTTTCGGCATGTCCCTTGTAGGTCACTGTAAACTGTCCTGTTCCAACTACAGGGATGCGGTTTCCCTGGTAGTCCTTGAGGATTAGTCTCTGGTTTTCTAGTTGCCTTCTATGGATGGTAGGCACCAAGCGTTTAATTTCTCACCAGGCTACCATTGAGAGGTAGGACCTAGAGTCCACCTCCATTTTACAGGGTTCACCTTCGATGCCTACCTCCACGTAGACCTTTCTGGCGTCTGTGGTTGTGGTGTGGCCGATGGTGACCGTCTGATGTGTCTCTTCTCTCCGCCTGGCCTCGCTGCTTCGTTGGGCTCATCCATTTCGCTCCCAACGGTTGTCTGTTGGCCGGTCTCTGGTCCTGGGGGGTGTGCTCTCTCGTCTCCGCTCGCTCGGTTCCCATCGCCTGGGGCTGTGGGTCTTCTTGAGGCGGCAAACGCATGCTATGTGGCCCTTCTTGTCGCAGTGCCGGCAAATGGAGTCGAAGAACCAGCATTCAGATCTGGGGTGGTCGCCTCCGCAACCGGCACACGCGGTCCTCGACTTACGACTTCGCCGGCTGCGCTGGTCGCAGCCTGCCTGGAGATGGTGGATGTCTTCCTCCTCGTCTGACGTGCCTGAGGTGGAGTGGAGTTCACCCTGGTGGGTGGTAGTTTCAGGTTGGGCCTCGGTCGACCTTGCAGGGTTGTTGTTTGCGGTGCGATCCCCGGCGTTCAGTCTCTGCATGCAGTCTGCTGATTGTCAGGTTGCTTCAGCAGCCGTGGCTTCGGAGATGGCGTCGGCGAGAGTGATGTTGCCCTTAGCCATCAACTGACTTTGGAGAACGGGGTCCCAAAGGCCGAGCACGATTCGGTCCCGAAGGGCCTCGTTCATGTTGGAGAACTCGCATAGTCCTCCCAGGTGCCGCAGCTCTGCAACGAAATCACTGAGACTCTCGCCTGACCGCTGGTCCCGGCAATAAAATTCGTGCCATCGGATGAGGATGGGCACGGCTGGAGCGTAGTGTTTCTGGAGCAATGGTTCGAGGTCTGCCCAATCCATCGCGGTAACGTCGGCGGGCTTGGCTAGCGCTTTTGCCATCTTAAACACTGTGGGCCCGCAGTGTGTTAGGAAGATGGCTCGTTTCTTCGGTCCTGTGGCATCCTTCAGATCGTTGCATTCGAGGAACATGTGGAATCTGTCCGTGTAAGATTCCCAGTCCTCGGTAGCGGGGTTGAAGGGGGTTGGTGGCGCGATGCTGGCCATCTCGTCGGTTGGCTGGCTTCCGTCGGACACATGCTTCGGTTCAGGAAAGGAATCCCATCCTCGTCGCCAGTGTTAAGTCCGCGTGGAAAGGAAGCCAGGAGTCGGTGACTTAGTATCAAGCTCTTTTATTTAGTCAAGAACCGAACTGGGGCTAAAGGAAAACTTCGCGGCTTTTTATTTCCAAGTCGCGGCGGCGGCGGCCGCGGCCAATGGCACAGCTTTGAATCTCCCGTGATTCGAATGGACCAATCGTGGGAGATTCTCAGCGAGCCAATCAGCGCGGCTCGCCTAGCCAATCCGATCGCCCCGCGCTTTGGCCAATCAAAGCGCGGGGATCTCAAGAATTCAAATGAGGGGACAGAACATTAACTACTCATTACTTTTATTTCCAGCTGTTGTTCTGTCCTAGGCCACCCCAAAAAGCACTAAGTCAATTCTGAGTCTTGGCAAAACCTCTTTTATTACATTAATGGAAATTTATTTCATTCATAGTCAGCCAACGGCTTGACAAACAGTCTTGCAAAGGTATACTAATTAGCTCAGACCTTATCAATCCTAGAACGCTGCCCAGTAAATATTTCCACACTCAGTGCTGATAGGGAAGGGCTGGGTTATACAGACAAATCTTCACAAAGCCAAACGAACAAACAAGTGAGTTGTTTGCTCCAGTTTGCTTCTCTTTTAAACCTGATGGGAGGGGCCATTCATTGTCCACCTGTGGCAATACTCCCATGTTAACCCTGAGTTCTTAATTGTTCCTTCCTTTTGGCAGCTCTGCACATGAGCAGGCTGGGAACCAATTCCAGAAGTTCCCCCGCCTCACTTCTGTCCAAGCCTAAAGGCAGCTGATGATTGCCAGCCTGCGCTAGCCCCATCTCTGCCTCTGATGCAGAGCCCTCACCCAAGCCTTCCTCACCCTCCCTAACCTACTCACTATTGTCCGACTCTGCTACCAGCTCCACCTGCTGCCAGCAGGCCTCAACAGCTGTCCTTCCTCTCACAGAATGTATCAAATGCTGTGTTCACATGACACAGTGACTTGCTAAGACAATACACTTCACTGGGCCAGGGAAGGTTAGTTTTTCACACACAAAACTCACATCCCCTTCTTTATCCCTTAGAGCAGGTCTATCAAACTGGCAGCCCATGGACCAGATATGTCACACACAAGTCATGACCACTCTAGCTCAACAAAAGCAAAAACATAACGTGATATGTCATGATACATGATGTGACACAATCGAGTTTGACACCCCTGCCCTACATGAATTAATTCTAATTGAAGGAATTAATTCTAACTCCAACCTACCTGATCCTGGTGGGAATGAGCTAAATCTTCCTGTTGAACTGCACTGTGCAAATGACTTAATAATGAATAAAATGTCCACCCGTCCCCTTCCAAAACATGTAGCCCTAAAGAAGTGGGGAAATGACTAGAATGGGTATAATGGAGTAGCTCCCTCCAAATCTGCAATTTCCCCTTGATTTTTGAGTTGATGTCACACAGGAAGAGCCACTAAGTACTCAGTCACATTTTAGCCTTATAGAGTGAGCAGTTCATCTGGACTGTAGTAGTTTAATCTGCTGTGAAAAATTATTTATTTATTTATTGGATTGGACAACCATTTGTCTGAAATGGCATAAACTTTCCTGCCTGAGCCAGGGGTTAGACTAAAAGATCTCCAAGGTCCCTTCCAACTCCATTATTCCGTTATTTATTTATTTGTTTGTTTGCTTGTTTGTTTGTTTGTTTATTTATACCTCTTATTTGCTCATCTCCCTCATAGGTGCAGGAAATGAGATTGGGTCACTACTTTCAGCTAACTACTGGTAAGTATATTGTGTCACAAAAAGCTACGCAATTGATATTGAACTGGTAGAATGAATAACAATATCTACATTGTTTGGAGTAGAGTGGGGGATAAATGCCATTTCTATTTGTCCACATTACTATATTAAACACTCAGTTGAAAACGAGGGAGAAATCCTGACCCCATTTTTTCTGGTTATTATGTTAATTAAGTGATAGCAGAATATGATTCACTGCATTCAAGCATTTGTGTCAGTTTATCACTCAGAACCATCTTATGACTTTGTAGATGTAATATAAAACTCTGGATTTATATGATTTTATAGCCTGATTGATAAAAGAATTAAATTGCAACTAAAGTTAAAGTGTCCTGCATGATCATATACTTATCCATATCATGTATAGTAAAGATATACAAGATGCATGTATGTAACATGCTACAGATGGTTAATAATATCCTTGGCTAGACTTTTTGTGTCTTATGTTATGGTGCAAACCTAACTTACCTGTTTAAATTTTCTGCAAACCCAGAAAATTCAGTACTGTAAGCAAGTTAAACGTATTGCGTGAATCAATTAATGTCTCCCAAATGTTAGTAAGAGTCCAGAAACCTGATCATTCCACAGAAACATTAAAAAAAATATAGCTAATTGGTTGAGGAGATTTCATGAGTTAAACCTGAATTGTACTGGCTTCATGAATGCAGGAATAGAATTTGGTCTAGTGGTTAATGCACCAGGCTAGAAACAGTAGACTCTGAGTTCTAGACCTGCCTTAGGCACAAAAGACAACTGTATGACTTTGGGTCCATCATGCTTTCTCAACCCAACTCATCTCACAAGGCTGTTGTGGGAAAAATAGAAAGAGGAATGAAGATTAGGTATGTTAAACTCTTTGAGTTATTTATCAATATAATATAATATAATACAGGCTAGATAAAGGCTAAAGTCAAAAAAAAAAATTTTATTGGGCAGCAATACAGAAGTGATTTGTTGCTGTGGTTTTTTCTAAGTTTTTCAACATTCCAGTTCAGCCTACAACTATATGACTCAATGCACTCCCATCTAAGGAAAAATTAATGGGAATGTGCTTATCTTTTTGAAATATCCAGGATCAGTTAGGTGTTGTCTTTTGGCTGGGCAAATTAAGGAGAGCTGCAAGATAATTACAGCAACAAAGCAACCAAGTAATTCTTTGATTGCTTAGTTCCAGCTTGGATAATTTAAGCAATTTTCCCCACTCTCCCTGCCAAGTTGTGCCGTAACCTCTTTTAAAAGCAAAGGAAGCCCAAGCAGAGCTTTTTATCACATATAAATAGGTGTGGTAGTTGCAATAATTAGATGGTATTATTTGACCTTGAAAAGAGGACAGGTGGGGTCTGAAAGGGAAGCTTCCATATGTTTGTTAGGTTTTTTTTTCCTTTTGGGGGAAAGATAGCAGCAGACAGGAGGAGTGCTGCATCCGA
The DNA here is from genome assembly GCA_033807585.1 of Hydrophis major. Taxonomy (NCBI): domain Eukaryota; kingdom Metazoa; phylum Chordata; class Lepidosauria; order Squamata; family Elapidae; genus Hydrophis; species Hydrophis major. The sequence continues at coordinate 401,124,487 of CM066328.1, forward strand.
CTAGACGTGGAGCTCTCTCTCTTCACAATCAAGAGGCTGTGAAAAAATATTTTGATAATAACCTGGGTAAAAGGACAAATTTGATGACTGTTAATTTAATGACTTGTGAATGATTCACTTGTGTTTTTGAACTCTGGGCCGATGCGGGAAATGTCAAGTATTTCATCAGGGGAGATGGTTGAAGCTTGATAGCCACTGATGATGTTGCAGACAATTGTGATGTCATCATTGTCATTGATGTCCTCTAGACCAAATAAGTTGGCATTTGGACACTTCTGTTCATGCTCAACAGCTTCTCTGACTGGGATTGGGATATCATTATTTGTTGGATTTATGGTTTTTTGTGGATTGGGTTGCGGTTGTTGGTTAGAGATGTGGTTTGTAGCTATTGGATGTTCGGGTTTTTATATTGTGTCTTTTTTTTTCAAGGTTAGTTAATCTTTCTTTTAAAGTGTCCAGGGATCCTACTATGGTGTCAAGGGATGTTATTCGTATTTCTATAGTATCAACTCTTCCAAACAGGGCAATATATTTGTCCAGTTTGGGTCTGCATGATGGGCAGAAATATAAGAAGCTATTTTAAAAAAATGAAAGCAGATAAAACTCCAGATCCAGATGTTATTACAAGCCAATATTATAAATGTTTTGAGGATCAACTCCTTTCATCACTAAAAGATATCATGAATAGAGTATTACATGAAGCAAAGATATCTCAAATTTGGAAAGAACACAATATTGTGTTATTACCAAAGGAGGATCAAGATATCATGAGAATAAAAAACCACAGACCAATTTCATTATTAAATAATGTTTGATGCAGACAAGGCCTTAGAATAATTTTAATTGGACTTTTACGTTCAGAGTTTTTGAAGATACAGACTTTAGTGAGAAATTTATTCTACAGGTTAAAGTGCAAATCAAGCAAAGATTAATGGAGACTTAACGAAACCTTGTGAAATTCAATGGATGTCCCTCATCTTTCTTGTTGCTTATATTGGTGTTGGAAATTTTGAATAAGAAAATAACAGGTATAAATATTAAAAAGGAAGTTTATAAATGAAAGCATGTCCTGTTGATTTAGTTAATTTTTTGCAAAACCATTATAGAACATTTGATGAAGAAATTAAATGGGTTTGGGGGTTTAATGGGTTTTAAAATAAACAAAAAACAATACTTGTTAAGAATATGACCCCTCGGGACTATGAACTATTGAAAAAACAGTTGGGTTTAAGGTGGAGAAAAGGTGAAATATTTGGGGATTACAATGACAAATACAAATTCTAAACTGTTTCAAAATAACATTGTGCCTCTTTGGTATGATATTTAAAAAGACCTATTAAGATGGGATAATTGGAATTATCTTTATTGGATAGAAGCTCTGTAATTAAGATGTATATTTTATCAAAGATGCTTTTTCTGCTTCAGACTCTACCGATACTTAAAACTAATATTTTATTTAAATAATAGCAGATGGAGCCAGCATTGTTACACAGTTATTTCTCCCATCACTCTCACTCCATCAAAAAAGGAGTCCAGAATGGAGAAATCATAAAAACAAATTGGAGTATAACTTACTCCATATCCATTTTGTTGCTTCAGTAAGAACTGTTACATTGGCAAACTTCAGCAAGAACTTTCCAACAGCGTTGGGAAAATGTTTCACATGACATTGTGTCACAGCTTCTCAAGAATTCTCCAAAGTGAGAACAGAAGCTTTCATCTGAAAATGATGAAAGACAATTGTGTGTTTGTGGCACTCTTGGTATTTCCTTACGTTTTGCCTCCTATCCTGATCCTCCATAGTCTCCCTGTCTGTGGTCCTCCTGGTTTCTTTAGAGAAGGAATAAGAAGAAGCAAGAGGAAGAAAGGAATGAAAATTGTGGGACATGTCCCATGGCCTTGGAGACTAAGTCTTTTTCCTACTCTGGCCCATGTGTAAAAGGCTATCCTATCTTCTCCAGCCTTCACACTTCTCTTGGAAGCATCTCACTTTGCCATCCCTGGAAGCATATCTTCAGCAATATGGAAGAAGGAAAGCAATCCTATGTTATGAGAATGGATTCTTAGAGCCTATCCCTGGTGTCAGGCCCAAGAAACCAGAACAACTCTGTGAATTGCTAAAAGTCTGTAGAGATTCTCAATCATCCAGGACATGGTTGTCCCAAAGGTACCTTTTCAGGAGGCAACTGGACTTTCTTGTTTTTTTTCTCTTTTGAAGACACTTCACTTCTCATCCAAGAAGCTTCTTCAGCTCTGACACTTCCCCTTTATCCTGTCAGAGCTGAAGAAGCTTCTTGGATGAGAAGCAAAACATCTTCAAAAGAAAAAAAAAAGTCCAGTTGCCTCCTGAAAAACCACTTTTGTGACAACTCTGTAAATTAGCCATAGCAGTTTCTATATTGTCAATCATTTATTTTACAAGAATCTACCCAAACTGATAGCATTTTGGGGGGAACCAGTAGACAAAGTGCTCATTAGTCCGACTTATATTGTTCCTCCCACATAGCAACTTTGTTATGCAGTGTTATGAGAGATTGGTAAAGGACTACATGTTTTCATGCCTTCCCCCTATATTTGACTATCAGAAGAACCACTCTATAGATGATGCACTTTCCTGTGTGCTTCATCTTAGCTGAGCACACCTGGAGGAGAATAATAACTATTTGCGAATTCTGTTTGTTGATTTTAGTTCAGTGTTCAACACAATCATTTCTCAAACTGGGCCTATAGGTTTTAGATTTAGAATAACTTTATTGTCACTTTGAATGTACACTAATTGACATACATTAAAATGAAATTTCATTGAATTTTGATACTCCTTTATGTAATTGGATATTTGATTTCCTTATTGATAGTTTATGTTTATGTGAGTTGGAAGAAAAGTTTCCAACTATATCTCCTTGAGTACAGGTTCCCCACAGGGCTGTGTCTTGAGTCCGCTGCTGTTTACCTTGATGACCCATGACTGTTGTGCCAAATCTGCTATGAATCTTAATTGTGAAGTATGCAGTGGTAGTATGAAGTATGACATGGCAGTTGTGGGTCTTATCTGGGATGACTATGAAAATGCTTATAGGGAAGAGGTGAAGGCTTTGGTGGACAAGTGCAATAAAAGTAAAACTGATAAGTAGAGTGGTAAGGAAAGCTAAGAAGATTATAGGAAGCTCACTTCCTGTTTTTCAGGACACTGCTTGTAAGTGCTATGTGCTTAGAGCTCAAAGCATTGTCCCATGGTCTGTTTCTGTTGCTTTCCTCTGGGAGGAAGTTTCCAAATATTTCTAGCAGGACTACTAGATTCTGTAACAGCTTTTTCCCCTATGTCATCCATTTGGTAGAAAAAAACAAGATTTGTTTTTTTTTCACCATATACCTGTTACATCCGGACTAGACTGTGTCCTATAATATATGTGGGTATGTGGGGGCATGCATAATTTTGTATTTATTTATTTATTTATTTTGTCATATTTATATAGTGTATATTGGAGGTGGTGACTCTTTGCTGTATGCAATGAAATTTTATTTCAATGTATGCCAATTAGTGTACATTTAAAGTGACAATAAAGTTATTCTAAGTTTAAGTCTACCCAGGTCATGTGGGGAGACACAGGACCAATAGTTTTTTATTGCACTGCAACCCGATCCCGTAAACTAGATCCAATAGTCACCAGAGCTGATTCACAAGGCAAGGCCTAAGTCCGAATTTCCCCAAAACAGGGTTGAGAATCCACAAAGCCAAGTCTGTAATCCACAAACAAGGCTCAGAGTCCACAAGGCAGAAACATGATCCAAGTCCAAGAAGCAGAGTTTATGAAGGCCTTGGAAATGGTGCAAATGGCTGTTCCTGACAAAGGAAACACCACCACCACCACCCAGCCTCTGGTTAAGTCAGCCTGAGTCAGGTGATTCTTGTAAAAAGAGTGGGGCAGCCTCCTCACCAGTAACCTTGCAGAGCTCCTCTGAGCTTCCCTCCACTCCATTCTCCATGTCCTTCAATAGGATAGGGAGGTAGCTGTTTCTCATTGTTTTCTCTCATCACCACTACCTGTCTGCAGTCAATCCTCCCCTACATTTGTGAAAGTAGGCAGCTTCCCATCTGGTTGAATACTTCCCGCAATGCCAGACAGCATTGTCCTCAGACACCGGATTCTCAAGACATTCCAGGGAAGATGAGGCATTCCCATCAGATTCTCCTTTTCCAATTCCTCCTCCAAACTGGGCCATGACACTCCATGCAGAAATGCATATTTCAGAGGTCTGCAATCTTAAACACTCAAAGAGCCATAAAGGTCGTAACTGGAATCCCCCATTCAATTCTGGAGTTGGCCGGAAGTCTGGTTCTACCACCATAGAGTCATCTCCTAAGTCTACTTATCCTACCTGAAAGCCCTAACAGTTGTGGAGCCAACTGGAAAACCTGCCCCTTGCCATAGAGTCACTGGCACACTGGGCTTCCCCGGCCAAACCAGAAACTCTTCCCAAAATTGTGGTGCCGACTGGTGACAGGGAGCCACAGCAGAGGGATGAATGAGCCACATGTGGGTCCAGAGCCCTAGGTTGCCAACCCCTGGCCTATTTACTCCCCAGACTTCTTTAGCTGGTGGTTTCACCACACGTGGTAGAAGGGGGGGAGGAGAAGAAGGTTTTTTACGATCGTTTTAAATAAGAAAGTAATGCTAGGGTATGTGAGATTAGAGAGATATGGAAGTCACAGGCGGTGACATAATCTTTACTAACCGGTTGGCTGCAACTATCTTCAGCCCTCTTCTAGAACAGGATCCCCATATATATTATTTACCACAAAGTGACAAAGAATATCCAACTGTTTTTGAAGGCTGTCATGTCAGGTCCAAAGAAATGTGAAATGATCCATCTATAATTGGCAAAACATTGTTTGAAAACCAAATGGATGTCTACCTCTCATTGTCCTCTTGCTGGATTAAGATTTACTATAATTTCTCTTTCTATTTAAATTATAAAAATTCTGTTTCACATGATCTTCCTATCAATGACAAGATAAATGTTTAGATAATTGACTGACTTTTTTTTTTTTGGAGAGGCTTTTCCTGGTTGTAGGTAAGATTGGGGGAGGGGCAAATTCAATGGCCAGCTTGCCTAAGTCTACAAGAGGAGCATTTTTCAAAGCTTCAAGAGAACAGGAAGCCTTATAGTCCACAGGAATCTCAATGGAGGGAACCCAGCTGGGCAGATTGCAAACTGCTTTTTCCACAAGAAGCTTAACTACCATTCAAAGTGGACCTCGGTTACCAGTTGCTGATTCTTAGTGGCAGATCACAGCCTCCATGCTGGGGGAAGGGCTGCAACGTAAGACCAAAATATTTTCCAAAGAGTTTCCACTCAAGTGAAACTTTTATAGGACAAGAGGCTTGGGGTTTTGGCTCCAATAATCTGAAATGGAAGGTGGAGATGACACCTTCCATTTCTTGCTATTTACCAGATTGTGGAAAAAGCCAAGGGAGTTCCAGAAAAACATCTACTTCTGCTTCATTGACAACATTAAAACTTTGATTATATAGATCTCAATAAACTGGGACAAGTTCTTAAAAACATGTCCAGACCACCTTCCTGAGAAATCTGTATGTGGATTAATAAGTAATAGTTGAACAGGACATGGGACAACTGACTGGTTCAAAATAAGGAAAGGAGTATACAAGGCTGTATAGTGTCACCAGGCTTATTTAAGTAATATGCAGAGTACATAATATGATATGGGTGGTAATCGCCAACATGATCGTCAACATCTGATGATGGAGTTGGCACAAGAAGAAGATAGTTATACATATAATAAAGTGTGCTCATTATTTTGTCTTGGTTTATTCACCCTAATTCCCCTTTTAGATATGATCCAGGTAAAAATATACACCTACAGATGCTTATAGTATGAATATTCCACTAGTGTGATAGTGCAGTGGTTAGAATGCAGTATTGCAGGCTACCTCACTGCTCATTGCCAGGAGTTCAATCCTGTTGGAGCTCAAGGCTGAATCAGCCTTCCTTCCTTCCATGTTTGGTAAAATAAGGACCCAGGTTATTTGGGGCAGTATGATGAGTCTGTAAACCAATTAGAAAGAGCTGTAAAGCACTATGAAGCAGTATATAAGTATAAGTGCTATTGCTATATTCTCATATTTGTGAGAATGAGTGGAAACATTGAAATCTTAGAATCCAAGTCACTCTGTTTTTATTTTTCTTGATTTTATTTTCTTGCCATTTGCAAAATCTTAGATTAGAAGGAGAGAGTAAGTTTTCAAAATTTGCTGACAATCCTGAAGATCGGCCTCCTGGAATATTGTTCAGCTATTCTAAGCGGTGGGGATCACCACTGCCACCACTGTCTATTGCTGCCCATTTGCTGCTTCCCGTTTGCCACCTGCCTGTTCACCGCTGCCCATTCACCACTGCCTCTTCACCGCCACCCATTTGCCACTGCCCATTTGCCGCCACCCATTCGCCACCACCTGTTCACTGTTGATTGCCACTGCCTATTCACCACCACCCATTTCTCACCACTCATTCACCACCGATTGCTGGTGCTCATTTGCCGTCACCCATCAGCAGCAAATGGGTGGCAGCAAATGGGTAGCAGTAAACAGGTGGTGATTGATGGCGAATGATGGAGATCAGTGAAAGGTGGTGGTGAATGGGTGGGCAGCGAATAGGTGGTAGCGAATGGGCAGTGGCAAAACAGGCAGCGTTAGACAGTGGCAGCGGTGATGATCCCCACTGCCTAGAACAGCTATTTGGCAGTGTTCCAGGAGGCCAATCCAACCACCAATCAGCTGCTTGAAGACAAAGGCTCCAGCATTCCCTGGCAGTTACAGCACACCAACCCCCCTTCCCTCACCTCAATATTTGCTCTATAAGACACACAGACATTTCCACCCATGTTTTGGGGGGAAGTGTGTCTTATAGTGTGGCACTGGCATCAGTTGAAGAAGAGATTGAATGCTTTTGGCTCAAGAACAGAAACCTGTTCAGCACTGATTTAATGCATTTACAATATAGTCATAACAGAAAGGATGTGAAAAATACTGATAATTGAGGAATGTGTCTCTGTATGTTTAAAATTGGTTAAACAATGTTGGTGCTTGAAAATGTATTAGAGGGTGAAGGCCTACACAAGAGGCTTGATAACAGACTATACAAGGAAAAGAAATATAAAACAGAAAAAGACTTTCAAAATATTGCAGGATAATTATAAAAAATTGGAAAAAGATTTACAGAAGTCCCTGCAAAAAAAGACATTAAAAATAAAATGAATATAATTAAACATAAAATGGAAAAAGAGGAACTAGCACAAAAAATTAAAAATGCTAAACAGAATTACTTTGAAGATGCAAATAAACCAGGCAGATGGCTAGCCTATAAACTGAGAAAGGAGAGAGAATCAAGAAGGATTAGCCAACTAATAAATGAAGAAGGACATGCTTGCTATGGAAATGAGGAGAAGAAGAAAAAATTATACAAGATTACTACAGGAAATTGTATTTTTAAGAGAATATTCAAGAAGAAGAAGTAAGCAATATTTACAGAAAGCGAATTTACCTCAGATACCTAAAGATACTGAAACAATGCTAGAAGGGAATATAATAATGATGGAATTAATAGAAACCTTTAAAAAACAGAATGTTGGAAAAGCACCAGGTCTAGATGGCTTACCAACGGAATTTTACAAGACTTTTCAGGAAATATTGAATCTTCACCGATAAGAAGTTATGAACGAAGTTATGTTGAAGAAAAGAATATCCAAAACATGGACAGAAGCATATATTATACTTATACTGAAAGAGGATACAGACCTGCAGCAAGTTAAAAATTACAGACCTCTATTCCTATTAAATTCAGACTATAAAATTTTTGCTTCAATTTGGGCAGAAAGACTAAAAAGATATTTAAATAATTTTATACATATTGATCAAAATGGATTCCTGCCAAAGAGAAAATTAAAGACAATGTGAGAATTATTTTAGATACTCTGGAACACTATGAGGCACATCCTGAGAAGCAAATGGCTTTGATGTTTTTAGATGCACAAAAAGCCTTTGACAATGTGAGTTGGCGATTTATGTTATTGCAATTGGAACAAATGGGCTTTGGTAAGAAATTTATTCAAGCCATTGAAACGATATACTATGAACAAACTGCAAAGGTTATGATAAATGGAAAACTAACAGAATCTATAGATATAAGAAAAGGGACAAGGCAAGGTTGCCCACTGTCGCCTCTGCTGTTTGTGTTAACATTGGAAGTGTTGAATAGGAATATTATAGAAGACAAAGAAATAAAAGGAATGAAAATCAAAAAGAGTATAAATTGCAAGCTTTTGCAGATGACCTGGTATTTATATTAGAAGACCCATTGGAAACAGCACCTAAATTAATAGAAAAAATAGAATATGGAAAAGTAGCAGGTTTGAAAATAAACAAAGATAAAACAAAGATATTAATAAAGAATATGTTAGTAAGACGAAAGAAAGAGTTGGAAGAAGTTTTAGAAATATAGGTCACAAACAAGGTTAAGTATTTAGGGATATACATCACACCAAGATGTAGCACAATGAAGGTGGATAATTATCTTAAACTCAAACAGCAGATAGTGACAGATTTGACAAAATGGGAAAAATTACAATTATCATTGATTGGGAGAATATCTACAGTTAAGATGAATGTACTGCCTAGAATTTTATATTTATTCCAGACAATTCCAATTCGACTAGGGAAAGAGTTTCTTGAAGACCTAAATAGAATTGTGCTGAAATATATTTGGCAGGGCAAAAAAGCAAGAATAAAATTAAAATTGTTACAAGATGCAAGAATAAGAGGAGGGTTTGCCTTGCCTAACTGGGAGTTGTATTACCAGGCAACAAATTTGATGTGGGTAAAGGAATGGATAACATAAAGGAACAATAGACTATTGACCTTAGAAGGCCATGACTTGCTGTAGGGATGGCATGCCTTCCTTTGGTATAAGGGAACTAAAACACAGGGGTATTTTAGAAGACATTACACTCGAGAGGCATTGTTTTTAAATTGGGAGAAGATAAAAAGACAATATTATTTAAAAATTCCATTATGGATATCTACCATTGAAGCTTTTTCTTATCCAATAATATATAAAAAGGAACAAATAGTTAGATATGGTGAGATATTGAATGAAAAGGGTGAACTTAAATCTTTGCAAGCATTGGAAGAACAAGGTGTAAACATGAACTGGTTTTCATACTTGCAAATACAATCTAGATTTGATAAAGATGTTAAAACAGAAGGTATTTATGATAAGTTGACTGATTTAGATAACATTTTCATGGGTACTGATGAAAAGGTAATTAAAAAACTTTATGGACACTTATTAGAATTTAAATTGGAGGAGGAACAAGTTAAAGAAATGATGATTGCTTGGGAGGGGAATTTTGGATATGGGATTGATTTAGAAAAATGGCAAAAATTGTGGTCTCAAAATTATAAAATGACAATGTCAACTGCATATAAAGAAAATCTGTATGAGATGTTTTACAGGTGGCACCTAGACTCAATGAGACTTGCGAGAATGTTTAATAAATCGGATAAATGTCGGAAATGTCATCACATACCTGGTTCATATTACCATATGTGGTGGACATGCTCGGACACAAAGAAATATTGGACTAAAATCCACACGTGGTTGGAAAAAATGATAAAACAACATATAGACTTTAAACCAGAGATCTTTTTATTGGGAATTATACCAGAAATATACAACAAAGAGTTGAAATATTTGATTGTAAATTTATTAACAGTGGCTAGGATTGTATTTGCTAAGAATTGGAAAAACGATAAAAGACCTATGCAGGAGGAAGTTATTAAGAAAATTATGGACCATGCTGAAATGAGTAAATTGACATTTGAAATTAGAGAACAAGAAGGTAAACAATTTTATATGATATGGGATTTGTTTTATCAACAGTTGGATAAAAAGACATGGTAATGTAATATGCTAGATAATTATTTGATAGAAACTTAATAGATTGATATAAAACACAATATAGACATATATAACTATTGGTTGAAAGTATAACATAAATTTTAAGATAAAATTTGAAATATCTCATATAAAATGATGGAATAAATATTTTAGTCATGGATGATTAATAACTGATAAATATATAAGCATATGTAAGTTTGATAATGTGAAAATTGATATAAACTGTGAGTAAATGGTGACAAAAGTATAGCACAAAAGATTCGCAACCAACTGACACACTGTATGTATATAAAATGGAAGATGGTTTTGTTTTTATGTTTTATATGTGTATGTTTGTCTTTTAAAAAAACTCTTTTATTAAAAGAAAATGTATTAGAGGGGTTGCCAGCAACATCAGCTGCAAGGGAAAGGAGCTCTCTGTCCCCTGTGCTGGCTTCTTCATGTTTGTGGGTTCCGGAGTCAGCCAAAACCATCCTGAAGGGGTGGTGAAGCATAGGAGAGGTGCCTTGTGAGGTTCCAGGGAAAATGCAATTCCCCTGTAGAGCCCCATGCTATTGCTCTCTATGCCATGTCATGGGGAAGAGGCAGCCTGCGACTGTTTAACATCCAAGCAAAGTGCAGAAGCAGAGTTAGTGACAGTGTGGAACTGGGTGAGAACTATCCTTTTTATTTTAAAACAGAACCCTGAGAAGAATATTCAGAAAAGTGACCTCATAAATATAAGTGGCTGTGATCTAATTACTGGAGTAAAAAGTTAATATTTCAAATAATATTCTAAAGTTAATATTCTAAAAACATAAGGAAGTGAAGAAAGAAAACAGCAAATGTGTTAAAAATATAGAAACTCAATTTTGAGATTGGATAGGCACTGGCTTTGGATAGGTATTTATAAAAATGCTGAAATATATATAAAAACAAACATAGTATTTATTTTTGAAATATTTGGAATATATCAGAAGTTTGATTAAAGTTTGATTTAAAAGAGAAGACAAATTGAAAACTGATTTAAGAGCGCCACATGCTGTCAAAGGAAAAAACAACAGATCCCCAAAGTTTTGAAAAGTCTTGGTACATGGAGAATTAAAAGTGAAATACTTAGACTATTTAAAAGAACAGATTGATTAACTTTGGGACATAAAGATTCCTGGACATTGGATATTGGTTTTTCAGCTTGAAAAATCATTTTGGCTTGGATAAAGAATAGTTGGACAGTTGGACAACTGGCTGGGAAGTAATAAAGGAACAAAAAGAAAGATGAGTGGAATTTGCAAAGAAATTATGTTGGGTTTTCAGGAAATGATTGGATATACTGACAAGAAGACTTGAGAACATTTTGAATGAAATACAAAACATGGACACAGATCTGGAAATTGAGACACAAAGGACAAGAAGGTCCAGGAAGAGGAGTTAACTGAAAGAGCAACCAAAAAAAAAAGGAAATAAAAATAAATATAATGATTGATGTAAACCAAGGGGAGAATACTATAAGGGAAATTAAACAGGAAATGGAATGGGAAAAAGAAATATTTGTGAGAAAGATAGGGGTGAGAGTAGATACATTGAAAATGAGACAATGGAATATAATAGAGAAGGAAGAAATGTTTAAGAGGAAAGATCAAGAAGTGGTAGATAGTGACAGAAATGTAAGAGAGAAATATGGGAGAAAAGCTAAGAAATGGAAAATTAAAGCTTTATTAAAGCTTTAATGAGAGTAAGAGATGATGGTTAAAGAAAAGGAGAGTATGATTTTATAGAAATGTGTAGTACTAGTTAAGATATACAGTATAACTTCTCAATGTAATAAATAAGAATGTTAACATGTTATCATATGTAAAGAATGACATATTGAATTTGATTGACATAAAAATAAAATTGTGAAGCACTACATAGATAATGAAAGGCTATAATTTAATAAAAATAACTATCATTAGAACTGCATAATTTGCTAAACATAAATATGATGAATACTAGTGTACTTCTATCAAATATAGAAAGGGGATTTTTTAAATAATAGTGGCATATTTAGAAATTAAAAAGGGGATAAATAATGGAACATTATAATTTAATATAAACCTGTGAATTGTTATTAGAACTACATAATCTGGTAAACATTGCAAATATGATTATTAATATATAACTGCTAGTAAAAGGAGTGAGGTTAAAAATATAGAGATTGACACAAAAATAATACAGTGTAATATTGAAGAATTAAGGTTGATAATTTAACAAATTATATGTATTGATATCAAATTTTAAAAGATTGTCAACTATATAAGAGGAATATTGTCATACAATATTTTTATCAAAATGTAAGACAGCACAGGACCATACTGGTCACACAATGATAATCTTGTAAAAAAATAAAAATTTTATTGAAAAAAAAAAGGAAATGTATTAGACATTCTTTAGGTACTAATTAAAAAGCTGTCTTTTTGATCACATATTATGGTAGAATTTCTTACATTTTCATGACTACGTAGTGTTTTTTTTAAGGGGGGAATGTCTTTTAAAAAGTAATATAAACATGTTGAAATGATCTTTACTTTCTGTTCCATTTTATTCATTTTGTATAAATCTTAATGGAATGAAAGTGTGCAAATTTCTCAATGTCTTGAGTGACAGATGCCAAAGATTGAGGAGTCATTCAAGCTACTTTGATTTTAGAACCTAGTTGCAAAATATTTTAAAAATCCATTTTGAAAAATATGCATTTAACAGAAAGTATAATCTTCAATATATTTTCATTAACAAATTCATTATCTCTGTGAAATTTTACTTACACATTTTCTAGTGGTGCATTTTTTTTTGTTCATTTGTTCCACCTGATGGGGAAATTTGCCAGCAGCTCCTCTTCATTTGTGGTTAGTGAAGTTTATTTGTCTGATAAAATTTAACAGATCTCCAAATACCAAAAAAAAACAAAAAAAAAACCCACTCCTCCTCTAAGATCCTGAAAGTGATTTGCAGAATATCTTCAGCTTATTTGGGAAAAGACTGCTGTGCAAAGTGTACTTTTGGCATTTATCTTCTAAGTGCATATGTATATTATCAGTATATGTTTTCATTTATATATCTGTGTTTCCATACATATGAAATACATACATATATAATAATGTTAAATCTTATGAATCCAAAAGGTTGCTTCCTTTAACATGGGTAATTAAAAGGCCAGCAGTTTTACATCGTTATTTCTCCCTTCATTCTTATGCTTACCAAAAAGAATCCAGAATGAGGAAATCTTAGGAGCGGAGAAATGTCTAAGTAAATTGGAACGTAACTTGCCCCATAATCATTTTGTTGCTTCAGTAACAATCGTTAGATTGGCAAATTTTAGCAAGAACTTTACAACAGTATTGGGTTCTATGGTATTTTGTTGCAACTGCCATTGTGTCACAACTTCCCAAGAATACTGTAAGTTTTTCAGCTTTCTCCTGAAAACAATGAACAACAATTGTATCTGTGGCTCTCTTGGCATCTTCTTTGGGTTTTGCCCACCTATCCAGATCCTTCATGGTCTGCCTGTCTGTCTATGCTTCTTTCAGGGAGTCTATGATAACTCACTTCTGCCACTTGGCCGCCACCTGGCCATCCTGCACCTTGCCCTGCTTACTCACTGCAGGGACAAGGCATCGTGTGCCTGGCCCTTCCACACTGGTTTCCAAAGCAATCCTGACATAAAGGAACCGAAAGTTCCCACCAGTCTGCACTCTTTCTTTGAAGCCTTCTCCTCCTCATTTTCCAATGCCGCCCCCTCTGCCTGTGAAAGGCAGGCTAAGCTGGAATAATTGTTTACACACACACAAACACAGACACCACTCCAAATATGGGGATTTTTATTCACATCTGGACTGTCAAGGTACCAATTGTGCCCAGTTTGGAGGAGAAGAACCTCCTTCAGCATGCTGTGCTGGACCCTGGCAGCTCCCGGGTGGGGAGGGAGGCTAGCAGGGACAGTGACAGGGTGACTCATCCTGGACCTGTTTACTCCTGTTTAGTCCACCTTTTTTCAGGGATAGGCTCTGGAAAGGAAGATGAGGATGCCTTTGGAGAAGGAGTGCAGGGGGGCTACACGGGAGGCATTGTTTTGTGCTGGACTCTTCAGTGGGAAGGTCTTTACTGCGATGACCGTTGGAAGAGAGTTGCCCTGTCACTGTCTGTGCTTTTCAGTTTAGATGAGCAATTTATCCTTCTCTAACATTTGATTGAGTTTTGGACACTGTGTCTTCTTGTTTCCAGGTTCCAACACAAAAGGAACCTCCTGCTCATCCCAATGTGAGTCAGAGGGAGGGAGGGGTGTTGAAGTAGGCATGGTCTTTTTTCTTCCTCCCCCTCCATTCTTGTGTGTATAGAAACAAACAAGAAAAAGTCCCTGAATCATGGAAGTTTGGTTTGATGAAAAGCAATAAAAACTTTTCCTTTTCCTTCCCCATCTTGCTTAGCAAGCTGGAGGCTCCCCTTTGGAGCACAGATTTTCAATTCTGCAAATGCAGAAATTTAGGACCTAAAATGCAGAGGTGGTATTCAGCAGGTTCTAACCAATTCTGGAGAACCGGTAGCAGAAATGTTGAGTAGTTCGGAGAACTGGCAAATACCTCCTCTGACTGGAGATTTTACAGGATCCTTCCCCTGCCAGGTCTACCAAGCCACGCTCACAGAACCGGTAGTAAAAAAAATTGAATCCCACTACTGTTAAAATGTTGATTTTTTCCTTTAGTGTTCTTTTGCAGGACCTCCCTTTGCAAACTTCCTTCAACATAAACTTTAAATGTCCTGTGATAACTCTAAGCCAATCCTTGCTAGCCCATGATCTTGCTGCCAACGCATTGTCAACTTGTGATGCCAGAATGAGGCATATCTCCATGCTCGGCGTAGTCTCTGTGTGTATGTCTATTTGCGTGTGGGTAAAAATGACTCCTACTTAGCCTACCTTTCATGGGGGTGGGGGAGGGAGTTCTGGAAAGTGAGGTGAGGAAGCCTTTGGAGAAAGAGTGCGGTCTGGCAGGAACTTTCCCTTAAGCTGGGCCAGCTTTGGAAACCAGAGCACAAGGCTCAAGCTCCCTGTTAGGGATAACATTGTTTACCCTAACTGGTTTAGGTAAAATAATAACTAAGTAATCATAGTTTGTATGTTAAAGTGTCTGCAACTTTAACTGTGGGATAGTAATTAAGGGAGTGGTTGTGAAAGCACTTTAAAAGAAGCAAGACGACAGCTTGCTCTCTCTGGCTTTGATGATCCCTGATTACTGCAAGGACTCAAGACTGCATTGCTCGAACGGGAGAGAAAACAAAGGACTGACTTGTAAGTGAACTGACATAGGATATTCTAAACGGACTTTGCTAACTGAATATCCCTAAATGGACTGACTAAATGATACATGACTATTGGACTGTTATTTTGACTATGCTATGAATTCATAATGGAATAAACTATATTTTTGATAGCACAAGCGTATCTGTTATTTTTACTGTATGTTAATAAACATACAAGCTTAGCTCACTCATTTATCTGTGTGCCTATCTGACTAACGCTGCACATTCTGTTTAGCTTGTCTCCCTAACCCTGGTTGGGGAAACCAGGCTTAACACTGGTTATGGGCCCAGAGGCTGCAAAGTCAGTTTAACTAGGATAAAACAGATTTATGTAAAAGTGAGAGTTTGTGTTATTATACATTACAGTAAACAGACAGCTGTGTTTTATTAATTATAGTTTTATATTCATATAAGAAAACATGGCACAAGTCAATCTACAAAGTTTGTCCCTTATATCCAAGCTGGATGGAACAAACTATGTATCATGGTCTATGAAATGTAGTCTGCTTCTACGAAGAGAAGATTTGTGGAACATAATTGAAAATCCACCAAACGTAGAAGAATGGGATCCAGAGGATAAGGAAGATAAACTAAAGATAGAAGAATTTATGCATAAAAATGAACAAGCTATTTGCATTATTGCTTTAACCTTAACTGATCAACAGCTTGTTTATATCCACGGAGAGAAAACGGCTGTTGGGTGTTGGCAGAAGCTGAAGAGGATTTATGTTCGAGATAATGTTGGTGCTCACATAAATCTAACACGGAAACTTTTCAATACGCATCTCCAAACAAATGGTGATATGCTGAGTCATTTGAAAACTATGCAAAGCATTTTTCAAGAACTGCACGAGAAAGAGCTTATTTTCTCTGAACTACACCAAGTTTACATAATTCTATCTTCCCTTGATGAAAGCTATGATAACTACGTAACTTCACTTGAAATTTTGCCAAAGGAAAGCCTAACTTTAACTGATATAACTGGCAGATTGATTGAAGAAGCCAGAAGAAGGCTTGAAAGAGATGAGTTAAGGAGGCAGCAACCTCAAAAAGAAGAAAATGAAACTCCTACTGCATATGCAATTAAAAGGTGTTTTAATTGTGGAGGAAGAGGACATTTGGCAAGATTTTGTAAAAAGGCAAAGCGCCAGAACACTGGCCAGAATACTAAAATTCATCAAAAGATAAATAAAAATTTAGAGTTAGCCATGTATACTAACGGAGCTGTAAAAAATAATTTATGGGTGGTTGATAGTGGAGCATCCCATTGTATAACAAATGATAACAAAATTTTTATTAAAATGTCCCAGAGTACACAGCAGATATCGTTAGCCAATGGCTGGAAACTGAAAGCTAAAGGTCAAGGTATAGCATATTGTTCTTTTATAAAAGAGAATGTAAAAATGTTATATGTACCACAACTTAAGTTTAATTTAATTTCAGTTAGAATTTTGGTTAAACTAGGATATGTAGTTACTTTTAAAGGAGATAACTGCATAATTGAGAAAGAAGATAAAAAAATTACTGCATCTTTAAGAGGTGAATTATATGTGTTAAATGATGATGGTTTAAAGGTGGCTAACACAGTTTATGAAAATAAGAAACCTCATGATGAATGTATTCACATGTTACATCGAAGGCTAGGGCATTTAAATTTTAAAATGCTTAAGAAAACTGTTGAATTATCTAAGGGAATAAGTTTGAAACCTTGTAATAAGTATTTGCAATGTAATGCCTGTAATCAAAGTAAGAGCAGGGTCACACCGGCTAATAGAGTTGATGGATTTACTACCAAAGAACCTTTAGAGGTAGTATTTGCAGATTTAATAGGTCCGAAAAAACCAAGTGTAGGAGGAGCTCGTTACATACTAAGTATAATGGACCACTGTTCTAGATATGGGTTTTGCTATTTAATGAAGAGCAAAACTGAAACGTATCAAAATCTCTTTAACTGGATAAAATTTGCTGAAAGGAAAACTAAAAAGAAATTAGTAACTCTTATAACAGATAATGGTACGGAATTTACAAATAATAAATTCCAGAACAGACTAAGAATGTTAGGTATTCAACATAAAAAGTCTGCACCATATAGGCCACAACATAATGCCTTTATAGAGAGAAGAGGCCAAACATTACAATCAATGACACGAACTATGATGTCTGATTCAGGATTACCTGACAATTTATGAGGAGAAGCAATAATGTGTGGTAATCATATATTAAATAATGTTGTTAATTCAACAACAGGTGAATTACCATTCACATTGTGGCATGGTACAAAACCTGATTTAAGTTACATGCACACATTTGGAGCACCAGCATGGGTGCATATCCCTTCACAACTTAGACACAAAGGACAGCATAGAGCTAAAAGATTATATTTTGTAGGATATACATCTAATCATAGATCTTATAGATTCTGGGAACCAGGTACATCTAGAGTTTACACCAGTGCTAGTGCAAAATTCCTAGAACATGTAGGATGGAATAGATTAGAGCAAGATTTAAATAATGAAGTAATTATTGAACCCTACAAAAGGCAGAAAGATCAGATTAGTTATAAGAAGAGTCCAATTAAAGAAGAAGTCCACGAAGAGCAAATAGGACCAGAACAAGAGGAAACAGTTGATCAGGAAGAGTTAGATAATCAAGAAGAGTTAATAAATGAAAGTCCACCTGTAAGTCCTGTAATACCTAGACGTACTACACGTATAACTAGACCACCTGATAGGTATCAAGCAAGTATAGTTTGCCAAGTAACTAAAGTTCCAACTAGTGTAGATGAACTTAGGATGTATCCTGCTAAGGATCAGGAGAATTGGCAAAAGGCAATGGAAAAAGAACTAAATTCATTAAAGGTAATGAAAGTTTATGAAGATGCTAAATTGCCTCCAGGAGAAAAATCCATTGGGTGCAAATGGATATTTAAAGTAAAAACTGGAAATGATGGGACTGTTACCCATAAGGCTAGGTTAGTAGCTCAAGGATTTAATCAAACTGCATCTGATTACGATGAAGTTTTTGCACCAAGTCTTAAAGCAACATCTTTAAGAGCAGCATTAGTGTGGGCAGCTAAGAAAAACTATATCATTAACCATTTAGATGTAGAAACTGCTTATCTGCATGCACCATTGCAGCACACTATATATTTAAGAAAACCAGTAGGTATAAAAGATAATAAAGTAAATAGTAATGATTGTTGGAAACTCAAAAAGAGTCTTTACGGGTTAAAACAATCTGGGTTTGAGTGGAACCAGAATATTGTGAAAGAATTAAACAATATAGGTTTTAAATCTGGTTTAGCAGATCCATGTGTGTTTCAAAGAGAAAATAATGGAACGGTGTCATTATTGTTATTATTTACAAATGATATTTCTTTGATAACTAAGACTAATAATGAAGCTAATGAGATTATATCATTATTAGCCAAAAAGATAAAATTAAAGCATTTAGGTGAAATTAAAAAGTATCTAGGATTGACAATTAACAAAACAAAAAAATGGTTTTAAGATATCTCAAGAAGATAAAATTTGCCAATTAATTAAAACGTATAAAATGGAACTGTGTAAACCGGCAAAGACTCCAATGAGTCAGGAAGTTTGCCAAACTGATGATCAAAGTCCCAAATTTGATAAGTCTATATATCAATCTTTGATTGGTAGCTTATCATATATAAGCAATTGGTCAAGGCCAGATATAGCTTATAGTGTAAATCAGCTGGCACGTTTTAATTCAGATCCACATCAATGTCATTGGCAATCATTAAAGAGAATTTTAAGATATCTTAAAGGAACAATGAACCATGCATTGTATATAGAACCAAAGGGTGATTTGATTCTTAGTGCCTATGCAGATGCAAGTTTTGCAACTGATATAAACACAAGAAAATCAACATCTGGGATGGCTATATTATTTGGTAAAACACTAATAGGGTGGAGGTCAATCAGACAACAGCATATCAGCTTGTCCACGATGGAAGCGGAATTTTCATGTCTGTCATTACTATGCACTGAATTAATTCTGTACAAACAGTTATTATTAGACATGGGTATAACTGTAAAAGATTCCATTATTGTGTACGAGGACAACCAGGCAGCTATAAAATTAGCTACTAGTATTGCTGTAAAAACTAGATCAAAACATACTGATTTAAGATACTTAAATGTTAGAGAATCTATAAAGAATGGGCTCATTAAATTGGAATACTGCATGACGGAAGAAAACATTGCAGACCAATTTACAAAAGCTCAAGGAGTAATCAAATTTAAAGAAAGTTGTAACAAATATGATTTAAAGATGTAAATAGTTATATTTATTATTATTTAACCTAAAAGGGGAGAATGTTAGGGATAACATTGTTTACCCTAACTGGTTTAGGTAAAATAATAACTAAGTAATCATAGTTTGTATGTTAAAGTGTCTGCAACTTTAACTGTGGGATAGTAATTAAGGGAATGGTTGTGAAAGCACTTTAAAAGAAGCAAGACGACAGCTTGCTCTCTCTCTGGCTTTGATGATCCCTGATTACCGCAAGGACTCAAGACTGCATTGCTCGAACGGGAGAGAAAACAAAGGACTGACTTTTAAGTGAACTGACATAGGATATTCTAAACGGACTTTGCTAACTGAATATCCCTAAATGGACTGACTAAATGATACATGACTATTGGACTGTTATTTTGACTATGCTATGAACTCATAATGGAATAAACTATATTTTTGATAGCACAAGCGTATCTGTTATTTTTACTGTATGTTAATAAACATACAAGCTTAGCTCACTCATTTATCTGTGTGCCTATCTGACTAACGCTGCACATTCTGTTTAGCTTGTCTCCCTAACCCTGGTTGGGGAAACCAGGCTTAACACTCCCAGTATATTGTCCCTGCAGTGTGTTGCCCAGAGCAAGGTATCCCACAGCCAGGTGGTGGTGGCCAGGTTGTGGCAGCCCAGTGGTGGATGTCAGGTGGCTGTGATGAGCTGACGGCGGCCAGATGACCGCAGCAACTTGTCCCATTCCACCTGCCAATTTTTTCATATGAAGAACAAGAAGAAGGGTCCTTGGTGGTCTCTGAACTTCCTTGTTTTCTTGCAGACAATTAATTACCTAATCTAGTAAAGAGTGCTGTTTGCTGCCAGTTTATATTTTGTCTTGCCTGTTTGTGTAAATAGGGGTGTCTTAGAGGTTCTTTGGTTGGGCTGTTTGCTGTTGGCTTCTCTGGCGGTTTCTTGATTGGGATTTTGTTTACTTGATTGCTAGTCTGATGTTAACCTTGGAGTTAATCTATGCTGATCTGTGTGCTGATTGCTGATGGAGATGTGTTTGGGTGTTTTTGTTCCTTTTGAGCTAGATGAGAGTCTCTTTTCCATAGTGTATAGATGTTGTCTATAGATGTCTATGTGTCTATTGATGGCTGATTTGTTTCCTACACATGTTCCTCCTTCAACTCTTCCTTTAAGATTTTCATCAATTCCATCCAACTAAGACTTTATCTTTTTCTCTGCCTTTCTCTCTGCCCATTCACCCTTCAAAAAGGTACTTGCTTTGCGATTAAAGCCTTCTTCATTCTGAATATAGGTACCAGAATACTAAAATAAAACTTAAAGAATATAATTAATTAATTAATTAAATGTTTTGGGCACACAAATTTGAGCTAATTAATTAATAAAAATAATGTTGGTTACATAAATTTAAGGAGTTGACAGAATATTCAGGCCATTTTTATTTTTAACCAAGTTGCAGTATGTATTAAAAATCTGCTTTCACAAATTAACATTGAAGAAAAAGGTACAATCTTCAATATTTTTCATTTAAAAGTTCATATTCTCCTTTATCTGAATATCTTCTAGTAATGTATATTTGTTCATTTGTTTCATCTGTGAAGATATCTAGTAGCAGGTCATCTTCGTTTGTGGTTAGGAGATTTGTTTGAATGTTCACTATACTATGTATATAGTGAATGCATTATTTAATTGCTAATTACAATTTATATTCCATTCCATACATAATTTAATTATATATATATATATATATAAATTATATATATATAAACTGCTATGAAAGCCTGACTCACAGACGAACACAACACACAAGCCTGATGATGGCAGATGAGATTCTGCCGAAACGTCACTACAGCTTTAAAAGCACAACTATAATGATGTGGGGAAAATACCCAAACAAAGCTGAATACCACACATATAGATACTTGCAAAAACTTGTATGAATACCATACATATAGATACCACTCCATCTTCCCCACCATTAAAAATTATATTAAAATTAGAAAAACAATTGGGAATTGGAACACATCAAAGGGAACTAAGTTGGGACATATTGTGTCCATTTATTGCTTCAAAAAGAATAATTAGATTGGCAAGCTGGAGGAAGAATGTTACAATTTCAACTGCCATTGTGTCACAACTGTCGGAGAATGCTATAAATTGGGGACAGCAGCTTTCTAATCACAACACTGGAAGACTGTCCTGTCTGTAGGTCCCTTGGAAACCTTTCTAGATTCTAACTTTCTGATAGATACCATGAAGACCCTTCATTTCTTCTTGGCTTGTCTGTTTGCCGTCTTTCTGGTTTCTGCCAGTAAGAAGTTAGAAAGAAGAACAGGAAAGAAGGAAAAGTTTGGGACCTTTCCTTCAGCTATGCATAGGAACTCACTGTTTTACCTTGGCCTGGAATGAAAGCATCTTCCAGATCAGAGACATGGTCTCCAACCTTTGCTGTATGCTTGGGAACATCATAGCTCCCATTTGTTCAGCAACAGGAAAAGGAGAGCAACATATGGCAGATTCTTTTAGTAAAGTCAGGGTGAGCTGGCATGAGGAAGAAGGTGGGTTTTTAAGATCATTTTAAACAACTAAATGGCTAAGTGTGTCAGTATAGATTGTGGAGTCACAAAGTGTGACTGGCCCTTTAATCCGTGGCATCTTCCCAATCAACAGACTATTCTGAAACTGGGTCTCCACACATACTGTTTTCCTCAAGAAAATCCTAGATGCCTTGTTTACCACTTGATAGACAATATCTTTTTGTCTTTGAGAACTGCCCAGCCGGGGTGAAATGCAAAAATATTTCCTACCAGCTCTGTGGGCATGGCTTGGTGGGTGTTGTGTATGTACCATAGTTAATAAAGTATGAGCTTGAGGTAAAGTGCAGGGTTCTGGCCCTGCACTTCTGATTGGCTGTTAGGCGGCCAGATCGGATTGGTTAGTTCTGAGGAATCTGATTGGCCCTTAACAGAGAATTCTTATTGGTTAAAAGAGCTAGCGTTCATAGCTCGTTATTGGACAATTCTGACAAGGGTTGCCTATATAAGGCAGAGTTCACTGTTGTTGTTTTGAGAAGTCACTATGCAAATAAAGAGCTGAATGTTCACTATTCCGAGGCTGTCTCCACTTACTCTGACCCATGTTCAGTACTTAACAGTGGGCGTGGCTTGGTGGGACTCCATCTCTAAAAAGAAGAAGGCGGGCGGGCGTGGGGGCGGGACTCAGTCTCTAAAAGGAAAAAGCTGGGTGGGTGGAGCCAACTGATTCAAATCATCCCTACCACCTCTCCTGAGGGGGTGCGAGGTGTTTGAATTTCACCCCTGCAGATCAAAAGAGAATGAAATTGTCTATGTATAATTAGCAACACCTTGGCCTCAAACCAAGAGGATATTACCTCCTCATAGTCTTTTGTTGACACTTTTTATATTTCCCTTTTTATCTAAATCAATGTATAAGAATTCTATTTCATTCTAAATATCCTCCTTGTTTCTTACCTTTCCTTGGCATTGTTCTATTCTGTCAAACAAGCAACAAAAATATGTCTCTCTATTTCTCTGCAGAATTTGGCTCTCAGAAACCAGAAGACATTTTGATTGGTAAAGATCGTGATTGCCACCTCCGAAATGGTACTTGCAGGTTTAAGTGCGACTACCCCTACAGACAGTCTGGAAAGTGCAGTTTTCTGAGAGATTGTTGCATCAGGTATTTTTGACAGCCCTATGATTTGACAGAACTAAAACCTTTCTTCCTAACCCTTTTGGGAGTAGTGTCCATATTCCTATGTTTAAGATTTTTGGCATATGTATGACATACAGAAAGACACAAACACATACACACATTTGTTATATTTTGTTTGACACTTTGAATATTAATGCATATCTACCAGTTATGTACCTTTTAAAAAACAGTTTACATTGTTTACATTGTCTGAGATGTTCACTTTGACAGATTTTATGAGACTTTCATGCAGTAAAAAATCATATATAACAGGGATGCATGTATTGGGCACATGTATTTTTGGAGGGAGACTTTGTATGCGTTAGATGTTTTAAGGAAGATTTCAGAAAATGTGTGCGGTATATACAAACTTGTCCATAGAATGAAAGAGTAGCACATCAATTGGAGTAACAAGAAAAGATCTACTAGTAGAAAACAGTTTACCTTCTATTGGCTCCTGATTCTGAGGCAAGGAATAGTTTTCCAAATTTACAGGAGTTTGACAACTCTTATGGTAATTTTCTAACATATATCAGGATGGCATATTTTAGATCAGAGGTGTCAAAGTGAAGACCCAGGGGCTAGATGCAGCCTGCCCAGGGCCAGCCTGGAAATATCAAAGGACTGGGCATGCGGTTCCTCTGGTGGCTAAAACGGGCCATGTGCAATCTCCCTGCACCTCGTTTTCACCCTCCATGGCCTCCTGCAGCATTTTGCTGGCTGAAACTGGCCTGAAAACCACCCAAAATGCGTCCAAAATAGGCTGAAAACAGGCTGAAAAATGGGTTCAAAAATGGGCCAAAAATGGGCCCAAAACAGCCAGTTCTCTTCATAGTTCTGTTTCAATCTGTAGTCCCAGGCTGATTCTTTCAAATGCTCCCCAAATTCTTGGCCTGCTTGGACAATGGCTGTGTTTTGGAGATTGGATAGAGATCAAATGAAATAAGGCGGTATATGCGCATTTGGTCTTAGAGGAAAAGAATATTTCCATTAAATATAGTTTTTCTGCTTAACTCATTTTGAAAGTCCAGTCCTTTTAAACAAGGAACTAAATGCTTGGATCTCAACCTTAAACCTACTCTTAAAGGTTAAAACATGCGATGAACATAATGCTGCTCTTGTTTGTGTTAGATCGGAGGTGGATCGGCTCGACAGAGACGCGAGACCATTTGTGTGAGTTCAGCTCTTTATTGGTAAAGATAAAAGGTCTGAGAATGCAAGCCTTTATATAGGGCTGGCTCGTGGCTTGGCAGCCAATGGCAGCACTTTGAATCTCCCGCGATTGGCACAGCCAATCGCGGTCAATTCCTAGTGCTCCAATCATGGCCGACTTGTTGACCAATCAGGTCTCCACTAGTCCGAACTAATAGGGTGTGAGGGTTTTGGAGTATGCTAATATCGTACACCCCTCCCCTCTTGGTTTCGTCCTGCAGTGCGTAGTGATGTAGTCGCGTAGGTAGGCAGGGCTTTTTCCCTGCCTTCTTGACCTGCGCAGCTCAGTTCTGGTGTGGTCGTCGACCGGTTCGGATGCTTCTTCTGTTGCTCCGGTTCCTTGGGATGGAACCGCCTGGAACGTTGAGCTGGGCCTTTCCTGGTCGCTCCCTCCTGGTTCTCCTGGGCTGGTTGAGCTGCCGCTTCTGCTCCCGCTTGGTTTTTCCTGGCCGGGTGAGCTGTTTTGGCTGCTCCTTCCAGGTGAAGGAGGTTCATGCGCCATTGGTCCTGCATCTACAGGTGAGTAGCATCGGTTTATGGGTTCATTTATTCTAGGTGGGGGGTGTTCTGCTTGCATCAGCTGGTTTTCTTCAGTTCCTTCTCTATCGCTTACCGATTCCCTCCCCCTTCTAGTTTCTTGTTCGGGTGTTTGGCTGGTTGTGGTGGCTATTCTTGACCTAAGTTGGTTTATGTGCCTTTTCCAGTTTTTTCCGTCGCTGGTTTCCAATCGGTATGATAGGGGCCTGGTTATCTGGGTGATTGTTGCTGGCACCCAGAGTGGTTCTCCAGTGAGATTTTTTGCGTATACTGGGTCCCCTATGTTAAATGTTCTGTGTTTGCTGGAGGAACCTGGGGGTTTGTCTGGGTTATATGTCGGGTGCATTCCGTCCAGTGTGGAGCGTAGTTTCCGGCCCATCATTAGTTCCGCTGGGCTTTTATTTGTGGTTGCGCTAGGTGTAATGTGTTGAATGAGGAGCATTTTATTGATTTTGTCCTGTATATTGGCAGTTTCTATTTTTTGGATCGCTTTCTTGGTATATTGGACCATGCGTTCCGCTCGCCCGTTCACTGCCAGGTTTGCCGGTGCAGTTAATGCATGGCGTATCCCTTGGCCTGCCAGAAATTGTTCAAATGCTAGTGCGGTAAATTGGGGCCTGTTGTCTGACATCATTACATCTGGCAGGCCATGCGTAGTGAAAAGTTTGCTCAGTTTCCTTATCACTGCCTCCGTCGTGGTTGACTTCATAGTGCTTAACTCCAGCCAGTTGGAGTAAGCATCTACTGTGATAAGGTACATATGTCCCTTGGTTGGCCCTGCGAAATCTATATGAATTCTGGACCACGGACCTCTTGGTTTTTCCCATTCTTGGGTTGGGGCGGTGGGTGGATTGGATCTGGACTCTTGGCATTTTTTACATTTGGCAACCCAGGTTTTGATCTGTTTGTCCATTCCTGGCCACCATGCATAGCTTCTGGCCAGGCTTTTCATCTTGATCATCCCCGGGTGCCCCTCATGCAACATTCCCAATACCTTTTCCTGTAATTTTTCAGGAATTACCACTCTGTCCCCCCAAAGTATGCAGCCCTTTTCGGTAAAGAGTTTGGTTTGTCTGTTCCAGAAGGGTCTGAATAGTTCATCTATATCCCCTTCCGGCCACCCTTTTCCCACCCAGCTCAAGACCCACGCCAGCCATTTGTCTTTATTTGTTTCTCTGGCAATGGCTGGCGCGGTCACGAGTGGGTTGGCTATTGTCTCCATTTGGAGTATCTCTGTTGTGGGTGCTGGGTCGTCTTCCCGGTCCAGTAAGGGTGACCGGCTTAGTGCGTCTGCATGTGCGATGTCCTTGCCGGGTCGGTGTATCAGCTGGTAGTTGTATGCTGCTAGGAATTCGGACCACCTCATCATTCTTGGTGATAGAATGTTCGGTGTGGCCTGGTTTCCCGCCAGGATTCCGAGCAGCAGCTTGTGATCCATGATGATTGTAAAAGTCCTACCATAGAGGTATTCATGGAATTTCTTGACACTGGCGACGACTGCTAGGGCCTCTTTGTTGAGCTGGCTGTAGTTCCACTCTGGCTTTGAGAGTGTCTTTGATGAGAAGGCAATGGGTGCTTCCCTCCCGTCTGGTAGCTGGTGGCTGAGGATGGCGCCGATTCCAAATGGTGATGCGTCGCAAGTTACCGTCAATGGCAGAGTCTCGCTGTACTGGATTAGTACCGCGTCGGATGTTAGCAGGTTCTTTGTGTTGTTGAAGGCGCTCTCCTCCCATGCTCCCCAGGTCCAGGTGGCTGTTTTATCTAACAGCCTATGTAGCGGTTCCGCCATGGTCGCCTTTTGAGGAAGACATTGTAAAAGTTTAACAGTCCCAAGAAAGCCTGTAATTCCGTTTTGTTTTTTGGTCACGGTGCTTCCCTTATGGCTCTCAGTTTCTTTTCTGTGAGGTGAATCCCTTGTCTGTCTAGGAGGTACCCCAGAAATTCGACCCTTTTGGCCCATAGCTGGCACTTCTCTTTTTTGACTTTAAGTTCCAAGTCTCTGAACTTCTGCAGTACTTCCCTCAACCTGGCTTCTAGTTGTTTCTCATTTTTCGCGGCCACCAAGATGTCATCAAAGTAGGGCACTACCCCTTCTATTCCCTGGAGGAGTCTTTCCATAAGGCTTTGGAAGACCCCAGGTGCCACGCTGACTCCAAACTGGAGCCGGTTGCAGCAGAAGGCCCCTCGGTGCGTTAAGATGATCTGGGCTTCTGCTGTCGTGGCATCGACCGGCAGTTGCTGGTAGGCTTGCGCCAGGTTGAGCTTTGCGAAGATCCGGCCTCCCCCCAGTGAGTGCAGAAGATGCTGGACTACTGGGACAGGGTATGCGCTTTGTTGGAGTGCATGGTTTAGTGTGGCCTTGTAGTCACCACAAATTCTCACTGACTCATCTGGCTTGATGGGGGTGACAATTGGGGTCTCCCACCGGGCATGATCGATCGGTTCCAGTACCCCTTGCGCGATGAGCTTATCGAGTTGCTCATCGATCTTGGGCTTGAGTGCAAATGGCACTCGCCTGGGCTTAAGGCGGATTGGCGCAATGCTTGGGTCTATGTTAAATGAAATAGGGGACCCCCGGTACTTGCCTAAATGGTCGTCGAAGACTTCCCGGAAGTCCCTCACAAGTGCCGCTTCCCAGTCTGCCTCTCTGATGTGGTGTATGCCTGTTACTTCGATGTCCAGGGGTGCGAACCACTGCAGTCCCAACAGGCTCAGCCGATCTCAGTCGACGATTATCAGGGGTAGCACTTCTGTGTGGCCCTTGAAGGTGACTTTAAAGTGGCCTCTACCGACCACAGGGATCCAGTTTCCCTGATAGTCTTTGAGGGTTAGTGTTTGGTCTTCCAGTTCTTGGCGGCAGATGGTGGGGACCAGGCGCCTGAGTGTGCGCCAGGAGACCATTGAGAGGAAAGAACCTGAGTCCACCTCCATGTCGCATTCCTGGTCTTCTATCCCGACTGTCATGTATACCTTCCTGGCGTCGCTGGTGGAGGAATGGCCGATGATGACAGTCTGGTGCGTTTCCTCTCTCTGTCTCATCTCCTGGAGTTGCCTGTTCCGACCTTCCCGGCTCCAGCGGTTCTCCGTCTGGCGATCTCGTGTCCTGGTGGGGGTGCTGTCTCTCCATCGGGGGCTGGCATCTCGTCGCCGTGGGCTGTAGTGCTTCTTATTCTGGCACACTTTGGCGATGTGCCCCTGTTTCTCGCAATGCCTGCAGATGGCTTTGAGAAAACGACAGTCCGCTCGGGGGTGGTCGCTGCCGCAGTTGGCACACTGGAACCTCGACTTATGACCTCGTGGTTCCCTTCGCTCCCGCGCTGACTGGAGACGGTGGATCTCCTCCTCCTCGTCTTCAGTTTCTGAGACGGAGTCAATGTCGCCATGGTGTGTGGTTGTGTGGTCTGTCGCTGGCCTCCTCTCGGTGGTCGACATTGCCTCTCTGGTCACCGCTTGTAGCATGATGCCTGATTGTCGCATCCGAGCCACTGATTTCTTGGCCGCTTCCACTGCAGCAGCTTCGGTGAGGGCATCAGCGAGGGAGATGTCTCCCTTTGCCATGATGCGGCTCTGGAGGACGGGATCTCAGAGTCCCAGAATGACGCGGTCTCGCAGGGCGTTGTCCAGGTCAGTGAACTCACACAGACCCCCCAGGTCCCGTAGTGCCGCTATGAAGTTGGCCAGTCCTTCGCCCTCGCGTTGGTCCCGCCTGTAGAATTCATGCCTCCGAATAAGGATGGGCACGACGGGGGCGTAGTGGCTCCGCAGCAGGGGCTCGAGATCGTCCCACTCCATCGTCTTGACGTCCGTCGGTTTGGCCAAGGCTTCAGCCATTTTGAAGACTGCAGCCCCGCAGTGTGTGAGGAACACAGCTCGTTTCTTGTAGCCGGTGGCGTCCTTGAGGTTGCTACTCTCGAGGAACATTTGGAACCTATCGGTATAGGATTCCCAGTCCTCAGTAGCAGGATTGAAGGGAGCGGGTGGCGAGTTGATTCCGGCCATGTTGCTGGTTGCTGTGTGCCGCCTCGCCATGTGCTGGATGGTCTCTTTGTCTCATGATCCCACCTTCGTCGCCAGTGTTAGATCGGAGGCGGATCGGTTCGACAGAGATGCAAGACCATTTGTGTGAGTTCAGCTCTTTATTGGTAAAGGTAAAAGGTCTGAGAATGCGAGCCGCGGCAGCCCTTCATATAGGGCTGGCTCGCGGCTCGGCAGCCAATGGCAGCACTTTGAATCTCCCTCGATTGGCACAGCCAATCGCGGTCGATTCCTAGTGCTCCAATCACGGCCGACTTGTTGACCAATCAGGTCTCCACTGATCCAAACCAATAGGGTGCAAGGGTTTTGGAGTATGCTAATATCGTACAGTTTGGCTTTTAACTTATTGTTTTAATTTGCTTGTATCTCTCAGAATAAAACAACAAGAAGGAAATCATGTTGCAGCCAAGTCACCATCTATCTTTTGAAATGTGGGAGATGTCTTCTTGTTTGAGAACCACTGAATCCTGTCTTTTCCCTGCCAGCATACTACCCTGTCTCCAAAACCTTTTGGCCTGCAGTTAAAGTTGTCTGCTTTACAATGATTTCTATGAACTCTTGCATTTAAACCAAAATCAATAAACTATTCTTACTATTTTCAGCATTCAAACAAAAAGTTGTTGCTAATATGTATTTATAGGCACAGTCCAGGAGGCAATAGAGTAGAAGCTGCAGGAAGAATTTATAAATTTATATAACTATTTTAGTAATATTGTACAGGGAATCATGTGTTAACTAAACCAAGTTTCCAACAAAATTACTGATTTATGAAACAAAGTTGCAAAAGCTGGCCATACTCTCCAGAAAAGCTGACAAGCAAAAGTAACAAAATCTTTTAAACTTACAATGTAAGAATTAATTAAATATTTATTTCAAATTGTAAACACATAAAGCACACACACAAAATTCAACACAATGTACCGTATATACTCGAGTATAAGTCGACCCGAATATAAGCCGGGGCACCTAATTTTACCACAAAAAACTGGGAAAACTTATTGACTTGAGTATAAGCCTAGGGTGGGAAATGTAGCAGCTACTGGTAAATTTCAAAAATAAAAATAGATACCAATAAAAACTTTCACTAGGACAGTTGAGAATATGTTTGATGTTCACAATTTCCTCTTTGAAAGAGACCACTAAATAGGGAACAAGAAGATGAAGAAAAAGAAGTGTGTTTTTTCACTTTTCACACTGCAGTGAACAAAAATGGCATCATAGGAACAGGCTTATTCTCAGTCCAAAGGTTTGTTTCTGATTTCTTCCCTGATTTAAGGGAAATTTGGGAAACGATCTCACTATCATGAAAGGTTTAATTGATTCACTAACCCAAAAGAAGATGATGATGACAGTGGGAGGCAGGAGTCACTCTCTCCCTTGCAAGAAAAAAGCAAGAGCCATTCTTATGATCTCTCTCTCTCTCTCTCTCCGTAATGCAGTCAAGCCCTTTCCAGCACACGCGATCCACGCCGTTGCTTTGCACCTTGCAAATGCAAAATCCTGGGGTTTTTGCATTTGCAAGGTGCAAAGCAGCGGGGGCGGATCGCGCGTGCTGGAAAGGGCTTGACGGTATTACGGGGAGAGAGAGAGAGAGAGAGAGAGATCATAAGAACGGCTCTTGCTTTTTTCTTGCAAGGGAGAGAGTGACTCCTGCCTCCCACTGTCATCAACATCTTCTTTTGGGTTAGTGAATCAATTAATTTGGGAAATGATCTCACTATCATGAAAGTCAATGTTCTCTGCCTGTGGGGCGTTTGGAAGAAAACGCTCCACGGCATATCCACGCGCATGTAAGGGGAATCAGAAATCCCCGTGTTCAACGCCTAGCACGGCAAAAGAGAAAACGCAGTTGTGAGCAAATACTGGGAAAACCTGATTGATCAGAAGGAAGGAGGCAAAAGAGGGAGGGGTGGTGGTGGACAGAGGTCCCACTGGTATTTGTGAAACACTCAGTTGGCAGGGCTTAAAGTCAATGTCCTCGCTCCCACCCACCCACCCACCCAAAACCACGAAGTCCCCCAATCATGCAGCCCAGAATCGCCCTCCCCTCAGGGGGCAGCAACGATGCCCAGTGTTTCCCAAGACAAGAAGCTCTGCCGTGCAATGAAAGCGCCCTGGCTCTAGGCTCACGTGCTCAGAAAACAACACGAGCCGAGGTGACTTCGGCTCCGCTCGGCTTTGTTTCCTCAGCCCCAGATGCTTTTAGTCCGCTCAGGAGGAGGGGGAGGAAGTGGTGGCAGTGGCTCACGTTGTTTTCTGAGCCTGCGAGCCTAGAGCTCAGAAAACAACGCGAGCCGCCACCACCATCTCCTCCCCACCCTCCTGAGTGTACTGAAAGCAGCTGGGGCTGAGGAAATGAAGCCGAGTGGAGCCAAAGCCACCTCGGCTCACATTGTTTTCTGAGCCCACGAGCCTAGAGCCAGGGCGCTTTCATTTTATGGCGGAGCTTATTGTCTTGAGAAACACCGGGCATCATTGCTGCCCCCTGAGGGGAGAGTGATTCTGGGCTGCGTGATTGGGGGACTTTGTGGCTTTGGGTGGGTGGGTGGGTGGGAGCGAGGACGGACGGAGTCCGTGAAGTGGGGCTTGCCTGCCCTTGCTGGCTGCCTCTGCTTCCTTAGGGGTGGGGAAGGGGGCTCATCTGGACCAAGGGTGAGTCTCCCCCTCAGTTTCCCCTGAAGGATCTTCCGTTGCTTTTGCCTTCTCCCTACATCTTCCCTCTGTTAAAATTCCCCCACCACCACACACACACTTATTTTCGGGCAGATAGATTTCGTGTCTGAGCATTCTCACATGACGGTGGGTCTTCCCCCCCTAAAAACAGTTAAAAAAAGAAAAAATATATCCTCATGCAAGAACTTTTCTGCTTCTGATTACCCCCATGCTTAAAAGTTGCAAAGGAAACACGGAAGCAGGGAAGCAGCTGCCCAGCTTCGGAGCTCCACACCATTTTTTTTTCAGAGGGGAATCTCACTCGAGTATAAGCCGAGGGGTTTTTTTCAGCACAAAAAATGTGCTGAAAAACTCGGCTTATATTTGAGTATATACGGTATACAAAATTATAATGCTCACAGTTCAAATAAAGAGATTTAATCCAGATCACTTGATTTAACAAACTCATTCTCTGGATCAAAATGTTCTCAAAAAATCACCAAAATAAACTAATTAAAAGACCAATTTAGAGTGCAATAAAATTGTTACCAGAGTTCCTTGAGTAGCTACATTCAAGGTCGATTTTAGTGCCCTAGAATTAACTTGTTCCTTTTAAGTAACCCAACCAAGGATTTTCTTTCATCCTGCTCAGATTCCAGACCATGTTTTATTTTTGACAATGGGCAACCACAAAGGCACTCTGAGATTCACCTGATCAGTGAATCAAGTCCAGTAATCAAGCTGGCAATGTATTCTTTATTATGGAGGTGCAACTCATGGATTCTGCCTCTATTGGCACAGGTATTAAAGGGCAGTCTGGAGAGCTACTTGAACTGGAGAACTGTAATTACCCCTTTTAATTCTTATAAATTATTATATGGTATTGCTATGACCCCGGTCACCTAGGCAGAGGCAGGCTTCAATGGAGTCTTATATTGTTCTGTTAATTCCATGACAAATGACCTATAACAGTTGGTAAAGCTCCACTGCAAACTTCCCTGAAGGTAGCCACTCACATTCAGTGTAAGAGTCCAACAAAAAAAAAGTCAACAGTCACCAGAGCTGATTCACAAAGACAGAGTAGAAGTCCAAAAACAAGTTATGTGTCCACCGGTGAGGTCCATAAATTGTAGACAAGGTTCAAGGTCCACAAACAAGGTTGAGAGTCCATAAACAGAAACATGATTCAAAGCAGAGTTTTTCCAAGGCTGGGAAAATACATGCTGCAGCAAAACAATTGTTCCTGACAAAGTCACCCTCCCCCAGATACCCTCCCCTGTGATCTTGTTAAATCAACTCATGCCAGATGTTTCTTGTGAGGAGAGGCAAATTGGCCTCCTCACCAATGGTCTTGCAGTCCTCCTCCAAGCTTCCCTCCATTCCACTCTCTGTACCCTCTGATGAGATCTTCTGTTTCTCATCCCCGTTGCCTGTCTGCAGCCAATCATTCCCTGTGTTTGTGAGGGCAGGCATCTTCCCATGTGGTTTACCATCTCCCTCAATGCTTGCGATGTCTCCTTTGGATGATGGCTTCTCCAACTCTTCCTCAGAGGCCTCAAGGGAGAATGAGAACATTCCTGGCACATTCAGTATTGCTGATCCTGAACTTCTGGCAGAGCCTGCCTCAGCTGGGGAGAGCTCACAGGCTAATGAGGAAGGGGGAGAAGCTACTGGTCTTGGTAGATGCTGGAGTACGCAGGGCAGAGAGATGGAGATCTGCCAGATTAATGGAGGGAAATCCCTGCCCCTCTTAATGGGCTGTACTGGGAGGAGCAAGTACAGCCCATATGCACAGCAGGCAAAGGAAGGTGTTGCTGGAAGCAATGTATGTGGATCATGGCCAAATGGTTATTTGTGGATTTAATTCAGTCGTGGAGAGTGTTTATGTCTGTGTTTGGAGCATCCTATTATTTGTCAGGTGGACTAATTGGCCATTGCCTGGAAGGTTAGTCTGGAGCTTGTTCATGGCTGGCTTCACTGAAAATGACCTCCTGAACTCCTGGCTTGGATAATTCCTGTGACTTCTCCTTGCAAGCCCTGAAACTGGACCAACAGATTTGTTGACAAACCTCAGTGGAGGCCTCGGACTGGATTTTGGGTGCTTATTTTTGGAACCTACCCAAGCATAACCTTGATTTCCAAGACTGTTTTTTATATGTCTGTAAGCTTGTTTTGCTTTTGGTTATATATTTGGTCAAGAGTCAATTACTATGCTAAACTTGCAGCTGGGGGGTTAACTGAAAATCTGAAATAGAACTGTTGGGGAACAGACTGAATAAAGCTCTCTACGCCAACCCTGACATGTGGGTGAGTGTGGGTAGCACAATGCTGGAGAGGCTTGGGACAGCATTGTCCTCAGCCCCTGGACTCTCCAGACATTCCAGAGGAAAAGTGCCATCCCTATCAGATGCTCCTAGTTCCAACTCCTCCAAACAGGGATCCAATGGGGCCATGACATTTATACACAGGGAATAAGTGAATTATGTGTGTGTGTGTTTCACCTTTCCCTTTCCACTACTACTGTCTGACTTTGCACTCCAGGCCACCTTTACAAGTTTCAGCTGGCTGGGACTGATTTTGGATAGCAAGGGGGATTAGTACATCAAGGGGCTGTGAATCACAGTAGGTTGTTTGTGGAAAAATGCACAAGTTTTGATCTGGGTGATTGCCAGTCTGATTCTGTATCAAAGTCAAATAAATATATAAAGAGGTGACTGCACTTTTAAATAAATGGCCTCCTGAATAAGGAGTTCTTCTCAAAAAGAAATGGGAGGGAAGGAACTTCCTGTACTGTTTCAAGTTTAACAGTCCTCCCAGACAAAAGACTTGAAAACTAACTGGCGGATTAAGATAGAGGAGCTGTGTACCTTGCTTAGGAGGTGTGATGCAGCGTGCCCATTCATTTCAGCTTGGGTCAGTTGAGGTCGTGCAGCCCCCAATTGCATCATCTCATCTGGAGGTGGTGCCAATGGCTGTGCCATCTTGATGGGTGCAGGCAAAGTCTCCATCTATCATTGTACCCATTCACTGCTGGATCCTTGCATTGATGCAGAATTACATGTGCATGAGCTCCTGCAGTGTGCGAGGGCATTCATTGTGTGCCAGCTCATCCAGGAGGTCCAATGAAAGACCTTCCTGGAATTGGTCCATGAACGCCGCCTTGTTCCATTGCAAGTCCTGGCAAACCACCCAGAAGTCAACTATGCAGTCTGCAAGCAATGCATGCCTCTGTCACAAGTCTCTCAGCAAGGCAGCCTCACTCCAGCAGTTCCAAAGCATGATAAAACAACATAATCTCCACAAGTTCAAGGCAATGAGTCAAGAGCATTCACAAATTAGTCAGATTATGAAATATTGTTCTGACAACGACTAGTTCAAAATGCAGAGGCAAATAGGTGCTGAGCAGTATGCTTCATTAGGAAGGGCAAGGCTGTCTTCTCACAAGTTGCCTTGCCAAACTCCATTGCCCTTCCCTCCACTCAGCTTTCTGTGACCTTGGATTAGGTGGGGGTGACAACTCCTTGTCCATGTTGACTGGCTACAGCTGTGTCTCATCTCTGAACTGTGCAATTGACTGGTTGTCTGCACTGATGGGCTGCATTTCCACCCGTTCTCTAGATTGCACAGATTGTTCATCTGGTTGCTCTCTCCTGGATTGCCTTGATATTCCCAAGACTGCTTCGCTTGACCATCCAACTCTAATATTGAGCCTTCCATGTGTCCTGGAGCTTCCCACAATCTCTCTCAGAATCCCCAGAATCAGATATTCTTCATTGTCTGTGTTAGCACATGGGGAAGCCATTATACTATTCCCCCAAGCATGGCCCATCTCCCCAGATCCCCATGGTCCAGGCTTTTATGGGTACTGGAGGTTGTACTGACAGAACAACTGAGGATGGAACTCATTGTTTTCCAAGAACAATATCATTTGTGTAGGCACATGTTGGGAGTTGTTATAGGCTAACTTGGCCACTGCTAACAAGTCTGTCTACTTGTCTTGTTGGCAAGCAGAGAAGGTATTATCCATAATTATGTTAATCTCTTCTGTGCTTCTGTCCATTTCCAGGTTTTGAGCAAAAAGAAAGAAAATTGGACTTCCAAACTCCTGAAGAGCACCTGCGAGAACAGGCTTTGAATTGCATCCCCATCATGACCCTGTCAGTGTTCCAGCAAACTTCCATTCCACCCAATAACTCCGAGACACACATCTCTCAAAAGTTCCTTTTATTTGGATAGTAACTGGCACAACTGTGGAATCCCAAATCTGAAAGTTCTAGGCTTCCTTACAATAAGTAAAAACTACAAATCCATCCCCTGCACCCATCACCACATCACATGGACCATTCACCATCTGCCCCGAAGTAAGACTTCCCTTCACTACGCGCATCATGATCTGACCTTGAATCAGAAAAAGAATGTTATTATGTTTAACTAATTATACTCCAATTAATTCCCCCCTCCCACTTTCCCAGGCTCAATTGTGGCAGCGTGGGAACATCAGATCTCAATATGGCTTCCAAAGCTGACAGACCCATTCCGGTAATCTATGTAACTAAAAGACATAACATATCAAAAATTACGTGGTTTCTCATGCTGTGGGCAGTCCCACACATGGAATCAAATGGACCATCTTAGACAACTTATCAGCCACAACCAGGATTACAGTGGTTCCATTAGACCCAGGCATGTCTATAATAAAATCCAACAAGATGGCCTTCCCCCCTCCCATTGTTTTTATGGTGTAGGCAAGGTTTGCAAAAATCTGGGAGGGGCAACAGTGGTGTTTTTCACCTGTCAGCATCCCACACATGAGTCCATGTACCCTCCCACATTATAACACACCTTCCTATTTTCCCCAACCCTATAAGGTGGGTAGGCTGAGACAGAGTGAGACAGAGCCCAAAGTTACCCAACTGGTTTTCATGTTTAAGATAGGATTTGAACTTACAGTATGCCATTTTCTAGCCTGGAGTCGATCACTAGAGCAATGGAAGTGAGTGATCAGTAAGAGAAATCTACTGATGATTGCTTTAGTCACATATGGAGAATGAATGAATGAGGATCAAATACCAAAGCAAGTACCTCATCAAAAAGTGACTAGGCAGAGAGGAAGGGGAAAACAAACATAATTCTGGTGAGAAGGAATTAATGAAAGTCTTAAAAAGAGGGAAAGGGAAAATGAGTGTAAGAAAGAAAAGGGAATGCATGTGTTGTGTGCCCATGGTATCGTCAAAGATGGTTTGTAGCAAGTGTTTCCTGTTATTCATTTCTTATTCTTCATTTCTTGCTTTGGGGACATTGATAATTCTGAAAATTGTGTTAAGTTTTGGGGTATGTATCTGCCCCCCCTCCACCCCTGCGGTTTCCTGTATATATTCCCTTGTTTTTTAGATCAGCTGATTCATACGGCAGAGTGGATTGCTGCTTCTCAGCTTAACTAAAAAACAGCTCAGCTCACCAGCACGGGCACAGAGGATGGTGTTTGAGCACTGCACGTGTGCTTTCATAGGACCAGTGGGAAAAAATTTGGAATCCCACCACTGCTCTAAATGTGTCTCCACACATTCTATTTTCCTAAAGAAACCTTGGGTGCCTTGTGCACTTGATAGAGAATATCCTTCTGCCTTTGAGGCTTAGCAAATCACAAAAGGGGAGTGAAATTCAGATTGACAGATTAACAGAGTTGGAAAGGACCTTGAAGATCATCTAGTCCAACCCCCCAAGCAGAAGACCCTACACCATTTCTGACAGTCCAGTCTCTTCTTGAAAGCTTCCAGTGATGAAGCTTTCACCACTTCTGAAAGCAAGCTGTTCCATTGGTTGATTGCTCTCATTGTCAGAAAATTTCTCCTTATTTCCAGGTTGATTTTTCTCCTTGTTCAGTTTCCATCCATTATTCCTTGTCTGGCCTTTGGGTGCCTTGGAAAATAAGTTGACCCCCCCCCCCTCTATAGCAGCCCCTCCTCAAATATTGGTGCACTGCTCTCATGTCTCCCCTGGTCCTTCTCATCACTAGACCAGCCATGCCCAGTTCCTGCAATCGTTCTTCATATGTTTTAGTCTCCAGTCCCCTAATCATCCTGGTTGCTCTTCTCTGCACTCTTTCTTGAGTTTCAGCATCTTTTTTATAGCGTGGTGACCAAAACTGGATGCAGTACTCTCGGTATGGTCTTACTAAGGCTTTATAGAGTGGTATTAGTACCTCTTGATTGTATCCCTCTGTTAATGCTACTTAGGATTGCATTGCCTTTTTTGGCTGCTGCTGCACACTGCTGGCTCATATTTAACTAGTTGTCCACTAAGACTCCAAGATCCCTCCAACAGTTACTGCTGTTGAGCCTGGTTTCACCCAGTCTATATGTGTACTTTTGGTTTTTCTTGCCTAAGTGTAGGACTTTACTTTTCTCTACATTGACTACATTCATTATCAACCCCCAGTGTCACCTGCTCATTATCGTCTCCTAGGCTGATATTTATTACAATTCTCTTTGTGTCTAATTTATTGAAAAAGAATTCTGTTTCTCTCTATCTTCATATCAGTGACTGGGAGAACTGTGTGGAAAATTGTCTTCTTTTTGAGAGAGAGAGATTTCCTCTTCCTTTGACTGGTTGGGGGAGTTGCTGTGTGCTGTGACCAGTCTGCCTTAGTCTGTATGGGGAATGTTTTTACAATGCTTCAAGAGAGCAGTCCCTGGCAATCCCAACAGAAGGAACCAGGTGTCCAGGCAGCAAATTGCTTTTCCACCACAAAACTAACCACAACCTTCAGTTGCAAATTGCTGATTCTTAGTGGCATACCACAAGTATCCATGAAGAAGAAAGTCACATATTGGAGACAACAAATGTTGGGGTTAGCAATAGCAACAGCACTTAGACTTATATACTGCTTCACAGTGCTTTACAGCCCTCTTTAAGCAGTTTACAGAGTCAGCATAGAGTGAGCAGTGAGTACGCCTGCAGTACTGCACCACCATGGTTACAAAGGATTTCCAAACAAGTGAAGCTTCCATGGCACAACAGGCTTTGGGTTTTGGCTCCAATAACCTGAAATGACACTGGAGATTAAATGATTTATTTTTCCTCTTAAAATGAACCTATTTGCAATCACTCTCAGCCTGGAACTTTCAGTCTTCATCTTCCAAATGTTAATTAATACCACAAACATATACCTCTTAAACCTGGATTTTCTAAACCTATCAGTCCACCAAAACAATTTTATAGGAGATGGTTCCAATTGTATGAAAATTAAACTTCCCCTTAGATCCTTGATTAAGATTAAAACACTTGTCATATTTGGGGCTCAAATGTATATGTCAGGGAAACTAACATTCAAATATTATTTTGGAGGAAAGTGTTTGCATGCATTTGATATTTTAGCAAGGATCTCACAAAAAGTGCATAGTATGTATTACATAAAAATATGCATAGAATTAAAGAATATGAAACTTGGGATTGGCACATCAATGGGAGTAATAAGTAAAGGTCTACAGTAGAACCTAATTTACTTTCTTTCACCTCCTGATTCTGAGGCATGGAATAGTTTTCCAAATTTTCTGGTGTTGTGGAACTCTTTGGAGAATGTCTTGAGGTAAACCAGGAAGATTGAGAAGAGAAAAGCTGGTTTACTCTCATATTCCACAGTGTGGAAGGAATCAAAGCAGGACTTCTGTTCATAGTCTCAATCTCTGGTTGTATCTTCCCCAGATAGGCTTTGTTGGACAACGGTTATGCTTCTGGAGATTGGATAGAGAGGTCAATTGAAACAGGCAGCAACTGTATATTTGGGGACAAATGAAAAAGAGTGTTCCTATTAGATATAGTTTTTCTGCTCAACCCAATTTGAAAGTGTGGTCATCGTTATACTAGAAAAGAAATGCTTGGACCTGAGCCTTTAAGCATCTGAAGCTACTCTTAAAAATTAAATGATGTCACAAATGGAATGCTTCTCTTGTTTCACTTTCAGCTAATTCATTTAAGTTGCTTGTAGCCCTCAGTTCACAATTGCCAAGAGAAGATTCTATTGCAGCCAGCTCACCATTTATTTTTTGAAACACTTGGAAGACTTCTTGTTTGAGAGCCTGAATACAGCCTTTTCCCTGCCAGTATAGAATACTACCTTGTCTCCAAACTGCCTTGGCCTGCAGTTAAAGGAAGACTGTCTGCTTTGCAAAGATTTCTGTTGTGTATGCATAAAGATTAATAAAGTGTGAGCTTGGAGTAAGTGCAGGGTTCTGGCCCTGCACTTCTGATTGGCTGTTAAGTGGCCGGACCGGATTGGCCCGTTCCGGGGAATCCGATTGGCCCTTAACAGAGAGTTCCTATTGGTTATACGAGCTAGCGCTCCTAGCTCGTTATTGGTTAAAAGTTACAGGGTTTGCCTATATAAGGCGGGTTTAACTGCTATTGAAGTGAGGAAGTCACAATGTAAATAAACAGCTGAAGTTCACCGTTCAGAGGCTTGTCTCCATTCTTTCTCGCCCATGCTCAAAACTTAACACTGGTGACGAAGGTGGGATTTGGAGAAATCTAAACCAACGAAACTTCGAAGAACACCGAGCACGTGACAGACGACGCCAACAAAGGAACCATGTCCGGCGGCATCGTACGACCCGCTCCATTCGATCCAACATAGGAAGACTGGGAGTCTTACATGGATCGTTTCCAAATGTTCCTAGAGATGAACAACTTAAAAGATGCCACAGCCGGGAAGAAACGGGCGGTGTTCCTAACGCATTGCGGTCCAACCGTATTTAAGATGGCTAAAGCACTAGCCAAACCCCGAGAAGTGAAGGCCATGGATTGGGATGACCTCGAACCTATCCTATGAGACCACTATGCCCTGACCATGCCTATGCTCGTGAGATGCCACGAGTTTTATCAGAGGAGCCAGCGAAAGGGAGAAAGCGTGGCCGACTTCATAGCAGACCTCCGAAATTTGGGAGGCCACTGCGGATTCACCGATTTAGAAGAAGCACTAAGAGATCGCATAGTTCTGGGACTAGATGCACCAGGCGTCCAAAGCAAGCTGATGGCAAAAGGCAACATCAGCCTTGCGACGCCATCACCGATGCTACTGCAGCAGAAGCAACCAGGAAGTCGGCTCCACAACTATGCCGAAACCGCACTCTGGTACCACCACCGGCCAGCGACATCTCACCTAGTTCAGAAGGGCAGCTTGCGACAACGCACCACGAGGACCTTTCTTCGTTGTCAGACAGCGACGAAGAAGGGGTCCATTGACTGCGGTCCGACCAGGACCACCCACCGAAGCCCTTACGTCCTTGCGCTGGCTGTGGAGCCAACCATGCCAGGTCCGAATGCAAATTCCGCGACGTGCTCTGCCATGAGTGCGGGAAATGAGGCCACATCGGATGGGTCTGCCACAGCTCACCAGGACCCAGCCAGGCCTCAAAAGGGGCTAACTATCGCCAATTGACACGGAACCGTCCTGAGAGCCAGTAAACCACTCCTACAGAAAACAAACTTTGCAGAGAGAAGAGGCTCACCATACTATCACTATCGGTCACGCCTCAGCCTTGGACACAAAGAAAATCCGAGTCACGGTAGCCATCAAGAACCAGCCTTGCCACATGGAGGTCAACTCAGGATCGTCCCTCTCAATGGTGTCCTGGAAGACACTCAAGCAACTCATCCCCACAATTCAACGCCAAGATCTCCGCTTCCAACGCCTCATCCTAAAGGACTACCAAGGGAATCGAATCCCCGTCGTCGGTTCCTGCCAAGTCTGAGTCTCCTTCAAGAAGCACACAGCATACTTACCGTTAACGTTCATCGATAGAGATAGGCCTAGCCTACTAGGCCTCCAATGGTTCGCACCACTCGGCATTGAAGTGGCCGGCATAAACCGAGTCAGCGGCGGTGACTGGGAGGAAGACCTCATCTATGAGTTCAGGGACGTCTTCACGGACAGCTTAGGCGAGTACAAGGGGACCCCGATTTCATTCAGTCTAGATCCAAAAATAGCTCCCATTCGCCTAAAGCCTCGTCGAGTTCTGTTTGCCTTAAAACCGAAAATCGACGAACAACTCGACAAACTGATAGCTCAGGGGGTGTTAGAGTCCATCAATCACTCCCCTTGGGAAACCCCTATTGTAACACCCATTAAGCCAGACGGGTCAATCCGAATTTGTGGGGACTACTGGGCCACTTTGAACCACGCCCTGCAGCAGAATGCATATCCAGTTCCGGTGGTGCAGCATCTCTTCCATTCCCTGGGGGGCGGGAAAGTTTTCGCTAAATTAGATTTAGCTCAGGCATATCAGCAATTACCAGTAGATGAAAAAACGGCACAGGCTCAAACTATTGTGACGCACCGAGGTGCCTTTAAATGTACCTGGCTGCAATTC
Organism: Hydrophis major; assembly: GCA_033807585.1. Taxonomy (NCBI): domain Eukaryota; kingdom Metazoa; phylum Chordata; class Lepidosauria; order Squamata; family Elapidae; genus Hydrophis; species Hydrophis major. The sequence goes on from CM066328.1 coordinate 401,166,577, forward strand.
GGAGTTAGTGTAGCCCCGGGGATTTTTCAGAGCCTTATGGAAAGGTTATTGCAAGGAATTAAGGGCGTGGTCCCCTATTTTGACGATGTATTAATCACAGCCCCTACAAAAAAAATCTTACAGGACCGGGTAAAATTAGTCCTAAAAAAATTCCAAGAGGCCGGTCTTAAGGTTAAAAAAAACAAATGTAAATTGTGTACTGACAGTGTTGAATTTTTAGGGTACCTGATTGATAGCCAGGACATTCACCCTACCCAAAGTAAACTAAAAGCGATAAAAAACGCTCCCAGGCCACGAAACAAGGCCGATCTCCAGGCATTCCTAGGCCTCATCAATTTTTATAATGTATTTTTGCCGCACAAGGCAACAGTCGCTGAACCGTTACACCGGTTGTTAGATAAAAAAGCAAATTGGCTATGGGGTTACCGTGAAGAACAGGCGTTCCGAAATGTTAAAAAACTGCTCACTTCTGACTCTGTACTCATGCAGTATAACAAGACCTTGCCGTTAGTTATAACCTGTGATGCATCGCCTTTCGGGGTAGGCACCATTTTGAGCCACGTACTGCCAAATGGGAAGGAAGCCCCTGTTGCATATTTTTCAAAGACACTTTCAAAAACTGAGCGAAACTATGTACAAATCGATAAAGAAGCCCTCGCAATCGTCTCAGCTGTGAAAAGATTCCACGAATACATGTATGGCCGGGCTTTTACTATTGTGACTGACCACAAACCATTATTGGGGATAATAGCTGGAGATAAGCCGACTCCCTACATATTATCCCCTAGAATGACCCGATGGTCAGAATTCCTAACTACTTATAACTATCGGCTGCAATACCGCCTGGGGAAAGCCATTCCCCACGCCGACGCATTGAGCCAAGCACCGCTTCCAGAGACTCTTGACAATCCTGCACCAACGGTAACCACGTTGCAAATCGAAGCACTCAACTCGCCGCCACTAACCACCCGAGATATCGCGAGAGAAACCAAACGCGACCACACCCTAGCACGAGTCCTAGGCTGGGTAGAACGCGGATGGCCATTGGACCAGTTATCAGATGACTTCACACCATTCAAGACTCGACAAACCGAGCTCTTCTCCCAGAAAGGCTGTGTCATCTGGGGCGATAGATTCGTTATCCCAGAATGACTCCAGAAAGCACTGCTGAGAACCTTGCACGATGGCCACCCCGGCATCGTGCGAATGAAAGCCCTTGCGTGAAGCTACGCATGGTGGCCGGGCATTGACAAGCAAATCGAACAGTGGGTTAAAGCTTGTCCCAAATGCCAAGAAGTCAGCAATGTCCCACCAAAAGCCATGCCTACTGAATGGGAGACACCACGTGGACCCTGGTCCTGAATTCATCTGGACTTCGCAGGGCCAACCAAAGGCCACACCTTCCTGCTTACCGTCGACGGCTACTCGAATTGACTCAAAATCCATCGCATGATGACTACGACCTCTGAGGAGGTTATCAAAATTAAACAGACTCTTTGCAACCCACGGATTACCAGACGTCCTGGTATCCGATAATGGCCTTCAATTTACCGCACTAGCGTTCGAGCAGTACCTCGCTGACCACGGCATTCGACATGCGCTCACCTCACCTGCGCACCCTGCGACCAATGGCAAAGCAGAACACATGGTCCAATTTGTGAAGAAAACCTTGCAGAAGGTAGACTACGACAACATTGACAACAAGGTCAATCAAATCCTCTTCTTGCAACACATCACCCCACGTAGCGTCACCAACAAAACTCCGGCCGAACTGCTAATGGGACGAAAGCTCCGCTCCCACCTCGACTGGTTGCACCCAGCTTATGAACCGGAGAAACCACTAGGATCCAGCGGCCGCTGTCGTACCTTCCAGGTAGGAGACTTGGTATATGCTAAAAACCTATCGGGTGACCCGTTGTGGGTGGAAGCGACAGTAGTACCTGTAACCGGCCCCAGATCCTACCTTGTACAATGCCTTGATGATAAACTTTGGAAACGTCATATCGATCAATTATGATCGCGGCTTCCAGCGGCCAGTCCGCAATTCCCCTATGACCAAACTGAGGGGGGGGAGGTACGGAAGAGGATGAATTCCTAGAAAACCCGTTCGAAGGAAACGACGGTTTGATAGAAACTCAGGAAGCGGAGCCAGAGGGCGAAACGGTTGCACCTCAGGGAATTGCAGAGAATGTGGGCAACGACGTAGAAGTGAACTCTGAACCAGAAACAGCCCCACTGCCAAACAATGATCTACCTCAGCGTGATTGCAGCCAGCTGATACAATGGAAATCAAAGAGACTAATAAGACAACCGTCCTACCTAAGGGACTATGTAACTGCGCCCTACAAATAAGAAGCTAGGGGAAAGGGGTGTTGTGTATGCATAAAGATTAATAAAGTGTGAGCTTGGAGTAAGTGCAGGGTTCTGGCCCTGCACTTCTGATTGGCTGTTAAGTGGCCAGACCAGATTGGCCTGTTCTGGGGAATCCGATTGGCCCTTAACAGAGAGTTCCTATTGGTTATAAGAGCTAGCGCTCCTAGCTCGTTATTGGTTAAAAGTTACAGGGTTTACCTATATAAGGCGGGTTTAACTGCTATTGAAGTAAGGAAGTCACAATGTAAATAAAGAGCTGAAGTTCACCATTCAGAGGCTTGTCTCCATTCTTTCTCGCTCATGCTCAAAACTTAACAATTTCCATCAGTTCTTGAATTTAAAAACAAAATAAATAAATCATTCTTGCTATTTTCAGCATTCAAAATGAAAAGTTGTGGCTAATATGTATTTATAAGTTCAACCCTGGAGGCAACAGAGTAGAACTAGTTCCAAGAAGGGCAACCAGGATGAACAACTAAGTTGGAAGTGTTAAGCCTTGGTTCCCCAACCACTGTTAAGGAGACAAACTAAATAGAATGTGCAGCTTTAGTCAGATAGGCATACAGATAAATGTGTGAGATAAGTTTGTATGTTAGTTAACATACAGTAAAAATAACAGATACGCTTGTGTTATCAAAAATATAGTTTATTCCACTTAGAGTTTTATAACATAGTCAAAATAACAGTCCATAGTCATGTATCGTTTTTAGTCAGTCCATTCAAGGATATTCAATTTGCAAAGTCCGTGTAGAATATCCAATGTCAGTTCACTTACAAATCAGTCCTTTCTCTCTCCCATTCCAGTTGGGGAAAAATTCGCAGTCTTCAGTCTATCCAGTAATTAGGGATCATCAAGCCAGAGAGAGCAAGCTGCAGTGCCTTGCTTCTTTTATGGTGCTTTTACAACCACTCCCTTAATTACATTCTTACAGTTAAAGTTACAGACACTTTAACTAACAAACCATGATAACATATTTATTATTTTACCTAAACCAGTTAGGGTAAACAATGTTATCCCTAACAGGAAGGACCTGGGAATGTTTAGCTTTGAGAAGGTGTGGTAAGGTGGGAGGTCATTTCAAGGAATTGAATGGGTGACACACAAAAGAAAATCAAGCCACTTTCAGTCTTACTTTGGAGTGGAGGACATTGAGTAATAAATTTCAGTTAAAAAAGGCAAATGTTAGTTGTAGATTAGGAAAAAATTCCTAACAAAAAGAGTTCAATGGCAATATGGGAACAATTTCATAATTTAAAAATATTCATTTTTTAAAGAAGTAAGAAATAATAAAATTGTTTGGTATTTCTTTAGAAACAAAATTAGGAATGGAGGAAAAAGAAATATATTTATATGAAAAATAATAGTTGTTGTTTTCCACCAGAAGAGGGCATCAAATATTTATTTAGTTAGACACTGTGAAGACTTGCTGTATTGTTTAAGTTCCTGAAATCATCTGGAGGGCCAATGAGGCAATTTGAACTGCGTCATTACACCATCCAATTTATCAAGTTTTGTGGCTGTTTCTCAAAGCATCCAGGATATTGGAAGGATGCCAGCTCATGCAGGCCTGGTGACTATTATGTAAAACAGTGCAAAAGGAAACATGCCCCAGATATTTCTGTCCCTATAAACAATCTTTGACTGCACCATGTCCACACACCCCTTGTCATAAGTATTTGTTTGTTATTTTGCACTTATTTCTCTATTCTCCTTTTAAGGTTTTCAATTCCATCCAACTGGAACTATCCTTTTCTTCCTCTTCTTCTCTGCCCATTCATTCTTCAGTAAGATACTTGCTTTGGGATTTATCTCATTCACTCATTTCCCCTATTTGACCAAACCAACCATCAGTGTGTGTGTGTCTGTGTGTGTGTGTGTGTGTGTAGATTACCCTATATAGTCCATATCAAAATAAAGGTTCAAACACGTATTACCAATAAAATTCCAAACAAACAGTTTAAAATGAGAGTAGGGTAAAAAAAACAACCATTGTAGGAAAAAATAAAATAACCAACCAACCATCAGTAGATATCTCTTATTGATCACTCACTTCCATATTCATATTCATCAGCACCCATTCATTCTTGATTCTCTTTCTTGTTTTACCATACACACTTCTCAAGTGAATAAAGGAAAATATATGTATCCCGAGATAATGTTACAGATTCCAGTCTGGGTCAGTCAGCAGGACCAGAGGTTTAGTCTTCTGACTTGGACCTATGCTCAGAGAACTTCTCTCACATACATTCTGGTGAGAGACGAGTTCCCTGAAGATGGGTTTCCTTGCAAGTCCAAAAGCTCCCTGAGATTAAATTTCTCAAGCATTTCAGTTTCTCTGAATTCAAGATATGGCTGTATTTCTCAGGATATCCCCAATTCTCTCTTCGATAAGCACACTCTTGTGCAAAGGAAAAGATGCAGAGTGTCCAGAGAGAATCAAAACATGCCTAAAACATAAAAAGTTGCTAAAACTTCAAGAAGAATGCATGAAACACTTTAGTACTTTGCAGTGAGTAAGGGTATCAGCCAGGATACTAATAATAAAACCTAAGAATAGAAACAAATAGTTAATTAAGAAAAAATATTTTTGGCACAAACATTTGAAGTGTTAGCAGAAATTCACATTTTCTTTTATTTTGGATTAATTGCATTACATGTTAAAATCCATTATCACAAATAAAAATTGAAGAAAAAACAAACAGCCTTCAATATCTTTCATTATAAGTTCATATTCTCTGTGAACCTTTTTCTGTACATCTTCCTAATGATGTATATTCATTCATTTGTTTTATCTGTGAAGGATCTCTAGGAGGTCATCTTCATTTGTAGTTAGGAGATTTGTTTGATTGTTAAATATATAGATATATATATATATACATACCCATACACATATCCATACAGATCATTTAATTGTTGATTACAATGCACATATTTTACTTTATATTTACACATTTAACTTCTGGTTTCTGCAGGTAAGGAATTATTGTTATCTAATATGGGGTCAAAAATTCTTTGCTCTAACCTAGAGGGTAAAACAGCTAGCATTTTTATACAGATATTTCTCCACCTCCACCACCACCTCACTAAAATGATATCCAAAAGAAGAAGAAAAAGGTTGGAAATTGGAACACATCTGCAATAACCAAATTAAATGTATCATGCTCTGTGACTGTTTCAAAACAAAAATTGTTAGATTGGCAAATTCCAGGAAGAATTTTACAATGACAATAGGTTGGTATCCTATTTTGCTTCAACTGCCACGATGTCCCAACTTCCCAAGAATGCTATAAATTGTGGATGGCAGCTTTCAGGTCAAACATGAAGAGACTGTCCTGTTCCTAGGTGTCTTGTAAACTGTTATGTATATACCATAGTTAATAAAGTATGAGCTTGAGGTTAAGTGCAGGGTTCTGGTCCTGCACTTCTGATTGGCTGTTAGGCGGCCAGATCGGATTGGCCAGTTCTTAGGAATCCGATTGGCCCTTAACAGAAGATTATTATTGGTTTAAAGTACTTGCGTTCATAGCTCGCTATTGGACAATTCTCACAAAGGTTGCCTATATAAGGCAGGGTTCACTGTTGTTGTTTTGAGAAGTCACTATGCTAATAAAGAGCTGAAAGTCACTATTCAGAGGCTGTCTCCATTTACTCCGACCCATGTCCAAGTACTTAACATAAACTTTCCTGCCTTCTGACTTTTTAACAGAAACTATGAAGGTCCATCATTTCCTTTTGGCTGCTCTGTTTGTCCTCCTTCTGGTTTCTGCAGGTAAGGAGTTAAAAAGAAAAGGGAGGAACGAAAGAAAGAAATGTCTGGGTCTGATCTTCAGCCTTGCATCAGAACTCCCTTTTCTGCCTCAGCCCTGGAATGAAAGCATCTTCCAGACCAGGGACAGGGTCTCCAGGCTTTGCTGTATCCTTAGGAACATCCTGGCTGACATCCATGCAGGCCAATGTTCAGCCACAAAGGGGGAGCAACGTATGGCAGGTGGATGGGTTTTAGAACACAGTCTTGGTCTCTTTTACTGAAGTTGGGGTGAGTTGGGGTGGGGGAGAAAATGTGTTTTTAAGCCCCTTTTAAACTAGGAAATGGCTAAAGTGTGTCAGGATAGAGTGACTGTGGGGTCACAAGGGAGGAGAGGTCTTTTAATTCGATGCCTCTCAATCAACGGACTATTCTGAAACTGGTTTCCCACACATCCTATTTTCCTCAAGAAAACCCTGAATGCTTTGTGCACTGCTTAATAAAGAATAGCCTTTGAGGCTTGCCAAGTCAGATCAAAAGGAGAGTGAAATGGTCTATGTACAGCTAGCAACACGTTGGCCACAAACCAAGGAAATGTTATCTTGTCATGGTCCTTTTCTAGGTTGAGATTTATTATATTTCCCTTTCTATCTAAATTACTGTATAATAATTCTGTTTCACTTTAAATCCGTCTTATCTTCATATCAATGTCAGGGAGAACTGTGTGGATAATTATTTGTTTTGCTTTGTTTCTTAGAGACCCATTTCCTGTTTGACAATTTGGGGTGGGATGGAGGAATTGATATGTGTAGTGGCCAGATTGCTTTAATTTGCACAGGAGTATTTTGGCCAAGTTTCAAGAGAGAAGTCCATAGCAATCCCAATAGAAGGAATCAGACTGGGCAGGCAGCAAACATTTTTTTTCACCACATAACTAACCACTATGCTAAACAAAACTCAGTTGTGGGTTGCTGAGTTTTTGTGGCAGACTACAGGCATCCATGCTGGAGGAAGGACCACACATTTGAAATGCACAAATTTTGCGGTTGCAAAATTGCATCACTTCTTGTGGAAGTGACGCTTCCATGGACAACTGGTTTGGCTTTTTGGCTCCAATAATCTGGAATGAAAATTGGAGATGAATTTTTCCTCTTATGATCCCAGGAATTCTGGGACTTCTAGTATAATATATTTGAAGAGCACCCAGGTAGGTTTGCTGATGAGTGTTTCAACAAGTAAAACTGTTTCCCAGAACACAAAAGTTGCTGCATGATAATTTAACCAAAGAGATATTAGCCACCTCCAGGGGAGTCTCTAACTCTGTATTTCCTGCATTAAATGGAGGGTTGAACTAAACAGGTCTCCGTTTCCCTCCAATTTTATGCCATAAAGAAGAGAGAAATCGTTTCTATCTACAGTAGTTGAATCAATGTCATCCTTAAGGAAAAGGGAGTTTGTCAACTGACTTCGGCAATATTAACATTTATGGATAGTTAAACATCATTAGGAACAAGATCCCAAGGAAAACCGCCACATCTCAAGCAGAGTAGCCATGCTTAATGGCCACAAAATGCTGAATATATTGTATTTGAGAAAAGAAAAGGGGAAAAGGGTGAAAGAGAACTAGTATGAAGCATCTGGGGAGGGAAAGGTTCACTGAGTTTAAGTACTGCATCTTGCAACATTCTGTCTTTCTGTCTGTTTTAAGTCTTTCCTGATTCCCTCTCAATGGCTGTAGGCCATAGGCAGCTCCTCACAGGCCACTGGCAGCCTCCTTCATAGTGGGAGAAAATGACATTTTCCTATTTGCCTCCCTATTTGTGAGATTGCCTACAACTTCCAACATTCTGTAAACATTTTGTTCAACCTCACTCATCTTTCTTCTGATTCTTATCCATGTTAATAAATATTTTCCTTGCTTCTTACCTTCTCTTGACGTTCTATCAAGAGTGAATTCTTTAAAATAAGTCTCTCCCCTTCTGTGCAGGATTTGTCTCCAAAAAACCAAAAAATAAAAAGCAATGCTACCAGCAAAATGGTACCTGTAGCTGTAGGTGCAGCAAAAACCTCAGAGAATATGGAAAATGTAGTTTTTGGAAACACTGTTGCATCAGGGTTTTGTTTTTTTTTCTGATCAATTGAAAGATCCTATAAGTTGTCAGGGAATGAAACTGAACTGAATGAAAGGTTTTTTCCTAAATCTCCTTGGGAACAGTGATCATATTCCTAAGTATAAGAGACTTTGTTTTATACGGATAAAATATGCATTAACATTCAAAGATGAGAAGTTTCCCAGTTTTCCATAATTCAAAGATAAATAGATGATAGGTAGATGATAGATAGATACAGATGAAACTCGAAAAATTAGAATATCCTGCAAAAGTTCATTTATTTCAGTAATGCAACTTAAAAGGTGAAACCAATATATGAGATAGACTCATTACATGCAAAGCAAGATAGTTCAAGCCATGATTTGTCACAATTGAGATGATTGTGGCTTACAGCTCATGAAAACCCCAAATCCACAGTCTCAGAAAATTAGAATATTACGTGCAATCAATAAAACAAGGATTGTACATAGATCAATATCGGACCTCTGAAAAGTATAAGCATGCATATGTACTCAGTACTTGGTTTGGGCCCCTTTTGCAGCAATTACTGCCTCAATGCAGCGTGGCATGAAAGCTATCAGCCTGTGGCACTGCTGAGGTGTTATGGAAGACCAGGATGCTTCAATCGCGGCCTTCAGCTCTTCTGCATTGCTCGGTCCCATGTCTCTCATCTTTCTCTTGGCAATGCCCCATAGATTCTCTATGGGGTTCAGGTCAGGTGAGTTTGCTGGCCAATCAAGCACAGTAATCCCATGGTCATTGAAGGTTTTGGTGCTTTTGGCAGTGTGGGCAGGTGCCAAGTCCTGCTGGAAAATGAAGTCAGCATCCCCATAAAGCTTGTCTGTGGAAGGAAGCATGAAGTGCTCCAAAATCTCCTGGTAGATGGCTGCATTGACTCTGGACTTAATGAAGCACAGTGGACCAACACCAGCAGATGACATGGCTTCCCAAATCAACACAGACTGTGGAAACTTCGCACTGGACTTCAAGCATCTTACAGTGTGTGCCTCTCCATTCTTCCTCCAGACTCGGTCCTTGGTTTCCAAAGGAGATGCAAAAGTTGCTCTCATCAGAGAAAAGGACTTTGGACCACTGAGCAACAGACCAGTTCTGTTTTTCTTTAGCCCAGGTAAGACGCTTCTGACGTTGTTTGTTGTTCAGAAGCAGCTTGACAAGAGGAATGTTATGAACTAATAAAGGCATTTAATAAAGTTTTAACAACCTTAAGAAAAAGCAGGGTTCTAATCCTGCACTTCTGTTTGGCCAATAATAGCGACATCGGATTGGTCCCTTCTGGGAAGTCTGATTGGCTGTTAACGGGCCAACTCTCATTGGTTCAAGGGATTAACACTTCCATGTTTCTCATTGGCTAATAGGACAGCAGCTAACCCTATAAAAGGGCTGCTGCTGCCCTAGGGGGACCCTGATATCATTTAACCTTAACCCTGAAGTAGCCCCCATCCGCCTTAAGCCTCATTGGGTACCGTTTGCCCTAAAACCAAAGATTGATGAGCAGCTCGATAAATTAATAGCCCAGGGTGTTTTAGAACCAACTGACCATGCCCATTGGGAAACCCCAATCGTAACACCCATCAAACTGGATGGATCGTTAAGGATTTGTGGGGACTGCTGGGCCACCCTTAATCACGCCCTTCAACAAAACACTTACCCAGTGCCGGTGGATTTAGCACAAGCGTACCAACAACTGCTTGTAGATAAAAAAAACCACGGAAGCACAGACGATTGTTACGCACCGGGGCGCTTTTAAATGCAACCGACTCCAATTCAGAGTGAGGGTGGCCCCAGGGATTTTTCAAAGTCTGATGGAGAGACTTTTGCAAGGGATCAAGGGCATCGTGCCATATTTTGACAACATTTTAATTGCGGCCCCGAATAAAGAAGTATTAGAGAGGTGTCTTAAAATGGTTCTCCAGAAATTTAAAGACTCCGGCCTAAAGGTTAAAAAAAAATAAATGAGAAAGTAGAGTTCCTGGGGTATCTAATCAATAAGCAAGGCATTCACCCCACTAATAGCAAACTAAAAGAGATCAAAAATGCCCCAAGACCCAAGAACAGAACAGACCTCCAAGCTTTCCTGGGGCTCATTAACTTTTACATCTTCTTGTCCCAGAAAGCAACTGTAGCTGAGCCCCTACATAGACTTCTCAACAAAAAAGCCACTTGGGTCTGGGGACACTGAGAGGAGCACACATTCCGACAAGTGAAAAACTTACTAACCTCCAATGCTGTTTTAATGCAGTATAACGAGACTTTGCCTTTAACAATTACATGTGACGCGTCACCATTTGGAGTAGGAGCCATTTTGAGTCATGTGTTACCAAATGGTAGTGAGGCCCCATTGTCTATTTTTCAAGGACCTTATCGAGAGCTGAACGTAACTATAGCCAAATTGACAAAGAGGCTCTTGCTGTTGTATCTGCTGTGAAACGGTTTCACGAATATGTGTATGAACGAGTTTTTACTATTGTTACCGACCACAAACCTTTGCTGGGGACTATAGCGGGAGACAAGCCAACCCCCTATATACTCACCTAGAATGACTCGTTGGTCGGAGTTCTTAGCTGCGTACAATTATAAATTGCAACACCGCCCGGGGAAAGCCATTCCCCACGCTGATGCATTGAGCCGTGCCCCACTTCCGGAAACCGTCGACGACCCAGCTCCAACCCTCACGATACTCCAGATTGAAACACTACATTCACCACCGCTAACAGCCAGAGACATCGCTATCAAAACAAAACGAAATCCTGTCCTGGCGCGAGTTCTCAGCTGGGTCGAATGAGGATGGCCAATAGAACAAACCCCTGACGACTTCACCCCGTTTAGAAACCAGCAAACAGAACTTTTCTCGCAGAAAGGCTGCATCCTATGGGGAGACAGAGTCGTCGTCCCAGAGCGGTTACAACGAGCAGTTTTGAAAGCATTGCATGACGGTCACCCCGGCATCGTGAGTATGAAAGCACTTGCATGAAGCTATGCGTGGTGGCCGGGCATCGATAAGCAAATCGAAGCCTGTGTGAAGGCTTGTCTAAAGTGCCAAGAAGTCAGCAGTGCCCCACCTAGAGCAACTCCAACGGAGTGGGAAACCTCCCGGGGGCCATGGTCCCGCATCCACGTTGACTTTGCGGGAGCTACTAAGGGGCATACGTTCCTCCTAACAGTGGATGCCTATTCCAACTGGCTCGAAATCCACAAGATGAAGACTACTACAACCGATTCAGTCATCCGCAAATTAAATAAACTATTTGCAACACATGGGCTGCCAGACGTTCTAGTCTCTGACAACGGACCCCAGTTCACCGCCCTGGCGTTTGAACAATACTTAGCGGACTGGGGTATCAGCCATGAGCTAACCTCGTCGGTGCACCGTGCAGCCAATGGCAGGGCTGAGCGTATAGTCCAATTTGTTAAAAAAAACTCTCCACAAAATGGACTATGGGGACATTGATGACAAACTAAACAGAATACTCTTCCTCCAACACATCACCCCGCACAGTGTCACCAACAAGACTCCAGCTGAACTGTTGATGGGACGAAAACTCCACTCCCACCTCGACCGTCTCCACCCGTCCTATGCGCCAGAGAAACCCTGTGGATCTAGCGGAAAATCCCGCAAGTTCATAGTAGGCGACTTAGTCTTTGCTAAAAACCTTTCTGGCGAACCATTATGGGTCGAAGCAACCGTAACTCAAACCACTAGGCCCAGATTGTACCGTGTGCAAACATTGGACAGAAAGATATGGAAACGCCATATAGATCAGCTTCGCTCTAGGCTGCAACCCAGTTCCCGTGACTCCTGTGACTCTCAAACTGAGGGGGGAGGAGATGTCAAAGAAACCGAATTCGAGATGGTGGAAAGCGGAATCAAAGGAAGTCAGCAGCTGGGTGCGTTACATGAAGAAGAATCAGGGAGAGGGGTTGCCTCACCACAGAGGAATACCTCAACGGAGCCGAGCCCACAGAGACTGGAGGACAACAACAACAGAATTAGCGGCACCGAGTCGTCCAGTGAGGATGTGGAACCGCCTGTACCAGATAAATAAAAAAATGTTCCACCGAAACTCTCATTGGTTCAAGGGATTAACACTTCCATGTTTCTCATTGGCTAATAGGACAGCAGCTAACCCTATAAAAGGGCTGCTGCTGCCCTAGGGTTTTGCTCTGTTCAGTATGTTTAATAAAGAGTTGAAGTTCACTGTCACTGCCTCGTCTCCGCTCCTTGCACCCATGCGCAGAACTTAACAAGGAATATGACATTTGAAGCCCATGTCCAGGATCTGTCTGTGTGTGGTGGCTCTTGATGCATTGACTCCAGCCTCAGTCCACTCCTTGTGAAAGTCCCCAACGCTTTTGAATGGCCTTTTCCTGACAATCCTCTCCAGACTGCGGTCATCCTGCCACTTGTGCACCTTTTTCTTCCACACTTTTCCCTTCCACATAACTTTCCAGTAATGTGCTTTGATACAGCACTTTGGGAACATCCAACTTCTTTTGCAATTACCTTTTGAGGCTTTCCCTCCTTATGGAAGGTATCAATGATGGTTTTCTGCACAACTGTCAGGTCAGCAGTCTTTCCCATGATTGTGATTCCTACTGAATCAGACTGAGAGACCATTTAAAGCCTCAGGAACCCTTTGCAGGTGTTATGGCTTAATTAGCTGATTAGAGTGGAACACTTTGAGCCTAAATTATTGAACCTTTTCACAATATTCTAATTTTGTGAGATTTTGGATTTGGGTTTTCATGAGCTGTAAACCATAATCATCTCAATTATGACACATCACAGCTTGAACTATCTTGCTTTGCATGTAATGAGTCTATCTCATATATTAGGTTTACCTTTTAAATTGCATTACTGAAATAAATGAACTTTACCTGTAGATAGATAGATGGATAGATAGATAGATTGATTGATTGATTGATAGACATAGATATAAAGATAGATGACATTTTATACATATATTTGTGTGTGTGTATGTATGTATACAGAGAGAGAGAGAGATCTGTGTAATTTATTTGCTGCCTATCTGGTAATTTGGAGTGAAGATAGCTATAGATATATTAGATGAGAGAGAGAGACAGGCAGGCAGGCAGGCAGACAAACAGACAGACATAGACAGACAGATATAAAACTTCTCATCTTTGACTTTTACCAGTTATGTACTTTTTAAATTGAAGTGCAGCTACCTTGCCTGAAATTTTCACTTTGTCAGATGTTATAATACTTTCCTGCAGTAAAATGATACTTTTGATACTTTCCTGCATTAAAAAATGAAAATGGAATGGGGACACATATACCTGGGGAAATGTACAAAACATGCCTATGTCAGGGAAACTAACATTCAAATATACAGTACATAGTGAAATGAAAGAACACAAGAGCTCTGTGTAGCACATCAATGGGAGTAATAGGAAAAGGTCTACCATAGAACACAAATAACCTTCTATTGCCTCTTCATTCCAAGGCATGGAACAATTTTTCAGATTTTGAGGAATTTGGGGAATTCGTATGAGAATTTTCTATAGAGCTTCTTTTGGAAAGAGAAAAGGTGGTTTACTCTCATATTCCTCAGGCTGTGTGGAGAGGAATCAAACCAGGGCTTCTATTCATAGTTCAATCTCAGTCTCTGCCTTCCCCAGGCATTTCCAAGCACTACCCATATTTCTAGCCTGGTTGGACAGAGAGACAAATCGCCATAGAATAAGAATGGATGGGGAGGCAGACGTCTGGAGGAGAAGGAGGTGTGGCCAAGGGTAGGAGACTGAAAGTCCCATTCCAGAATGGGTGTATTTGGGGATTAAAGAAAAGAAATATTTCTGTTAGATGTAGCTATTCCCTTCAATCCATTTTGAAAGAGTGGTTCTCATTAAAGTACTTGTAAAGCTTGGGACTTCACATTAAAGCATCTGAAGTGACTCTTTAGTTTTAGGTTATGTTTGAAACATAAAATGTGTCTTGTTTGATGTTCAGCTTATTGTTTTAATTTGCTTGTTTTCCTCAGAATACAATTTCCAGAAGGAAATCATATCGCAGCCAGCTCACCGTCCATTTTTTGAAAGATCTGTCTTGTCTGAGAGCCACTGAATCCTGCTTTTTCCCTGCCAGCATAGAATATTGCCCTGTTTCAAAACTGTCTTGGCCTGCAGTTGAAGGTTGCCTACAATGGCTTCTATGAGTTCTTGCATTTGAAATCAAAATAAATAAGCTATTCTTGCTACTCCTGGCATTCAGAAGTAAAGGTTGTTGCTTTTATGTGTTTATAGGCATAGCCCTGGAGGCAACAGAGTAGAACTGGTTCCTGGAAGGGTGCTGAGGGTGATCAATTAAGTTACATGAAGAGTTATAGAAGGACCTGGGCAGGTTTAGCTTTGAGAAGGATTGTATGGGAGATGTCTCTTCAGGGAACTGGTCAAATGACGTGGGGGGGGAGAGGGAGGGAGGGAGAGGGAGAGGGAGAGAGAATCAAGCCTTGTTTTGTCTCACCTCAGAGCAATGAATTTCAGTTACAGGAAGGCAAACCTTGCGTTTATGATAGTTCCTGACAAAAAGAGCAGTTTAACCAAAGGGTAATTTGGAAACAATTCATAACTAAGAGATATTCATTTTTAAATAATCAAACAAAAAAAAAATGAAAAGATTGGAAATGAAAGTATCAACAAAAACTCTTTGACTTTTTTTTCCAGAACTAGATCTGGGTATGGAAAGAACAGCACTATCTTTACATGCCAAATAATAGTCACCTGTTTTGCCCAGAAGATGGCACCAAACATTAGTTTTTCAAGGTTTGTGGCTTAACTTTCTGAAATTGTGTGGAGGGCCAACTTCCCAAGAATACTACAAATTGGCCACTGCAGATTTGTGTGTGAAAACTCTGGCAGCCCAGGGAATTGGAACAGTGCCAAATCTAATAGATATTAGACTTGCAAATCTAATAGATATTATTCAAAACCAAAGCAAAAGCACATACTGAAAAACTTACCTAACACACTATTCCTTTCAGAATGAGCAATGTCCCCAAAGCACAGAAAAGAAGAAGAAATGAACAACAGAAAAGGAAACACTTGCCATACATTCTCTACAAATCATTTTTTTACTACATCATGTCTGCACAACGCATCATCCATTCCCTTTTCTTTTTTTATTCTTATTTCTCGTTTATCTCTCTTTTGAAGACTTTCATCGATTCCATGTAACTAGAATTATGTTTTTCTTCCCTTTTCCCTTCCTCTCTGCCTAGTCACTCTCCCATGAGAACTTGCTTTGGGATTTGATCCTCATTCATTCATTTTCCATATGTGACCAAACCAACCATCCAGTGGGGTGATTCAAATTTTTTTACTACTGGTTCTGTGGGTGTGGCTTGGTGGGCGTGGCAGGGGAAAGGATACTGTAAAATCTCCATTCCCACCCCACTCCAGGGGGAAAGTTACTGTAAAATCCACATTCTCTCCCCACCTCACTAATCTGCTGTCCCGCACCGTTCTCCTGTGCAGGGCAACAAAAGACCCAGCCAATCAGCTGGGACTCGGGAGGCAGAGAATAGATGAGGGTGGGACCAGTCAGAGATGGTATTTGCTGGTTCTCCAAACTAGTCAAAATTTCTACTACTGGTTCTCCAGAACTGGTGAGAACCTGCTGAATACCACCTCTGATCCCAACCTACCTTGCAGGGTACTTATTGACTTGAAAATAGGAAGAGGAAGGTGTATTGGATATGGTCAGTGCCTTGAGTTATTTTGTATAACTAATAAAGGCAGGATAAAAATAAATGAATAAATAAAAATAAATACTCCTATTCCTCAGCACCCATTCATTCTTGATTCTCTCCCTTCTTATTTTACCAAACCCACTTTTCAAGCAATTCTGTTTTGTTTGGATTTCTCCTGACATTCAATTCTCTCTTCCACAAGCATACTCTTATACAAAGCCATATCCCCTTCTCACAATGTTTAATTGCTGGAAACAAACTGCATAATACCTAAAGCTTTGTAGCAGCATTTAAATACCTTTAGTTTTGTACAACCACTCTGAAATCTTTAGTAACATTCTACCAAGCTGTGCAAAATAATCTATTTGCCTTAGTTTTTTTTCCTGTTTATGTAAACCTTACAATCATTTATGTACACATTACAATGAGAAAGAGGGGGGGGGGAGAGAGAGATTTCCTGTTTGACTCATTGAGCCAGGTTTCTATATAGAGTGGACCAATCAGCCTTAGCTTGCATGGGGAGTATCTTTTTACAAAGCTTCAATGGAATAGTCCTTTGCAAACTCAAAGGAATGAACCAGACTAGGAAGGAAGCAAACTGTTTCCACCACAAAATTAACCATCATGCAAAGCAAACCTCTGCTGCCAGTTGCTAATTCTTAGCAGCAGATGACAAGCATCCATGCTGGGGGTGGGGGGCACACACTTGAGACACATATATTTTGGGGTTACACAGGATTTCTTGAAATGAAGCTTTCATGGCACAACAGGCTTTTTGGCTCCAATAACCTGAAATGAAAACTGGAGAGACGTGATTTCTTTTTTCACTTAAAAGGAACCTGTTTGCAACCATTTTCAGCCTGGAATTTTCAATCTCCATCTTCCAAATGTTAATTGATGCTATAAATATCTATGATATCTCTTAAAGTCTGCTTTCTACCATGTCAAAATTATTTCATAGAGAGAGACTCTAATTCCCCAAGAATTCTCCTTCTCCTTTGCCGCATACCTTCTAGAAGTATCTGAAGCTGCCTTGGAGGGGTGGTGGAGTAGGGGGAAGCTGCAAGCCAAGTTGAGGGGAGCTGCATCTCCCCTCCTGGGCTTGGTCTTTTTCTTCCCAAAGATGACTGCAGCAGTGGTTTAAATGGCCACCCCAAAGAGGAGGACTCAGCTGGGTTAAGATTTGTGCAGGAGGGAAGAAAGAGGTAGATAACATCTGAACTGGGACAATTGAGTGATACAACTAAACAAAAGTACTCCAGGATTAAGGTAACATGGAATTTTTAAGAAAAGAAAAGTGGGCAGCGAAATTACAAAGGGACAGGAAAAAAAATAAGAAAATATTTCTGTCAGCTAAGCAGGGCTTCGAACCGAGAAAGGAAGAAGCCAGAACTAAAGATTTAACTAAATTGGACTAAAATATCTTGGCAATAAACAGGCCTAAAATAAAGTTGGTCTTAAGATTGTCAAAAAATAATAATAATAAAGTTTACAAATTGGAGACTGGACTGTGTTGGACTGTGTATTGAGGTTCGAAATAGCAGTAAAATGTTGAAAAGAAATTGTTTTTCAGAGATAATGGTTGATGAATTAAAAAGGGGATTCTACAGGGTGACAAGGGGTAATAAGAATATTTCTGCAATTAAAAATATTTAGAAAATAGGGTAATATAGATATTGATAACTCTTATTAAAAATTAAGGGGGTAAAATATGCTGTGGAATCCAAATGAAAAGATGTAATGATTATAATTGTAACTTCTTAAAAATAATGCTTTATTGGGAATCAAGATGAGGAAATAAAGGTATATTTTAATCACTGAGGTGTCACACTCAAAGCAGTAAAAGGGGAGAATCCTATACTTGTTTTTTTCTTTAGTGTTAAAACTTGTATTAATTTAGAATTTATAAAAAGAATGCGTAATGGAAAGGAAATATGACAGACTAAAGAACCAACTAAATTACTAATATAGACTATTAAAAGCAAGGAGAGACATTGGCAACCTATTATTATTATTATTAGGCAAACACATATTGTTTATCTTTATTTTTAAAATAAATATTAAAGGATTATATTTGAAATAATTGAAATGAAACAAAAAGGTGCTTCAGTTGAGATTAGTGAAAGAGGCTAGAATTAATGTGTTTGTTTCTCTCCTTACTGAAAATTTGGAATGGAAAAGGTAATAATAGAATAAAGCATGCATATATGAATGTATAATTGCTGTCATTGTATGTAAAGGTGATGACTCGGAAATATGTTGTCCACTAAAAAGAGATTTTTGTTTTTATGTGAAAAACTGAATAAAATTTATTAAAAAAAAAAAGAATATCCTTGTTGCTTCTTAACTTTCCTGACCGTCCATCAATTAAGCAACAAAGTAGTCTTTTTAAATAACTCTCTCCATTTATGTGCAGGATTTGCCCACAGAAAACAAAGAACTAAGAAGCAATTTCACATTCTTAATGGTATTTGCAGGTTCAGGTATAGGTCATCCTTCAGACAGTATGGAAAACTCATTTTTTGCAAGCTTGTTACATCAGGTGATTTTGTCAAAATCAATTGCCAGATCCCATCAGTTGCTGGGGAATAAAAGTTTTCTTCCTAATTTCCTTGGGACCAGTGTATCTTCATGTCTCTCGAGTAGGTATGCCCTGTATATGATTGTGACCCAAACATCCATTACAGGAGGATTAGGTAATCTCTGAAGGTTAAATGCATATTTATCAGTTATATGCATTTTTACCCAAAGTGAAGTTACACTGTATGGAATTTTCACTTTGCTAGATTTTATGAGGCTTTCATCCAGATATATGCATGCATATACTGGGGAAATGTACAAAATATGCATCTGTCATGGAAGCCAACATTCAAATATGTATTATTGTTAGAGAAAAGAATTTGAATCCATTTGATGTTTTAGGAACAATCTCACAAAAAATGCATGGCATATACAAATGTCTACAGAATAAAGAAATACAAAACAACTGTGCAGCACGTCAATGGGAGTACAAGTAGTCCTTGACTTGCAACCACAATGGAGCCCAAAATTTCTGTTAAACGAAACATTTGTGAAGTGAATTTTACTCTCTTTTACAACCTTTTTTGCCGCAGTTGTCAAATCATTGTAGTTGTTAAATCGGTAACAGAGTTATTAAGTGAATCTTGCTTCCCCATTAGAATAGAATAGAATAACAGAGTTGGAAGGGACCTTGGAGGTCTTCTAGTCCAGCCTCTTGCCTAGGCAGGAAACCCTACACCACTTCAGACCAATGGTTATCCACTGACTTGGCTTGTCAGAAGGTCGCCAGAGGGGATCTTGTGACCCTGGGACATTGCAACCGTCGTAAATATGAGTCAATTGCAAAGCAGCCAAATTTTGATTACATGACCATGGAGATGTTGCGATGGTTGTAAGTGTGAAAAACAGTTGTAAGTCATCTTTTTCAGTGGCTTTGTAACTTTGAATGATCACTAAATGAACTGCTGTAAACCGAGGACTACCTGTAATAGAAAAAAGTCTACCATAGAACCCAACTTGCCCTCTTTGGCTCCTGATTCTCAGGCAAGGCATAGTTTTCCAAATCTTCAGGAGTTTTGGAGCTCATATGGGATCCTTCTAAGGTAAACCAGGATAGCTGCTTTGGAAAGAGAAAAGTTGGTTTATTCTCATATTTGATAGGCTGTGTGGAGAGGAATCAAACCAGGACTTCTATTCATAGTTCAGTCTCAATCTCTAGCCTAGCCTTCCCCAGATAACCACTTCCAAGCATTCCCCACATTCCCAGCCTGGCTGGGCAATGGTTATGCTTCTGGAAATTGGACTGGAGGATAAATTGACAAAGGACAGCGTGTGTGTAATTGAGGATGAAAGGAACAAAATATTTTCACTTGATGTAGTTTTTCTGCTCAGCCCATTTTTAAAATGCTGCCCTCATCAATGTAGAAAACATGCTTGGACCTTTACATTAAAGGATCTGAAAGAACTCTTTTTTTAAAAAAACAAATTTTATTAATTTTCAAAGACAATACACAAACAAACAAAACATAAAACATCTTTTCTAAAAACTGCTTATTAAGTTTTAACCAAACAAATAAAACATCTTGTTTAAGTACAGCATAGTTCCTAATTATCACATTTCCATACAAACACAATTTAATATGCATCTTGTGTATTCAGCTTCATATCTTATTACTCTTTTTCCAAGTTCTCACTATTTTTCCCTTTGCTTCTATTCAATTTTATTCATTAAACTTATACTTTCATCTCTCTTATTTACAATTTCATATGTTCTCACCCAATATTCTTAATTCTCAACAAACAAACATAAATAAACAAAACACGTAACATGAAAACATAAAACTTCTTTTTAGAAAGCGACTTATCCCTGGGTTACATCTTTTTGTACAGACATAAATCAAATTCATGCTCACCTTATTCATATCTTATTTAACATTCTATATTTTCTATATGTCTTCTCCCCTCTTTTCACTCTCTTAATTCTATTTTATTTACTTAATCTCAATTTAAATCATTATACTTGTATCTTTTGTCTGTTCTTTTTCAATTATCTATTTATCTTTTCTCTTTAATACAAAATTTTTCCTGTAATCACTGGTTGAAGTATGACGCCTTTCTATCTTTTCTCCAAATTTAACACTTCAAATAATACATAATTTCCATTCTGATTCTGCTTAGTACATTCTACATAACATTTTAAAATAAAAAACATAACAAGCTTATAGTATAGTAAAAACAATGTTCCATAATAATTAATTAATTAAACTCTATTATTAAATCTTAGACATTTTACACATTCTCTACAATATTCTATTAACACCTAAAATATTCCAATTTTCTAACTCTATTTCAAATACAAATACAACACAATCCTATGTACTTTTGCAGAATCTCTTTTTAAATTGTATTTTACCCTTTGTCTCTAAAAAAAAACCACTGTTTTTAAACATCTTGTTTTAAGCCTTTATCTTCTCTTCCCCCTTTCCCCTCCTTTCTTATCGAAGCTAGCCTTTTTAACCCCCCATCTTTCAATCTCCACCCTCTTTGTCTCCCCTCTCTGTTGTATTCCTCTTTTCTGTTGCTTTCTGACATTGTATAAAATTTTTACCTTATTTTTCCCTTTCTTGATTGCTTTTTTAAATCTTGAATTCTCCATTTTCTTTCCCCCTTTTCCCTTTTTTTCCTCAACTAAAGTTGTTTGTCCATTAAAGATAGCTTCTTCTTCATCATCCCAGCTTTCTTGTTGTTGTATTTCCTGATAAGTAGAAATCACCATGTCTAAGAAGTGAAAAACAGATCCAGAAGAGCCCTTGCCTTCTTGTTCCTCTTCTTTTAGCTTTTTAAATTCCATTTTCAATTCTTCCACAGATAATGCCATTGTGAGATTTTTTTTTAAACAATCCAAATGTTTTTAGTCTTTCAAAAGATAGTTTGCAAAAGTCCCAAAGTCATCCAGCAATCAAAACCAACACAAACTCTTTCATTTAGCACTTTCTTCTTTTAATACTTTCTCTTCCTGGGGTAGAGTTCAATTACACAATTCCAAAGTGATTTTTTAGAAGTTTTATTGCAGTTTAGTCTCTGATCTTATAAACTCCAAGAAGTCTCCTCCAGCAAAATCTTAGTATAAATCATTTATCTCTCCCTTCCGATTTATAGCAAAAAGATTTTGATTTTTAAATATCAATGTTCAGAAATCTTTAATGTCCCCTTGGCTTTAATTTTCAAAATTAGTTACCTTCTGTTACCAAAGCGGGTATTTCCAATTTCCATCTGCTATCTCAGTAGGGAAGGAGAGTAGAAGAAAAAAACTTTCCCTTTCCACTTTCATCCACAGCTTTTTACAATCTTCTTGGGAAACAATGTATCCTTTAGAGAGCTAAATATCCAGGGTATTCAGATGTTACGTTGTCCCAGTTGAGCCAAAAACTTTCACTTTCTCAACTTCCTCCTGCACAAACTTGTTCTGCTGAAAGGTTCTTTGTGGCAGCCATTGCTGACCGCCGCTCCACCACCTTTGGAAAAGGGAGTTAAGCCAGTTGGGGAAGGGGGTTGCAATGCCCCCAGACCCCTGCCCAGATCTTCCCTATCTTCAGTTATCTCTATGGGATAACTATAGCCTCCAAATCCAGCTGGATCGGAGGCACTGCAGCAGCGAGCGCAGCAGGAATCGCGCACAATCATGAATTCCTGCTGCCGCCGAAGCCTGACAAACCAGAACTCTGATCTGAAACAATTCTTTAAAGTCAAGTGACTCTTGTCTTTTGTTTGACTTTCTGTTTATTGTTTTAATTTGTTTGCATCCCTTAGGTAACAATTTCAGAAAGGAAACCATACTGTAGCCAGCTCACCATCTCTCTTTTGAAAAACGGAAGATGTCTTTTTGTTTGAGAGACACTTCATCTTGCCTTTTTCCCTGCCAGCATAGAATATTGTCCTGTCTCCACAGTATCTTGGCCTAAAGTTAAACGTTGCCTGTTTTGCAATTATTTCTATGAATTCTTGCATTTAAAACCAAATTAAATAAACCATTCTTGCTACTTCTGGCATTCAAAGTGAAGGTTCTTGATTTTATGTATTTATAGGCACAGCCCTGGATGCAACAGAGTAGAACTGGTTCCTGGAAGGGCACTGAGGAAGTTACATGAAGAGTTATAGAAGGACCTGGGCAGGTTTAGCTTTGAGAAGGAGTGAGTGTGTGTGTGTGTGTGTGTGTGTGTGTATTTGCGCACATGCATGTGTGTGCACGCATGTGTTGCATGTGTGTGTGTAGGGAGATGTCTTTTCAGGGGACACACACACACACACACACACCTACACACACACCATACACACAAAATCAAACCTTGTTCTTTTTTATTTCAAAACAATGGATTTCAATTATAGAAAAGCGAAACTTGGTTACAGGAAAACAAAGCTTACAGGACTGACACACACACACACACACACACACACACCACAAAATCAAGCCTTGTTCTTTTTTATTTCAAAGCAATGGATTTCAATTACAGGAAAACAAAACTTGGTTGTATATTAGGAAATAGCTCTTGACAAAAAGAGCAGTTTAAACAAAGGGCAATATGGAAAGAATTTCATAACTAAGACATTCTTTAAAGAATCAAACAAAAATGAAAGTATAAACAAAAGCGGTTTGACTTTCTTTTCTGAAATAAAACTGGGAATAGAAAGAATAGCACTATATTTACATGAGACCTACTAGTTGTCTATTTTCTCCAGAAGTTGCATCAAACATTAGTTTTCCCTGGCACTATGAGGACTGTATTTGCAAGTTAACACCCTGAAATTATCTGGAGGGCTACAGTGGCAATTTGAATGACATTATTATACCATTTAATCAACCAAGTATTCTGGCTATTTCTCAAAGCATCATCCATAGTAAGTGTATTGGAAGGGTGCCAGCTTATGCAAGTCTGATGGAAATTATCTCATATTAGGATTGCCTTATGGCAATAAGGGTAGCATAATATCAGGATTTCTTGACTCTTACTGCATCTGCTGATAGCCATCCAGCATCAATGGATGCATCCTGCATCATCCCTTTGGGAAGAGAGCACACCTTAGAATATTTGCTACCCACTGTATGAATTATTCAGATTATCTAGTGGATAAAAGTGCTTAGATTTGCCCTTCCTTGAATTCTGACTGGATAGGGCTGGCTGAGATGTCTGGGACATAGTCTGGTCGTGCAATATGGTATAAGCCACTGACTCCAAAGGAAGTGGACAAAGGTCTAATTTGCTGTCTACTCAGCTATCTGTTTACTGGATCCAGGTCCCTCCTGTGCTGTGAAGGTGGCCAGGGAGGGGACATGGCTGAGTACATGTTGTAGTATTAGCATCTCTGGCAGATAGGTATTTTTGAAAGAGGCAAGGATGCATCCGTTCCTCAAAAGGCTTACTTTGGGTCCATGATTTTTGTAACAATTGACTAACCTTCCCTTCTTGGAAAATTGTTGAAAAGGTGTGAAGTTGTTAAGAACTATGGAACTATCCCAGTTCAGACTGGGATTTAGTTTTCATTATGCTTGCCAATAATCTGTAGTGGAGCCAGGATGGCAGTGAGGAATCCATCCTTGTATTCCTTAGTCTTTTAGCAGGTTTTAAACCTATCAACCATGGTATCTTTTTGAACAATGGGAGCACTGTTTTATGTTGGTTCTTTTCTTTCTTTGGGGTCAGTTCCAGTCAGTGGTCATTGATGGAAAGAGATCACTTCCCAAGCTCCTTACTCTGTGAGGTGTCACAGATTTGTGCTCTCTCTTTCCTCCTTTTCACAATCTATATGAATCCACTGCATTGGTCACTGATTTGAGGTTTGGTATTATCAGAAACCTGATATCCAACTGTATCTTTCAACCCCAGACTAACCAAGCAAAGCTGCTGACATTCTGTCCCAGTGCCTACATGCTGTGTAGTTCAGATGAGAAGGAACTATCCCCAGCTCAGTCCAACCAAGACCTAATGTTGCCTTTGTTAATAGATCTTATATCAAAGTCTTTAGCCATTTTCAAGTTAACTTCTGTTGCTGTCAGCTGCTGTTCTGAACCACTGCCCAGCTTTGGATTTGTAACTTTTCAGTCTATGACTGGTTTGGAAAATGGGAATGGGAAGGAAGCTGCTTTATCAGCTGCTGGCTGGCTAGACAGTCTCAGCATTGTTAAGTTCTGCGCATGGGCGCAAGGAACGGAAATGAGGCAGTGAACAGTGAACTTCAACTCTTTATTAATCATTCTGAACAGAGCAAAACCCTAGGGCAGCAGCAGCCCTTTTATAGGGCAGGCTGCTGATCTAGTAACCAATGAGAAACATGGAGTGTTAACTCTTGAACCAATGAGAGTGGCTCGTTAACAGCCAATCAGATTCCCCTGAACGGACCAATCCGATATCGCTATTATCGGCCAATCAGAAGCGCAGGATTAGAACCCTGCTTTTTCTAAAGGTTTGATAAAACTTTATTTAAGTGTTTTATTAGTTCATAACAAGCATCAATGCTGGGGTGGTGAAACTAATGACCTCTGCTTCCCCTTTCAGCTTGTCTCCTGTTGCTTTATTGAAGTCCAAGCCTCTGCCTCCTTCTTCATCGGTCCCCTGTTAAGATAACAGTTGTTCCACTCCCTTCACTGAAAATTCCGTCTCTCTGCTCACCCACACAAGATAAATCTTCCTCCTACGAGTGATTTTATATATTAAAGAGACCATCCCAGGAAAATTGATTTATACTGATGATGACGGAAGAATACTAATGGTGGAAATAATGGACAATAATACGAAAACACTCCTGATTGCAATCTATGCCCCAAATGACAAACAAGAAGAATTCTACAAAAAATTACATATGAAAATAATTGAAGTGGACTATGCTAATATAGTTATGATGGGAGATTTTAATGGAATTGTAGACAATAAATTGGACTATACAGCACAGAAAACAATAAGGCAAAACAGAAAGACTCTCCCTAAATCTTTTTTTAAAATGGTAGATGAAATAAACTTAAAAGATACATGGAGAGAAAGAAATGCTAAAACTAAACAATACACCTTCTATTCAAATAGACACTTATCATGGTCCAGAATATATATGATATGGATGTCAACAGAATTAATAACTAATATTCAAGAAATAAATATTGAAACAAGTACTTGGGCAGATCACAATCCAATGACAATTAAATGGAAAGGACAAAAAAGAAGATCGAGATGGACATTAAATAATACTATTTTAAAGGAAAAAGACTTTACACAGTGGATGGAGAAAGAATTGACTTTTTTCTTTAGAGAAAACAAAAAAGAAGATACATCAATTCAGAATGTATGGGATACAATGAAGGCATATGTTAGAGCCTTGATAATAGACTATACAAGGAAAAGAAATACTATGAAAAGATTAGCCTCTAAGGCCTTAGAGGATGAGTATAAAAGACTTGAAAATGAGCTACAGAAAATGCCACAGAAAAAGGACATCAAGCTAAAAATGGATATAGTTAAACATAAAATGGGTCAAATAGAAAAAGAAGAATTAGCCCAGAAAATTAGAGGTGCTAAACAGAACTACTTTGAAGATGCAAACAAACCAGGAAGATGGTTTTGCATACAAATTGAGAAAGGAGAAAGAATCAAGGAAAATATTGCAGTTAATAGATGATCAAGGCCAAGTTTGCTATGGTAGCAAAGAGAAGAAGGAAATCATTTGAGACTTCTATGGGAAACTATATATGTAAGAGAATATTGATGAGGAAAGAGTTAAACAGTACTTACAGAATGCTAATTTACCTCAGATACCTAAAGAGATTGAAACAATGTTAGAAAGCAATATAACAATGATGGAATTAACTGAAGCACTCAAGAAGCAAAATAATGGAAAGGCACCAGGCCTAGGTGGACTTCCGGCAGAATTTTACAAAACATTACAAGAATCGTTGAATCTTCCATTGCTAGAAGTTTTAAATGAAGTTATGTTAAAGAAGAAGATACCAAAATCATGGTCAGAAGCCTATATTACACTTATTCCAAAAGAGGAGGCTGATCCATTACAAATTAAGAACTATGGACCTATTTCTCTACTAAATGCAGGTTATAAAATCTTTGCTTCAATATGGGCAGAAAGGCTTAAAAATATCTAAATAATTTTATTCATCTTGATCAAAATTGATTTCTGCCAAAGAGACAAATTGAAGATAATATGAGAGTAATCTTGGACACCTTGGAATACTACGAGGCACATCCTGAAAAACAATGGCTCTGATAGAAGAAGGCATTTGATAATGTGAATTGGTGATTCATGTTATTACTGCTGGAACAGATGGGCTTTGCTAGAAAATTTATTCAAGCAATAGAAGCTATATACTATAAGCAAACGGCAAACATAATGATAGAGGGAGAACTGACAAACTCTATCAATATAAGAAAAGAAACAAGACAAGGGTGCCCACTATCACCTTTGTTGTTTGTATTAACTTTGGAAGTGCTAAATAGAAATATTAGAAATGAAAAGAATATAAAAGGAATGAAAATCAAAAAAGAAGAATTTAAGCTGCAAGCATTTGCAGATGGTCTGGTTTTCATCTTAGAAGACCCTCTAGAAATAGCATCAAAATTGATAGAAAAGATAGAGACATATGGAAAGGTGGCTGGTTTGAAAATAAATAAAGATAAGACAAAGATCTTGACAAAGAATATGCTATTAAGACAAAAGGAAGAACTGGCAGACCTATTGAAAATTCAGGTCACAAATAAGATCAAGTACTTGGGGATATATTTGACAGCAAGATGTAGTACACTAAAAGAGAATAATTAGTGCTAGATAGATAGTGCTAGATCTGGCAAAATGGGAAAATTTACAACTAACACTAATAGGGAGAATTTCAACAATCAAGATGAATATATTACCCAGAATTTTATATTTGTTTCAAACAATTCCAATTAGACTTGGAAAAGATTACTTTGAAGATTTAAATAAAATTGTGTTGAAATATATATGGCAAGATAAGAAAGTGAGAATAAAGTTAAAACTTTTGCAAGATGCTAGAATCAGAGGAGGATTTGGTTTGCCTAATTGGGAGTTGTATTATCAAGCTACAAATCTGATGTGGGTTAAGGAATGGATAACACTAAGAAATACTAGATTGTTGATATTAGAAGGACATGATTTGTTGTTGGGGTGGCATGCTTTTTATGGTATAAAGGAACTAAAACACAGGGGTATTTTAGAAGACATTATATACGGGAGTCTCTGTGGTTAAACTGGGAGAAGATTAAAAGACAATGTTATTTGAAAATTCCAGTCTGGCTATTGACTATTGAAGCATTTTCTTATCCTATAATATACAAAAAGGAACAAACAGTTAGATATGGTGAAATATTGAATGAAAAGGGTGAACTGAAATCTGTACAAAAACTAGAGGAACAAGGTATAAAGATGAATTGGTTTTCATATGCGCAAATACGTTCAAGGTATGATAAAGATTCTAAAATGGAAGGTTTCTATGATAAATTGACTGATTTAGATAAGATTTTGATAGATACTGATGAAAAGGTGATTAAAAAACATATGGATATTTATTAGAAATTAAATTAGAAAAAGAACAAGTTAAAGAAACTATGATTGCTTGGGGGAAGAATTTTGGATATGGGATCAATTTAGAGAAATGGCAAAAATTGTGGTCTCAAAATTATAAAATGACAATGTCAGCAGTATATAAAGAAAATTTGTACAAGATGTTTTACAGGTGGCATTTTCCTCCAACAAGAATAGCAAGAATGTTCAAGAATAAATCCAAAAAATGTTGGAAATGTCATCAGACACCTGGCTCATATTACCATATGTGGTGGACTTGTGCGGATGCTAAAAAATACTGGACTAAAATCCACATATGGTTGGAAAAAATGACAAAAAACATATAGACTTGAAACCAGAGATATTTTTATTGGGAATTTTACCTGAAATATATAGTAAAGACTTGAAATATCTGATTGTAAATGTATTAACAGCGGCTAGGATTGTATTTGCCAAAAACTGGAAAAATGAGAAAACACCCTCACAGGAGGAAATCATTAAGAAAATATTGGAATGTACTGAAATGAGTAGATTGACATTTGAAATTAGAGAACAAGAGGATAAACAATTTTATAAAATTTGGGATCTATTCTATCAATGGTTAGATAATAAAATACAGTAATGAAATATGTAGACTTTTAGAAAATAATAAATATATAAAGATGTACTTCTTTCTTATTATATCTACAAAATGATTTTAGGACAGATTTGGGATGATAATATGAACTGTTATAAAACAAACTAAGTAAATTATGATTATCTTGTAAAACATGAATGAATAAAATTATAGTCAAATGATTGATACTAAGTATCATTAATATTGATATTAAGTATCATTAATAATGATACTAAGGTATTTAATTTTTGATTGAAAATATGAGATTATATGCAATGTAATTGTAATTGAAGACTACGAAATGGAAGCACAAAACAATTTGTAAACCAACCGGCACATTGTATGTATACATATGGAAGATGGCTTGATGTTTTTATGTTTTGTTTGTTTAAGTTTGTTTTTAAAAACCAATAAAAACTTAAATTAAAAAAAAAGAAAGAAATCTTCCTCCTACAGCCCACACTTAGATGCCATCAGTGTTTTCCTTTTATAAGGTGTGGTCTCATGCTTTTCATACCACATTTTAGTCCTAAGGGAGAAAACAAAGTAACTGAAGAGCTTATGCTGATTACCGCATGCCTGTGATGACCTGGGGCATGGCCCAAAAATAACAAAGTCACCAAAGTAGATAAATTCCCTTTGATGCCTCCAACTTGGCTCCCAATTATGGGATTTATCCAGTTATTCTCAGCTGGAGATCAAACTCTTCCAAAAAAAAACAATCTACAAAGGGAAGAAATGCAGTCCAAACTCAAAGTAAAGATAATTAGAAATTTAAAAAAAACACAAACCACGCTGACGTAATTAACACGACAGGCCAGGATGATAAATTGCAGATGTTAGGGATAACATTGTTTACCCTAACTGGTTTAGGTAAAATAATAATTATGTAATCATAGTTTATAAGTTAAAGTGTCTGCAACTTTAAATATAGGGAATGTAATTAAGGGAGTGGTTGTGAAAGCACTTTAAAAGAAGCAAGACAACAGCTTGCTCTCTCTCTGGCTTGGATGATCCCTAATTACTGCATGGACTCAAGACTGCGTTACTCGAACGGGAGAGAGACAAAGGACTGATTTGTAAGTGAACTGACATTGGATATTCTACACGGACTTTGCTAACTGAATATCCCTGAATGGACTGACTAAAATGATACATGACTAATGGACTGTTATTTTGACTATGCTATAAATGGAATAAACTATATTTTTGAAAGCACAAGTGTATCTGTTATTTTTACTGTATGTTAACAAACATACAAACTTATCTCACTCATTTATCTGTATGCCTATCTGACTAACGCTGCACATTCTGTTTAGCTTGTCTCCTTAACCCTGGTTGGGGAACCCAGGCTTAACACTGGTTATGGGCCCAAAGGCTGCAAAGTCAGTTTAACTAGGATAAAACAGATTTATGTAAAAAGTGAGAGTTTGTGTTGTTATACATTACAGTAAACAGACAGCTGTGTTTTATTAATTATAGTTTTATATCCATATAAGAAAACATGGCACAAGTCAATCTACAAAGTTTGTCCCTTATATCCAAGCTGGATGGAACAAACTATGTATCATGGTCTATGAAATGTAATCTACTTCAACGAAGAAAAGGTCTATGGAACATAATTGAAAATCCACCAAACGTAGAGGAATGGGATCCGGAGGATGATGAAGATAGACTAAAAATAGAAGAATTTATGCATAAAAATGAACAAGCTATTTGCATAATTGGATTAACATTAACTGACCAGCAACTTGTTCATATCCATGGAGAGCAAATGGCTGTTGGGTGTTGGCAGAAGCTGAAGAGGATTTATGTCCGAGATAACGTTGGTGCTCACATAAATCTAACACGGAAGTTTTTCAGGACGCATCTCCAGAAGAATGGTGATATGCTTAGTCGTTTGAAAACTATGCAAAGAATTTTTCAAGAACTGCATGAGAAAGAGCTTATTTTCTCTGAACTACACCAAGTCTACATAATTCTATCATCACTAAACGAAAGTTATGATAACTACATCACTTCCCTTGAAATTTTGCCTAAGGAAAGTTTAACTTTAACTGATACAACTGGCAGATTGATTGAAGAGGCAAGAAGAAGACTTGAAAGATATCAGTTAAGGAGGGAACAACCTCAAAAAGAAGATAATGAATCTCCTACTGCATTCGCAATTAAAAAGTGTTTCAATTGTGGAGGAAGAGAACATTTGACAAGATTTTGTAAAAAGGCAAAGTGCCAGAACGCTGGCCAGAATACTAAAAGTCATCAAAAGATAAATAAAAATTTACAGTTAGCCATGTATACTAACGGAGCTATAAAAAATAATTTATGGGTGGTTAACAGTGGAGCATCCCACTGTATAACAAATGATAACAAAAATTTTATTAAAATGTCCAAGAGTACACAGCAGATATCGTTAGCCAATGGCTGGAAACTGAAAGCTAAAGGTCAAGGTATAGCATATTGTTCTTTCATAAAAGAGAATGTAAAAATGTTATATGTACTACAACTTAAGTTTAATTTAATTTCAGTTAGAATTTTGGTTAAACTAGGATATGTAGTTACCTTTAGGGGAGATAACTGCATAATTGAAAAAGAAGATAAGAAAATTACTGCATCTTTAAGAGGTGAATTATATGTGTTAAATGATAATGGTTTAGAGGTGGCTAACATGGTTTATGATAATAAGAAACCTCATGATGAATGTATTCACTTGTTACACCGAAGGCTAGGGCATTTAAATTTTAAAATGCTTAAGAAAACTGTTGAATTATGTAAGCGAATAAGTTTGAAACCTTGTAATAAGTATTTGCAATGTAATGCTTGCAATCAAAGCAAGAGCAAGGTCAAACTGGCTAATAGAGTTGATGGATTTACTACCAAAGAGCCTTTAGAAGTAGTATTTGCTGATTTAATAGGTCCGAAAAAACCAAGTGTAGGAGGAGCTCGATACATATTAAGTATAATGGACCACTATTCTAGATATGGGTTTTGCTATTTAATGAAGAGCAAAACTGAAACGTATCTAAATCTCTTTAATTGGATAAAATTTGCTGAAAGGAAAACTAAAAAGAAATTAGTAACTCTTATAACAGATAATGGTACGGAATTTACAAATAATAAATTCCAGAATAGACTTAGAATGTTAGGTATTCAACATAAAAAGTCTGCACCATATAGGCCACAACATAATGCCTTTATAGAGAGACGAGGCCAAACATTACAATCAATGACACATACTATGATGACTGATTCAGGATTACCTGACAATTTATGGGGAGAAGCAATAATGTGTGGTAATCATATATTAAATAATGTTGTTAATTCAACAATAGGTGAATTACCATTCACACTGTGGCATGGTACAAAACCTGATTTAAGTTACATGCACACATTTGGAGCACCAGCATGGGTGCATATCCCTACACAACTTAGACAAAAAGGACAGCACAGAGCTAAAAGATTATTTTTTGTAGGATATAAATCTAATCATAGATCTTATAGATTCTGGGAACCAGGTACATCTAGAGTTTACACCAGTGCTAGTGCTAAATTCCTAGAACATGTAGGATGGAATAGATTAGAGCAAGATTTAAATAACGAAGTAATTATTGAACCCTACAAAAGGCAAAAAGAACAGACTAGTTATAAGAAGAGTCCAATTAAAGAAGAAGTCCACGAAGAGCAAATAGGACCAGAACAAGAGGAAACAGTTGATCAGGGAGATAGATAATCAAGAAGAGTTAATAAATGAAAGTCCACCTGTAAGTCCTGTAATACCTAGACGTACTACACGTGTAACTAGACCACCTGATAGATATATCAAGCAAGTATAGTTTGCCAAGTAACTAAAGTTCCAACTAGTGTAGATGAACTTAGGATGTATCCTGCTAAGGATCAGGAGAATTGGCAAAAGGCAATGGAAAAAGAACTAAATTCATTAAAGGTAATGAAAGTATATGAAGATGCCAAATTACCTCCAGGAGAAAAATCCATTGGGTGCAAATGGATATTTAAAGTAAAAACTGGAAATGATGGGACTGTTACCCATAAGGCTAGGTTGGTAGCTCAAGGTTTTAATCAGACTGCATCTGATTACGATGAAGTTTTTGCACCGTCTTTTTTTTTTCAAGAAAATTTTATTAATTTTCTACAAACAAACAAGACAAACAAAACATTAAAACATTCAACTCTCGTATATACATCCAGTGTGTCAGTTGGTTCATCATTTTTGTGCATTCATTCTGTAGTCCCAGTTACAATTATGTTACATAACAACTCATATTATCAATTCAAACTTATATATCCTATAATCATTAAAAAAAAAAAATTGACTATACTTTTAATCATTCATGCTTTATGAGCTAACAATACTTTAAGCAGATTATTCAACAAATCATATAATCATACCAAATCAATCCTAAAAAAACCCTTTATAAATATAATATCAAGTAACAAAATAATAGCAAAATAGCAAGATAAAGATATTTCTTACTATCTAAAATATTCTATTATCGTATTTTATCATCTAGCCATTGATAAAAAAGATCCCAAATTTCATAAAATTGTTTATCCTCTTGCTCTCTAATTTCAAATGTCAATCTGCTCATCTCAGCACATTCCAATATTTTCTTAATAATTTCTTCCTGTAATGGTATTTTCTCATTCTTCCAATTATTAGCAAATACAATCCTGGCCGCTGTTACTACATTTACAATCAGGTATTTCAAATCTTTACTATATATATCAGGTAAAATTCCCAATAAGAAGATCTCTGGTTTCAAGTCTATATGTTTCTTTGTCATTTTTTCCAACCATATGTGAATTATAGTCCAATATTTTCTAGCATCCTCACAAGTCCACCACATATGGTAATATGAGCCGGGTATCTGATGACATTTCCAGCATTTTTCAGATTTGTTCTTAAACATTCTTGCTATTCTTTTCGGAGGAAAGTGCCACCTGTAAAACATCTTATACAAGTTTTCTTTATATGCTGTTGACATTGTCATTTTATAATTTTGAGACCACAATTTCTGCCATTTCTCTAAATCAATCCCATATCCAAAATTCTTCCCCAAAACAATCATAGTTTCTTTGATTTGTTCTTCCTCTAATTTCATTCCCAGTAAATAACCATATAATTTTTTAATCACCTTCTCATCAGTACCCATCAAGATCTTATCTAAATCAGTCTGCTTATCATAAAATCCCTCCATTTTAGAATCTTCATCATACCTTGAATGTATTTGTGCATATGAAAACCAATTCATCCTTACACCTTGTTCCGCTAAGTTTTGGATCGATTTAAGTTCACCCTTTTCATCCAAAAGTTCCCCATATCTAACTGTTTGTTCCTTCTTGTAGATTATAGGATAGGAAAATGCTTCAATGGTCGATAACCAAACTGGAATTTTCAAATAACATTGTCTTTTTATCTTCTCCCAATTTAACCACAATCCTGTACATAATGTCTTCTAAAATAACCCTGTGTTTTAGTTCCCTTATACCATAAAAAAGCATGCCAGCCCAACAGCCAATCATGCCCTTCTAATGTCAACAACCTATGTTTCCTTAATGTTATCCATTCTTTGACCCACATCAAACTTGCAGCTTGATAGTACAATTCCCAATTAGGCAGGCCAAAACCTCCTCTAATTCTAGCATCTTGCAAAAGCTTTAGCTTTATTCTCGCTTTTTTACCTTGCCATATAAACTTCAACATAATTTTATTTAAATCTTCAAAATAGTCTTTTTCAAGCCTAATTGGTATTGTTTGAAACAGAAATAGAATTCTGGGTAAAATATTCATCTTGATTGTTGAAATTCTCCCTATTAATGACAATTGCAAGTTTTCCCACTTCTTCAAATCTGTAGTTATCTGTTGTTTAAGTTTAATATAATTATTCTCCTTTAATGTGCTACATCTTGTTGTCAAATATATCCCCAGATACTTAACCTTATTTGTAACTTGAATTTTCAAAAGATCTGCCAGTTCTTCTCTCTGTCTCAA
The DNA here is from genome assembly GCA_033807585.1 of Hydrophis major. Lineage (NCBI taxonomy): Eukaryota > Metazoa > Chordata > Lepidosauria > Squamata > Elapidae > Hydrophis > Hydrophis major. The sequence continues at coordinate 401,201,256 of CM066328.1, forward strand.
TAGCATATTCTTTGTCAAAATCTTTGTTTTATCTTTATTTATTTTCAAACCAGCCACCTCTCCATATGTCTCTATCCTTTCCAATAATTTTGGAGCTGTTTCTAGCGGGTCTTCCAAAATAAAAGCTAAATCATCAGCAAAAGCTTGTAGCTTAAATTCTTCCTTCTTAATTTTCATTCCTTTTATGCTTTTATCATCCCTAATATTTCTATTCAACACTTCCAAGGTCAACACAAATAGCAAAGGTGATAGGGGGCATCCTTGTCTTGTGCCTTTCCTTATATTAATAAAATCTGTAAATTCCCCCTCCATCATTACCCTTGCTGTCTGTTTATTATATATGGCTTCTATTGCTTGAATAAATTTTTTAGCAAAACCCATCTGCTCCAATAATAATAACATAAATCTCCAGTTCACGTTGACAAATGCTTTTTGAGCATCTAGGAATATCAAAGCCATTTGCTTTTCAGGATGAGCCTCATAGTATTCCAAAGTGTCCAAGATTACTCTCGTATTGTCTCTAATTTGTCTCTTTGGCAGAAATCCATTTTGATCTGGGTGAATAAAGTTATTTAAATATTTTTTAAGTCTTTCTGCTAAAATTGAAGCAAAGATTTTATAGTCTGCATTCAATAAAAAAATAGGTCTATAATTTTTAATTAGCAGTGGGTCAGTCTCTTCCTTCGGTATAAGTGTAATATAAGCCTCTGACCATGTTTTGGGTATCATCTTTTTTAACATAACTTCATTCATAACTTCTAACAATGAGGTGCTCAAAGATTCTTGAAATATTTTATAGAATTCTGCTGGAAGCCCATCTGGACCCGGTGCTTTCCCATTATTTTGTCTCTTAAATGCTTCATTTAGTTCCATCATTGTTATATTGCTTTCTAACATTTCTTCAGTCTCTTTAGGTATCTTCGGTAAATTAGCTTCCTGTAAATACTGTTTGATTTTTTCCTCATCAATAATCTCTTGTTTATATAGTTGCCCATAAAAATCTCGAATAATTTCTTTTTTCTCCTTATTCCCATAACAAACTTGGCCTTGTTCATCTATTAACTTCAATATTTTCCTTGATTCCTTCTCTTTTCTCAATTTATATGCTAGCCATCTACCTGATTTATATGCATCTTCAAAATAATTCTGTTTAGAGTTTCTGATTTTCTGTGCCAGTTCTTCTTTCTCTATTAATTCCATTTTATGTTTAATTACATCCAGCTTCAATTTAATATCCTTTTTCTGTGGCATTTTCTGTAATTCTTTTTCAAGAATTTTATACTCATCTTCCAAGGCCTTAGAAGCTTGCCTTTTCCTAATATCCTTTTTTCTTGTATAATCTATTATCAAACCTCTAGCGTATGCCTTCATTGTATCCCACACATTCTGCGTTGAAGTATCTTCTTTTTTATTTTCTCTGAAGAAAAAAGCCAATTCCTTCTCCATCCATTGTATAAAATCTTTCTCCTTTAAAATAGTATTATTTAATGTCCATCTCGATCTTTTTTTTTGTCCCTTCCATTTAATTGTCATTGGGCTATGATCTGCCCAAGTACTTGTTTCAATATTTGTTTCTTGAATATTGGATATTAATTCTGTTGAGATCCAAATCATATCTAATCTGGACCATGATAGATGTCTATTTGAATAAAAAGTATATTGTTTAGCTTTAACATTTCTTTCTCTCCAAATATCTTTTAAAGTTAATTCATCTGTCATTTTAAAAAAAGACCTTGGGAGAGCCTTTCTATTTTGCTTTGTTGTTGTTGCTATATGGTCCAATTTATTGTCCACAATTCCATTAAAGTCTCCCATCATAATTATATTAACATAGTCCAGCCCAATTATTTTCATGTGTAACTTTTTATAAAACTCTTCTTGTTTATCATTCGGAGCATAAATTGCAATCAAGAGTATTTTTATATTATTGTCCATTATTTCTACCATTAATACTCTTCCATCTTCATCTGTGTAAATCAATTTTGCTGGGATAGCCTCTTTAATGTATAGAACCACTCCTCTTTTCTTACATTGAGTCAAAGAAGTAAATATTTTCCCCAATTTTGGCTGTACTAACAATTGTTCATGTTGTTTTTTAATATGAACTTCTTGTAGACAAATTATATCAAATTTTAATTTCTCTAATTTATGAAAAGTTTTCCTTCTTTTAACAGCTGAATTAAGTCCATTTATATTCATTGTAATCAGTTTTTTTTCTTCCATGATTATGCTTTATATTTAGGTCTAACCGCTCTTGTGGATCTCACTTCACGCTGTTCTTTGCTATCCATCTGTCCCCCTACTGTTCCTTTCTCTTTTTCAGTCTCCGGTTGTTCCTCTTGAAACTCAATTAATGAGACCTCTTTCTCTGCCTCCTCTCTTCTTCCTCCAAAAAATTCTGCATGGAAAAGTTCCGCTTTCTCAATTGAATCAATTCTATATCTCTGCTCTTGCCATCTAAACATTAGTCCTTCTGGAATCAGCCATCTATAATTCACTTCGTTTTCCAATAGCATTTTGGTCAGAAATCGATATTCTCTTCTCATCTCTCTCACTCTTCTAGGCATTTGTTTTAAAACCACAACCTCTTTACCTTTGTATTTCAATGTTTTCTCTCTTACTACTTGTAATATATGTGTTTTAATGGAATTTTTGGTAAATCTAATATGGACTTCCTTGGGTAATTTATTTCTCATCGCATACCTTGTATAGACTCGATATATCTCATCTATTCCATCCATCATCTTTTCCTCTGTAATTTCCAAAGCATCTGCCAAAATTTCTATCATTACCGCTGCCAAATTTTCTCCTTTTTCCTCTTCTATATTTTGAAATCTGAGATAAAATTCTGACCTTTCCATCTCCCACCTCAACATCCCACTTTTTTCTTGTTCAACCGCTGTTAATCTACTGTCAATATTTCCAATCTTCTTCTCTCTTTGTTTTCCTTCTTCCTCAATTTTTTGGAATCTCTCCTCATACTTGACCATCATTTGTTTAATGTTTTCCACTTTTTCATCAGTCTTCTCTATTCTTTGTTCAATATTTTCTGTTCTTTGTTCAATATTTTCTGTTCTTTGTTCAATGATGTCTGATTTTGTCTTGAGATCTTGGATTCCTTGCATAATCATCTGTAAAGTTACTCTTTCTTGTTCCTTATCTTGCTTCAACATTGTCTGAATTAAACGTTGTCCTCCAGCTGGTGGGGAAGCAGAGGTAGAAGTAGAAATGCCAGATGGTATTGGTTTCCTGCTCATTTCAATGCTTCCAAAGCTTCAAATTCTTCTTGACTTTTAATCCAACTGGTAGAGCAGCCAATTATAATCCAAAATAGAAAACTCCAATAGTAAAAGGCACGAAACCAAAAAAGAAACAGGAAAAAAGGAAGAAGAAAGATCTTCAGGTTCTTCTAGACCCTAATCCAATTACGAAGTAGTCCACCATAAAAAAGAAAAAATAGAAAGGAGAAAAACAAACAAATCCAAAAATAATAATATTGATCAAGAGCAAAAAAAAGAAAAGAAAAAAAAAGCAAAAAGAGAAAAAAACAAAAAGTTCCTTCAGGTTCTTCACACCTTAATCCAGTTGAAAAGTCTCAATAATCAAAAAAGAAAAACAAAGTGGTCCAAAAACATCGATAGGAAAAGCAAAAAAGTCCCAATAAAAAAGAAAAGAAAAATAAAGAAAAAACTCTGAGGCTTTCCCTTTAAAATAAAAGACAGAAATAAAAATATTACTAGAATTGAAATTTAGAAAAAGGCTGGCGAATAGGATATATATATATATATATATATATATATATATATATATATATATATATATATATATATATATATATATATTCAGAAGAAAGAGAGATTGCTCTTCGGGAAAAGTTTTTTATTTTTGTTCAGAATTTTCAGACTTGGTGTCTCAAGTCCGTCCTCAGTGAACAAGTAGTTGGAAATGTGTTGGGGAAGAAACTTTGGTCGTTATTTTTGTCGTTGATGTCAGCGTTCTGTAGATTGGCAGCGCGGGTATCGATCGCGTGCTTGGCTTGTCAGTTGTTTGTTTTGGGTGCGAGCTGGGTTGTTTTTTGATGGGTGATTCATCCAATTTTCGCGTAATCCTTGGTAGTTTGGGTCGATGTCTTTGTGGCGATTGATGCAGTTGGGGCCGGTGTGCCATGCTTCGATAAATTCACGTGCATAACGTGTTTTGCCTGTGCCAATTACCTTGGCTGCATCCCAGTTAAAACAATGATTGTGCTCTATGCTGTGTATTGCTATTTGTGATAGGGGGTCTCTTCTTTTAACTGCTAGTGTGTGTTCATGGATTCTTTCGTGGAGTTGTTTTCCAGTTTGGCCAATATATTTCTGGGGGCATGTTTTGCATGGTATTTCATATATAACGTTTTTCATTGAGGTGATTGGTAGTTTGTCTTTGCCTGATATGAGTGTTTTTCTTAATGAAGTTGTTGGTTTGTGTGCAATATTGATGTTGAATGGTTGTAAATGTCGTGCTATGATTTCTGAAACGCCATGTATATATGGAAGTGAGTACCATTTAGGTGGGTCTTGTGGGTTTTTGTTGTTTGTGTTTGTTTGTTTATGTGGTTTATGTGGTTTGTAGCGCAGGCAGTCCTTGATAAAGCTTTTTGGGTATCCTTTGGTTGTGAAGAGATTGTAGAGGAAGTTTAATTCTTCTTTTCGTGTTTTTTTATCTTGGCAATAAGTGTAAGCACGTTTGAAGAGTGTGGAGATGCAGCTTCTTTTGTGTGTAGTAGGGTGATTGCTTCGGTAGTGAAGTATGATGTCTGCGTTTGTTTTCTTTCTGTATACGCTTGTTTGTAATTTACCTGTTTCAAGAAGTTTCAAGTTGACGTCTAGAAATGATAATTGGGCATTATTCATCTCTTCTCGTGTGAATTGTATGTCTGGGTGTATTGAGTTGATTGCTTTATGTAGTTGTTCTAAATCAGTGCGTTTGAGAATGACAAATGTGTCATCAATATATCGAAGCCATAGTTTTGGTTTGAAATTTGCAAAAACGGATTTTTCTAGATCTTGTAACACTATTTCGGCGATGAAAACTGAAATAGGTGAGCCCATTGGTGTGCCTTTCTTCTGGAGATAGAATTTTTCGTTGAATTGGCAGTAGTTGGTTAGGCAAAGTGTAATTAGCTCCATCACTTTATTAGTGGGAATATTGATGGGTTTTTCTTCTAGTTGGTGTTGAATTATATTTTTGGCATGTTCAAGAGGGATCGATGGGAAAAGTGATATAACGTCGAAGGATACCATGCATTCGTCAGGTTCCAATTGTATTTCTTTGATACGATCAAGAAAAGTGTATGCATTTGTGATGCTGTATTCTGAGTCTGCAATCAGATGTTTAAGATGTTGGAGAAGCCATTTGGCTAAGTTGTATGTGGGGGTTCCGATGAGTGAAATTACCATGCGAAGTGGAATGTTTGGTTTATGTATCTTCGGGAGACCGTATGCTCTGGCAATGGAGGGACTGGGTATTAGGATGAATTTGCTATCTTCAGTTGAAAGGAATTTTTCTTTAGAGAGTCGTTTGATTGTTGAAATTATTGTATTATTTTGTTTCTTTGTAGGATCATTTGGTAGTTCTGTGTATGTTGTGCTGTCTTCTAATAATGTAGTTGCTTTGATGATGTAGTCGTCTCTGTTCATGATGACAGTGGCGCCTCCTTTATCTGCAGGAAGGATGACAATAGATTTATCTCGTCGTAAGGATTGTAATCCAAGATTTTTATCTTTTGTCAAAATGTGATCTGGGTTCTTTGATCTTAGTAAACCAGTAACTGTGTTTCTGATTGTTGTTCGAGTGTTATCAGTTAGTTCTGGTCTAGAAAGAATTGTTTCAAGGTCAGCCATGAAATCAATGAAGTGTGCGTCTTTGGTATTGAATTTTAATCCGTAGGAGAGTAAATTGTGTTCTGTTGTGGTTAATTGTCTTGTTGATAGATTTACATTTACCCCCTATCACAAATAGCAATACACAGCATAGAGCACAATCATTGTTTTAACTGGGATGCAGCCAAGGTAATTGGCACAGGCAAAACACGTTATGCACGTGAATTTATCGAAGCATGGCACACCGGCCCCAACTGCATCAATCGCCACAAAGACATCGACCCAAACTACCAAGGATTACGCGAAAATTGGATGAATCACACATCAAAAAACAACCCAGCTCGCACCCAAAACAAACAACTGACAAGCCAAGCACGCGATCGATACCCGCGCTGCCAATCTACAGAACGCTGACATCAACGACAAAAATAACGACCAAAGTTTCTTCCCCAACACATTTCCAACTACTTGTTCACTGAGGACGGACTTGAGACACCAAGTCTGAAAATTCTGAACAAAAATAAAAAACTTTTCCCGAAGATCAATCTCTCTTTCTTCTGAACTTCTATCTCGGGATGCAAACCTTTACGATTTTACGAAATACCCAAGAACGTTATACGCTCCTACAAGCACGAAAATGGGAAAAACTTGCCCGAAGGGAAGCTGCTACACGCCAACAACTGTCGTTTTTACACCGATGCCGAGACACACACGTCCTACCAAGGTCGGTAACATTCAGCCCACCTGTCAAATCACCTTTCGGTTACGAAATAGCCGCTCAGAATGGCCGCCGTATGTTACGCGTTTTAATCCAAGATGCACAAAACCGGCTCCAACGATTCAAATCCGAAGCTAGTCAACTGAAATCACTATGTGAAAGAAAACTTTATCCAGAACTCTTTTCCCAACTTATTGATAAGATCAAATCATCAGCATCAAACAGTAGCCGAACCAAACGCTCGTCACTTGAAGCCAAACTGCAGAAACTCACATCAAATACAACCCCTCCACAAACGAATCGCAAAGCTGTAAATCTATCAACAAGACAATTAACCACAACAGAACACAATTTACTCTCCTACGGATTAAAATTCAATACCAAAGACGCACACTTCATTGATTTCATGGCTGACCTTGAAACAATTCTTTCTAGACCAGAACTAACTGATAACACTCGAACAACAATCAGAAACACAGTTACTGGTTTACTAAGATCAAAGAACCCAGATCACATTTTGACAAAAGATGAAAATCTTGGATTACAATCCTTACGACGAGATAAATCTATTGTCATCCTTCCTGCAGATAAAGGAGGCGCCACTGTCATCATGAACAGAGACGACTACATCATCAAAGCAACTACATTATTAGAAGACAGCACAACATACACAGAACTACTAAATGATCCTACAAAGAAACAAAATAATACAATAATTTCAACAATCAAACGACTCTCTAAAGAAAAATTCCTTTCAACTGAAGATAGCAAATTCATCCTAATACCCAGTCCCTCCATTGCCAGAGCATACGGTCTCCCGAAGATACATAAACCAAACATTCCACTTCGCATGGTAATTTCACTCATCGGAACCCCCACATACAACTTAGCCAAATGGCTTCTCCAACATCTTAAACATCTGATTGCAGACTCAGAATACAGCATCACAAATGCATACACTTTTCTTGATCGTATCAAAGAAATACAATTGGAACCTGACGAATGCATGGTATCCTTCGACGTTATATCACTTTTCCCATCGATCCCTCTTGAACATGCCAAAAATATAATTCAACACCAACTAGAAGAAAAACCCATCAATATTCCCACTAATAAAGTGATGGAGCTAATTACACTTTGCCTAACCAACTACTGCCAATTCAACGAAAAATTCTATCTCCAGAAGAAAGGCACACCAATGGGCTCACCTATTTCAGTTTTCATCGCCGAAATAGTGTTACAAGATCTAGAAAAATCCGTTTTTGCAAATTTCAAACCAAAACTATGGCTTCGATATATTGATGACACATTTGTCATTCTCAAACGCACTGATTTAGAACAACTACATAAAGCAATCAACTCAATACACCCAGACATACAATTCACACGAGAAGAGATGAATAATGCCCAATTATCATTTCTAGACGTCAACTTGAAACTTCTTGAAACAGGTAAATTACAAACAAGCGTATACAGAAAGAAAACAAACGCAGACATCATACTTCACTACCGAAGCAATCACCCTACTACACACAAAAGAAGCTGCATCTCCACACTCTTCAAACGTGCTTACACTTATTGCCAAGATAAAAAAACATGAAAAGAAGAATTAAACTTCCTCTACAATCTCTTCACAACCAACGGATACCCAAAAAGCTTTATCAAGGACTGCCTGCGCTACAAACCACATAAACCACATAAACAAACAAACACAAACAACAAAAACCCACAAGACCCACCTAAATGGTACTCACTTCCATATATACATGGCGTTTCAGAAATCATAGCACGACATTTACAACCATTCAACATCAATATTGCACACAAACCAACAACTTCATTAAGAAAAACACTCATATCAGGCAAAGACAAACTACCAATCACCTCAATGAAAAACGTTATATATGAAATACCATGCAAAACATGCCCCCAGAAATATATTGGCCAAACTGGAAAACAACTCCACGAAAGAATCCATGAACACACACTAGCAGTTAAAAGAAGAGACCCCCTATCACAAATAGCAATACACAGCATAGAGCACAATCATTGTTTTAACTGGGATGCAGCCAAGGTAATTGGCACAGGCAAAACACGTTATGCACGTGAATTTATCGAAGCATGGCACACCGGCCCCAACTGCATCAATCGCCACAAAGACATCGACCCAAACTACCAAGGATTACGCGAAAATTGGATGAATCACCCATCAAAAAACAACCCAGCTCGCACCCAAAACAAACAACTGACAAGCCAAGCACGCGATCGATACCCGCGCTGCCAATCTACAGAACGCTGACATCAACGACAAAAATAACGACCAAAGTTTCTTCCCCAACACATTTCCAACTACTTGTTCACTGAGGACGGACTTGAGACACCAAGTCTGAAAATTCTGAACAAAAATAAAAAACTTTTCCCGAAGAGCAATCTCTCTTTCTTCTGAACTTCTATCTCGGGATGCAAACCTTTACGATTTTACGATATATATATATATATATATATATATATATATATATATATATATAGGCACACTGCACTTTATTTATTTATCCAAGGCTCTTGTTATGACTCTCTTCTCCAGCAGCTTCAAAGCCAAACCTCAAGTGTTGAATTATTGATAACAGTCCAGGAAAGCACCTGCAATAATATTTTGCTGTGCTCTCCCTCTATCTTATCACGTTAAAATGTCCTTGAGAAGAGGTCTTTTTGCAATTCTCTCCAATTCAAATAAAATACTTTCAAGCCTCTAGTTGGCAGTGTTGCAAAGTTTCTTAATGCTCTTCCTCCCCCCCCAGCCAGAAAAAAAGGAGTAATATATACAGAGACAAAAAAAAAAAATAGCCAAAGGGAGCCTCTATCCTAAAGAAAGTTAAAAAATCAAAGGGAGCATAAAAATATATATAAGAGAAAATTCAATCTGGTTACCTTCAAAGTCACACTAAAGTCCCCCCAAAAAAATATAGAGAAAAGAAAAAAAAAACCCCAAGCCTCAATTTGACACCACTTTAAAAAACGCCGCTCAGACAGTTCCAGTCAAAAAAAAAGTCTCACAGATTTCTTCTTTGATCAGGATGTCCTTTCCAACCTCAGCGAATTTGCAACACAAAAGAGTTTTTCTCACCCAGCCGACACACTTTCACTCCAGCCACTTTCTTTCCGGAGCTTTCCTGACTTCAGCAGCTATAAAGGCTGCCTCTCCGCCGCCAGCAAAAGGGCTTCTTCCGGATCAAGCAGAGATTTTGCGATATCTCTGGGATCCTGGAACAGTACCCTTCTCAATCCCCGTCTCTACGGGACGGTTTAGGTCCGTTGGGACCGACCAAGGGCAAAAATATTGACTGCGATCTCAGAGCCCCGAGATCACAGCTGTATCGCCAAAACGAAGCTCCGCCTTCTCCCAAGTTTTTGCACCAAGTCTTAAAGCAACATCTTTGAGAGCAGCTTTAGTGTGGGCAGCTAAGAAAAACTATGTCATTAACCATTTAAGATGTAGAAACTGCTTATTTGCATGCACCATTGCAGCACACTATATATTTGAAAAAGCCAATGATTATAAAAGACAATAAAATAAATAGTAATGATTGTTGGAAACTCAAAAAGAGTCTTTACGGGTTGAAACAATCTGGCTTTGAGTGGAATCAATATATTGTGAAAGAATCAAACAATATAGGTTTTAAATCTGGTTTAGCAGATCCATGTGTGTTTAAAAGAGAAAATAATGAAACGGTGTCATTATTGTTATTATTTACAGATGATATTGCTTTGATAACTAAGACTAATAATGAAGCTAATGAGATTATATCATTATTAGCCAAAAAGGTAAAATTAAAGCATTTAGGTGAAATTAAAAATATCTAGGATTGACAATTAACAAAACAAAAAATGGATTTAAGATATCTCAAGAAGATAAAATTTGCCAATTAATTAAAATGTATAAAATGGAACTTTGTAAACCGGCAAAGACTCCAATGAGTCAGGAAGTTTGCCAAACTGATGATCAAAGTCCCAAATTTGATAAGTCTATATATCAATCTTTGATTGGTATCTTATCATATATAAGCAATTGGTCAAGGCCAGATATAGCTTATAGTGTAAATCAGCTGGCACGTTTTAATTCAGATCCACATCAATGTCATTGGCAATCATTAAAGAGAATTTTAAGATATCTTAAAGGAACAATGAACCATGCATTGTATATAGAACCAAAGGGTGATTTGAGTCTTAGTGCCTATGCAGATGCAAGTTTTGCAACTGATATAAACACTAGAAAATCAACATCTGGGATGGCTATATTATTTGGTAAGACACTAATAGGGTAGAGGTCAATCAGAAAACAGCATATCAGCTTGTCCACGATGGAAGTGGAATTTTCATGTCTGTCATTACTATGCACTGACTTAACTCTGTACAAAAAGTTATTATTAGACATGGGTATAACTGTTAAAGATTCCATTATTGTGTATGAGGACAACCAGGCAGCCATAAAATTAGCTATTAATATTGCTGTAAAAACTAGATCAAAGCATACTGATTTAAGATACTTAAATGTTAGAGAATCTGTAAAGAATGGGCTAATTAAATTGGAATACTGCATGACGGAAGAAAACATTGCAGACCAATTTACAAAAGCTCAAGGAGTAATTAAGTTTAAAGAGAGTTGTAACAAATATGATTTAAAGATGTAAACAGTTATTAGTTATATTATTATTTAACTTAAAAGGGGAGAATGTTAGGGATAACATTGTTTACCCTAACTGGTTTAGGTAAAATAATAAATATGTAATCATAGTTTATAAGTTAAAGTGTCTGCAACTTTAAATATAGGGAATGTAATTAAGGGAGTGGTTGTGAAAGCACTTTAAAAGAAGCAAGATGATAGCTTGCTCTCTCTCTGGCTTTGATGATCCCTAATTACTGCATGGACTCAAGACTGCGTTACTCGAACGGGAGAGAGACAAAGGACTGATTTGTAAGTGAACTGACATAGGATATTCTGCACGGACTTTGCTAACTGAATATCCCTGAATGGACTGACTAAAATGATACATGACTAATGGACTGTTATTTTGACTATGCTATAAATGGAATAAACTATATTTTTGATAGCACAAGTGTATCTGTTATTTTAACTGTATGTTAACAAACATACAAACTTATCTCACTCATTTATCTGTATGCCTATCTGACTAACACTGCACATTCTGTTTAGCTTGTCTCCTTAACCCTGGTTGGGGAACCCAGGCTTAACAGCAGACTTCCAAAAGATACGCAGCACCCAAAGTTGGGAGGACGCCAAAACCCAGATAAGCCTTGATAAAGATAATGCATGCTTTGCTTCCAGCAACTTTGCCATGCAGTTTGCCCTTTTAAATAGGCTTCCCAGCTGCAGCCCATGAAGGGGATCAGGGCCCTTTTTTCTCCTGTCAGCCATGTTGCTCCTTTTTCTGTTCCTCCCTGCGTGCCCTAGGATGAAGGGGGGAATGGCCCTCAATCTTCCTCTGAATGCCCAGCTGGACTGTGTCCTTCCCGTTTCTTCCACAGTCACTGGATCCACACTCCCACTCCCTGTCAGCTGCTCAATCTCCCCCTCAGAATCGGACTCCAACAAGGGCATGACAATGGCTTTCCTTCCACAATGATGTAAAGCTAAATACTGACTTCTGACTTTATCTGATAGCATTTTCCTATTTATTCACATCAGGGGTGTCAAATTCTCATTGTCACAGCAGCTTCATATGTTGTATCATGACTTTTTCCACCTTCACTAAACATTGGCCATGCACGTGGCCAGCACATGACAGATCCAATCTGCAGGCTGCAAATTTGACTGCTCTGATTTACATATATTCTTGTTTTCCCTATTTCTCACAAGCAAGGGGATACCTATAATTTTCTTACCTCTTCTTGTGCAATATTGTCTACATCAGGAATCCCCAACCCCTGGGCCACAGCCCACTACCAGTTTGTGGCCCTTTCAGAACTGGGCCGCACAACTGGAGAATGAGCAGGCATACAGATGTGCTGGCAAGTGGCAAACGCTGGTGCTTGTAGCCCCATTTGCATGAGTGGCGGGCATATGTGTCCTCCACTCATGCCAGTTAAGATGTCCATACATGCACACTTGTCTCTCACACAAAACCATCCCCTCCCCCCATACTGAGCTGCTTACTGAGAAAAGTTGGAGAATGCTGGTCTGTATGATCATTCTTCAAGAATATGATTGCTGAGTAAGAATCATTGAGCATCCCATTGTTAGAAGTCATGTGTTGTGTCCGCGAAATGATCCCAGGAGTCGGTGACTTCAAATCATGCTCTTTTATTTAAAGTTGGAACCGAATTGGGGCAAAGGAAAAAGCTCGCGGCTTTTATTCCTTTAGCCGCGGCGGCCATGGCCAATGGCACCGCTTTGAATCTCCCGCGATTCGAATGGACCAATCGCGGGAGATTCTTAGCGAGCCAATCGGCGCGGCTCGCCTGACCAATCAGAGTGCCCCGCGCTTTGGCCAATCAAAGCGCGGAGATCTCAAGAATGCTAATTAGGGACAGAACACCCCTCCCTTCTTGGTTCAGTCCCTACGTCTTGTAGTCACGTAGGGAGGCGGGGCTCCGTCTGAGCCTACTGGACCTGGGCAGCTCAGTCGTCGGTTGGATCCCGGCCAGTTCGGTTGGGATCTCTGCTGCTCCTGATGCCGTCGTGGGAACCGGCTGGTCAGTCGGGCCGGGCCGATCTCCGTAGCTCCCTCCTGGGCCTCCCGGGTTGAGCTGCGGGTTTCGCCGCTCCCGCTCGGTCTTTCCGGGTCAGTCGAGCTGGCCTGGCTGTCTCTTCCTGGCGAGGGGTCGTGATGGCTGCTTCCCGGTAAGTATGGCTGGTTTATTCTTCTTTGGTTTTGGTCCCCTGGGTATTCCCTTCCCCCTTGGTTTGTGTTGTGGGGGTTGGTTTCACCTGTTTGTGTGTCGGTGGTCTCTTGGTTGGCAGTCCTCGACCTTAATTGGTCGATGTGGCGTTTCCACGCTTGTCCGTCTGCTGTTTGTAGCCGGTACAAGTGTGGGCCTGTTATTTGTGTGATGATGGCCGGTATCCATAGTGGGTCTCCCGTCAGGTTTCTTGTGTATACGGGGTCGCCGGGTGCGAAAGTTCGGTGTTTGCTGTTTGAGTCTGGGGGCTTCTCCGGGTTATACGTGGGGTGTAACCTGTCGAGTGGGGACCTTAATTTCCTCCCCATTAATAGTTCGGCTGGGCTCTTATTCGTTGTGGTATTTGGGGTTATGTGTTGGGTGAAGAGTAGTTTGTTATTTTCTCCTGGATCTCCCCGTGGTCTATTTTCCAGATGGTTTTCTTAGTGAATTGCACCATCCGTTCCGCCCTACCGTTCGCCGCCGGATGCGCCGGTGCTGTCAGCGCGTGGCGGATGCCCCTTTCCGCTAGGAATTTTTTGAATTCCAGCGAGGTGAATTGGGGCCCGTTGTCGGAAACGACGACGTCTGGGAGGCCGTGCGTTGCAAAGAGTTTGCAGAGTTCCTTGATCACGGCCACCGTGGTTGTTGTCTTCATGTTGCTTACCTCCATCCAGTTGGAGTAAGCGTCTACTGTTATAAGGAAGGTGTGTCCTTTTGTGGGCCCGGCGAAGTCTATGTGAATCCTAGACCAAGGTCCCCTTGGGGTTTCCCACTCTAGGACGGGTGCTGTGGGTGGGTTTGGCCTGGTTTCCTGGCATCGTTGGCACCTTGCTACCCAGGTCTCAATTTGTTTGTCCATCCCTGGCCACCAAGCGTAACTTCTGGCCAGGGCTTTAGTCCTAACGATGCCAGGGTGCCCCTCGTGTAGCAGTTCCAGAACCTTCCCTTGTAGCTTTTCTGGAATGACCACCCTATCCCCCCATAGTATGCACCCTTTTAATAACGAGAGTTCCGTTTGGCGGTTTCGGAACGTTTTGACGGACTCGTCGTTGTCCCTTTCCGGCCACGCTTTCTCTACCCAATGCAACACCCACGCCAGATGTTTGTCTTTATTAGTCTCTCGGGCAATGTCTGACGCGGTTATGGGCAGGTTGGGTAGAGTCTCTATGCTGAGGGTGGTCGTCATGGGTGCTGGGTCGGTGTCAGGTTCCGGTAGCGGCGAGCGGCTTAAGGCGTCTGCATGGGAGATCGTCTTACCCGGTCTGTGTATGAGTCCGTAGTTGTAGGTTGCCAGGAACTCGGACCACCTTGTCATTCGGGGAGACAGAATGTTCGGGGTGGCCCGGTTTCCTGCAAGGATTCCCAGCAGCGGCTTGTGGTCGGTTATGATTGTGAATGTCCGGCCGTAGAGATACTCGTGGAATCTTTTTACGGCGGCAACGATAGCCAGAGCCTCTTTGTCCAGCTGGCTATAGTTCCGCTCCGGTTTGGTGAGGGTCCTTGAAAAGAACGCGATGGGCGCTTCTTTTCCGTCGGGGAGGGTATGGCTGAGGACAGCGCCGACGCCGAAGGGTGATGCGTCGCATGTGACGGCCAGAGGTAGGGTCTCGTTGTACTGTATAAGGACGGTGTCCGAAGTGAAGAGGTCCTTTGTTCTTTGGAAGGCGGCTTGCTCGCGTTTCCCCCAAGTCCAGGTCGCCGCCTTGTCCAGGAGCCTATGCAAGGGCTCCGCCACCGTCGCCTTTTCCTACCTGTTCCGTGTATAGTTGGCATTTCTCCCTCTTGACTTTGAGCCCGGTCTCTTTGAATTTGGTTAGGACCTCCCTTAGGCGACCCTCTAGTTCGGCTCAGTCGGTTGCCGACACTAGGACGTCGTCGAAGTAAGGTACCACCCCCTTGATGCCTTGCAATAGTCTTTCCATTAGGCTTTGGAATATCCCCGATGCCACGCTGACTCCGAATTGGAGTTGGTTGCATTTGAATGCCCCCCGGTGGGTGACTATGGTTTGCGCTTCTGCCGTTTGCTCGTCGACTGGCAACTGTTGGTATGCCTGGGCGAGGTCGAGCTTGGCGAAAACCTTGCCCCCTCCCAGTGAGTGCAGTAGGTGTTGCACTACTGGGACGGGGAAGGCGCTTTGTTGTAGCGCGCCATTTAGGGTGGCCTTATAGTCCCCACAGATCCTCACCGACCCATCGGGTTGATCGGGGTGACTATGGGGGTCTCCCACCGGGCGTGGTCTATTGGCTGTATGACCCCTTGCTTGACGAGCTTGTCAATTTGCTCATCTATCTTGGGTTTAAGCGTGAATGGCACCCGCCTTGGTTTCAGGCGTTTTGGGGGGACGTTTGGGTCTAGGCTGAATGATATAAGGGGCCCTCGGTACTTGCCTAGGTTTCCGTCGAAGACCTCTTGGAATTCTTGGGCCAGTTGCTGCTCCCAGCTGTCGTCGGTGACGTGGTCGACTCCCGTGACTGCGATGCCGAGCGGGGCGAACCATTGCAGTCCCAGTAGGCTTGGGCGGTCGCG
Organism: Hydrophis major; assembly: GCA_033807585.1. Taxonomy (NCBI): domain Eukaryota; kingdom Metazoa; phylum Chordata; class Lepidosauria; order Squamata; family Elapidae; genus Hydrophis; species Hydrophis major. The sequence continues at coordinate 401,217,262 of CM066328.1, forward strand.
GTCGACGATTGTCAGGGGAAGCCTTTCGGTGTGCCCTTTATAGGTGATGTTGAAGTGTTTGGTTCTGACTACCGGGATGCGGTTTCCCTGGTAGTCCCTTACGATGAGTCTCTGGCTGTCTATGTTCCTCCTTTGGAGGGTAGGCACCAAGCGCTTTATTTCATGCCATGCTATCATGGAGAGGTAGGACCCGGAGTCCACCTCCATTTTGCATGGCTGGCCCTCGATGCCTACCTCCACGTGGACCTTCCGGGCGTCATTGGTTATGGCGTGGCCGATGGTGACCATCTGATGGGTCTCCTCTCTTCGCCGGTTATCGCCGCCTCGCAGGGATCGTCCGTTCCGGTCCCATATGTTCTCCGAGTGGCGATCTCTGGTCCGGGGTGATGTGCTCTCTCTCCTCCGGTCGCTCTGGTCCCATCGTGCCGGGCTGTGGTTCTTTTTTAGGTGGCAGACACAGGCGATGTGTCTCTTCTTGTCGCAATGCTGGCAGATCGATTCGAAAAACCAGCATTCCGACCTGGGGTGGTCGCTGCCGCAACCGGCACAATTGATCCTCAACTTATGACCCCGCCGGTTCCGTGGGTCGCGGCCTGTCTGGAGGCGATGGATGTCTTCCTCGTCATCGGAAGTGCCCGATGCCAAGTGGAAGTCGTCCTGGTGGGTGGTCGTCTCGGGTTGGGCCTCGGCCGACCTCGCCGGGTTGTTGTTTCCGCTGCGGTCCCCAGCGTTCGGTCTGCGCATGCGGTCGGCGAAGGTTCGGGTTGCTTCGGCGGCTGCGGCTGCGGTGAGGGTGTCTGCTAGGCTGATGTTGCCCTTGGCCATCAGCCGGCTCTGGAGGACGGGGTCCCACAAACCGAGCACGATTCTGTCTCGCAGGGCACAGTTCAGGTTGTCGAATTCGCAGAGCCCCCCTAGGTGCCGTAGCTCGGCGACGAAGTCGCTGAAGCTTTTACCCGACCGTTGGTCCCGACGGTAGAATTCGTTGCGTCGGATCAGGATGGGTACCTCTGGAGCGTAGTGCCACCGAAGTATTGGCTCGAGGACGTCCCAGTCCATCGCGGTCGCATCGGCAGGTTTGGCAAGCGCCTTGGCCATCTTGAATACCTCGGTCCCGCAGTGGGTCAGGAAGACGGCGCACTTCATGGGGCCGGTGGCGTCCTTCAGGTCGCTGTACTCGAGGAACATGCGGAATCGGTCGGAGTACAATTCCCAGTCCTCAGTGGCGGGGTTGAAGGGTGCGGGGGATGCGATTTTCGCCATCGTGGTGGTTCATCTGGCTTCCGTCGGACACGTGGTTCGGTTCAGGGTCTGGATCCCATCCTCGTCGCCAGTGTTGTGTCCGCAAAATGATGCCAGGAGTCGGTGACTTCAAATCATGCTCTTTTATTTAAAGTTGTAACCGAACTGGGGCAAAGGAAAAAGCTCGCGGCTTTTATTCCTTTAGCCGCGGCGGCCGCAGCCAATGCCACCACTTTGAATCTCCCGCGATTCGAATGGACCAATCGCGGGAGATTCTTAGCGAGCCAATCGGCGTGGCTCGCCTGACCAATCAGAGTGCCCCGCGCTTTGGCCAATCAAAGCGCGGGGATCTCAAGAATGCTAATTAGGGACAGAACATCATGAATGAAGTTATGTTAAAGAAGATGATACCCAAAACATGGTCAGAGGCTTATATCACACTTATTCCAAAAGAAGTGGCTGACCCGCTGCAAATTAAGAACTATAGACCTATTTCCTTATTGAATGCAGACTATAAAATCTTTGCTTCAATTTTAGCAGAAAGACTTAAAAAATATTTAAGTAATTTTATTCACCCAGATCAAAATGGATTTCTGCCAAAGAGACAAATTAGAGACAATATGAGAGTAATCTTGGATACTTTGGAATACTATGAGGCTCATCCTGAAAAGCAAATGGCTTTGATATTCCTAGATACTCAAAAGGCATTTGACAACGTGAACTGGAGATTTATGTTATTACTATTGGAACAGATGGGTTTTGCTAAAAAATTTACTCGAGCAATAGAAGCCATATATAATAAACAGACAGCAAAGGTAATGATGGAGGGGGAACTTACAGATTTTATTAATATAAGAAAAGGCACAAGACAAGGGTGTCCCCTATCTCCTTTACTATTTGTGTTGACCTTGGAAGTGTTGAATAGAAATATTAGGGATGATAAAAGCATAAAAGGAATGAAAATTAAGAAGGAAGAATTTAAACTACAAGCTTTTGCTGATAATTTAGCTTTTATTCTGGAAGACCCATTAGAAACATCTCCAAGGTTATTGGAAAAGATAGAGACATATGGTGAGATGGCTGGTTTGAAAATAAATAAAGATAAAACAAAGATTTTGACAAAGAACATGCTATTGAGAGAGAGAGAAGAAATGGCAGATCTTTTGAAAATCCAAGTTACAAATAAGGTTAAGTATCTGGGGATATATTTGACAGCAAGATGTAGCACATTAAAAGAGAATAATTATATTAAACTCAAACAACAGATAGCTACAGATTTGAAGAAGTGGGAAAACTTGCAATTGTCATTAATAGGGAGAATTTCAACAATCAAGATGAATATTTTACCTAGAATTTTATTTTTGTTCCAAACAATACCAATTAGGCTTGGAAAAGACTATTTTGAAGATTTAAATAAAATCATGTTGAAGTTTATATGGCAAGGTAAAAAAGCGAGAATAAAGCTAAAGCTTTTGCAAGACGCTAGAATTAGAGGAGGTTTTGGCCTGCCTAATTGGGAATTGTATTATCAAGCTGCAAGTTTGATATGGGTCAAAGAATGGATAACATTAAGCAAGCATATATTGTTGACATTAGAAGGGCATGATTTGCTGTTGGGCTGGCATGCTTTTTTATGGTATAAGGGAACTAAAACACAGGGTTATTTTAGAAGACATTATATATGGGAGTCTTTGTGGTTAAACTGGGAGAAGATAAAAAGACAATGTTATTTGAAAATTCCAGTTTGATTATCGACTATTGAAGCATTTTCCTATCCTATAATTTATAAGAAGGAACAAACAGTTAGATATGGGGAACTATTGGATGAAAAGGGTGAACTTAAATCAATCCAAAACTTAGAGGAACAAGATATAAGGATGAATTGGTTTTCATATGCGCAAATACATTCAAGGTATGAAGAAGATTCTAAAACGGAGGGATTCTATGAAAAGCAGACTGATTTAGATAAGATCTTGATGGGTACTGATGAGAAGGTGATTAAAAAATTATATGATTATTTACTGGGAATTAAATTAGAGGAAGAACAAGTCAAAGATACTATGATTGTTTGGGGAAAGAATTTTGGATATGGGATTGATCTAGAGAAATGGCAGAAATTGTGGTCTCAAAATTATAAAATGACAATGTCAAAAGCACATAAAGAAAACTTGTATAAGATGTTTTACAGGTGGCACTTTCCCCCGACAAGAATAGCAAGAATGTTTCAGAACAAATCTGAAAAATGCTGGAAACGTCATCAGATACCCGGCTCGTATTACCATATGTGGTGGACTTGTGAGGACGCTAGAAAATATTGGACTAAAATTCGCATGTGGTTGGAAAAAATGACAAAGAAACACATAGACTTGAAACCAGAGATCCTCTGATTGGGAATTTTTCCTGATATATATTGTAAAGATTTGAAATACCTGATTGTAAATGTATTAACAGCGGCTAGGATTGTATTTGCTAAAAATTGGAAGAATGAGAAAATACCATTACAGGAAGAAATTATTAAGAAAATATTGGAATGTGCTGAGATGAGTAGATTGACATTTGAAATTAGAGAGCAAGAGGATAAACAATTTTACGAAATTTGGGATCTTTTTTATCAATGGCTAGATGATAAAATACGATAATAGAATATTTAGAATGCTAGACAGTAAGGAATATTTTTATTTTGCTATTTTGTTAGTACTTTGTTATTTGACATTATATTTATAAAGGGTTTTTTAGGATTGATTTGGTATGATTATATGATTTGTTACAGAATAAACTGGTTAAAGTATTGTTATCTCATAAAGTATGAATGATTAAAAGTATAGTCAAAAATTTCTTTTTTTTTAGTGATATTAGGATATATAAGTTTGGATTGACAATATGAGTTGTTATGTAACATAATTGTAATTGAGACTACAAAATGAATGCACAAAACTGATGAACCAACTGACACACTGGATGTACATTTGAGAGTTGATGTTTTAATGTTTTGTTTGTCTTGTTTGTTTGTAGAAAATTAATAAAATCTTTTTTTTTTTTTAAAAAGAATATGATTGCTGAGTGATTAAGATGAATAAGAAAAAGAATGGAGGATGCATGCAAGAGTCTATTGTTATTGGCCATGGAGGCTCTGCTTTCAAGGAAGCCCATAGCAATTTGCCATTGAAAATATATTTTAGCACCATAACTTGAGATATAGGTGAAGCGATGAAAAGGAGACATGTTATCCTAAAATGATTTACAATTTTTTATATGAAAGGCTGTCAAATCCAAAACTCTGCTTAATGCAGAATCTCAAGTTGGATGCATTATAGTTAAGTAAGCTTGTGATCCTGCTTTTCTGTATCCTATATGTGTATTCCCACTAACCTAGTACTTGTGTGTCAGGGAATTTGAGGAATTACAGTGATTATGAATACATAGCTACTTTTTATCTATCACAGCTAAAGTTAATGATGGGTATTATAAAATGATGGTGGGTGGGTGAACCTGTTTATTCTGGCTTGAATGCCACCTACTTTCTGGGCTCTCCCCAGCACCATCCATCCCTGCTTTTTAGCTGAACACCTACCCACAAAGTCTATAAAATATCTCTCTGGAGCAACCAGCTTGCTATTAGTTAGTATGCTGTATCTGTTGGGGTTATCCTTTCTCTTACTTTCCCCCTCCAATCTTTTCCTGGTGGAGCAATAACAGAAACAGAATTAGTCTCCCACTCTGTCCAGTTAAAGGTATCAACAGTGTTAGAGAGGAAGCAGCTTCACATACGTTCTTCTCACCTCCCCAACACACCTAGATTCTTGCCAGCATATCTGAAATATTTGGCACCCAACTTCTTATTTGTGTACCCACTAAAAGTTTATTCTGGCCTTGATGAGATAAGTTGCAATGCCCTCCCAAAGACAATATTGCTAAACAGCAAATCAAGGTCAGCTCTCAATCACTGGTCAAAAAATAACTAAAGTGGTGAAATTCAATGAAGCCGGGAAACTTGTAATATATTATTATGCAATATGGGTAATAAAAATGAAGCACTGAAGTCATGGAGGAGAAATGGATTTTCAAATGATCTTACAAGTAGATTTTTATACTTTCCCTTTCAAAGACTCCGAAGTGCATCTTACATGACAGAATCATTCTAGTCACCTAGGGAGGGATTGGCACTAGAATTCCTAGACCAGTCAGTGATGTTTCCCAAGGAAGAAACTCTGAAGTAGTTCAAGTTCCTAGGGAGCAATGTTTCTCAACCTTGGCAGCTTGAAGCTGTGTGGATTTCAACTCCCAGAATTCCCTAGCGAGCCAGTATGTTTAAATCTGTTTTCAGATATAGAAACCTACTGGACGCCTTTGAGCTTATCATTATTTTTCAGTCTAATCTACTCTTCAGGTTATTGTGAATAAAAAAAAATGAAGGTGAGAATGTTATTCATGCTACATTAAACTTTCAGAAACATTAAAAGAGATGAATTAAAACTAATTGAAAAGGTCACAGAGTAAATTTCCAAAATTGTTGGTGTTCTGTCCTTAATTAGCATTCTTGAGATCCCCGCGCTTTGATTGGCCAAAGCGCGGGGCTCTCCGATTGGTCAGGCGAGCCGCGCCGATTGGCTCGCTGAGAATCTCCCGCGATTGGTCCATTCGGATCGCGGGAGATTCAAAGTGGTGCCATTGGCCGCGGCCGCCGCAGCTAAAGGAATAAAAGCCGCGGGCTTTTTCCTTTGCGCCAGTTCGGTTTCAACTTTCAATAAAAGAGCTTGAATTGAAGTCACCGACTCCTGGCATCATTTCGCGGACCCAACAGTTGGGGATAGTTTTTTGTCCCTCTCTCAAAAGATGTGTAATACCCCCCCCCAATGAAAAAATAACATTGACATTGTGGAAAGGGAACTTCATGAGGACAGTGGTGACACCCAAGCAGGAAAAGCCCAAAGGGAACATCAGGCCAGCCATAAAACAACTTGCATAGGAAAAAAGATTTAATAAAAGGTATTGAAAGAAGCCCCCTAGACAAAAGCCAAGTAATTAAGAAAGCTAGGGAAACAAGAAAAAGAAATCCCTTACAAACAACAGGTCATGCCAAATCAGCAAAACAAATAGACAAAAGACACGAAATAAATTCCATAGCAAACAGGAGATTGCCACAAAACAAATATAAGAAAACATTAGGACGAAACTGATAATCCAATCAAACCACCCTGAAAAGTTTGCCTTCTGCACCCCACGGAGTTTACCCTCCGGCGGAAATGAAAACAACCCCTGACAGGATTTAAAACATTAAGAAATACAAACACAAGCAGACACACACAAAATGAGAATAAGTTATATAAATCAGGGGCTTATCATACAAAGAGAGCTAGCCCCAGGAACGCAGACTTCTTGCTGTCTCTTGCCTTCCTGAAAAAATAAAAAGACTCAGCTTTCAAGCAGTTGTCTGAATCCTTGCACTGGAGTTCTCCCAGCAGGAAAATCGAACCCTCAGAAGAAAGGCATTTGCCAGCCTTTCAACAACAGAACACCATCAGGGGTGAGCTGCTGGGGGTTCGCAAGAGTTCAGGAGAGCCCCCAAATCCCAATCCTGGCTGGGCCCCACCCACCCTGCCCTGCCTGGATGCAGGTGAATGCAGAGTGCGCATGGAGGCTTGGGGAAGGCTAAAAATGGGCCTCCTGGAAGTTTGGGAAGGCCGGAAATGGGCCTGTTTCCAGCTTCCAGAGAGCCTCTGGAGCCTAGGGAGGCTGTTTTCGCCCTCCTGGAGGCTCAAGGAAAGCCTCCAGAGCCCAGGGAGGGCAAAAACACCACTCCTGCCATGGTGCAGGAGGCTAACTGGCCATGCCCACCACGGCCACACTGACTCAGCAACCAGGCAAACAACCCCTTGCTAAAAAAAATTTAAGCCCACCCCTGAACAACTTACCCCAAAATATATATTGCCACTCATCTCATGTTGGGAATACCCCAGGAAAGCATCAGCCACAAACCACAGCTAAAAGATTCCTTCTTTCCTACCAAATGCCATATTTTATTGGAGAAACATTCACATTTGAAGCTAAAGTTCAAAGGTGGACCTGATATCAATTCCAAAATGTTTCATTAATGCACTGAGCAGGGAATTGAACAAAAAGCTATGCAACACTTTCTCCAACTCCCCAGATTCATTGCGTATCAAAGCAATGGGCTTTCAGCAACAGTATGCATATGAAATCATATTTACAACATTATCTTCATGGCATAATCACCATAATATTCTGAGATGTGTTAAAGACGTCTTAACCAATACAAGTGCCAGATTTTTTTCTGGTATATATAAATTAGTGTAAGCACCTTATTTGGGGCATTATGATGACACACTGGACTTTACATATAGGGACACTGTAGTCCATTTCTTCTCTAGGCAGGCAAAAAACAATAGTTGCTGAATAATGTGTATCTAGAGCAGAGGGGAGGGCGAGACATTGCTGAGAGAAGGACGTTCCAATCTTTCCTATAAAAGGACATTGATTAAGATCAGTTAAAAGTGAAAATCCTGCTTACAAAGAGTGAGTTACTGTTCTGTACTGAACTTGCAGCTGTTCCTTGTTTTCCATCTGGCTGACAACTATCACTTCCCTGTTCTGCCAGGAATGATGTAATTTGAGAGTCAACCATTCCTGCATGGAAATCCAGCTGTCTGGGGGTGTGAGCCATTTCTGCATAATCATTGGTGGAAAGTAACACTTCTTCCCCACAGCCGGGCAAAAAAACTGAAGCAGACACCAGTTGTGTACGAATAGAATTACCACAAGATCAGTTGAAAGACATGACTCCTCTCTTGTGCCTCTAAGTCAGAGATCCCCAAACGTGGCAACTTTAAGACTTTGGACTTCGGGAGTTGAAGTCCACAAGTCTTAAAGTTGCCAAGTTTGGAAACCTCTGCTCTAAGTCAAAGGGGTGGATAGACATTAGGGGATGGGTCAGAGTGGGCACATGTTACAATGGAGACTTAGAAGGCCACACAAGGCCACATTCACAGGCAAAAGGAATGGCTGCATATTTATAAGGATATAAGGGATTAAAAAGGGGGAGCGGGAAGAATGAAAGAAAATCTCCCCATCATTTCTGTAGTGATATATAATCTCTGTAAAACAAGAGGTAGTTTGTTTTTTTCTTCTTCTGAAGTTGTAGGTGCTTCATCACTGGAGGTTTTTAAGAAAAGACTGGACAGCCACCTGTCTGAAATGGTATAGGGTCTCCCAGGGGTGGAATTCAACCAGTGTTTCTACTGGTTCAGTGAGAGTTGCGTTTTGCTGCACGCGTATGTACAATGTTTGCAAAAAGACATCAGCTGTGCCGACAGGGCAGCTGACAAGCGCTGCGCGCAGTTGCGCAGCGTTCGAAAAGCCTCTTCTTTCCTGCTTTTCCAACCTCAGCTGTGGCGCACAAAGCAGCTGAGGTTGAAAAAGCAGGAAATAAAGGACAGCCAAAAGCCTGGGCAGGCAGGTGGGCCAAACAAACGATCAAAAGTTTATTGCACCAAACCGATTCGTTGTCTGCTGCTCCTAAGAGCTACCAGTTCTTTAGAACTGGGCCAAACCGGTAGCATCCCACCCCTGGGGCTTCCCGTGCTTGAGCAGGGAGTTCAACTAGAAAAGTTCCAAGGTCCCTTCCAGCTCTATTCTGATTGGTATTAGTTGTACCATATATATATTGTTATGTCTGGAAGGATGGGTCCAAGAACGGAAACGAGACTCAGAAAGTGACTACAGCTCTTTATTAGTGACTTCCGATCTGAGCGAATGCTCCTAGCCGCAGCAGCCCCTTTTATAGAGCTGGCTGCGGCTATACGGCCAATAACAGTGGTTTGAGCTTGCCGTGCTTGGTTCGCCCAATCGCAGCAGCCCGTTTAGCAGCCATCGGATCAGTCTGGAGTGACCAATCACGACCCGCTGTTAGCGGACCAATCCGCTTTGCAGGCTTTCAAGCCTGCTAGTCCGGAACATATATCAAGCCAGAATATTATCAGGGAAGGGTGAAATGTTTTAGGATCCAATCTGGATCAGTCACTGGACCAGAGTTTTCTGAGCTTTTGGACTCATGCTGGAGCTCATCCTCGAGGAATTTCTCTCTAACAGAATGAAAAAGGGTGAAATGTTGCTTTGCTTTTTAAGAAAAATGAAAACACTTTAGGGATTACCAACTATTTCGGGGCTGCTTCCTGCCCCAGAGATGTGGGAACTGCATCTGTCATTGTGAAGAACATGGTCAAAGGGAGAAAATGTGTCGGCAGCACAAGAGGGCATGGAACTTGAGTGCCATCTGCTTCAGAAGGTCCACTAGAAAGGGATGTGTATAACAAAATTAGGGAAAGTGGGAAATGTGTCAGCATGATGTGATAGGAGGACACAACAATCTTCCTAAGCACTTGGATTCGGCCTAAGGTTTTTTTCCCCTAACTTGTCCATTAAAAAGGTTTTTAAAAAGTCATGATGTTAGCTGTATTTGCACGACTGGAGCTTCATCCTTTTAAAAATATGATTTGCACATGTCATACAGTGTGTATTAAAAGGGGTGGGCAAATATTTGATTGTGTGAGTGCAAGTGCCATCTTGGCTTTTATTTATTTCCTATGTAAACATTTCTTTCTCTTTTTTCAGCAGGGAAACCAGTAAAACTTTTGGGTCAGTTTAAGGTCAGTTCCTGTTTCTTACATTTTAAGAGAGCAAACAGTCGTTCCTTGTCCCATGATTGTGATTGTTTGGTTTTCTGAATAACAGAAGAACTTTTCTAAGGAAAAGTTTTCATAGTTGAATTTAGAGGAAAGCAAATTATTTTGAGTTACAATCTACAGTATAGTTTAATACAGATTCATCATAATTATGGTACATTTTTTCAATTTTTTGCCTGTCCATTTAGCAGTTGACTTTATTCTTGATGTGTTCAGTAGCTTCTCCCTTACATCCAGGATCTTGTATGCTCTGAAAAAATCATCACAAGGCTTCTTCATGCCAAAGCAAAGATTGAATTTCAAATCTTTCTTCATCTTAACTGACCATTCTTGTTCTCTCACCCTTCACTCAATGCCTCATTTTTTTTATTCCTTGTTACTTGTACTTTCAGGGACTATGTGAAGTAGTTAATGGCCAATCTAAACCTGATTTTCAATGCATTGGTCAAAGAAAATATTGTACCCACCACCTTTTCACTTATTGATGGAGGGTAAGATTTTTCCCTCTCCCATTCTATGTGGAAAAAGTCTGACTTTTGTTTCTGAGGAAGAAATTCTTACAAAGTGACACACACACTCACCTGACAAGGTAGTCCAGTTTTTTCCATTGTTGCATGGTTGCATGCATCCAACAACTGTATTTTGTAGAGAGAAAACAACATTTTAGGTTTGCAATAGTTTTGCATCTCCAATTTTGGAACAAACTTTGTCAATAGGTAAAAAGCTAAAGGTAAAGTCGGAAAGCTTTTAGGAGAAATACAATATAATGACCATGACTTTAACACCAATAGATATAAACTAACCAAGGTATAATAGAAACCTAAAAATAAGAAGGTTCAGTTGAGTTGGTTTTCTACTTGCACAGCTCACACATTTTAAATTCAGGCTATTTATTTTGCATCATGACTTAGCTTTTAATAAAATTGTCTCTATTTTCCACCTTTCCCCTTCCAATGTTTGCTAAACAGAAGCCAACATGTATTATAAATAAAAAATAAAAATATGTCAGTTTCCCAGAGTAGAAAAAAAAAGCTGAAGCAACATTAGTAATCCATGTCCATCTCCTCTTCTATCTTTGAACTTTCTGGACAATAAGTCCAGCAAGTAACATCCAATTGCCAGTAATAAACAATGCACAATATATTAGACACTCCTGACACTATACCCTAAGATAATTTTGTACCACTCACCACATGTTCTATCTTCTCAAACAGCAAACTAGTAAGAAAGAAGAGCAATTGGTTAGAAAACAAGAGCAACGGAATCATTTTCCAACAAAAGTATTTATTTTGGAAAAGAGCAATATCTAAACTTTTTCTCATGCTCTCCTAGCAATATCAACCTAAGAAGAACCTTGATATTTCTGGGAAGTGGGATGGAGCTAAATATTCAATAGAAATGACTATGAATCAGGTTTTCTCAAATGAATACAAAGAACTGATTGAAATAAACTTTCTTTCTAGTCAAGCTGGTGATTTTCTGGAAACATTTATATAACAACAATATGAAAGTAGTTTCACTATCATTTTCTAGGATTTAATTTAATTTCCCAGTCTTGGACATAGTTCTGGAATTTCCTGGTGGCTTCCCAGCCAAGTCTGACCTGCTTAACACTTAAGAATGCAACGTTCTCATATGCTTCCAGTAAGTGCTATTTATTCATATGCTTCCAGTAAGTGCTATTTATTAATCATAGCTGCCAAATAGCTGATGCCCTCGGTTTACAATAAATTTACATATACAAAATACATACGAACAGGGAAGGGAAAAGAAAAAAAAGTTTAAGAAAAATAGGTTAACAGATCCAATAAACATCAAATACTTTATCCCATTATTTTTGCTCAACACATCAGATCATATGCATTTTCTGGTTCCCCTCATATTGCTGGTAGCCTACTTTTTCTTTGGGAGCACCAATTGTATCCAACAGTATGCCTCCACAGATCTGGGTGGCCCTGGTGCTACTGTTTCATAAGGATGTGAAGGCCTGTTGTTTTCTTAGCCTGAGAGTTAGGCTATCCCTGTAGTTGATGTGGGTTTTAATGTCTATATGTTGCCCTGAATCACTGTTGTGAGATGGGTAGCAAACTAAGAGAGATGGATGGATGGATGGATGGATGGATGGATAGATAGATAGATAGATAGATAGATAGATAGATAGATAGATAGATAGATAGATAGATAGATAGATAGATAGATGACACTACATACCAGGCAAAGAAAAGGCAGTCATCTAAAACAACATGAATTCAGTTATGATTAGAAAATCTCTAAAATGTGATTTAAAGCCTAGGAGAAGTTTACTCCTGAGATGATGTTAATGTGGGCATTCATTGGGGAGGACATTCTATAAATGGAGTGTTGTCAACTTTCTTTGTTAAGACCTATCTTCTCTCCACTAGTAAAGGGACTTGGAGAACTTAAAGCCTTCTAATGCTATGCTACTAAATAAGATGAAGCATTGTTAAACAGTGAGCAAGACTACTTACCAATCCCATTCCTTCTGCAACTGGTAAATAGTCTCAGATAAAAAGCTGTTTTCCATTGTCTTAGCAACAACAACAACAACAAATTAAAAAAGTAGTCACTGAGTTTCTGTGGTGTCTTTGTCATCTTTTCAGTACCAGTTTTAAATTAACAAGTTCTAATAAGAAAGAAGGCAGCCTTCAAGATTCTTTTTCATGGCTCCAGAATTTCTAAAACTAGCAGCAAAATTCCTGAAAATTGGCAGTACAGCTTTCTCCCTTTTCAACCCCCAAACTGCATAAAACTTTGCAATCTAAACCCTTCCTAGGTGCCCTATATTTTAATAATTTGAACTCTCCCCCAAAAAAATAAAATGAAAAAAGTTAACCATTCTTGACCATTTTGGTTTATCTGATCTGGCTCCTGATTTTTGCCAAAGTGTTAAGAAATGTACAGATCAGTATACAATATGTGCTATTTTTCCTTGCTATAATACTGTAGGTATTAATGTTTAGGATACTGAACTATTTGTGACTATTAGAAGTAGGGTTTCCGGTTTCGCGTGGCTTCGGGGCAGCAGGAATTCGCGACAGCTCGCGATTCCTGCTGTGCTAGCCGTCGAGGTACCCCCGATCCAGATGGGTCAGGGGGATATGGCTGCCCTGTAGGGACAGCTGAAGAAAGAGGGGAGTCGAATAGGGGGGTGGGGGTGTCGCAGACCCCCCCCTTCGCCGGGAAAACCCCTTTTTCCCAAGGCGGTGGAGCGGCGGTCAGCAATGGCCGCCACGAAGAAGCCAGCAACCGGGTAAGATTGCGCTGGAGGAGAAGAGTGAAAGTGATGTCTGAGCCGGGTCAAGTAACATCCTTTAAATTGCCTGGAACTGAGCTGTTTGAATTGCTGGAGGATACATTGTATCCCTAAGAAGAGCGAAAGCGGCGGAGAAGCTGTTAAAGGGAACTTTTTTTTTTTTTTCTTCACTCTCCCACCCCATGGAAACAGCAGAAATGTTTGGATATATTGGACATTGAAAGTGAATTGTTTTGAGAGTTGAAGCTAAGGGACAAAAGGATTTTTGGACATTGAAAAATTTAAGAAATTGGAAAACCCTTGTTGGAGGTATGGATTTCTGATTATTTAAAATTGATATTGCAAGTGGGAAGGGAGAGGAGAAAAAATTGGAACAGAAGCTGAAAAAGGAGGAGATTGCCTAGTATCCCAAAGAAAGATATATGGTAATTGGACCTCTTTGATTAAACATTAACCCCAGAAAGAGAAAGAGAAGAAGGAAAAAAAGTATTAACTTTTGGAACTTTTTTTTTGAATTGTTTTTGATTAAAAATACTTGTGGTTGTTTTGGGAAAAGTTTCTCTTTTCATAATGGCATCGCTTGTGGATGAACTAAAGACTGAATATCAAAAATATAAAAAGGAAGATACTTTGGGCGCTTTGTTTCAATTTTTAGAAATGGCGTTATGTACTTATGAAAAGTTGATTACGCAGCAGAAGGACTGGGACAAGGAAGAAGAGGAAGAAGAAGCCATCTTTGATGAACAATGGGTCCTTTCCGGAGAGGAGGAGAAAAAGGATAAGAAAAAGGGGATTTTAAGAATTATAAAAACAACCAAAGAAGAGAAAAATGAGCGAAAAGGTGGAGGCAAGGTTAGAAAGCAAAGGAAAAGGAGTAAGAAAAGGGAGGAGGAAAAACAAAGGGGTAAAAAGGGCAAGGAGAAGAATAAGCAAGAGAGAAAGGGGGGGAGGAGAAGCCTTAATGGGGGGAAGCAAGATCTAAAGAAAAAAAGTTTATTTAGAGACAATGGGTGAATTTAATTTAGGATAAAAGAGGGATTCTGGAGGGTACATAAGATTGTGTTTTTATATGTGTATTTAGAGTATAAAATTTATTATGTAATTTTAGAATCTTTTAAACAGAATCCCAAGAAAAATTGTTATACGAAGTACTTTTAAGTTAGGTAATGAGTTATAGACGTTACTCCAATTGGTGTATAGGAGAAGTATAGTAAAAGAAAAAAGATGAATGGACAGTTGGAAATAGAACAGACAAAGAATGTTATTGAAAATGGTAATAAGATATGAAAGGATATATAAAGGTTTTGTTATGGTTTTTTTTTTTGGATTTTGTATATTGATAAAAGGCAATAAAATTTTAATTAACAAGAAATAATTTGGATGAAAAGGAGAAGTAGGGATAAGATATGAAGTTAAATAGATTGATACTATAATTTGGAATTGTTATGTTCTATTGGTTTTTTATTATTATTTTTTCCTAGAAAAGAATTTATAAGCTGTTATGCCTTGATTTTTTGTGCATTGTTTTTATAAAATTGATAAAAATGGTTTATATATATATATAAAAAAAGAAAATGATAATAAGATATGGAAGGATATACAAAGTGAATATGATGTTTAAATTTGTGTCTGTGTGAAGAGTTTTAACCCGGGATCAGACAACCTTCAGAAAAGATCTTTTAGTTTTGTTTATGTTTTGTGTTTTGTATGTTTGTGTATTGTGTTTTCTGTAAAATTAATAAAATTTGTTTAAAAAAAAGAAGAAGTAGGAAGCACCTATAATACTGTAGGTACTAATGTTTAGGATACTGAACTATTTGTGACTATTAGAAGTAGGAAGCACTTTTATCTCCTTTATTGTATTATTTTATCACATTTAAGCAACAATTTTAGTAAATGGAGGTATCAAATAAATATTATAACTCTTTAAAAATATTTGCTGATGACATACTTGTATAAGTGAACGTGATTTTGCCCACCTAAATGCACTGGAGCATATCATTTTTGCTTTCTTATTGTTTGTATTTTGTCTAATGGCTTTCTTGGATTTTTTGGGATTATTAAAAAAGGCAACATTAGAGCAAGAGGTGCTGCATGTCCTGTACAAAAGAGACAGGTTTTGCAATGCTGCTTCTACCATCTTTTTTTACAACCTTCCCTCTTCCTCTTCATTCCTTTGGATGCCACTGATTTTTCCATCTTTATTAAGCTGTAGGTCTACCAATTCTTTTCCTTTACTTTGAATATACTGTATCTTAAGAAGTCCTTTTGTTGTTCTTAGCACCAATCTCAGTATTCTTTATCTGATTCTTGACACTAGCTTTACAATTCTGAGGTTCGCTGTTTTCATATATATACAAAGCTTTTTTGTGTAATCCCATTTCTATTGCTATCTTTCATTCCTTCACCCCTTACCGGATTCATTTGCAATTATGCTTTCAATGCATCCCTTATAGGGATTCATTTCCCTCTGCAGGTAACATTTTTACCACTTTATAATATTTTGGTCACTTCTAACCAATTCTCAAAGATTCACTTAAATTAGAATTAATTAAATGGGCCAGCAAGTGTAAGAAGATAATTTGAAAGGGGAAGGACTTATTTTAATGCCATCCAAGCTATGTTCATTTGTCCTGTAAGTAATATTACAAATTGCTTATGGAATATTAAGGTAGTAAGTTTTGGAGTAACAATTCAGCTATACTCTATAAAGGGGTGTCAAACTGGCAGCTCATGAGCTGGCTGCGTCACACACAGGCCACACCCACCCCAGCTTCGCAAAGGCAAAAAATGTCATGATACGTTGCGATACGTCACATGACACGATCAAGTTTGACACTCGTGCTCTATAATACGCATTTCCATAGTAAAATAAGGGCTATAATACTGCTTGTCTTAACTGAAGTCTGGCAGGAGCAAAAGATCAGGACCACATGTGAAGTTCCAATTAAACTGGTTTATTATTATGCACAAGAGTCTACTCAACGAATGGTTAACACTGTCTTGGCATTAGTTAAAGGTCAATGAATCTAACAGCTGAACCTTTTGTGGCTTATATAGAAACTCTAGGCTGATTCCTCTTTTGACTTTGCCTTCAGATTCTGCCACTTCTTCTGCAAGCCCCTTCTGGGTGTGTGTGTGTGCCTTTAACCAGTTTAAATCACTGATTTAATTTTATTTATTTTTATTTATTTATTTTATTTTGTCAAGCGATTATTAGATAACAGGTATAAGTATAAACGTGGTTATGAAATGGATACCAATTAGGAAAAAGAAAGAAACAATAGGACAGGGATGGTAGCTATGTTGGTGTGCTTATACACAGCCCCTACAGATCTCTTAGGAAAAGGGTGAGGTCAATAGTAGACAGTCTAAGGTTAAAGTTTTTGGGGTTTGGGGAAGAAACCACAGAGTCAGGTAGAGTATTCCAGACATTGACCACTCTGTTGTTGAAGTAGTATTTCCTACAATCAAGTTTGGTGCGGTTAACCTTGAGTTTGTATCTATTGTGTGCTCTTGTATTGTTGTGGTTGAAACTGAAGTATTCATTGACATTGCAATATATGATTTTATGTACTATGCTGACATGTCTGAAACAGCAATTTAAGTAATCATGGCAACTGAAATCCTGCTATTCTACTAAGCTAAGATGAAAACAGTTGCCTACATAAATATATTCCACTTTCAAATTATCTTCTTATACTTGCTGATCCATTTAATTAATTCTAATTTAAGTGCATCTTTGAGAATTGGTTAGAAGTGACCAAAATATTATAAAGTGGTTAAAAAATATTACCTGCAGAGCCTGATGGTCTGCCTAACATATGAAGGAGAAAACCTGACAAGGAGCTTGGCCTTCAGTATGTTAAAAACCATTGACCTGGTGCAAAGAAATATAATTCTAGGAATAGCTTCAGTAGTTCCATAAAACAAAAGTGAAACCTTAAGAACACTTATGAGAACAGAGAAGCTGACCCCTGAATCACCTAATGCTTGATGGATTATGGCTATTAAACAAAAGGATAATTCATGTTACTAAATAGGGGTAATATGTTGCTGTGGGGCTGCTTTGACTCACGCAAACAGGATCATTCTGGAACAGTTTGCCTTGCCCTTTTTGAGAAAGCGAAACCTTGTATTCACTCCCTGCATTTACAAGAAACAAGGAATTTTACAGTAAACTGGGCTCAGTGCAGAGTTTGGTTAGCACACACAAAAAAGAAAGAAGTGTGTTTGTTTTCACTCCCTTCAGATATAACAAAGAGATTTAGAAACAGGGTTGCTTTACAAAAATAATTTCAGTTGAACTGGTTTCAATTTTTAACCATTATATTACTTAAAATCTATAATTTAGCTGAAGTTATGCCTTTTAAAAAAGAATGTACAGAAATCAAACTGCAGTCAAAATGGATCTCCACTAAAGCCCATAAAGCCTTAATGACCAGAAATAAAAAAATATATATGAGAGTTGAGCTTCTGGTGTGAATCATGGCTAAGTAAAGGTGTCTCCTCAAACAAGCAGAGACAAGGGCCATTGTGGAAAAAAAAAGACCAGTGAGTTGAACGGACCATTTAAATCTCTCAGGAAGATAGATTGTACCCACAAATCAGTGGTGGGTAAATAATTCAAAATTATTTACTACCGGTTTTGTGGGCATGGCAGGGGAAGGATACTATAAAATCTCCAGTCAGAGGTGGTATTTACTGATTCTCCGAACCACTCAACATTTCCGCTATCGGTTCTCCAGAACTGGTCAGAACCTGCTGAATACCACCTCTGCCACAAATGCTCTGAATGACAGCTCCTAAAAAGGAGACTGTAAAATTGTATTCTCCCATACATTTGAGGGCCAGGAACCACAATAGTCATCTTTGCCCTCTGAAGCAATAGAGCCTTTCACAGGGGTGGGATTCAACCGACGTTACTACCAGTTTGGTCATTACGTTTTGTGCGTGCATGTAAAATAACCTTAGGCTGTGTCACCCAGACAGCTGAAAAGCGCTGCGCACAGGTGCTCAGCGCTCGAAAAGCCTCTTTTTCCCTGCTTTTTCAACCTCAGCTATGCCATGCAAAGCAGCTGAAGTTGAAAAAGCAGGAAATAAAGGACAGATAAGAGCCCGGGCGGGTGGGTGGGCCAAACAGCAGCAAACAAGAACCGGTTCTGTGTCTGCTGGTCTTCAGAGCTACCAGCTCTATAGAACTGGGCAGAACCGGTAGCATCCCACCACTGGCCTTTCATAAGGACACAAAGCTAGCCAAACTGACTTTCTAATCAAAGTTGGAAATGTTCAATTTAACAATTTTATGGATATTAAAGACCTATGGTAACCTTAATTTGAAATGGCAAGTTTTACTTTCTTTCGATTTAAACAATTATAAACAGAGGCTTAAGAATTTAAAATAATGTAAAATTTTTGCAAAAGGATTTAAAGAAAGTTTTAAATAGATTGGGAGACCAGAGAATTTTGGAATATTGTTTATTTTTGGTGTAAGGCTTGAAAAGCGAATATGTAATATTTATAATCTAATTAAGTATTTATATAGGAAATAACTAAAATGGGATTAAGTCTTGATGAATGTTGTGTGCAAGTTGCAAATTGACAAAAGGGGGAAATAAACAGGCAGAAAAGAGTTAAAGAGGCTAAGTTAGCTAACTTTTGTATCTTAAAGGAGTTTTTTTGATATATAGATTTAAATATACATTTTAATGGATAAACTTTTGAAAGATGAGAATTTTTTAAAAAAGCTTTCATTTGACATAGACATTCTTGAGTTTGAAGGCATGGAAGACAATTAAATTCACAATACTGAAATGGGAACCAAAAAGATAAATCAAGAAAACGATCTAGATATGAACCAGTTGTGACAAGAAATTCTGTATGATGCCTCTTTATGAGATTTGAAGATTCTTGTTAAATGCCAAAGAGTGATGAAGGATCAAATCCTGTAATGTCATTGGGTTAAAAGATCAAGATTGTTCAGGGCAAAGAGAAGGAATATAAAGTCAAATAACTTGATCAGAGATAAACTGTTTGATGTATTTGGTAACTCCTAATGGACTTTTTTGCTGAACTTGGATTTGAATTTGATTTGAAAAGATGATGATTTCTAGACTGTATATTGATAAGAGTTGGGCTAAGTGAGAAGTTCATATATATATTGCTTCTGTTCTTTTTCCAGAAATAGCATGCTTTAATTACTTCATTTTTAAAAAAGAAACTTTTTTTTAAAAAAACCCACATAACCCTTCCCCATGGCAGTTTTCAGTCCGGAAGATGCTGCAACTTACAGGAAAATGGTCTGTTCTCCCAACCTCTAGATATGGTGACCTGTTATCTATCTCGAGCCCTTCTCTGAAAATAATGATGCAATAGCAAGATTAGATTTCTGAGCAAACAACTCCTCCCACCTTGTTGCCAAGCAGCTGCTGGCAACAATAGCACTGTAACAGTTGCTTCCATTTCAAGGGAATCCATGATGGATGGCTTTAGTATTGGCCCTAAAGGGTCGAACAGACTTCTCTGGCACTATATATGAGGAAATATATCCATTTTTGTTTTAGATGGTTGCATAGGTGTTGCATCCATACATCTACAAATTTTAACATTCTAGCTCAGGCCACTCAAATAGCAAAGTACAGGACAGCAATCCAGATCAAGCTATCAGCATACAGGACATGCACCTTTGCACAGATGTATTTGGGATTTGGGAAGTGTTTGCATCAACCCATTTGTGGCCACCTGCAACCTATGCTTATCTATCAATTCCTTCGCAGTGTGGGTATGCGACTAAACTATGGGCAGTTTGAGGCAACTCTAAATCAGCCTTCTTATACATAAATGGAAGCCACATTTAATGTTAAGTGGAAAACAAACTGACTGGCCTGGTTGAATCTGAGCCATAGGCAGAATTTTCTGGATCCTGTTTGTGCATTGGAGATCCTACCACAACTACCAAGAAGGAAAACATTATCCTTCCATGTAATGTTGTATGATTATGCTATTGTACACAAAATACAACAGGTAGTCCTTGATTTATAAATGTTCAGTTAGTGACTATTTAAAATTGCGCGGCATTGAAAAAAGGGACTTGTGACCAATACTTACACTTACGTCCTTTGCATTGTTCCCACAGTTATGTGATCAAAATTTGGGTGCTTGGTGACTAGCATGTATTTTCCATGACTGCAACATCCCAGGGAATATGTGATTTCCATTTGCAATCTTCCCAGCCGGTTTCCAACAAGCAAACTCAATGAGGGAAGCTGGATTTGCTTAACGGCTGCAAGATTTGCTTAACAACCATGGCAAATCATGTGCAATTCATTTAACAATCACCTTGTTTACCAATGGAAATTCTGGTCCCAGTTATGGCCATAAGTTGAGGACTACTTATATGTACGCTTGAATCCTGCTATAGTGTTATTTTGTTTGCAACGTATGTGTAAGGTTTTATCTGAGCAAACAATTCTTCAGATTTATGTTTAAGAATTGGAAAGGGCCATTTGGGTCATCAAGTCCAACCCCTGCTCAATGCAGAAACACAAACTAAAGCAGGGGTGTAAAATGCACATCGTCACGGCAGCATCACATGACTTTTTCCCCATTTGCTAAACTGGGTGGGGCCGGGGCCAGCACAGGATACATTTGGCCCGGGAGGGGCACGAGTTTGACACCCCTGAACTAAAGCATTTCCAGCAGCAGAGAATTGATTAGTCCCCATCTGAACTCATCCGGGAAAGGTGAGTCCACCATTTCACTGGGTAATTGATTTCACAGAAAACTCTTCTTACTGCTGGGAAATTTTTCCCAGTCTATTAGAGCAGGAGTCTCTAACCTTTTGGACCTCAGGGACCACCAAATTCATAATTTTAAATCCTGCGGACCACTAATATGAATTTTTTTTAAAAAAAAAAATCATATTAGTTTTTAAAAACTAATTTAAAAATTCATTTTAATTTTTTTAAAATTCATGTTTGTTCTGTTGCTGGAGGATGCAGCGCATCCACTCTGGCGTACCTTAGCAACTAAGTATTTCTCTCTGCCCTCCACTTTCCTGTTTTGTCTGCTGGATCTACACAGGGGACATCAACCTAGCTTGACCCTGGGGTGTTCTGTCCTGACCAGCCACTTTCTCTTGGGAGGAGGCCCAAGAGAAAGCACATGCTCCAGACACACAGCCTTCCAGGAACCTCTTTTGTGTTCCATCTTTCAAGAAGCTTGGTCAATCTGAGTGAAGGAAAATGAAGTTGGGCAGACTGATGGTGGTGGGAAAGTCAATCCCATATTCCAGAGCTGTAATAGCCACAAGACTGGCTCTTTGGTCATCCGATGCAGCTGCTCCGGGATGACCAAAGGGTCAGTCCTGTGACAACTG
The DNA here is from genome assembly GCA_033807585.1 of Hydrophis major. Classification (NCBI taxonomy): domain Eukaryota; kingdom Metazoa; phylum Chordata; class Lepidosauria; order Squamata; family Elapidae; genus Hydrophis; species Hydrophis major. The sequence goes on from CM066328.1 coordinate 401,238,854, forward strand.
CAGCTTTGGAATATGGGACCAGCCCATCTGGGGAGGAAAGGCAGCACTCTGGCTGAATGGGGGGGGGGCAAGTGGGGGCTGTCCTGGGGAGCGAGGTTGGGAACTGTGGAGGAACCAGCTCCTTCTCAAATGGAAGAAAAGCAGAGAGCCCCCATCTGGTCTCCTGTCATTTTCATATCTCCCTCCTTTGCCAGGTGTGGCTGCTTGGAGTTGGGGCAGGGAAGGAGGGCCAGGCTGCTTCCATCCCTCCTCCTAACCGCACCTTCCAAAGAGACAAAAGAGCAAGTGGGGGGGAAGAGCGCTGAGCTGAGGGATCTCGGGGCAACTGCTGCTGGGAGCAGAGGCAGAAAGGGGGCTTTGCTCTCCTTGGGGGGCAGCATCCCTCAAGGGGCTTCTCAGCAGGCAGCTGCCTGCAGAAGGACTGCTGCCCTTGGAAGGCTGGTCGGACAAAGGTTGGGGAAGTGATTAATTGGGGGGAGGGGAGAAAGTGGGGGCTCCTTTCAGATCCGAGGAGGAGGATTGAGAGAGCTCAGATTTGCGGCTGAGGAAAAGCTCCAAACGATGCCAGGGCTCTTCCAACCTCATCTGGAAACAGGCAAGGAAAGGGGGGGGGGGAGGATGACATCTTCACACACACACACACCCTGCCAAGAGGAGAGTCACTTCCCTCCAACAGCCTCCACTTCTGTGGCTTCTCACTTCTCCTGCCCTGGGAGGAGAGAAGCAACCTTGAACTAAGGAGAAATTTCCTGTCAGTTAGAACAATAATCAATGGAACGAATTGCCTCCAGAAGTTGTAGATGCTTCCAACACTGGAAGTTTTTAAGCAGAGATTGGACAACAGGGCTTCCTGCCTGAGCAGGGGGTTGGACTAGAAGATCTCCAAGGTTCCTTCCATGTTATTTTGTTGTTTTCTTAAGTGTCTCTGAATGTTGCTATTTTTTAGGTCAGATTTACCGTATATACTCGAGTATAAGCCGAGTTTTTCAGCCCATTTTTTGTGCTGAAAAAACCGCCCTCGGCTTATACTCGAGTCAGATTCCCCTCTGAAAAAAAAATGGCCATGTGAGAATGCTCAGACATGAAATCTATCCAACCGAAAATAAGTGTGTGTGTGTGTGGGGGGGATTTTAACAGAGGGAAGATGTAGGGAGAAGGCAAAAGCAACAGAAGATCCTTCAGGGGAAACTGAGGGGGAGACTCACCCTTGGTCCAGATGAGCCCCCTTCCCCTTTCTCTAGGCTGAGAAAACAACGCGAGCCGAGGTTGCTTCGGCTCCACTCAGCTTCGTTTCCTCAGCTCCAGCTGCTTTCAGTCCACTCGGGAGGAGGGGGAGGACGTGGTGGTGGTGGTGGCGGCTCTCTCCCTTGCAAGAAAAAAGCAAGAGCTGTTCTTATGATCTCTCCCTCTCTCTCTCTCTCTCCCCATAATACAGTCAAGCCCTTTCCAGCACGCGGGATCCGCCCCCGCCGCTTTGCACCTTGCAAATGCAAAAACCCCAGGATTTTGCATTTGCAAGGTGCAAAGTGGCAAAGTGAGTGTGTGTGTGTGTGTGTGTCTGTCTGTCTCTCTCTCTCTCTCTCTCTGTGTGTGTGTGTGTCTCTCTCTCTCCCTTCCTTGCACCAGCGCGCCTTCCTTCCACTGCTACACGTTTGGACTGCTTTGTGCCCCCCTCCCTCCCCGCCGTCTTTTATTTTCTCCTTTCCTTTAGGACGTGTCCTAAAGGGCTGGAAGAGCGAGGAGGCAAAGTAGCTTCCTCGAGCATTTCTTGCCGCTCCTCCGGGCAAGATTTATTGGCTGGAAGCGAGGAGTGAGTTGCTCGCTTTCCTAACGAGGGTCTTGGAGCAACAACACCCCCTCCCCCGCTGCACCCCGCATCCCCACCCCCACGCTTCCACCCGAGTTTGGAATAAAAAACGAAGGTGCGAGTGTGAACTTGGTGGGGACTCTCCGCTCGCAAGTTTTTGCGTCACTTTGGGGTAGTGCTCGGTAAAAGGAACTGGGAGGAGAGCTGCTTAGCCAAAAGTCTGCCTGCCCTTCGCTCACAAACGAGCTTTTGAGTTCTTCTTCTGCAAAAGCGGCAAGTTCTCTGGGGAGGGGTTTAAGGAAAGGAAAAGTAGTCAAAACAATGAGGAGGGAGGAGGAGGACAGGAACTTTAGGCGGCTCCGGAGCTCGAGAATCTGTCCAACTGGAGGAACAGACTGCGTGGGACGAAAGTGTGTCCGTCTGTGTGCGTGGAGGGGGCGGATTGTCGGGGGTGAGTTTCTAAAATGGGCTGACTTCATGTGAGGAAAGGCGAAAAATTCTTGACTTCAACCAGCGCTTCGGAAAGCCGTGGGGGCCAATCGGAGCAAAAAAAAAAAAAAAAGAGCCGCCGATTGAAAGGGACCCACTTGGGGAGTCCAGAACGGGTGCGCGGTAGGGCGGAGGCTGGGATTTCTAACGTTGAAGCTGTTTGTGGTTTACAGCATACGGAACCCCTGCCTGCTTAGGCTGACGCGACCACAGGGGCCCGAAGAGAGGCTGTAGCGGTGGGGGTGGGGGGTCTTCGTGCGGTCCTCTGGCTCTGGCGCTTTCCAAAGCAACTCAAAACTTGGCGCGTCCTCGCCTTCCCTTTCTGCCCCTTCCAAAAAGGTCCCACTCTGGGAGTAGCGAGATACAAGACCCCGCTCTGTTTCAGAGCAGGGGAGAGCAAAGGCGGGGGGGGGGAGTCTTCCTGTTCACCCTTCCATTATAAACTTTAAGATCATTATCTTATTTTCCAAACAACTGCTCCCCCCCCCGCCGCTTTGCACCTTGCAAATGCAAAAACCCTAGGATTTTGCATTTGCAAAGTGGCAAAGGCAGATCGCGCGTGCTGGAAAGGGCTTGACTGTATTACGGGGAGAGAGAGAGAGAGGGAGAGATCATAAGAACGGCTCTTGCTTTTTTCTTGCAAGGAAGAGAGTGACTCCTGCCTCCCACTGTCATCATCATCATCTTTTGGGTTAGTGAATCAATTAAACCTTTCATGATAGTGAGATCGTTTCCCAAATTTCCCTTAAATCAGGGAAGAAATCAGAAACAAATCTTTAGACTGAGAATAAGCCTGTTCCTATGATGCCATTTTTGTTCACTGCAGTGTGAAAAAACACACTTTTTTCTCCATCTTCTTGTTCCCTATTTACTGGTCTCTTTCAAAGAGGAAATTGTGAACATCAAACTTATTCTCAACTGTCCTAGTGGAAGTTTTTATTGGTATCTATTTTTATTTTTGAAATTTACCAGTAGCTGCTGCATTTCCCACCCTTGGCTTATACTCGAGTCAATAAATTTTCCCAGTTTTTTGTGGTTAAATTAGGTGCCTCGGCTTATATTCGGGTCGACTTATACTCGAGTATATACGGTATGTCTTTTTTAAACACAAAAAGGCATAGATACAGGTAGTTCTCAACTTGCGTCCACAATTGAGCACAACATTGCCATTGTTAAGCAAGATATTGTTAAGTTTTGCCCTTATGACTTTTCTTGCCACAGTAAAGTGAATCCCTACGGTTGTTAAACTAGTATCATGGTTGTTAGGTGAATCTGGCTTTCTACTGAATTTACTTATAGAAGGTCACCAAAGGTGATCACATGATACTGGGATACTGCAACATCAAAAACACATGTTAGTTGCAAAGCAGCCAAATTTTGATCACGTGACCATGGGGATGTTGCAATGGTGTGTGAAAAACAGTCACTTTTTTCAGTGTTGTTGTAACTTTGAGTGGTCACCAAGTGTATGATAGCAAGTCAAAGGCTACCTGTACCAGCCATTTTTTTCTGTAAAAGAACAGCATTGCTGCCAAGCAATTGCAACTGATACTCACATATAGTAGATAGACAAAAACAACACAGAAAAAAGTATTTAGAACTTTATTCAAATAGTACGAATAACTTTCAATGGAGTGGCAGAGGAAAAGAGAAAACATTTTTTTTTACCTCTTAATCTGGATAGAAATATTCCTTCTTTTTAAAATAAACTAGTCTTAAACATGCCAAGTTTGAAGACCCTTGGAATAAATGAATGAATAACCTTTCATCCATGAATGCTAAATCCCATTAGTCATTGGACATACAGAGTAATACAAAAGTTTGTCTATAATGTATTCCACAAGGGAAACATACTCTTTAAATATCTTGATAAAACAGTAATTAAAACTCAAAAGAGACCAAATCTTTTCCCAAATACAGGAATTTTGATTTCAATATGCCGATCTCACCAGAATAGCTACAGTCATCTTCTAGCATTTTATCATAATTCAGACTGAACAATAACAAAATCTTGCTTATGAATTATTACAGAAAAAAGGACAGTTATATAATTAACTCAGCACATTTGTATTTAATAAAGAAAATACTTGAGACTGTTTTTCAACATCATAGTGATTTGTTTGGAAACTATTTTTAAGTTCTTAACATTGTAAACTTATTTGATTAGATTTTGTTTAGCGGACCCATTGGACCAAAAGTATCATCTGAACAGCTATGACCAAAAGTCCAAATCCTCTCTCTAAGTTAGAATTACGAGTAAAATTCTAAATGTAGGCAATATGTCTACTGCATTGCAGCGTAAATGCTTGTGGCATGCACTGAAATGTAACAAACAATGAAATATATGAGCACACCCTATATCTCCTGAGAATTCATGGGGTAATAAGGCATGAAAGTTGACTGGGTAGCTTTGGACCAGTCACACTCTTTCAGATAAGCTCACCGTACATGGTTGTTGTGAGGAAAAGGAAGGAATATTCGATAGGTTCACCATTTTGAATAACTCATAAAAATAAAAGTGGGATAAAAAAACAGATCTAAAGAAACTATAAAAGACAACCATCCCTTCACATGGAGATGTAGACCATCAGTAGGCCACTAAGTAGATTAAAATGTTCATGTATTCCACTCCAAAGCATGCCTTCAGAAAGCCCACAACAGTGGTACAAAAACAACTGCCTATTCTTATCACAGAGTGACCATGAACCTGGATGCTTGGAACAGTACCAACTCTTTGTGTTCAGGAAAGCTGCCAAACTGAAGACTCTTTTCGGAAAGTCTTTGAAGACTGATGACGCAACAGTCCCCTTCCTGCAATTGTGAACATTATTACCAGTACTATTTTCCTTGGTATCAGTGGTGATTGTTATTAGGTTTGGTTATTTCCTTTTAATTATGGCTATTTTTATATCACCTGTAAGGTTCTCAGAGCTTTTTGAAAATGTGGGGCATATAATTTACAATATATAGATACGTTAAATATACTTATACCTTGTCAAAGGAAACATTGCTGGTCTAGGGCTCTTCAACTGGAAACTGATTTAGGGTTGCTAAAAAAATGACCATTAACTTGAGGGACTCCACAAGTATTTCAGAAAAATTCCAAAGCCTTAGGAATGTTGAGAACAAAGGAGTACCGGAAGAGGAAATACCTGGATTCACATTTTATTCCCCTGTGCTCTAAAAGGAGGATACATTCTTGCCTAATTCAGGGCCAAGGTTTCTATGGACTGGTCCTACTTTTACATACAGTGCAGAATAAAAAAAATACTCAAGGCTGAGCAAACAGTATCTGTCTATAAATTAGCCTGGGCTATGGAATGTTGAAGGTATCAATATAAAACAAAGGCAAACAGAGAAGGAAAAAAATCACTTTCATAGGCAACTGAACACATTTATAGTAGGTTGGGGAAATAATTAAACTGTATTTTTAAATCTTGTATTTTCAGTGATGCCAAAATGCCTAAAAATATAGACGTGTATCCCAAAGTACCATAATTTGTAAACAGGAAATGACAGATTCATATATTTAATGAGGTTTTTTTTAATGAAATCTAGTTTGAATTTCCATAGCATTATTCACGTCATAGATCCAAAATGATCTAATGCAATTTTCCAGCTGCCCAGCTTGCAGCTATCATTACTGCAAGTATCCCTCAGGTTTTTCCTGTCATTTGCTTCCTAGTGCTACAAACTTGGGGGATATTTGCAGGAATGGGACCTGACCGGTGTAACTACTGGTTCGGTGATTTACGTTTTGAAACGTCGTCAGCTGTGCTGCCTGGACAGCTGAGCAGCGCTGCACACAGGTGCGCAGCGTTTGAAATAGTACTATTTTCCTGCTTTTTCAACTGCAGCTGTGCTGCGCAAAGCAGTTGAAAAGCAGGAAATAAAGGACAGGTAAGAACCTGGGCAGGTGGGTGGGCCAAAACAGCAGCAGACACAGAACCGGTTCTGTGTCTGCTGCTCTTCAGAGCTACCGGTTCTACAGAGCTGGACAGACAGTAGAATCCCACCCCTGGATATTTGCAACAATGCAGAAGTGTATTCTCTTAGAAACTATAGCATTCTGATACTAATTTCACTTCATGAAAATGTTGGAGGGCTCTAGTGAATAAATAGAGCTTGCAAATAATAAAAACATAAGACCTAATATTTAATCCTTCCAGGGAACTGTATAGTTGTGTTCAGTTTTCTATGAATGTGGGAGCAGGAAGTTCAGGAGAATTTGCACTTTAAGGTGGAACAAGCTGTCAAAAAATCAACAGAGTTGAGAATATGTTTCCCTTTTGTGAAGTCTCTCTTTAATGCTCCTCTCCTTCCCATATCATCTACATTTTATAGCCCAGGAAATTCAAGGTAGAACATAATTTAGTTTTAGTTGTAGTTTTTAAGGTTGGGCACACTTCAAAATGAATAGGAAAAGATGTTTTGATCTTTACACAAGCTCAGTATCTCTCTGCTCACTCATTATACTAGCCCAATTTTTTTCAGCCTTCTACAGAAGCATTTTTGGTCAGGCTTGATAGAATCCTTAAAAACAGAAGCTTGAATGAATAGCAAAAGGATGATATGTTCATATGAGTTCCAAAGTACATCTTCCACATGCTTCTGAAGCATGTATAGCTCTTTAAAAGAACAAAACAACAACAACAACAAAAAAAGAGTATATTCCAAATAAACTTTTAGAATTAGGAAAGGAACTGCAGCTAATGAACAAGTATTTCCTGAGGGTATAGATAGACAGCTTTCAGAAGTGTATGCAAACTTTTTCTCAGTATATGCATGTATGTGTATATATGTATGTGTGTATATCTTTAGCAAATATACTGTATATGCATGTATATTTCTTTAGCAAAAAGAAAAGTGAACTGAGAAATCAATAATCATGTTCGAAAAGCAGGCTCTTCAAATTTTAGAAGATGAAGTGTTTCTGAGATTTCTGGTGGCTGCATCATATAAAGACTTAGCTGACTTGAGCAACTCTGGACACGGAACGGGCAGAGCTAAGGAAGTTGAACATGGTGGTCACCAGGTCTGGAAGATCATAATCATGTTTCCATCCCCAATCTTGGCGGGCATTGTTGTCATCAAAAACCATTGGCCAACTGTCAGCTTCAACAAAAATAAAGAAAAAGATATATATTAAATCAAAGGCAAAGGGCTTTGAAAGTCCAACCTAAGAATTTCACTTTTTTCCCACTTAGGAAGTTTAGAAAGCAGCAACTTTCAAACGGAGAAAACAGTTAAAAGAGAGGTGATGTCAAAACTCTCTTATAATATGCAGTGCAGAAAAAGCAGCTTTGTATGCTTAACAGATTTCTTTCTCACTGGAGATAATGTATATTCTTTAAGGTATATGCATGCACATTTAAGAACTTTTAAAATGCAGTCATTACAATCCCATTTGAAAGTCACCCCCTTAGCAGGTAGAAAATCCAGCTTAAAGTTTTAATGCACACTTTGTCACAAAGTTTATATCTTATATGGATTCCTGAAAAGGTACCAAAACAAAAGGTAAACGCTGAATTTTTGCAGCTTGGGATTCATTTTTTAAAATAAAACTTAAAGTCTTTGCCAGGCCTAGCAATGAAATTTCAATCTTGTACACTTTCTCAAAAAAAATCTCTCAGTTTGAAAGAACAAAATTATCCCAGCCCATTGTCATAGCTTCATACACATAGCTTCATGCAGCATTGTGAAAGCCAAAGCCAGGTACTAACCAATGGCTTGTCTAACAAGATCTACATTGTAGGCAACTTCAAGTTCTGGAATATGCTTCTGGACCTCTTGAACCAGCTCCTCAGGTGAAAAACTCATGGCATTGATATTGTAAGTCCTCATGCTCAGCTGCTCAGCAGGTACTTCCATGATCTCCAAAGAAGCTCTAAGACAGTCATCGATATACATCATTGGCAAGTGGGTATCTGGTTTAAGATTACATTCGAATTTTCCAGTCTTGAGAGCATCATGGAAAATTTGGACTGCATAATCTAGTAGAAAAAAAAAAGATGGCAGCATGCCTGGTTCAGGTGATATAACATTAGTTGGAACTTCAGTTACATATTAAAAAAAAACAGATTATCAATATGGTAATTGATTATCAAAAGGTAAAATGAAAGGATGCTTAGAGGAGTAAATTATTATGAAACACAGCGAAAGTTTAACAGGAAGTGTATTAATTAAAATAGAGGTGAATGTTTCAAGTGTATAGTCCAGGCCCAAACTACATTTATTTATTTACATTATTCATGCAGCTAAAACTCTATGGAGACTCTCAGTCATCCAGGTCATGGTTGTCTCAAAGCTGCTTTTTCAACTGGACTTTCTTGTTTTTCTTTGAAAATGTTTTGCTTCTCATCCAAGAAGCTTCTTCAGCTCTGACTGGATGGCGGGGAATGGAAGGATTTCAGTGAAGGGATACAGGGCAGAAAACAACCTGCAGGAAGCACAGCTCCACAACACAGTCCTTTCTGCAGTTCCAAGAAGGCCCACACCCATTACTCAAAAAAGGCAAATGGTGTGCAGCCTTCTTGGAACTGTAGAAAGGGCAGTGTTATGGAGCTGTGCTTCTTGCAGGATGTTTTCTGCCCTGTATCCCTTCACTGAAATCCTTCCATTCCCCACCATCCAGTCAGAGCTGAAGAAGCTTCTTGGATGAGAAGTGAAATATATTCAAAGAAAAACAAGAAAAAAAGCACCTTTGGAATTATTCATGTAGATTTAAAAGAAAAATGCATAAATGTATGTTAAATGTATGTCATGTAGATTTAAATGTATGTCATGTAGATTTAAATGTATGTCATGTAGATTTAAAAGAAAAATGCATAAATGTATGTTAAAGAAGAACTGTCATTTAGACGCTGGTTTAGAACACATTCCTTACCAAAATCTGAGCAACCTGGTAGTTTCTACTAGCAAGTTTTCATTTCCAGGAGTTCAGAAATGAAGAATAAAAGGTAACCATCAGAGGGAGAAAAAGGGCAGGGCAAGCTAAAGAAATAATCTTGGAAGCACCCAGTAGCCTTTCCTCAGCCTATGTTTTTTGCTTCCATCCCCTCTAGTTTTTCTGACTGCCTGTCAGAGACCTATGGAGAATGGCTTTTGCATGAAAAATACATAACTCACAACCATAAGCAGAACCACTTTTCTTGTGGTTTTACCTTTATACTTTACGGGTTAAATTACTCGCCGGTCAATATAAAAATAAAAGATTGGACTGCATCAGCTTCCTTACCAGTTGTTCCTCCACCAGGCTGGGAATCTGCTGAGATAATGCCAGGATACCTTAGACACCGGAAATCTAGCCCATATCTATAATGATAGTACTGACACACACACATAAAATTAAAAGGGGGAAAGAAAAAGAAATGAAATGTACCATTAATTGTGATTTGTGCCAATACAGATTGAATTACTTGTTGCAAATCGAAGCTTTATGTTCTATATTGGTGAGAATGATTATTATAAAATCATATGTTTCTAGAGACAACATTCGCTGTAAATAATAACCATATAGAGTAAATGGCAGAGTTCGCATTAAAGCCTGACATGACATGACTCGCTAGTACCCAAAAGCACCAGAAAAACCTGTTCTGCATGGATGTTAATTTCTCTGGAGGCATTTGTGGTTATATAAATTAACTGCTTCAATGAATAAATAAATTTCACATTTTGCCACTTACATCATCAGAAAATCGGTATTAATTTCCATGGGATCCAAGACCTTAATTAAAAAGGGTCTTGATTTTTGTTGATGGGAGCATACATGTAGGAGTTAAAATTTGAAAGAATTAGAAAGAGGCAGAGGCAAATCAAATGAAACCAGAAGTATGACAAGCTAGTGAGGAGAAGGAAGGACAGTTTCTGTCAAAAGGATAGTGGAAGAGAATTGGCCTTGGGGAGCAGGAATACTGCACAGGCAGCAATATGGTGTCTTCTTGGCTGCATTCTGAACTCCAAATCCAAAGAAACAGTCTAGTACAGTGGTGTCAAACTCGTGGCTTCATGTTGTCATCACATGATGTATTGCAACTTTTCCCCCCTTCACTAAACCAGGGATGGGCATAGCTAGCACGAGTTTGATACCTGTGGTCTAGTGGAAACTGAAATGGCTTGCCAAAGAAAGATTTTCAGTCTCAAAAAGCCATAGATTCATAGTGATAGGCGAGAAAAACTGCTTAGCTCTGCATCTTTTCATTAACACCAGAAAATTTCTGTTTCTACTGCTGGGTCAGTCTAAAAAAAAAAAAAAAAGCTAACTGAAATACAGTAGAATTGTGGCATATGAGGATTGTTGTTGTTTTTTTAAATAAAATGAACCAGTTAATGTCCCTGCAGTTTTCTTGACATTTGTGGCTTGTCTGGTTTCTTCTTGCTAGGGACTAGAGAGGGACTGGCCCATGTCGCCCAGCAGACTTTGTGCCTAAGGCAGGACTAGATCTTACAGTTTCTAGCTTGGTGTCTTTAACCATCACACCAAATTGGCCTCAAAATGATCATAGTAAAATAATATTATAGAACGTAAATATATTAATACAAAATACAGATGTGTTCCTTCCATTTCTAAAATGCATATCTTGCTGCAGTAAAGCTGATGCTTATTATAGCTGTGTTCATGTGTGCTGAAAATTTATTTAAGATGGCAACAAACATTCAGGTACCTGAAATGGATTTAGCTACCAACCTGTCTTCAGATTACTGTAACAGAAGACTCATAGCTGGAAACTTCAGAAGGCTATCATTGACATATTTGCCAAACATTTATGGATTATCCAGATATAAGAAACCCAGAAATTCACATTTTTGATACCATCTTATATAGTATGCTGGTTCTTAGCCACTTGAATCTGCACACAATCCAATGGTCAAGAATCTTTGAAAAACAAATTGTTCTTCAGTATTTATCAGCTTTGCTCAACAGATTACATATTGACATTGTAGTTACTTAAAACATACTGCTTAGAAAGCCTACTCATTGGATTCTCTAATCGTCGTGCTGGAGAAAGCCTACTCATTTTCAAATGTGTGTTGCTATTTGATTTCTCTTATAATTGAAACTGCAAAGGCTACAATTAAGAGTGTCAGTGCAAAAGCAATATAACAAAACTCAAAAACCAGTTATAAGAATAAAAAGGAAAGGAAAATTTAGCTACTGGCTTTTATATCACTTCCTATTTATAGACCTGATTGTGAAAGAACAAGGCATTCTTACAACAAAATGGTTATCATTACCTCTCCCATAAGTTCAGCATGAACCTTGGAAACTCCATAGATTGTCCTTGGCCTTTGGATACAAAGATCAGGGGTTGGATTCCTAGGGGAAGTTGGTCCAAAGGCACCAATTGTGCTAGGAACAAAGAGTCGCAAACCATGTTCAGCAGCTATATCAAGAATGTTGTGCAGCCCTGGGAACAGCAAACAAGCATTTTTAAGCCCAAACCAAAAAGAAAAAAAAAGAAATAACAAGACTTCTATAGTGCAGTAGGTATACCTAAACAAACAACTATAAATATGTTAAGACATACCAGTAATATTCACAGATCTTGCCAAAGGGACATTAGCTTCTCCAACTGCACTGAGCAAAGCACTGTAATGAAATAGCCAAGTAATCCTGTTGTTCACCACAATCTCACGAAGATTCTTGTAATCCAAAATATCAGAGTAAATGAAAGGACCTAAGTGTAAAAAGGTGGTTTAAAATAATCCATGCTGTGCCGAAGATGTCAATAGCTTGTAAATACAGTCAATGACATTTTCAGTTAAAGAAGGAATTTGATGAAATGCATTACAATTTCAACAATTTCTAATTCCATGTTTTTTTATGAATACGGTATTTGCAATGCAGTAGCATGGGCAGATATGTACTGTAAGATATGCAAGTGCATGATGTATATGACCATATATACTATGGGTCACCTATACAAAGTCACTAAAAATGAACACATTTGAATTGCAGCAGGGCTTTGATATATTTGGAATGAATTTCATTTTATCTAGAATAAACATTGTTTGAAGACCTATAAATTTCTATTTTATCCTAGATCGTAACAAAGCATTTAGCATATACAATAAGAACAAGACCCTCTGAAAAAGCTATGCATTGAGACAGTATGAGAGTGGGTTTAGAAACACAGATTTTACTTAATAAAAATTATGCTTGTTTCAAAGAACAGTTTTTAGTTTAACTTCTTTGCTTCTTGGAGAGTAATACTATGACAGATCACTTATACTGTCTTTGAACAGAATTTTGTATTCTAAAAAGTTGCACAGCACATCATTTTGTAGAGCATATAACACTTGGGGCAGAGAGCTCATTTCAGTGAGTATAGCAAAGGAGGCATGACCTGGGCAGAAACCATGTTGGTTGGCCAAAATTGAGGTTGATACAGCAATTGAAACATTGCTTTAAATATGCATTTCCTGCATGGGCTGTCACAGCATTTTCTTTTACATATCCTCTTATATTTAAAACTCAGGCAATGAGTTAGCAACAAGCAAATTAGCTTAGGTCAAATTAAATACACCTTCTTTGACATAATTTGACACTAATCTCCCATCAATTTCCACAAGGTTTCTGAAGAACTGAAAAAACCCTGTGACAAAAACAATATTACAATGATACAATTGTGTCCTTTCATGCTCTAATGCTTCCAAGCTATAAGAGTACTCTATCATATTGATACTCTTCTGCTCAAAGCCAATTAAACAATGTACATAACATTATATTTGCTATTCTAATTTCTTATGGCTGGATTATAACAAACATATCTTTCATTGTGGGCAACACTCACAGTCTGAAAGAGGGGGAAAAACTGGAGAGAAACTTATAAGCTTGAGTCATATGACTTCAAGGATGATTGTAAGGATTAATATCCAAAAACTTAAGGTTTAACTAAAATAAAATATCCTTGTAGAAAAAACTGTAAGTCCTGGAAAATAATCACTAAATATTTCTCTTTGTTTAATATGGTACTCACCACTATAGAAGACACTGTCAGGGGGCTTTCTAATATCTGACAAAATCACGTTGTTCTTTCCAAAGCGTTTTCTGGATAAAATACCATAAGTAATGTTTCATTTTCATTTTGAACACAGCTTTTAGAGCAAAACTTACTCTGGATTTGAGATGCATTTTTAATCCATATATTCTGCACTTCATAATACTGATGTTTCCAACCAACTAGGAACAGATTGTATTATTTTCTTTTCCCCCCGCCCCAAAATAGGGTCAAGATAATATATTAGAAAAGCAGTGGCTCATCTGTAGCTGCATATCATGGATGCAAGGAAAAATTAAAATACAGGAAGGCAAATAACCTTAATAAAAGATAACATTGTTAACAGAAGTAATGAAGGTTATGTCTTACCGTAGCAATTTAGCAAGTCCTACTCCAAGCTGGCCTAGTCCCCCTGAAAAGCAAGAATATAATGTTTGTAAATTATAGTTGGAAATTTCTTTTTTTATCTCATTTATAAGGACTATCCAAGCGCAGGAGATGCTGATGTTCCTAGAAAAGTTCACAGAAAAGTTTAATTGACTAGTTGAACCGTGGCACTTTTACAGGTGTAAATTATTGAAAATGGCTGAATTGAATTACTTTTTTATGCATAAGATGTCTTTAAAGGTCATCTGTCTATACTATGTTCCTTAGTTCTGTAGACATATAGTACCCATTATAAATTAGCTTGGCTGATGGAAAGTTCAAAATATTTGAAGGGCATCGGAAAGAGGAAAGAAGATATAAGGATTCCAGTAAACAGAATCCAGAATGCATCAAGTGTACAGAAATAGTTATGGAAAGGTAGCTTGAAGGAGATTATTTTGAACCTTGCTACGGGGTTGTAAATTGTGAATGAGAAGAGTAGTAACCATCTATTATTCTTTAATGATGGAATTGCTATAGTCTGGATTAAGAAGAGTTGAACCATTTTCTAATGAAGTTTGTGCTCCAACTTATTTAAGTGCCACATAAAGCTTATGTTTAAATAGAAACCAAATGAATATCAATTCACAAGATCAGATACAATTGGGTAAAAAAAAATCTCATATTACACAATTTGAAAGTGGCATCTAAAAATTGGCTGACCTGTAATTAACACCCGAGGGTGATCAGTTTCTGAAAAACATACTGAATGAAAGCTGGCATCCGATGGCACCTGCCGGGGTGAAATGCTAAGACCTCTAGCTGGCACAAGAGCAACCTGACAACCACAGCCAGGTTTGTTCAACAGATGTTTAACAGCACAGCTCAAATTCTTGATGGCAGGCATTTTTCAAGTGTGCTGGAAAAAAAAAGAAGAAATCCACTGAATAGTTTTTTCATCACTGCAAAGTGACCAAACCAGATTGATTTCTGAAGTTCTGGCAAGTTACCAATAAAAGGGATAGAAACAACAGCTGTCAGCTGCAACACATATGTTCTTATCAATCTGCTTTGATACTACCAAATGCCAATACCTCCTGATTTTTAAATAAATAATAAAATAAATAAGATGCTGGCATACTCCAAATATAAGCCAGTATTTAAAAACCTATTTATTATCTGCAATGTGTTTAGGATTCACCAAGTCCTCGATAGGATAATTGAGCATGTTTAGAAGCTAGTTCTCCTAATAAATGGGAAGGTTATAAGTAGCCATGCCACTCTTGCTATTTTATATGTGTCACATTCCACAAACTTCAGATGTACTTTGCCAGAAAAGACTGCCTACTTTTGGTGTTTGGTTAACCCTTCCCAATTTGAAGCCGTTTAAACACATGCACCAATAATCCCCACAATTTTTAATTAAGCAGCCACTGCTGAGTTGGCTGGGGATGGAGTGAATTGCCCTCACAACATATCTGAAAAACAACAAATTAGGAAAGGCTGTTGCAGATTAGAGATGAGCAATCCACAGATTTTGAGCCCCTTGGTTATCAATCCCAAGATTGTGCTGCTGAATTTCAGCAAAAGTACCTTTAATGGCCAAAGCATATAGTGGATTATCTGGACATGTTTGATTCAATGCAGATAATACTTCCAGTTCCCAGCCACACATATAATTGTATTCTGATTATTTGTTAAAATCAACAGCAATGATATTTCTACCGAGCAGTATTCAATATTAAAAAATGTAATATGTTCCATAGATAATTTCCATAAATTGTAGTCATCTTATTAAGGCTGCCAAATATTCACATAACTTGAGTAGAAAGTGTTGCATCTGTTCAAATTAAAATATATAAATGTAAAACCAACCCATTAAATTCATATAATCTCCAGGTCAGGAATTCCCCTCCTTGAAATGGAGAGATACTGCAAAAAGTACCCTTTCAGAAACCACAAACCAAAATTATATCCTGCTATTCAGCTCACAGCCAAACTACAACTTTAGCAGCTTGGTTTGGGTTTTACTGTGAGTGGAATCTAAAAACAGAATACTTCATTATTCACTGTTTTAGTGACTGCCACATCATCTCTCTTTAGAATCAGTTAACATTTGCTGTACTGTCAAGCTAACATAAATGTTAAGAAGTGAAGTTACAAACTCCAGATCCTGATGAAATTATAGAATTTTTCTTCATTCTTTGCAAATGAACCAACCCCACTCAAGAAATTACACTTCAAATATTAGAAAGGTTAATAATCATAATTATAATCATTCAATTTAGAGACTCCTAACTCTATAGCAGTTCACAGGATGACTTAACAATAAAAAATGAAAAAATCCCTAAACTAAAAAACCCACACCCAACCACCTTGAAACATTTTTTTCAGAACTCACCAAGTTTAGAATATCCCCTAAAATGCACAAAGTGCTTAACTAACTTTAATATTAATACAGTGTCTTTCAAATCAGTAAAATATTTTTTCAGGAAAAATGATCAACACTCTACTAGATACATTTTCTTTCAGCTTTACTTCACAATATTAGAAATAGAAAAAAAAAAATCTGCTTTCAATTCAGTAGAAAAACAACCTACAAACTTTCCCACTCCCTATGAAACACAGATGATGCCAGATAAGCAGCTTACCGTCTTTTCAGCAAGTGGTTTTGAAAAGCAAAAGAAGTATATTTATAGGGCACAGCCTCTCTGCTAAGCCAATCAGAATTCCTGAGGTACTGGGAGTTGTTCACTACATAGAAAAAGGCGTGTTCTCTGCATGTGATATCAGCAAAAAGTGGACACATCATACGCCTCTTTTTCAATTTCAAAGGACATGACCTCAGACTAGGCAGGAAAGTTTGAAGAAAACATCATAGGGCTGCTAGGGATGTTGGGTTTTTTTTGTTTTGGGAAAAGGAAGACTGAATTGTATTTTTCTTTTCCCTAATCAGGAAAGTTAAATTAACTTTGCATTATTATGAAAACTGAAATTACAGCATAATATGAGAATAATGTGATTTCAAAGTGCAGTTTCAAATTTGTATCCAAACATTCATCTTGTATCTAAAAATATTTCAAAATTTTATTCCTTATGAAACTTGGTCTAATTTGCATAAGCAAATGAGCATCACTAGTGATGCGAGACAGAAAGTTTCCTACAGAAAAATAAAACATTACAATATTTTTCCTTTTAGAAAATACTTTTCTGTATCACCAGCTATAATCAAGACATATGTTGAAGCCATTTGGGATATTAGTGCAAATATCTTTTAAACTCAGAAACAAGATAAGCACTCAAATACTGCTGGTTTGTACTTGTTTGGATAAAGCATCACCACGTAAAGAAGTTAATGGTGCTAATGTATCTGTGGAAGAGGCCCTTTAATTTAAAGTACTATTAGTACAACACTCAAAGAACACCAAATATCAGATTTGTAGTCAACAGACTTATGTAAGCCTATATTACTGGCAGCTAATAAATTAATATCAAGCCATCATGTGACAGATTACCAGCATGACAAAATAATCAGAAACACCTGTTCTGTAGGAGAACAAAAAAACATGTCTATATAAATTAGACCTTAGTACTTTACAGTATCAATAGAACTATTTATTCTAAAAGTTAATATTAAAAAGAGATGATAAAAATCTTTATTGCTTTGTGGTCTTAGAACAGAAAATATAAGGCTATACAAACATATTAAATAATATTTTTAAAAATCAAGACTAAAATGAATAATCTCTTTCAACATGGCTTACAATGTTAGCATTGTAAGCAGTTACTCAAAAGCAGACTTAGCTTTTTTCGCACATTCTACAGAAAAATACTTAAGAATGTTATTGGACCATCATCCAGTTTCTCATAAAAGCTGCGTATTCCTTGGACAGAAGTTATAAAGGTTTTGTTTGCTGTAAGGGAAGACCATTTTTAGCAGAAAGCTAATAAAGAGCCCAGTTAGAAATATACAGGTAGTCCTCAACTTACTTTCACAACTGAGCCCAAAATTTTTGTTGCTAAGTAAGAAATTTGTTAAGCAAGTTTTGCCCCATTTTACAACTTCCCTTGCCACATTTGTTAAGTAAATCACTGCAGTTGTTAAGTTAGTAATACAGTTGTTAAGTGAATCTGGTTTCCCCACTGACTTTGCATGTCAGAAGGTCACACAAGGGGGGGGGGTCGTCACGGGACATAAATGAGTAAGTTGTCAAACATCTGAATATAAATCACGTGACCATGGAGGATGTTGCAAAGGTCATAAGTGTTAAAATGATCACTTTTTTCAGTGCCATAGTAACTTCAAATGGTCACTAAGTGAATTGTTTAAGCACTACCTGTACTGGTTTCTTTCAAAATCAAAATGGCAATAACCAATTGTAATTATTATATTTACAGCTACTATAGTTCCAAAACTTTATCAATTAAAGTAATGTGTGATCATAGTGAATTCAATGCAGTTTTCATTTCCTAATCAATAAAATGATAAAAAGTCAGATGGTATCATTTCTACTAATAACAGTTGTTCATATAAAGAACAACTGGGGCAATCCACAGGTCACAAAATAATAATCTGTATAATGTATTACCCTTACAAGGATTTTGACAGTTTTAAAAATGCTAATAAGGCTATTTTGGATTCCTTCTATAGAAAAAAGCCAATTATTGCCAAATCGTATTTAATTAGGCTCTCCAGATGTACAAAATATTGTACCATGGAGAAGTTAGAATTGATAATTTGGTTAGCAGTGCCCTATCCAAGACTGCTCACTTATCTCAGCTGTAAGACAGCTCATATCTGTCTCCCTACTATCACATACACACACACGTTATAGTACAGGGCTGTCAAACTCCCAGCCTGCGGGCGATGCCCATGCCTGGTTTATCAGAGGGGAAAAAACGTCACGATACCTCATGTGATGACATGAGTTTGACACTCCTGTTCTAGTATCTCCTTCGTGTGCCACTTTGGTTAGATGGGCTGAGTTCTCAGCTAGTATATGGAGCGTTTATTTCTCATGGGACTGGTGTGAGAATGGTGAAAGCAGTACATAATACAGTACATAGCAGAATTATTACTAGAAGTACAGTCATAATTAAGGGGATTCTAGGTTTCCTTTCCTCTTTCAGTTCTGCTTTGACAGCTAGATATACAAAGCACAGACACATCCTTACTGTAGTGGTTGTTGATTTCAAGCTCTTCTTGTGACAGTTGCTTGCATAATTGTTTTGCTTCCAGTTCTGAAGCTTACTGTAAGCTTTAACTTTTATGTAAATTGAATAATATCATGCAAACAATGTTATGTTCTGGCTGCTAAGCAAGAAAACAGACAATGGTCAGAATAAAAGAGAAGCTGCTGTGGTCAGGAGTTCATTTTTCTCTCATTTGGGAAGTCATATGAGCTCCCACTCATCAGGAGAGAGTGGGCATGTTTTGGAAGCTGAGCACAGCGTGTAATACTCCCCCCCCCCCATAAGTGAAGGTCTCAATGGGCAGGAGAATGATACTGAGTAGATTGGACCGTGATATTCAAAGAGGGGTTTTTTTGGGGGGGGGGGCATTTTGGGAGCTTATAGGGTTTGTGTATATGCTTTTTTTAAAAAAAGTATTAAGGTTTATATTATATTATACCATTTAAGGTTTATATTATAGCTGAACATGTCCCTCTTCAAAAGCGTATAAAATTACAGGGGTTTGTTTTTTGTTTTTTTTTACTTGAAAGATAATTAAAAGACAATATTAGAAGTGTGTTGGACATTTTGGAATATTTAAAACAACATAATGTAAAAGAAGTGGCATTAATTTTCTTATGTCATATTCTCATATCTTGGAGAGAACTTTATAAAATAGATTAAGATTGATTTATGCTTCACAGAAAGCACAAATAACTGTTAATGGAAAACTAATAAAGCCTTATAAGATACAGAAAGGAATAAGCAGGATGCCTACTGTCTCATCTCCTATTTTGATTCTTAAAATACAGAGCAGTGATACAAAGCAGGACGAGAATATAATAGGAGCAAAGATTACAAAAGAAACATGTAAATAAGGGGTTTTTTTAGATGACGGGTGTTGATTTTGCAAGCTCATTTAAAGGAAACTGAAACATGGGAAAACTAAAAGAATTTAGTCCATTAGAAGGTTTTAAGATCAATAGGCAAAAGACAAAGATGCTAACAAAAATATGAAAATAAAAGATCAAACTGAATTGATAAATAAAACAAGTTTTAAGATTGAGAAGAAAGTAAAATACCTGGGAATCACTATGACAAATGTGAATTATATGTTGTTTCAAAATAACTATATTAAAACACAACTAAAAATACATGGAAGATGGGAGAAACTATAATGGTCATCGCAGGGGAGAATTTGTGTGATAAAAAAATGTTTTGTTTCAGACAGTTCCTATTTTGACAACTGATGCCCCATTTAAACAATGGCAAAAGAATATATCTAAATTTCTGTAGCAAGAGAAACTATGAGTTACATATAAAGTGTTACAAGATGCTAAGGAAAGAAGAGAGTTGAGGTTACCTGGTTTGAAATTGCATTTTGCAGCTTGCTGTCTGCTTTGGATGAAAGAGTAGATGTTGCTAAGAAATAGATAGTTTTTGGAGTTAGAAGAGCATGACCTGAGATTTGAATGGCATGGGTAGCTGTGGTACATTAAAGTCAAGTTTAATGTGATTTTAAAAATCATTATGTTAGAGGTGCCATATTTCAAGCCCAGGTTGTGCTCTGTGGCTCTCAATACAAGAACAATTTCATAGATGAGAAATAATAGGCACACACAAATTGCTAACTTATTGTGAGATACAAGAATTTTGTCAAGAGGAATACAAAATAAAATCTAAAGAATTGGTGTCAAAAGGATATAGATGCCAATGGTGTATTTAAAATACACAAAAGAATTTATGGCTATAAACACTGTAAGACTGAGATTGAAATAGAATTGTGTACAATGACGAACATGTAATTGCTAAAATATATGCACTTTTATTTAAATTATAAACAGAAAAACAAGTCTGCATGATAAAGTAGACTGAAAATTTGATTATAATATACAGATGGAAAATAGGGAAGTATGTGTTTGAAAGGATTGAATTTTATACATATAATCTTGGAAGAATTTTTATAAGATGATGCATTGCTGGTATGTCACTAGAGAAGTTGTCTAGCATATATAAAGGCATTTTAAATTCATAGTGGAAGATACATTTCATTAAGCTTAGTGGATATGAAAAAAGCTAGAAAATTTTGGATTCAAATGCATACATTAACTCTGAGGATTTTAAAGGTTAATATACAATTAAGACCAGGGGGTTTTCTTTTAGAATTAATGGACAAACAGTTGGAAAAAAGACATGGAACTTTGTGATTGTATAATGACAACTGCAGTGAGATTATTGTACTCATGAAGATGGAAAGGTTTGGCAATCCTTACAATGAAGGAGTTGGTGAAGATGACGCATCTTGCTGAGATGAACAAATTAATTTGCTTAATTAGAAAAAAACAATGTCTACTCACTGTCTGGAAACCCTTTGTATAAAACAGAGAAAAATAAGTTTAAGATGTATGGTTTTGATATTAGATAAGATAGATCAAAAGAAAGAAGAGAGTAATGATGTAACTTTAGAGAAAGGGGTAAACTTATAATTGTAAAGATAACTGAAAAGAAGTTTGGAAGCCATTTTCTTTGTATCTTTTTTCTTTCTTTTCTATTTTTTTTTCTTACTTTCTTTCTTGTACTTAAAAAGCTTTCTCTTTAATTTTTTTTCTTTTTTCCTTTATATTAGTTTGCATTAGTATATAAATAATTAGATCAGACATAGAACTAGGGATCCACCAAAAATGATTTGGAATTATATGTGATCCTGGGACCTCAGCTCTGCTCTAGGACAAGGATGTCTTATTTCAATATGATTGAGAAACAAGAGTTGGAACATACCATATCAAGAAAAGAAAAGTGCTTTTACCATGAAATAGCAAGAGTGCTTGTTGTCTTTGTGACATTAGCTGAATAATAAGATAACTCATTTTTTAAAAGGAAATTAATGTTTGTTTGTATATGTATGTGTATATATATGTACACACATTTGTGAAAGAGATGGAAAATATTTGGATACAGAGTACATTTTTGCAAATGTTTACTTGTAATAATTGTCTTGTTTTTCTATAGTCCAATTTGTTGTCTTTAAATTGTTCTCTGAAATGGTTTTTTGTCTCTATTAGATCAATACTTCTACATAAACGATTAAAGCATATCTATTCAGACATCCCACTAATTTATGCCAAACTGTTCACATGATGCATTGACTGTTGAGGTAATTCCCCATTAGGAGAATGAGTGCACACAGGGAAACATAGTGAGAGTGATGTTGAATAACACATGACCAGCACACAGATACACTGAATAGTAAAATGTAGGTTTTACTTCCAGTAAACGGTTAAGCAAAGTCCAACAAACAGTCCAAGTCATAAACGGTTAAAGCAGTCAGTATTTCAGTCCAGGGATAATTCAAAATCGAAGTGCAGTATCATAAACAGTTCAGTAAATAGACTCACAGCAATCCAATAAGAACGACGATCAGCAACAGTCAATAGAGAAAAATACAGGAACCAAGAATATCGAACAACAGAACATCTAGCAACTAGCAACTAACAACAACAGAATCCAGGTTTCTGGCTCCATCTTATGGCCATTTGAGGAACCACACCCAATTACAATTTTAGCATTCCCTTAAAGAGACAGTATTAAATGTCTATCTTGGTTTATATATTTCCAACCCAACTGTTGGTGACTATCAATTCCTAACATTGACCACTGAGTGATCCATATAATTTAACAAAGTTTAACTGTACAAAATATAACTTTGTATACAGATATTCTATGTTTCAGGGGGTGTGAGAGCTGGTTAAAAAAAAAGTCTGAAAAAATCTGAAGTGAATAAGGTGCGCGAAGTGCTTGTGCGCGAAGTGCATGTGCGCAAAGCGCATATCACGAGCGCGAAGCGCGAAGTCCCTTAGGCTGGGGTCCAGGGCCCGCCTAGGGCCCTGGAAGCTCTGGGGTTCTAGATGCTCTCTGGTGCAACTTAGGCTTATTTTGGAGACTATTTCCATCAATTTCAACTGCTGTTTTTGAGAATAAACACTTTACTTTTTCCATACCTAACCTGAGGCTTGAATCTTTGCATCTGGGACAACCACTGTAAAAAACACTTCTAAATAATCTGCTGCCTGGCAACTGGCATTTGCTGGTAACAGGTTGAAAAAAACACCAGGCAACTCTCAACTTTGCAGTGAAATCTAATTCTATACAGTCATGTATAACAGTTCAAAAAGTGTTTGTGAATTCAAATCTGCAAATTCAATTGTCCATGTATAAAACTTCTGAAACAGGCAAAAAATAAAATAGATTAAAAAATAAAGATATTCAATGAGTCCATTCTATCAAATTCAAAATAGCCAAACAATCATGCAGAAATGTAGGCTCCAAACATCCATGATGATTACAAATAAAAGCCAGGATATATTTTTTAATCTGAATCAGAATTTTTTTAAAAAATGTTTGTTTTACTTTTATGTTAAGTGCTGTCTGGGGCAAACTATTTGTATAGGGCCCCATTTTCTCTCTCTCTCTTCTTTCTTTCTTTCTTTAAATTGGGGCTGAGAGAAGGGAAGGGAAGAAAAGATCATTGACAGGGAGAAAGACAGGGAGAAACACCTGGAAGTGTGAGCCCTCGAATTTCCTTAGGGAAGACCAGACAACAAGGGGAGAGGAGGAGGAGGAAGAGGAGAGTTAAAAAAAAAAAGAGTGGGAAGCCAACTCACGCGTGCCATCAAAGCCAGGGGGAAGTGGGGCTTTCTCCGCCTGCTGCCGCCAGAGGAGTGGGGGGGGGGAGTGCGGGGAAAGGGGGTTCGTGCCGAGGCTCCGCAAGCGATTACCAGATTTGCAGCTCCGTTTGTTGGTGAAGCTGGAAGCACGCAACGCAGGAGCTTGTGGGGGTCCCGGGCGCCCGTTAATGGGGAAGAAGAGGCCGCTTGAGGTCGCCAGGCTCAGGCAGCCTCCCCCACCCCCTCCCCCAGCAGCGAAGAGCTGCTCCGGGGGCTCCCGCCACGGCGCAGCCAGGCACTTTGTCTCGCTGCCCCCGGAGCAGCTCTTCGCTGCTAGGCTAGGGGGTGGGGGAGGCTGCCTGAGCCTGGCAGTTTCTTTGCGAAGCTGGAAGCGCGCAACACAGGAGCTCGCGGGGGCCCTGGGCGCCCGTTAATGGGGAAGAAGAGGCCGCTTGAGGTCGCCAGGCTCAGGCAGCCTCCCCCACCCCCTCCCCTAGCAGCGAAGAGCTGCTTCGGGGGCTCCCGCCACGGCGCAGCCAGGCACTTTGTCTCGCTGCTCCCGGATCAGCTCTTCGCTGCTAGGCTAGGGGGTGGGGGAGGCTGCCTGAGCCTGGCAGTTTCTTTGCGAAGCTGGAAGCGCGCAACACAGGAGCTCGCGGGGCCCCCGGGCGCCCGTTAATGGGGAAGAAGAGGCCGCTTGAGGTCGCCAGGCTCAGGCAGCCTCCCCCAACCCCTCCCCTAGCAGCGAAGAGCTGCTTCGGGGGCTCCCGCCACGGCGCAGCCAGGCACTTTGTCTTGCTGCCCCCGGAGCAGCTCTTCGCTGCTAGGCTAGGGAGTGGGGGAGGCTGCCTGAGCCTGGCAGTTTCTTTGCGAAGCTGGAAGCGCGCAACACAGGAGCTCGCGGGGGCCCCGGGCGCCCGTTAATGGGGAAGAAGAGGCCGCTTGGGGTCGCCAGGCTCAGGCAGCCTCCCACCCCAAGCAGCGAAGAGCTGCTTCGGGGGCTCCCGCCACGGCGCAGCCAGGCACTTTGTCTCGCTGCCCCCGGAGCAGCTCTTCGCTGCTAGGCTAGGGGGTGGGGGAGGCTGCCTGAGCCTGGCAGTTTCTTTGCGAAGCTGGAAGCGCGCAACACAGGAGCTCGCGGGGGCCCCGGGCGCTCGTTAATGGGGAAGAAGAGGCCGCTTGGGGTCGCCTGTGTGTACCTCAGTGGGTAGACAGCCGCGGCGGCGATGCTGCCATGGAGGCGCGATCAGTTGCAGCCACGCCAGCGCAGGCCAGGCATGGTGCCGTAGCGGCTGACTCGAGAAAAAGCCGAGGGCGGTTTTTTCAGCACAAAAAATGGGCTGAAAAACTCGGCTTATACTCGAGTATATACGGTATGCCTGAGCTGAGAAAAAAAACGCGGAAAATGTAGATTGGTGTTTGAGGGAAAAAATCGGAATTCCGCGTAAAATCGGAGATTTCACAGCCCTGTATGTTTCAAGATGTTTTCATTTACAGCCCATAATTCCAAACACCTAATAGTCAAGAACTAACTAACTTAACCTCTGCCTCTCACGTTGTCAACCCTCCTGGCTAAATAATGAGGAAATATGACTATGTGAACCAATCTACTTCGTTGTAAGGCTACATTAACAGAATCTTTCAAGTCTGAAGGTACAAACTTCCAGCCACTACTTTTAACTGCCTGAACAGTTAGGGTGAGTCCTTTCTAATTTTCTTTCTCTAATCTTTAATCCTTCTTGGGGCCCTACCCTTCTTGTCTGATTATCTCTTAAGCAGCATCTCTCTCCATAGGTCATCCACATATTCCATTACACATGTATAGGAACATATAAAATTCTATATATAGTCTCTTTACATCCAGAACTGGTGAACAAATTCATGGTAGCAGTACTAGAGAGCACACCCAGACTAGCCAAAGACACTAAGATCGAAATACAAGAATCATGCACCTCATCAAACTCTGTCCCCACTACTACATTCGGTTTGATGAACAAATATACCAACAAACCAAAGAGATATGCATGGAATTCACCATTTTATAATTCATAGCAAAGACTACAATGCATTATATGGAAAATATAGCACTCCCATACATACAAACAAAGGGAAGAATTGAGTATATAAATGACATCTTCATAATAAAAAAGGAACAACTAGATAAAATATATGAAACAATAACCAACATTTTCAAAGGAATAACATTTACAAAGCAAGAAGAAAGCAACAACATACTACCCTTCCTTGATATATCTCCTTAGTAGAGGAAAACAACTGTAAATTAGAAATGCAAGTCTATTGATAAACAAGCCATATGAACCCAAGTCCCCAAAGTAACAACCCAATCTCCCGCAAGAGGAGCTGTGTCAGAACAAGCATACTGTAGCAACCCAGAACACTAGGAAAATAAACATACTGCCTATACAACATTGTCTAACAAAAATGGCTCCCCCTCCAACTTTATTAAAAAGTGCCTAACCACTCAACCCACAAAAGCACAATCAAGACAAGCTTTGAAAAGATAACACTACCATAAATCAAAAACTTCTCAGAAATAACCAACAAGAGTAGTACAATAACATGGCATCATTATATCACACAAACCAACTAAAGCCCTCCAAAATATCTTAAGAAAACCAAAGGACCCATTAATCCAAAAAGAAAAATCAGGAATCATCTAAAGCAGGGGTGTTAAACTCACAACCTGTGGGCTGGATATGTCATGCACTGGCCACACCCACCTCCAGTTTAGCGAAGGGGAATAAAGTTGTGATACATCAGGTGACAACGTTTTG
Organism: Hydrophis major; assembly: GCA_033807585.1. Taxonomy (NCBI): domain Eukaryota; kingdom Metazoa; phylum Chordata; class Lepidosauria; order Squamata; family Elapidae; genus Hydrophis; species Hydrophis major. The sequence continues at coordinate 401,265,147 of CM066328.1, forward strand.
TTGCAGGTTTGACACCCCGATCTAAAGATACAGAGTAAGGACTGCAATGGCTACTATTTATTTATTTAATTAATTAATTTATGTGCCACCCATCTCACTCAACAGTCGCCCTGGATGGCATATAAATATTGTGTAGGACAGATGGAGAGAAGACTGGCAGAGTGCATCCATGATCACCATAAGCCAGAAAACTCTTCATTTCAGAACACATGGACAGACTCCACCATAATTTCAAGTGGGAAATTGTAGGGATCCCAGACCAAGATACATTCAAAAATGCTAGGGAATTCTTGGAAGTTTGGCATGCAGACAAAGCAGCCATCAGTGAACATATAGGGAATAAACTACTTTTACACACCATTCAAAAGAGACAATAAACAAACTAAATAGGAAACAAAAAGACCAGAACACATTATCTCCAGCAGCTAATATACAGATAAGCAGCAATTAAATCAGACAAAAGATCAAGCAGAAAACATTTTTTTCTTTTAATGACCCTGTAATCCCTTGCATTGGGATGGAGTTGGGGCAACTGAATGGAGCTGTTTACTGGTTACATGCCCTTCCTGACACCTACACTGAGCCTCACCGCAGATATTTTCTCTTTGCACCCAGAGACAGAGACAAATATCTGCCGCTGCCTAGCATCAAATTCACAGCCTCCTGATTGTGAGGCAAGAGCTCCATCTCTAGGTCATCATGCTGCTCATCAAGCAGAAAACAATTCCCCCCAATAAAGGAATTACCAAGGAGAAAACCACATTCCTACAATCATTGGCAGCTACTGTATATAAGTGGGCAAACTTAACACTCACTTGTACTGATGGTGTTATCTAGTTGGGTAATGAAACATCTGCAAGCAAACAACCAAGAGAGCACCTAAGATTCCATAGAATCTGACAGACATTTCTCAGTTACACAACACAACAAAACTAAAAAAGAATTTATATGGGTAGCCATATACATTTAATTAATAAATGAAATAAATACAATTTCTTTAAAACCGTTCTACATTTCATCTGTAATTTATCTATATTCTAATATTGCTTTAAGTATCCATTCAGTTCACCATTACAAGATACTAAATAAGGAATATAAATTCAATATAAAGCAGAGCATACACTGAAAAACACCTGCGACAAACTACTTGATTGCCACAAATGAAATCCATCTTTTGTAATTGGGCCAAGCAGCACTGTGGACAGTTAAAGGATCATCTATTTTTAGAGAATATAGATACTTTCTTTACAAGAGGTATTGTAATCATAAGTTGCTTCAGGTTGTAGATAGTTAGCACCCACCTTTCTCCTAGAAATATTCTAGGAAATATAAAAAAGACAGAATATTTCCCCTAAAAGAGAAATAGAAATCTTAAGGGACACCAAATATTTGCTCCAACAAATATTTCAATGCCAGCTTATCTACAGGCTGGACCAGCTTATTATCTACAACACAAAAGACCTTCACCCTCAGGACATAATAGGACTAGCCCTCTACCCATCTCACCATATGGCACCTGAGAAGATTACATTACCCAGCAAGATTCAACCAAGCTTGGGACTCAAGACAACCTACAAAGTTACCCCTGCATGGCTCCAAGGGAGTCAGACAACCAATCAGAATACATTTCTTTCACAGGAACAGGAAACAAGTTCAAAGCCCAAGAGAGGATAACTGTATCTCATTCTCCACTCCATGTAGTCAGCTACCCAGCACTTCAAGTCATGTGGTCCTGTCCACCATTAAACCATCTTTCCAGTCAGCCTTCATGTTTCCAGTGTCTTTCTTCCTACTTGGAATTGAACTCAGATGGACATTTCTTCCAACAAGGTGATGCTGGTGAATTTCAATGCAGTAATTAGAAGCAGGAAAATATCCCAGACCAGATTTGCAGAGGGATAGTCTTAGAGAAGGTTGCTGAAGAGTTTATTTTTATGGCTTAACCAAAGCAAAGTAATGTTGAAAAAAATAAGAAGCTGATCCAGGAATGCACTGATAGGAATCGGCATTTTTTTTAGATGAAGGGAAAAAGGTGACGTCACAACAAAGAGGCAGAAGAAATCAAAGCAAGGAAAACATATAGTCAAGTTTAGTATGAAGTGGTGGTAAGCTGCTAAAGAATAGTGAGTAACAAATAAAAATATTGCAGTTTGGTTAAGAATATTAAATAGAGAACAAAACAGGTGCATGAGAAGACATCAAGTTAAACTGGAAAAGATTTTTTTCCCAAAGCTCCACAGAGCTTCTGTCAGTCAGCTTACATAAACCTGACAAATGATTTCAGTTGGCACAAGGCTTTTTATATTCCTACTTCCGTTAAAGATGTACATATGTGACCCATGAAATGCAAAGACACAGAGATCTATTTTCAGAGACATATTCTTTTACACACAGCATGCAAAAAGGAAAGGATTTAAATTGTATGACAAAGCAAGTATAGAACATGGAGCAAGCAATATTATTAGGGAAGGCAATGGAAGTGGACATATATTTTAAATAGCTGAAGGCATTTAAAGGAATTTAATACTTTCAAGGAAGCTCATAGTAATACCTTTTGCTTTCTTCAAAGCCCACCTTATCTGTAAAAAAAAGAGAAGGGACCATGCTCTGCATACTGAACATTCTAGACTCAATATTTTAACAGTTTAGGAATGAATTTCACAGGTAATGAACCAAATGCAAGATGGGTCAGAGTAAAAACAAAAGCTAAAACTTCAAAAATAGAAGTAAAATGAGTTTAAAAAATTAATGTAACAGTCAAGTAAATGAAACATTTTTAAGAAGATAAGTTATGAAATCTTGGATAGGGTTGTAAATCTGGAATTTCGTGAATGAACGTAATTGTGGGCAAACTGCCAGCTGCATATAAGAGAAAAAAATCTAAATTATGTACACTCACTAAATCCTACTAAAATAAGGCACATCTTTAGCCCTTTGGGTTTCTCTGTCTTTCTCTCCAGAACAGCTAGCTACCTTATACTTCAAAAGGTAGAATGAGTTTCATTCCTTCTGAAGAGAAATAAAATTGCTGTAGGGTGGAACCTCACTCTTAAGTTACTTGCATGGATGTATCTTAAAAAAATCTTGGAAGATCTACAATGTGTAGAATAAACCGGAAACACTGGAAAAAGAAGAAAGAAACCCTTAAGTCAATTCTGTACAATATGGTGCCCCTCAGATGTGCTCCAAATGCCCCCTAACTCGCTAAAACGGCTACAAGGGCTTTAAGAATGAGCATTTTTCATTGAGAAAAAGGGACCCTCATTAATCCTTTAAATAATATGACTATGATCAGTTTTGCAGCAATTTTGATTATTAGCCACCTCGGATTGTTTATTAAAACATCGATGAAAAACTGGCGAACAGCAAAATCGACAGCAGAGCTTAACAAAAGTTAAAAGTCAGCCAAGAAGCCAACGATGTTTCTGAAAATATTCCAACTAATCTTCTCCCATAACCGGTTTTCCGCATATGCCACATTACTGGAGTAACAGCCAAGGGCACTTCAATCCATCCCCATCTTCCGATTGAGAAAATGAAGAAATGTACAGATTAAGTAAAGATCAGGATATAAATAAACGACAGGAGACGATTTTTTTTTTTTAATGGAGAAAAGCAGAATGGCCCTCGGTTGCTCACCTACAGGTCTTTCTTCTCAGACGATCCACGGGAACACCAGACACTCACCGGAGAATCACACGCGACACTCGCCTTCCCCATCTTATACTTCTGCACCGCCGGCTGCTGCCAAGTCCCTCCCACTTTCGCTTCAATTCTGCCCTCTGATTGGGCACCGGCGAGCAGCTCTGACAGCTTTTCCTTGATGCAAACCGGCCTCTGAGCGGAGGAACCCGCACCTCGCCATTGAATATTGCTGGCACGGGGCCACTGGCACTTACCCCGGTTACCATGGGAACATTTGGATTGGCTTGAGCGGCTCGCTCCGAAAAAGAACAGGCAGGGGAATGGCAGTGACGTGTAGAAAACGAAATCAATGACCCGTGTGACGTCACTTCCATTATAGGTAAAAATGGCCTAATCTCCCTCCTTCACCCGGTTAATTATTAAAGGAGCAGCGCAGGCTGAATGGTGCCGGAGTTTTAAAATAGATTTAGATAGCAACCTCTCTAAATAATAGTCACCATCACAGTTTGTTGAGAATGTACAACAATATAGCTCTTATTTTAGTTACATTATTAATTGGCAAAAGTCTATAATATGATGCCTTTGGGATTTGAATTTTCAATAGATTGTGCAACAGGCAAGGATTACAATTTGTACTGATTCTAAAAGAGTTGGGTTCATGGTTTTTCTCAAACGATAGCACAATATGTTTAATAGATGCAATTTCAGTTAATGCAGCGCAATGCCTAAAATTTCTGTTACGTCTTAGGGCAAGATTAATATTGAAATGCATTCTACATTGAGATTCATGTATATTTTAATGATTCCAAGGTTAATGCCTATTTTCACTTTTATTATAGAGCCTGCATTGTCTGTCTGTCTGTCTCTGAAAACCTGGAAGTTTTATGCTCCAAGTATATTAAATAGGAATATTTATTTTCAGTCTTGAAAACTTGTAGTCATATTTGCTTATAAATAGATAAGGGGCCACATATTGATCCCAAATCACATGAGAAATTGACATTGTGGGAATAACTCTATTTTGAAAGCAGCTGGGGTTATATTTTACTAGAATCTAAATAAGGGATAAATATCTTAAATCAATTGATTTATAATGGTTGTGTAAAAGTCTTGCATTTTGAGTATGGTTTATTTATAACTTCCACTTCGTAATACAACTGAAATACTCACTGACTAAGCTGTATGCCCAAAATGGTTTAACAGCCTGGAAAATGACCTGCAATAAAAGAACTTTAAATGATGCAGTGCTTGAACTGAAACAAGTCCAATTCTATAAGGAACTAAAAAGCAGAATGGAAGTTAAGAACTTCAGGTGTCTAATGATGGAATGAAGAATTGGAATATGCAATCTTGGAAAATAAATGGATTAAAGTTTTTAGAAATGTAAACTTCTTTTATGATTTATGAATTAAACATATAAGAATGAAATTCAATTGAAAATATTACATTTATTTGATGTATATCCTCCCAACACATTACAACAACTGTGAGAGGCTAATAATATGAACCCTCCATCTATAGTATTTAATCTCTCCATAAGGAGTTTCAAACATTCAGTATTAGATTTCTATTTGGGGGGAATTGCCAGAAATGTGAGAATTCTTTCTAGTATGATTTGGTCTTGCCTAGCTGTATCTTTGTTTTGTTTTCAAATCATATCTCTTTTTGAAAAAGTTTTATGTTCTAAAAAAGAGCTGAAGTAATATATTCCCATTGGATCTAAATTTAATAATAAATTTAAGAATTTAAATTCTAAATTGATACTAAATAATCACTAAATTATTTTTTCTTTTTTATAATTTATTTTTCTTGTTGCTTACACTTATTTTAATTAATATTAATTAAATGATGTCATTTAATCATTAATTAAATGGTACTGTTAAATGTATCATTGCATACATTTAAGCTTTGGATAGAAGTTAATTGTTGGGAGTAGGAAGTAGGAATTTGTTAGAACCAATTTGCATGGCTACCCTTTTTGAAGTTGTTACAACTGAAAGTGTCATCATCAGTGAAATTAATTATAATAATAAAATATTACTAGAAGACTGGCTGTTGTATGACAACTGTTGAGTTTGCAATTTACAGGCAAAAATGCTAAGCTTTACAATTTTATTCACAAAAGGCACATCCAGACTAGATATATTGAATAAACAGTAGGCATAATGTGTATAGTAGGGCAAGAATTAATCAACATTGGCCCTCTCGGAGTATAACAAATCCAAACCAAAATAAAAAACAAATGGGAATTTATTTATTAAAGATTTTTTTAGCTAGACTGAAATAAATGTTACACAATCCATCCCAGAAAACATGTTTTTTAAAATTCTCCTTGAGATAATTTAAGCTTCTCCTCACTTTACAATTAATTAGTTCTCTTATTTCAAACCAATGAAGATGTTTTACTTATTAAGTTCCAGATATTGCTGAATTACAGTTTCCCTTGGTATTGATGTCATTTATTGGGAGTTGTAACTCGCTAACATTTGGTGTATTATAGAATTCATGTTCTATACTATTTTTTCTATTCAAAAGAAAATGTTACGCAGCTATTTTTTTCTCAGCAAAAATATAAATACATCTAAAAAATTATAAACAGAATGAACCTTCACCCTCATCCTATATCTGAGCTGCAGTTATTTGACACTATTGTATAAAAACTCTAAAAAATATTTGCCCTCAAATTTAACCTTAAAATTCTGCTCTATAAATATTTAAGGTTTTTCACTGATTTTCAGTTGTGAATATAAAACGTTAGGTATTTATTTTTTTAGTTGATTTGTGCCTGTGTGTGTGTATGACATGATATGTTGTACTCAAATTGTACTTGGCAAATGGCAATGCAATAGCATTAAAGAATAACAGATGCAGAATTTTGAATCTTCCATGCCTCTGCCTTGCAGGTCAAGAGATTTTTAGTGAATTTTACTCTTTCCAATTCACTTATAACACCAGTCATTCAAGAGTTCTAATAAATGATTTGTGGTTTTTTTTCATTTAGTTTGTTTTCTATTTATTTGTCATAAGTGTTTCTGTGTTGCTTTGGTCAACTGAAACTGTATCATCACTTATAGAACAAAACACCATTTAATAAAGAGGATTCTACATTACAAAAAAGTTAATAATATATTTCAATAATTCAATAAAACTGCCACTACCACCAGTACCCATCGCTAATCTCAAGTACGATGCATTTATCAATTCAGCACTTCAGTTTACAATTGCTCTCCAACCCCCACTACCAACCCCCCCCCCAAAAAAAAAACCCCATCTAGCTTCCTAAACATCAAAACAGGAATCATTTTCTAGGAGGTGTTATTTTGACAGGAACAAGGAATGCTAACCTCCATATCCCTTCTCATCACACCTCATAGGCAATGGGAAATGTTGGCATGTGTATCTGAAATAAGCAGTCTCTTAGATAGCCAGGCCCCCAAGCCACTACCTATTTATTTTGGGATTTTCTTTTGCCTTTCTTTGGTTCAGATGAAACAGGAAAACTTTTTATGTCCTCATCACTTGTAACGATGAACCATATTATTTTCTTTACATTTCAGCAGAGCAGTACATACATATAATAATGAATTAGATTTAAAGGAGCAAGTCGGCAAGAATCTCTTACGGCAATCTCTGCACATTAGAGGAGTGGGTGTGAAAATGGTAGATGTCATTCAATATGAGCAAGTGTAAAATGATACACATTGGTACCAAAAGTCCTACATATTCATATGAACTAGGGATCCAAGCTAGCATTTGACTGATAAGGAAAGGAATCTTGGAATAATTGTAGTGATACAATATGCCTCTATAGTTGAAAAAAGACACAGTACAATAAAGTACCGGTATATATAAAAAAGCCAAAAGGATCAACACAATGTGTAATTGAATGTTGGAATTTGTAATTCTGCTGCCATGACAATTCATAGAAATCATCAGGGTAAATGGTTATTAGCTTTGATGGCAGCATGATTGCCTCTGGCCATCTGCTAGGAGAGAAGTAGATTTCCTTGTGCAATTGGTTGGCCATTGCGAGAAAAGGCTGATGGACTAAATGCACTAGGGATGTGATCCAGCAAGACACTGCTTTCCTTGTTTATTTGTTTGTTTAACTTATATAGTCATCCATCTCACACAAGTGATTTTGGGTGTGTTACAAGGTTAAAACAAACAACTCTCTCAGACAAGCACTTAAGAAAATCATGAATAATTAAACTCACTACCAACAACAACAGAGCTTATCTATCCACTGACCCAAATGCCTGGGGGAGGAACCAAGTCTTGCTGTTCAGCATCCCTTGTGATGCTGGCAAATGAAGGCCCTTATGCCTGCTTGTAATAGCTATCTATCTCCGGATGTCCTCTACTCTTCCCTGTCTATATACCAATTTGCAACCTTTCCTCCTACACCTCCGTCTTAGTGCTTGCTTTTGAAAGCTAAGGGCCTAGGTGGGGTTAGGCTGCCTCTGGACATTAGCATGTCCCTGCAAATGCCAAAGTGTGGCTCAATTATCACAGGCAGCTGCAACACCAGCTTGAATGCTTCTGAATAATATTGTGAATAAATGTATGAATGCATGAAGGAAGTGAGGACGGGATGAGTTTCAGCCTATGTGATGTGTCGACCTTGGAGGATGAGAAGAGGTACTGCCTAGAAAACAATCAGACAAGAGAGGCAGCGTCTTAACCATCACAGAAAGAAACTTAGGAAGGATCCACCTTAATTGATCAAACAGTTAAAAGCAGTGGCAGTGTCAAATCTTTGTATCTGTCATTTCTTCAGTGGAAGAAGAAAGGTGGGGGGAGGCTGATAAAGAAATCATTTCTTGATGTAACCTGAATATATTTAACCTTATATCGAATTTGTATAACCCACACGATACAATGGAGGGAGAAAAGCCAGATGGTCAGAACAGCCAGGAGATGAGAAGATCATAAAAATTCCACAGTGAGATGTATCCAGGGGAATCTCTGGGGAAATTAGGTATGTCCTGGGAAACTGTGAGGATCATTCCTACAGAAGGGGTGGGAGGGGAATTAACATACTGGCTTTTGTTTCTCTAAATACACATTGAGATAAGGGGATGGGTTCTAAATTCCCTTATGTATCCCTGTATGCCTGAGGGACTTCAGATGCTTTGAACCCCTACATGAATTGTCTCATCTCAGTCAAGGATTCCTTTTGATACGTCTGGTTCTCAGAAGTTCATTCTTGCTAATTGAATGGGAAAAAGATTCTGTAACCTGACAGGCAGGAAGCTTATATGTTCAGATTTGCAAGATTCTGTTAATGTAGCCTTACCATAAAGTAGTGTTAGCTCATCAAGTCTTGTTTCCTATCTGGTTTACTGGGGAGGGTTTACAGCATGGCTTTGCAGATGGTTTTCGGAAGTGCAGATAGCAGTTCCAAATTCACTCTCTCACAGTGAGTCACATGAGCAAACCCTCCTGCTACATGTTTATGTGATCCAGAACTTTCATTTCATTACTGTAACAGAGAACACTAACTAGGAAACCTTAGACAGAAATCACCAAATAACAAACTGGATACACATGACAATGCTGTAAATATAATCCATCTGCTTTATCATGACTCCCAATCTAAAGTTCACATTCATACAATCAATCTTTCAATCATGAGCTTCATGAGAAATTACTTTCTCAGTGCTTTCCACAACTTCTGTTTTCCACATCTTCTATTAGTTTTGGATTTTATTCTTCCATCTAGTTCTTTTCCAATCTTTGGTTCTCTATTCTTATTGAAGAAAAAATTCACTTATTCAGTACTCTGTGCATCTTACCTTTCTTCATTACGGATATCCAACAAAATGTCTCAGCTGCAAAGCTAAAGGAAACATTATCTTGTGGGTACAATAGAAAAGGTAAGCTATGAAGACTTCCAAGTTAATATATTTCCATAATAGAACTCAAATTGTAAAAAAATTGGGAACCTACCGACCAATCTTTTCAGGGGCATTCTGTGATACAGAGACCTGTATCTTCAGTAAGACTTTTGTCATGCTGTATTCCAGAAAGGAAATGCACTTGACATTGTGCTGACATATATTGATAGGATCATCCTCTGCATTGCATCTGTACATGTATGTCATGTCCATGACAAGTATGTATCACTTTGGTATGTTGAAAATAAAGGCAGAATATATCAAATAACAAATAAAATATGTCTTTCAAATATGCATCTTATTTGCCACAGGCACCATAGAAAAGAAAGGGAAGTATGGTAAAACTAAAACATAACACAAAGACATTACCACTTTTGGAGATGGAATTAGATTCATCTAGAATTTCCAATTCCAGTAATTATAGGTAAATACTCACATTTGAAATTTGAGATATTAATTTCATTTCCCAGAATGTTGCAAGAGACCTGTAAATTGCCATATTTCAATATAAAAGAATTCAGAAAGAAAATTATGTCAGGAAACTAAATAGAAATTTCTTGCTGTCGGAATCAAGTTCATTTGAAAGAGAAGTGGTTTTCAATGGCCCTTTCTTAAGAATTCGTATCTAATTCATCTTTGCCAGTTCCTTATCAAACAGAAACAGATCACATTCTTGGGGAGAAATTTATGGTTTTGGGTTTATGTTCTGCACATTAACTTTCTCTTTCACGGTTTTACTTTGAAAAAGTAGGCTCTCCCCCCATTCTACATTTTGTTAAAGTATACCTCTGTAATTAGCCTCCCAGGGGAGGCAGTTCCATAAAGTAGGGGCAGCCATGGAAGACACACTTCTGAGCTTTCATTAGGTACCATATTTTAGGAAAGGGATCAGGAATGTGCCTATCCAGAATTAATCCAGGTTTTAGTAATTACTTTATTTATATCCTAAAGTGATATTGAACTTCTGATGTTGCACAAATCTTTCAGGTGCCCACTATTGGAAAACAGTTATTTTGGACAAAAAAATTCCAAGAATATTAACTCTCCGCCTGAATTATTAGCACATTATTAGGGATAGTAGAAGAGATGTTCAACTTTCTATTGTTTCATTAATTGCATTATTACTTTCATAGAAGCCTAGCAGTCTATATATTGGAACCAATAAGAAAATACACTTGGTAAATATTTCATGAAGTTTTGGGATCTGAAATTTCCTTGGCTGATAGATTTCTGCCTTCAATTACTGAAAAAGGGATGCATAAAACTAGGAACCATAGTGGTACAGTGGTTAGAATGCAGCGTTGCAGGCTATCTCTGCCCACAGCCAGGAGTTCGATCCTGATCAGCTCAAGATTGACTGAGCCATCTTTCCAAGGTTGGTAAAATGAGGACCTAATTTTTTGGGGTGGTGGTGGTGGTAATATGCTGATACTGCAAACTGCTTAGAGAGCAGTATAAAGCACTGTAGAGCAGTATATAAATCTAAGGGCTATGAAACTAACATATTCTTGGTCATATGCTCATAACTGAAGAACAGAAGGATTTCTCTTAAAAAGATTGCTTAGAAGGCATCTTCAAATGCAAAATTATTTCTTTATGAATTTGAGCCATATTTATCTGAACAGAAGATGACTCTGAATATAAAAGCATTTCCCTGCCAAAGGAAGAGTAGTCAAAAATCTATATCCATCGATCCAAAGGATAGACCAGATTATTTTTGGGGTGGGGTGGGGTGGCCATTAACTGCATGTAAATTAATGATCTCTAGTCATAACATTAATTGTTCCTGCATAAGGACCTACCAATTATTCTTTTCTCACACACAAAAGCATGGAAGCATGTATACATTTTCCTCTTCCCTCTTTCTTCTTTCTAGCAGAAACAATATGGGGAGAGGAAGGAAGAGGACAAAAACCCGCTCAGATGCTACAAAAAAGTATCAGGAACTCCCAGTCGGCAGCTTCTTTTATTTTTATCAGGCACTGTGACTGGTCTGCCAATTCATTAGCACTTACTTGAGGGGTGGGGGTTCAGCTTTTTCAGCAAATTTGGTACTCTGAAAAACAGGCACCCCTTAAGACACTTATTGTAAAGTAAGTTATAGAACTGTCAGATGCTAGAAAAATATTAACCATTCAATAAAACAGTAACTTCTCAAGTTTATTTCAATTTTTAAAACTGAAGACTTCACGAATGCTGAGGCAACAATTTCAAATAATTACAGCAGGCAGATTGTACCCAGAGAAAATTGGTAATGTTAGTAAGAGCTGGCATCTATCCACACAATACAGTAATTTGATTATATCTGCAGAACCCAAGAGAAAATGGAAGGTGACTCTAGTCATATGAAATGTTCAGTTGTAGAAATTAAACCAGGTTGCTCTTTTCTACACATTTACTACAATACATAGTATCCCTATAATAGTATACAGAATTTACCTCAATTTTCTGCCTCATGTGCAGACATTAGGAGAAAAAAAAAAGACAAAGATTTAGACATTTTAGAGAATGAAAAATCCTCAGAAGTATAATTTTGTAACATCCATTGCAAGAAGTGTTGATGTATAAATAAGTTGCTGTGTTGTAATCAAGCAGCCAAACCAAGATGGGTCATCTTTGCACTGCTATAAAGGACCTAATTTTTAATGAGAAAAAAAGTTCCAGAATTCATAGCAGTATGAAAATGCAATTATTATTTTTCTAGAAAAAGGTGAAATGTTAACCAATCTTAAAACTATTATGAAACCATATGAAAATACATAATTGTTAACATAATTTACAAAGGTCTAATTCATGCAAATAATAAATACTGCATTGTAAATATTGTTATTTACACTTCCCTTTAATCAAACATATCTTTCAAAAACTATCAAAAATTAGCCATTAAGATTATGAATAGTTTACAACCAATTCTTGAAGATAATGAACTATATCATAAATATCATATTCAAAAATCACATCTAAACTTAACAAGAAAATAACTTTGAAATAAATAGATATGGAAGGAGTCTGTTTATAGTGGTGCAAGTTAAGAGTCCATTTGAGGGTAGAATATGCTGAAAAGGTTATGGTGGGGCTTAAACATAGAGTGAAATCCGTGTAAAGCTGCCAAATAAACAGAAAATAATTCAGGATTAAGATTCTGAACTTTCATCCCTGATATTTTACCTTTTCCCAGAAATTTGGTGGATGTAACTTACCGGTTAACCTCTTAAATCAAGCAATCCTATAATGTGCCACTATTTCCAATAACCACGAAATCATAGAAAGGAAAAGGTAGGTGAGGTTAGCCCACATCACCTAGTTAGTTCAACTGGGAATTGTCCTGGCTACTGAGAAAAAGGATAGTACCCAAAAGTAGTTCCCAGTTTTCTCTCTGTTGTTATTCTAATACTACACGTCTGCCTTTGTGTGATACCCAAATGAATTTGAAAATGTACCTTTGTCACTTTAACCTCCTAGTGGCAAATACAAGTATCAGATAAGCTCAACCATTATTGATAAAGTCCTGGAACAGGCTTGCAGCTTCCAAACTATTGCGAAAAGTAAAGTATCACTACACTTAGAAAGAAATGTATCTTAGTTAAAGACAAAAGAGCTACAGACAGTACTAATTCTGAGCAGCATACCTTTAGGAAAATGAATACTGTACATTTCTGGCTCCAAAAGGATTTGGGGAGAGGTGGATGATCAGCAGATTAGGTTAGGCACAATTATCCACAATTTGAAGCCCTCCTCTACACACAACAACAAAAAAGGCCACAAATTGTTCCTATCTAAAATATTTAGTAATATTCACTAAAAGGAACAATATATTTCACATTAATGCTGACTGCTCTATTGTTTGGGCAATCAACTATATTACGTTGCATTTTCAGGAGGGGAACCTCTGATATTGTCAGCTAAATTGACATGGTAGCAAAGAATAAAATTTGTTCATTCAAGAGGGATTGCCTCTAAGAGGAAATTTCTGATCAAAATGGGGAATTTAAAAAAACTCCACATCTGATCAAGAAAGTTTGTATGTTCGAAAGATCAGGAAACAGACATGTCTAGTGAGACAGATATCTAAAGGAAATGGAATAAAACAGGCAGTTATTTCTTTTAAGTGGAATAGAAAAAAAGTATCACAAAACATTCAAAGAAACAGAGCAAAATACAAAGTAAGACTTTTTACTTGTAGATGTTAAAAAGATGAAAGCCTAGCTATATGCTTCAAAAGACTTTGACCAAGGAAATTCTACAACAGAGTGCAGTTCTGACATATGCACCTAACATTACTAATTTGTCAAAAGGGTTTAATAAGTGTGAGCATGCATAACACAGATACTCCCCTTTCAATGATGTTATGAATGTGCTTTTAGTTCCATGGAATAGGCCAAATCAACCCTCAGGCCAAATCAACTTAACCTGCAAGCCAAGCTGAATACAGAAGTGGATATGATATTTAAATTCTCTTCCTACCTCCAACTTAACACACAAGTGCAAAGCTAATGATCAGAAGCTTCCAAATTGGGCAGTCATTTCACTATCTTAGTGATAACAGCTTATGGATCAAAGCTACTTAGGTTTCATGCTGTTGGTGCTCTATGCATTACTTATCCATCAGTCAAGCCATACTTTCAGGCAAATAGTGCATTTTGTTAAAGAACACAAATCCATGTTTTTTGCATAAATATCCAGATACAGTCTCTACAGTTGAGAAGTGATTCAATGATACACCAAATCCATCCAAACATTACACCAGAATTGGTTACATGTAAGAAAAGCTTGCATTTAGTATTGTAGATACTATGTATCTACAGCAGGCACAATTCCATTCTGGCAAATTAGCATTTCCACAGTTAGGTCAACAAAAACAAAAATAAGGAAATAATTTTTCACTAAAAATAGCAAAGTGCTCATATCTTTATGGATAGCATTGCAAAATGTACCTGCCCACCAGTTGTGCAGAATCTACTTCCTTTTGAGCCAAGATACAAAGAAATGAATGTGATCAGCACTGCCTGCTCCATCTAGTGTGGAGGGTAGAGAAGATGCAGTAAAAAGTGTTGCTTTTTATTGGATACTCTCCTTTTCCTTTCTGCAAGTTGCAGTGTGGAATAAGGAACACTGAAAAAGTTTGTTTTAATTTGTGATAGAAGGTCCTATCCAAGCCAAAGGTACTTGCAAAATTACAAGTGTCTTAAATAAGAACAAAAAAAAGTTTACTTTGGGAAAGAAAAGAAGAATTTAGACATGCCTTACTACAGTAATCCCAAAGATCATCCTTTACAAAGCATGGAAACCTCTGACAACATTGGCAGATCCACAATGAAAATTTCCACAAAGCTAAGGGCACCCCTATTGTAAGAGACATTGTTGTTTAGTAGTGTTTAAAAACCTGAGTGACACTGTAACCGAACACACAATTTATTAAAGATGAAACACCTCTCCAGAGGGGACAAGGAGGGACAACAACCAACTAAATTACAAGTTTCATCATGTAAACAAAAACAAGCACCATGTTCCTAAATGGAGGTGGATGACTATAGTGCTAAGTGAGGATCTCTGAAGCAAAAAAAAAAAAAAGTTCAACCTGATTGCACCAAAAATGAGCTTGAGCGCATGCAAGTCTTATTTGTTTAGTGCTTAGTGTGTAGAAGTGATTCGCTTAACCAGGAAGGAACACAATCTGGCCCTGTATTCTGCCAGATTTCAGGGGCTCTTGGGCATCCCATCATCCTGTGTGTTGTCATCTATCTCCAGCTCTGCTAACTGCCGTCTTAGCATGTTGACTTTCACTTGGAGTTCCTTGTTATATTTTATGATGTTGATCATTTCTTCATAAGATTCATCTACGAATTTGGAGGATCTGTTCCAGCGAAGAAAAACACCTGTGGGCGACCCCCCCCCAAAAAAAGAACACTTTTAAAAATGCTTTGGATTTCCTAAAAGTCAGTAGTGGGGAAATACTAATTTTATTAATGCAATGCCTTCATTTCTATCAAAACACTGAATAAAGGAGTCTAAAATAGGGCGATACTGTTGGCAAGCCACCTACAAAACAATCTTGATCTTGCTGCTTCACTTCCTTCAGATTACTTTGATCTCAAGATTGCTATTCCTGACAGACAAGTTGGTGGAGGAAACTCTCCATTCTAGCAAGATACAAAAATTGAGTCACACAGCACAATCATCTGTGACCTGATAGATTATTAGAAGCTCCCTTCCAACAAGCCATAACATTCTTTCAATCACTTCAGCTTTGCTTTTCTCTTAACTCCCACAAAAAGAAAACCAAGCAATGCAGGCTGGCTCTCTAGTAGTTCCTCTAAAAAAAAAAAAAAAGTAAGAAGATCACATCAGCTGTGAATTTCCACTGACTTTCTTTCTTGGAATGAGGTAGCTGGGAACATTTTAAAAAGGAGCATTATACAGTTATGTATCTCTCTATGGAACAGTTTTCAATCATGAAGGCAGGAACAACTGTTAGTTTAACAGCTCTGCAAATATTAAATCTTATTACCCTATACTGTGAAGAGGTATTTTTTGGATTATAGCAAGATGGCAACAATGAGGAGATCTTTGCACACCTGCACCCCCTTCCCCTTCAAATGAAAAATGTTTTAAGTCTAGTGGAAATTTGGCACAACCATGTTGCTTCTCCCCCCACCCTTTCTTTTAAAGGAAATAAAATTAACCACATTGAAATTCTGGCAATGTCATCTGGAAAAAAATGTGTAGGCTACAAAGAAAGGATGAGATTGAAAGGACAGGGATGTATTAGATTATGAGCTATTATTATTATGATTATTATGAGCTATCCACACATTACCTACAGATAGGGCTTCAATGCAGAAAAGTGCCTAGCTATTTAAATTATCGCTATCAGCATGGATTTAAGAAAGATATTTAAATCTGCAAAGCCTGAAAATATTCATCTCTTACAACTTATCTGTTATTTCTCAAATGACAGAAGGAACAAAGCAGACCTTCTAATATTGATCAGAGAAAATGTTATATATAGGAGAGAAGGAAGACTTTCTGATCATAGTAGAAAAATAATAGATACATGCTTCAGCCAGCCAGCACTACTTGCTATTCATGTTTCAGGACTCTTTCCCTGAAGAACATGTGACAGGAACCCAACCTGGAGTATGGGCATGAATGACTGAGACCACATCTGCCTGGACTCCCTCTTGTGACAGGTAGCTAATGCCACCAGTAAGGGGGACAGCAGATCAGAGGCCTCCAAATCTGCTTGGAGACCATGTACCTTCCCACAGCTGCAGGCTTTGTGGTGCAACGGATGGCCAGATGACTAGACTGTTGGCTTCAAAGAGAGGGTTCTTAAATTGATTATGCTCTTCTGGTCGATTCACCCAGGACCACAAGGACATTGTCTTCTGAGGCAATTTAAGCTTAGACCTGGTGAAAAATTACAAGTAAACATAAGTGCTCCAAATTTGAAAAAACAAAACAAAACAGAATTATGTGTTCTATTCACAACATTTGCAATGGAACCTGGAGAAGGAGGGGGTTTCTCTCTATGTGGAAAAAGACTGAATTAAAAAAAAAGCTCTGCTACTTCTGTAACACAAATGAAAAGAAATCATGCCTTTTCAACTTGCAAGTATGAGAGAACAAAAACAAGATAATAATAAAAAAAGATTCTAGCTAATGAACTCAGTCCTGGAGAAACTTAAAGTAGGTGCTCCCGTACTAAAACATTAAAAAGAAAAAAAAATGTGCGGAATATCCTGTATATTGTCAAAATAAAAAAAGGCCTGTACAACTGTACTAGAAAAAACAAAGGAAGTCAAATGATAGAGAAAATATGCATGTAGTATATATGTCTTCTTGGTACTCTTGAAAATATAAACTTTTTCAGTTAAGTTTTAGCAGTACAAGATGCAATATCCCCCTTGTGGCCAGAAACATTTAACACATTATAGGATTTCAAAGTGATCTTTGAAACACAACTATGAAATATTTGCAAGAAATTCAAAGTAAACACAGAGACACCACTGCTGATTAGAGGGGACATATATACATTAAGGAAGATGCACTCTCTGCTAAGTTAGATCACCAATTCATCATTGTAGTTCTTAGATCTTTAAATATTCAGGCAACTTTCTAAACGCTGATTGTCCTGACCCAAATCCTTTTCCAATAAGACAAACAATAACCAAAGGGAACAGAAACCTTTTAATGAGTCTTACAAATCCCCGGTAAAAAGGCTGCTGCAAAATAATTAACTTTGACAAGCACAAACCTTGCCAAAACTGTGTGAGACTGTCAAGAATCACAGAGAAGAAATATTTCACAACACAAGTGTCTTCAAATACCAACTTAAGATACTGTAATGTCCACCAGGCTGAGTTTCAAAACGTCTTTGCTTCCTGCAAAGAACATTTGCTTCACAGCTGGCTTTTATCTTCTTGAAGGAGGGGCCATTACCTTGCAGCCTTACTCCCGAGTCACCCATGCTGTTGCAACTGCTCTTTCCTGCGAGCAATACTGCATGCACACACAACTTGGCACAGGCTCCTCAGGAACCTCATCGCTGCTGCCAGCCCCCACGATATCTGAAGGCAGCAGTTACACTCCCTAGTGGTCCCTTATCTGAGGCTCTCCTCAGCCATCTGCACCTGCTGCCAGTTACCCCAACACTGATATCCAGTTTCTTTAAATTATAATATTTATAGACTATACTCCTCCCAGAAGCTACTGTGGACAAGACTATGAAATATTGTCCGGACAGCAAATGGAGAAGGCCTGGATTTTTATAATTTTCTTTCTATGTTTTGGGATTGTGCTTCTGTTTCATATTTGCTTGCTTTACATATATCTATCAGCAGGAACCTGTATCTCTTATTTCACACCCAAATTCCAGCAGTGTGATTCTAGAAACTATTGTGAGCATGGTTAAATGCAACTATGTTCAAAATAGTGTTGGAACAGTCATTCCTGTTATTGTCTCCTTTGGGATCATAGCTACAGAAGAACTGACCTGCAAAAGTTCTATCAGCCTTTGAAAACTCAAAAAGACCCTCATCACCTTCCAAAACGCTACTCACTCAGTTCTGCCATATTTGTGCCATGTCTTCCTATACATGGAAAGAGGCCTATAAGTGACAGGCTTAAGGAATGGGAAGACTTCAAGAAACCAGCCAACAGATGAACTAATCCTGATTTGATAAATGGCATAGCCCAAGTGCAAACTTCAAGTCTTTTAAATTAATAACCAGGAGTCCCCATAATCTTAATAGTAATGACATTGATACTGCCTGGTATGAACCGTAATATTGCTTAGCCTCCAAGAAACTCCAAAAAAAAAAATGTTCATTTACCTTTCATTTTCATTGTTACCCAGGAAAGTTCCAAACTGAGAGGCGTAAGAATGTTCAAAAAGCATGATGAGGAAATGATAGTTGAACTCAAAGGAGCAAGGGAACTGGCGAAGGATCTGCCAGACACAATCCAAGAAAAGGAGGAATACAGGAGCCTCCCATTTCTGCTTGCTATTTGAATAAGCTGATTGGGCACAGCGCTGTTGAAATGGGTGGCCAGCCTGTAATGTAATAGCATAAATATATATATATATATATTATATATTTAGACAAAATAATCATGTACTGGTTATAAGAAGCATTAGTTATTTCTAATACAGCAATCTTTTGGGATTCAAACTCTCCTTTCATGAAATAATGACTAATATTAATATTTATACTGTGTTGAATAAAGCATATTACAATATTGAATTATAGCGTTCAACTCTTACTTAGCACAGAAACCCAAATGACAAACAGCTCTCCTACTTATGAAGCATCTAGTAAAAAGGAGACTTTTGTAATAGTTGAGCTGTTTTATTGTTAGAAAGTGTTCCTTCCACTGGGATGTTAGAGTTAGGTTTATTTATTTAAATTTATTGACCACACAACTTTAATGGACTCTGAGCTGCGTACAAAACTAGAAGAAAATATAAAAACAGCTAACAGCTTAAATCAGGTGGACAGCCCAGACTAAAATGATCTAATAAACAACAAATTCAACACAACAAATCAGGAACCTTAAACAAACATCACTTCCATGAACCAATCTGGGTTGGTCACCGGGACCAGGGTTTAGTTTTCCCTTTAAAAATATAACATAGTTCACACCTCCAGTTCAACTCCAGGCCTGTGACCAAAGCTGGGTTTTCAAAGCTTTCTAGAATTCTAGGATAGAATGTGCTCTGCACGGATATTGTTTCAAATTGTATGGACGACAACAGAAAAAACATCACAAGATGTCAATGTTTAATAGCAGGATCTGAAGGACATCACCTCTGCTGGAACATGCTAGATGGGCAGAAACAGAGATAAGCAATCTCTCAGATATCTAGGTCCTATGCCATAGAGAGTTTTGTTGGTAATACTTTCAGTTGCACTTGGAAGCCAACTGGCAGTCAATGCAACTCATTTACCAATAGTGACACATGGGTGCATCGAGATATGCCCCTTACTGCTCACACCATTTCATTTTAAAACAGTGTAACTTCTGGCTGATCTTCAAGGGCAGCCTCATGTAGAGTGCATTGTAATAATCCAATTGTGAGATGACCAAGGCATGAGTAACCATTTGAACAGTCTCCTGATCATCATCTCTTGGAGTAGCCTAGCCAGTCTCCAGACCTTAATCCCATAGAAAATCTGTGGAGGGAGCTGAAGGTTCAAGCTGCCAAACGTCAGCCTCGAAACCTTAATGACTTGAAGAGGATCTGCAAAGAGGAGTGGGATAAATTTCATCCTGAGATGTGTGCAAATTTGTCAGCCAACTACAATGACTTCTGTGATTGCCAACAAGGGTTTTGCCACCAAGTACTAAGACAGGTTTTGCGAAGGGGTCAAATACTTATTTCACTCATTAAAATGCAAATCAATTTATAATTTTTTTGAAATGCTTTTTTCTGGATTTTTTTTTATTCTGTCTCTCACTGTTAAAATAAACCTACCATTAAAATTACAGACTGATCATTTCTTTGTCAGTGGGCAAACATACAAAATCAGCAGGGGATCAAATACTTTCCCCCCTCACTGTAGTATTACATTGTTCTCATCTAGATGAGTTAAAAGAAGGGTTATAAGGTCAAGGTTGTATTCTTGTAGTTGTATTCTTGTATTCTTGTAGAATAGACATCACAGTAAAGCATAAAAAATAGACTTAATAGTCCCCATTGAGAAAAAGCAAAGATGGACTTGGAAAATAAGTATTACATTTTCCAGTTAAAATTATTCCCTTCACAGTCTTTAGGAATCTGAAGGATTCTTGAATACTCTGGATAGATTTCAAGGCACAATGGTTAGAATTCTGCTGAGGCCTCATGAAATGGTAAGATGAGAAAGATCCCTGAATGATTGCTCCCGAGTGTGCTCTCTGCTTACAAGAAGCATCTTGGTTTACTCTGGTGTCTATAGCAATGATGCAAACTAGCAGACAACTGTAGCACAGATGGTTAAATTTAGCAGCAAATTTATGTGAGCACAATCTCTCTACACGTAGTGATGACAGAGCTTAGTTTTCTACCATAACTATAATCACCAGTAAATGGGCGACACAATTTTCTCAGGCAGGCGGATGAACTGTACAAAGTAAGTTTGGCAGCAGATTCAGCTGAACAGTTAAAAACTTCTCATCAAGTTTGTAAAACATTTTAAGGATTTGGTTTTTCATCCAAAACATGAAAATGACCCAAAACAATTTGCTATAGCTACAGATGAAGGACTTACAATTACTAGGAAAATCAAAAGCAGAATTTGAATTTCTACTGAACATTGTTTGTGCTTTCAGTGATGACATAAGAATGCAATTTAGTCTATCTAAATGTTCAACTTCAGGCAAAGTTCGTGATGTACTACAGCCAATGAGTAGAAGTTACAACTGGCACCTGAAGAAATCCATTATTTAAGATTAGTGGAAGCTTCTAGCTTACTACAAGAGCAAGTTGAAAAGAATCCTAAGTCTAATTACATAAAATGAATTTGAAAAATGTAGAAAACAATCTTAAATGCAGGGAATATAATTAAAGCCAGAAATACTTTGGATGATCCAATTAATTGATATGCTGCAGGTAAAATTGAGTAATACAAGCTGAATTAGATGTACTTTATAGAAAATCAAGAACTTTAATTATTATGAATCATACTTTCCACTCAAAAAGCAGTTGACAGGCTGCACTTCACCAGAAGTAAAGGTGGGACGAGATTTATTTTAAAAATAAAATAGAGGAAGATCAAAAATATAAATTGAATGTTTGCATTGCACATAGTATGGAAATACTACTGCTTCAAGTTTGCAAAGAAAATTACAGAAGTTTACAAAATCAAAAGATTATGAAAATAACTGAAAGTTGAATTAATGCCTACAAATGTATACCTCTTTATGATCAATATATGCATTTTTTTCCTTTTAATGACCTTGCAATTTGTTTGGGGGTGGAGTCGAGGCAATTGAGCATAGCTGAGTGTTTATTGGCTCTATGCCCTACGTGGAGCTCATAGCAGATATTTTCTCTTTGTACAAAGAGAGAGATAAATATCTGCTGCTATCTAGGATCAAACTCTCAGCCTCCTAATTGCGAGGCAAGAGCTCCACCTCTAAGCAACCACACTACTGGGTCAATATATGCAAGACAATGAAGGAAAATCACATAAAAAATTTAACAGCAGTTGCTGAAAACTGAAATTGTTAAAAGATGAAATTGTGGATCAGTTCAGTAGAGATTATAACGTAATTGTATAAACATGATAGAGTTGTGAAATCTGTGCACTGGAATTTATGTCTATTATGTTTCAGGTGTCTGTTTAATTCTGTTTCAAAACCCCTCATCTCTATTCTTCAAATAAAATCTTTACCATGCTAATTGACAAAGTATTTAATCTCTATCCCCCTAGACAATTACTGTTTTTGCCTGCAGCTATCAGATTTTCCATCTGGAAAAGGCTGAATTCACAGACTAATCCTGAATATATTTAACTTGCACATAAAACCCAATTTTATATAACTGTTCCTTTTCCAAATAAATATAAACAGATTACTTCTTTAGCTTTGAATAATCTTGTTTTGCTAAGTATCCAGAGAGAAAAAACAAACAAACCCTGGAGTAAATAACAATTTAAGTTTTATATTACATGCCTCCGTTTTTGAATGCTTTGTTACATACCAAAATGTTTTATTAGATTGGGCTGACAGCAGGCTTACTCTAATAAAAATACACATTTCAAAACAAGAGAATCACTGATTTAATTTACAATTCTTTCATCCAAAATTAAAATGGTTCATCTATATAATATACCTGGTGTGTATTATGGATATCTCATTGGGTGGAAGAAGTACTACTGTCCTCAGATCTGCCCTCCCAGGTTTTCAGTCTCTTAGCAATCTTTACAGAGCCAGGAGTGTAGCCCTAAGGATCTTACAGTATAATTTGTATGTAACCAAGTATCTTGTTCTTGAGGTAACAAAATGCAAATACCTGCATGTTATCTTAGATTACTGGAACAAGCTGGGCATCGTCTAGATAGATTTTGTTTTGATTGTCATTAGCAGCCTTGACTCCACAACAACTTTGCAACATAAAATGTAATAAACAAACACCTCAATATAATTTGCCCACGAGTGATTCTTAGTAAGATGTTATTCTTTGCACAAATTAGCAAATGAATGATGTTCAGCATTTCACAGATGAAGATACAACAAAAAGTTTTGCTGGTGAAAATATAGCAGCTCATACCTGACGCCATTCTCTCTCAATTAGAGCTTCAAAGCCACGGATGGTCCTGCATCTGGGATCCAAAATGATTTGAGCCAGGGAAGTCACCTGAAGTGTTGAATCAGTGCCTTCTGTTCCATGAATCAAGACAGATGCTCCTTCCCTAGGAGAGAAAATATGTTTCAAGAAAAGGAACTGCTTACTGTGCTGTTCATGTATCACCCATACAGCAAAAGATTATTTAGCAGAGAAACAGATTCAGCTCATGATTCTGCCTCAAAACTCAAGAACTGCAACTTTCAACCTCCCTCTTTTTCATGCATATATATCCATCCATCCATCCAACCAACCAACCAACCAACCAACCACACTTCTGCAAGTACTTCCCAGAGTCAACTAACTAGTCAATTGTACCAATATTAGAGGGGACCCTGATTTGACCAAGAGAATTTATTATTGGTCTATTCTAGACCAACTGATGGAAAATCAGAATGGGAGGAAAGCATTTTGGGCTTCATTGGAGAAATGTTATTGTAGTGCCAGGTTTTTCTGTTCTTGTTCTTTGTAAATATGATTTTATCTTTCAGTTGTAAGCCATCCAGAATGTGGTTTTAAGATGAATAACCACATTAATGTTTTAAATAAATAATAAACTGAAAAAGATGCCGGAATGTTTACCTATCAATGCACTGGGCAGCCAAGCAAGCTGTGGTCAGGATTTCCTTGATGTGAGTCAGCCAGTTTGAAGCCTCTAATTTACTTAGCCAGCGATCCATATTATGAGACTGGTCGTTGCAGGCCTCCACAAGTTTGATGAGACTCTCTTGCAGAATATTGTATCTATAGGAACATTAGGAAGAAAGGGGAACAAACATGAAAGCAACCTTACATCCATTATGCACACTTTTATTATCACAACGAGAACACCTTTCATATTTCCTACATTCAAGTGTTCAATTTTAAGAAATAGACATTGGACTCTTAAATACCATACAATTCCAATAACTTTTGCAAACTATGAGTCAAGCCTTATATCCTGCTAGAGGACTTCAGAGAGAATAGTAAAAAAATCAAATAAAAGTTGATATGGCAGTTGAAGTACCCCTTAAACTTTGTACATATAGCTTGGTTGAAACAAAATCAGTCTCTGGGAAAGCAAAGGCGCCATTTATCAATGGAACAGCTTTTTCTTACCAAAAGATGTGAGAGATTCCAATATCGTTAGTATCAAAGTGGCAAATTAAAATACTCTGGCTTTCATTCTGAGATTAAGCCGTGTGCATTTTTGGTTTGTTTTTTGTTTTTACATTTGTGTCAGCATGCAGTTATTTCTTATTATTGTAGATTGCATGGAACATTTCCGTTGCTCAAAGTATTCTGAAAAAGCATAATGCATGTTGTTGCTCGACATGAGAGGCGGAAACTATATTACAGTTGAAACACTGTGACTCACAATCTCATCATCGATCCTAGATTGCCCTTCAAGGAACCAATACCCAATAATAGGGATGCCAAATTCAGAAAAAATGAATCTTGATTGCAGCTACAGGCATTCTAGTACCACCAAAATGAAGCATAAAGAGAGAGACAAGTATAGTGAAGAATAGGAGAAATGCAGACCTCTCCCAAAAACAAGTAGGATTGTCAAGCAAATTCTGTGTGCTATAAATCCAGGAATTTAACAGAAACCTTTTTTTTTCTTTTCCCATCTGTAATTCTACTGAGACATGAAGCTGCAGGAAATATTGAGCTTTTTAAATGGCAATCTGAACACCTCTTTTAATTGTAACAGTGAATTAAATTCTGGACCTCATTCTTTTGAATTGTAATTCTCACATGAAATGGAACATCTATTGTTGTGAACAATGAATTAAAAAGAAAATTTTGTACCACTTTTTAATGGAAATGGAAAAATTATGTACAATGTGTAATAAATGAAATACTATGGTTAAATGGACTAAACGTAACAAAAAGCTTCCATTAAACTTTATGCACATTTCCTTCAAACACCACAAAAACAATATGCCAGTACCCCTCATTTCAAAATCATCATGAGTTGGGTGGCCATATAAATTTCCTAAATAAATAAATAAACACGCACACACAAAATACATACATAAATAAATAAAATAAAGCATGAAAATATTAGCATTTTCTGTCTCTACTCCTGTATATAGTCAATGTGCTCCTTAAAGCATTTGGAAAATGTTTCAAAAAATCTCTCCTCTTTTTTTAAAAAGAACAACAGATCTACCGTTTAACAAAATACAAAGCTTTTTTTTTTTTTTGTATTAAACTCTGGTGCCCAACCTGATATAATTTATTTGGACAGGCAACTGGTTCATCTGCATGTCTCAAATCTCCTAAATCCCATGTTCTAAACTTTAAAAAAAAAGCTTCTACATTAAATTAAATTTCTCGAAAGCAAGTCTTTCTCATACAGAAACTCACCGCTCAATGGATTTATGAATCCTTCTCCATTGAGGATAATGAACCTCTTGTTCAAAGCCTCCACCTTTGGCCCGGGCTTGCTGAGCAACATTTAGAGATCGTGTATCAATGATATATCCACGCTTGCCTGCCCTCAGGGTGGCATTGATCAGCTTCTCATCCTCTTTACAACGCCTCCCATTAGTACCTGTAAGTGGTTGGCTACTGCGCATTATTACCTAGAAGGACCAACAAACTGTAGTTAAGACTATGTACCCAGATAAGTCTGCTGTAGTATAAAAGCCAATATAGCATTAAAGGTATTGTATGATTCCATGGGGAAAACTGTTCACCATTCTGGAGTAACTGATTGTCACCCCCCCCCCCCCCCATCCACCTTCCTATCTGGCAAACCAGATAGGAATAAACAAGATGACCTAATTTTATTTTATTGAAGACTGCGTTAAAAGAATCTTGCAAGTCTGAAGGCCTTTACTTTTAACTGTTTTATCCATTAGAGTGGGTCCTTCCTAAGTTCCTTTCTCTGACTGCTAAGTGACTGTGGGCTCCCGCTTCTATTTGTCTGATTATTTCCTAGACAACCTCACTTCCACTCTTCCCTCAAAATCATTCATGCATTCTATTATACTGAAAGAGTAAAAAGGGTTTTTGCATTTCACCTGACAATTCAAATGTTCAATATTAATGCGAAAACACACCTCCCTTAATAAAAGTTGAATGAATGCTGGTACATATATATCCAGGATATAATTCTATGTTTCAAGTGAAAACAATTTTATTTTGAGTTCCAAAAGACATGGGTAAAAGAAATACAAAAACTATAGTATATTTTCTGCAAATATTAAGACAGCATTCATGTCTGTGAAACCCATTTCCAACCCATTTCCCTTTCTTCAGAAGTGTGCAATTTTAATACAACAATTCTTATTTGAATACAGCTAATAGACAACCTCTAAGAACAAACAACAGGAGAGTATGGATGGTCAAACAACTCTTCTCAGGAAGGGGCAGCATTTTATGTTTTTCTATAGGAATGCACCCACAGTACTCTTAAGATCTTAACATACTCCTCTCAAAAAGACATATTCCTTTGGGATTCATGGTTATAGCAGGAAAACAGAAAGATGCTCGTTCAGATTCCAAAAAGCTATTGAATGTGCAGCCTCACTCTCTATTAATATTAAACAATGAGAAAGATTTAAAAGAAAAGTGCAAGAGCCAACCTATTGTAAAAAGGAGACAATTTCTACATCTTTGGGGATTATTTACATCACTGGGAGCATTTAATTAATGTAACCACTATATTCTTAGGCTGCTAACTGATTCTTCAGGAGCTTTCCTAAGCATACCTATTCAGATAATCTTCTCTTCCTGCTACCCTGAAATGCTTAAGCTTCCACTACAACAATTTCAATTATGGCATTTAAGTACTGCAATATATATATACATACATATATATACATATATACATATACACACACACACACATATTTATCACAAAGAAAACACATGCCTTGTAATCCAAGTGTCCAACTCACCATCCCATTTTTCTTGTGATAATAGCTGAGTACTGGGAAGCGTCCACCATGGCGAAAAGTGGCAACCTTGCATAAAGATTCAT
This sequence comes from Hydrophis major, assembly GCA_033807585.1. NCBI lineage: Eukaryota > Metazoa > Chordata > Lepidosauria > Squamata > Elapidae > Hydrophis > Hydrophis major. The sequence goes on from CM066328.1 coordinate 401,292,499, forward strand.
CATCAATTGTTTTAGGGACAGTGACGACAGGTGGGTAAGAAGGGCAGACTGAGAAATCTTTGTTGATGTAACTCAACCGCCATTCATTTGTCTAGGAAAGAACACCATGCATGTAAAACTATGTACAACTTTGTTTTGTGTAACCATTGCATCCATTCCTGGATTTCCAGGCTCTGATCATAGATTGTCACTTCCACATTGAACTATTCATACTCTTGTAACTTCCACATTAAACAATTACAATTCTGTTATTCAAGAGTATCCAGAAGCAACAACTGGTTCAGAATGCAGTGGTACAGGCAGTTATGTGTACTCACCAAACAATACATATTATACCTCTGCTTTGTGAGCTGCACTGGCTGCCAGGTCCAATTTAGGATGCTTGTTTTAACCTTTAAAGCCTTCCTAACATTAGTTTAAGTTATCTGGGGGACCACCTCTCCCCAATTATATCAGCCAGTCCCATTAGATGTGGCAGAAAAAGTATGTTGCAGGTATCATTAGCTAGAGACCTATATTTAGTGGGTCCTAGGAGATGTGCTATACTCCCTATGGAGCATTCTTCTTCCCTAAATCAGGTTAATACCACCCCCATTATCAAGCCAGAAGTCCCTCAAAACCTGATGATGTCACCAGCTCTCTAGGTCTCAGTGAACTGAAGACATTTTTAAATGGCTCCATTGTGGTTGCTCTTGTATATTTTAATTTTTATAGTCTTTTTCATTTCTAACAATGACTTTATAATTTTTATAAAGATTATTTTTATGCATTTGTTGCTTTTATTGATTATTGTACATCACCAAGAGTCACTTCTTTAAAATGGGTGGGAGTAAAAAAGTAATAAAAAATAAAAACAAAAACTTACAACTGAATTGAGAAGTTCAAATTCACTTTCAGGCAAGAATGAATGCCAGCCATCTTCAATTACTTCAAACATGGGGCGATAAAAGAAAGGATACATGAGTGTGATAGAATCCAAGGTAGACAGTGCCTACAAGGAGAAAATGCATAGTGTTACAATGGGCTACTTGCCCATACAATAGGCTGCCTTTAAATACTCTGAAGATTTGGAGAGAGTGAGAGTAATGAGTCAGAGTACAATGCTAGTTCCCCAGCCTCATCCTCGACATGAATCTCTACAGAACAGAACCAGAGTTTTGTTGGGTTCTTCTAATTTCTATAAATAACTTTACCTCAATGGAGCTAGCAATGTTCAAAGATTCTTCCATGCCAGGAATGTCAAGCTGGATAATTCGCAAGTCTTTGCATTTGATAATGATGGTGCCCAAGAAGCCGATAAAACTGCAGTGATATAAAAATATGAATACTGAAGAGTTAAGAGTATATTCTGATGTCCTTCGAACCGTAGACATCTACATGGTCTGCAAATGAACAAAAGTTGAAGCCTATCCTACTTCAGCCATTAAAACATTCAAGCACTGCTAGTTGAACAACATTAATGGGAAAATATGTCTATGAACCAGAGAACTGTGGATTATTTTAGCAAATTAATATTTCCACATCTGTAGCGATCAAGTTAAAAAGAACATAAGGATGGGGAATGTAATTTTAAAGAAGGACTGGCAGGTGGAAAAGAAATGATATTAACCATTCTACATTTGCCCACGTGCACCCAGAAATGTTCTACTCCAATGTATTTTGCCACTGTTCCCTTTGAGTCTCATAGATTAATTGAAAAGAAAATAATTCAGAAACTGCATTGAAGATTTCTAAAAATTTAGAACTAAGGAAATAAAGTGAGGATTAACAAACATGAAATAATGCCAACAACTTCAAACTGTAACAATGTTTGATGCTCTTTCTGTCTCTTCATAATACTAAAATGTTTATGGTAGTATAAATAAGATGCTTCTTAGCTGTTTAAATCAAGAAAACAAGATGGCATTCTACAAAAAGGTTCTGACTTTATGTTAGCTTAAATTGGTGAGAGTTGATCATCAAGGGCAGTGGAGCCCATCATTTCTTGAGGGAACCATCATTACTATGGAGAATCAAACATGTAGGATCAGACAGAAAAATTTTTCATGGTGAGATAATGCTAAATTAGCCTGGACCAGTAGATTAGCATCAGTAGATGGTTAGCTATGGATCTGAGGATTATATTATGTGCTGTCACACACCCGCAGTTCCTTTCTTTCTCAAATGCAAAGATTTTCAAAACTTTCTCAGAATGCTACACAAATACACTACCCCCTCAGTTTGTCAAAAGGGAATGCATCCTTTCTTCGCCCATGTAACACAGGCAAGTTATGAAGATATAGTTGTAGTGGGATTACCTTTCCCTCTTGCTCCATGACATGTGAACTTTTTATTATTATTATTGACTGAATAGGCATCTAGTACTCACTCAGAGGCAGCATAAATGTTTATAGCCTTTATTGGGCCTGGTTCACTGTTCTTGTAACAGTGCAACTACAAAGGCCACACTGAAATGGCAGAAGACTTAGAGTTTGATTCCCATATGGCAATGAAGCAAATTGTGAGATCCAAAACCACACAAACTGCTAGCATTCAGCCAAGCCTACCTCACTGGAGTGTTGCTCCAAACTCAAAGAGATGGGAGAAATATATTAAAATACATCGTTAATAATGTAATTTCCAGATAAGTAGTGTCTTTATAGCAGATTATTGCTAGTAAATAATTCAAGTAGTGTTTCTGAAACCCCATGGACAATCCTGGGAGGATCAGAAGGAATTCATCTAAGATCCCATCCTTCTTTCTTATTTGACATGGTCAAATAAGAAGAGAGGAGGGTTGAAATTTGATATTTTTACTGCACTGTAGCAACTATAATTCAGGTTTCTTCTAGCTCTTTTTCATCTTAATATTTGGAGGGAAATAACTAACCAACCAAGGGGGCTAAGATTCCTTTTAAAAAATATGAATAGCAATAGCAAAAACTATATTTTTTCCAATGAAATTACTGGATAGAACAGGAGAATGGGGGAAACACTGCTTTTCTTCACAATCTAAGGGAAAAGAAAACAAGAAACATTTAAATGAACGTCCTGCATGTATGCTTATATGAGAATATTGTAAACCAGTTTTATTTAAAAAAAATGGAATGCACCCCAGCTTAGTTCAGATAGCCATCCAACACTGACACATGGATTTCCCTCATAATTGACTGTAATTTTCAAAAGGACAAAGGGTAATCAGAATGTCTTCCAAAATATCTGTCAAAAGTGTATCATAATTAATTTCAGAGTTAACCATAATAACAGCTACTCTGATACGTATGCCATAGCAAACTGTGGCTAAAAATATTCAGCAGATAAACTGAATGAATGAAACCACACAAGGCTACAAACCACGTTCCCAATTCTTCTGCGATACAGTGAAATGTGATAACCTTACTTGGCTACTGCATGCCTATAGTGACAGAGATCTCTGAAAGAAGCATTTTTTGTTAATCGAAAATGTGGGTGACAGACATCCTCTGTTATGGCACCCTGTCACTGGAGTGCTGTCCTTCTGAAATCAGGCTGGTGTCAACACTATCAGCCATTCTGCATCAGATACACTTTAAAAGAGCAATAAAAACCCTGGGCGGGCACCCAGCAATATGATAAAGCAAGACTGGTTTGTTCAGTCTTAAATATGTTGTTTTATTGAGACTGTCTTATAGGAATAAAAATACAGGGGGTTATACTTCCAGATTGTTCTTCCTCAGGATAACTTATCTTCATGGAAATAAATGCTAATTATGCTTGCACCCTTTGTATTGAGTCTGAATAACGCAAAGCATATCTCTGAATTGTAACAACTCGCTGGTACTGCTATGCAAGGAGATGGTCTGCTGTTGTTATTCTAAGAGTTATTCTTGATCAAGAAAACTACATAATATCAGGTTATCAATCAGAAAAGCAAGAGAGGACAAAGAAGGTTAATTGTCCCATTTTTAGCTTGAATATAAACCAAATATTGCTTGTCTTTTAGTGTTGAAGAAAGCAATAGACCTCAATTCACAATCAGTTGCTTAGCGACTGAAGTTATGATGGATCCCACCAAAAAAGCTACTCACAACCCGATTTCAAAATTACAACAACTATACCCCTCTGCAGTCATGTGATTGTATTTCAGGTGCTTGGCAACCAGCTCATCTTTATGACTATTTGCAGCATCCCGCAGTCACATGATCACAAGGTTTGATGGTTTTTTTGTCCGTTTGCAGAGTTTATTTCTGGTTTCCAACAGAAAGTAACCATTACATAAAATGGATTCACTTAATGATCTCAACGTTCACTTAACAATAGCTTACAAAATATCATAAAATCACGTCTGATCACATGGTGATCCACTTAACCATATGACTGAAATTCTCAGCTCAATTACAATCATAAGACCGTCAATAATGTATAAAAAATTGACCACAAGAATAAAATAACAGTTTTGTGGGTGATCTCTCTCTACAGGCCTTTTAAACTAAAAGCAGTTTTGAAAACTTATTAGTTAATAGGCTATCAATTGATTCCTTGGAGAGGGAGATCTCTAAGTCCAAACAACTGAGTTCAATGTGTTTCTCAAAATAAGATGCATTCCATCCTTTATCTAAAAAATAAAAATGAACATTTCACGATTATCTAAAACAGCTTTCCCTGATGTAGTACTCTGCAGATGTGTGAATCTACTATACATGTTATTCCCCCCCCAAACAAACAAACAAAAAAAACCCAACAACCCGGGAATTGAGAAATAGCAAAGTAATGCAACTGAACTGGGTTAACAAAAGATTTGGATGCATTTATGCAAGACGAGTGTTTTCAAACTTGGCAACTATAAGATTGGTGGACTTTAACTCCCAGAATATCTTAAAATTGACAATTTTGAAAAAAAATACCTGATTTATATAATTTATAGAAACTGATTGATGACTCAGCTGAATATTCAGAGACATATACTTGGTAACATGATCAGTGCTAACTTGGGTAATAAAACATCTGCAAGAAAACAAGCTCCCTTGTTCAAGAACCCTTCATTTCAACCCTGAGCTACAAATATTCTCCTTTATTGGTACAGTATATCTCTAAATATTTCTTGTGTAATAGAGGGAAACAAATATTGAACAAGTTCAATTTACAAGCTTCCTGAAAGCCTTCTCTGCAAATCAAGATTGTAGGCCAGAAATCTAACCATTATAGATTTTAGATTCTAAGAAGTTGCAAAAGCAGAGAACGAGGAAAGAAATTGAACTACCTTACAAGTGATGTTTTCAGACAGAATCAATCCAGATGATTCAAACAGAAGACTAAGTGCTAAATAGCTATTTAATGGATGGCCTGAAATCAAAGGACAAAGCCTTTTCTGACAGAAAAATGCAAAATGTAGGAAAATCTACAAATGATTTTCAGTTAAGCAGCTTCTATTTAGTGTATTTATTAAAGCTGCAAATGACAAGCTCCAGTAATGTTCCCTCTTATTTTTTCCATAAGGAGCAATGCCTTTTTAAGAAAGTGCCCTCTAAAACAGCCATCATTTGAAAATAAAATGTTCCTTGTTTCAGAATTTCTCTTTCGGCAATATGCAAATTTAATTTTATTTAAAATTCTCATAAGAATATTTTAAATGTTTAAAAACAGAAAGTATATTTTAGGTGAATTTTATGTAACAATTCATTTTAAAGATCCATTTCTTCCCCATCAACTTAGAAAAAACATTCAACAATATAAGTCCAAGTCAATGGAAAAATAATTCAACAAAATACATTTAGCCTTCAAATAAGCAATAAACTAAGAAGCAGCAAGATCACAAATTAAATTTATTTTATGCCACTTATATTCCATCTTTCTATTCTGGTGAGAACTGAAAGTAATAAAGGTAATAAAAGCAGTTTTAAAAAATGTCTGACTCAATGAGAAACAAAATCTAATCCTGAAAAGGCTGTACTATCAGGACCTGTTCAGCATCCAGAAAGAGCCTATTTCAGAATCAGGCTACAAGTATAATATAGAATAAGCCTCTCCTCATCCTTGGATATGCAATGTTCCACATCAACTGACAGTACTTAAAAAAAGCTTCAAGTGAAGATATGATACATTAATAAATACAACTCATATTAACAGAACATATATGGCCACCCATCTCATAATGGTACTAGGAGGCTCATAACAAGCAATAAAAGCATGGCTAAAAATAATTCCACCTTTCCCCTCTCAGCCCACATGAGGGAATGGAATGGGAAGATGTATCTTCTCATATTTGGTGCCAATAAGCTAAGGGCCTATGCTCAATATCCTGAACAATTCTTGGAAGCTGATAAGGGAATTATATAGGTTGCTTAATAACTGATATGCTGGTATAATTATACTATTACACAGCTGTAACTAACTCCTTATCTGGAGAATCAGCTAAAAATGGTAAAAGTATAGATACTTCATTTTAATAATGGAAAATCATGGCATGCCTATCTAGTTAGGATTCAATTCTATTTACTATCCTTAATCCAGGCCATTCCTGCATCCACCACCTGCAAAATTTTACCATGGAAGAGATGTATGGTTTTTTGGACTACATCATTGTTCCTCTTCCTCCCCACTTCATAAACTAAAATATCCTTACCGTTTTTCAATTGAGTCAATGTTGGAATGCAAAAGCCAAAGTTCCTCGACATTGTCCTGCCGTCGCGAAGAGAAGATGAGGTGGTGTCCTGTTAAGCACAGGGTCCCCTCCACTGCTGGATAGAAAGGGCGGTGAAGGACTACATTGTCAGCCCGTGGTGTCTTGATAAGCTCAGCAAACTCCATAGTGCCTTTAGATCCAGCACAAGTGTCCTTTCAGGCAAGCCAATCCCAATCCAATGACTAGGTGTAGTCTCAACTTTTCGACAGCTTCCACAAGCAGTTATAACTCTCAAGATAACAGTACTAGCGGAGAGTTAACCATCTGGCAGAAATCATCATAGCAAGATCCGAATTCTTTCTGGATGGGGGAAGAAAACAACACAGTAACCATAAATCATTCCTAGCTTTCACAAGGGAAGATTATTTAAAAGAACATGAATGTTCATCAAAGAAGGGGCAGATATGGTAAAGCTTTAGGAAAGGATCAAACTATGACCTAAAAAGCCTCCAGGGTCAGAAAAGTTGGGGTAAGACTGGAAAGATGTCACAATCCAAGGAGGCACTGAAACATGATTCTGGATGTCACAATTGCAGTTTTTTCAACTTGTAGGAAATAGTCAGGTGTTAAGTGGGTAAGGAGATTAAATCTGTAAGGTAACAAAACGGGCCTCAAGGACTGTAGAAAAATCTGGATACTTTTCCATGCAGTATTTCAAGAAAAACCACCCCAATTTGCTAGGCTAGAATATTTAAGCCCAGGAGCAAGTGAGGAGGGTAAGAATCTCAGTTCAGGATTACTGGGGAGAAAGTAAAGCATTAGGACATTTCAACGAAATGCAAAAGGAAGTAATGATTTCCCATTCTATTCTCAAGAAAAGAGGGGTGAGAAAAGGACACTAGCTTCCCTTTCACAAGAGAATCACAAGAAGCCATTACAACACTATTCAGTGAATTAGCATCTTCCTCTCCATCACCAAATCTGGAAGAGGAAGGCGGGACTCCCAGGGGTGGGGAGGATTTTGGGGTGGCTGGAGATCCTTCGCTTGCAAAGGACAGGCGGGGCTGGAGGGTGAAGGAGAGAAGCTTAATTAATACCCACCATTTGGACCCAGAGCCAGGCATCCGATTGCAGTGTGCTGAGAAGGGTGGGGAAGCGGCAGAGGCTGAAACAGGCAGTCGGCGCAGTTTGGGATAACTGCGAAGCTCTTTCTTTTTAAAAGAGGCAGTGGGCGAATACGGCGAACGATTCCTTCTTCCGCGACCCCAATCCCATGCTAGAGCCGCCTTTTCTTCGCCCGCTTCCCGGTCTCCCCCACTGATGCTCCTGCAAGTTCAGCCGACAGGAAACGCTCCCAATCTGTACCCGGATATGGAGGAGAAGGAGGGGGAAAACATCCACACATGCACCACGCCGGGACTAACCAAGACGGGGAGAGGCAGGGCAAACCGTGCCGAGTCTAAACGCCTCGCCCACGTGACAAGCTCCCCTGGCCAATCCGACTTCTCCCAGTGAAAACTCTTTGCCAGCCGGTTCTTTTGTTTTTGCCCTTTCCGGAAGCGTCCTCTTCGGAAAAGTACCGACTGGAAACGCGTTTCCAATACTCTGTTATTTTTAGTATTATTCTTACATTTGCACAATCTCCGTTTATGTTTTTTTTTTTTTAAATCTGCATTATTTCCCGCTAGAAATCATCTACTTTGATATCACGATCGTCTTCCCACAGCCAACAGCGATGGAAAATGTGGCATTGAAACATTAGGGCTTCCCGATCCGAGCTGCACAAATCCAGACCACCATTAGATTGCCTGAAAGGACTGGTAGATTTTATTTTTTATTTTTGCATCTTTTTGCTCCCATCTCAATAAAAGCTGCCAAGTCCTGTAAATTAAGAAGGGACAATTCCTCTAGAGCCCCAGTCCTGTCTTGAGGGACTGTGAGAAAGGCTCCCCGTGCCAACAAATTAGTCTAATTCAGGGGTGTCTAACCTTGGCAACTTTAAGACTTGTGGACTTCAACTCCCAGAATTCCTCAGCCAGCTGGCTGAGGAATTCTGGGAGTTGAAGTCCACAAGTCTTAAAGTTGCCAAGGTTGGACACCCCTGGTCTAATTGCAGATATATATGGAGGTGGGGTATGGTGGAGCTGTAGCATCCCAGCAGTGATGGACTACAGCCTCCATCCCCTTGGGACAACCAGGCTGTGAATCTAGAGTGTTAGGGAAGGAATTGGGTGGCAATGCATTTGGAATTAGGCTCTTGCATTGTAGCTTAGTTTTGTTGTGTCTGCAAAACCATTAGATTAAGAATTCTGATTTTTTTTAAAAAAATTTTTTTTGGGCTAATCACTATTCTTTAGGCTTTGCTGTGATTGTAAGAAACACATATTTTCAAGTAAGTGCATAAGTGTGCGAGATTATTTGTGAAGGAAGTGTGCATGACATAAAATTCAAGAGCATCTGGAGGGCATAGCTCAGGAAAGGAAGAGAAAGATTGAATGTCCCCAATTAGGATGTTAGCACTTTCACTAACTCAGCTAGTCTGGAGGGATCCTGACCTGCACTCTAAAATCCAGTGTTAACATTTATTCCACTCTCCATCAAATTCTTTCTTAAGAACAACATTACAGTGTAATAAAAAATTATGAAATAGCATCCCAAGATAAATATGTAGGAAGGCGAAATAAAGCAGCAAGTAACACAAAAGAAACCAGTCTGGTTTTATAAAATCTATTTTTCTCACTGAAGATTCGGCCATTATCAATGAAAATAACAGCTCCTCAGTTCACTTTACTGTCCTTTCTTTTCTTCCCTATCACATTAGAATTAATGGATTTAGTGTAACTAATAAATATAAGATAAGAAGTACCTGAAAAGGCCACAATGCAGGAAACAACAAACTACCCAATTCTAACTGACTATATGTGTCAACCTGGCCTATGCTAACTCTTTTGCTGCCATCTAGTGGTCAACATGTTTTTTGAGGAGGGAATCTGGCTTAGCAATCACAGTTGAGACTGGCAACTGGGTCACTGAGTGATTGTTACTTGAAACAGTTGACTGTGCTTATGTTTTTATTTCAGCTTTCTTTTGATTTACATACCTGTGAAAATTCTAAATGTGAGGAATGGTTGTAGAGGTTCTTTTTCATCACAGTTGTAACTGCTAGTAGTTACTAAATGAGAGGCAATTGCTAATGACTCCCTGTACTGACAAAGTATTGCTGCACTTAAGGTGCCTTAGATGCTGCCATCTGCTATGATGTATTTGTATTTGCATAGTTGCATGCGGAAAATACAAGAGATTTGAAATGATTGACCACAGTTTAAACATTTGAAATAATATCTAGTTACAGTGTACTGTAACAAGTGAATTAACTGAGGCAGTGGCCTTAAAATAGTCTTCCAATCTGACTAGCTATAGATCAGAGATGGTATTCAGCAGGTTTTGCCCAGTTCTGGAGAACCAGTAGCAGAAATTTTGAGTAGTTTGTGTTAGGAATAACAAGGTTACCTAACGTTTGGGTAAAATAATATATATACACTATGATAATAAGTTTAAGTGTGTGTCACTTTAAACTGCAAAGCATGTAATTTTGGGTGCGGTTGTGAAACCGCCATAAGAGGGAGCAAGAGAACTTGCTGGATTGATGGATTGATGGTTTGCTAACTGCGTGTTCCCTGCTGCTGAGTTTTTGAACATCAAAGGAAGAAAGGAGGTTTGACTTCTTCATATATCTACTGCGAGGAGATATATTACTGGACTGATATTTGTAAGTTTACTAACCTCTTTTTCGACAATGGACTTTGCAACTAAATAATCCCCGGACGGACTGAACTAGTGAATGATATATGGACTGTTTCACTATGCTAAAACTCTTACTGGAATAAACTATTTAACTAGCACAGTGTGTCTGTTTTACTGAGTGTTAGCAACAAAAACGTTTATCTCACATATTTGCCTGATTGACTGACTGACATGCACATTCTGCTAGGGTGTATCCCTAACACTGGTTATGGGCCCAGCTGCACAGTCAGACTAACCAGGCTTATATAAAGTGAGAGTTAGTGCAGTTACACAATACTGTAAACAGACAGCTGTGTTTTATTAATTATAGTTTAATATCCAGAGAAAGATGGCACAAGTCAATTTACCAAGTTTGTCTCTAATATCCAAACTGGATGGAACAAACTATGTTTCATGGTCTATGAAATGCAGCCTACTTCTACGCAGAGAAGGTTTGTGGAGTATAATTCAAAACCCACCAGAGGTAGATGCTTGGGATCCGGAGGATGAGGATGATGCCCAGAAAATACAAGAATATAAACTGAAGAATGAGCAAGCTCTCTGTATAATAGGACTGACACTCTGTGACCAGCAGCTTGTCCATATTTGTGGAAAAGAAAGAGCTGCAAATGTTGGGAGAATTTAAAGAAGATTTATGTTCGAGACAGTGTAGGAGCACATATAAATCTTACACGGAAGCTGTTCAGAACACATCTTCAAAAGAATGGAGACATGTTGACTCATATAAACACTATGAAGAGGATTTTTCAGGAACTGCATGAAAAAGAACTTATCTTCACAGAACTACATCAGGTTTATATAATTTTGTCTTTGTTAGATGAGAGCTATGACGACTATGTAACTTCACTGGAAGTACTGCCAAAAGATAACCTCACATTAACTGACATTACTGGCAGATTAATTGAAGAAGCCAGGAGAAGGCTTGAAAGGGATCAACTGAGAAGGGAACAACCACAAGAAGAGAAATTATCTTCGACAGCCTATACAATTAGAAAATGTCTTAATTGTGGAGGAAAAGGACATTTGGCTAGATTCTGCAAGAAAGGAAAATGCCACAATGCCAGCCAGAATGCTAAAAGGCATCAAAAGGATAAAGAATGCTTAGAGTTAGCCATGTATAGCAACGAAACTGTGAATAATAATTTATGGGTTGTAGATAGTGGAGCATTGTACTGCATAACAAAAGATAAGAAAAGATTTGTTAAGATGTCCACGAGTTCACAACAGATATCGTTAGCTAATGGCTGGAAAATAAAAGCAAAAGGTGAAGGTATTGCACATTGTTCTTGCATAAAAGAAAATGTAAAAATCTTATATGTACCACAACTTAAGTTTAATTTGCTTTCGGTTAGAGTTTTGGTTAAACTAGGTTATGTAGTTACCTTTAGGGGAGAAAACTGCATAATAGAAAAGGAAGGTAAAAAAGTGACTGCAACTTTAAAAGGTGAATTGTATGTGTTAAAAGATAATCAATTAGAGGTGGCTAATACAGTGTATAGTAACGTTAAACCTCATGATGAATGCATACATTTGTTGCACAGACGTTTAGGGCATATAAATTTTAAAATGCTCAAGCAAACGGTTGAACTGTCTAAAGGTATAAAACTGAAGCCTTGCAGTAAGTATTTGCACTGCAATGCTTGCAGTCAAGAAAAAAGCAAGGTAATAACAGCAAATAGAATTAATGGATTTAAAACAAAGGAGCCTCTAGAGGTCGTATTTGCTGATATTATAGGTCCTAAAAAACCAAGTGTGGGAGGTGCTCGTTATATATTAAGTGTAATGGATCATTATTCTAGATATGGTTTCTGTTATTTAATGAAGAGTAAAATGGAAACATATCAGAATTTCTTTAATTGGTTGAAGTTTGCAGAAAGAAAAACTAAAAGGAAACTAGTAACTCTTGTAACTGATAATGGTACGGAATTTATAAATCATAAATTCCAAAATAGACTGAAGATGGCAGGTGTTGAACATAAAAAGTCTGCACCATAGGCCACAACATAATTCCTTTATAGAAAGACGAGGCCAAACAATACAGGCAATGGCTCGTACTATGTTGTCGGATTCAGGATTACCTGAAACTTTGTGGGGAGAAGCAATAATGTGTGGTAAACATATATTGAATAATGTTGTTAACTCAACAACAGGTGAATTACCATTCACACGGTGGCATGGTAGAAAACCTGACCTAAGCTACATGCACACATTTGGAGCACCAGCATGGGTGCATATTCCTACACAACTGAGACATAAGGGGCATAACATATTCCTACACAACTGAGACATAAGTTATTCTTTGTAGGTTATGAATCTAATCATAAATCATACAGATTCTGGGAAAAAGGTACATCTAGCGTTTACTGTAGTGCTAGTGCACAATTCCTTGAACATGTAGGATGGGAAAAACTGGAGCAAGATTCAAGTAAGGATAGAAACCTACAAAAGACCAAAACAACATATCAGTAATAATAAGAGTACAATTAAAGAGGAAGTACAGGAAGAGCACATAGGACCAGAACAAGAAGAAATAGATAACCAGGAACAGGTAGTACATGAAAGTCCACCTGTAATACCTAGACATTCAACACGTGAAACCAGACCACCTGACAGGTACCAAGCAAGTGTAGTTTACCAAGTTAGGAAAGTTCCAACTACTGTTGAAGAACTTAGAATGTATCCTGCAAAGGATCAAGAAAATTGGCATAGAGTGATGGAGAAGGAACTAAATTTATTGAAACAAATGGAAGTTTATGAAAATGTTAAATTACTTCCAGGTGAAAAGTCCATTGGCTGTAAATGGATATTTAAATTAAAAACAGGTAAAAATGGGACTGTTACCCATAAGGCTAGGTTGGTAGCTCAAGGATTTAATCAAACTGCATGTGATTATGATGAAGTATTTGCACCGAGTCTAAAAGCAACAACCTTGAGAGCAGCTTTAGTGTGGGCAGCTAAGAAGAACTATATCATAAATCACTTAGATGTAGAAACTGCTTATCTGCATGCACCATTGCAGCACAATATATACCTAAAGAAACCTGTAGGAATCAAGGATGATAAAACAAATAATGACTGTTGGAAGCTTAAAAAGAGTCTCTATGGATTAAAACAATCTGGTTACGAATGGAACCAATATATTGTTAAGGAGTTAAGCAATATAGGGTTTAAAGCAGGTTTAACTGATCCATGTGTATTTAAGAAAGAGACAAATGGAACAGTCATTGTTATTGTTGTTCACTGATGATATTGCCTTAATTACAAAAACTAATAATGAAGCTACTGAAATAATATCATTATTAAGTAAGAGGATAAAATTAAAGCAATTAGGAGAGATAAAACAGTATCTAGGATTAACAATAAATAAAACCAAAGGTGGCTATAAGATATCTCAAGAGGATAAGATTGATCAATTACTAAAAACATACAAGATGGAACTTTGTAAACCAGCAAAAACTCCAATGAGTCAGGAATTTGGCCACACTGATGTTCAAAGTCCAAAATTCAATAAGACTATCAATCGCTAATTGGTAGTTTATCGTACATTAGTAATTGGTCAAGGCCAGATATTGCCTATAGCGTTAATCAATTGGCAAGATTCAATGCTGAACCCACTGAACAACACTGGCAAACGACAAAGCGTATCTTAAGATATCTTAAAAGGACAATGCACTATGCATTGTATTTGGAGCCAAAAGATGATCTGATTTTAAGTGCACATGCTGATGCAAGTTTTGCAATAGACATAAACACTAGGAAATCAACTTCAGGTACGGCTATACTGTTAGGAAAAGCATTGATTGGTTGGAGGTCAATTAGACAGCAACACATAAGTATGTCCACAATGGAAGCAGAATTTTCATGTCTATCTTTATTATGTACTGATTTAATTCTGTATAAACAGTTGTTATTGGATATGGGAATAACTGTTAATGATTCCATTGTAGTATAAGAGGACAATCAAGCAGCCATACAGACGGCTACGAATATTGCTGTGAAAATGAGATCTAAGCATACAGATCTTAGATATCTGAATGTAAGGCAATCTGTAAAAAATGGTTTGATAAGACTGGAATATTGTATGACTGAAGAAAATATTGCTAATCAATTTACGAAAGCCCAAGGTTCAGTCAAACACAAAGAAAGTTGTGATGACTATGGGTTAAGGTTGTAAATTGATATATATATTATTATATTACCCAAAAGGGGAGTATGTTAGGAATAACAAGGTTACCTAATGTAGTTTGGGTAAAATAATATATATACACTATGATAGTAAGTTTAAGTGTGTGTCACTTTAAACTGAAAAGCATGTAATTTTGGGTGCGGTTGTGAAACCACCATAAGAGAGAGCAAGAGAACTTGCTGGATTGCTGGTTTGCTAACTGCGTGTTCCCTGCTGCTGAGTTTTTGAACGTCGAAGGAGGAAAGGAGGTTTGACTTCATATATCTACTGCAAGGAGATATATTACTGGACTGATATTTGTAAGTTTACTGACCTCTTTTTTGACACTGGACTTTGCAATTAAATAATCCCCGTATGGACTGAACTAGTGAATGATATATGGACTGTTTCACTATGCTAAAACTCTTACTGGAATAAATTATTTAACGAGCACAGTGTATCTGTTTTACTGAGTGTAAGCTACAAAAACATTTATCTCACATATTTGCCTGCCTGCCTGACTGCCATGCACATTCTGCTAGGGTGTATCCCTAACAGTTTGGAGAACCGACAAATACCACCTGTGAGTGGCCCCGCCTCCATCTATTCTCTGCCTCTGGAGTCCCAGTTGATCGGTGGGTCTTCTTTTGTTGCTCTGCACAGGAGAATGGAGCTGGAATCTCACCATTGCTGTAGATGCATAAGACTACCACTAGCTATCAGACAAGGCAGACATAATCCAAAAGATCTAGAGCACAGGTGTCAAAATGGGTTTCTTCAAGGGCCGGATCAGCATTGTAGTTCTCCTCTGCGTGCTGGCGGGGGTGGTGGGACGGATGCCTCCTGCAGCACCCTGCTGGCCAAAATGGGGTGCGGGGATCTTCATGCGACCCTGCTGCACCTCATTTTCTCCCTCCCTGGCCTCCTGCAGCACTCTGCCAGCCAAAAAAGAGTTGCATGGACTGTTATTGGGATGTTTGAGGGGGTGTTTTGGGCCCATTTTTGCTGCCAGAGGCACCGTGGCCTGATTGAAGCACCCCCTGGGCCAGATTGACCTGTGGGCCTTGAATTTAACATCCCTAATCTAGAGAATACTTGATAGATCAGGATGCGAAATATTTACTTCTAAGTTGATATTATAAATCTTCAATTTTATATACATTTAGGAATAAGATCCACTGATTGAAGTTTGCATTTCTTCTTAATAGGTATATATAAGATCATGTTTTTATTTAATTACCATGATGACTAATGTTGACTTTTGCCCCTTTGATTAAAAATCATATATTTGGGACTAAAACTGAGATTCTGCATATTCTTGTGTATGAGCTAACAGCAATATTTCTGCATTCTTCATTTGGGAAAATAGTAGCTATAAAATTAATTACATAGAATTAATTTACTTATCCAGATATACTTTGTAGGGAGCTGATCCAAAAATGCTGAAAGATGTAAACTTTCTCTGTATGGGAATTTTTTTAGATAAGCTTACTGTAATATAAAGAAAGTACATAAGGAGATGAAACTATCATAGGCCATTGTATTTTATCTTTAAAAAGATAAATTCCTCTGAGCAAACACTAGAATTTCTTTCTCTTTCCCATGAAATACATTTCAGGAAAGATAATTAACATAGTATATTAGTTTTATTTTAGAAGGCATAGATACTAGATTCTAAAGACAGGGTTTCCTTATCTATGCTAAACTAGAATCTACCCCCCAAAATCTGACTCATTATTATATGAATACAGTCTGTTACAGTTTGAGATTTCACAATCTCTCTTCCAGGCTCTCATCTGAACCACCTCACATCTCCTGCAGATGTCAGTATAAGAACTTCAGATATATCGATGAGGAAGTTTGGAGGCCAGGGGTAGAGAAGATTTATAGTTCATTGGGTAAGGAATATATTTTGGTTATAAAATTGATTGATCACATGCCTTTAAATTGGTGTCAACTCTTAGCAACGTCTTCAGTACGCTTTCTTCAGGGTAACATTATAATAATGCCTCTTCATTTTATAAGGTACCTGGCAATTCTTCTTTCAGTGTGCAGGTAACTTGATAAATTATGAGATGCTCAGAAGTGGACACTAGCTATCCCATCAAGAATTGTCAGTAGTACATTACAGTGGGCTGCAATTCTGTCACATATTCAGCACACTGATGTTTTGATTCAGGACAGCAGTGAAATCCCCATTTGGCTTCCCTGCCTAGGAATGGAGGTCATTTATCCCCAGTCTTGGATCTGTGGTCCCCGGTAAGATTCTCCCTGCTTCCAGCCTCATTGTCCTGATGTTTGTGCAGTGGATGAGATGATAACTATTGATGTTAGGCTGTTGCAGCCTGACACCTTCCTTTTCTTTTCCCCCTTTTCTCCATCAGTCACTCAGATTTGAATTTTAGATGTCTGAGGAGACACTTCTGTTTTTTCTTGATCTGCGAAAGAGCAAGGCTACCAAAACAATTTATTGGCAAGAAATCCAAATGTCATAGCCTGGATTTGAAAAAATACATTGTTGGAGGCTTGGATCCTGATTAGGTGATGGAGGGGATTACTGAAGATAAGGCTCAGATCTTAAAGATAGTTCAAAATTCCAACTTCCATACATCCTTATTAATTATACCTGAAAAACACCAAATGAAAATTGCTATTTTTCCATGTGATAATCACTTTTAGCTGGTTTCCATTAAGGTACAGTAATCTGAAATTGAGCTAAGTTTTCTATAATTATAGTGTCTTCTGTGATGAGGAACCTGCCAAATTGAAGACAAAACATTATTTTTCTCTTTCAAGAAAGCTGCCAATATAATTTTATTTTTTCGGCAGAATCAGCTATTTTCAGATATAATTACCCCTTTTGAAGAGAAACATTCTGCCAAGTTTCAGATATTCAGTAACAACCAGGCTAAATATTGGTATTTCGGATAATAAAAACCTACCAGATATCCAGCCAAAAAGAAGTAACCCAAAAAGTACTTCTGGTTGAGAGTACTTTCAAAATGAGAGTCTATTCAGCACATTTATGTTTAATGGCACTATGATTCCTGTTAGGGATAACATTGTTTACCCTAACTGGTTTAGGTAAAATCATAAATATGTTATCATGGTTTATTAGTTAAAGTGTCTGCAACTTTAACGGTAGGATTGTAATTAAGGGAGTGGTTGTAAAAAGCACAATAAAAGGAGCAAGGCACTGCAGCTTGCTCTCTTTGACTTGATGATCCCTAATTACTGGATGAAGACTGCGTATTTCCCAACTGGAACGGGAGAGAGATAAAGGGCTGATTTATTTGTAAGTGAACTGACATTGGATATTCTACACGGACTTTGCTAACTGAATATCCTTGAATGGACTGACTAAATGATACATGACTAATGGACTGTTATTTTGACTATGCTGTAAACTCTAAATGGAATAAACTATATTTTTGATAGCACAAGCGTATCTGTTATTTTTACTGTATGTTAACAAACATACAAGCTTATCTCACTCATTTATCTGTATGCCTATCTGACTAACGCTGCACATTCTGTTTAGCTTGTCTCCTTAATCTCTGGTTGGGGAACCCAGGCTTAACACTGGTTATGGGCCCAGGCTTAACACTGGTTATGGGCCCAGAGGCTGCAAAGTCAATTTAACTAGGATAAAACAGATTTATGTAAAAAGTGAGAGTTTGTGTTGTTATACGTTACAGTAAACAGACAGCTGTGTTTTATTAATTATAGTTTTATATCCATATAAGAAAACATGGCACAAGTCAATCTACAAAGTTTG
The DNA here is from genome assembly GCA_033807585.1 of Hydrophis major. Taxonomy (NCBI): domain Eukaryota; kingdom Metazoa; phylum Chordata; class Lepidosauria; order Squamata; family Elapidae; genus Hydrophis; species Hydrophis major. The sequence goes on from CM066328.1 coordinate 401,310,826, forward strand.
TCCCTTATATTCAAGCTGGATGGAACAAACTATGTATCATGGTCTATGAAATGTAGTCTACTTCTACGAAGAGAAGGTCTGTGGAACATAATTGAAAATCCACCAAATGTAGAGGAATGGGATCCAGAGATTGAGGAAGATAGACAAAAGATAAAAGCTTTTATGCAGAAAAATGAACAAGCTCTTTGCATAATAGGACTAACACTGTCTGACCAGCAACTTGATCATATCCATGGAGAGCAAACGGCTGTTGGGTGTTGGCAGAAGCTGAAGAGGATTTATGTCCGAGATAACGTTGGTGCTCACATAAATCTTACACGGAAGCTTTTCAGGATGCATCTCCAGACGAATGGTGATATGCTGAGTCATTTGAATTCTATAAAAAGCATTTTTCAAGAACTGCATGAGAAAGAGCTTATTTTCTCTGAACTACACCAAGTCTACATAATTCTATCTTCACTTGACGAAGTTATGATAACTATGTCACTTCCCTTGAAATTTTGCCTAAGGAAAGTTTAACTTTAACTGATACAACTGGCAGATTGATTGAAGAGGCAAGAAGAAGACTTGAAAGAGACCAGTTAAGGAGGGAGCAACTTCAAAAAGAAGATAATCAATCTCCTACTGCATACGCAATTAAAAAGTGTTTTAATTGTGGAGGAAGAGGACATTTGGCAAGATTTTGTAAAAAAGCAAAGCGCCAGAACGCTGGCCAGAATACTAAAAGTCATCAAAAGATAAATAAAAATTTAGAGTTAGCCATGTATAGTAACGGAGCTGTAAAAAATAATTTATGGGTGGTTGACAGTGGAGCATCCCACTGTATAACAAATGATAACAAAAATTTTATAAAAATGTCCAAGAGTACACAGCAGATATCGTTAGCCAATGGCTGGAAACTGAAAGCTAAAGGTCAAAGTATAGCATATTGTTCTTTCATAAAAGAGAATGTAAAAATGTTATATGTACCACAACTTAAGTTTAATTTAATTTCAGTTAGAATTTTGGTTAAACTAGGATATGTAGTTACCTTTAAAGGAGATAACTGCATAATTGAAAAGAAGATAAGAAAATTACTGCATCTTTAAGAGGTGAATTATATGTGTTAAATGATAATGGTTTAGAGGTGGCTAACACAGTTTATGATAATAAGAACCCTCATGATGAATGTATTCACTTGTTACACCGACGGCTAGGGCATTTAAAATTTAAAATGCTGAAGAGAACTGTACAACTATCTAAAGGAATAAGTTTGAAACCTTGTAATAAGTATTTGCAATGGTTTGCCTGTAATCAAAGCAAAAGCAGGGTCAAACCGGCTAATAGAGTTGATGGATTTACTACCAAAGAGCCTTTAGAAGTAGTATTTGCTGATTTAATAGGTCTGAAAAAACCAAGTGTAGGAGGAGCTCGATACATATTAAGTATAATGGACCACTATTCTAGATATGGGTTTTGCTATTTAATGAAGAGCAAAACTGAAACATATCTAAATCTCTTTAATTGGATAAAATTTGCAGAAAGGAAAACTAAAAAGAAATTAGTAACTCTTATAACAGATAATGGTACGGAATTTACAAATAATAAATTCCAGAATAGACTTAGAATGTTAGGTATTCAACATAAAAAAGTCTGCACCGTATAGACCACAACATAATGCCTTTATAAAGAGACGAGGCCAAACACTGCAATCAATGGCACGTACTATGTTGTCTGATTCAGGATTACCTGACAATTTGTGGGGAGAAGCAATAATGTGTGGTAATCATATATTAAATAATGTTGTTAATTCAACAACAGGTGAATTACCATTCACACTGTGGCATGGTACAAAACCTGATTTAAGTTACATGCACATATTTAGAGCACCAGCATGAGTGCATATCCCTTCACAACTCAGACAAAAAGGACAGCATACAGCTAAAAGATTATTTTTTGTAGGATATAAATCTAATCATAGATCTTATAGATTCTGGGAACCAGGTACATCTAGAGTTTACACCAGTGCTAGTGCTAAATTCCTAGAACATGTAGGATGGAATAGAGTAGAGCAAGATTTAAATAACGAAGTAATTATTGAACCCTACAAAAGGCAAAAAGATCAGACTAGTTATAAGAAGAGTCCAATTAAAGAAAAAGTCCACGAAGAGCAAATAGGATCAGAACAAGAAGAAACAGTTGATCAGGAAGAGTTAGATAATCAAGAACAGTTAATAAATGAAAGTCCACCTGTAATTCCTGTGATACCTAGATGTACTACACGTATAACTAAACCACCTGATAGATATCAAGCAAGTATAGTTTGCCAAGTAACTAAAGTTCCAACTAGTATAGATGAACTTAGGATGTATCCTGCTAAGGATCAGGAGAATTGACAAAAGGCAATGGAAAAAGAACTAAATTCATTAAAGGTAATGAAAGTATATGAAGATGCTAAATTACCTCCAGGAGAAAAATCCACTGGGTGCAAATGGATATTTAAAGTAAAAACTGGAAATGATGGGACTGTTACCCATAAGGCTAGGTTAGTAGCTCAAGGATTTAATCAAACTGCATCTGATTACGATGAAGTTTTTGCACCAAGTCTTAAAGCAACATCTTTGAGAGCAGCTTTAGTGTGGGCAGCTAAGAAAAACTATGTCATTAACCATTTAGATGTAGAAACTGCTTATTTGCATGCACCATTGCAGCACACTATATATTTGAAAAAGCCAGTTATTATAAAAGACAATAAAGTAAATAGTAATGATTGTTGGAAACTCAAAAAGAGTCTTTACGGGTTGAAACAATCTGGCTTTGAGTGGAACCAATATATTGTGAAAGAGTTCAACAATATAGGTTTTAAATCTGGTTTAGCAGATCCATGTGTGTTTAAAAGAGAAAATAATGGAACGGTGTCATTATTGTTATTATTTACAGATGATATTGCTTTGATAACTAAGACTAAGAATGAAGCTAATGAGATTATATCATTATTAGCCAAAAAGATAAAATTAAAGCATTTAGGTGAAATTAAAAAATATCTAGGATTGACAATTAACAAAACAAAAAATGGATTTAAGATATCTCAAGAAGATAAAATTTGCCAATTAATTAAAACGTATAAAATGGAACTTTGTAAACCAGCAAAGACTCCAATGAGTCAGGAAGTTTGCCAAACTGATGATCAAAGTCCCAAATTTGATAAGTCCATATATCAATGTTTGATTGGTAGCTTATCATATATAAGCAATTGGTCTAGGCCAGATATAGCTTATAGTGTAAATCAGCTGGCACGTTTTAATTCAGATCCACATCAATGTCATTGGCAATCATTAAAAAGAATTTTAAGATATCTTAAAGGAACAATGAACCATGCATTGTATATAGAACCAAAGGATGATTTCAGTCTTAGTGACTATGCAGATGCAAGTTTTGCAACTGACATAAACACTAGAAAATCAACATCTGGGATGGCTATATTATTTGGTAAGACACTAATAGGGTGGAGGTCAATCAGACAACAGCATATCAGCTTGTCCACGATGGAAGCGGAATTTTCATGTCTGTCATGACTATGCACTGACTTAATTTTGTACAAACATTTATTATTACACATGGGTATAACTGTTAAAGATTCCATTATTGTGTATGAGGACAACCAGGCAGCCATAAAGTTAGCTACTAATATAGCTGTAAAAACTAGATCAAAGCATACTGATTTAAGATACTTAAATGTTAGAGAATCTGTAAAGAATGGGCTAATTAAATTGGAATACTGCATAACAGAAGAAAACATTGCAGACCAATTTACAAAAGTTCAAGGAGTAATTAAGTTTAAAGAGAGTTGTAACAAATATGATTTAAAGATGTAAATAGTTATATTATTATATTTACCTTAAGGGGGAGAATGTTAGGGATAACATTGTTTACCCTAACTGGTTTAGGTAAAATCATAAATATGTTATCATGGTTTATTAGTTAAAGTGTCTGCAACTTGAACTGTAGGACTGTAATTAAGGGAGTGGTTGTAAAAAGCACAATAAAAGAAGCAAGTCACTGCAGCTTGCTCTCTCTGACTTGATGATCCCTCATTACTGGATGAAGAATGCGTATTTCCCTTCTGGAACGGGAGAGAGATAAAGGACTGATTTATTTGTAAGTGAACTGACATTGGATATTCTACACGGACTTTGCTAACTGAATATCCGTGAATGGACTGACTAAATGATACATGACTAATGGACTGTTATTTTGACTATGCTATAAACTCTAAATGGAATAAACTATATTTTTGATAGCACAAGCGTATCTGTTATTTTTACTGTATGTTAACAAACATACAAACTTATCTCACTCATTTATCTGTGTGCCTATCTGACTAACGCTGCACATTCTGTTTAGCTTGTCTCCTTAATCTCTGGTTGGGGAACACAGGCTTCATTTCTGACCACTACACAATTTTGAACTGATGTGTGAAATGCTTCAGTGTTTTAGTTCTTGAGTTCGTAAATTGGTGGGAAGTTTTTTTATATGTGCATATGTGACTATTTAATCCACCACTAACTTTAGGAAACCAATTGATGGATTCCTTGTTATCACTAGCTGGTGGGAAAAACAACTCTGTTATGCTTTCTAAGGGAAGGAGGCACATGTTGATAGCTATATAAACCAGTCATCAAGACATGGTCCTGAGCTGGCAGATGTGTGGATATGTATGCAGGTTGCAAAACAGGATCACGTGACTCCGGGACACAGCATCCGTCATAAACGTGATTCAGGTGTCAAGCATCCGAATGTAAATCACGTGACCATAGGGATACTGCAATGGTCATAAGTGTGAAAAATGGTCCTAAGTACTTTTTTCAGGACCTTTGCAACTTCAAATGGTCGCTAAGGAAACTTCATAAGTCAAGGACTACCTATATGTTCCTGTGTAAGCATATGTGAGATTTTGTCTTGTGCAATCCTTGATGCTCTTCTCTTTTTATCAAGTAGAATCCATCATCTGTCTCTTCTCATGGGATTGGTTCTGCAAGCTTCATACTTTCTCAAACAAACTGCCCTCCTCCACCATTTCTTGCTGGAACAATGCTACGGTACCTGATCTGCAGGGGGAGGATATTTTTTTCTCTTAGGAGGGCTGTCCTGTAAAGCAGGCAATCATCTGCTTTGCCCATAATATGAGGCATTCCAGTGCCTGATCTGCAAATGGGTATAGTTGGGCACCTTTACTACAGGAGGGGTACATTCTATCAAAGCTCATCTCATCCATCTGTAAAATGGTTCATCTACATCCTGCAAATGTTTGTATGGATGCATGTATCTATGCATGTATTTTATGTATATAGCTCAGGGTGTCAAACTCGATTTCACTGAGAGCAGCATCAGGGTTGTATTTGACCTCGGAGGGCCGGGGAGTGGGCATGGCCAGATGAGGACGTGGCCAGGCATGGTGGGTGTCAGTATTCCAATGAAATTTCCCATTTCATTCTGAGAATTCTGGGTTTTCCCTTCTTAATTGAAAATCAAAACCCATCCCCTGCACCCACCAGTCCATCACATGGTCTAATCACTCATCGTTCCAACAGGAGACATTACTCCTTTCCAGGTGCAGGATAATTTGTCCTTGACTTTATGTTGTTATGTCTAAACTTCCCCCTCTCATGAAATCCCCCCTCCCAAATTCCCAGGCACTAAGATAGCAATAGCAATAGCACTTAGACTTATATACTGCTTTATAGTGCTTTACAGCCCTCTAAGCAGTTTTTACAGAGTCAGCATATTGCCCCCAACAATCTGGGTCCTCATTTTACCCACCTCAGAAGGATGGAAGGCTGAGTCAACCTTGAGCCTGGTGGGATTTGAACTGCAAGCAGCCGATAGTCAGCAAAGTGGCCTGCAGTATAGTGCTCTAACCGCTACACCACTAAGGATCTTGATGTGGCAGCGTGGAAGCTTCTAAGTAAAATATGGCTTCCAAAGCTGACAGTGGTGGCCAAGTGCTAATGCAGGACTTCTCTGAGACCCTCCCTCACTTTCATTATAACCTATCTACCTACCTTCTTTCCTTCCTTTTCTTCTTCTTCCTTCCCTCTTTCCTTATTTTTCCTTCCTTGCTCTGTTCCCATCTTTCGTTCTTTTTCTTTCCTCTTTCCCTTTCTCCTTTCCTATCCCTTTCCTGTATGCTTGAATGCAAAAGGTGAAACATTTTTCCTTTTGTTTTGTTTTTTAGTTTGTTTTGATAGCCCTCTGCCAGCGAAAATGGAGCTTGTGGAGTCCCCCCACCAGCTTTGTTTTTCCTGGCAGAGGCACTTTGGCCAGCCCCTTGCTATTTCCAGGCTGGCCCCATGGATTGGATCTAAGCACCCTGTGGGCCACATCTGGCCCCTGGGCCTTGAGTTTGACACCCCTAATATAGCTGCTCAGCTTGCTCTAGGTCATGGGTGTCAAACTCAATTTAATTGAGGGCCACATCAAGGTTGTGTTTGACCTTGGGAGGCTGGGGTGGGCATGGCCAGGGTGAGTGTAACCAGCTTGATATCACTTGTGCCTGTGATGGCCTAAGTGCTCTGCCAGCGAAAACGTACTCCCAAGCTCCATTTCCAGCTGCGATGGCCTCCTGCCAGTGAAAACAGAGCTTGCGAGGACTGCGCGCTGCCCTCTCAGGTTCCATTTTCAGCTGCGATGGCCTTTGGCAACCCTCTGCCAGAAAAAATGGAGCTCGCAAGGGCCTTTTTTACTGGCAGAGGCACCGCAGGCTGGTTCACTGTTTCCACGATGACCTTCACACATTGAACCGGAAATCCCCGACACCACACCAACACGAACACTGCATTATACAGCAGAATTCCAAAGAGCTATTGCCCTGGGATAGAAGCTGTTTTTCAACCTATTTGTTCTTGCTTTTATTATTCTGTACCATCTGCCAGATGGTAATAGTTCGAAAAAAGGGTTCCCAGGATGAGATGGATCTTTGAGAATGTTTTGAACTTTCTTAAGGCAGCGGAAATTATAAAGCTCTTCCAAAAAGGGGAGAGGGCAACCAATGATCTTCATTAACCCTCTGGAGTGCTTTTCTATCTGCCACTGTGCAATTGGAAAACCATACAGAGGTGCAGTATGTTAAAATGCTCTCTCTGGTGCAGCGGTAGATGGTCACCAGCAGTTTTTCATTCAGTTGTTGTTTTCTGAAAAGCCTCAAGTAGTATAATCTCTGCTGGGCCCTTTTGACCATGGCTGCAATGTGGGCACCACAGGTCAGGTCCTCTTTTAGGGTAACACCCAAAAACTTAAAACTTGCCACTTCCTCCACTCGGTCTCCATTGATAAGCAAGGGCTGGATGTCTGATCTGTTCCTTCTATAATCCACTATAAGCTACTTGGTTTTATTGGTGTTGAGGACCAAGTTATTGTCTCCACACCACGAAAGCAACTGGTCCCCCTCATCTTGGTAGGCAGACTCATCCCCCCCGGAGATAAGTCCCACCACTATTGTATCATCTGCAAATTTAGCAATAGTGTTACTAACATGAGTGGGAATACAGTCATGCATGTAAAGAGTACAGAGTAAGGGACTCAACACGCAACCCTGTGGTGTGCCAGTGTTAAGAATAAGGGCTGAAGAGGTATGATTACCTAATCTGACTCTCTGTGAGTGGCCAGACAGGAAATCCATAATCCAAAGGCAGATTGAATTAGGAAGCCCAAGGTCCAGAAGTTTAGACACTAGTCTATATGGAAGAATTGTGTTAAATGCAGTACTAAAATCCACAAAAAGCATCCTCACATAGCCCTCCTGCTGTTCTAGATGAGTCAGAGCAGTGTGAAGAGTTATGGCTATAGCATCTTCTGTAGATCTATTTTTTCTGTATGCAAAATGGTGTTTATCAAATGTATGCGGAAGACCAGAAATGATGTGCCAGCAGACCAATTTCTCAAAGCACTTCATGACGATAGGAGTGAGTGCCACTCGTTTGTAATCACTGAGGTTATTGATAGGGAACTTCTTTGGCAGAACAATGGTGGAACAATGGTAGAAACCTTCAGACAAGATAGAATAGTGGACTGGGATAAAGACCAATTGAAGATTCTGGTAAAGATCAGCACAGTCTTTAAGCACTTGGCCAGAGATACTGTCAGGACTGGCAGCCTTTCTAGGGTCCACAGCCCCCAGAATGCTCCTCACCTCCTGTTCCTCCACAATGAGGTGGGGGCTACAATTGGTTGGTAGTTGTGTTTTATCTGTCTCTGATGTCTCCACTTCAAAGTGAGCAAAGAAATGATTCAGTTCCTCTGCCAATGAAGCATTCCCCTCAGCAGGGATGACATTGGTTGGTTGATGGTTTGTAATTTGTTGAATCCCTCACCACACCTGCTTCATGTTATTGCTATAAAAATTATCCTCAATCTTCCTCTTATAATCAGTCTTGGCCTTCTAAATACCTTTCTTCAGATTAGCTCTGGCAACACTGTATCTTGCCCCATCACCGGACCTAAAGGCCTTAGTCCTGTCATGCAAGAGGCATTGGACTTGGTCATCCAGGGTTTCTGATTGGGATAGATCCTAATACGTTTATCCACAGTGATAGTATCTGTGCAGTGTTTGATATAGCACAGAACAGTTGCAGTGTGCACCTCTGGGTCAGGGTGGTAAAAGATGTCCCAATTATGACTTCATTATATTCCCAGGACCCCGGGCTAAGTTTTCAAAATTAGGAAGCAGTTAATTCAATCTCAAAACTGATGATACCCCAAAAAGTGGGCACCATGGTAGAAAAGGCTCATCTTCTGTAGATCCTGCCAGCCAGTGCTCCTTAGCCCATGATACCTGGAGCCTATTTCCCCTGCTCGATCACACCAAAGAGAAAGAAACAAATGAAATGCTTAGCACTGAACTTGGAATTTTTACCCTACAGAACAGGTATTCTGCCTGAATTAAAATCTGTTCTCTCTTACCTGAATTGAGGCCCAAACCCAAGGAAAAGGTCTTCACAATCTTCACAGATGGCATCAGTTGGAGACCTCCTTGTCCCCCAAAAGCTAAGGATTATAACATTTGCAGTAAGACTATGAAGGCATTAAGATTTCCTTGGACAAAGAAGAATGAAGATGTGAGGAGATTAAATGACCCTGTTGGATTTGAGTTATATGGACTTTTCCCTACTTGTACAGCAGCAAGTATATGCCCTGGCAGTATCTTATTTCTGCCATTCATAAAACTAGTAGCCATAGTGGCACAGTGGTTAGAATGCAGTATTGCAGACTATCTGTGCCCATAGCCAAGAGTTCAATCTTGATTGGTTCAAAGTTGACTCAGCTTTCCATCCTTTTGAGATTGGTAAAATGAGGACCCAGATTATTGGGGGAAATATGCTGGCTCTATAAACTGCTTAGAGAGGGCTGTAAAGCACTGTGAAGTGGTATATAAGTCTAAGTGCTACTGCTATTGCTGTTTTTGATTTACAACTGTAACTGAGCCCAGAACTATGGTCTGGTCATGCCAGTAGTTAAGCAGGTCACCACATATCTGATTTGATGACCTTTTTCATAGTAATTAAGCAAATGCCATGGTTTAAAATTAATATGGTAAGTGTTAAGGAAACCTATTGTATCCAAAGGCCACTTTTTGCCAGAACGAGAATAAACATTTGTTTCTGGCAAAACATGTCAGCTGGTTATGTAACCACTGAATGCTGCTAACATGTGACCAGGGGGGTGAAAAAAATTTGGGGCTTCAAAATTGATATGTAAGTAGCTCTGAGTAGGTCTGTTGTAACTACTAACCAGTAGTTACTAACCTACCAGTAGTACTAACCTACTACTGACCAGTTGTAAATTGAAGACTACCTGTATTGCAGTGGTGGTATTCAATTTCTTTTTACTACTGGTTCTGTGGGCGTGGTTGTCAGCTTTGAAAGCCATATTCCATTCTGCCACATAGCCTGGGAGAGTGGAAGGGGGGTGATTTCAATTAAGTAGCTCTACGTAGACAAAATAAAATTCTTTGTTAGTTCAAGGTCATTTAGTATGGCGCAGGATAAAATAAGGATCTTATTTTTGGATGGATCATGATTGGGCCATGTGATGTGATGATGACCAGGGGCGGGGGGGGGGGGGGGGATGGATTTGTAGTTTGATAAATTGTGGAAAGCCAAAAAAACTTTTAGATTTGGGTTTCCACAGATGTGCCAGGTGCTATTCTAATAAAGGTACTTTTGAGACATGTTTGTCTCGGAGTTACTGATTGGAATGGAAGTTTGCTGGAATACTGACAGTAGTGTTGCATGGCATGGCGGGTGTGGCATGGCTTGGTGGGTGTAGCATGGCTTGGTGGGCATAGTTTGGTGGGCATAGCAGGGGAAGGATACTGTAAAATCCCCATTTCCACCCCACTCCAGGAGAAGGAAACTGTAAAATCCCCATTCCCTCCCCACCCCACTAACCTGCTTTCCAGCTCTGTTCTCCTGTGCAGGGAAACAAAAGAAGACTCAGCCAATCAGCTGGGACTTGGGAGGTAGATAATAGACGGGGGCGGGCCCAGACAGAGGTGGTATTCCAAACCACTCAAAATTTCCACTACCAGTTCTCCGAACTACTCAGAATTTCCACTACGGCTTCTCCAGAACTGCTCAGAACTTGCTGAATACCACCTCTGTTCTGGACAGGTGATTGACACTGTTCACTTGCACACTTTCCTGAAATATTGGAGAAGAAAGTTCTGTATCTCTTGAAGGGTTCCCCCCCCCCCCCCGCCCACCAAGAGTGGCTTGGTGGGCATAGCAGGAAAAGGATAGTGTAAAATCGCCATATCCACCCCACTCCAGGGGAAGGAAACTGTAAAATCCCCATTCCCTCCCATCCCCACTAACCTGCTTTCCAGCTTCATTCTCCTGTGCAGGGCAACAAAAGAAGACCCAGCCAATCAGACAGGACACCAATCAGCTGGGACTTGGGAGGTAGAGAATAGATGGGGGCAGGCCAACCAGAAGTGTATTTACCGGTTCTCCAAACTACTTAAAATTTCCGCTTCCGGTTCTCCAAAACCTGTCAGAACTGGCTGAATACGACCTCTGATCTTCAGCTTTAAAAGTCCTCACTCACTTTTTAGTTGAACACAAATAAGACCTTGTCTTAATGAGAGTTGACCCTTTGTGAAGGGGAGCTGAGGAAAATAAGGTGACCATGCATCTTAATTATGGATTCTCCTTCAAGTTCATTCCTCTTTTCATTTGACTCTGTGACTGATGAGTCCTATGGCCATTTTGTGTTGGTGGGCCCTGATCTTTGAATCAGCAAATTTGGAAGGCCTTGACATTGCCAAGGTCAAAGGCAACTTAGCCCAATTCCTTCTTTAGCTGCAGATACTTACATGATTGTCAACAAATGTTGCAATGCCTTATTTAGAAAATCATAGAAAGTACCATATGATTGTAGCACTTTCTTTCCTTCACAAGGTAACAGCTTGCCTTTCAGATCTTATTTGTCTGAAAAGACAGTGATCCCATGCACAATGTTCCATTGTTTTCAGACTAGTGCATACCATATACTTTTACTTCATTGAAAAATCATTACTGCTTATCAGCTATTTGTGGAGAAGTCTTCCTCTTCATTGTTCAGCAGAGAATGAGATGAAGGGCTGCTCTAATCTTAAATACAATTTCACATGGGATTATTTGAGATATATGACCTGTGGAATGGGTGGGAACAATTACTCTTGTCTTAACTTATGTTCAGAAGTCTATATGCCTATATGCTCCATTTAGCTTTTATGTTGAACCAGATTTTAGTATCAGTCAAGCAAATCACTGAAGAGATGATAAACATTTTGGATGCTGGCTGCAATTATCAGCTACCGCCAATACGACTAAGGATATGTTTTCTGAGAAGGGTTCCAAACCACAATCCTCCTAGAGTAATCATTGAAAAACAAAATTCTTAGGGAAGCATATCACCAACTTTGCTACACTTAACTTCAGAATACAGAAAACAGGGAAGACCCTAAACTAATAAGAGCTCTAAATCAGGGGTCGCCAACTTTTTGGACCTCAGGGACCACCAAACACATAATTTTAAATCCCAGGGACCACTAACCAGTTCTATGGGTGTGGCCTAATTTGTGGGTGTGGCTTGGCTGGGCATGGCTTGTATGTAAATATTATAAATATTTATATAAATATTGAATTCTTTATAAAAAATGAGCAACTTTTACCCAAAATCAGGCAAAGCACAGAGGCAAATTGAGTTACTCACAGAATCATTCAGTGATCTATCTACCTGCCATCGGCTAGCTCAGTCTGTCACATAAAATTTGTTTGCAAGCAAACTCACAAAATTAACTCACAATGCACCATGTATGTAAATATTGAATTTTTTTATTTAAAAAAGAGCAACTTTTACCCAAAATCAGGCAAAGCAGGCAGGCAGATTGAGTTGCTCACAGAATAATTCAGTGATCTATCTATCTGCCATCGGCTACCTGTGTTAGCTTTGAAATTCAGCTGCCACATTTAAATGGAAGGGGAGTGGAGGAGTTGAAAAGTTCAAGTTTATTCTGTATGTCATATTAAGAAGTTCCAGTTCCAGTTAATTGGTTCTCATGATTTATGAAATGTAGAAGTAGGAGGAGAGAAGGTAGATTCTGTGTAAAGCGCAAAAATACTTCACTTTGGGAAATTGCCTTAGACATACCAGATCTGTTTCTAAATAAATCAATTGGAGAGAAAATGTCTCAAAGTGATTGATTTCATGGATACTTTCTGGATGCCTTACGTTTATTTCCCAAAGTCTCCTTTTATTTTTTGAAGGGGTTTGGATGATATCCTGGAGATCTTTTCCCGGAAATGGAATTCAGAAAAATCTTCATTGGACTGGGCCCATTGGCCCCTCTTCCACCCACTACAAAACCACTGGTCAGCTTGAACCCAAAACCTGAGCCAGCATTCACAGCGTCCCACCTTCTCCCAGATAACCCCCAGATGCCCGACCAATACAAAGAATATAATGCTTTGCCTCCCCATCGAGCCACCAATTGTGCCATAGAATTAGAGCCTGGGGCAAAATTGCCAAAACCAAAGATGTATTCCATTATGCCTGCTGAAATGACTGAATTAAGGAAATACATTGACAGCAATTTGGAATGAGGTTTTATTGAGCCTGCCAAATCAAGACTAGCTGCCCCTGTGTTGTTCAAAGAGAAGAAAGATGGCAGGTTGAGATTGTGTGTTGACTTTAGAGGTGTGAACGCCATATTTGTCAAAAACATGTACCGTCTCCCACTTATGAAGGACTTATTGAACCACCTGTCGAAGGGCAAGATATTCACCAAGCTAGATCTCAGGGAAGCTTACTACGGGTCCGCATCAAAGAGGGAGATGAGTGGAAAATTGCTTTTAACTGCCCTCTGGATAGCTTCCAATTCATGCCTTTCAGACTTCAGGAGCTCCTGCAGTGTTTATGCAGCTCATCAATGAGGTGCTACACTCACACCTTTACTGGGGGGTCCTCATGTACCTGAATGACATCCTTATCTTCAGCAAAACCATGGAAGAACATGTTGAATTGGTCCGACAAGTTCTACACTTCTAGCCATCAAATTATATATGAAATTCTCAAAATGCGAATTCCACAAAGAGTCGCTGGACTACTTAGGCTACCGAATTACCAACCTAGGGATTGAAATGGACCCTGGAAAGGTGAAAGCGGTGCTGGACTGGCAAGCCCCTAGTACCTGAAAACAACTTCAAAGTTTTGTGGGGTTTGCCAACTTCTACAGACAATTCATTCTGTCCTTTGCTGAAATTGCCCTCCCATTGGCAGAGCTATTAAAAATGGGCTCGTCACCCACCAAACCCTTGGCTTGGACAATGGACTGTCAGAAAGCTTTCGAGGCCTTAAAATGCCTCTTCACAGCTGAGCCCATCCTCCAGCACCCAGACGCGACCAAGCCTTTTATTGTCCAAACGGATGCAAGTGATATACCAGTGGCAGCTGTTTTGCTGCAAAAAGACTCTCAAGGCCGACTGATGCCTTGCGCTTATGTGTCCAAAAAGCTGACAGACACAGAGTGAAGGTAAGCGGTCTGGAAGAAAGAAGCATTTGCCGTACAATGGGCTTTGTTGACTTGGAGGCATTTTCTAGAAGGGGTGCCAGAGGCCTTTGAGGTATGGACTGATCATAAGAACCTCAAGGGTCTAAAGACCCCTCGGAGATTATTGCCTAAACAAGTCTGCTGGGCCCAATATTTCAAGCAATTCAACTTCAATATTAAATATATCCCGGGAGGGAAAAACATACTGGCAGACGCTCTGTCCAGAAAACCTCAGTTTGACAGCCACCAAGAGGAAATAGTACAAGCCTTAATTTCAGAAGCTCAATTGGCAGGCCAAGTGACCACTTGAGCCCAAACCAACTGCAACCCCAAACGCCTGGAAGATAAGCTGAGTGCAGAATTGAAAACGGTGCTATTGGCATCACACTCAGTTTTCAAGGGGGCAGAGCCTCTCCCATCAGTTACCCTCAAGGGTAACTCAAGGGCCTCCTATTCCCAAATGATTTCATGAAAGGGGGTGCATGGACAGATGTCCACTAAATCTTTCAATTATTTATGCTAAAGCAGTGGTGGTATGCTACTGGTTTGGCCTGGTTCTGTTGAGTCAGTAGCAGCGATGAGCAGCTGAGACTGAACTGGTTCTCTCCACCACTCTGCTGTTGGACCCACCCGGGCTCCCATACTCACTTTTATCTTCTGCTTTTGAAGTGCAGCTCCTTGCGTGGCACAGAATAGTGCTGCTTGGCAGCTGCTGAACCGAGCGGGAGAATGCAGGCTTGCAGGAGGTGAGTTGGAACCAAGCCACGCCCATCGAATTGGTGGTAAAAGTTTTTGAATCCCACCACTGAACTAAAGGACTGATTTGTTTGAAAATTGTGAATCAAAGGGTTGAACTAAACCTGCACCCAAGCCCTTTCAAGAGGGAGATAACTTTAGATTTGGGTATAAGAATATTTGCAGGGGTTGACAAATAAATCAAGTTTGCAACCAAGGGCCTTGGAATTGAAACCCCAACTTCTTTGTTAATGTTTATCGCAAAAAAGAATAGATTTTTTTTCCTGACTCTCTGGCCTCATTGTGATATGTTGGGTGGGAATGCCCATCCACAAGGACTGCAACTAATTTTACATTTAAATTAAATTCACATAAAGTCAATATAGGGAAATGTGATGATTATGGCTGAAGCCCTTTTCCATAAAATTCACACAAAGATACTAGATGTTTCAAGGGCAGCCAACTTCACATTTAACATAGGAATAACTTAGGAGTTGATAGATTTTTTTTTAGTACTTACTTAATAGCTGGTAATTTACAAAAGGAATGTGTGTGTTCAAAGGACTTAGAAAATCTCTTTGGAAAAGGCTTCTCTGTGTACTTCAAACAACAGTTGTTGGCCGCTGAAAGACAGGAAAAGAGATTCATTTTAATGGTGTCCCTTCCCCAATCACAGAGTCTTGAACTTGAACTTCCCACCTGCTAGTTTAGAATATCTACCATTCCCCTCATATAATATGGGCAGATTTTCCCTGGACTGACCTTACCATGGAGCATATTATTATTATTAGATTTATATCCAACCTTATTTTGTACAACTCAAGGTAGGATACATAGCTAATGCTTCATTCTCCTATATTCTCCTCAAAAAAGAGCCCTAGAGATAGGTTGAACGAAGGCAGAATGACTGGCCCAAAGTCTTTTAAACAATGTGCTCTGGGTCAGAGCTAGAAGTGAAGATTTGTATTTTACTTCTAGCTGTGAATATTTCAGAGGCAAATTCAACAATGATTTATGTATAAATTAAGAATGCAAGTATTGTCTCACTCAAGGAGAATCCCTTCCTTCCTTCCTTCCTTCCTTCCTTCCTTCCTTCCTTCCTTCCTTCCTTCCTTCCTTCCTTCCTTCCTTCCTTCCTTCCTTCCTTCCTTCCATCCATCCATCCATCCATCCATCCATCCATCCATCCATCCATCCTTCCTGAAATATGTAAGAATTACATATTAAGAGTTACACCTGTGAAAATGAGGAATAGAAAGGAAGCCATATTTATCCAATATTTGAACTATGCAATGTTTACTGGACAGTTATATAACTATCTCTAATAAACATGTTATATTCTGTAACAAGTTATCTTCTGAAGCAAATGTCAATTTTCTGGCTAGAACACGGCACTGTAATTTTTGGCATACAGATATGTGAAAAAGATCCTGGGTCATCCTGACCTGAGCAGAATTGGTTAATGATCTATTGTGTTACAAAAATACCCATATGGTCATAAGAGGAAGATAAGCCATGAGAATGAGGTGGTTTCCAAGAGATGGTGGTCTGGGAGGAGCTAGTGGAAAGATACTGAGGACAGTCCCTAAAATTACTAAAAGAGCATAATAGGAAGAATTATGTAATATATGTTTGTAAAACCCTATAAATGTAATAACCACTTTAGGTGTGGTATGTTCATACTCCTAATGTTAAGGAGATGAAGTCCTACTCCAATATTTGCAAATTTTCTGAATAAAGAAGCCTTTTTACAGTTCTTTAGTCACTGAGTCTATTTTTGGTGTTTATAACCCTTCCTTCCTTCCTTCCTTCCTTCCTTCCTTCCTTCCTTCCTTCCTTCCTTCCTTCCTTCCTTCCTTCCTTCCTTCCTTCCTTCCTTCCTTCCCAATAGAAGGGATTCTTACTAGTATGTATCTATTACAGCTAGATAGTGACTATGTGAGCCCCAAAGCACTAACTCCTAAAAATTCTATCTGGTACTAGAGAAAAATAAACTTATTTTGGAGAGGAATTTCTGTTGCATAGGAGTCCACTTTCTTTTTGTCCACTCAATAGACAATGTTCAATATGGAAAATAATTCTTTCCGCATGCATTAATACAACTGATACTGTATTCCCCCCAAATCCTTGAAATAAATGGCTTATGATAATTGTAAAAACATTTCAGAGTAAAAAAAGAACAAATGTTATATATCCATCCACCCTATTTCCATTTGAATCCTGAAAGGAAGAATTCATTCTCTCCACATACATCTTCTGGTGGTTGGGATAGGGTGTTGCTCTCTCCTTCTTATCTTGAATTCAGCTCAAGCATATGGCTTAATTCTTCTGCAGAGCTCCCTTTTCAAATGAGGTTGTACTTTACACCCTGAGCAGCATTGGCTGTCTCTAACTATCCTTGTTGTTTGTTGCATGACCAGCATTTTCAGGAGAGATGGTTGAGCAAAACCTAGAACCCATTCTAAGATTTTATTTATTTATTTATTTGTTTGTTTGTTTGCTTGTTTGCTTGCTTGCTTTGTCAATTGCTTACAAGATAATAGGTATAATAAAAATATAGTTATGAATACATGGATACATATAAGAAAAATAAATAAAAGAAACAATAGGACAGGGACGGGTTATAACTCTGAATGTAGATAAAAGGTAAAGGAGTCCCTGAAGATTTTACTCTGCTAGTCATTGCCATCTGTAGGGATGATACTCATGTCCATTTCAAAGATACTTAGCCAGCACTGTTTGAAGACATTTCTGCAGTCATGTGGCCAACATGACATCATAGAGCACTATTATCTTCCCACCAAAGTGGTATCTATTTATTTACTTGCATTTGCATGCTCTTGAACAACTGGATTGGCAACAGCTGCAGCAAGGCTAGGAGCTCACCCCATCACTTTGGTGCTCAGGTCTCAAACCTAACCTGCTGGCTTTTTGGCGGACAAGTCCAGCATTTTAACCATGAGCCACCTAACTGCCCTCAGAATGCAGGTGGGATGCTGAAAAAGAGAAGAAAAAGCAGTCTTACTGAACTGACCCTGAATTTGGGATAAGAACATAGCAGCAACCAGGAAGACAGCGAGAGTAGCCAGGGAGCTGTTCATGTTTGCTCTTGGATCAAATGAGAAAAGCAATAGTAGTTGGGGTAGCTTGTGCACCTCCCTAGCTCCATGCTGAGAGGCAGAATTTCTCATGTTTATATAGATTGGTTGTGACGAGGGTGGAGATTTGCTGGAAATAAAATTCATGGTTCATATCTGAGAAATGATGACATAACAGTAAAAAAATTGGTGCTTCTCAGTTCTCTGGATAAAAGAGGAAGCAAATGTTGCCAGAGAAAGGAATTTGCAGCCTTCCTCTAACTTTGCAAAGCGGGAGGCAGTTTAGCCATCTGAGCCAGGGATTCTGGAAATAACATTCCTGGCAGGGGGAAAAATGGTGCTGGAAGAGCAGGATAGCTTTTTCTGGCAAGGGGTGAGAGGGTGAGAAGCAAGAAAGTAAGAAATCAAGCAGGTTCCCTCGGAGGTGTGGTCTCACTCAGATATCTCACTTTTTTAAAAAAGGTGATGGATATGCAGCATTTATTGTTTGTAGACTTTTAGATATACATTTATCTCAATTAGAGCCTCAGGATCTGAAAATGGTGCTTTGGGGATTTCTCAGAGCACTGATTTGCAAAGAAATGGGGAAACAATTGTGGAAATCAAATGAGTTCTCAAGGGAAACTTGCTCTTTGGCTTGAGTTTGACCCTGGGAACAATCCAAAGGTCCACCTGAGATGAGCAGATGTTCTTTGAGCTGGAATCTTCATCATGCATGTTCTCTGCCTTTTACAGCAGAGGCCAGAGGGGCTGAACAAGCAAAGTTCCCTGCAGTTCCTGGGGAATGGAATGGAGTAGGATAGAAATGGAATTAAACTTTACTGTCATGTTGTGAAAATAATCATTTGTCAATACTCATCCATTAATCAGCATACATTAAAATGAAATTTCATTGCATTCAGCTCTCAATAGATAACCATTATGCATACACCACACACACACACATACACACACACACACTTATATGACACAGAGAAACATCACAGTCTAGTTCAAATGTATACATAGACATGGTGGGGAAAAAATGAATCCTGTGAATTTACAAGATGGATGGCAAAAGGAACAAAACTGTTACAGAATCTAGTAGTCCTGCTGTAGATATTTTCAAACCTCCTCCCAAGGGGGAGCAACAGAAACAGACCATAAAATGGGCGTGTGGTGGTGGGTCTCTGACAATGCTTTGAGCTCTAAGCACATAGCATTTATAAGCAATATCCTGAATAATGGGAAGCGAGTTTCCTATAATCTTCTTCGCTGTCCTTACCATTCTCTGTATGTCCTTCTATCTGAGACACTGCTGCCACCAAACCAAAGAGTGATGCAGTTTGTTAGAAACGCTCTCAATCATGTATCTGTCAAAAGTGGCCAGGACAGAAGGAGAAAGATGTGCTCTCCTCATCCAGTGTAGGAAATGCAAAAGCTGGTTTGCATGCTTCATTAAAGAAACCTTATGAAGAGACTAAGCCGGATTGTTAATTATCTACCCCCCCCCCCAAATACTTAACACTATGGACCATCTCCACAGCTGCAACCTTCTTTCTAAAATCAGCAATGATATCCTTTGTTTTATTAACATTCAGAACCAGGTTAAAAATTGGTTAACTCTCTGAACACAAATCCCAGGACGACAAATGTATTACCATATTGAAGAGGAGCCACAAAATCTGAAACACCTATGTGGAAGGCTGCCAACCATTCCTCCTGAGAAGCTAAGCTGAATGATGATAACTTGCATCAAGCAAGCTATTATTACTACTTTGTGTTATGTTCTGCGCATGGGCGCAAGAATTGGAGACAAGACGATGAACAGTGAACTTCAACTCTTTATTTAACATTGTGGAACAGAGCAAAAACTATGGCAGCAACAGCCCTTTTTATAGGCAAACTGCTGATCAAGTAACCAATAAGAAACGGGAAGCGTTAGTTCCCTTAACCAATGAAAGAGGCCCGCTAATAGCCAATCAGATCCTCCTGAACGGACCAATCAGATGTTGCTATTATCGGCCAATCGGAAGTGCAGGGCCAGAACCCTGCACTTTTCCAAAGGTTTTAATAATCTTTATTTAAGCACTTTTATTAATTCACAACACCCCTTCCCCCCGGGTTCCATTTAAGGGATGCGATGATGTAATCTTTGAGGTAGGCAGGTTGTTTAGATTGTCTATTAGATTTTCGCTGTCCCCCCGGTACTTGTCTATAATCTTGTTTGGGCGGGACGTTTTCTGGTGAGTAGGGTGCCTCCGGTCCTTCATTTAAAAATTCAGTGCTGCTAATGTTCTCGTTGTCCTCTAGCTCTTGTGGGCTTGCCTCTGACGAGGTGTCTCTTTGAGGCAAGTCCACCACCCTCTCTGATCCTTCTTCATGCATTAAGTCTGAATGCTCACTTCTTCCACTCGTGCTTTCTGCCGTTTTCGAACTCGGCCTCCTCGGCATCTCCTCCCCCCTCAGTTTGGAAATTACCGGAGTCGCAGAAACCAGGTTGCAACCTTGAATGCAGCTGATCAATATGGCGCTTCTATATTCTTCTGTTGCGACTTTTTACTCGGTACGACCTGGGTCCTGTGACTTGGATTACAGTTGCCTCGACCCACAAAGGATCACCAGAAAAGTTTCTAGAGAAGACTAAGTCGCCTATCTGGAATTCGTGGCATTTTCCACTGGATCCGTGTGTTTTTTCTGGTTCGTACGATGGGTGTAGTCGGTCAAGGTGGGAGCAGAGTTTTCGTCCCATTAACAATTCAGCTGGAGTCTTGTTGGTGACGCTGTGTGGAGTGATGTGTTGAAGAAAGAGTATCCGGTTAATCTTATCTTCGATATCGCCATAGTCCATTTTATTGTGGGTCTTTTTGACGAATTGTACCATGCGCTCGGCTCTTCCATTGGCTGCAGGATGCGCCAGCGAAGTTAGCACATGGCGAATACCACGGTCCGCCAAATACTGTTCAAAAGAAAGCGCGGTAAACTGGGGGCCATTGTCGGATATCAGAACGTCTGGCAGCCCATGTGTTGTGAATAATCTGTCCAATTTCCTGATGACGGATTCGGTTGTGGTACTTTTCATTTCATGGATTTCAAGCCAGTTTGAATAGGCATCCACTGTTAATAGGTCCCGCAAAGTCAATATGAATATGGGACCATGGTCCCCTGGGTGTTTCCCACTCTGTTGGGGTTGCTTTCGGTGGGGCATTGCTAACTTCCTGGCATTTGTAACAAGTCTTTACCCAGGCCTCAATCTGCTTGTCGATACCCAGCCACCATGCATAGCTTCCTGCAAGTGCCTTCATGCGCACGATGCCGGGATGGCCTTCATGAAAGGTTTTCAATACCGCTCGTTGCAGCTGCTCTGGGATGACGACTCTATCACCCCAAATGATGCAGCCTTTCTGGGAAAACAGTTCCGTCTGTCGATTCTTGAAAGGACTGAAATTGTCAGGGATTTGGTCCAATGGCCATCCTCGCTCGACCCAGCTAAGAACTCGCGCCAAAATGGGATCGTGTTTGGTTTCGATCGTGATATCTCGAGCTGTCAATGGTGGTGATTGAAATGTCTCAATCTGGAGCGTTGTGACGGTTGGAGCTGGGTCATCAACGGTTTCCAGAAGTGGTGCACGGCTTAGTGCGTCAGCATGGGGGATGGCTTTCCCCAGGCGGTGTTGCAACTTATAATTATATGCAGCCAAGAATTCCAACCAGCGAGTCATTCTGGGGGATAATATATAAGGGGTTGGCTTGTCTCCCGCTATAATCCCCAGCAAAGGTTTGTGGTCGGTAACTATAGTAAAAACTTGCCCATAAATATATTCATGAAATCGTTTAACAGCAGAAATGACAGCAAGAGCCTCTTTATCGATTTGACTATAGTTACGTTCAGCTTTTGATAGCGTTTTTGAAAAGTAGGCAATAGGGGCTTCACTGCCGTTTGGTAACACATGGCTCAAAATGACACCCATGGACCAATCAGATGTTGCTATTATCGGCCAATCAGAAGTGCTGGGCCAGAACCCTGCACTTTTCTAAAGGTTTTAATAATCTTTATTTAAGCACTTTTATTAATTCACAACACTTTGCGACTTCCAAATGGGTAAAACTATCAACCAATTTTTAAAAGATAACTCTATTTTCTTTCAAACACAGCTGAACTCCTTGGATGTAAACCTGATCCTCAACTGTATACAGGTAGTCCTCAACTTACAACAGATCAGTGGTGGGATTCAAATTTTTTTACTACCGGTTCTGTGGGCATGGCTTGGTGGGCATGGCAGGGGAAGGATCCAGTCAGAAGGGACATTTGCCAGTTCTCAAAACTGCTCAAAATTTCCGCTACTGGTTCTCCAGAACTGGTCAGAACCAGCTGAATACCACTTCTCCAACAGATCCTTTAGTGACTGTTTGAAGTTACAACTGAAAAAAGTGAGCATTTTTCACACAACCGTTGCAGCATCTCCATGGTCACATGATCAAAATTCAGAGGCCTGGCAACTGATGTATTTATGACGGTTGCAGCCCCCTTTTACAACCTTGTGACAAACAAAGTCAATGGGGAATCTAGATTCACTTAACTGTATTAGTAAGTTAATAACTACAGTGATTCACTTAACAACTGTGATAAGAAAAGTCATAAAATGGGACAAAATGAACTTAACAATGATCTAAATGAGCAACAGAAATTTTGGGCTCAATTGTGGTTGTAAGGAGAGGACTACTTGTACTAAAAAAGTATTTTCCCACATAACTCCAGAAGGCTGACAATGAATGCAGAACCTCACCAACTCAGGAGAGGCATTATTATTATTATTATTATTATTATTATTATTATTATTATTATTATTAATTATGATGATGATGATGATGATGATGATGATGATGATGATGATGATGATGATGTTGGTATACAAGCATCTATATTCCCTATTCAAGGAAATCTAAATTATCAGTTTGAAGTTGATGCTACCTAAATCCAACCCAAACGACCTCCACTGGAAAGACACTAAAAAAGGATAATCTAGTCACATTCAGATAAAGTCTCACTTGCCTGTTTAAAAAGAAGTATCTTCTTTTTCTTTTTCTTTTTGGAATACCAAGAATTTAAAGGCTCAGCATCTTTGAAGACTGCATGTTCCATAGTTTTTGAGCTACTTTAATTAACCAGAAAAGCCTGAGACTGTGAGTTCTAATCCTGACATAGCCATGAAAACCAGTTGGGCAATGTTGGGCCAGTTGCTCTCTTTCAGCACAACTCACCTGACAGGGTTCTTATTGTGGGTAAAAATAGGAAGAGGAAAGTGTATTGGTTATGTTCACTGCCTTGTGTTATTTGTTATTTTGCTCATTCATGGCTATTGGAGGTAGTGGAGAGCAATGTCAGAAAGATTCTCTTCACATGTGGCATTTCCAAATCCATTCTCCAAAAGACGTCTCTTTCTAATATTCTGCCACTTTTAAAGGGCCAGTTATTAGAAGTTTTTGAAGTGGGTTTAATGCTTTCTACGTTTGGATTCTTTTGAATCTAATAATGTGTTCAAAGTGTTTGTTTCTCTTATTTCCATTTGGTGTATTTAGGAAAATTGCTGGTGTTAAGTACTGAGCGTGGGCATGAAGAGTGGAGACGAGCCGGTGAAATGGTGAACTTCAAAACTCTTTATTTTCATGGTGTGACAGCTCAAACTCAATGGCTGTTACAGCCTTCCTTATATAGGCGACTTATTAGATATTCAACCAATGAAAACCAGGGAGCGCTAGCTCCGTTAACCAATGGGAGAGGCTCGTTAATGGCCAATCAGATTCACCTGAATGGACCAATCTGATATCACCATTAACAGCCAATCAGAAGTGCAGGGCCAGAACCCTGCACTTGACTTCAAGCTCTTGATAACTTTATTAACACATTTATTCATTCACAACACACCTTCCCCCTGGGTTCCATTTATGGGGTGTGGTTACGTAGTCCTTGAGGTAGGCCGGTTGTTTTGTTAGTCTATTTGACTTTCGTTGTGCACCCGGTATTTGGCTGCAATCTTGTTGAGGTAGGGCTTTGTTTGGTGAAAGGGGTGCCTCTGACTCTGAGTTCGAATTTCTGTTGTCACCAACATCTTCGGTATTACCATGAGGCGAGCTCACTCCCATCCCTGATTCCTCTTCACGTGTTTCCGTTTCGTTATCGTTCCTTTCATTAAGGTTTTCTGTTAATTCAAGTTCATCTTCCTCTGTATCTCCTCCCCCCTCAGTTTGGGCATCAGGGGACTCGGAGATCCCTGACTGCAGCCTTGATCGTAGTTGATCAATATGGTGCTTCCGTAATCTATCATCGCGGCATTGCACGAGGTACAATCTAGGGCCAGTTACTCAGACTACAGTCTCCTCGACCCACAATGGATCGCCCGACAAGTTTTTAGCGAATACCAAGTCGCCTATCTGGAAGGTACGGCATCGTCCGCTGTATCCGTGTGGTTTCTCAGGTTCCTATGATGGGTGTAGCCAGTCGAGGTGGGAGCGGAGCTTCCGCCCCATTAGCAATTCGGCGGGAGTTTTGTTGGTGACGCTGTGCGGAGTGATATGCTGCAAAAGGAGGATCTGGTTTATTTTTTCTTTGATGTTTTCATAGTCCATTTTTTGTAGTGTTTTCTTGACAAATTGTACCATGCGCTCGGCCCTTCCGTTGGCCGCAGGATGCACAGGCGAACTCAGCGCATGGCAAATACCGCGATCCGCCAAGTTCTGTTCAAAGGACAGTGCGGTAAATTGGGGCCCGTTGTCGGATACCAGAACGTCTGGTAATCCGTATGTTGCAAACAGTCTGTCCAGTTTCTTAATGACCGCTTCGGTTGTTGTGTTCTTCATTTCATGGATTTCGAGCCAGTTCGAGTAGGCATCCACTGTTAACAAGAATGTGTGGCCTTTGGTAGGCCCTGCAAAATCCAGATGGATACAGGACCAGGGTCCCCGCGGTGTTTCCAATTCGGTTGGGGTTGCTTTCAGTGCGGCGTTGCTTACTTCCTGGCATTTGTGACAAGCTTTGACCCATGTCTCAATTTGCTTGTCGATGCCTGGCCACCACGTGTAGCTTTGTGCGAGGGCTTTCATGCGCATGATGCCGGGGTGGCCATCGTGCAAGGTTCTCAGTACTGCTCGTTGTAGTCGCTCTGGGACAACGACTCTATCTCCCCAGATAATGCAGCCCTTCTGTGAAAACAATTCTGTTTGTCGACTCTTGAATGGGGCGTAGTCATCAGGTATTTGGTCCAATGGCCATCCCCGCTCGACCCAACTAAGAACTCATGCTAAGGTGGGGTTGCGCTTTGTTTCCATCGCGATATCTCGGCTGTTAATGGTGGTGTTCAAAGTGTCTCGATCTGCAACGTAGTTACTATAGGCGTGGGGTCATCAATAGTCTCTGGAAGTGGTGCTCGGCTCAATGCATCGGCATGGGGAATGGCCTTCCCCGGGCGGTGTTGTAGCCGATAATTATAGGCAGCCAAAAATTCTGACCAGCGAGTCATTCTGGGAGATAATATATAGGGAGTTGGCTTATCTCCCGCTATTATTCCCAGCAAAGGTTTGTGGTCAGTCATTATAGTAAAGGCTAAGCCGTACACGTACTCATGAAATCTCTTGACAGCAGACACAATAGCAAGGTCTTCTTTATCAATCTGACTGTAATTGCATTCTGTTTTTGAAAGCATCTTTGAGAAATAGGCAACAGGAGCTTCGCTACCGTTTGGCAAGATGTGGCTCAAAATGGCGCCTACCCCAAAAGGCGATGCATCACACATGATCGTTAATGGCAAGGTCTCATTGTACTGCATTAGTACAGCGTCAGAAGTCAATATTTTTTTTACATTTCGAAACGCCTGGTCTTCTCTATGTCCCCATACCCAGATTGCTTTTTTGTCCAATAAACGATGTAAGGGTTCGGCTACGGTTGCTTTGTGTGGCAGGAAAATGTTATAAAAATTGATAAGGCCTAGAAATGCCTGGAGGTCGGCCTTATTCCAGGGTTTTGGAGCATTTTTGATTGCCCTCAGTTTGCTATCAGTAGGGTGAATGCCCTGACTATCAATTAAATATCCTAAAAATTTGACATGATCTGTACACAGTTTACACTTATTTTTCTTCACTTTAAGACTTGCGTCTTTGAATCTTTGGAGAACCATCCTCAGGCGATCCCGTAAAATTTTCGGGGTAGGGGCAGCGATTAACACATCATCAAAGTATGGGACAATGCCTTTTATCCCCTGTAATAGTCTTTCCATCAAGCTTTGAAAGATCCCTGGGGCTACGCTCACTCCAAATTGGAGTCGGGTACATTTAAAGGCACCTCGGTGCGTCACGATCATCTGTGCCTGTGCCATTTTTTCATCTACCGGAAGTTGTTGGTATGCCTGAGCTAAGTCTAGTTTAGCGAAGACTTTTCTGCCCCCAGGGAATGGAGGAGGTGCTGTACCACCGGTACCGGATACATGTTTTGCTGCAGGGCGTGGTTCAGGGTGGCTTGGTAGTCCCCACAAATTCTTATCGATCCATCCGGCTTAATGGGTGTCACGATTGGGGTCTCCCAGGGAGAGTGATCCATTGGCTCTAACACACCGTGGGCTATTAATTTATCAAGCTGCTCATCAGTCTTTGGTTTAAGGGCAAATGGAACCCGACAAGGCTTAAGGCGGATGGGAGCTATTTTTGGATTAAGGTTAAATGATATCGGGGTCCCCTTGTATTCACCTAGTTTTTCTGCAAAGACATCCCTGAATTCTTGGACAAGGTCCTCCTCCCAGTCACTGCTGCCGATTCGGTGAATGCCTGCCACTTCAATGCCAAGTGGAGCGAAACATTGGAGGCCTAACAGACTAGGCCGGTCCTTGTCGATCACAGTCAGGGGTAGGGATGCTGTACGGTTCTTGAACAAGACCTGGACTCGACTGGATCCTACAACTGAAATCCGATTCCCCTGATAGTCTTTGAGGATGAGTCTTTGGAAATGGAGGTCTTGTCTCCGGACAGTAGGGATGAGTTGCTTGAGGGTCTTCCAGGATACCATTGAGAGGGACGATCCTGAGTCGACTTCCATCAGGCAGGGCTGGTTTTTGATGGCCACTTTAACTCGGATTTTCTTGGCATCCAAAGAGGAGGCGTGACCGATTGTGACAGTTTGGTGAGCCTCTTCTCGCTTCGTGGGGTGGCTTAGGGTTTTGTTTCTGTAGGAGTGGTTGTTCCATTGGTGGTTCACTGGTTCTCGCCTTACAGGACGGTTTCCTGTTGGTTGGCGATAGTTAGCCCCCTTCGAAGGCTGGCTGGGTCCTATGAAACTTCTACAGACCCGTCCGATATGGCCTCATTTTCTGCACTCATGGCAGAGCGCATCGCGGAATTTGCATTTGGACCGGGGGTGGCTTGCCCCACAACCAGCGCATGGGTGTTGAGACTTCTGGTATTGGTCCCGTTCGGACTGCAGTCGATGGACCTCTTCTTCGTCGCTGTCTGATGACAAAGAGAGGTCCCCGTGGTGGGCCGTTACAAGCCATCCTTCTGACTTGGGTGAAATGTCGCCGGTCGGTTGGTGAACCGGAGTGCGGTTGCGGCGCATTTGGGCAGCCGACTTCCTGGTTGCTTCTGCTGCAGTAGCATCAGCGATGCGATGGCATCTGCAAGGCTGATGTCGCCTTTTGCCATCAGCTTACTCTGCACGTGCGGTGCATCTAATCCCAGAATTATTCAGTCTCTCAGGGCTTCTTCAAGGTTGGCAAACCCAGGATCCGGCCTCCCAGGATCCGGAGATCCGTGATGAAATCTGCAACGCTCTCTCCTTTCCACTGGTCTCTCTGGTAAAATTCATGCCGCCTAACGAGTGTTGGCATGGTCGGTGCATAGTGGGCTCTCAGTAGGGGTTCGAGGACGTCCCAGTCCATAGACTTTACTTCTTCCAGTTTCGCTAGTGCCTTGGCCATCTTGAATACGGTCGGCCCGCAATGCATTAGGAATACCACCTGTTTCTTCCCGGTCATGGCATCCTTCAAATTGTTGGTTTCCAAGAACATTTGGAAATGATCCATATATGAGTCCCAGTCTTCTTGCGCTGGGTTGAATGGAGCGGGTGGTATGACGCCGCCGGACATGGTTCCGCCGTTGTGCGTTTCCTCCACGTACTCGGTTATCGTTCTTGGTTGTTCAGTCAGCTCTGATGTCTCTACATCCCACCCTCGTCGCCAGTGTTAAGTACTGAGCGTGGGCGCGAAGAATGGACACGAGCCGGTGAAACAGTGAACTTCAAAACTTTTTATTTACATGGTGCAACAGCTCAAACTCAATGGCTGTTACAGCCTTCCTTATATAGGCAACTTATTAGATATTCAACCAATGAAAACCAGGGAGCGCTAGCTCTGTTAACCAATGAGAAAGGCTCGTTAATGGCCAATCAGATTCACCTGAATGGACCAATCTGATATTACCATTAACGGCCAATCAGAAGTGCAGGGCCAGAACCCTGCACTTGACTTCAAGCTCTTGATAACTTTATTAACACATTTATTCATTCATAACAGCTGGCAAAAAGAATAGATGGGGCAGGCCAACCAGAGGTAGTATTTACCGGTTCTCTGAACTACTCAAAATTTTCACTACCGGTTCTCCAGAACCTGTCAGAACTGGCTGAATACGACCTCTGATCTTCAGCTTTAAAAGTCCTTGAGTCATCCTCACTCACTTTTTAGTTGAACACAAGGAAGACCTTGTTTTAATGAGGGTTGACCCTTTGTGAAGGGGAGCTGAGGAAAATTAAGTGGCTATGCATCTTAATTATGGATTCTCCTTCAAGTTCATTCTTCTTTTCATTTGACTCTGTGACTGATGATTCCTATGGCCATTTTGTGTTGGTGGACCCTGATCTTTGAATCAGCAAATTTGGAAGGCCTTGACATTGCCAAGGTCAAAGGCAACTTAGCCCAATTCCTTCTTTAGCTGCAGATACTTACATGCTTGTCAACAAATGTTGCAATGCCTTATTTAGAAAATCATAGAAAATACCATGTGATTCTAACAACAGATCTTATTTGTCTGAGGAGACAGTGATCCCATGCACAGTGTCCCATTGTTTTCAGACTAGTGCACAACATATACTTTTACTTCATTGAAAAATCATTACCGCTTATCAGCTATTTGTGCAGAAGTCTTCCTCTTCATTGTTCAGTGAGTCATATCTTATACTAGAGAATGGGATGAAGGGCTGCTCTAATCCTAAAGACTATTTCACATGGGATTAAATGAATGTTTGAGATATATGAACTGTGGAATGGGTGGGGACAATTACTCTTGTCTTAACTAATGTTCAGAAGTCTTTGTGCCTATATGCTCCATTTAGCTTTTATGCTGAACCAGTTTTTAGTATTAGACAAGCAAATCACTGAAGAGATGATAAACATTTTGGATGCTGGCTGTAATTATCAACTGCAGCCAATATGACTAGGATATGTTTCTGAGAATGGTTCCAAAGCACAATCCTCCTAGAGTAATCATTGAAAAAAAAAATTCTTAGGGAAATATATCACCAACTTTGCTACACTTAACTTCAGAATACAGAAAACAGGGAAGACCCTAAAGTAATGAGCTCCAGATGATCAATAGAAGACTATAAGAAAGCTATCAGTATTTTGCTTCCAAATACTGCAAATTCTAAACAAAAACAGGATCTCTATCCCAATCATTCTAGGCTATAAGGAAATAAAATAAGTTCCACACTTTCCTCTCTGATGTTTCCCCTATATATCCTGCTTGCCGCAAATCTGAGCGATATGTTGAAGAAGCAATTTGGAAAGGCACTAAGTCTTAATTTCTGCATAAAATTTATGAGGACCTTATTATCAGTGAGGGGCAACCAAGAGCAAAGAAATAGCTGACCCCTTCACACATAGCACTCAGCAAACCACCTAGTTGAAGTGAGAGAAAACTGTTCTTTGTAAACATTTCTATGGATGACTACAGTTGAAATAATCTCTGAATTCTTGAAGCAAACAAATCAATTGTTCGTGTACTTTAAAAGCTAAGTTGTTGATGGTTTGAGGACAAGAACAACTATTTTGAAAAGTGCTCAGCAAAGAAATGGAAGCAGCTGCACTTGTTAAACTGCTGTGTGTTCCCAATGTGTCAAATCATGTCCCGGAAAATATTTCCAATAACCTAGTGAATAATATCTAGGTAAAGAACTTGGTAATCACCGGCTTTCCTGGCTTCCTGTGCTGGATCGGAATGCCCTGATTTCTGGGAGTCAGCGGTGCTGCAGACAACGGAAGGCTCTCCTCTTAATCGGGGAAGGTAACCGGGGGAGGAAAAGCAGGAAACATTTAACATTTCATCCCCCCCGGAGTAGCAAGTGGCGGAGTACTCTGACTGGGAGGGCGGGGTCCTGGCTGCCTCCCATAGCACTGCCACTGCAGCAGCACCTCTGCCGCTCTCCCGACCAGGTGTGTGTGTGTGTGTGTGTGTGTGTGTGTGAGAGAGAGAGAGAGAGAGAGAGAGAGAGAGAGAGAGAGAGAAGAAAGAAAGGAAGAAAAAAGAAAGAAAGAAAGAAAGAAAGAAAGAAAGAAAGAAAGAAAGGAAAGAAAGAAAGGAAGGAAGGAAGGAAGGAAGGAAGGAAGGAAGGAAGGAAGGAAGGAAGGAAGGAAGGAAGGAAGGAAGGAAGGAAGAGGAATGGAAGGAAAGAAAGAGGAGGAAAGAGAAATAAATAGATAAAAAGAAATAGAAAGGAAGGGGAGAGAGTGTGGTGTGTGTGTGCGTATGAGAGAGAGAAACAAGAATAGAAAGAAAGAGCAAAAAAAAGAAAGAGAGAGAGAGAGAGAGGGAAAAGAGAAATAAATAAATAAAAAGAAATAGGAAGAAAGAAAGAAAAAAATAGGAAGGAAGGGGGAGAGTGTGTGTATGTGTGTGAGAGAGAGAAAGACAAGAAAAGAAAGAGAGCAAAAAGAGAAAAAAAGAAAAAAGAAGAAAGAAATAAAAAGAAATGGGAAGGGGGGGAGAGAAAAAAACTCTGTGCTATTATTTTTAATTGTTCCATTATTTATCATATATTAATATTTTACACTGTCCCTACATCTAAAATGATTTTACTGCCTTTTTTTGCCCAGGGCTACCACATATTTTTCAGGGTTTACATGCATTCAATGTCAATAGTCCAGAGCATAAAATACACTTGTGTTTAACAGAGTTGAAAGGGCCTTTGGAGGTCTTCTAGTCCAACCCCTAGCTCAGGCAGGAAAACTGGGGATGCCAAACTCTGAGTAGAGGTCCTGGGAAAGGTGTCAGAATAACAGAATAATACTTAGAAGGGACCTTGTGGGGAACTATATGCCATTTAAGAGAAATGTCTGTCCAGTCGTTTCTTAAAAACTTCCAGTGATTGAGACTTCCGGTGGCAAGGCAAGGACGGTCAGAGGGGCAGAAATCCGCTCATGATTCTAGCCATCCTTTTCTTGAGTTTGGTGCAATCTTTCGGGGTGCTTGAGTCTTGGAGAGACCCGTGCCGGTGTGGGGGAACCTCGGGCTGCAGTGTGGGGAAAGCAACCCCCCTGCAATGAAGAGGAAGCCCTCCAGAGCCCAACGATCAAGAACAGCCGCCTATCAATGGAGGCTCCGAAGTCCGGACTGCTACCGATGGGAAGGAAAGAGTGAATGAAAGTTTGCAAGCTCGCAGGGAAAGAGAGTCATGGTTAAAGACAGTGGCAGAGAAGATATTTGACTGACAATAGACTGATTTCAGGCTGTTAAATACTGTGCGAATGCCTGCGGTGAGCTCTAAGAGAAAGCGGCTACAAAAGAATTGGTCTAGTGAAAGTGAAAGAGCTTGGCAGGCAGAAGAGAGTCGGAAATAAAAAAAGAAGTAAAGGGAATTTTGGAAGTCTGAAGACCACCACGAGGGGGCGATTAAAAAGACTCTATTATCACTAACATTTGGATTGAAGCTATTAAATCGGAGCCAGAAGCAGAACGAAGCCGATCGGGGGAAAAGACAGAGCGGTGCCATAGCCGGTATCCAGAACGCTGAAGTGGCTACAACAAAGTAACAGATCTAACTGTCTGAAGGGACACAATCTAATCTATAAACTCTGGGAAAATTGAGAACCGGTCCTAGCAGAGGAAACAGTTCCTTTCTCTATTTGAAGGAATTCAGAACAATTGATTTAAAGAACACTAAAATATAAGTAAAAGAGGAAGACTTTAAACGAGTGGGAACATTGCTTACTGGCAGCTGTTACTCAGCAAATCTTCATTTGCCATTTCCGGTGTGCTCGAAGTGGAAGCTTCCAAAGTGAAAAGCAGAAACAAAAACTCTTGTCTTTGGAATTTTCTTTTTTCTTTTTCTCTACCCTTTTCTGTGTGTACATACTTACTAAAATAGCCTCTCTTCTTTCTCACTTGTTGATGATATGCTATGTTGAAATATGCTTGCTTTTTTTTCTCTGATTTCCTCTTGATAAATATGTACATTTAGTAAAGAAATATTAGAGTGTTAAAATATTGGATTAATTAATTTAGTTAAGTTATTATTAATAGAGATTGTTATAATTTGAATGGGAATATAGGGGAGACAGTAAGAATATTAAGCATTAGTTATTTAACAATCTTAGAGCTCTCTAGACCAATATTATATTTCATTGTGTGGGTGTATCAGTGAATGTAATATATTGTGTAGTTAAGGTTACTTTATATTGAAGTTAAACAAGAGAAAAATATACACTTTACTAATTAGTTAAGAATATAGCTACTTAATAGATCTTGATAGATCTTGGTCAATTTTAGTTACAGAACTAAGAATACTGAATGCCAATTTGGAATAATATATTTAGCATTGTACAATAACAAAAACAAATTTTAAAGGAAATGACTACTACAACTACCACTGCTCTGAAATCTGGTAGGAAGGTTAATCCCACAATAATGACCACTTTGGCAACAACTTCACCTATGGCACAAAAAACAATAGAGGAAACACTATCAACAGAGAAGTCAACTAGCATCTCGAATGTGAATATTCAAGCAAAGTTCCTAACTTTACAGGACTCATTGACAAGATTGCAAGAAACAATGATTAAAAACCACAGTGAAACAAGGGCAGATATCAATGAATTGAAGGAAGAAATGGGGAAACTAAAGACAGAAATGAAAGCGGACATTTCCAAAGTAGAGGATAAAGTGAGGGTGTTGCAGCAGGCCTTGGAGAAAAATGAAGTTATAATAAAAGAAGTAGAGAAAAGAACCGAATGAACGGAAAGGGAATTAGAAAGGGTGGATGAAGATCTCAAAAGCATGAGCAAAGAAATGGAGGACTCCCTCGTCCTCCTAGAAATGGACAAGGCAGCAACTTACCTAAGATTCCAAAATGTGGCAGAATCAAAAGAAGAAAACCTTGGAATACTTGATGGCAGAAATACTGGCTGGTTTATTGAAGATGGATAAAGATGAAATTCAAAAAGAGTTTGATGAAGTCTACCAGGTCAATACAAACTATGCAAGACGCCACAAATATTCCAGGGAAGTACAGATACGATTCACTAGAAGATGTGTTCGAGACATGATATATAGAACCTCAAGAGATAAAACAATAACCTACAAAGAGAAAGAAATTGTGATTCTTAAACAGATACCGAGGAGAATAAGGGAACAAAGGCATGACTATAAATTTCTGGCAGCATATTTAAATAAAAAAAAGAATTACATTTAAATGGCTTATTCCAGAAGGAATGTTAGTGTCGTGGAAAGAGAGGAAAATCAAAATAGACACTATGGGAAAAGCCCAGGATTTTTTTTTTTGAAAAAGTTTTATTGATTTTAACAATGAACAAAAACACATAAAACATAAGACATAAAACATAAAAATAGTCATCCTCCTTCATGAATTTACAGACAGTGTATTGGTTGGTTTACCACTCTTTTTTGTGCATCCATTTCATAGTCTCAATTGTAATTGTATTGCATAATAGATCATATTATCAATCAACAATTATATAACCTAATATCATTATTAAACAATCATTTGACTACAATTTTATTAATTCATACTTTAACGAGATAACTATAATTTACTTAATTTATTTTATAGCAAATTATAAAGTCATACCAAGTCTATCTTAATAAAATTTAATAAAAATACTATCAAAGAAAAAAAAGTTTATGTTCATTATTTCCTTAGTTTCTAAATATTCTATTATTATGTTTTATTATCTAGCCATTGATAAAAAAAGGTCCCAAACTTCATAGAATTGTTTATCTTCTTGTTCTCTAATTTCAAATGTCAATCTACTCATTTCAGCACATTCCAATATTTTCTTGATAATTTCTTCCTCTGATGGTATTTTCTCACTCTTCCAATTTTTAGCAAATACAATCCTAGCCGCTGTTAATACATTTACAATCAAATACTTCAAATTTTTATTATATGTATCAGGTAAGATTCCCAATAAAAAAATCTCTGGCTTCAAATCTATATGTTTCTTTGTCATTTTTTCCAACCACGTGCGAATTCTAGTCCAATATTTTCTAGCATCCTCACAAGTCCACCACATATGGTAATATGAGCCAGGTATCTGATGAAATTTTCAGCACTTTTCAGATTTATTCTTGAACATTCTTGCGATTCTTGTTGGGGGAAAGTGCCACCTGTAAAATATCTTATACAAATTTTCTTTATATGACATTGTCATTTTATAATTTTGAGACCACAATTTTTGCCATTTCTCTAGATCAATCCCATATCCAAAATTCTTCCCCCAAGCAATCATTGTTTCTTTAACTTGTTCTTCCTCTAATTTAATTTTCAGCAAATAACTATATAATTTTTTAATCACTTTTTCATCAGTACCTGTCAAAATCCTATCTAGGTCAGTCAATTTATCATAAAATCCCTCTGTTTTAGAATCTTTAAGATACCTTGATTGTATTTGTGCATATGAAAACCAATTCATCTTTATACCTTGTTCTTCTAGATTTTGCATCATTTTAATTTCATCCTTTTCATCCAATATTTCCCCATATCTAACTGTTTGTTCCTTCTTATATGTTATAGGATAAGAAAAAACTTCAATAGTTGATAACCAAACTGGGATTTTCAAATAACATTGTCTCTTAATTTTCTCCCAGTTCAACCATAAAGACTCCTGTATATAATGTCTTCTAAAATAGCCCTGTGATTTAGTTTCCTTATACCACAGAAAAACATGCCAGCCCAATAATAAATCATGTCCTTCTAATGTCAACAATCTAGACTTTCTTAAAGTTATCCATTCTTTGACTCACATTAAATTTGCAGTTTGGTAGTATAACTCTCAATTAGGAAGGCCAAATCCTCCTCTAGTTTTAGCGTCTTGTAAAAGTTTTAATTTTATTCTCGCTTTCTTACCTTGCCATATGTACTTCAGCACAATTTTATTTAATTCTTCAAAATAATCTTTGCCAAGCCTAACTGGTATTGTTTGGAACAAATATAAAATTCTAGGTAAAATATTCATCTTGATTGTTGAAATTCTACCTATCAATGACAATTGTAGATTTTTCCGTTTCTTCAAATCAGATGCTATCTGCTGTTTAAGCTTAATATATTTATTCTCTTTCAATGTAGTACATCTTGATGTCAAATGTATCCCCAAATATTTAACCTTGCTCATAACTTGGATTTTTAATAAGTCTGCCAGTTCTTCTCTTTGCCTTAATAACATGTTCTTTGTCAGAATCTTTGTTTTATCTTTATTTATTTTCAAACCAGCCATCTCACCGTACGTCTCCATCTTTTCCAATAGTTTTAAAGCTGTCTCTAGAGGATCTTCCAAAATGAAAACCAAATTGTCCGCAAAGGCTTGCAATTTAAATTCCTCCTTTTTGATTTTCATGCCTTTTATATTTTGGTCCTCTCTAATATTTCTATTCAGCACTTCCAAAGTCAGTACAAATAGCAAAGGTGATAATGGGCATCCTTGTCTTGTGCCTTTTCTTATATTAATAGAGTCTGTAAATTCTCCCTCTATCATTACTTTTGCCGTTTGCATATAGTATATGGCTTCTATTGCTTGAATAAATTTTCTGGCAAAGCCCATCTGTTCCAGTAATAATAACATAAATCTCCAATTCACATTATCAAATGCCTTTTGGGCATCTAGGAATATCAAAGCCATTTGTTTTTCAGGATGCGCCTCATAATATTCCAAAGTGTCCAGAATTACTCTCATATTGTCTTTAATTTGTCTCTTTGGTAAGAATCCATTCTGATCAGGATGAATAAAATTATTTAAATATTTTTTAAGCCTTTCTGCCAAAATTGAGGCAAAGATTTTATAATCTGCATTCAATAAGGAAATAGGTCTGTAGTTCTTAATTTGTAATGGATCGGCCCCTTCTTTTGGGATAAGTGTAATATAAGCTTCTGACCATGTTTTAGGTATTTTCTTATTTAACATAACTTCGTTCATGACTTCTAGCAGTGGTATGCTCAACGATTCTTGTAGTGTTTTATAAAATTCTGTTGGAAGCCCGTCTGGACCTGGTGCTTTCCCATTATTCTGTCTGTTGAATGCTTCGGTTAGTTCCATCATTGTTATAGTACTTTCTAACATTTTTTCAGTCTCTTCAGGTATCTTGGGTAGGTTAGCATTTTGTAAATACTGTTTAATTTTTCCCTCATCAAGATCCTCCTGTTTATATAGTTGTCCATAAAAGTCTCGGATAATTTCCTTTTTCTCCTTATTGCCATAACACATTTGACCTTGATAATCTATTAACTGTAAAAAATTTTCCTTGATTCTTTCTCCTTTCTCAGTTTATATGCTAACCATCTACCTGGCCTATTTGCATCTTCAAAATAGTTCTGTTTAGCACTTCTGATTTTTTGTGCCAGTTCTTCTTTCTCTACCTGGCCCATTTTATGTTTTATTATGTCCATTTTAAGTTTAATATCTTTTTTCTGTGGCATTTTCTGTTATTCTTTTTCCAGTTTTTTGTAGTCATCTTCTAGAGCTTTAATAGCTTGCCTCTTCCTAGTGTTCTTTTTCTTTGTATAGTCTATTATTAATCCTCTCGCATATGCCTTCATTGTATCCCAAACATTCTGTATTGAAGTATCTTCTTTTTTATTTTCACTAAAGAAGAAGGTCAATTCTTTTTCTATCCATTGTGTGAAGTCTTTTTCCTTTAAAATAGTATTATTTAATGTCCATCTAGATCTTTTTTGTCCTTTCCATTTAATTGTCATTGGATTATGGTCTGCCCATGTACTTGTTTCAATATTTGTTTCTTGAATATTAGATATTAATTCTGTTGAGTTCCAAAACATATCTATTCTGGACCATGATAAATGTCTGTTTGAATAAAAAGTATACTGTTGAGTTTTAGCATTTTTTTCTCTCCATTTATCTTTTAAATTTAATTCATCAATCATTTTGAAGAAGAATTTAGGGAGAGTCTTTTTATTTTGTCTTGATGCTGTCGCTGTGTAGTCCAATTTATTATCTACAATTCCATTGAAATCTCCCATCATAACTATGTTAATAGAGTCCAATTTGATTGTTTTCATATGTAACTTTTTATAAAATTCTTCTTGTTTATCATTCGGGGCATAAATTGCAACCAGGAGTGTTTTTGTGTTATTTTCCATTATTTCAACCATTGATACTCTTCCATCTTCATCATTATAAATCAGTTTGGCTGGAATAGTTTCTTTAATGTACAAGACCACTCCTCTTTTCTTACAATGAGTCAGGGAAGTAAAAGTTTTCCCTAATTTTGGTTGTATCAATAATTGTTGATGTTGTTTTTTAATATGTACTTCTTGTAAGCAGATTATGTCAAATTTTAATTTCTCTAATTTATGAAATTTTTCTTCTTTTGGTAGCTGAATTCAGCCCATTTATATTCATAGAGATCAATTTTTTTCCTCCAGGATTATGTTTTGTATTTAGGTCTAACAGCTCTCGTAGATCTTACTTCACATTGTTCTTTCATCTCCACTTGTCCACCTACTGCACCTTCTTCTTTTCCCATTCCCATTTGGTCCTCTTGAAATTCAGTTGAGATGGTCTCTTTTTCTGTCTCTATTTCTCTTCTTTTGAAGAATTCATTGTAGAATATTTCTGCTTTCTCAATTGAGTCGATTCTGTGTCTCTGTTCTTGCCAAGTAAACATTAATCCTTCTGGAATCAACCATCTGTAATTCACCTCTTTTTCCAGTAACATTTTAGTCAGGAATCAATATTCTCTTTTCTTCTCATCTCTCTCACTTTTCTGGGTACTTGTTTTAAGACCACAATCTCTTTGTCTTTATACTTCAACGCCTTCTCTCTGGCCATTTGTAATATTTGTGTTTTAATAGGTTTTTTTGGTAAATCTAACATGGACCTCTCTTGGTAGACTGTTCCTCATCGCATATCTTGTGAAGACTCAATATA
The DNA here is from genome assembly GCA_033807585.1 of Hydrophis major. Classification (NCBI taxonomy): domain Eukaryota; kingdom Metazoa; phylum Chordata; class Lepidosauria; order Squamata; family Elapidae; genus Hydrophis; species Hydrophis major. The sequence continues at coordinate 401,349,135 of CM066328.1, forward strand.
TCTCATCTACTCCATCCATCATCTTTTTCTCTGTTATTCCCAGAACTCCAGCCAAGATTTCTATCATTACTGCAGCCAAATTTTGTCCTTTTTCTTCCTCTATGTTTTGGAAGTATCTAGGCAACGTTTCGACCCCCACCATGAAGATGCAGCACGACTATGAACTCGAAGCCAAACAGCAAGATCACAGCTCACCAGCTCAAATCCCCAGCAGCTAAGACTAACCTGAGCACAACCAAGCCCCCACCTGAACAGAACACGCCTCCAGCCAATCAGAACACAGCCAACCCCCCACCCAATCAGAACACAGCCAAACCCCCAACCAATGAGAACACCCCCCCACCCAATCAGAACACAGCCAAGCCCCCACCCAATCAAGTGACACCCCCATTAGCAGTTAAAAGGAAGAAGCAGCTGCAAGCTCACATCATTCTGAGAAGCACAGAGCTGAAAACCAAGCCTGAAGATGATGAATGAGATTTCATCGAAACATTGCCTAGATACTTCCAATCTTACATGGGAGAAAACCCGAATAACCAAAGATCCATATATATATATATATCTATATATATCTATATATATATATATATATATATATATATATATATATATATATATATCTTAAGTTTTCACGGGTACTTACATGTATGGCATTCAGCTTAGTTCGGGTATTTTCCCACATCATAGTAATATACCGGAAATTATATATATATATATATATATTTGTTTTCTGAGGTTCTCGCGGGTATTTGTATGTGGATCTCTGAGAAGCACAGAGCTGAAGACCAAGCCTGAAGATGATGAATGAGACTTCATCGAAACGTTGCCTAGATACTTCCAATCTTACGCGGGAGAAAATCCGAATAACCAAAGATCCATATATATATATATATATATATATATATATATATATATATATATATATATGTATAATATATATATATAAATAATATATATATATAAATAATATATATATATAATAATATATATATATATTCTTAAGTTTTCGCGGGTACTTACATGTATGGCATTCAGCTTAGTTCGGGTATTTTACTATTATTTCCGGTATATTACTATGACGTGGGAAAATACCCGAACTAAGCTGAAAGCCATACATGTAAGTACCCGTGAAAACTTAAGAATATATATATATATATATATATATTACTAAAGGGAGCCTCTGTTCTAAAAAATATGAGCAGTCAAAAAGGAGAAAAGAAAATTAGTAAATATAAGAGAAAAATCCAGTCTGGTTACAATTACTAAGTCGCAATAGAAGTTCAGTGAAGAAAAAAAAAGTAAAAGTAAAAAGCCAAGCCTTACTTTGACATTTCTCTTTAAAGAATCGCCGCTACGTCAATTTTGTCAATTTTAGTCAGAAATCTTACAGGTTTCTTCTCATTCTAGAGTGTCTTTAAGTCCCAAATATTAAAAAAAAAAAAAAAAAAGTCCTCACCAGCTGATACGCTTTCGCTTTCTGTCTCTTCCTTCCGGAGCTATCCCAGTTTCAGCAGCTTAATGGCTGCCTCTCCGCCGATGGTAAAGGGGCTTCTCCCGGACCAACCAGGGACTTTGCAATGTCCCTGGGATCAACAGAATGCGCCCCTTACTGTCACCGTCTCTACGGGATGGTTTAAGTCCATCAGGACCGACCAGGGGCAAAGATATCAGCTGCGATCTCGGAGCCCCGAGATTGCAGCTGTATCATGGTGACCTAGCTCTGCCTTCTCCCAGAAAAAGCCCAGGATTTTCACAAACGGATGGTGGGCCCACAGGAGCAAAGTAGTAGGGAGGAATTGGACACAAATTATCAAGAAGAATACGGTGGACATAAAAATAGAACTGGAACGCTAGCAAACCAAGATAATACCTATCCACAACAAAAGACAGAAGGAACCATATTAACACAAGTGCAAGAAGAGAGAGGAATTGTTACACGACAAAGAGCGAAACAAAACTAAATAGATGGGAGAAGAAAAATTACTATCAATAAACATAAATGGTTTAAATTCAACAATTAAGAGAAAAAGGATATTATCTAAATTAATTAAACATAATGCAGATATAACGTGCCTGCAAGAAACCCATATAAAGAAGGATGAAAAATATTAGAATGCCCGAAATTAGGAAAGTTATTTACCACATCAGCAGATGAGGAGAAAAAGAAGGGAATTGCAGTATATGTGAAAGAGGATTTGAAATCTGAGCTAATATGGTCAGACTTAGAAGGAAGGACTCTGGGTTTGCAGATCTGGATTAATGATATTCCAATTCTTTTAGTAGTAATATATGCCCCAAATGGAGACCAAAAAGAGTTTTTTAAACACCTATATAGAAAACTGGTTTGAATTGCAAAAAAGAAATATTTGCATAGTAGGGGACTTCAACTCCATTGCTGATTTCCAAAATGATCACAGTAATGCCAGGAAGAATAAAAAGGGGAAGAGAGAGCTCCCCAAGATTTGTAGGGAAATGATGAAAGAGCTAAATCTGACAGATATATGGAGAAGATTACATCCTGAAAAAAGACAATTTACATTCTATTCAAATCCCCACCAAACATGGACACGGATCGATATGGCATGGATGATGGGGAAATAGCAAACGAGACAAAAGAAGTGGAAATTTTGCCTAATGAATGGGCAGACCATAATCCAATACAGGTAATATGGAAGGGCAGGGTAAAACCAAAGAAAAGATGGACCTTAAACACTCAATTAATAAGAGAGAAAGAATACATTAATAAATTAAAGGAGGAATTGAATTTTTTTTATAAAAGAAAATGATAATGGAGAAACCACGAAACAAAATGTCTGGGATATGATGAAGGCGGTTATAAGAGGCATAACAATCTCTTATAACTCCACAAGAAACAAGGAAAAATATTCCCAACAAAACAAATTACAACAAAGAATTAAGGAGCTAGAAACCCTTCTACAAAATAACCCAAAAGAACCCAAACTGCAAAATCAGATAAGTATAGCCAAACACAAACTGAATTTAATTGATCAAGAGAAAATGACTATGAATTTGAACTTAACCAGACAAACCTACTTTGAACATGCCAACAAGCCAGGAAGATGGCTACCTTATATATTTAAAAAAAGAAAGAAAGAGAAGAGATTGATATACTAATAGATAGCAAAGGAGATACATACCAGGAAATAGAACAGAAAAAAGAAATCATTCATAAATACTTTGAAGATTTATACAAAAGAGAGGACGTCAGTGAAGATAGAATAAGGAATTATCTAGATGAAGTAAAGGATAAGGCAATTGGGGAAGAAATGGCTGAACTATTAAATAAAGACATTACTGAATCGGAATTGAAATCAGCAATAGAGAGCCAGAAAAATAATAAAACCCCGGGCCCAGATGGGATCCCAGGGGAGCTGTACAAGGCAATAGCAGATCAAATTGGACCACTTATGGTGGAAGTCTTTAATGATGTTTTACTGGCAGCCAGGATGCCGGACTCATGGGGGGGGGGGGGCGTTGATCTTGCTGATCCCAAAGGAGGATACAGATCCCAGATACATAAATAATTACAGGCCGATTTCACTTTTAAATACTGATTACAAAATATTCACACTTATTGTAGCAAACAGATTAAAAAGGATCTTAAACTTGTATATACATGTAGACCAAAACGGATTTCTCTCAACGAGGCAAATAAAGAACAATTTAAGAATAGTATTGGACGTACTAGAATTTTACGAAGCTCACCCCAAGAAACAAGTAGCACTTATGTTCCTAGATGCAGAGAAGGCTTTCGACAATCTAAATTGGCAATTTTTAATTCAAAAAATTTATAATTTGAATTTGGGCACCAAATTTGAAAATATTATAACAACTATATATGATACACAACAAGTTAATATAATAGTGAATGGGGAATGCACCCACCCAATAAAGATAGAAAAAGGAGTGAGACAGGGTTGTCCACTCTCTCCCCTGCTCTTCATATTAGCATTAGAGACATTATTAACACAAATTAGGTAGGATTCAGATAAAAAGGGATTAACAGTTAAGAAAGAGGAATATAAATTGCAAGCATTTGCGGACGACATTATTTTCTTCATTGAAGAACCAAAAGACAGGGGACCAAAACTGATGAGTGAATTGGAGAAATTTGGAGCAGTAGCTGGACTTAAAATAAACAAACCCCCCTCCCCCCCAAATTAATGACCAAAAACCTAACAGAAAAACAGAAAATAGAACTAGAAGAAATAATGCATATACAAGTGACAAAGAAAGAATTTGGACTTAGGAATTTGGCTAACCCCACACTGTAAGACACTTAAAGAAAACAATTATGATAAACTGATACACCAGGTAAAGAAAGATTTAGAATCGTGGGGGAAATTTCAAATCTCACCACTAGGCCGAATTGCTACTATTGAAATGAACATTCTCCCCAAATTCTTGTACCTATTCCAAATGATCCCAATTAAATTACATAAAAAGTTTTTTGAAGAACTCAATAGAATAACCCTGAAATTTATTTGGCAAGGGAAAAAACCCAGAATAAATGTAAAAGCAATGCAGGATATGAAGAGCAGAGGAGGGTTAGCATTTCCAAACTGGGAGTTATACCATATGGCCACCTCGTTAGTTTGGTTGAAGGATTGGGTGAATTTAACCAATAAAAGAATACTATTTCTAGAAGGCCACGATTTACAAAGGGGGTGGCATGCTTTTCTATGGGACATAGGGAAAACCAGTCAAAAATATTTCCATAGACATTTAATTAGAGACGCACTATTAACAATTTGGAGGAAAATAAGGAAAAAACATAATACAAAAGTACCAGTATGGATTTCAACAATGGAGGCAATGATTCACCCAAACATTTTGGAGCTTACCAAAATGATTAAATACAAAGATTTATTAGGCCCACAAGGAAATTTGAAACTGAGGCCGGATCTTCAGGAGCAAGGACATAAAATTGATCAATGGGTTTACCTTCAGATTCAAAGCAGATACAAACAAGACAAAAAAGAATTCGGAATTAATAACAAACTGCAACAATTAGATAAAATTTTATTAGGATCAAATAAAAAAAACATAACAAAATTTTATAACTACTTATTAGAAACAGAACTAGAAGAAATTGTAAAAGGAAATATGATTGCTTGGAGTAAGAACGTAGGGTGCAGCATCACATTAGCGGAATGGGAGAAAGTTTGGGGCAGAAACAATAAGATTACCAAATTGGCAGCTTACAAGGAAAATCTTTATAAAATGTTTTATAGATGGCATCTCCCCCCTTCGAGGTTAGCGAAGATGCACCCCAACATGAGTCCACATTGCTGGAAAAAAGAAGGAACCTTTTTCCATATGTGGTGGTCTTGTGCAGAAACCCAAAAGTATTGGAAGAAAATCAAAACCTGGTTGGAAGAAATCACCAAAGAGCAGATCAAATACAAACCAGAGTCCTTCCTACTAGGGATTTTTGATAAGCAAATTTCCAAAAAAGCCAAATACATAACAATACACATTTTAACAGCGGCCAGATTAGCCTTCGCTCAACACTGGAAACAACATCAAATTCCATCAGAAGAAATGATTATTGAAAAAAATCTCAAAATGCACAGAAATGGATAAATTGACTTTGGCGCTAAAAAACAAAGACACTTCACTATACTACGATAGCTGGAATTGTTGATATAATTGGGATTGATCAAAGATAAATTATATATCATAAGGCATAAAAGAAAAGTATCAACCCATAATAATGAGGTAGCGATATAAGTTAAAAATAGGTGTGGTTATATGACACACGTTAAGGTTATGAAAACAAAAGAAGATCTTGCAAACTGTTAAAATAAGAATACTTTTTACCTTGTAACCTCTTTCTTTCTTTCTTCCCCCTTTCTTTTTCTTTCTTTTCTCAAAATTCTTTCCCTCTCTTCCTCTCTTCTCTTCTTTCTTTTTGTTTCTTTTGCTTATTTGTGTATGTATTGTGACTGGTTTTAATTGTAAAAATTAATAAACTATATTTTTCAAAAAAACTTCCAGTGATTGAGCATCCAGAACCTCTGGAGACAGGCAGTTCCACTTGTTCTCACTGTCAGGAAGTTTCTCCTTAGTTTTAGGTTGCTTCTCTCCTTGATTAGTTTCCATCCATGGCTTCTTGTTTTTCTTCAGGGGCTTTGGAAAATACATTGCCCCCCACTCTTTCTGGCAGCCCCTTAAAAGCCTGTTGCCTATCACACTCTTGAGTAAAGCATGCGAGCCATTTCCTCCTTTCAGTGGTCCATGAAAGTACATCTATAGTATATAGTTTAAAGAGTTTATTTGAGTTTATTTGTCATTACACTCGCAAGCGGGTGCAACGAAATGAGGTGCTCTTCCACAAGTAAAAACTGGACAAACACCACTAAAAGAAAAAAAATTAAATTAAATTAAAACTAAACACAACCGGCCATACAATGATCTCTATGCAATTTAAAAATGTAAAACCCCATTACTCTCATTCACTTCCACATAAATCTTATGACCCTGCATTCAAACTCAAAACTGCACTTGGATAAAAACTGTTCTTAAATCTGGTCGTCCTTGTTCTTAATACCCTAAATCTCCTTCTTGATGGTAATAGTTCAAAGAGCTGATGTCCCGGATGAGAGGAGTCATTCAATATATTAAGTCTCTTCCTCCTACATCTATTCCTATACAGTTCTTCCAAAGAGGGAAGTGAGCAGCCAATGAGGTTTTGGGCCATCTTAATCACCCTCTGAATTGCCTTTTTCTCTGCCACTGTGCAGCTCAAGAACCATACACAGAGACAGTAGGATAATATACTCTCAATTGAACTCCAATAGAAAGTAGTCAAAAAACTCTCAGCCAGTTGTTGTTTCCTAAGAATCCTTAGTAAATACAACCGTTGTTGTGCCTTCTTAATTAAAGTAGCGGTGTTTGCACTCCAGGTCAGGTTATTTGTAATGATGGCCCTGAGAAACTTACATTCAACCACCTGTTCCACACGAACTCCCTCTATATACAGTGGCTGAATGTCTGCTCTTTTTTTCCTATAGTCCACTATAACCTCCTTGGTCTTTTTGATATTAAATAGAAGATTATTATTTTTGCACCAACGGGATAGCTGTAATACCTCATCCCGATATGCAGACTCATCATCCCCAGAAATAAGTCCTACAAGCGTAGTATCATCTGCAAATTTCATTATCCTATTGTTGAGATGTTTATTTGTGCAATCAGATGAATAGATGGAGAACAAAAGTGGACTAAGGACACAACCTTGTGGAGTGCCAATGCTAAGTGTCTTGACAGTAGAAATATAGTCATTCAATTTAACTCTTTGTGGATGATTTGTTAAAAAGTCCAATATCCATAAGCAAATAGAATCTGGAAAATCTAGATCTTTAAGCTTAGCTATTAATCTGTGCGGCATGATGGTATTAAAAGCAGAACTAAAATCTGCGAACAACATTCTTACATAATTCCCCGGTGTTTCCAAATGGGATAAGGCCATGTGAAGCATAGTGATAATTGCATCCTCGGTTGATCTATTTTTTTTGTAAGCAAACTGAAGCCCATCAAAAAAATCGGGAAGGCAGGAGATAATATAATTTCGAACTAGCTGCTCAAAGCACTTCATTAAGATAGAAGTTAGTGCCACCGGCCTATAGTCACTCGGACCATTTGTGGGCAACTTTTTAGGCAGTGGAACGATGGTGGAAGCCTTGAGACAAACAGGAACCACACATTGTGTCAAGGATCGATTAAAAATTCCGGTCCATACCCCAGCTAACTGTTCAGCACAATCTTTTACCACCCGACCAGGAATTAAGTCGGGCCCAGCTGACTTTCTGGAATTAACCGCCTTCATTGTCTGCCTCACATCCTGCTTATTCACAATGAAGGGGAGGCTCTGCTGAGTAAATGATGGCAAAGGGACAGTTTCGGTTTGATGGATTTCAAATCGAGCAAAAAAGTTGTTCAACTCCTCAACCACCGTCGCACTACCATCCGCAGAGACCTTTTTTGCGTTATAGTTCGTTAGTTGTTGAACCCCCTGCCAAACCTGCCTCATGTCATTACTGAGAAAGCAATCTTCAATTCTCCTCTTGTATTCGGCCTTAGCCTGCTTAATGCCTCTCCTCAAGTTCGTTCTTGCAGCACTATAATCCAGATCATTCCCAGACTTAAAAGCCTTGTTTCTTGCATACAACAAGCGTCTAACCTTCCTGGTCATCCAAGGTTTTTGATTAGGATAAACCCGGATTCGTTTATCCACCGTGACAGTATCAATACAGTGTGCCATATACCCTAACACCGCAGCCGTGTGATCGTCGAGATCAGGATGATCAAAAACTTCCCAGTTTGTCTGTTCGAAGCAGTCCTTTAGCTGCTCCATTGCTCCCTCTGGCCAGCTTTTCACCACCTTGACTACCGACCCTGCCTGTTTTCTCAGAGGAATATACTCCGGGGCTAAAAGCAGGGACAAGTGATCCGACTGGCCCAGATGTGGTAATTGTAATACCCTGTATCCATTTGCAATATTTGTGTAGACCTTATCCAAGGTGTTCGACCCCCTAGTAGCACACCTTATATGTTGATGGAATTTAGGGAGGACCACACGAAGATCTACATGATTAAAATCTCCTGCAATAATGTATATAGCATCTGGAAATTTGCTTTGCAAGTTGCCGATTTCATCACCCAGGAAGCCCAAAGCCAAATCTACATTTGCATCCGGCGGAATGTAAACAGCAAGAATAATAACAATGCTGAATTCCCATGGAAGATAGAAAGGTCTGCATCTAACAGACAGATATTCCAGCTCCAAAGAGCAGTGATGTGTTATAACCTCTGAGTTCGTACACCAAGTCTCTTTAACAAACATACACACTCCACCTCCTCTACACTTCCCCACATTTCTGTCTCTGTCCAGCCGATGTAATAAAAAACCGTCCAACTCAATAACAATGTCCGGAATGGTGGGGTTCAACCAGGTTTCAGTGATTAACAACACACAACAGCTTTTCACGAACTTACTTGAAGAGACCTGCAACCTTAAATCATCCATCTTATTTGCCACGGATCTAGCATTAGTCAGAAAGAGACTTGGGAGCAGTAGCTGCTTCGTTTTTTTTTTTGCAGCCTGTATAAAACACCAGCCCTGCAGCCTCTTTTCTTCCCCCTCTCCCTTCGTCTTCTTTTCCTTCTCACCCTCTCTCTCACTGGAACCACAATCCACGGAGAGCCGGGGAGCCTTGCAACCTCTGACGGTATGTTATGTTTCCAAACAAACTTCGCTGTTATCTCTTGTTTGCTTTGTAGTCCAATCTTCACAAGCTCACAATTGCTGTAGAGTATGTTCACCCTGCAGGAGGTATTCACAATACAAGATAATCCATACAAAAACATCCATAAAAAACACCAAGCCGAAGAGCACTGAGCTGCAGCATGTGAATGCGTGGCCATATTTTTTGGAGACAATATAGATAATAAAGTCAAAAAAAGGTGAACAACATTTTTACAGAACTATAGATATGTTGAGGCCGGGTGTGACAAGGAGTGTCTGGGAGCGGAGGGGCCAGGCAAGACACCCCTTGACATGAGTGACATTAACTTGGCCACACACCCCCAGTCACATGACCACCAAGCATGCCCACCCAGCCACATGACCAAGCCACGCCCACCCCAGTCACATGACTACCAAGCCATGAGCACCAAATAAGCCACGCCCACAGAACTGGTAGTAAAAAAATTGAATCCCACCACTGGCAAGATCAAATAAAGATTCATCAAAGTGTCTTTAATGCTGTCCTTAGCTAAATGCCAAAGCTCAGAATGACTTATTGTCATTTATAAAGAATTAATTTAGGTACAATCACTTTAAATGACTTTAAACACTCTTTCCCAGGTTTCTTGTCACCTTGGCTAAGAAGTTGTTTGTGATAAATGTGTTCTTGATTACTTATAAACAACCACTCCCTTTTCCCTTCCCTTCCCTCTTCCTTGAAGACAGACAAAACCTGCAAATCTTCAATGTTAAAGCAGCATCCTTCTCACATCAAAATCCCTATAACCATGTAAACAGCAGTGTAAGGTGGTTTTTTTTTTTAAGAATAAGAGTGCTGGAAATGAAGAGAAAATCAACAAGAGTATAGCCATTTTAGAATGGAGCCATATCTTAATGTGAGTATAAGGAACAGACAAAAGAAATAGCCCCAATGGATGATTTCAAAAGCTTTTGTTCGGAATATAAGTCTCCTAAGAGGTATTTGGATTAGAAATATATAAACCAGGATAAACATTTTAAAACTGTATCTTTAAGGAAATGCAAAAAACTGTAATTGGGTGTGGTTTCTCAAACTGCCATAAGATGGAGCCAGAAATCTGGGTTGTTTTGTCTTAGTCTTAGTCTCAGAAGAGAGTGTGTCTGGGTAAGTCTCTGTTTTTCCTTCTGTTGGAGAGTATTGACATTCCTTCTAATTGACTGATATTACTGGATTTGATGTAAGTCTGATACTGAATTGTTTTTGACACTGGACTTTCTAATTGGATTATCTCTGGATTGAAAACTGACTGATTTACCTGTGAATGACTTTTGGATTTCTTATTTTGAACTTTGCTTAAACTTTCTGGAAGTAAAAAACCTACATTTACTGTACAGTGTATCTGTGTGCTGTGTGTGTGTATTATTCAAACACTACTCTCAAATACGTCTCTCTGTATGCGCTCATTCTTCTAATGGGGAATTACCTCAACAGCTTTCACTCCTGCTTTCACATTGCTTTTGAAGGCTTTACTATGAATACAGAGTATCTCCACTTTGCATGCTGCTACTTCCCTGTCTCATACATTCCAGTGCACCAGCAGCAGAGTCAATGGAGGGTGTAATGGTCTGTGTGGGAATGACCTTCAGAGTCAGGGCAAACAGAGACAGATAACAGGCAATTTAGCCTACAGCAGGAATATGAGTAGGGCAAGGGACTCAGGAGGGGCCATCCCTAGATCCTTATACTGTATAAGGGAAGGGGAGAGAAAGATACTTTCAGATTTTCAAGATTCTGTTAATAGAATCTTACAGTAAAGTAAAATTAGTTCATCTCACTGTGTTTCCTGTCTAGTCTACCTTATAAGATTGACACCAGTCTTTGAGGTCTGAAAAGGAGGGATGTTGTGAATGGTGGTACAGGAGCAAATGGACAGTCCAAGAATCCCCATTCCCAGGGAAGGAAAAGAGCCAGAACCCAGACAGTCCAGGTCAATCTTACTTTTTTTTTTTTTAAACAAATTTTATTAATTTTACAAAACAATACACAAACAATCAAGGCATAATAACATAAAAAATCTTTTCTAAGAAAACCAATAGAACATACAAGATAGTTCCAAATTGTAATATATATATTTATGTTATCTGTTCAACTTCATATCTTATCCCAACTTCTCCTTTTCATTCTATAATCCAAATTATATTTCTTGCTAATTAAAATTTTATTGCCTTTCAAAAACAATACACAAACATACAAAACATAAAACATAAAACACATAAAACCTCTTTTCTGAAAGCTGCTTGATCCCAGGTTAAAACTCTTCGCACAGACACAAATTCAAAAATCATATTTACTTTATATATCATTCCATATCTTATTACCATTTCAATTTTCTATATGGCTTCTTCCCTCTTTTATCTTTCTTAGTTTTATTTTATTTATCTTATCTCAATTCAATTCATAATACTTATCATTCTTTGTCTGTTCTATTTCCAGCTATCCATTCATCTTTTCTCTTTAAATATACTTCTCCTGTACACTGATTGGAGTGATGCCTTTGACTCTTTCCCCTAACATAATACTACTTAATATAACACTTACCTTATATAGGGATTCTGTTTAGTACATTCTAAAATTACACAATAAATTTTATGAGAAAAGCAAAAACAGTACAATAACAAAATAAAAGCATATAAAACCACTATCAATGCCATTAAAAAGCTAATCATATATATTGATACTCATTTATATCTTAAACATTTTACTCTAAATACACATATAAAAACACAATCTTATGTACCTTCCAGAATCCCTTTTTCAATTAGATTTACCCATTGTCTCTAAATAAGTTTTGTTTCTTTAAATCTTGCTTCCCACCATTAAGGCTTCTCATCCCCTCCTTTCTCTCTTGTTTATTTTTCTCCTTGCCCTTTTTACCCCTTTGTCTCTCCTCCTCCCTTTTCTTCTTCTGCTTACCCTCTTTCTGTTGTTTTCTAACCTTGTATCCACCTTTCATCTCATTTTTCTCTTTTTTGATTGTTTTTTCAAACCTTAAAATCCCCTTTTTCTTTTCCTCGTTCTCCTCCTCCCCAAAAAGAACCCATTGTTCATCAAAGATGGCTTCTTCTTCTTCTTTGTCCCAGTCGTCCTGCTGCATAGTCAATTTTTCATAAGTGCATACCGCCATTTCTAGAAATTGAAAAAGAGTGCCCAAAGTACCTTTTCCATCTTCTTCTTCTTTTTATATTTTTTATATTCAATTTTTAGTTCCTCCACAAGCAATGCCATCATGAAGAGAAAAACTTTTTCCAAAACAACCACCCAAGTATTTTTAATCAAGAATTCCAAAAAGTTCCAAAGTCACCAAAGAATCCAAATAAACTATTTCTTTTAGTCCTTTTTTTCTTTCTTCTATTTCTCTTTCTGGGGTTACTGTTTAATCAAAGAGTTCCAATTAAGATATATCTTTCTTTAAAGTTCTAGGCAATCTCCTCCTTTTTCAAATTCTGCTCCATTTTTTCCCCTCTCTCTTCCCACTTACAACAGCAATTTTCCTTTAAATGTTCAGAAATCCATACCTCCAATACGGGTTTTCCGATTTCTTAAGTTGTTAAATCCAATGTCCAGGAATCCTTTATCCCTGGGCTTTAACTTTCAAATTGAATTACCTTCAGTGCCCAAATAGATTTTCCAGATCTCCGTCTGCTGTTTCTATGGGGTGGGAGAGTGAAGAAAAAAAAAAGTTTTCCCTTGACAGCTTTCTCTGCCGCTTTCCAATCTTCTTAGGGATACAATGTATCTTTCAAGCAATTCAAGCAATTCAGTTTCCAGGGTATTTAAGAGTTGTTATTTTCCCGGCTCAGCCAGCACTTTTACTTCTCTTGATTCTTCTTTCTCCTTTTTCCTCCAGCACAATCTTGTCCAGCTGCCAGCTTCTTTGTGGCGACCATTACTGACCGCCGCTCCACCGCCTTGAGAAAAGGAGGTTATGCTGGGTGAGGAGGGGGTTTGCGACACCCCCAAACCCCTCTCCGGATCCTCCCTATCTTCGGCTGCCTCAATGTGACAGCCTTATCCTCCAGACCCATCAGGATCGGAGGCACCAAGACAGCTAGCACAACAGGGATCGCACAGGATCCCCGCCGCCACCGAAGCCTGGCAAACTGGAAGTCAATCTTTCAATGAAATAAGAATTGTTCTGTAACCTGAAGGAGCTCTCGGAAAAGATTTCAAATATAGACAATCAGAGACATGTATGGATTTCATAACTGTGAGATTTATTCATACGTTATATTTCTGTCAAATATTTCTCAATGAACTTTTTCTTTTTAAAAATAATAATATCAAATACATAACATATTTGTCCATAATTTAAATAAAATACATTATTTCATCTTCCATCAATGAAGTTTTAAGTTAGGAGTGTTCAAAGTCAGAATAAGAGTCACACATGTTCTTTTTTTCCACATCTGAAGCACTTTAAAAGCTTTGAGTTCTTGGGGCTTCTCCAGGTGAATATGAAGGAGCTGGGAGGTTGTCAGACTTCGGGCAAATGTTTCATACGATCCTGGACCCACTTTTCATCAGGATTTGCACATATCCGACGATTCTTACGTGTAATAAATCTGCAGAAGAGACATACACATACATATTTTAATCACAAGCTGGAAAGAAAGCAATTCTTTACAATTGGCATCACACTCAGTTTTCAAGGGGGCAGAGCCTCTCTCATCAGTTACCCTCAAGGGCCTCCTATTCCCAACTGATTTCATGAAAGGGGGTTCATGGACAGATGTCCACTAAATCTTTCAATTATTTATGCTAAAGCAGTGGTGGTATGCTCTTGGTTTGGCCTGGTTCTGTTGAGTCAGTCACGGTGATGAGCAGCTGAGACTGAACTGGTTCTCTCCACCACTCTGCTGTTGGGCCCACCCGGGCTCCCATACTCACTTTTATCTTCTGCTTTTGAAGTGCAGCTCCTTGCATGGCACAGAATAGTGCTGCTTGGCAGCTGCTGAGCTGAGTGTGAGAATGCAGGCTTGCAGGAGGTGAGTTGGAACCAAGCCACGCCCATCGAATTGGTGGTAAAAGTTTTTGAATCCCACCACTGAGCTAAAGGACTGATTTGTTTGAAAATTGTGAATTAAAGGGTTGAACTAAACCTGCACCCAAGCCCTTTCAAGAGGGAGATAACTTTAGATTTGGGTATAAGAATATTTGCGGGGGGAGACAAATAAATCAAGTTTGCAACCAAGGGCCTTGAAATTGAAACCCAACTTCTTTGTCAATGTTTATTGCAAAAAAGAACAGATTTTTTTTCCTGACTCTCTGGCCTCATTGTGATATGTTGGGTGGGAATGCCCATCCACAAGGACTGCAACTAATTTTACTTTAAAATTAAATTCACATAAAGTCAATATAGGGAAATGTGATGATTATGGCTGAAGCCCTTTTCCATAAAATTCACACAAAGATACTAGATGTTTCAAGGGCAGCCAACTTCACATTTAACATAGGAATAACTTAGGAGTTGATAGATTTTTTTTAGGACTTACACAATAGCTCTTATGGGACAATAGTAAATTGTGTATTCATAGGACTTCAAGAGCCACTGTGGAATAGGCCTCCTTGTGTACCCCAAACAACAGTTGTTGGCCGCTGAAAGACAGGAAAAGAGACTTGTGTCATTTTAATGGTTTCCCTTCCCCAATCACAGAGTCTTGAACTTGAACTTCCCACCTGCTAGTTTAGAATATCTACCATTCCCCTCATATAATATGGGCAGATTTTCCCTGGACTGACCTTACCATGGAGCATATTATTATTATTAGATTTATATCCAACCTTATTTTGTACAACTCAAGGTAGGATACATAGCTAATGCTTCATTCTCCTATATTCTCCACAAAAAAGAGCCCTAGAGATAGGTTGAACGAAGGCAGAATGACTGGCCCAAAGTCTTTTAAACAATGTGCTCTGGGTCAGAGCTAGAAGTGAAGATTTGTATTTTACTTCTAGCTGTGAATATTTCAGAGGCAAATTCAACAATGATTTATGTATAAATTAAGAATGCAAGTATTGTCTCACTCAAGCAGAATCCCTTCCTTCCTTCCTTCCATCCATCCATCCTTCCTGAAATATGTAAGAATTACATATTAAGAGTTACACCTGTGAAAATGAGGAATAGAAAGGAAGCCATATTTATCCAATATTTGAACTATGCAATGTTTACTGGACAGTTATATAACTACATCTAATAAACATGTTGTGTTCTGCAACAAGTTATGTTCTTGCAAATGTCAGTTTTCTGGCTAGAACACGGCACTGTAATTTTTGGCATACAGATATGTGAAAAAGATCCTGGGTCATCCTGACCTGAGCAGAATTGGTTAATGATCTATTGTGTTACAAAAATACCCATATGGTCATAAGAGGAAGATAAGCCATGATAACGAGGTGGTTTCCAAGAGATGGTGGTCTGGGAGGAGCTAGTGGAAATATATCGAGGACAGTCCCTAAAATTACTAAAAGAGCATAACAGGAAGAATTACGTAATATATGTTTGTAAAACCTTATAAATGTAATAACCACGTTAGGTGTGGTGTGTTCATACTCCTAATGTTAAGGAGATGAAGTCCTACTTCAATATTTGCAAATTTTCTGAATAAAGAAGCCTTTTTACAGTTCTTTAGTCACTGAGTCTATTTTTGGTGTTTATAACCATTCCTTCCTTCCTTCCTTCCTTCCTTCCTTCCTTCCTTCCTTCCTTCCTTCCTTCCTTCCTTCCTTCCTTCCTTCCTTCCTTCCTTCCTTCCTTTCCAATAGAAGGGATTCTTATTAGTATGTATCTATTACAGCTAGATAGTGACTATGTGAGCCCCAAAGCACTAACTCCTAAAAATTCTACCTGGTACTACAGAAAACTAAACTTATTTTGCAGAGGAATTTCTGTTACATAGGAATCTACTTTCTTTTGTCCACTCAATAGATAATGTTCAATATGGAAAATAATTCTTTCCGCATGCATTAATACAACTGATACTGTATTCCCCCCAAATCCTTGAAATAAATGGCTTGTGATAATTGTAAAAACATTTCAGAGTAAAAAAAGAACAAATGTTATATATCCATTCACCCTATTTCCATTTGAATCCTGAAAGAAAGAGTTCATTCTCTCCACATACATCTTCTGGCAGGTGGGATAAGATGTTGCTCTCTCCTCCTCATCTTGAATTCAGCTCAAGCAAATGGCTTAATTCTTCTGCAGAGCTCCCTTTTCAAATGAGGTTGTACTTTACACCCTGAGCAGCATTGGCTGTCTCTAAGTATCCTTGTCGTTTGTTGCATGACCAGCATTTTCAGGAGAGATGGTTGAGCAAAACCTGGAACCCGTTCCAAGATTTTTTATTTATTTATTTATTTATTTACTTACTTACTTACTTACTTACTTACTTACTTACTTATTTATTTGCTTTGTCAATTGCTTACAAGATAATAAGTATAAGTAAAAACATAGTTATGAATACATGGATACATATAAGAAAAATAAATAAAAGAAACAATAGGACAGGGAGGGTCCTAGATGGCAAGGGTTATAACTCTGAATGTAGATAAAAGGTAAAGGAGTCCCTGAGGATTTTACTCTGTTAGTCATTGCCATCTGTAGGGATGATACTCATGTCCATTTCAAAGCTATTTAGCCAGCACTATCTGAAGACATTTCTGCAGTCATGTGGCCAACATGACATCATAGAGCACTATTACCTTCCCGCCAAAGTGGTACCTATTTATTTACTCACATTTGCATGCTCTTGAACAGCTACATTGGCAACAGCTGCAGCAAGGCTAGGAACTCACCCCATCACTTTGGTGCTCAGGTCTCAAACCTAAGCTGCTGCCTTTTCGGCGGACAAGTCCAGCATTTAATCATGAGCCACCTAACTGCCCACAGAATGCAGGTGGGATGCTGAAAAAGAGAAGAAAAAGCAGTCTTACTGAACTGACCTGTTTGGGATAAGAACAAAGCAGCAACCAGGAAGACAGCGAGAGTAGCCAGGGAGCTGTTCATGTTTGCTCTTGGATCAAATGAGAAAAGCAATAGCAATTGGGGTAGCTTGTGCACCTCCCTAGCTTCATGCTGAGAGGCAGAATTTCTCATGTTTATTTTTATTGGTTGTGGAGAGGGTGGAGATTTGCTGGAAATAAAATTCATGGTTCATATCTGAGAAATGATGACATGTAAAAAAAATTGGTACAATCAGTTCTACAATCAGTTCTTGGTTGGTGGAATCAGTTCTTCACATGTAAAAAAAATTGGTACAATCAGTTCTGTGGATAAAAGAGGAAGCAAATGTTGCCAGAGAAAGGAATTTGCAGCCTTCCTCTAACTTTGCAAAGCGGGAGGCAGTTAAGCCATCTGAGCCAGGAATTCTGGAAATTACATTCCTGGCAGGGGGAAAACTGGTGCTGGAAGAGCAGGATAGCTTTTTCTGGCAAGGGGTGAGAGGGTGAGAAGCAAGAAAGTAAGAAATCAAGCAGGTTCCCTCGGAGGTGTGGTCTCACTCAGATATCTCACTTTTTTAAAAAAGGTGATGGATATGCAGCATTTATTGTTTGTAGACTTTTAGATATACATTTATCTCAATTAGGGCCTCAGGATCTGAAAATGGTTCAAGGCTTTGGGGATTTCTCAGAGCACTGATTTGCAAAGAAATGGGGGAACAATTGTGGAAATCAAATGAGTTCTCAAGGGAAACTTGCTCTTTGGCTTGAGTTTGACCCTGGTATCAATCCAAAGGTCCACCTGAGATGAGCAGATGTTCTCTGAGCTGAAATCTTCTTCCTGCATCTTCTCCGCCTTTTACAGCAGAGGCCAGAGAGGCTGGATAAGCAGAGTTCCCTGCAGTTCCTGGGGAATGGAATGGAATAGAATAGAATAGAAACTTTACTGCCACATTAAATGACAATAATCATTTGTCAATATTCATCCATTAATCAGCATACATTAAAAATGGAAATTTTATTGCATTCAGTTCTCAACAGATTACCATAATTATTTTGTTCCAGCAAAGTTCTCACTCTGGTCCGCACTTTGAGCGGGAGCCGGAACCGTTTCCTATTGGCTGGCCATCTGACAGCTGAGTATAAAAGGAGCTGTCAGACGGCATCAGCTGTTGCTTGTCATCCAGCCACACTCATTAGCTTGTGGCTGCCACGCGGCTGCCATGTCTCTTCTCTGCCTTTTATAGCAGAGGCCAGAGAGGCTGAACAAGCAAAGTTCCCTGCAGGAATGGAATGGAATGGAGTAGGATAGAAATGAAATTAAACTTTATGTGGTGATCTCTCATGGAAAAGATGAGACACAAGCAAGTGTTCTTGGGATGAGAGCCCAGAGCAAAATCCAAAGCTCCCTTTTATTGAGATTTTAGTACATAGTAAGCATGATCACATTGTGGATTATAATAATTAGATTTAGTACAGACTTGTTTACAGTTGTCTGAGCTGCTTAATTGTTTCTAGTGTTTGCTTTTAATTTCCTTGCTTTATCTCAGTGACCTTTAGGCAGACATGTATGTATAAAGCATTAGATTAATCATTACTCGAACCCAAGCCAAAGTTTATTCCCACATCTCCCTTGTTTTAGTTTTTTGATGATCATAGATGCCTCGGTAGCTTTTCACCATCTGCAACAGCAGTTCTCCTTCTGGGGGCTTCACCTGACACATTCCTAAAAGTCCAGGGAGACATTGGATAATACAGCATGCACAAAGAGAAAGTATAAAAAGCAATATCACTCCAACAATTAGGTGACGAATCCATGAACCATTTGGCAACCAGGACCAAAGTGCAGACCACACGTCCAGTCCCTCACCTTCAGATTGTAATGGATTCTTCTTCAAGTTTTGTTCCATATGCTGTATAGTAGCTGTAATGTTTGGAGAGTAATCAGAGATATACATGCAACAATGCATATGAATAACAGCGCAAACTCCCCCTTGCGCAGCCAGAATAGTATCCACCGCATATCTGGTTTGAAGGACAAAGTCACTAATTTTGCTTTGCTCTTCTTCAAGCAGCCTTAGAGTTTTAATGGTGTCTTTAAACATAGTAACTGTCCAATTGTTTAAATGATATAAATCTCTATAGTTCATCATGACTCCTAAAGGAGGAATAACTCCCCTTGATATTTGTGTCCAGTAGTCATGAGTCAAAACAGAGTTTACTTCCGTTGCAGAACGTGCATTGTGGATATGAGCAGTCCCCAAAGATTTTTGAATGAAATGAGATGGAATTACTTTCCCAAAGGTGCAGACTCCTTTCCATCGTGCTGGCATCCGATCATAGGCCATCCGTCCACATAGCAACCATAAATTTGCTCCCAGGAGATGACCAACCTTATTTGGCTCAGCATAGATTAGTTTTGCAAAGGACTCCATTAACATAGCCAAATAAGTGGATGATGGGGCGTTAGTCCCATCTGCACATTTAGGCAACCAGTTGCTGTCCTCCGTGGTGGGACAACATGTAGCAGGATTATATGGACACCCATTTTCATTGATCAGAGATGTGATATCATATCGAGAAATGTTATGTACAAAGTAAGTAAGATTTTTAGTTTTCATGTCATCTGGAAATAGTTGTGTCCCATTTGAAATAGTGATTGTTTTATTACAAAATGGATATGTTCCTAAATAAGTCATATTCTCTCCTGTCTCATTGTGGGTCCAACAGATACCCGCCACCTCTTGGATCCGGCTTCCAAGGTGTAAAGCGGTTATGTTACCTGTAGTCCAACTGTTAGACCATGTCCCTGAACAACCATAGCATTGTCCCTTATACCAATCACTTTCATCCTGAGGTACTGCAACCATTGGAAGCCCTGATGTTTTGTGAGTTGGCATGTGCATACATACCCAATAATCAGTTTTGTTGAGAAGGTTTGCTAGATTCCCCATGTCCTGGATCAAAGTGTTTCTTTTCCATTCCCCCAAATCCACCCCCTTGCCCCTTTGGCTGATGATAAGGATGCACACAATGAGCAGGAACTCAAACAACTGTCCCCTCATCTTCAATGGCAGCGTATCCTCGGCCCCATGTTATCAGCGGGACAGGTCCTCTCCACGTTGGATCTGGCAGTCTTCTGTACCGAACTTTCGGTCTTGGCGCTCCTGCAGAAGGGGAGGAAGCAAAATGCCTACTGGCTGTCATAGCAGCTGGAGGTCCTGTCATGTTTAAAAAATTTAAAGTATATAAGGTAATATTAAGAATGTTTTGTATGTAAGGCAAGCCATGTCCATCCACTTCCCCCGTTTTTGTTTTTATTTGAAGAAGTGCTTGTTTGAGTGTCTGATTATTTCGTTCTACAATGGCCTAACCAGTGGAGTTTTAGGGAATGCCAAATTTATGTATAATTGACCATCGATGACAAAATTCCACAAAGGTGGTGTTGACGTAAGCAGGGACATTGTTGGTTTTTATCTCCATTGGTGGCCCCACATGTGTGAAGGTACGGAGACAATGGCTGACTACATGTTTTGTAACCTCTCCTCATTGAGGTGTTGCCATAATAAATCCTGAATAGGTATCAATGGTGACATGCAGATGGTGCCATGGTTTGAAAGGAGGGTGTTGTGTGACATTCATCTGCCATAGCTGACAAGCAGATGTCCCCTGAGGATTTACTCCTTGAGGAAGAGCAGTGGATTGGGCACTGCAACTAGGACATTTCTGGATAATAGCTGCTGCTTCTGCAGCAGTGAGCCCGAATTGTTTACAAAGAGTTTTGGCATTTTGATGAAAATAGCTATGTGAGTCCCATGGAGTAACAGGAGAAAGCGAGAGACAGGACATGGCTGAGGCAGCCGTGTCAGCCACGTCATTCCCTTCCTGCAGCTCCCCGGAAAGTGGCTGGTGGCTGCAAATATGCGCAATATGCAAAGAATGTATGTGAGAATGAAGACAGCTTTGCAGGGCTAAAAACAACCTCATAAGATTAGCATCAACAGATGGGGAAAGATAAGCAAATTCAATGTTAAATATTAATTGATAAACGTAAAGAGAATCCACAATTAGATTTAGCGGTTCTTGCGCAAATTCCTGTAAGGCCAAAATAGCAGCAGCTAATTCAGTCCTTTGTGCTGATTGCTGAGGAGGGGTAATCTTTGTTTTCCATACCCCTTCCTGTCTCCATGCACAAGCGCCATAGGTCTTACCACCATCCGCATAAATGGTTACGCCCTCAACTGGCTGCTTGGCAATAACTGAATTAAAATTTACAGATACGTTTCGAAGCAACTGGAAACAAGGGTCACTGGGAGTGTGGCAAGAAATCTTCCCTGGCCAATTTTCAAGAGCAATTTGCAATTCAATGGATTGACTATACCAAGTTTCCCACAAAGTGAGGGAGATAGGTAAAAATAACTGAATTAGATCTATCCCATGTCAATGCATACTGCGATTCCGGCCTTTGATGATTAACTCACTACAAAGCATAGCCATGGTAGAAACTGTTTTTCTGGGAGTATTCTGCAAATGCAACCATTCAATGATATAAACCTGTGCCTCATGTAATTGAAATAAAGCTGCAGTAGGCAAGGCTGGAGTTTGTAAAATTGCCAAGGCAAATGGAGTGTCAGGAATGCATCGATCATCCCAACACTGCATTAAAGCTGCATTTACGTGTGCCAGTACCTCTCTTTGTTCTGCTGACAAGGTTATACCGTGTTTCTCCAACAATAAGCACTCCACCAATAGGAAGCCCCACCATGTTTTATTGGCAGGAGGTGAAATTAAGCCCCCCCCCTAAATTAAGGCCTATTAAAAGCATGCGTTTCCCCGCCATTTCTCACATCGTTCGTTCGTTAGAACTTCACGAGGTTAAGAGAAATGGGGGGAAAGGGGGTGGGGGGGAAGGGCAGGGGTGGGGTAGGGGGGAAGGGCAGGGGTGGGGTAGGGTGAAAACGTGCCTTTAGGAGTGCCCTGCAGGTAGCCTAGGCTAGAATACCCTGATAGCCGATAAAAGCTCCCTTGAAGGTAGAATCACCAGCCACTTTGATCGGCTGGTAAAAGCGGCCTGGGGTAAGCGCACACACACACTCCCCTCGCCGCTAGGCCGCTTCTATCTGCCCATCGAAAGCTCCCTTGAGGACATAGTCCCCAGCTGCTTCAGGCGAGGCGTGGCTGCCACTATCCCCTCGCCTTTAAGGCAGACTCTTTTCCGCGAGGGGAGCTCCCCAAGCACATTCAACAGCCACTTCGATCGGCCGGTAGAAACGGCTTGGGGCGAGCGTGCACACACACTCCCCTTGCCACGAGGCCACTTCTATCTGCCCATCAAAAGCTCCCTTGAGGACACAGTCCCCAGCTCTTTCAGGTGAGGCATGGCTGCCCCTGTCCCCTCGCCTTTAGGGCAGACTCTTTTCCACGAGGGGAGCTCCCCAAGCGCATTCAACAGCCACTTCGATCGGCCAGTAGAAGCGGCTTGGGGCAAGCATGCACACACACTCCCCTCGCTGCTAGGCCACTTCTATTTGCCCATCGAAAGCTGTGTCTTTTAGGGAGCTTTTGATGGGCAGATAGAAACGGCCTAGCGGAGAGGGGAGTGTGTGTGCGCGCTCGCCCCAAGCCGCTTCTACCGGCCGATCGAAGTGGCTGTTGAATGCGCTTGGGGAGCTCCCCTTGCGGAAAAGAGTCTGCCCTAAAGGCGAGAGGATAGGGGCAGCCACGCCTCGCCCGAAGCAGCTGGGGACTGTGTCCTTTAGGGAGCTTTCGATGGGCAGATAGAAGTGGCCTAGCGGAGAGGGGAGTGTGTGTGCGCACTCGCCCCAAGCCGCTTCTACCGGCCAATCAAAGTGGCTGTTGAACGCGCTTGGGGAGCTCCCTTCGCGAAAAAGAGTCTGCCTTAAAGGCAAGAGGACAGGGGCAGCCACGCCTCGCCTGAAGCAGCTGGGGACTGTGTCCTCAAGGGAGCTTTCGATGGGCAGATAGAAGTGGCCTCGTGGCACATGGGCCGCTCTCGGTGGGGGAGGAAATTAAGTCACCCCCAAAAAGACGGCCTAGTTGTTTTTTGAGGGGTCAAAAAAAAAAAAGCCCAGCCTTATTATGTGAGAAACACGGACGCAGAATCCTGCCTCATGGAGCCCTTTAGGGCCAAGAACAAGGGCTGGAGTACCACTGTAGTTAACCTAAGGTAGGGTCTAACCCAGTTAATTGTTCCTAGTATTTGTTGTAATTTTACTAGAGAAATCTTTTCCTCAATTTTGATTTCCGGAATGACCGGATGAGCATAGGTTGCAAGGGCCTTATGCCCTAGGTAGGCATATGGCGTTTGACTTTGAATTTTTTCTGGGGCAATATGAAGTCCAAATTGCAATAATACCTGTTTAAGGCAAGGTAATGCTGCCTTAACTGTTCCCGGTGGGCCAGGAGCTGCAATTAAAATATCATCCATGTAATGGTAAACCTTCCATCCAGGATGGGAGGTTCTGAATGGAGCCAGAGCCATTCGAATATATGACTGGCACATCGTTGGACTGTTTAGCATTCCTTGTGGCAAAACCTTCCATTGGTAATGAAAGGTAAGTGCATTGTTATTCAACTCAGGTATGGTAAAGGCAAATAATTGCTTGTCATCTGCATGCAAAGGAATAGAAAAGAAGCAATCCCGCAAATCTACTACAACTAGATCCCAATTGTGCGGGATCAGGTTCGGGTTAGGCAAACCAAATTGTAATGCTCCCATTGGTTGAAGGATGGTGTTGACAGCTCTCAAATCATATAAAAAGCTCAATTTTCCATTTTTCTTTTTGATAACAAACACCGGAGTGTTATACGGACTAGAAGTTGGCTCAATGTGTCCTAATTGTAGCTGCTCAGCTACCAATTGATGTAAAGCTATAAGCTTTTCCTGTGGAAGTGGCCATTGGTTAATCCAAACTGGCTGAGAGGTTAACAATTGTAATTTTTCCATTATCCAGTAACAATTTTTGTGCGGAACTGTGACAGCAAATCTCTACCCCACAAGTTTATGTGCAGGGGCAACACAAGAGGTTGAATCCTTGCAGTCTCGCCAGTTGCTCTATGCAATGCCAACAACCAATGTACACTACTTCTTGCAAACTGCATACCACCCTCTCCACGAACAGCCAGAGTCCTCAAGCACCCATTCATTTGGCCATTCCTTTTGGTGTATCAGAGACATCTGCTCCGGAATAAGGCCAGAAAATGATTTTTCTTGAATTTCAATTGTCATTTTAGGTTGGTCTGTAGTCAGTTTTTTTTGTCAGCGCTAGCAATTCTGCAGCAACTGGAGAACTGGCCATTTCAGTGTATCCAAAACTGCCAGTTCGTGGGATCCCAATTAAAGGATTCATAGGAATGTATGGAAGCAGTAATAACTGGGCAATAGAGTCACCGGCCATTAATGATGTAGGAGTATCAGTGTACAATTGTACCTTAATAACCCCTTTATAATCTTGATTAATAACCCTGGAATAACAAAAAACCCTTTTTTTGATGTAGAAGACCTGGGAAGTACCAATCCCACTGTTTTTTCTGGCAGTGGCCCATGCAAATGAGTCTCCTCAATGTACACTTGATTAGAAAAAGTCACATCAATTGAGTTCAGCATTTTTAAACTCAAACCTGAATTCCCGGTAGTTGCAGGCAATGCCTTTGTGACAGCCTTGGGAGCGGGGCTAGCTGCATTCCCCAAATTTAGTTTCCCGAATTTTGGTTCTGATCAGAGTGACATTGATTTGCCCAATGAAACCCTTTTTTGCAATTTGGACAGACCGACTTCGGGCGGGCGTCCTTATTTTTGTTTTTGTTAAATGCCATCCCCCCCCCCAGGGGATTGGCACTGGGCTTTAAAATGGCCAGGTTTCCCACAATTAAAACAGTTCCCTCTAGGTTTCATCCCTTTTTGTAATGCCATAGCCAAAGTCTCCATGTTGTAAGCCTGAGAATCCACCACTGCACATGCCTTTAACAGATCAGCCAGAGTAACCTCACCTCTAGCCATCAAAGGCTGTAAGATACGCTTGCAGTCAGCGTTTGCATTTTCGACTGCCAATTTCAGCAAAAGTTCCTTTGCGGCTTCTTCATTAGAAATTTGCCGGGTAATAGCCAATTGTAGCCTTTCCACAAAATCGTTATAAAACTCAGATGCTGTTTGCTTAATTTGAGAAAAAGACCGTGCCGGGGCTCCCACATCCTGGATGCGGGACAGCGCCCCAAGGACAGCCACCATAACCACGGGAAATATGTGATCAGGCAAATTAGCAGCTTGATCAGCAGTGGATTCAAACAAGCCTGCCCCATAGATTTGGTCTGGCATATGCAGCCCCCCCCGAATTCCATCCCCTAGTGATAGCTTCCCTTTGGTACTCTGAATCAAAAACCACATATTGAGTAGAGCTCAATATCATTCTCATTAAATCTTTCCAATCATTAGGAATCATGCATGAGGTAGCCAAACTTGTCAGAAGACCCTTTGTAAAAGGACTTTGAATACCGTAATCTTTAACGGCTTTCTTGATTTCCTTAAGTACTGCCAATGGAATTGGAACCCATTCCGCCTGCAGGTTGCCTTGAGCATCCATTTGCCTATTAACTGGAAACAAATTCATCTGGGGAATCTCATCAGGCTCTAATTTCCCCTCATTGAAGTCCTGATGCATCATTGCTTGAACTTTTCCCATTTGTGGCTGGGTTTTATCGTCCACAGGGGTAGGCGCTGTTGGAGGTGAGAAAGCATACTCCAGTTTTGGAGTTGGAGGGTGCAACACAACTCCTTTATAAGGAGGAGGTTCTACTAAAGTAGAGGTTGTTGCTGGGTCTCTAAAGCAGTCATAACAACCTTCCAATATATCAAAATTTCAGTTGTTGCCTGTAGTTCTTCATGAAGGATAGTTCCAATTCTCCTCCACGTTCTAACTTTAAAGAGCCTCTCTCTGAATATCAGGGGCATTGCCGCCAGATCTCTTGCAGCAGCTGTTTCACATTATCTTTTGAAAGAACTATTTGACCCCCCCCGAGGGTTTAAAGATAAAGAAATTTGTCCTGACTAACTTCAGCAGCTCACTAACACGACGTTCCTGTGGCTGAGAATGTTTTCCCCCCATGTTCCCTGAAAAATCCTATTGTCCAGCAATAGTTAAGTACGTACTTTACCTATTCCAGGTGAGGAAACATGGAGGGCCGGACATGTACCACCTACAGTGGATCATGTCGGGGTCACCACTTGTGGTAGTCTCTCATGGAAAAGATGAGACACAAGCAAGTGTTCTCGGGATGAGAGCCCAGAGTAAAATCCAAAGCTCC
Organism: Hydrophis major; assembly: GCA_033807585.1. Classification (NCBI taxonomy): domain Eukaryota; kingdom Metazoa; phylum Chordata; class Lepidosauria; order Squamata; family Elapidae; genus Hydrophis; species Hydrophis major. The sequence goes on from CM066328.1 coordinate 401,375,705, forward strand.
CTTTTATTGGGATTTTAGTACATAGTAAGCACGATCACATTGTGGATTACAATAATTAGATTTAGTACAGACTTGTTTACAGTTGTCTGAGCTGCTAAATTGTTTCTAGTGTTTGCTTTTAATTTCCTTGTTTATCTCAGTGACCTTTAGGCAGACATGTATGTATAAAGCATTAGATTAATCATTACTCGAACCCAAGCCAAAGTTTATTCCCACAACTTTACTGTCATGTTAAGTGACAATAATCATTTGTCAATACTCATCCATTAATCGGCATTCATTAAAATGAAATTTTGTTGCATTCAGCTCTCAACAGATAACCATTATGCATATACCACACACACACACACACACACACACTCATATGACACAGAAAAACATCACAGTCTAGTTCAAATGTATACATAGACATGGTGAAAAAAAATGGTGGTGGCAGCAGCAAAATGAAACGAAGCAGGTGGAGGTGGCAGACCTGGCTGCCTCTGACCTCTTCCTTTCATTTTGCTCCTGGTAGAAGTGGCAGAGGTGGCAGAGGCAGCAAAAAGAAAGGAAGTGGGCAGAGGCAGTGGAGGTGCTGTTGCTTCTTACAGGAGGCCACCACGTGGTAGGGAGAACTGGGAGAGCACCTCAGCCAGCCAAGTGAGCTCAGGGATGGGGGTGCAGGTAGGCAGGTGCCAGCCAGCACCCTCAGTGGGATGGCCCTGCACTGGTGGGGAAGCCACCTAGCCAAGCCTGGGAATGGGAGGGCAGGTAGGTAGGCTGGGTGAGGCCCGGGGAGCCCCGGAGATGGCCGTGGGAAGCCTGGGGAGCTCCGGAGATGGCTGCTGGAGGCCCAGGGACAGTGGGGAAGTGGCTAGCATGACTTGCAAGCTTACCTATGAGCAGACAGGAGCTACTTCCCAAAGGGAGGGACTGGGGACTTGCAAGCTTTTCAACTGCCTCAGCGAAAGGCAGGCAGCAATGGCTGGCCTGGCGGGCTGGCCAAACCAGGCTGCAGGCATGTTGCGCATGTGCATGATGCTGCACATGTGCAATAGGAACAGACTGAGCAGGGAGCAGAAAATCGGGCAGAGAGGGGTGCAGCCAGCCAGAGGCCTGATTTACCGGGAACTGTAAAAAACAGTTCCATAGAATTGGGCTTAACCGATAAAATCCCACCCCTGAGTTTGACTCTGGTATCAATCCAAAGGTCCACCTAAGATGAGCAGATGTTCTCTGAGCTGGAATCTTCTTCATGCATCTTCTCTGCCTTTTACAGCAGAGGCCAGAGGGGCTGAACAAGCAAAGTTCCCTGCAGTCCCTGGGGAATGGAATGGAGTAGGATAGAATAGAGTAGATTAGAGTAGGGTAGAGTAGAGTAGAGTAGAGTAGAGTAGAGTAGAGTAGAGTAGAGTAGAGTAGAGTAGACTAGATCGAATAGAAACTTTACTGACACTTTAAGTGACAATAATCATTTGTGAATACTCTCCGCCGCGGCGGAGAGGCAGCCTCCATAGCTGCTGAAGTTGGGACAGCTCCGGAAAGGAAGTGGCTGGAAGTGAAAGTGTGTCGGCTGGGTGAGAAACTTCTTTTTTGTTGTAAATTCACTGAGATTTAAAAGGGCACCCTGAATAGAGAAGAAACCTGTGAGATTTTTTTTTGACAAAAACTGTATGAGCGGCGTTTTTTAAAGTGATGTCAAATTGAGGCTTGGATTTTTGTTTTCTTTTTCTTACTTTTTTGGGGGGGGCTTTAATGTGACTTTGTAGGTAACCGGACTGAATTTTCTCTTACATATATTTTTATGCTCCTTTTGATTTTTTAATTTTCTTTAAGGATAGAGGCTCCCTTTGGCTATTTTTTCTTTTTATAATTTTTTTTTCTGGCTGGGGGGGAAAGAGTATTAAGAAACTTTGTAACACTGCCAACTAGAGGCTTGAAAATATTTTATTTGAATTGGAGAGAACTGTAAGAAGACTCCTTCTCAAGGACATTTCAATGTGATAAGATAGGGGGAGAGCACAGCAAAATATTATTACAGGTGTTCTCCTGGACTCGTATCAATATTTCAACACTTGAGGCTTGGCTTTGAAGCTAGTGGAGAAGAGAGTCATAATAAGAGCCTTGGACAACTAAATAAAGTGCAGTGTGCTTTCTTATATATATATATATTTACTTGTGATACCCCTACTCACCAGCCTCTTTGTAAATTTTAATTCTAGTAATATTCTTATTTTTGCTTTTTATTTCAAAAGGAAAGCCTCAGAGCTTTTTCTTTATTTTTCTTTTTTTCTCCTTATCTTTACTGGGATCCTTTTGCTTTTTCTATCCATGTTTTTGGACCACTCTGTTTTTTCTTTTTGATTATTGAGACTTCCCAATTGGATTAAGGCATGAAGAACCTTAAGGAATTTCTTCTTCTTTTCTTTATTTTTGTTCTTTTTCTTCTTAATCAATATTATTATTTTGGGAGTTTTTTTTCTTTCTATTTTTCATTTTTTATGGTGGACTACTTCGTAATTGGATTAGGGTCTAGAAGAACCTGAAGATTTTTCTTCTTCTTTTTCTCCTTTTTCTTCTTTCGTTTTGGACTTTTTACTATTGGATTTTTCCATTTTGGATTATAATTGGCTATTTTACGAGTTGGATTAAAAGATAAAAAGAATTTGAAGCTTTTGAAGCATTAAAATGAGCAGGAAACCAATATCATCTGGCGTTTCTACTTCTACCTCTGCCTCCCCACCAGCTGGAGGACAACGTTTAATTCAGACAATGTTGAAGCAAGATAAAGAACAAGAAAAAGTGACTTTACAGATGATTATGCAAGGAATTCAAGATCTCAAGATAAAAACAGACACTATTGAACAAAGAATAGAGAAAACTGATGAAAAAGTGGAAAATATTCAACAAATGATGGTGAAGTATGAGGAGAGATTCCAAAAAATTGAGGAAGAAGGTAAACAAAGAGAGAAGATTGGAAATATTGACAGTAGATTAACAAGATAAAGGTGGGATGTTGAGGTGGGAGATGGAAAGGTCAGAATTTTATCTCAAAAAATATAGAAGAAGAAAAAGGACAAAATTTGGCTGCAATAATGATAGAAATTTTGGCGGATGCTTTGGAAATTACAGAGGAAAAGATGATGGATGGAGTAGATGAGGTATATCGAGTTTATACAAGATATGCAATAAGAAATAAATTACCAAGAGAAGTCCATATTAGATTTACCAAAAAATCCATTAAAACACAAATACTACAAGTGGTAAGAGAGAAGACATTGAAATACGAAGGCAAAGAGATTGTGGTTTTAAAACAAATACCCAGAAGAATGAGAGAGATGAGAAGAGAATATCGATTTCTGACCAAAATGCTATTGGAAAAGGAAGTGAATTATAGATGGCTGATTCCAGAAGGATTAATGTTTACGTGGCAAGAGCAGAGACATAGAATTGATTCAATTGAGAAAGCAGAACTTTTCCATGCAGAATTTTTTGGAAGGAGAGAAGAGGAGGCAGAGAAAGAGGTCTCATTAATTGAGTTTCAAGAGGAACAACTGGAGACTGAAAAAGAGAAAGGTGCAGTAGGTGGACAGGTGGATAGTAAAGAACAGCGTGAAGTGAGATCCACGAGAGCTGTTAGACCTAAATATAAAGCATAATCATGGAAGAAAAAAACTGATTACAATGAATATAAATGGACTCAATTCAGCTGTTAAAAGAAGGAAAACCTTTAATAAATTAGAGAAATTAAAATTTGATATAATTTGTCTACAAGAAGTTCATATTAAAAAACAACATGAACAATTGTTAGTACAGCCAAAATTAGGGAAAATATTTACTTCTTTGACTCAATGTAAGAAAAGAGGAGTGGTTCTATACATTAAAGAGGCTATCCCAGCAAAACTGATCTACGCGGATGAAGACAGAAGAGTATTAATGGTGGAAATAATGGACAATAATATAAAAATACTCTTGATTGCAATTTATGCTCCGAATGATAAACAAGAAGAGTTTTATAAAAAAACTACACATGAAAATAATTGGATTGGACTATGTTAATATAATTATGATGGAAGACTTTAATGGAATTGTTGACAATAAACTGGACTATATAGCAACAACAACAAAGCAAAATAGAAAGACTCTCCCTGAATCTTTTTTTAAAATGACAGACGAATTAACTTTAAAAGATATTTGGAGAGAAAGAAATGTTAAAGCTAAACAATATACTTTTTATTCAAATAGACATTTATCATGGTCCAGATTAGATATGATTTGGATCTCAACAGAATTAATATCTAATATTCAAGAAACAAATATTGAAACAAGTACTTGGGCAGATCACAGCCCAATGACAATTAAATGGAAGGGACAAAAAAAAAGATCGAGATGGACATTAAACAATACTATCTTAAAGGAAAAAGATTTTACACAACGGATGGAGAAGGAACTGGCTTTTTTCTTTAGAGAAAATAAAAAAGAAGATACTTCAATGCAGAATGTTTGGGATACAATGAAGGCATATGCTAGAGGTTTGATAATAGATTATATAAGAAAAAAGAATATTAGGAAAAGGCAAGCTTCCAAGGCCTTGGAAGATGAGTATAAAGGACTTGAAAAAGAATTACAGAAAATGCCACAGAAAAAAGATATTAAATTGAAGCTGGATGTAATTAAACATAAAATGGAATTAATAGAGAAAGAAGAATTGGCACAGAAAATTATAAATTCTAAACAGAATTACTTTGAAGATGCAAATAAACCATGTAGATGGCTAGCATATAAACTGAGAAAGGAGAAAGAATCAAGAAAAATATTGAAGTTAATAGATGATCAAGGCCAAGTTTGTTATGGTAATAAGGAGCAAAAAGGAAATTATTTGAGATTTTTATGGGCAACTATATAAACAAGAGAATATTGATGAGGAAAAAGTCAAACAGTATCTACAGAATGCTAACTTACCGAAGATACCTAAAGAGACTGAAGATATGCTAGAAAGCAATATAACAATGATGGAATTAAATGAAGCACTTAAGAAACAAAATAATGGGAAAGCACCAGGTCCAGATGGGCTTCCGGCAGAATTCTATAAAACATTTCAAGAATCATTGAGCATCCCATTGTTAGAAGTTATGAATGAAGCTATCTCAAAGAAGATGATACCCAAAACATGGTCAGAGGCTTATATTACACTTCTTCCAAAAGAAGAGGCTGACCCACTGCAAATTAAGAACTATAGACCTATTTCTTTATTGAATGCAGACTATAAAATTTTTGCTTCAATTTTATCAGAAAGACTTAAAAAAAACTTAAATAATTTTATCCATCCAGATCAAAATGGATTTCTGCCAAAGTGACAAATCAGAGACAATATGAGAGTAATCTTGGATACTTTGGAATACTATGAGGCTCATCCTGAAAAGCAAATGGCTTTGATATTCCTAGATGCTCAAAAGGCATTTGATAACGTGAACTGGAGATTTATGTTATTACTATTGGAACAGATGGGTTTTGCCAGAAAATTTATTCAAGCAATAGAAGACATATACAATAAACAGACAGCAAAGGTAATGATGGAGGGAGAACTTACAGACTTTATCAATATAAGAAAAGGCACAAGACAAGGATGTCCCCTATCTCCTTTGCTATTTGTGCTGACTTTGGAAGTGTTGAATAGAAATATTAGGGATGATAAAAGCATAAAAGGAATGAAAATTAAAAAGGAAGAATTCAAACTACAAGCTTTTGCTGATGACTTAGCTTTTATTCTGGAAGATCCGCTAGAAACAGCTCCAAAGTTATTGGAAAAGATAGAGACATATAATGAGGTGGCTGGTTTGAAAATAAATAAAGACAAAACAAAGATTTTGACAAAGAACATGCTACTGAGACAAAGAGAAGTACTGGCAGACCTGTTGAAAATCCAAGTTACGAATAAGGTTAAGTATCTGGGGATATATTTGACCGCAAGATGTAGCATATTAAAAGAGAATAATTATATTAAACTTAAACAACAGATAGCTACAGACTTGAAGAAATGGGAAAACTTGCAATTGTCATTAATAGGGAGAATTTCAACAATTAAGATGAATATTTTACCCAGAATTCTATTTCTGTTTCAAACAATACCAATTAAGCTTGGAAAAGATTATTTTGAAGATTTAAATAAAATCATGTTGAAGTTTATATGGCAAGGTAAAAAAGCGAGAATAAAGCTAAAGCTTTTGCAAGACGCTAGAATTAGAGGAGATTTTGGCCTGCCTAATTGGGAATTGTATTATCAAGCTGCAAGTTTGATGTGGGTCAAGGAATGGATAACATTAAGAAAGATTAGATTGTTGACACTAGAAGGTCATGATTTGCTGTTGGGCTGGCATGCTTTTTTATGGTATAAGGGAACTAAAACACAGGGTTATTTTAGAAGACATTATATATGGGAGTCTTTGTGGTTAAACTGGGAGAAGATAAAAAGACAATGTTATTTGAAAATTCCAGTTTGGTTATCGACTATTGAAGCATTTTCGTATCCTATAATTTATAAGAAGGAACAAACAGTTAGATATGGGGAACTATTGGATGAAAAGGGTGAACTTAAATCGATTCAAAACTTAGAGGAACAAGGTATAAAGATGAATTGGTTTTCATATGCGCAAATACATTCAAGGTATGTATGATGAAGATTCTAAAACGGAGGGATTCTATGATAAACAGACTGATTTAGATAAGATCTTGATGGGTACTGATGAGAAGGTGATTAAAAAATTATATGGTTGTTTGCTGGGAATTAAATTAGAGGAAGAACAAGTTAAGAACAAGTAAAAGAAACTATGATTGTTTGGGGGAAGAATTTTGGATATGGGATTGATTTGGAGAAATGGCAGAAATTGTGGTCTCAAAATTATAAAATGACAATGTCAACAGCATATAAAGAAAACTTGTATAAGATGTTTTACAGGTGGCACTTTCCTCCGACAAGAATAGCAAGAATGTTTAAGAATAAATCTGAAAAATGCTGGAAATGTCATCAGATACCCGGCTCGTATTACCATCTGTGGTGGACTTGTGAGGATGCTAGAAAATATTGGACTAAAATTCGCATGTGGTTGGAAAAAATGACAAAGAAACGTATAGATTTGACACCAGAGTTCTTTCTATTGGGAATTTTACCATATACATACAGTAAAGACTTGAAATATTTGATTGTAAATGTATTAACAGCGGCTAGGATTGTATTTGCTAAAAACTGGAAGAATGAGAAAATACCATTACAGGAAGAAATTATTAAGAAAATATTGGAATGTGCTGAGATGAGTAGATTGACATTTGAAATTAGAGAGCAAGAGGATAAACAATTTTATGAAATTTGGGATCTTTTTTATCAATGGCTAGATGATAAAATACGATAATAGAATATTTAGAATGTTAGACAGTAAGGAATATCTTTATTTTTTCTTTTGTCTTTGTTATTTGACATTATATTTATAAAGTGTTTTTAGGATTGATTTGGTATGATTATATGATTTGTTATAGAATAAACTGTTTAAAGTATTGTTATCTCATAAAGGATGAATGATTTAAAGTTTTGTCAAAAGTTTTTTTTTTTTAAAGTGATATTAGGAAATATAAGTTTGGATCGACAATATGAGTTTTTATGAAACATAATTGTAATTGAGACTACAAAATGAATGCACAAAACTGATGAACCAACCAACACGCTGGATGTATATATGAGAGTTGATGTTTTAATGTTTTGTTTGTCTTGTTTGTTTGTAGAAAATCAATAAAATTCTTTTCAAAAAAAAATAATAATCATTTGTGAATACTCATCCATTAATCAGCATACATTAAAATGAAATTTCGTTGCATTCAGCTCTCAATAGATAACCATTATGCATACACCACACACACACATATACACACACACACACACTTATATGACACAGAGAAACTTCACAGTCTATTTCAAATGTATATATAGACATGGTGGGGAAAAATGAATCCTGTGAATTTACAAATGGTTGGCAAAAGGAACAAAACTGTAACAGAATCTAGTAGTCCTGCTGTAGATATTTTCAAACCTCCTCCCAAGGGGGAACAACAGAAACAGACCATAAAATGGGCGTGTGGTGGGGGGTCTCTGACAATGCTTTGAGCTCTAAGCACATAGCACTTATAAGCAATATCCTGAATAATGGGAAGCGAGTTTCCTATTATCTTCTTGGCTGTCCTTACCATTCTCTGTATGTCCTTCTATCTGAGACACTGCTGCCACCAAACCAAAGAGTGATGCAGTTTGTTAAAACGCTCTCAATCATGTATCTGTCAAAAGTGGCCAGGACAGAAGGAGAAAGATGTGTTCTCCTCATCCAGTGTAGGAAATGCAAAAGCTGGTTTGCATGCTTCATTAAAGAAACCTTATGAAGAGACCAAGCCGGATTGTTAGTTATCTACCCCCACCCCCCAATACTTAACACTATGGACTATCTCCACAGCTGCAACCTTCTTTCTAAAATCAGCAATGATATCCTTTGTTTTATTAACATTCAGAACCAGGTGAAAAATTGGTTAACTCTCTGAACACAAATCCCAGGACGACAAATGCATTACCATATTGAAGAGGAGCCACAAAATCTGAAACACCTGTGTGGAAGGCTGCCAACCATTCCTCCTGAGAAGCTAAGCTGAATGATGATAACTTGCATAAAGCAGGCTATTATTACTACTTTGTGACTTCCAAATGGGTAAAACTATCAACCAATTTTTAAAAGATAACTCTATTTTCTTTCAAACACAACTGAACTCCTTGGATGTAAACCTGATCCTCAACTGTATACAGGTAGTCCTCAACTTTCAACAGATCAGTGGTGGGATTCAATTTTTTTTTACTACCGGTTCTGTGGGCATGGCTTGGTGGGCGTGGCAGGGGAAGGATCCAGTCAGAGGGGACATTTGCCAGTTCTCCAAACTACTCAAAATTTCTGCTAATGGCTCTCCAGAACTGGTCAGAACCGGCTGAATATCACTTCTCCAACAGATCCTTTAGTGACTGTTTGAAGTTGCAACTGAAAAAAGTGAGCATTTTTCACACAACCGTTGCAGCATCTCCATGGTCACATGATCAAAATTCAGAGGCCTGGCAACTGACGTATTTATGATGGTTGCACCCCCTTTTGCAACCTTGTGACAAACAAAGTTAATAGGGAATCTAGATTCACTTAACTGTGTTAGTAACTTAACAACTTCAGTGATTCACTTAACAACTGTGATAAGAAAAGTCATAAAATGGGACAAAATGAACTTAACAATTGTCTAAATGAGCAACAGAAATTTTGGGCTCAATTGTGGTCGTAAGGAGAGGACTACTTGTACTAAAAAAGTATTTTCCCACATAACTCCAGAAGGCTGACAATGAATGCAGAACCTCACCAACTCAGGAGAGGCATTATTATTATTATTATTATTATTATTATTATTATTATTATTATTATTATTATTATTATTATTATTATTATTATTATTTTGGTTTACAAGCATCTATATTCCCTATTCAAGGAAATCTAAATTATCAGTGTGAAGTTGATGCTACCTAAATCCAACCCAAACGACCTCCACTGGAAAGACACTAAAAAAGGATAATCTAGTCACATTCAGATTAAGTCTCACTTGCCTGTTTAAAAAGAAGTATCTTCTTTTTCTTTTTCTTTTTGGAATACCAAGAATTTAAAGGCTCAGCATCTTTGAAGGCTGCATTTTCCATAGTTTTTGACTTACTTTGATTAGTAGTTAAGTACCATGCCAGAAAAGCCTGAGACTGTGAGTTCTAGTCCTGACTTAGCCATGAAAACCAGCTGGGCAATGTTGGGCCAGTTGCTCTCTTTCAGCGCAACTCACCTCACAGGGTTGTTCTTGTGGGTAAAAATAGGAAGAGGAAAGTGTATTGGTTATGTTCACTGCCTTGTGTTATTTGTTATTTTGCTCATTCATGGCTATTGGAGGTAGTGGAGAGCAATGTCAGAAAGATCCTCTTCATATGTGGCATTTCCAAATCCATTCTCCAAAAGACGTCTCTTTCTAATATTCTGCCACTTTTAAAGGGCCAGTTATTAGAAGTTTTTGAAGTGGGTTTAATGCTTGCTATGTTTGGATTGTTTTGAATCTAACAATGTGGTTGTTTCTCTTAGTTCCATTTGGTGTATTTAGGAAAATTGCTGGCAAAAAGAATAGATGGGGGTAGGCCAACCAGAGGTGATATTTACCGGTTCTCTGAACTTCTCAAAATTTTCACTACTGGTTCTCTAGAATCTGTCAGAATTGGCTGAATATGACCTCTGATCTTCAGCTTTAAAAGTCCTCACTCACTTTTTAGTTGAACACAAAGACCATGTCTTAATGAAGGTTGACCCTTTGTGAAGGGGAGCTGAGGAAAATTTAGTGACTGCTGTGTCCGCTGACTGATGAAGTTTTCTATCTGGTCCGCTGCCTGCGTGCGGGACCGCCGATCGCTCCCATTGGCTGATGCCGTTTGACAGCCGGCTATAAAAGGGATTGTCAAACGGTATCAGCTGTCGCTGCCAGCTGACTGCCAGTTAGCCTCGGCAGCTGCAGCGACCCTTTATTTTCCCAAATAAAGTCTATTAACTTGTTAGCCTGCGTTTGTCTCAGTCATTACCACCGCTCCACAACACTGGCGACAAGGGCTGGATGCGATAAGAGACAACCAGGCAAAGACAGCTGAACAAAGTCACTGTCAAAAAGAGCCGAAGCCACAAGAGCTGAATATGTCACTCTGATGACGCTCTCCACGAGCGCAAAGTTCAAATTCCCCAGCTGGAGTCTGATGCTGCCTGACAGGCACAGACACAGGCGCCTTTTTAAAGGCATGAATTTAAATCCTCTGCTGCTGAGGAAAATAGCACCCACCGTTGCCAAGATGGGAACAAACCCGACATTCCCTCCCTTCCAACTGACGGGCGAGACATGGGAGTCGTATATGAACCGGTTCAAGTGTTTCCTGAACGCTATCGACTTGACTGAAGCCACTGACCTGAGGAAAAGATCCTATTTCCTAAGCTTCTGTGGGGCTGCACAGAACGGCCTCAGCTTTAGTGTCCCCGTGCTCTGTAAAAGCTATTCCCTGGGAGGAGCTGCAGGGAATTCTATCTAACCACTACTGTCCCAAACCCTCTCAAATTGCTAGGAGACTAGCTTTTAGAAGGAGAGTTCAGGCTGAAGGAGAGACATTTAGTCAGTCTATGGCAGCTTTAAGATCAGCTGCCATACACTGTGGATTTAGGGATTACTTAGAGGATATGTTACTGGACCAAATTGTAGGAGGAGTTAGAGACCTTAAACTACAGAGGCGCTTACTAGCAAAAAAAAGATTTAACCCTAAGTCTGGCAATAGAAGAAGCTCAGGCTGCTGAATTGTCTGAGCTATCTGCAGCTGAGATTCAGGGAAACCCTATTAAGCAAGGGAGCTCTGCCATTCACTTTGATGAGGTATCCCTAGAAGAGGAACCACTTGAGGTAAACCGCCTCAGACTGCCAAAGCCCCCCCCCCAGATATGCCTAGAAAAAACACCAACTCTGGAGCCAAACAGCAATATAATTGTCTGAACTGTGGGGGGGCACATCCCAGGCCAACCTGCAGGTTCAGAAACGCCACCTGCCTAAACTGCCAGAAAAATGGCCACATTGCTAGAGTTTGCCAGGCTGAAAAGACCTTCTCACAAAGACCTCAAGCTGCTGCCTCCTTCCAAAGGCAAGTTGAAGATTGCTATACCTGTTACCACTCAGATAATAGCACCCCTGGGTCTAACAAAATAAGCATTTTTGTCTTTCTAGAAGGTAAACCCTGTTGGATGGAGGTGGACACTGGGTCTCCCCTCTCAATCATCTCATGGGCCACCCTGAAGAAGCTGCTCCCTACATTCTCCAAGAAGAAGCTGCTCAACTGCCACCTGACTCTTCGAGACTATCAGGGAAAGACCATTCCAGTCCTGGGGAAAAGGCAAGTTCCTTATTCAATTCCAGAACTTTAGAGGCCACTTGCCTCTGGTGGTTGTAGATGGTGCCCTCCCCAGCTTGCTGGGGTTAGATTGGTTCCCTGCCTGGGTCTTAATGTTACTGGTATTCACTCTGTGGTGGATACTGGAGTAGACACCCTTTTCAGGGACTACACTGATGTTTTTAGTGAGAAGCTGGGATGTTATTCTGGTACCCCTATCTCATTTGATGTGAGCCCACAGGCCACATCCATTCGTTTAAAACCTCGTAGAGTCCCATTTGCCATTTTCCTTAAGGTGGACCTGGAACTAGACAAGCTAATTAAACAAGGGGTACTAGAACAAGTAGATTTCACGAAATGGGAGACCCCCATAGTCACCCCCCTGAAAAAAAGATGGCAGCATGAGAATTTGCGCAGACTATAAAACGTCCCTCAATCGTTTTCTCCAAATTAGTGCATACCCAGTCCCTGTAATACAACACCTGGTGCACTCTTTTGAGCCAGGCACAATTTTCTCAAAACTTGATATGTCCCAAGCATATCAGCAGTTCCCAATAGACGATCACACTGCTGACTTGCAGACAATAGTTACCCACAGGGGCGCCTTCAGATGTAAACGCTTACAATTCGGAGTTAGTGTAGCCCCAGGTATCTTTCAGTCCCTGATGGAAAGGATTCTCCAGGGGCTCCCTGGGGTAGTACCATACTTTGATGACATTTTAGTCTCTGCCACTAACAAGTCACAATTATTATTCAGAGTTAAGTCAGTTCTTGACCATTTTAGGCTGCATGGGTTAAAACTAAAAAAGGACAAGTGCACCATTGCCACTAGGCAAGTAGACTTCCTTGGTTATCGAATTGATGCCTCAGGAATCCATCCAATAGAAACAAAAGTTAGAGCCATACACGAGGCACCTGCTCCCTCTAACAAGACAGAGCTTCAAGCCTTTTTGGGACTCCTCAATTTCTACGCAGCTTTCCTTCCACACAAGGCTCTATAGCCGAACCTTTACATAGACTGTTAGATAAAAAAGCCCCCTGGCACTGGGGACAAAGAGAAGCCAATGCTTTCAAAGCAGTCAAATCCCTGCCAACCTCAAAAGTGGTTTTAGTCCAATTTAACCAGCATCTTCCCCTAGTTCTAGCTGCAGATGCCTCACTTTTGGCATAGGGGCTGTACTCAGCCATAGGCTACCCAATGGCTCTGAGGTCCCAATTGCCTTCTTTTCAAGAACATTCTCTGCAGCAGAAAGGAACTATAGTCAAATTGACAAGGAAGCCTTAGCAGCAGTGGCTGCTGTAAAAAAATTCCATGAATTCCTTTATGGACATTATGAACTCATAACAGACCACAAGCCACTCTTAGGCCTTTTAGCAGGAGACAAGCAAACCCCACAGGTACTATCCCCATGAATGACCAGATGGATGCTGTTCCTGGTCACCTACTCATATAAGCTGGTGCATGGCCCGGGAAAGAACCTGTGCCATGCGGATGCCCTCAGCAGGTGCCCCCTGCCAACTCCAGTCGAAGACCCTGCTCCAATCCACGCCATTTTTGATTGCAACGAACTCAACCTACCAATCTCAGCTGAGGACATTGCTGCCCACTCCAGAAAGGACAAGGTAATCTCCCAAGTCCTTGACTGGGTGAGGAGGGGGGGGGGCTGAAATTCAGTACACCTCTGAATTCATTCCATTTAAGACCCGCAGGCTTGAGTTATCCTCTCTACAGGGCTGCTTGCTGTGGGGGACAAGGGTGGTCATACCACCCACACTACAAGAGCCAATCTTAAAAGCCCTTCATGAAGGCCACCCAGGCATTGTGAGGATGAAGGCTCTGGCCCGCAGCTACCTATGGTGGCCAGGCCTGGAGGCCTGGATCTCCAATTGAGTAAGCACCTGCCAGCCATGCCAGACAACCAGATCAGCACCCCCAACAGCTACACCAACTCGATGGGAGGATGCTGGGGCCCCTTGGTCCCAACTGCATATTGACCTGGCTGGCCCAATGCATGGGCGGACCTTCCTGGTCATAGTAGACTCATTCTCTAAGTGGATCAATGTGGCTCTACTTCCCTCCACAACCAGCTGGCCGTCATGCAAGCCCTGACCAGACTGTTTGTCATGCATGGTCTCCCAGACACCTTGGTATCAGATAATGGCCCCCAGTTCACCTCTTGTGAGTTTGGGGTCTTTGCAGCCAACCTGGGCATCAGACATGCCCTCACAGCTCCTTTTCACCCTGCTAGCAATGGAATGGCTGAGAGGGCTGTTAGATCTGTGAAGGAAGCCCTGGCGAGGTTTGGCCAGACAGACTGGCACTCCAAGCTGTCTGCTTACTTACTCAGCCAACATTCTACTCCATGCACTACCACCAACAAATCTCCTGCTGAACTACTGATGGGCAGGCATCTCAGGACTGTTTTGGACAGGTTACACCCCCACTATACCCTTGGCACATCTTTAGACTCTGACAGCCATGCCAGGGAATTTGCCCTGCAAGACCTGGTTTATGCCAGGAACTATGCAGGGCACCCTCTATGGATGCCAGGGCAAATAGTTTCTGTTACAGGACCCAAGTCCTACAGGATCCTGTTGCAAGATGGCCAAGTGTGGCGCTGGCACATAGACCAGCTAAGGAGGCATTGGGAAAGAGCTGCAGTTGACCCCCAGCACCCACCAGATGCGCCAGTCCACCAGCTGCCTGAAGCCTACTCACCATGACCCAATCTACCAGCCGTCTGTTGAAGCCGACCAGCCAAGCGACCCGGTCTACCCAGCCGCAGCAAACTGCTCCCCGCCTGACGACCCGGTCTACCAGCCAACTTCCAAACCGTTCCCACAGCAAGCCAGTTGGAAGGACCTACTTGATCCACAGCCGGACACCCAGACGAGGGCCCCTGAGGACCAGCAAGGATCCCCAGATGACTCCCAGCCAGCAAGGGACTTTGTACCAGCCAGCAGGCCTCCAGGTCTTCAGCGATCTCGCCGTGAGTGAAGGCGGCCTGCTAGACTTCAAGACTACGCATGTGCTTGGCCAGGGGAAAGGAGTGCTGTGTCTGCTGACTGACGAAGTCCTCTATCTGGTCCGCTGCCTGTGCGTGGGATCACCGATTGCTCCCATTGGCTGATGCCGTTTGATAGCCGGCTATAAAAGGAGCTGTCAAACTGTATCAGCTGTCGCCGCCAGCTGACTGCCAGTTAGCCTCGGCAGCCGCAGCGACCCTTTATTCTCCCAAATAAAGCCTATTAACTTGTTAGCCTGCGTTCGTCTCAATCATTACTGTCGCTCCACAACAGTGACCATGCATCTTAATTATGGATTCTCCTTCAAGTTCATTCCTCTTTTCATTTGACTCTGTGACTGGTGAGTCCTATGGCCATTTTGTGTTGGTGGGCCCTGATCTTTGAATCAGCAAATGTGGAGGGCCTTGACATTGCCAAGGTCAAAAGCAACTTAGCCCGATTCCTTCTTTAGCTACAGATACTTACATGATTATCAACAAATGTTGCAATGCCTTATTTAGAAAATCATAAAAAGTACCATGTGATTGTAGCACTTAATTTCCTTTACAAGGCAACAGCTTGCCTTTCAGATCTTATTTGTCTGAAAAGACAGTGATCCCATGCACAATGTTCCATTGTTTTCAGACTAGTGTACACCATATACTTTTATTTCATTGAAAAATCATTACTGCTTATCAGCTATTTGTGCAGAAGTCTTCCTCTTCATTGTTCAGTGAGTCATATCTTATACTAGAGAATGGGATGAAGGGCTGCTCTAATCCTAAAGACTATTTCACATGGGATTAAATGAATGTTTGAGATATATGAACTGTGGAATGGGTGGGAACAATTACTCTTGTCTTAACTAATGTTCAGAAGTCTATGTGCCTATATGCTCCATTTAGCTTTTATGCTGAACCAGTTTTTAGTATTAGACAAGCAAATAACTGAAGAGATGATAAACATTGTGGATGCTGGCTGCAATTATCAATTGCAGCCAATACGACTAGGATATGTTTCTGAGAAGGGTTCCAAACCACAATCCTCCTAGAGTAATCATTGAAAAAAAAATTCTTAGGGAAGCATATCACCAACTTTGCTACACTTAACTTCAGAATACAGAAAACAGGGAAGACCCTAAAGTAATGAGCTCCAGATGATCAATAGAAGACTATAAGAAAGCTATCAGTATTTTGCTTCCAAATACTGCAAATTCTAAACAAAAACAGGATCTCTATCCCAATCATTCTAGGCTATAAGGAAATAAAATAAGTTCCACACTTTCCTCTCTGATGTTTCCCCTATATATCCTGCTTGCCGCAAATCTGAGCGATATGTTGAAGAAGCAATTTGGAAAGGCACTAAGTCTTAATTTCTGCATAAAATTTATGAGGACCTTATTATCAGTGAGGGGCAACCAAGAGCAAAGAAATAGCTGACCCCTTCACACACAGCACTCAGCAAACCACCTAGTTGAAGTGAGAAAAAGCTGTTCTTCCTTTGTAAACATTTCTATGGATGACTACAGTTGAAATAATCTCTGAATTCTTAAAGCAAACAAATCAATTGTTTGTGTACTGTAAAAGCTAAGTTGTTGATGGGTTTGAGGACAAGAACAACTATTTTGAAAAGTGCTCAGCAAAGAAATGGAAGTAGCTACATTTGTTAAACTGCTGTGTGTTCCCAATGCGTCAAATCATGTCCCAGAAAATATTTCCAATAGCCTAGTGAATAATATCTAGGTAAAGAACTTAGTAACCATCATTATCCAGCAGTCTACAAGAGTTCATCAATTTCCAATGTATTTTTTTTTTGTAAATTTTATTTGAGTTTTACAAAAAAAAATACAAATAAAACATCTTTTTTGAAAGTAGCGTAGTCCCGGGTTACAATTCTTCGAAGAGACACAAATTCAATTTCATGCTCATTTTTATGTTCTATTCCATATCTTATTACTGTTTTACATTTTCTGCATAGCTTCTCTCTTTTAATTTTCTCAATTTTATTTTAAATATCTCATCTCAATTCAAATCATTATATTTATATTTTTTGTCTGTCCTGTTTCAATTATCTATTATCTTTTCTCATTAAACAAAGTTTCTCCTGTAGTTACTGATTGGAGTATGACGCCTTTATATCTTTTAAGTTTATCCATTTAACTCTTATTTAGGCTTCAATAAATACCCTAAAGTTACAACATTCAATATAATACATAACTTCCATTCGGATTCTGCTTGGTACATTCTTAAAATAAACACTATATTCTTAAAAAAAGAAAAATATATAAATATATGTAATTAAAAAAACACATTCCATTCCAATTCAATTCTATCATTAATATTAATATTCATTAAAATCAACTTCTTTAACATTACTTTTCAATTAAATATCATACTTCTATGGGAACAATTATAAGCTTTCTATAATTAATGCCCCCCCCCCACTTATATTTTATGAAACATTAACTAATTAAAATGTTCCCATCCCTTCCTAATTCAATTTTCTCATTTATTTTATTTCACTTATTTTATTCACAAACATTTCACAAAATTACACTAACTATTTTATCCCTCATTTTAATCATACATTGTTTCCAATTTTCTAAAGTTATTTCTATTACTAATATAACAACACAATCTTATGTACCTTTGCAGAATCCCTTTTTCAGTTAAATTTTCACCCATTATCTCTAAATAGGCCCTATTTCTCTATATCTTGTTCCAATCCTTTGTAACTTCTTT
This sequence comes from Hydrophis major, assembly GCA_033807585.1. Lineage (NCBI taxonomy): Eukaryota > Metazoa > Chordata > Lepidosauria > Squamata > Elapidae > Hydrophis > Hydrophis major. The sequence continues at coordinate 401,393,438 of CM066328.1, forward strand.
TCCTTTCCTTCTTCCCTCTCTTCTTCTCTCTCCCCTTTTTACCCCCTTGTCTCTCTACCTCTATTTTTCTCTTCTGTATTCCCCTCTTCTGTTGCTTTCCAGTATTATACTTATTTTTTTAATTATTTTTCTTTTCTTTGGTTGTTTTTTAAGTCTTAAATTCTCCATTTTCTTTCCCTCCTTTCCTTTTGCTTCCCCACATAGAATTACTTGTTCATTAAAGATGGCTTCTTCTTTGTCCCAGTCTTCTTGTTTTGCAGACGTTTCTTGTTGTTTCTCATAGTTCCAAATCTCCATTTCTAAGAATTGAAAAACAAAGCCAAAAGAACCCCTCCCTTCTTGTGCATCTTCTTTATACTTTTAAAGTTCCATTTTCAATTCATCCAGAAGTAGTGCCATTGTATACATTTTTAAACAACCACCTGATTAATTTTAGTCATTCAAATGCAATAACCAAGAATCCAAAGATCACCAAGTTATCCAAATACACGCAAGCTGTTTCTTTTTGCTCTTTTTTTTTCACTTTCTCTTCCTGGGGTTCTACTGTTTAGTTACAAAGTTTCAGTTAAAATGTATCTTTTAGAAGTCTTGTTGAAGTTTTACTGTAGATTCTTTTTAATTCCAGTCAGTCTCCTCCCTTTTTCCAGATCCTGCCCTTTTATTCTTTTTCTCTCCCTTCCTGCTTATGAAAAAAATTTTTAGTGTCCAGAAATCTTTATTATCCCTGTGACATTTTGTTTTATTTTCAGCTTAACTGCCTGTTGATGTCAAAGCAGGTTTTTCTGATTTCTTATTTAAGTCTCTTAGTTGTCAATATAGAGAAAGGGAGAGAAGAAGAAAAAACCCAAACCTTTCCCTTTTCACTTTGCTTCGCTGCTTCCAACTCTTCTTTGGGAGTGATGTTATTTTTTTGTAAGTTTAAATTCCAGGTTACATTAGTTGCTGCTTTTGCAATTTAACAGGGTCAGCCAAAACTTTCACTTCTTATCTTCCTCCTGCACATTCTTTTCTGGTCAAGTTCCTCTTTGAGGTAGCCATTTCTGACCACCGCTGTAACTGCCTTTGGGAAAGGGAGTAATGGCCAGCTGAGGAGGAGAGATGTGGCTCTCCTCAACCCTGCTGGCAGTCTCTCCACTCTTCATCACCTTTACAGGGTGAAACCAGCTGGCTCAGGGTGCTCCAGCAGTGAACCCAGACCGAAACCACGCACGATCGCGGATTTCTGTCTGTCGCCGAAGAAACTCAAACCGGAAGCCCCAATTTCCAATGTATTTTGATTACCTGAAATTATTAGGAAATAATGGTCTTATAGAAACAACCAATGATAGACTGGGATTTAAGAATGGGAGGCGTAGTGCGAGTATGGTTGTTATGAGTGTATTTTGCGGGTGGAGTAGGGAAATAGTGTCTGGATATGCTGATGGTGCTAAGAACTAGTGACACTTGTCCTGGGTATGAATGGAAGATAGTGTGAACTGGAGACCTGGACTGGAAGTTGGGACTGCCTTTGACGCGTGGTAGGGGGAGTGTCAGTTGGTGCTCCATTCTTTTAATTAGAAAAAAGATATCTTTTACTGGAAATGAAGTGGTAGCAACAAGAGGATTCTGAATCTGAGGAAATAGGCGCATAAATCACATATATAAAGTGATGGAAATGTTCCCACCCCCCCAATAGTTCAAATGGTTCTTCCAATTAAAAGTTGTGAATAACATCATGTGGACATCTTCAGGTGGTTATGATGTTTCTGTCTGTTGACCTTGGCATGCTTTGATAAAGGTTTGCAGCTGTGCAGAGAAGAGAAAGCTAAGCAAGAAATAGAAACATAAGCAAGAATGCACTCTCCCCCCTCCTCATTTTATACAATGCTAGTTTATACCACCTCCAGCTCGCTTCCCAACTTGTCCCCCCTCCTCCTCTTGTTACTTATGGCAGCCAAAAGATGCAAAGCAATAGTAGAAGATCTTGAAGGCTGACAGGCAGGCCAAATTGTTATAGTGCTGACAGGCATGGGATGATATGATGGGAGGCCTGAAGTGGTGGTATTCAGCTGGTATGCACCAGTTCAGGATAACCAGTAGCGATAATTTGGCATGGGTTGCCAAACCGGTAGCAACTTCTGGCTAGCCATGCTCCTGAACCAATTGCCCGGTTGCTGCTGGTTCACTTGCCCTTCCCACCCGATTCTCGCTCGCCCTGTCCAATGCTTACCCCGGCCAGTCATTCCTCACTCCACACTGGGTCCTCATGGCTTAACCTGCCTTCCCACATTGTGCCTGTTCCCCAACTGAGCACCTCTGACCTTCCTGTCCACAGGTAAGCCTGTGAGTTGTACTAGACCCCCCTCACCATCCCCAGAGCTTGCCTCCACCTCCCCCACCATCGCTCAAGCTTGCTGAGGGCCTCCCATTGTTCTTGGGCTTGCTTAGCTGGCTTTGTTGCTAGCACGGCCCCATCCCAGGAAGAAGGAAAGGCTGAGGCCTTGCTAGCTGTTCCCCCCAATTCTGGGCTCACCTGGTGGGACCAGGAGGGAAAGTGGATGTCCCAGGCTGCATATGTTGTGCGCAATTTGCAGCAGCACTGGGACATGGCTCCCGGAGCAGCAGCGCCACTTGTTTTCTTCCTTCTCCCAGGGGATACACCACTTCCAGCCTGACCTGGCCAGCGGGTGAGCAGGTGGCAGCCCTTGGGGGGCATCTCTGCTGTGGTGGGGCTGAAGGGACAGCAGAGGTGCCCATGTGCATCAGCCCTGGTACTTCTGCCCATCCCACTCTCCTGGAATACTGCCACTGTGGACATTCTCTTTCTTCCTTTCATCCTCCAGGACCACCACCATCTGTGTCTTCCTCCTGAGGTCAAAAAGGAAAAAAGGCATGGTCGCAGCATGCTCCAGCCTCAGCCACTCACTTCTTCCTCTGCCAGGGGCGAAAGGAAGAAAGTGAGCAGCCACGGTGGCTGCATTCGCACTTAGAGGCTGGAGCATGCAGCCATTGTGGCCGTTTACATTCTTATTTTCATCATCCCATGGGGAAAGGCAGAAATCGAGCAGTGGCGTTGGTGGCCGGAGCTTGCTGCTTTCTGCCTTCTCCTGGGGGATGACAAAATGAAGAAAGTGAGCAGCCACAGCCATAGTGTTGTGAATGAATAATGCCAAATAAAGTTATCTTGAGCTTGAAGTCAAGTGCAGGGTTCTGGCCCTGCACTTCTGATTGGCTGTTAATGGCAGGATTGGATTGGTCCGTTCAGGAGCATCTGATTGGCCATTAACAGGCCATTCTCATTGGTTAATGGGGCTAGCGCTCCAGGATTGCTATTGGTTGAATAGTTAATAAGTTGCCTATATAAGGAAGGCTATAGCAGCCCTCCAGTTTGAGCTGTCACACCATGTAAATAAAGAGTTTGAAGTTCACTGTTTCTAATGGCTCGTCTCCATTATTCGCACCCATGCTCCAGACTTAACACTGGCGATGAGGGTGGGATTGGATGACATCAGAGCCAACGACGAAGACAACTAAGTGCACAAAGCGCACAAAGGCGGAACCATGTCCGGCGGTGCAGTACCACCCGCTCCATTCGATCCAGCTCAAGAGGACTACATGGACCGTTTCCAAATGTTTTTGGAAACGAATAATCTGAAGGATGCCACAACCGGGAAGAAACGGCAGTATTCCTAACACACTGCGGCCCGACGGTATTCAAAATGGCTAAGGCATTAGCAAAACCAGCTGAAATGGAGGTCATGGACTGTGACATCCTTGAACCGCTACTAAGGGCCCACTACGCACTGACTGGTCCAACGCTCGTAAGACGACACGAGTTCTATCAAAGAAACCAGTGGAAAGGAGAAAGCGTTGCCGATTTTGTTGCAGACCTCTGGAACTTGGGAGGCCTTTGCAATTTCACCGACCTAGAGGGGGCTTTGAGAGACCGAGTAGTTCTCGGGTTAGATGCTCTAAACGTACAGAGCAAAATAATGGCAAAGGGCGACATCACCCTTAAAGACGCCATAGCTGAAGCTACAGCAGTGGAGGCAACAAAGAAGACGGCTGCCCAACTACACCAAAATCGTGCTCCAGCACACCAACCAGCCAGCAAAGTTTCACCTAAGGCAGAAGGGCAGCTGCAGACGACCCACCATGAGGACCTCTCTTCGTCGTCAGACAGCGACGAAAGAAGAGGTCCATTGCCTGCGGTTCAATTGGGACCATTACCCGAAGTCCCAGCAACTGTGCGCTGACTGCGGTGCCAACCATTACCGCTCCGATTGCAAATTCCATGACGCGCTCTGCCACGAGTGCGGGAAACAAGGCCACATCGGACAGGTCTGCAGAAGTCTCCTTGGACCCAGCCAGACCGCAAAGGGTACCAATCTCTGCCAATCGACAGGGAATCGCCCTGTAAGGCGAGAACCAGCAAACCACTCCTACAGAAACCAACCCGTGAATTGCCTAACGAGATGGGAAGAGGCCCACCAAACACTCACTATCGGCCACGTCTCTTCACTAGACGCTAAGGAAATTCGGGTCAAAGTGGACATAAAAAATCAACCTTGCCAAATGGAAGTTGACTCGGGGTCGTCTCTGTCAATGGTCTCCTGGAAGACCCTCAAGCAACTCATCCCCACTATCCGGCACCAAGATCTTCAATTCCAACAGCTTGTGTTAAAGGACTACCAGGGGAACGGGATTCCAGTCATAGAATCCAGTAGAGTCCAGGTTGCATTCAAGAACCGCACGGCGTACTTACCCCTGACGGTGATCGACAAGGACCGGCCTAGCCTGTTAGGCCTGCAATGGTTCGCACCACTTGGCATTGAAGTGGCAGGCATTAACCAAATTGGTGGCAGTGACTGGGAAGAAGACCTCGCCCCGAATTCAGGGACGTCTTCGCGGAAAAGCTAGGCGAGTACAAGGGGACCCTGATATCCTTTAGCCTTAATCCAAAGATAGCTCCCATACGCCTTAAGCCTCGTCGAGTCCCGTTCACTCTAAAGTCAAAAATTGACGAACAGCTTGATAAGTTGATTACCCAGGGAGTTTTAAAGCCAAACGACCACTCCCCATGGGAAACACCAATCGTGACCCCAATTAAGCCGGACGGCTCTATTAGAATTTGTGGGGACTGTCGAGCCACCCTAAACCATGCCCTGCAACAAAATTCATATCCGGTGCCGGTGGTGCAACACCACCTCCATTCCCTGGGGGGTGGAAAAGTCTTCGCTAAACTAGACTTAGCTCAGGCTTATCAGCAACTGTTGGTTGACGAAAAAATGGCACAGGCACAGACTATCGTAACACACCGAGGTGCCTTTAAGTGTACGCGGCTTCAATTCGGAGTCAGTGTAGCCCTGGGGATCTTTCAGAACCTAATGAAGAGACTATTGCAGGGGATCAAAGGCGTTGTCCCCTATTTTGACGATGTGCTCATTGCTGCCCCCACTCCAAAAATTTTACGGGATCGTTTAAGACTGGTTTTACAAAAATTCCAAGAAGCAGGCCTGAAAGTGAAAAAAAATAAGTGCAAACTGTGTACAGATCATGTTGAATTCTTAGGGTACTTAATTGACAGTCAGGGTATTCACCCTACCGATAGCAAATTGAGAGCAATAAAAAACGCTCCCAGACCCCGGAACAAAGCTGACCTCCAGGCGTTCTTAGGCCTCATCAATTTCTGTAATGTATTCTTGCCGCACAAGGCGACTGTCGCTGAACCTTTACATCGCCTACTAGATAAAAAAGCAATTTGGGTATGGGGTCACAGAGAAGAGCAGGCGTTCCGTAATGTAAAACAACTACTGACTTCTGATGCCGTACCAATGCAGTACAATGAGACCTTGCCGTTAAATATCACATGTGATGCATCGCTTTTTGGAGTGGGCACCATTTTGAGCCATGTATTACCTAATGGTAGCGAAACCCCTGTTGCTTACTTTTCAAAAACGCTCTCGAAAACCGAGCGAAATTACAGCCAGATCGATAAAGAGGCCCTGGCAATTGTATCAGCTGTTAAAAGATTCCATGAGTACGTGTACGTCCGGGCTTTTACCATTGTAACTGACCACAAACCATTGCTGGGGATCATCGCTGGGGACAAGCCAACTCCCTACATACTTTCTCCCAGGATGACCCGCTGGTCAGAATTTTTGGCTGCCTACAATTATCAGCTACAATATCGTCCCGGTAAAGCCATTCCCCACGCCAATGCGTTGAGCCATGCACCACTCCCTGAAACCATCAACGATCCTGCACCAACAATGACAACGTTGCAGATCAAGACACTCCATACGCCACCATTAACTGCCCGTGACATCGTGAGAGAAACAAAATGCGACCCCATCTTAGCACAAGTCCTCACATGGGTGGAACACGGATGGCCATTGAACCAAGTACCAGACGACTTTGCACCATTCAAAAGCCGTCAAACAGAGTTGTTCTCGCAGAAGGGCTGTATCATCTGGGGCGATAGAGTCATTATCCCAGAACGACTCCAACAGGCACTGCTAAGAACCTTGCACGATGGCCACCCTGGCATCGTGCGAATGAAGGGCCTTGCACGAAGCTACACGTGGTGTCCAGGCATCGACAGACAAATCGAATTGTGGGTTAAAACTTGCCAGAGATGCCAAGAAGTAAGCAATGCTCCACCAAAGGCAACCCCAACCGAATGGGAGACGCCGCGGGGACCCTGGTCCCGCATCCATCTGGACTTTGCTGGGCCGACCAAAGGCCACACGTTTTTGCTAACCGTTGACGCCGACTCGAATTGGCTCGAGATTCACCGAATGAGGAATACGACCACCAAAGCAGTCATCAAAAGACTGGAAAGACTGTTTGCAACACACGGATTACCAGACGTTCTGGCATCCGACAACGGGCCCCAATTTACTGCGCTGTCTTTTGAACAGTACCTGGCTGACTGCAGTATCGGACATGCGCTTACTTTGCCTGCGCACCCTGTGGCCAACGGTAGGGCTGAGCGCATGGTACAATTCGTCAAAAGGACTCTACAAAAGATAGACTACGACAACATCGACGAGAAAATCAACTGAATCCTTTTCCTACAGCACCTCACAGCGTCACCAACAAAACTCCCGCTGAGCTGCTAATGGGACGAAAGCTCTGCTCCCATCTCGATCGGTTACACCCAGCCTACGAACCGGAAAAGCCACTCGGATCCAGCAGCCGATGCCGTACCTTCCAGGTAGGCGATTTAGTATTCGCTAAAAACCTATCGGGCGATCCGCTGTGGGTAGAAGCGACTGTAATCCGCATAACCGGCCCAAGATCATACCTCATTCAGTGCCCTGACGATAGACTTTGGAAGCGCCACATAGATCAACTACGATCGCGGCTACCGTCACGCAATTCCGAACTCCCTTATGACCAAACTGAGGGGGGGGGGGAGATACAGAGGAAAACAAATTGCAACTAGAGGAAAACCTTTTTGAAGGGACTGAAAACGGAAATGAAATGCAGGAACAGGAACCGGGGACCGGAGTGAGTTCACCTCAGGGAGTGGCCAGTGATATCGGTGACGACGGGAACGCAAACTCAGAACCAGAGGCACCCCCACCATTAAACAACGATCTACCTCAACAGAAGTGCAGCCAACCGCCAGGCACTTTGCGAAAATCAAAAAGATTGATAAAACAACCGTCCTACCTCAAGGACTATGTAACCGCGCCCCGTGGGCAGAAGCCGGGGGAAAGGGGTGTTGTGAATGAATAATGCCAAATAAAGTTATCTTGAGCTTGAAGTCAAGTGCAGGGTTCTGGCCCTGCACTTCTGATTGGCTGTTAATGGCAGGATCGGATTGGTCCTTTCAGGAGCATTTGATTGGCCATTAACAGGCCATTCTCATTGGTTAATGGGGCTAGCGCTCCAGGTTTGCTATTGGTTGAATAGTTATTAAGTTGCCTATATAAGGAAGGCTATAGCAGCCATCCAGTTTGAGCTGTCACACCATGTAAATAAAGAGTTTGAAGTTCACTGTTTCTAATGGCTCGTCTCCATTATTCGCACCCATGCTCCAGACTTAACACATAGCATGCTCAAGCTCCCGCTGTCCCCCCCCACTGCCTGCTTTCTGCCTTCTCATGCTGCCTGCTGCTCTGGACCTCACCGGATCATTTTCTCCCAGTCAGACCAGGTGTGTGTGTGTGTGTGTGTGTGTGTGAGAGAGAGAGAGAGAGAGAGAGAGAGAGAGAGAGAGGGAGGGAGGGAGGGAGGGAGGGAGAGGGAAAGAGAGAGAGAGAGAGAGAAGGAGTGGCTCGTGAAGGGTGGGGGGAGACTGGCCATTGAACTAAGTGCTGAGACATGATTTGTGTCTCTGTTGTAGCCCGGATCACACCGTAGCAGTCCAAAGTGACCATCCTTGAGCAAACAGGGGTGGGTCCCCCCACTTACTTTCCTGTGCTTTCTTGCACCTCTTTTCCTCCTTTCCCTATCCCACATCTTTGGCACTTGTCTCAGAGGTGGAAAGAGCTGGGGCACCAAGTAAGTCACCTGGAGATTATCCTTCCCATCCCCACAGCCCTGTTTCTATCTTGCTGCCGATGGCCTGACTCAATGCAAAGCACACGTAGCCTTGGCGCCCTGAGTCCAGATTGCTGGACACTGTCTGGGGGCATTTGCGCTGCCCTTTTGACATCTGCTGCGATGGGCATGCATGAAATTTTAGCTCCTTGGAGGTTACCGGCTTTCCTGGATTCCTGTGCTGGATCAGAATGCCCTGTTTTCTTGGAGTCATCGGGGCTGCAGACAACAGAAGGCTCTCCTCTCCAGAGGGCGGAGCTGGCATCGTGACAATACGGCATGTGATTTTGGAGGTCTGAGATCACTGCCAATATCTTTGCTCCTGGATGGTCCAAATGGATCTAAACCATCCCAAAGAGACAGTGAATGTAAAGAGCACATCCTGTTGATCCCAGGGATACTGCAAAGTCCCTGGTACATCCAGGAGTTCTTTTTGCCAGAGGCAAAGAGGCAGCCATTAAAGCTGCTGAAGTTGGGACAGATCTGAAACGGAAGAGGATAGAAAGAGAAAGTGTGCCAGTTTGGTGAGAAGTTTTTCTTTACTTTAAGATTTAAAAGGACACCCTAAGGAAAAGAAAGAATCTGTAAAATCTCAGACAGAAGTAATTGAACAGCTATTTTAAATGGGAAGTCAAATTAATTTTTTTTTTGCTGGACTCTCTGTATACGATTTTTTACTTTGAACTGGACTCGTCTTTTTCTTTATCCTATTTTTCATTTTTGTGTCTTCTCCTTTTTGTCTTTACAACATTTTAGGCTAGAGATCCCCTTTTAGCCTTTTTTTTTTTCTAAACTCTTTTTCCTTTTTAATTTTTTTTTTTTATATATAATAATCTGTTTGGAAAAGGATGGGAAAAGTGAAAACAGAGGAAACTTTGTAACACTGCCAACTAGAGGCTTAGAAATATTGTTTCTATTTTTTTTTTCTCTTTGGACCAGACAAAGCTGAGAAAGAATTCAGACTTCTTTTCAAGGACTCTGAGCCTGTCTGATAAGATAGAGGGAAGAGCATGGGAGAGTGTTATTGCAGGTACTCTTCTGGGTTTCTATCAGTATCTGGAGTCTGGTGTTGAAGTATACAGAAAAAAAATGATAAGATTCTAGAGAAGAGAGCTATAAAAATTATCAAAAGTCTTGGATAACTAAATAGGTGCTGTGTGTTCTTTTTCTCTTTTTTAAATTGGGCTATTCCTCACACCCCCTCCTTATCAGCTTATTATTTGTAATAGTTATTTGGATTATGGACTTCTGGAACTTGCTTTTGTCTTTCTATTTGGTTTTGGAGCCTAATTTTTTTTACTTTTGCATTTTATTTCAAAGGGAAAGTCTTAGGATTAATGTTTTCCTTCTTTTTTTCTTTTTCTTTTTTAAGGGAGTAGGCTTTTTCTTTTTTTCTCCCTCCCTCTCCTGTATTTTTTATCTACCTTCCATATTGGGTTATTTTTGTGTGGCTTCCTTTTTTTGTGTACATACTTGAGACTTTTTAATTGGATTAAGGTGTTGAAGAACCTGAAGAAATTCCTTTTTCTTTTTAGTTTTTTAGTTTTTATTTTTCTGCCTTCTACAAGATTTAACTATTTTTTCCTTTCTCTGTTTATGGTTTTTTTTCCTCTTCCTTTTTTGAGCTTTTACTGCTATCTAACTAATCAATTGCATTAAGGTATTCAAGAACCTGAAGAAATCTTTTCTTTTTCTGTCTTGCTTCTTTTTTCCCACTATTTTTACTTGGATTTACAATTGGCTATTTTACGAGTGGATTAAGGTCTGGAAGAACCTGAAGATTTTGAATTGTCTGAAATGAGCAGGAAACTAACAGTGGCTGGTTCTTCAATTCCTACTTCTTCCACTTCACCATCTGGAGGACAACACTCAATACAGATGATGTTACATTACAGCAAGAAAAAGACCAGGAAAAGGTGACATTGCAGATGATAATGCAAGGAATACAAAGCATACAAGCAAGAACAGAGAATATTGAAAGGAGAATAGAAAAAACTGATGAAAAAGTGGAGAATATTCAACAAATGATGATGAAGTATGATGAGAAATTCAAAAAAATTGAAGAAGAAGATAAACAAAGAGATAAGAAGATTGGAGATATTGATGACAGATTAACAGTGGTTGAACAAGATAAAAGTGAGATGCTGAGATGGGAGATGGATAGATCAGAATTTTATCTCAGATTTCAAAACATAGAGGAAGAAAAGGGATAAAACTTAGCTGAGATAATGATAGAAATTTTGGCTGAAGCTCTGGAAATAACCAAAGAGAAGATGATGGATGGAAAGACGAGGTCTGTTGAGTCTTCACAAGACGAATTTTATAGAAAACTACATATGAAAATAATTGAACTGGACTATACTAATATCATTATGATGGAGACTTCAATGGAATTGTAGATAACAAATTGGACTATACAACACAGAAAACAACAAAGCAAAACAGAAAGACTCTTCCTAAATCTTTTTTCAAAATGACAGATGAAATAAACCTAAAAGATGCATGGAGAGAAAGAAATGCTAAGACTAAACAATACACTTTCTATTCAAACGGACATTTATCATGGTCCAGAATAGATATGATATGGATGTCAACAGAACTGTTAGCCAATATTAAAGAAATAAATGTTGAAACAAGTATTTGGGCATATCATAATCCAATGACAATTAAATGGAAAGGAAAAAGAAGATCTAGATGGATGTTAAATAATATTATATTAAAAGAAAAAGACTTCATACAGAGGATGGAGAAAGAACTGGCTTTTTTCTTTAAAGAAAATAAAAAAGAAAACACATCAATGCAGAATGTATGGGATACAATGAAGGCATATACCAGAGGCTTGATAATAGACTATGCAAGGAAAAGAAATATCACAAAAAGACTAGCCTCTAAGACACTAGAGGATGAGTATAAAGAACTTGAAAAAGAGTTACAGAAAATGCCACAGAAAAAGGACATTAAGTTAAAAATGGATATAATTAAACATAAAATGGGATTAATGGAAAAAGAAGAATTAGCACAGAAAATCAGAGGCGCGAAACAGAACTATTTTGAAGATGCAAATAAACCAGGTAGATGGTTAGCATATAAACTAAGAAAGGAGAAAGAATCTGTTAGGGATAACATTGTTTACCCTAATGGTTTAGGTAAAATAATAAATATGTTATCATGGTTTGTTAGTTAAAGTGTCTGTAACTTTAACTGTAAGAATGTAATTAAGGGAGTGGTTGTAAAAGCACCATAAAAGAAGCAAGGCACGGCAGCTTGCTCTCTCTGGCTTGATGATTCCTAATTACTGCATGGATTGAAGACTGCATTTTTCCCCTACTGGAATGGGAGAGAGAAAGGACTGTTGATTTATCAATGGTGAGAGGACTGATTTATTATAAGTGAACTGACATTGGATATTCTACACGGATTTTGCTTATTGAATATCCTTGAATGGACTGACTAAAAACGATACATGACTAATGGACTGTTATTTTGACCATGCTATAAAACTCTAAATGGAATAAACTATATTTTTGATAACACAAGCGTATCTGTTATTTTTACTGTATGTTAACAAACATACAAACTTATCTCACACATTTATCAATCTGACTAACGCTGCACATTCTGTTTAGCTTGTCTCCTTAACACTGGTTGGGGAACCCAGGCTTAACACTGGTTATGGGCCCAGGATCAACATTGGTTATGGGCCCAGAGGCTGCAAAGTCAGTTTAACGAGGTTAAAACAGATTTATGTAAAAAGTGAGTTTGTGTTGTTATACGTTACAGTAAACAGACAGCTGTGTTTTATTAATTATAGTTTTATATCCATATAAGAAAACATGGCACAAGTCAATCTACAAAGTTTGTCCCTTATATCCAAGTTGGATGGAACAAACTATGTATCATGGTCTATGAAATGTAGTCTACTTCTACGAAGAGAAGGTCTGTGGAACATAATTGAAAATCCACCAAACGTAGAAGAATGGGATCCAGAGATTGAGGAAGATAGACAAAAGATAGAAGACTTTAAGCAGAAGAATGAACAAGCTCTTTGCATAATAGGACTAACACTATCTGACCAGCAACTTGTTCATATCCACGGAGAACAAATGGCTGTTGGGTGTTGGCAGAAGCTGAAGAGGATTTATGTCCGAGATAACGTTGGTGCTCACATAAATCTAACACGGAAGCTTTTCAGGATGCATCTCCAAATGAATGGTGATATGCTTAGTCATTTGAAAACTATAAAAAGAATTTTTCAAGAACTGCACGAGAAAGAACTTATTTTCTCTGAACTACACCAAGTCTACATAATTCTATCTTCACTAGACAAAAATTTTGATAACTACGTCACTTCCCTTGAAATTTTGCCTAAGGAAAGTTTAACTTTAACTGATATAACTGGAAGATTGATTGAAGAGGCCAGAAGAAGGCTTGAAAGAGATCAATTAAGGAGGGAGCAACTTCAAAAAGAAGATATTGAATCTCCTACTGCATATGCAATTAAAAAGTGTTTTAATTGTGGAGGAAGAGGACATTTGGCAAGATTTTGTAAAAAAGCAAAGTTCCAGAATGCTGGCCAGAATACTAAAAGTAACCAAAATAAAAATAAAAATTTAGAGTTAGCCATGTATTTTAATGGAGCTGTAAAAAATAATTTATGGGTGGTTGACAGTGGAGCATCCCACTGTACAACAAATGATAACAAAAATTTTATTAAAATGTCCCAGAGTACACAGCAGATATCGTTAGCCAATGGCTGGAAACTGAAAGCTAAAGGACAAGGTATAGCATATTGTTCTTTTATAAAAGAGAATGTAAAAATGTTATATGTACCACAACTTAAGTTTAATTTAATTTCAGTTAGAATTTTGGTTAAACTAGGATATGTAGTTACCTTTAGGGGAGATAACTGCATAATTGAAAAAGAAGATAAGAAAATAACTGCATCTTTAAGAGGTGAATTATGTGTTTTAAATGCAGCCAAAGGAGAAAGTGGCACCAGGCTTTTTATGAAGGGAGGAAACATGAAACATTTCACCACCTGGGAGTAGCTTGTGGTAGAGTACTCTGACTGGGAGGGCAAGGACGTGGCTGCCTCCCGTAGCAGTGCCACTGCAGCTGCACCCCTGCCGCCCTCTCGACCAGGTAGATGTGTGTGTGTGTGTGTGTATGTGTGTGTGAGAGAGAGAGAGAGAGAGAAAAGAAGAAGAAGAAGAAGAAGAAGAAGAAGAAGAAGAAGAAGAAGAAGAAGAAGAAGAAGAAGAAGAAAGAAAGAAAGAAAGAAAGAAAGAAAGAGAGAGAGAGAAAGAAAGAAAGAAAGAAAGAAAGAAAGAAAGAAAGAAAGAAAGAAAGAAAGAAAGAAAGAAAGAAAGAAAGGAAGAAAGGAAGGAATGGAGGGAAAGAAAGAGGAAGAAAGAGAAATAAATAAATAAAAAGAAATAGAAAGAAAGGGGAAAGTGTGGTCTGTGTGTGTGAGAGAGAGATAAGAAAAAGGAAGAAAGAGCAAGAAGGAAAGAAAGAGAGAGAGAAAAAGAAAGAGAAAGAAAGAGAGAAAAAAAATAGGAAGAAAGAAAGAAAAAGATATAGGAAGGAAGGTGGAGAGAGAGAGAAAAAGCTCTGTGCTATTATTTTTAATTGTATAATTATTTATCATACATTAGTCTTTTACACTATCCCTATACCTAGAGTGATTTTACTGCCTTTTTTTGCCCAGGGCTACCACATATTTTTCAGGGTTTACATGCATTCAATGTCAATAGTCCAGAGCATAAAATACACTTGTGCTTAACAGAGTTGAAAGGGCCTTTAGAGGTCTTCTAGTCCAACCCCCAGCTCAGGCAGGAAAACTGGGGATGCCAAACTCTGAGTAGAGGTTCTGGGAAAGGTGTCAGAACAACAGAATAACACTTAGAAGGGACCTTGGGGGGAACCATATGCCATTTAAGAGAAATGGCTGTCCAGTCTTTTCTTAAAAACTTCCAGTGATTGAGCATCCAGAACTTCTGGAGACAGGCAGTTCCACTTGTTCTCACTGTCAGGAAGTTTCTCCTTAGTTTTAGGTTGCTTCTCTCCTTGATTAGTTTCCATCCATTGCTTCTTGTTTTTCTTCAGGGGCTTTGGAAAATACATTGCCCCCCACTCTTTCTGGCAGCCCCTTAAAAGCCTGTTGCCAATCACACTCTTGAGTAAAGCATGTGAGCCATTTCCTCCTTTCAGTGGTCCATCAAAGTACATCTATAGTATATAGATAATAAAGTCAAAAAAAGTAGAGTATGTTCACCCTGCAGGAGGTATTCACAATACAAGATAATCCATACAAAAACATCCATAAAAAACACCAAGCCGAAGAGCACTGAGCTGCAGCATGTGAATGCGCGGCCATATTTTTTGGAGACAACACAGATAATAAAGTCAAAAAAAGGTGAACAACATTTTTACAGAACTATAGATATGTTGAGGCCGGGTGTGACAAGGAGTGTCTGGGAGCGGAGGGGCCAGGCAAGACACCCCTTGACATGAGTGACATTAACTTGGCCACACACACCAGTCACATGACCACCAAGCACGCCCACCCAGTCACATGACCAAGCCACAACCACTCCAGTCACATGACCACCAAATAAGCCACGCTCACAGAACTGGTAGTAAAAAAATTGAATCCCACCACTGGCAAGATCAACTAAAGATTCATCAAAGTGTCTTTAATGCTGTCCTTAGCTAAATGCCAAAGCTCAGAATGACTTATTGTCATTTATAAAGAATTAATTTAGGTACAATCACTTTAAATGACTTTAAACACTCTTTCCCAGGTTTCTTGTCACCTGGGCTAAGAAGTTGTTTGTGATAAATGTGCTCTTGATTACTTACAAACAACCACTCCCTCTTCCCTTCCCTTCCCTCTTGGGACTTCAGGACACTCTAGAGTGAGAAAAAATCTGTAAAATTTTTGACAAAATTTGACTTAGCGGCGATTCTTTAAAGAATGTCAAAGTGAGGCTTGGCTTTTTACTTTTACTTTTTTTTTTTCCTCTTCACTGAACTTCTATTGTGATCTAGTTAATCAGACTGGTTTTTTCTTTTATATTTACTTGCTCTTTTTTCTCCTTTTTGACTGTTTAAATTTTTTAAAATAGAGGCTCCCTTTAGTATCTTTTTTTAAATATGAATGGAGCCACATCTTAATGTGAGTATAACGAACGGATAAAACAAATAGCCCCAATGGATGACTTTGATAGCTTTCATGCCTGCTTCCACGTTGCTTTTGAAGGCTTTACTCTGAATACAGAGTATCTCCATTTTGCATGCTGCTACTTCCCTGTCTCATACATTCCAGTGCACCAGCAGCAGAATCAACGGAGGGTATAATGGTCTGTGTGGGAATGACCTTCAGAGTCAGGGCAAACAGAGGCAGATAACAGTCAATTTAGCCTACAGCAGGAATATGAGTAGGGCAAGGGACTCAGGAGGGGCCATCCCTAGTTCCTTAGACTGTATAAGGGAATGGGAGAGAAAGATACTTTCAGATTTTCAAGATTCTGTTAATAGAATCTTACAATAAAGTAAAATTAGTTCATCTCACTGTGTTTCCTGTCTAGTCTACCTTACAAGATTGACATCAGTATTTGAGGTCTAAAAAGGAGGGATGTTGTGAATGGTGGTACAGGAGCAGATGGACAGTCCAAGAATCCCCATTCCCAGGGAAGGAAAAGAGCCAGAATCCAGATAGTCCAGGTCAATCTTTCAATGAAATAAGAATTGTGTAACCTGAAGGAGCTCTTGGAAAAGATTTCAAATATAGACAATCAGAGACATGTATGGAGATTTATTCATACATTATATTTCTGTCAAATATTTCTCAGAACCTTTAGACCAATGAACTTTTTCTTTTCAAAAATAATAATTTCAAATACATAACATATTTGTCCATAATTTAAATAAAATACATTATTTCATCTTCCATCAATGAAGTTTAAGTTAAGGTTTAAATTTAAGGTCAGAATAAAAGCCACACATGTTCTTTTTTTCCACATCCGAAGCACATAAAAAGCTTTGAGTTCTTGGGGCTTCTCCAGGTGAATATGAAGGAGCTGGGAGGTTGTCACTTTTGGGACAAATTTTGTATACGATCTTGGACCCATTGTTCACTGGGATCTGCACATATCCGACGATTCTTATGTGTAATAAATCTGCAGAAGAGACATACACATGTATATTTTAATCACAAGCTGGAAAGAAAGCAATTCTCTACAATTGGCATCACACTCAGTTTTCAAGGGGGCAGAGCCTCTCCCATCAGTTACCCTCAAGGGCCTCTTATTCCCAACTGATTTCATGAAAGGGGGTTCATGGACAGATGTCCACTAAATCTTTCAGTTATTTATGCTAAAGGACTGATTTGTCTGAAAATTGTGAATCGAAATGTTGAACCAAACCCCAGGCCCTTTCAAGAGGGAGATAACTTTAGATTTTGGTATAAGAATATTTGCAGGGAGGGGGTGACAAATAAATCAAGTTAGCAACCAAAGGCCTTGCAGTTTAAACCCCAACTTCTTTATTAATGTTTATTGCAAAAAATGAATAGTTTTTTTTCCTGGCTCTCTGGCCTCATTATGATATA
The DNA here is from genome assembly GCA_033807585.1 of Hydrophis major. NCBI lineage: Eukaryota > Metazoa > Chordata > Lepidosauria > Squamata > Elapidae > Hydrophis > Hydrophis major. The sequence continues at coordinate 401,410,584 of CM066328.1, forward strand.
TTGGGTGGGAATGCCTACCCACAAGGACCGCAAATAATTTTACATTTAAATTAAATTCACATAAAGTCAATGTAGGGAAATGTGATGATTACATAATGGACACAAAGATACTAGATGCTTCAAGGGCAACCAACCTCACATTTAACAAATTCAGGAATCACTTAGGAGTTGATAGATTTTTTTTTAGTACTTACACGATAGCTGGCCTGGAACACCTTCCTTCTGTTTGTTCAAAGGACTTCAGGATCTTCTCTGGAAGAGGCCGCTTTACGTAGTCAAAACAACAGACTGAAAGAATGGATTCTTACTAGTATGTATCTATTACAGCTAGATAGTGACTATGTGAGCCCCAAAGCACTAACTCATAAAAATTCTACCTTGAACTGCCTACAACTGATACTGTATTCCCCCCCAAATCCTTGAAATAAATGGCTTATGATAATTGTAAAAACATTTCAGAGTAAAAAAAGAACAAATGTTATATATCCATTCACCCTATTTCCATTTGAATCCTGAAAGAAAGAGTTCATTCTCTCCACATACATCTTCTGGCAGGTGGGATAGGGTGTTGTTCTCTCCTCCTCATCTTGAATTCAGCTCAAGCAAATGGCTTAATTCTTCTGCAGAGCTCCCTTTTCAAATGAGGTTGTACTTTACACCCTGAGCAGCATTGGCTGTCTCTAACTATCCTTGTTGTTTGTTGCATGACCAGCATTTTCAGGAGAGATGGTTGAGCAAAACCTAGAACCTATTCTAAGATTTTATTTATTTATTTATTTATTTATTTGTTTGTTTGTTTGTTTGTTTGTTTGCTTGCTTGCTTGCTTTGTCAATTGCTTACAAGATAATAGGTATAAGTAAAAATATAGTTATGAATACATGGATACATATAAGAAAAATAAATAAAAGAAACAACAGGACAGGGATGGGTTATAACTCTGAATGTGAATAAAAGGTAAAGGAGTCCCTGAAGATTTTACTCTGCTAGTCATTGCCATCTGTAGGAATGATACTCATGTCCATTTCAAAGCTATTTAGCCAGCACTGTTTGAAGACATTTCTGCAGTCTGTAGCCAACGTGACATCACAGAGCACTATTACCTCCCCACCAAAGTGGTACCTATTTATTTACATGCTCTTGAACAGCTAGATTGGCAACAGCTGCAGGGTGGGAACTCACCCCATTACTTCAGTGCTCGGGTCTCAAACCTAAGCTGCTGGCTTTTCGGCCAACAAGTCCAGCATTTTAACCATGAGCCACCTAACTGCTCTCAGAATGCAGGTGGGATGCTGAAAAAGAGAAGAAAAAGCAGTCTTACCAAACTGAGCCTGAGTTTGGGATAAGAACATAGCAGCGACCAGGAAGACGGCGAGAGTAGCCAGGGAGCTGTTCATCTTTGCTCTTGGATCAAATGAGAGAAGCAATAGCAGTTGCGGTAGCTTGTGCACCTCCCTAGCTCCATGCTGAGGGGCAGAATTTCTCGTGTTTATTTTTATTGGTTGTGGAGAGGGTGGAGATTTGCTGGAAATAAAATTCATGGTTCTTATCTGAGAAATGATGACATAACAGTAAAAAAAATTCCTACAATCAGTTCTCTGGATAAAAGAGGAAGCAAATATTGCCAAAGAAAGGAATTCGCAGCCTTCCTCTAACTTTGCAAAGTGGGAGGCAGTTAAGCCATCTGAGCCAGGGATTCTGGAAATAACATTCCTGGCAGGGGGAAAAATGGTGCTGGAAGAGCAGGATAGCTTTTTCTGACAAGGGGTGAGAGGGTGAGGAACAAGAAAGTAAGAAATCAAGCAGGGTCCCTCGGAGGTGTGGTCTCACTCAGATATTTCACTTTTTTAAAAAAGGTGATGGGTATGCAGCATTTATTCTTTGTAGACTTTTAGATATACATTTATCTCAATTAGGGCCTCAGGATCTGAAAATGGTGCTTTGGGGATTTCTCAGAGCACTGGTTTGCAAAGAAATGGGAGAACAATTGTGAAAATCAAATGACTTCTCAAGGGAAACTTGCTCTTTGCCTTGAGTTTGACCCTGGTATCAATCCAAAGGTCCGCCTGAGATGAGCAGATGTTCTCTGAGCTGGAATCTTCATCATGCATGTTCTCTGCCTTTTTTACAGCAGAGGCCAGAGGGGCTGAACAAGCAAAGTTCCCTGCAGTTCCTGGGGAATGGAATGGAGTAGGATAGAAATGAAATGAAACTTTACTGTCATGTTAAGTGACAATAATCATTTGTCAATTCTCATCCATTAATCAGCATACATTAAAATGAAATTTTGTTGCATTCAGCTCTCAACAGATAACCATTATGCATACACCACACACACACACACACACACTCATATGACACAGAGAAACATCACAGTCTAGTTCAAATGTATACATAGACATAGTGAAAAAAATGGTGGTGATGGCAGCAGCAAAATGAAAGGAAGCGGTGGAGGTGGCAGACCTGGCTGCTTCTGCCCTCTTCCTTTCATTTTGCTCCTGATTAAAGTGGCAGAGGTGGCAGCGGCAGCAAAATGAAAGGAAGCGGGCAAAGGCGGTGGAGGTGCTGTGGTGATGGCACTTCTTATGGGAGGCCACCACATGGTAGGGAGAGCTGGGAGAGCACCGTATGCTGGCTTAGCCAGCCAACTGAACTCAGGGATGGGGGGGGCAGGTAGGCAGATTCCAGCCAGCACCCTCAGTGGGATGGGGCTGCACTGGTGGGGAAACCACCCAGCCAAGCCTGGGAATGGGGGGCAGGTAGGTCGGCTGGGTGAGGCCTGGGGAGCCCCAGAGATGGCTGCAGGAAGCCTGGGGAGCCCTGAAGATGGCTGCTGGAGGCCCAAGGACAGTGGGGAAGTGGCTAGCATGACTTGCAGGCTTACCTATGAGCAGACAGGAGCCATTATCCAAAGGGAGGAACTGGGGACTTGCAGACAAGCTTTTCAGTCTGCTGCAGCAAAAGGCAGGCAGCAATGGCTGGCCTGGCGGGTGGGCAAAACCAGGCTGCAGGGCATGTCGCGCATGTGCATGATGTTGCACATGTGCAACAGACTGGGCAGGGAGCAGAAAATCGGGCAGAGAGGGGCGGGGCCAGCCAGAGGCCTGATTTACCAGTTCTCTAAACTACTGTGAACCATAACAACCGGTTCTATAGAACCGGGCCAAACCGGTAGAATGCCACCCCTGAGTTTGACCTTGGTATTAATCTAAAGATCCACCTGAGATGAGCAAATGTTCTCTGAGCTGGAATCTTCTTCCTGTATCTTCTCTGCCTTTCACAGTAGAGGCCACAGGGCTGGACAAGCAGAGTTCCTTGCAGTTCTTGGGGAATGGAACAGAATGGAGTAACATGGAATGGAATGGAATGGAGTGGAGTGGAGTGGAGTGGAGTGGAGTGGAGTGGAGTAGAGTAGAGTAGAGTAGAGTAGAGTAGAGTAGAGTAGAGTAGAGTAGAATAGAGTAGAGTAGGGTAGGGTAGGGTAAAGTAGATAGAATAGAAACTTTACTGTCATTTTAAGTGACAATAATCATTTGTCAATACTCATCCATTAGTCAGCATACATTAAAATGAAATTTCGTTGCATTCAGCTCTCAACAGATAACCATTATGCATATACCACACACACACACACATACACACTTATATGACACAGAGAAACATCACAGTCTAGTTCAAACATATACATAGACATGGTAAAAAAAATGTATCCTGTGAATTTACAAGATGGATGGCAAAAGGAACCAAACTTTTACAGAATCTAATAGTCCTGCTGTAGACATTTTGAAAACTCCTCCTGGGGGGTGGGGGTGGGGACAGAAACAGACCATAAGTTTTGGAGTTTTATAAGATCAGAGATTAAATTGCAATAAAACTTCCAAAAAATACCTTGGAATTGTGTTATTGAATTCTACCCCAGGAAGAGAAAGTAGAAGAAAGTGCTAAATGAAACAGACTGTGCTGATTGTGCTGACTTTGATTGCTTGATGACTTTGGGACTTTTGTGAACTATCTTTTGAAAGACTAAGAAAACATTTGGATTGTTTACAAATTTTTTCACAATGGTATCTGTTGAAGAACTGAAAATGCAATTTGAAAAGTTAAGAAATGGCGATTTCTACTTATCAGGAAATGCAACAAGAAAAAGGCTGGGATGATGAAGCAGAAGCCATCTTTAATGGACATATGATTTTAAATGAGAAAGAAAAGAGTAAAAAGGAAAAGAAAATGGAGAATTTAAGTTCTAAAAAAACAACCAAGAAAGGGAAAAATAAGGTGAAAAATCGATATAATGTCAGAAAGCAACAGAAAAGAGGAATACAACAGAGAGGGGAGACTAAAAGGCTGGAGATTGAGAGGGGGCGGGTAAAAAGGCTAGATTTGACAAGGAAGGAAGGGAAAAAGTGAAGGGAAGTTATAAAGGCTTAAAACAAGATGCTAATAAGCAGGTTTTTTTCAGAGATAAAGGGTAAAACATAATCTAAAAAGAGATTCTGCAAAAGTACATAAGATTGTATTGTAGTATTTGTATTTGAAATAGAGTTAGAAAATTGGAATAACATATGTGTTAATAGAATATTGTAGGGAATGTGTAAAATGTCTAAGATTTAATTAACAGAGTTTAATCAATTAATTTGTTATGGAACATTATTTTTATTTTTATTTTTGAAAAAGATTTTATTAATTTTCTACAGACAAACAAAACAAACAAAACATAAAAAACATCAACTCTCATATGTACATCAAGTGTGTCAGTTGGTTCATCATTTTTGTGCATTCATTCTGTAGTCTCAATTACAATTATGTTACATAACAACTCATATCATCAATCCAAACTTATGTATCCTAATATCACCAAAAAAAAAATTATTTTTGACTATATTTTTAATCATTCATGCTTTATGAGCTAACAATACTTTAAACCAATTTACTCTATAACAAATCCTATAATCATATCATATCAATCCTTAAAAAACCTTTTATAAATATAATGTCAAATAACAAAATAATAGCAAAACATTCTAACATTCTAAATATTCTATTGTCGTATTTTATCATCTAGCCATTTATAAAAAAGATCCCAAATTTCATAAAATTGTTTATCCTCTTGCTCTCTAATTTCGAATGTCAATCTGCTCATCTCAGCACATTCCAATATTTTCTTAATAATTTCTTCCTGTAATGGTATTTTCTCATTTTTCCAATTTTTAGCAAATACAATCCTAGCCGCTGTTAATACATTTACAATCAGGAATTTCAAATCTTTACTATATATATCAGGTAAAATTCCCAATAAGAAGATCTCCGGTTTCAAGTCTATATGTTTCTTTGTCATTTTTTCCAACCACATGTGAATTATAGTCCAATATTTTCTAGCATCCTCACAAGTCCACCACATATGGTAATACGAGCCGGGTATCTGATGACATTTCCAACATTTTTCAGATTTGTTCTTGAACATTCTTGCTATTCTTGTCGGAGGAAAGTGCCACCTGTAAAACATCTTATACAAGTTTTCTTTATATGCTGTTGACATTGTCATTTTATAATTTTGAGACCACAATTTCTGCCATTTCTCTAAATCAATCCCATATCCAAAATTCTTCCCCCAAACAATCATAGTTTCTTTAACTTGTTCTTCCTCTAATTTAATTCCCAGTAAATAACCATATAATTTTTTAATCACCTTCTCATCAGTACCCATCAAAATCTTATCTAAATCAGTCTGTTTATCATAAAATCCCTCCTTTTTGGAATCTTCATCATACCTTGAATGTATTTGTGCATATGAAAACCAATTCATCCTTATACCTTGTTCCTCTAAGTTTTGGATCGATTTAAGTTCACCCTTTTCATTTAAAAGTTCCCCATATCTAACTGTTTGTTCCTTCTTATAAATTATAGGATAGGAAAATGCTTCAATGGTCGATAACCAAACTGGAATTTTCAAATAACATTGTCTTTTTATCTTCTCCCAATTCAACCACAAAGACTCCCGTACATAATGTCTTCTAAAATAACCCTGTGTTTTAGTTCCCTTATACCATAAAAAAGCATGCCAACCCAGCAGCAAGTCATGCCCTTCTAATGTCAACAACCTATGTTTCCTTAATGTTATCCATTCTTTTACCCACATCAAACTTGCAGCTTGATAATACAATTCCCAATTAGGCAGGCCAAAACCTCCTCTAATTCTAGCATCTTGCAGAAGCTTTAGCTTTATTCTCGCTTTTTTACCTTGCCATATAAACTTCAACATAATTTTATTTAAATCTTCAAAATAGTCTTTTCCAAGCCTAATTGGTATTGTTTGAAACAAAAATAAAATTCTAGGTAGGATATTCATCTTAATTGTTGAAATTCTCCCTATTAATGACAATTGCAAGTTTTCCCACTTCTTCAAATCTGTAGTTATCTGTTGTTTAAGTTTAATATAATTATTCTCCTTTAATGTGCTACATCTTGTTGTCAAATATATCCCCAGATACTTAACCTTATTTGTAACTTTAATTTTCAAAAGGTCTGCCAGTTCTTCTCTCTGTCTCGATAGCATATTCTTTGTCAAGATCTTTGTTTTGTCTTTATTTATTTTCAAACCAGCCACCTCTCCATATGCCTCTATCCTTTCCAATAACTTTGGAGCTGTTTCTAGCGGATCTTCCAAAATAAAAGCTAAATCATCAGCAAAAGCTTGTAGCTTAAATTCTTCCTTCTTAATTTTCATTCCTTTTATGTTTTTATCATCCCTAATATTTCTATTCAACTCTTCCAAGGTCAACACAAATAACAAAGGAGATAGGGGGCATCCTTGTCTTGTGCCTTTCCTTATATTAATAAAATCTGTAAGTTCCCCCTCCATCATTACCCTTGCTGTCTGTTTATTATATATGGCTTCTATTGCTTGAATAAATTTTTTAGCAAAACCCATCTGCTCCAATAATAATAACATGAATCTCCAGTTCACGTTGTCAAATGCCTTTTGAGCATCTAGGAATATCAAAGCCATTTGTTTTTCAGGATGAGCCTCATAGTATTCCAAAGTGTCCAAGATTACTCTCATATTGTCTCTAATTTGTCTCTTTGGCAGAAATCCATTTTGATCTGGGTGAATAAAATTATTTAAATATTTTTTAAGTCTTTCTGCTAAGATTGAAGCAAAGATTTTATAGTCTGCATTCAATAAGGAAATAGGTCTATAATTCTTAATTTGCAATGGGTCAGTCTCTTCCTTCGGTATAAGTGTAATATAAGCCTCTGACCATGTTTTAGGTATTATCTTTTTTAACATAACTTCATTCATAACTTCTAACAATGGAATGCTCAATGATTCTTGAAATGTTTTATAGAATTCTGCTGGAAGCCCATCTGGACCCGGTGCTTTCCCATTATTTTGTCTCTTAAATGCTTCATTTAGTTCCATCATTGTTATATTGCTTTCTAGCATTTCTTCATTATTTTTAATATACTATAAGCTCATTATGTTTTATATTTTAAAATGTTATGTAGAATGTACTAAGCAGAATCAGAATAGAAACTATGTATTATTTTAAGTGTTAAATTGGGGGGAAAGATAGAAAGGTGTCATACTTCAACCAGTGATTACAGGAAAAAGTTTGTGTTAAAGAGAAAAGATAAATAGATAATTGAAAAAGAACGGACAAAAGATACAAGTATAATGATTTAAATTGAGATTAAATAAATAAAATAGAATTAAGAGAGGGAAAAGAGGGAAAAAGACATATGGAAAATATGGAATGTTAAATAAGATATGAAATAGTATATAAGGTGAGCATGAATTTGATTTATGTCTGTACAAAAAGTTATAACCCGGGGTTAAGCCGCTTTCTAAAAAGAAGTTTTTTGTTTTTATGTTATGTATTTTGTTTGCTTATGTTTGTTTATCGAGGATTAATGATGTTGGATAAGAACATATGAAACAGTAATAATATGAAATATAGTAATATGAAATACATGAAAGTATAAGTTTAATGAATAAAATTGAATAGAAATAAAGGAAGAAACAGTGAAAAGTTGGAAAAGAGTAATAAGACATGAAGTTGAATATATAAGATGCATATTAAACGTGTGTGGAAACGTGATAATTTAGAATTATGTTGTACTTAAATAAGATGTTTTATTTGTTTTGTTAAGCAGTTTTTAGAAAAGATTTTCTATGTTCTTATGTTTTATGTTTTGTTTTTCTGTGAATTGTCTTTGAAAATTAATAAAATTTGTTAAAAAAAAAAAAGAAACAGACACATAGACTTATAAGCAATATCCTGAATAATGGGAAGCGAGTTTCCAAAATCTTCTTGGCTGTCCTTACCATTCTCTATAAGCTGCCACCAAACCAAAGAGTGATGCAGTTTCTTAAAACGCCTTCAATCATCTATCTGTAAATAATGGCCAGGACAGAAGAAGAGAAATATACTGTCCACCGTAGGAAATGCAAAAGCTGGTTTGCATGCTTCATTAAAGATATCTTATGAAGAGACCAAGCTGGATTGTTAGTTATCTACAACCTCCACATACTTAACGCTATGGAGATGCCATAGCCTTCAGCCTTGATGCCAAGTGGAACATGATGATGCCGGCTCTTTCTAAAATCAGCAATGATCTCTTTTGTTTTATTAACATTCAGAACCAGGTTAAAAATTGGTTAACTCTATGAACACAAGTCCGAGGACAACGAATATAGAGCCAAAAGGTTTTCAGAAACAAAAGACTGGGACCCAGTTGGTGTATCCACTCAGCTGTCATGCAGCTTGCATGATTGGGAGTCATAGGGTTCGTAGCAAATTCCAAGGCTGGCCTGTCCCTCGAATGGCAGCCTACATGAAATAGATTAACTGGTTCCTCTTTGGCATGTGATGGAAATAGCATTGATCACACTTTGAATGATCTCTGTTGTGGGTGTGATGAGGGCCTTTTTGGTAATCCAAGATGATGTCTCAATATATAGCTAGATCTGAATACACAATGAATAATTTTGTTTGTTTCCTATATTGTCTTTCATTTTAGTGTCACAGTTTTCAAACACGATTTTTAGACACCTTACTTATGTATTATCCTTCATTTTTTCAAAGGAGCAACACTTTGAGGCTGGTTGGGCTGAAAGAGACTAGTGACTCCAAATCATCCAGAGAGTTTTAGATAAGGTTGACTTGTATCCAATCCTAGTCCAGCATATACCGCACAGGCTTTCAAAGTTATTTCCAGAAAGAAATAAAGTTGCTTGTCCTTTCTTGGAAATCAAAACGCTATGGTTCAGATTTTACGTTTCCTGCCCAAAAATGTCCATTAGCATTTTCACTGCCAATGGACATTTTCAGTGATTTTCACTGATATTCATTCATTAACAAATATTAATGTGTGAAATGATTTAACATAAGATTGTAAGGGTGAACTGAAATCTCAAATATGGACAGAAAACACCTAGGACTTTTAATACTGGGATTTTGTTTAATCAAAAGAAGCCAAGATCAGATCTTTTGCTAGACAGGAGTGTTACATTTAATTGCTTATTTTATCAAAATTTAAAACCTCCTCCTCCTCACAGAGAGAATTGTGTGGAAATGTTGTTCATTTCAATAATTATAAGAAATATAAAAAATAATTGCAACTTTTATCTCCATTACAAGGAGATCCCATTACAAGGGATCTGTTCCATATCTTACTGTTCAAGACTTATGGATGCTCATATTGTTCTTTTCAGATTATTACCCCTTATCGTGTTTCAGATCCTTCTAAAACCATAACCTCCTCATAAGTTATACTTAGCTGCTTGGTACTTTTTGAAAAGAAATAAGAGCCAAAATGCTTTCAGAAACAAAAGATTGGGACCCAGTTAGTGTATCCACTCAGCTGACCACTGGCAGAAGTCCTACAGTGTCCCATATTAAGATACTAGGGAAGGTACAAAATTTCACCAAATCAACAAAATCTATATCATGTCAAAAGTTTTCTTACTCTCCAAAATATTTGCATGCAACATTTTAACTTTTGTTAAAAGAAAGGGTTTGGGGTCTGCATTGCAGATGACCAATGCATGTTTCTACATATTCCACCTATTCTTATATCCTTGAATGGGAATTCACATGGTGGTTTTAGAAGACTAAGGATAACAGATGAGAACCAGTCAAAGTAATTTTCTCTCCCTTTGCCTAGGGTACTGTACACAAGAGAACAGTTGGGAAAATTTATAAACACACCTGAGAGCAACTCTGGCTGTATTTAAGACTTTGAAAAAATGTACAAGTATTTCATACACAACAATGGAAAAGAAACAAATGAGAACACAAATAGACCACAATCTACTTCTTGGTAAACTAGAAAAATGTAGGATAGATAGCATCCCCACCAGATGAATTTGTAACTGGTTGACAAATTGTACTTCATGAGTAGTCCTTAATGATACTACATCTAGACTTTTGGTTTGAGCTTCTTTGGTGACAGACCAAAATCCCTGACTGTGCATGGTTTTGATCTGTGCTCACCACTGGAACTCCTCGAGCTGGCTGGATTCGGGGCTAAGCCACCCTGTAGAGGTGGTGAAAAGGGGGGAGACTACCAGCAGGGTCAAGGAGAGCCACATCTCTCCTCCCCAGCTTGCCATTACTCTCTTTCCTGAAGGTGGTTGCAGTAGTGGTCAGAAATGGCCACCTGAAAGAAGAACTCAACTGGAAAAGAATGTGCAGGAGGAAGATAAGAAGAGAAAGTTTTGGCTGACTGAGTTGAACTGAAAAAGCAACAACATAAGGTACTCTGGAATTTGAACTATAAAGAATAACATTATTCCCAAAGAAGATTTTGAAGCAGCAAATGAGAGAGGGAAGGGAAAGGATTTGGGTTTTTTTTCTCTCCATTCCCATATTGACAACTAAGAGATTTAAATAAGAAACTGACAAAAATCCACTTTGACATTAACAAGTATCTAAGCTGAAAATAAAATGTCAGAGGGATAATAAATATTTCTGGATTTTCAAACAATTTTAAAAGAAGGAAAGGAGGGAAAAGGAAAAAACAAAAGGGTGGGATCTGGAAAAATGGAAGTGAAAGGAATTAACAGTGAAACTTTAACAAGATTCTTAAAAGATACATTCTACCTGAAACTTTGTAACAAGATAATAGAACCCCAGGAAGAGAAAGTGGAAAAAGGAAGCAAGAAGAAACAGTTTTAGATTATTTGGATTACTTGGTGATTTTTGGATTTTTGGCTATTGGATTTGAATGATTAAAATCAATCAGGTGGTTGTTTAAAATTGTTTAAAATGGTATCACTCTTGGAAGAACTGAAAATGGAACTTTAAAAACAGAAAGATGCACAAGAAGGAAGAGGTTTTTTTGGCTTCATATTTCAATTTTGAGAAATTGAGATCCTTAACTAAGAGAAACAACAAGAAATGCCTGTAGAATAAGAAGGGTGGACGAAGAAGAAGCCATCTTCAATGACCAAGTAATTCTATGTGGGGAAAAGAAAGGAAAGGGGGGGAAAGAGAGTGAAAAATTTAAGATGAAAAAAAAGAATAGTTTGAAAAGTAATTACAACATTAGGAAGAAAGAGGATTACAGAATAGAGAATCAGAATTAGAGAGACAAGGAGTCAAAAAGGGGAGGGAGAAGAAGAGGGGGAAGAGGGAAAAGAAAAGAAATTATAAAGGACAGAAACAGGATATAGAGAAACAGGGAAAACATACAAGGATTAAAGGTATAAGCCTATTTAGACGACACAGAGATAATGGGTGAAAACTTAATTGAAAGAGGGATTCTGCAAGGCTATATAAGATAGTATTGTTATATTCGTAATAGAAATGAACTTCAAAAATATGAAACAAGTGTGATTAAAATGATAGATAAAATACTCATTGTAATGTCATGTTTGTAAGTAAATAAATGAAATAAAGAGAATGAGAAAATGAAATTAGGAAAGGAGGGGAACATTTTAATTATTATTAATGAGTTATAAAAATTTAAGCGAAAAGGAATATGAAAGAAATATGAAAAAATTATGGAAATATTATAAGTGTTCCTAAGGAAATATGATATCCCATTGAAAAGAAATGTGAAAGATGTGAAAGATTATAACTGACATTAATGATAGAGCTGAATTGGAATAGAATAAGTATTTTATTTATTATTGTTTTATATATATATTTTTTTTCTTTAAGAACGTAGTGTGTATTTTAAGAATGTACCAAGCAGAATTTGACTGGAGGTTATGTTATATTGAATGTTATAATTGTAAAGGCATAAATTGAAGTTTAAATAAGAGTTGAATGGACAAAAATTAAAAGATACAAAAGTGTCATACTCCAATCAGTAACTATAGGGGAAAATTTTGTTTAATGAGAAAAGAAAATATGAAATTGAAACAGGACAGACAAAAGTATAAATATAATGATTAGAAAGATATTGAAACTTAGAAAAAGATATATATATATATAATTGAATTTAGAAAGGAATAATTAAAAGCAAAGTTGAGAAAACTAAGGGAAGGGAAAAATTATTGAGAAAATGTTAAAATAGTAATAAGATATGGAATAGAACACAAAGACAAATATGAAATTGAATTTGTGTCTGTATGGAGAAGTGATAACCCAGGACCATGCTATTCTCAAAAAAAGATATTTTATTTGTATTATGTATTGTGAAAACCCAAATAAATTTTTTACAAAAAAAAAAATTATACAACATCTACATGAAGAGAAGTAAGCAGTGCACTACCACAGGATTCTGTCTTTGGCCCAGTACTCTTCAATGTCTTCACTGAGATGAGGAAAATCAGAAGGGGCCACATCAAATTTGCAGATGGCACTTAGCTGGCAGGAATATCCAACATCTCAGAAGAAAAGCTCATGATACAAAAAGATCTTGACAGACTTGAATAATTCAACAAAATGAATTTATTTTGTAGAGAACAGCAAGGTTTTATAGAAAAAGTTTTTCCCAGCCAGGATGTACCGCAATGTGAAGTTGAACCACTGGAAATAGAAAGCCCACTGGACCTGTTTGGGCGACAGCTTACGTGGTGTCTAGAAAGCTTCCAGGTTCTTATGATCGGTCCAAACCTCAAAACGCAATTGTCCACCTTCTAAAAGGTGTCTCCAAGTTGCTAGAGCCCATTTGACCTCAAAGGCCTCCTTCTTCCAAATGGCCCATTTGTGCTCTGTCTCGGTCAACTTTCGGGAGCTATAGGCATGTGGTTGTAAGGTACTAGCTTCATTCAGTTGCAACAACACCGCTCCAACCGCCACATCACTGCCTGTACTATGAACAGGAGGTTTGGGTTGGGATGTTTTAATATTGGTTCCTTAGTGAACAATGCATTCAAACACTCAAATGCCTATTGGCATGGCACCATCCATTGTAGTGGTTATCCTGAATGTGGTTTTCCAACTAGGTGTTTGGTCCATAATAGTTCAGTCAAAGATAGAGCTACACTCACAAATAATGAAATACACTGACAGTAAAAGTTAGCAAACCCCAAGAAACTTTGTAACTGTTTATGAGTCTGTGGGGCTTGCCAATCTAGTACTGCTTGCACCTTTGATGGGTCCATTTCTATACCTGCGGATGAGATGCGAAATCCTATGTAGTCCAATTGAGTTGTGTGAAACTCACATTTGGAAAGTTTCAGATATAAATGTGGATCCAACAATTTCCATAGCACTTTCTGCACCAACTGCACATGTTCTTCTAGGGTTTTTGTGTATATGAGTATATCATTCAGGTACACCAAAATGCCCTTGTACAAATGTTCTTGTAGTACCTCATTTATGAACTGCATAAACACAGTTGGTGCAGCTTGTAACCCAAAGGGCATGACCCTGAATTGAAAACTCCCTAATGGACAGTTGAAAGCAGTCTTCCACTCATCCCCAGCCTTTATCCTAATCACTAGGCCTCCCCACCACTTTTATACACCCAGTGTGCACTGCCCCAACCAATTACCCCAGCACACCCCAACCAATTATCCCAGTATGCCCCGGCCGGCAGGCACAAGCTCAGTTAGTCTTCCTGAGAGGAGCTCAGCCCCAGCTGTTGATCCTATGCAATTTTCCTCTCAGCTTTTCTACCATCACTCAAATTACGCCTGAAGGTTTGCAGCAGCTAAATGATAGGGAGTCACAGGGTTTCCTAGCAATGTCCATGGCTGGCCCAACCCCCGAATGGCAGCCCACAGATGATGTCAGGCTGATAGCAGTACTGCAAGCTACTTCTGCTGACTGCCAGCTGCCAGCAGTGCAGCAGTTCAATTCCCACCGGCAGGGAATGCATAAAACTAGAGCCATAGTGGAACAGTGGTTAGAATGCAGTATTGCAGGCTATCTGTGTCAGAGGTGATATTCAGCAGGTTCTGACCAGTTCTGGAGAATTGGTAGTGGAAATTTTGAGTGGTTCAGAGAACTGGCAAATACCACCTCTCACCGGAGATTTTACATTATCTTTTCCCTGCCACGGCCACCAAGACACATCCACAGAACCGGTAGTAAAAATTTTTGAATCCCACCACTGAATTCTGTGCCCACAGCCAAGAGTTCAATCTTGATCAGCTCAAAGTTGACCCAGCCTTCCATCCTTCTGAGGTTGGTAAAATGAGGACCCAGATTATTGGGGGCAATATGCTGGCTCTGTAAACCGCTTAGAGAGGGATGTAAAGCACTGTGAAGTGGTATATAAGTCTTAAGTGCTATTGCTATTTTTGATTTACAACTGTAACTGAGCCCAGAACTATGGTCTGGTCATGCCAGTAGTTAAGCAGGTCACCACATATTCAATTTGATGACCTTTTTTGTAGTCATTAAGCAAGTGCCATGGTTTAAAATGAACATGGTAATTGTTAAGGAAACCTATTGTATCCAAAGGCCATTTTTTGCCAGGAACTAGAATAAACATTTGTTTCAGGCAACACACTTAAGCTGATTATGTGACCACTGGATGCTGCAAACATGTGACTAGGGGGTGAAAATCTTTTGGGGCTTAAAATTGGTTTGTAAGTAGCTCTGAGGAGGTCTGTTGTAACTACTAAGTGACCAGTCATAAATCAAGGAGTACCTGTACTGCAGTGATGATGTTCAATTTATTTTATTGCTGGTTCTGTGGGCATTGTGTGGCATGGTGTGGCTTGGTGGGTGTGGCATGGGTTGGTGGGTGTTGCTTTGTGGATGTGGCAGGGAAAGGATACTGTAAAATCTCCATTTCCACCCCTCTCCAGGTCTGGGGAGCCTGCCCCCTTAGGAATGGGATCTGAGGTGACTCAGGAGTTCATAGGCCCAACACAAGATAGTGGTCCCATCCTGGATAGTGGTTTCCTGTCAAAAGATTGTCTATGTGATCTGAAATTTGGGGAGTCTTGGTATCTCCCTTATCAATGTCAGATCCTACCTGAATTACCATGAGGTGCTGTATTGCCATTATCTGATGCAATGAGGCTTGGTCCATCCTGGTACTGATGGACCTGCATGAGTTTCAGTC
This sequence comes from Hydrophis major, assembly GCA_033807585.1. Taxonomy (NCBI): domain Eukaryota; kingdom Metazoa; phylum Chordata; class Lepidosauria; order Squamata; family Elapidae; genus Hydrophis; species Hydrophis major. Next base: position 401,426,056 of record CM066328.1, read on the forward strand.
AGAGCTGAGAATTATTCCACCTCTTTTCCTGCAAAGTCCAATTAAAGTCTTGGTCACTGCTTCAAATACAGGGGAGGTCAAGGATTTGGATCAGACTATACCCATGTGACCATTCCCTTCTTTAAACTCCATCACTCCTCAGGTTTCATTGAGAATTGAAGCTGCTGAAAACAGAAGAGGGATGTCTAGAGCATTGCTGGTGCTTAACAAAGACTGGATCCAACTAAACATTGGTTAAAACCACTATTAAGCCCAACTTGTGTCAGTAAGGGTGGCAAAGTGCCAGTATTTTTGCATGCTCATTACATCTACAGATAGTTGTCCCACGGCCTTGATTCAGGTGACACATGCTCTCTTGAGTGAAGGGGACTCTGGGAGTCTCCTGCAGGGACATGTAAAAGAATCAGCCTTTGTCAAATTGACTTTGAATCCTGAATCGCACTGTACTGGGACATTTTCATTCAGTAAATAACCCCCTTCTTGAGGGAAGGTGACTTAGATGAAATAAATTAATTGGATCCTCTTTGGCATGTGATGGAAATAGCATTGGTCACACTTTGAATGATCTCTGTTGTGGGTGAGATGATGGCCTTTTTGGTAATCCAAGATGATGTCCCAATATATAGCTAGATCTGGATACACAATGAATAATTTTGTTTGTTTCCTATATTGTCTTTCATATTAGTGTCACAGTTTTCAAACACGATTTTTAGACACCTTACTTATGTATTATCCTTCATTTTTACAAAGGAGCAACACTTTGAGGCTGGTTGGGCTGAGTGAGACTAGTGACTCCAAATCATCCAGAGAATTTCCATAGATAAGGTTGACTTGTATCCAATCCTAGTCCAACATATACTTGTCAGCTTTAAAATTCAGCTGCCACATTTTTTGTTAAGAGAGTTGGAGGAGTTGAAAAGATCAAGGTTATTCTGTATGTCGTATTAAGAAATTCCAGTGGCAGTTAATTGGTTCTCATGATTTATGAAGTGTAGAAGTGGGAGGAGAGAAGGGATGAGAGAAGGTGGATTCTGTGTAATGCGCAAAAATAATTTCACTTGGGAAGTTGCCTTTGACATGCCAGCTCTATTTCTAAATAAATCAATTGGAGAGAAATGTCTCAGAATGATTGATATCATGGATACTTTCTTGATGGCTTACATTTATTTCCCAAGTCAAACTTTTATTTTTTGAAGGGGCTTGGCTCTTTTTCCTGAGATGGAAAATTATAACAATCAGCTTAAGTTGGAGATATGGAGGGGAGAGAGTATGGGTGCCCTCCCTCTGGAACATTAATTGAATTTGCAAGTCTTTGTTTGGAGGAGATGATGGATGCTTCCAGAATAACAGTAGAGGAAAGAGGTTTGGGAGCTATACCGAAGTGTTTCAACTCAAGAAGTTGTTATAACCTAGAGGTAACCCCGCTGGATGAAGAGAAATCTTTCTCGAGCCCCAGGCAGATTGCTATTCTGTCTGATTGGAGGGAAGAGACTATACAGATGCCAGTTGGAGGAAGCCAGAAAGACGCATCATCTGACAGAGGTATGTTGCAGCCTCCAAGGTAATCCCCTCATTTTCCAGAGGGAATTTTGCCCCCTGCAGAGAGTATCCCTCCAGGGTGGGGATTTTATCCAAGCCAGGGGTGGATTCAATGCCAATGGCAGCCAGCACTAACCCAGCCCTGGTCTGAAGGGGGATTGCCCAGACAACAGATAGCAGCCACTTCCCCTCCACCCAACCAGGGAACCAGGCCGCACCCATCTTCCTCCTGGCTACCACAAATGCAGCCCCAACCAGCAGTGAGGCCACAGGGACCCCTATTTTAGAGAGGCACCACCCAGCCAGGATACAGGGGGCCCACCCAGCTTATGTACATCACCAGGCCAGCTCCTTTCATTCCAGTTCAACCTGCAGGGGCCTAGCCTGTGCCACCTCCGCAACCACGACCCAGATGGACCAAATACCCTTTAAGGCCATATTTGATGGCTGCCATGAACATTTCAATTACTTCCTCACTTGAATCCGATCCACATAGAACAATTTGGAGATCAATACGCCACAGAGCGCGATTTGGTTACAGCCATAACAAATGGGATGAATGAAGGGGATACTTCAGACTGGGTGGCCCAACTTCACGATGAACACGCCCCCAAATTATACGATATAAATGGATTTATTCAATTATTAAGACTCAGATTTGAAAATCCAGACAGGGTAGCAGAGAAGGAAGAGAAGTTAATGGAAATGAGGCAAGGCAAGTGACCCTTGCCAGAATTTATTTGGGACTTTAGAAGGGTCGCAAGCCACCTCATTGATTGGCCTGAAAGAATGACTTTACACAATTTTAAAAATGCCATTGATCCAGAAGTAAAGAAGGCCTGTGAAATTAGGGGAATCCCAGACCTTACAATCATGGTATGTCGCATCCCTCAGCTTAGATCGCAGCATCAACCCACACAGGAAACCCCTTCCAGCAGCCCTGCCTAATAGAATTGTGGCAAGGATACCACTGACTGGATCAGCCAAACCTGCTCATACACAACCTACCAGGGTGCTGAAACGTTACCGCTGTGGCCAAGATAGCCATAGAGCAGCAGACTGTCTGGCCCCTGCTCCTGTACCACAAGCTCCACAGTTGAAGTCTAATCCAGCTGTTAGAGGTCAGAAGAATCAAGAAAGACCTCTGGCCAGGGGTGGGTTTGCCAAACACAGCTGGGAAAGCCCCCTCTGTGCAGATGGGAAGAACGGACCACCAGACCGCAAACATGTCCCCGAGAACCCAACCTGCAAAGATGACCCAATGGTGAGTGATCCCATCATATCTTTTACAGTTAACTTCAATTTAGTCGTACCAAACATAGGAGAGGCTGGGGAGTTAGAAGTTGTCATTGATACTGGGTGTCCTAGAAATCTTATCAGATTCCCGATCATTGAACAATTGGGCATAAAGATTAACCTGCTAAAACGCCCAATCAGGTTTGAGCAAGTGGATAGAACCTTAATTGGAGGGGCAGCCACTCGGATGACTGAATTGATCAAGATGGAATTAGGGCTCCATCGTGAACTCTTATGCTTCATAGTGGCCCCCAAGATGTCAGAATCAATCATACTGGGACTTGCTTGGCTAGACAAATGGGCCCCAATGATCAAATGGGAGGATGGATTCAGAAAAATCCTCATTGGATCAGGCCCACTGCCCCCTCTTCTGGCCACTACAAAGCCACCGGTCAGCTTGAACTCAGAGCCTGAGCCAGCATCCATATTCTCCCAGATAACCCCCAGGTACCTGACCAATATAAAGACTTTGCTGAAGCATTCAGTAAAGAAGAGTGTAATGTCTTACCTCCCCATCAAGCCACTGATTGCACCATAGAATTAGAGCCCGGGGTGAAATTACCAAAACCAAAGATGTATTCCATGACACCTGCTGAAATGACTGAATTAAGGAAATACATCAACATCAATTTGGAATGAGGTTTTATTGAGCCTGCCAAATTAAGACTAGCTGCCTCTGTGTTGTTCAAGGAGAAGAAAGATGGCGGGTTGATATTGTGTGTTGACTTTAGAAGTGTGAACACTGTATGCATCAAAAACATGTACCCTCTCCCCCTTATGAAGGACTTATTGAACTACCTGTCGAAGGGCAAGATATTCACCAAGCTAGATCTCAGGGAAGCTTACTACCGGGTCTGCATCAAAGAAGGAGATGAGTGGACAACCGCTTTTAACTGCCCTCTGGGTAGCTTCCAATTCAAATTCATGCTTTTTGGACTTCAGGGGGCTCCTGTAGTGTTTATGCAGCTCATCAATGAGGTGTTACATCCGCACCTTTACCGCGGGGTCCTCATGGACCCGAATGACATCCTTATCTTCAGCAAAACCATGGAAGAACATGTTCAATTAGTCCAACAAGTTCTAGAAAAACTTCTAGCCATCAAATTATATGTGAAACTCTCAAAATGCGAATTCCACAAAGAGTCGTTGGACTACTTAAGCTACCGAATATCCAACCTGGGGATTGAAATGGACCCTGGAAAGGTGAAAGTGGTGCTGGACTGGCAACCTCCCAGAACCTGAAATCAACTTCAAAATTTCTTGGGGTTTGCCAACTTTTACAGACAATTCATCCCATCCTTTGCTGAAGTTGCCCTCCCATTGATGGAGCTATTAAAAACAGGCCCATCACCCACCAAACCAAAGCCAAGTCAACCCCTGGCTTGGACTATGGACTGTCAGAAAGTTTTCGAGGCCTTAAAACGCCTCTTTGCAGCTGAACCCATCTTCCAGCACCCAGACGCGACCAAGCCTTTTATGGTCCAAATGGATGCAAGCGATGTGGCAGTGGCAGCTGTTTTGCTGCAAAAGGACTCTCAAGACTGACTGATGCCTTGCACTTATGTGTCCAAAAAGCTGACAGACACAGAGTGAAGGTGGGTGGTCTGGGAGAAAGAAGCATTTGCTGTATGATGGGCTTTGTTGATTTGGAGACATTTTTTAGAAGGGGCACCAGAGGCCTTTGAAGTATGGACTGATCATAAGAACCTCGAGGGTCTAAAGACCCCTAGGAGATTATCACCCAAACACGTCCGCTGGGCCCAATATTTCAAGTGATTCAACTTTAACATTAAATATATCCCCAGAGGGGAAAACGTACTGGTGGATGCTCTGTCCAAAAAAACTCAGTTTGACAGCCATCAAGAGGAAATAGTACAAGCCTTCATTTCAGAAGCTCAATCGGCAAGCCAAGTGACCACTCGAGCCTAAGCCAACCACAACCCCAAACACTTGGAAGATACAGAAGATACAGCTGACTACAGAATTGAAAATGGCCCTATTGACTGACCTTTGGTTCCTGGACCATCAAACTGAGTTGACAATGAATGATGGACTAGCTTGGAAAGGGACTAAGCTTTATGTACCCACAACTCTAGTACTACCAAGACTACTAGTACTAAAGCATAGCCATGACTCCCAGCTGGGAGGCCACTTCAGATTCCTAAAAATCCTACATTTACTGAAAAGACAGTTTTGGTGGCCAAAAATGAAACCTGATGTCGAGGACAATGTAAAAAGTTGCTCAATTTGTGCCACAATGAAACACAGAACTGGAAAAACCCCTGGCCTCCTGCAACAAGTTGCTGAACCAACCCAACCTTGGGAAGAGATCGCAATGGACTTTATTGTTGAATTACCTAAGAGTAAAGGGAATACGATCATTTGGACTATAATTGACTTATTCTCTAAACAGGCTCATTTTATAGCCTTCAAAGGACTTCCATCTGTGAAAAAAACTTGCAAAGCTGTTCGTGAAACATATCTATAGACTACATTGAGTACCTCATAGAATAATATCAGACAAAGGAATACAATTTACTGCAAAATTTTGGAGGGAATTTCTGAAATCCATTGGTTCCTCTCAAGGGTTATCCTCAGCTTTCCATCCTGCTTGTAATGGAGCAGCAGAGGTGCTATGTAAATTATCAACAAGAAAATTGTGGGCTGAGTTATTACCTTTTGCAGAGATTGCTTACAATAATGCAGTACATAGCAGCACGGGATTAACTCCATTCCAAATCAACACTGGAATGGATTTTGTCCCGATGCCAGAGTTACCTAGACAACCCCCCTCATCCATATCCCTAACAGAATAGATGAATTCATTAAAGAAAGGATGGGAAGATACAAAAGAAACTTTGACCGAAGCTGCAAAAAATTATAAAAAACAGGTGGATAAATATAGATCCCTTCAACTGCCTTTTAAAGTAGGGGACAAAGTTTATTTGTCAACCAAGTATCTTAGGTTGAAACTGCCCAGTAAGAAGCTGGATCCAACATTCTTGAGTCTGTTCCCAATTTCAAAGATAATCAATTCGGTACAGTCCAATAAATCTTCCTTGAATATTGGGGAAAATTCATCCAGTATTCCATTGTAGTTTACTAAAACCAACTACTAAATCAATGATAAGACCACCACCAACCGCTCCCCCTAAACCATTAATGGTACAGGAGGAAACACATCATGAAATTCAAAAAAAATCTCAATTCTAGATTACACCATGGCCGATTGCAATTTTTGGTCTTATGGAAAGGATTTCCTCTCTCAGATGCTAGTTGAGAAAAGAGTTGGGATGTTCATGCTGATCAATTGTTTAACCAATTCCATGAGGATTTTCCCCACAAACCGAAGGATCCTTGTGGTGGGGAGAGGAGGTTGAAGAAAATATGTTAAACCCTGTATCTGGTTTTTTCCCCTTTCTTTTAGGAGGAGGAGTTTTCAAGGGGGGACACCTGTCAGCTGTAAAATTCAGCTGCCACATTTTTTTAAAGAGAGTTGGGGGAGTTGAAAAGTTCAAGATTATTCTGTATGTTGCATTAAGAAATTCCAGTGGCAGTTAATTGGTTCTCATGATTTATGAAGTGTAGAAGTGGGAGGAGAGAAGGGAGGACAAAAGGTGGATTCTGTGTAACGCACGAAAATAATTTCACTTGGGAAATAGCCTTTGACATGCCAGCTCTGTTTCTAAATAAATCAATTGGAGAGAAATGTCTTGGAGTGATTGATATTGTGGATACTTTCTGGATGCCTTACAATACCACACAGGCTCTCAAAGTTATTTCCAGAAAGAAATAAAGTTGCTTGTCCTTTCTTGGAAACCAAAACGCTATGGTTCAGATTTTACGTTTCCTGCCCAAAAATGTCCATTAGCATTTTCACTGCCAATGGACATTTTCAGTGATTTTCACTGATATTCATTCATTAACAAATATTAATGTGTGAAATGATTTAACATAAGATTGTAAGGGTGAACTGAAATCTCAAATATGGACAGAAAACACCTAGGACTTTTAATACTGGGATTTTGTTTAATCAAAAGAAGCCAAGATCAGATCTTTTGCTAGACAGGAGTGTTACATTTATTTGCTTATTTTATCAAAATTTAAAACCTCCTCCTCCTCACAGAGAGAATTGTGTGGAAATGTTGTTCATTTCAATAATTATAAGAAATATAAAAAATAATTGCAACTTTTATCTCCATTACAAGGAGATCCCATTACAAGGGATCTGTTCCATATCTTACTGTTCAAGACTTATGGATGCTCATATTGTTCTTTTCAGATTATTACCCCTTATCGTGTTTCAGATCCTTCTAAAACCATAACCTCTTCATAAGTTATACTTAGCTGCTTGGTACTTTTTGAAAAGAAATAAGAGCCAAAATGCTTTCAGAAACAAAAGATTGGGACCCAGTTAGTGTATCCACTCAGCTGACCACTGGCAGAAGTCCTACAGTGTCCCATATTAAGATACTAGGGAAGGTACAAAATTTCACCAAATCAACAAAATCTATATCATGTCAAAAGTTTTCTTACTCTCCAAAATATTTGCATCCGACATTGTAACTTTTGTTAAAAGAAAGGGTTTGGGGTCTGCATTGCAGATGACCAATGCATGTTTCTACATATTCCACCTATTCTTATATCCTTGAATGGGAATTCACATGGTGGTTTTAGAAGACTAAGGATAACAGATGAGAACCAGTCAAAGTAATTTTCTCTCCCTTTGCCTAGGGTACTGTACACAAGAGAACAGTTGGGAAAATTTAACAACACACCTGAGAGCAACTCTGGCTGTATTTAAGACTTTGAAAAAATGTACAAGTATTTCATACACAACAATGGAAAAGAAACAAATGAGAACACAAATAGACCACAATCTACTTCTTGGTAAACTAGAAAAATGTAGGATAGATAGCATCCCCACCAGATGAATTTGTAACTGGTTGACAAACTGTGCTTAATGAGTAGTCCTTAATGGTACTACATCTACATGAAGAGAAGTAAGCAGTGGGTTACCACAAGGTTCTATATTAGACCCAGTACTCTTCAATGTCTTCACTGAGATGAGGAAAAACAGAAGGTGCCACATCAAATTTGTAGATGGCACTAAGCTGGCATGAATAGTCCTTGGTATCACTGTTTTTCTGGAGGAGGCCATGGGTGCTGTAGGCAGACTCAGAGGAAAACAGTTTTCTAATGGGTTTGATAAAAACTTAAGTTCCTCATCTGGGTCTGGGCTGTCCTACTGACACCATAACTGATCGTTGTGGCATCTGATTGTACCATAATCCCCCAGACTAACTTCATATGACAAGGGACCCATTACCTTAGTTACTCTAGCTGCCTCCAGGGTGCCCCCCTCGCATAGACTCCCTTCTGATCACTGGCTGTTAGTTCCTGGAGGGGATGGCTGAGCCGACTCCTCCACTACTCTGTCTGGGTAAAGTTAGTGGAGCTTTGTTTTTAGCCAACCTCCCCACCTCAGCTCCACTGGGCTGTGACCAGTTGTTGTACTGGGAGTTGTATGTTGACAGAGGAAGAAATTTGCTAGGCAGTGATGCCAGTCTCCAGTTGTCATCTGCTTGAGCGACTCCTTGTGATTCTGACCATTTGTTTGACCTGACCTTTGGTTGCGGGGTGAAATGGAGCAGACATTACATGTCAAATCATGTTGGCATTGAGGAATGACTGACACTCTTCTGCCATGAATTGTGCCCCCAGCATGGTTACATTTGGCACACCATATGTGGCGAACAGCCGGCACAACTCTCAGATGACCCTAGTCATTGTCACTGATGAGACCAGTGCCATTTCCAACCACTTGGAATAACTGTCCACTACTATCAAGAACATCTACTCCTGGAAGGGGCCTACAAAGCCAATGTGCACACAAGATCATAGGGCTTGCATGGTCTCCCAGTGGTGCACTGGTGCTTGTGGCATCTCTGGTCAGGTTTCTTGGCAGGCCTGGCAACTCCTTACTTGATTCTCAATGTCTTTGTCCAGGCCTGGCCACCACACATAGCTCCTGGCGAGAGCCTTCATCTGAACAATTCCTGGGCGCCCCTCATATAGGGAATCCAGCCCCCTGGAGTGAAGTCTGGGTGGAATGATGACCCTGCTGCCCCAGAGCACATATCTTTTGTGGGCAGACAGTTCATTGTTTTGAGAAGTGTAGTGCTGGAACTCAGGGCCTGGCCCAGTCAAATGAGAACATGGCTAAGCATTATGTCCATGGTGGTTTCAGTTGCAATGTCCCCTGCATGTAGGAGTGCTTCAAGCAGGTTCTAGAGCACCAGAATACGACAAGCTGGGGCCAGATCTGGCTCAGTTTGCAGTAGAGGAAGTCGGCTGAGGGCATCGGCATGGTCCATGTCCTTGCCCGGCTTGTGGACTAGCCGGTATGAGTATGCAGCCATGAAAATGGACCATGATGGCATTTGACAGGATCTGCAGTGTTTTTTTGTCTGCTTTTAAGAGACCAAGCAGAGGTTTGTGGTCTGTAAAGATTATGACGTTTCATTTATATAAGAAGTCGTGGAACTTCTTCATGGCAGTCACTACGGCGAGGGCTTCCTTGTCTATCTGAGCATAATCCTTTTCAGCCAATGATAACATTTTAGAATAGTATGCAATGGGGGCCTGTCTACCACTGGCATCCTTTGGCTTAGTACTGCCCCAATGCCATATAGTGAAGCATCACAGGCTAGTGTAACTTGTAGGGTTTTGTTGAAATGACCTAGGATGGAGTCTCAGGATAACAATGCTTTTACCACCTTGAATGCTTTATCTTGAGTGCTCAACTAGACCCAGGGTCCTTGTTTGTCCAGTAGGTAGTATAGCAGTTCTGCAGGGCAGCCATATGTGGTAAGAAGGAGTAATAAAAATTGAGCAAGCCCAAGAATGCTTGAAGTTCTCCCTTAGGTTTTGCTGTTGGGGCTTGTTGAATTGCCTTTAGTTTGCTTTGGATGGGTGCATTCTGGCAGCATCAATGTGGAATCCCAAGAATTCTGTGGATTCCACATTGACCTGGCACTTTCCCCTTTTTAGTTTTAGGCCTGCTTCATGGAAACATTGGAGTACCATGCAAAGATGTTCTGCCAGGACTGCCGCTGATTCCTCCATGATCATGACATCATCAAAGTATGGGCAGATGCCGGGAATGTTCTTTGGTGTTCATTCCATAATACTTTGGAAAAACCCTGGTGCTATGTTTACCCCAAATTGTAAACAGTGCATTTGGAGTGTATCTCTGTATGTGATTATTGTCTGCACTTCTGCAATAATATTGTCTGCTATTAGCTGCTTGTAGGTCTGGGTGAGGTCTAGCTTAGTGAAGATTCAGCCTCCCTGAAGTGAGGTGAGGATGTGGCTTACCACTGGTACAGGGTAAGCATGCTGCTGTATTGCCTTGTTTATGGTACACTTGTAGTCTGTGCAGATACAAATGTCCCCATTATGCTTAACTGGGGTCACTATGGGAGTCTCCCAATGGCTACAGTCCACAGGTTGGATCACTCCGTGCTGTATCAGCTTGTCTAGTTCTCCATCAATTTTAGGCTTCAATGCAAAGGAAACCCTGCATGGTTTTAATAGGATTGAAGTTGCTGCTGGATTGAGGTTGAGTGAAATGGGTGTCCCTTTGTATTGTCCCAGCTCAGTGCTGAATATGTCAGCATACTGTTAGCAGACCACTTCTAGATCAGCTATTTGGGTTTGATGAATCCCCATTACCCTGATCCCAGGGCCTCAAACCAGTCCAGTCCTATGAGGCTGGTGTGCTGCCCCTCTATGACCACTATGCTGAGGGGACCCTCAAATTCTCTAAATTGTACCCTAATGGTAGCTTCACCCCTTACAGGAGCATGGTGACTCTGGAAGTTCATTAGCACCAAACTCAATTATTTGAGTAGGACTCTCCATCTGCTACATTTGGAAATGTGATCAAACCTCATGGATAATATAATGGACAGGGCCAATCTCTGTTCTTGTTGCTTGAATTCATGGAACCAGGTGATGGCTGAGAGTCTAGATTCAAAATGTTCCTTTAATTGTTGCTGAAACGAAGAAAAGGGGTTTGATTTTCTTCATATCTCTGACTGCAAAAGAAATATATTGCTGGACTGATTATTTGTAAGTTTACTGACCTCTATTTTGACACTGGACTTTGCAACTGATTAATCCATGGATGGACTGAACTAGTATATGGCTATAAATATTGCTGTGAAAAACGAGATCTAAGCATACAGATCTTAGATATCTGAATGTAAGACAATCTGCAAAAAATGGTTTGGTAAGATTGGAATATTGCATGACTGAAGAAAATATTGCTGATCAGTTTACAAAAGCCCAAGGTTCAGTCAAACACAAAGAAAGTTGTGATGACTATGGGTTAAGGTTGTAAATAGATATATATATATTATTATATTACCCAAAAGGGGAGTATGTTAGGAATAACAAGGTTACCTAACGTAGTTTGGGTAAAATAATATACATAAACTATGATTGTAAGTAAGTGTGTGTCACTTTAACTGCAAAGCATGTAATTTTGCAGTTGTAAAACCACCATAAGAGGGAGCAAGAGAACTTGATTGATTGCTGGCTTACTGAATTGCTTGCTGACAATGATGGATTGATGGTTCCCTGCTGCTGCTGCTGCTTTTGCTGAAGAGAGAAAGGAGGTTTGAACTTCTTTATATCTCTACTGTGAGAAGATATATTACTGGACTGATATATGTAAGTTTACTGACCTCTTTTTCGACACTGGACTTTGCAAATAAATAATCCCTGGACAGACTGAACTAGTGAACAATATATGGACTGTTTGACTATGCTAAAACTCTTACTGGAATAAACTATTTAACTAGCACAGTGTATCTGTTTTACTGAGTGTAAGCTACAAAAACGTTTATCTCAAATATTTTGCCTGTCTGCCTGACTGCCGTGCAGATTCTGCTAGGGTGTATCCCTAACAGATTGCACTATACTAATATTTTTCAAATTATTTCCAACCATTTTTCCAACAGCTAAGAAAAAGACTTCTGACCAAGATATGGAAAAACCATCATCTTCTACATGAATGCCTGATGGAATCTGGATTATAGAAGCTTTAAAAACATGAGAAAAATCCTTGTTAATTTGAATGCTTTCAAACAATTATTCTTATTAAAATATTCTAGATTGACAAATGATTGTATGTGATCTTCTGTGTCTAAAAGTCATTGAACAATATTCTTGGAATATTGAACAAAATCCAATATTTGTCCAAAGGGTAAAGCCCAGGGGTGGGATTCCAAAATCGCAGCAACTGGTTTACTACCCAGCTGTTGGGTGGACATGGCCATGGTGGGTGCGGCCTACTGTAACTTCCGAAAGAGCCATTTTTCACCTTTCCAAGGATCTGAAGGTTTCCCCCGGGCCTCTGGGAGGGCAAACGTCCTCTCCCAGCTCTGGAGGCACATTGGAAGCTGGAAACAGTCCATTTCTGGACTTCTAGTACTTCCAGAAGGGCCATTTTTTGCCTTCCCAAGGATCCAGGGGGCTTCCCTGGGCCTCTGGGAGGGTAAAAACAGCCTCCCCCAGGCTCTGGAGGCCCACTGGAGGCTGAAACTCTGGAAACAGTCCCATTTCCAGACTTTCAGAAGGCCCATTTCCCCTCTCCCAGAGCCTCTGCATGGACCCTGCACTTACCTCCATTGAAAATGGGCCACATGGAGACTCCTGAGAGGGGAAGGGCGAGGTGGGCGGAGCCAGCTGGTCGGTTCAAATACTGGTTCAGCAAACAAGATGTAACTTTAATATCCATTTTGCCCAAACCAGTCCAAACTGGTAGAATCCCACCCTTGGTAAAGCCTGAAAGATCTTAATCAATGATAATAATGGTTTATACAATGACTCATAATTGTGGTCAAAATTATACTGGTCAGATAAATTCTGAGTAGCCCCAGCTTCCTTCTTTGGTTTTCCAAGTTGCTGTTGAACAGCATAACTCTAGAGGTAAGCATAGCACAAAAAACTGGACCCTTCCTGGCACTGATATACAATATGTGTTACCCATTTCAGAGGTGGGAAAATAGAGAATTAATAATCAATCAATCTAGATTATTCAAATCAGTTTGGCTAACAATGCGCAAGAGACACATTTAAAGCAGTTAAAGTAGTTAATAGACTAACAGAGAAAAAGAGAGAGGAAGGAATAGAGAGGGAAGGGGAGGGAGGGAGGTTGCCAGTGTTCTCTTCCAGCTTCCCATGAACAAGGCAATGGAGAAGCTGGCAAGACATCAGGAACTTCTCATTGTGCATTATACCACAACAATTTTTGAATCTAAAAATCTCAGATCTGCTAGTTTAAAGAACGTGTAAAAAATCTGGGACCCATTACTATGGTGGAATTTAAATTTCCATGAAGTTAATTATTTTTCTCATAGGAAAATGTTTTTATTTTGTTTTATTTTAATCTTTTTTTTTAAACAATTTTATTTCGGTTTTCACAAAACACAGAAAAATAAAACATCTTTTTTTAATGAACAGTTTGGCTCCAGGTTTTCAAATCTCCATACAGATATAATCTCAGTTACATATTCATCTTTCATCTTTCATGTTCAATTTCATATCTCATCATTACTTTTGATATTCTTTATTAATTTTTCCCCTCAAATACTTCCCTCAGGCTTATTTTATAACTCTCTCATTCATTTTTAAAATCTATTACATATCCTTTTCAAGGTTTTTATATTTTTTAAATAATTATACTTTTATCTGTTCTGTGTACAATTTCAATCTATATCCACATTTCAAATATTACAAAACAAGGTTTCCCCTACAGTTGAAAATAATTAATCAATTGAAATTCATCCTAAAGAAAAAATTGGTGTTGATTCCCTTACAATCCTTCTCATAATTTATTTCAGTCACATTTTATAAATTCTTAATATACATTAATATAATTCAATTATATTTTACATATTTTCATTTTTTATTTGATCTAGCTGTTATCGTACATTCCATTAAGTAACAATCCCCGTTTCATTTTCCATTTTAATGACATATATTTTCCTGTTTTCTACATAATTTCTTATTTCTAAAATATTTATACAATCCCTTATCACGATGCAGAATCCTCTATTTTAGTTATAATTTCAACCATTATCTCAGTGTCTGTCATTCCAATTATTCCCTTTAATTCTTGTTCATTTCCTATATTTCTTTATTTCCTGATTCTGTTTTTGTAACTTATTTTCCCCTTTATTTCCCCCCTCTTTTTCTCACTCCAATTTTTGTCCCCCTCCCTCTTTAATGCTTCCTTCTGTAATCCTCCCTTCTGCTCTTTCCTTATATTTTGTTTATTTCTCACACTGTTCCTTTTTCTAATTACCTCCTCTAATCTCCAGTTTTTAAGTCCCCTTTCCCCCCTTTTGAATTTCAAACCTTGTCCCATTTTTTTTTTAAATTAAAGATGGCCTCTCCTTTATTCAAGTCTTTTTCTTCCTCTGAAGCTTTTTGCTGATCCTCATTTCCAAGACCGCCATTTCCAGAGATTGCAGAACAAAACCAAACTATTCTGCTTTCACTTGCAATTGTTCCTTTATATTTTTTAGTTCCATTTTCAGTTCCAAATAAAGTTCTGCCATCTTTCCACACTTCCCAGTACTTTTAGACAATCAAATTCTATAAGATTGCTTCCCAGAATTAATTTTGATTATATCCACTAATAATCCAATGTCCAAAGTTTCCAAAGTCATTAAACAATTCCAGAACAGTTTCTTCTTGCTTCTTTCTTTGTTACAAAGTTCCAAACTCCACTTTCACTTCCCAGGGACTCTATTTGATTGCAGCAACATTTCATTTACTTCGTTATTCTTTAAAAGTCTTTTAAAAGTTCACATTAATTTCTTTTAACATCAGGTGGCACTCTTTAGTACGTCCAAGTTCCACCCCCTTTTTTCAGATCTTTCCCCCCACTTCTTTGCCACAGCTTTAAAAATCTTTTCCTAAGAGTTCTTAAGTATTTTAACTCCAGGGTACCTTGCATTCAGATATTAATCCTGCTTAGCCTGGTCACCCAAGCTGTCCTCTTCTTCTCCCTACTCCTGCATGATCTTGTCCGGTCAGATCTTCCTCTTTGGGATGACCATTTTGGCCATCACTGCATCTGCCTTCGGAGAGGAGTTTTACGCTTCGCCATGGAGGGTGAATGCAGCTCCCCTCAACTCAGCTGGCATTCTCTCCTTTTTCCACCACCTGGCTTCGGCCCCAAATTAGGTAGATGGGGGCCCTCCAGTGGCAAGCACAAACCAAAACCACAGACAGTCGCAGATTCAGTCTGTTGCTGAGGAAGCCTAAGCAGAAGTCCTGTTTTATTTTAATCTTAAAAGGATGAGATTTTAAAGGATGGACACTAAAGGAACAAGAAGGAATGAGAGATTTCACTTAAAAGAGAACACTTAAAATTGACTGTGTTTAAAAGATGTTGTGAAACAGGAGCAAGTTTTTCTGGACAAGATTGAGACTGATTTAAAAGTGGATTTCAAAATGATAGGGGAGCAGGATGACATTTAAAAAGATGCCATCATGGATATACAAAAGAAGCAAGCCAATGTACCTTGACTTGTTTTTCTAATAATTTACCTAACATAATACGTTTTGTCAGCCTAATTCTGAAATGCATTTGTACAGTTTGTTTTTTTACATTTTTCCAATTGATCACTTGTTCACCATATAGAAAAAAATACTTATGTTGGTGTATTAAGAACTTTTGATGAAACATGATATTCCATCCCAAAACTCCTGGGAGCATTAAAATACAAATTATAGGGTCAGACCAGGAAAACAATGCACAGACTGCTTGTGGTTCTTTTCTGGTTCACATGATCTTAAAATAACATTTCAACAAACAATAAGATAAGTTGGATATTTGCATAGTATTAATGTATTTTCTAATACAGTAATAACAAACAATTTCCAACTTTTTAGGTATGACCTAAAGAACCATCATCATTTACTTGAATGCCTTATAGGCATGTCAAGAGGTGAAATACTAGGATCAGTTATTTCCATGCATTTAACTGTCTTTTCAAAAATATATGGTGTGACTTTGCAAATATTTAATTGCAGTGTGTTTTGTGTTTGAAAGACTTTGAAGGAAGTTTTTAGCTAAATCATAGACTCATTACAGCAGAAATATAAAATATATTGCATGTATTCTTCTATTTTTTAGTTAATTTGCTTATATCTGCTTGCACTGCTCAGTCCTGATGCTGAAAAGGATCATGGCTTCATTCAATTAATGGTAAACCTGAGTCGTTTTGTCATAGAAGACTGATGGACCTGGATGATTTTCAGGCAGAGGTGAGAGTTATTCCTGTTTGTTTGCTGCACTATCCATTTAAAGCAGGGGTCCTCAAACTTTCAGACCTCAGGGACCACTAAATCCCACTAATATGAATCCAGCACACCAATCACTGAAGCACCTAGATTCCCAGTGATGGGATGGGGTCCTTCAGGCACTTAGTTTGGCCACCTTTTTTTGCGACCTTAAAACACTCAGAGCCATTTGGTCCCTTTTCCCACAAAAAACAAAACACCACTCATCTCTTTCTTTCTCTCAATCTCTTTTTTTTTCTCTCTCTCAGTCTCTTTTTCTCTCTCTCTGATTTGTCTCTCTGTATGATCTCTCTTTCTCTCTCATCTCTCTCTTTCTTTCTCAAGTCCCTCTGTATCTCTCTCTTTCTCATCTTTCTCTCATCTCTCTCTTTCTCTCTCAGCTCTCTCTTTCTCTCTCTCTCTCTCTCTCTCTCACACACACACACACACACACATCTCTCTCTCAACCAGGCCAGCCAGTGTTTTGGGGCATAGAGGAAGTTGTGCATCTCCCAGTCGTGCAGCACCAACAAGGGCCGGAAGAAACACCCACAAGACCCAGCAAGCAATGAAGCTTCACTCCCATCCTCTCCCATCCTCCATGCCCCAACCTTCCCTTCTCAGGCCAGGCGAGGAGTGAGTGGGAGGGGTGGGTGAAGGGTGGGATCAGCCAGTGGTGGGGTCAGCCAACAGGAAGCCACAGTAGGAGGAAGAAAGAGCCGACAGCCGTTGCTTGGCCTGCCTGTGCCACCACCACCCCTTGCTGCAATAGCCACATTACCTCATTCCAGCTGGCACAGGGTGTGCTGCCCCTTGCACCTCCTGCAAAGTTGCAAGTTGCATGTTCCTCCCTCTACAGCAGAGATTTCCAGCCCCACCACGAGCTGCCTTGCCAGTCCCATAATCCAGACAGACCTCTAGTCACAGGCCTATTGGTCATCCCACAGCAGCTCCTCCACCCAAGTGTGCCATGGACCACCCAATTTTTTTTGCAGACCACCAGTTGGGGACCTCTGATTTAAAGCCTTAGTCACTGCTTGAAATAGGGGTTGTCAAGGTTTTAAGTCAAGGTTTTGGATCAGATCATACCCATGTGACCATTTCCTTCTGTGGTTTCTATTACTCCTCTCATTCTCAGAGCCTCTTTTATTCAAGAGAGCATGATTCACCTGAAACAGGACCATAGGATAACTATCTGCAGATGCAATAACATTGGAGAAATACTGGCACTTTGCTGCTGTTACAGACAGAAGGTATGTTTTGTGTCATCTTCTCATCCTTCCTTTCACTATCTCCTCGCACTTATGACTGCATGAATGTAACTTTGTTGCTTGTATCCTTATGATTTTTAAATTGACTGTTTACGAGTATAATTTGATTTCATTTGATCGCTTATTATTATGTTTCCTAGTAAGATTTGATTGCTTATTTGTACCCTTTGACTACTATTAAGTATTATATCTATGATTCTTGCCAAATGCATTTTTTTTCTTTTTATGAACACAGAGAGCATTTGCACCAAAACAAATTCCTTGTGTGTCCAATCACACTTGGCCAATAAAGAATTCTATCTGTTCTGTCCTTAATTAGCATTCTTGAGATCCCCGCGCTTTGATTGGCCAAAGCGCGGGGCTCTCTGATTGGTCAGGCGAGCCGCGCCGATTGGCTCGCTAAGAATCTCCCGCGATTGGTCCATTCGGATCGTGGGAGATTCAAAGCGGTGTCATTGGCCGCGGCCGCCGCGGCTAAAAGAATAAAAGCTGCGATCTTTTTCCCTTTGCCCCAGTTCGGTTCCAACCTCAAATAAAGAGCATGATTTGAAGTCACCGACTCCTGGCATCATTTCACGGACACAACACTGGCGATGAGGGTGGGATCCAGGCCCTGAACCGAACCACGTGTCCGACGGAAGCCAGACGAACCACCGCGATGGCGAAAATCGCACCCCCAGCACCCTTCAACCCCGCCACCGAGGACTGGGAATCATACTCCGACCGATTCCACATGTTCCTCGAGTGCAGCGACCTGAAGGACGCCACCGGCCCCATGAAGCGCGCCGTCTTCCTGACCCACTGCGGGACCGAGGTCTTCAAGATGGCCAAGGCGCTTGCCAAACCCGCCGATGCGACCGCGATGGACTGGGACGTCCTCGAACCCATACTTCGGCGGCATTACGCTCCAGAGGTACCCATCCTGATCCAACGCAACAAATTCTACCGTCGGGACCAGAGGTTGGGTGAGAGCTTCAGCGACTTTGTCGCCAAGCTGCAGTGCCTAGGGGGGCTCTGCGAATTCGACAACCTGAACGACACCCTGCGATACCGAATCGTGCTCGGTTTGTGGGACCCCGTCCTCCAGAGCCGGCTGATGGCCAAGGGCAACATCAGCCTAGCAGACACCCTCACCGCAGCCGCAGCCACCGAAGCAACCCGAACTTCCGCCGACCGCATGCGCAGACCGAACACTGGGGACCGCAGCGGAAACAACAACCCGGCGAGGTTGACCGAGGCCCAACCCGAGACGACCACCCACCAGGGCGACTTCCACTCAGCATCGGGCACTTCAGATGACGAGGAGGACATCCATCGCCTCCAGACAGGCCGCGACCCATGGAACCGGCGGGGTCGTAAGTCGAGGACCAACTGTGCCGGTTGCGGCGGCGACCACCCCAGGTCAGAATGCTGGTTTTTCGAATTGATCTGCCGGCATTGCGACAAGAAGAGACACATCGCCCGTGTCTGCCGCCTAAAGAAGAATCGCAGCCCGGCACGATGGGACCAGAGCAACCGGAGGAGAGAGAGCACACCACCCCGGACCAGAGATCGCCCCTCGGACAACAGATGGGACCAGAACGGATGATCCCTGCGAGGCAGCGATAACCGGCGAAGAGAGGAGACCCATCAGACGGTCACCATCGGCCACGCCATCACCAATGATGCCCGGAAGGTCCACGTGGAGGTAGGCATCGAGGGCCAGCCATGCAAAATGGAGGTGGACTCCGGGTCCTACCTCTCCATGATTGCATGGCATGAAATAAAGCGCTTGGTGCCTACCCTCCAAAGGAGGAACATAGACAGCCAGAGACTCATTGTAAAGGACTACCAGGGAAACCGCATCCCGGTAGTTGGAACCAAACACTTCAACATCACCTATAAAGGGCACACCGAAAGACTTCCCCTGACAATCGTCGACCGCGACCGCCCAAACCTACTGGGACTGCAATGGTTCGCCCCGCTCGACATCGCACTCACGGGAGTCGACCACGTTACCGACGACAGCTGGGAGCAGCAACTGGCCTGGGAATTCCAAGAGGTCTTCGACGGAAACCTAGGCAAGTACCGAGGGCCCCTTATATCTTTCAACCTAGACCCAAACGTCCCCCCAAAACGCCTGAAACCAAGGCGGGTGCCATTTGCACTTAAACCCAAGATAGACAAGCAAATTGACAAGTTCGTCAAGCAAGGGGTCCTACAGCCAATAGACCACGCCCGGTGGGAGACCCCCATAGTCACCCCGATCAAGCCCGATGGGTCGGTGAGGATCTGTGGGGACTATAAGGCCACCCTAAATGGCGCGCTACAACAAAGCGCCTACCCCGTCCCAGTAGTGCAACACCTACTGCACTCACTGGGAGGGGGCAAGGTTTTTGCCAAGCTCGACCTCACCCAGGCTTACCAACAGTTTCCAGTCGACGAGCAAACGGCAGAAGCGCAAACCATAGTCACCCACCGGGGGGCATTCAAATGCAACCGACTCCAATTCGGAGTCAGCATAGCACCGGGAATATTCCAAAGCCTAATGGAAAGACTACTGCAGGGCATCAAGGGGGTGGTACCTTACTTCGACAACGTCCTAGTGTCGGCAGCCAACCAAGCTGAACTAGAGGATCGCCTAAGGGAGGTCCTAACCAAATTTAAAGAAACCGGGCTAAAGGTCAAGAGGGAGAAATGCCAGCTATGCACGGAACGGGTCAAATTCCTCGGATACCTCCTAGACCGTCACGGCATTCACCCCACAAACAAAAAAATCAAGGCCATCAAAGAAGCCCCCACACCCAAGTCCAAGACAGAACTACAGGCATTCCTGGGGCTACTGAACTTTTACAATGTTTTCCTGCCCCAAAAGGCGACGGCGGCGGAGCCCTTGCATAGGCTCCTGGACAAGGCGGCGACCTGGACTTGGGGGAAACGCGAGCAAGCCGCCTTCCAAAGAACAAAGGACCTTTTCACTTTGGACGCCGTCCTCATACAATATAACGAGACCCTACCTCTGGCCGTCACATGCGACACATCACCCTTCGGCGTCGGCGCTTTCCTCAGCCATACCCTCCCCGACGGAAAAGAAGCGCCCATCGCGTTCTTTTCAAGGAGCC
Source organism: Hydrophis major (assembly GCA_033807585.1). Lineage (NCBI taxonomy): Eukaryota > Metazoa > Chordata > Lepidosauria > Squamata > Elapidae > Hydrophis > Hydrophis major. The sequence continues at coordinate 401,446,628 of CM066328.1, forward strand.
TCACCAAACCGGAGCGGAACTATAGCCAGCTGGACAAAGAGGCTCTGGCTATCGTTGCCGCCGTAAAACGATTCCATGAGTATCTCTACGGCCGGACTTTCACCATCATAACCGACCACAAGCCGCTGCTGGGAATCCTTGCAGGAAACCGGGCCACCCCGAACATTCTGTCTCCCCAAATGACAAGGTGGTCCGAGTTCCTGGCAGCCTACAACTATGGACTCATACACAGACCGGGTAAGACGATCTCCCATGCAGACGCCTTAAGCCGCTCGCCGCTACCGGAACCTGACACCGACCCAGCACCCACAACGACCACCCTCAGCATAGAGACTCTACCCAACCTGCCCATAACCGCGTCAGACATTGCCCGAGAGACTAATAAAGACAAACGTCTGGCGCGGGTGTTGCATTGGGTAGAGAAAGGGTGGCCGGAAAGGGACAACGATGAGTCCATCAAAACGTTCCGAAACCGCCAAACGGAACTCTCTTTATTAAAAGGGTGCATACTATGGGGGGATAGGGTGGTCATTCCAGAAAAGCTACAAGGGAAGGTTCTGGAACTGCTACACGAGGGGCACCCTGGCATCGTGAGGACTAAAGCCCTGGCCAGAAGTTATGCATGGTGGCCAGGGATGGACAAACAAATTGAGGCCTGGGTAGCAAGGTGCCAACGATGCCAGGAAACTAGGCCAAGCCCACCCACAGCACCCGTCCTAGAGTGGGAAACCCCAAGGGGACCTTGGTCTAGGATTCACATAGACTTCGCCGGGCCCACAAAAGGACACACCTTCCTCATAACAGTTGACGCTTACTCCAACTGGCTGGAGGTAAGCAACATGAAGACAACAACCACGGAGGCCGTGATCAAGGAACTCTGCAAACTCTTTGCAACACACGGCCTCCCAGACGTCGTCGTTTCCGACAACGGGCCCCAATTCACCTCGCTGGAATTCGAAAAATTCCTAGCGGAAAGGGGCATCCGCCACGCGCTGACAGCACCGGCGCACCCGGTGGCGAACGGTAGGGCGGAACGGATGGTCCAATTCACTAAGAAGACCATCTGGAAAATAGACCACGGGGAAATCCAGGAGAAAATAAACAAACTACTCTTCACCCAACACATAACCCCAAATACCACAACCAATAAGAGCCCAGCCGAACTATTAATGGGCAGGAAACTAAGGTCCCCACTCGACAGGTTACACCCCACATATAACCCGGAGAAGCCCCCAGACTCAAACAGCAAACACCGAACCTTTGCACCCGGCGACCCCGTATACGTGAGAAACCTGACGGGAGACCCACTATGGATACCAGCCGTCATCACACAAATAACAGGCCCACACTTGTACCGGCTACAAACAGCAGATGGACGAGCGTGGAAACGCCACATCGACCAACTAAGGTCGAAGACTACCAACCAAAAGACCGCCGATGCACAGACAGGCGAAACCAACCCCCACAACACAAACCAAGGGGGGAGGGAATACCCAGGGGACCAAAACCAAAGAAGAATAAACCAGCCGTACTTACCGGAAAGCAGCCATCACGACCCCTCACCAGGAAGAGACAGCCATGCCAGCTCGACCGACCCGGAAAGACCGAGCGGGAGCGGCGAAACCCGCAGCTCAACCAACCCGGGAGGCCCAGGAGGGAGCTACGGAGAGCGGCCCGGCTCGACCGACCAGCCGGTTCCCACAACGGCAGCAGGAGCAGCCGAGATCCCGACCGAACCGGCCGGGATCCATCCTACGACTGAGCTGCGCAGGTCCAGTAGGCTCAGATGGAGCCCCGCCTACCTACGTGACTACGCGACGTAAGGACTGAACCAAGAGGGGAGGGGTGTTCTGTCCTTAATTAGCATTCTTGAGATCCCCGCGCTTTGATTGGCCAAAGCGCGGGGCTCTCTGATTGGTCAGGCGAGCCGCGCCGATTGGCTCGCTAAGAATCTCCCGCGATTGGTCCATTCGGATCGCGGGAAATTCAAAGTGGTGCCATTGGCCGCGGCCGCCGTGGCTAAAAGAATAAAAGCCGCGATCTTTTTCCCTTTGCCCCAGTTCGGTTCCAACCTCAAATAAAGAGCATGATTTGAAGTCACCGACTCCTGGCATCATTTTGCGGACACAACACTATCTACTCTATTCTAGTAGTTCAAGTTATTGTGCTCTTCAGCAGTAACTTGGAAAAACCACAAGAAGGGGGATTGTGCTCAGGAATTCTGACCAATATGATTTTCAGCAGAATTGTGACTCATTCAGAGGTGGTATTCAGCAGGTTCTGAACAGTTTTGGAGAACCTGTAGCGGAAATTTTGAGAAGTTCGGAGAACCACCAAATACCACCTCTGACTGGAGATTTTACAGTATCCTTCCTCTGCCACACCCACCAAGCCATATCCACAGAACCAGGAGCAAAAAAAATTGAATCTCACTACTGATTAGAGTTTATTGTTTAAGCCATACAATATGAGAGCTCAGTTATGGACTCTTTCACTTCTGCTGCAAAATTACACAGGTGTGATGACCCAGGGCATGGCAGAAAGACAACACAGTCAGATAATCAGTAGGATTTCCTTTATTAGCTCCAACTTTGCCCACAGTGTCCTGGTTACCTTCTGGCTGGAGAAAAACTCTCCCAGGAACAGCCTTTGGCTGCAGAGAATCAAGTCCAAAACGTGGTCAACAAAAACTGTAACTGTAAGTCCAATTAAGGCAAAATGAGGTAGTTTGGTAGGGCGGGAGCATGAATTCAACACATGAAGGCATGGTAATAACTCAACACAGTTGGGAAGACACCAGGAACACAGATAACTAAAGTCAATACAAGATAAATTGCTCCCAGCAGTTGCTGCATTCAGCATGTATCTCTTTTTAACTCTCATTCCCAGGTGTGGCTAATGAAGAGGATCAGGGCCCTTTCCTCCCCCATAAGCCATATAACCCATGTTGTTCTCTTCTTCGTTCCTCCCTGCGTTCCCTAGGATGAAGAGGGGTTGGGCCTGGGTCTTCCTCTGAACTCCCTCTCCCTTGTTTTACCTCTTTCCTTCTCTGCCCATCCAGACTTTTCCTTTCCCCAGTTTCCTCTACAGCCAATGGAGCCACACTCCCACTTCCTGTCAGCTTCCTTCTCAGATTCAGACTCCAACAGGGGCATGACACTAGGTATGCAGGTGGTCCTTATTTAACAACCACTCATTCAATGACAATTTGAACTTATAACAGCACTGAAAAAATGGTAGTTACAACTGAACCTTGCACTTACAGATAACAGATAACATATAATAGATAATCAGAGTTGGAAGGGACCTTGTAGGTCATCTAGTCCAACCCCCCACCCACCCAAGCGGGAGACCCAACACCATTTCTGACAAATGGCAGTCCAATCTCTTTTTGAAAGTCTCAAGTGATGCACTCCCACAACTTCGAAGGGCAAGCTGTTCCATTGGTTGATTGTTCTCACTGTCAGAAAGTTTCTCCTTATTTCCAGGTTAAATCTCTCCTTGTTCAGTTTCCATCCATTATTCCTTGTCTGGCCTACAGGCGCTTTAGAAAATAGCTTGACCCCTTCCTCCCTGTGGCAGCCCCTCAAATATTGGAAGACTGCTATCATGTCTCTCCTGGTCTTTCTCTTTACTAGACTAGCCAAGCCTAGTTCCTGCAACCGTTCATTGTATGTTTCAGTCTCCAGTCCCCTAATCATCCTGTTTGCTCTTCTCTGTACTTTTTCTAGAGTCTCAACATCTTGTTTATAATGTGGTGACCAAAATTGGATGCAGTACTCTTGGTGTGGTCTTACTAAGGCTTTATAGAGTGGTATTAGTACCTCCCTTGATCTTGATTGTTTCCCTCTGTTGCAGCTTCCCTGTAGTCACATGATTGTGATTTACAACCTTTTCCTGCAGGCCTCATGAAAACAAAGTCAATTGGGAAGCAAACAAGAAGGCAGAGATAGTTACAATAGGTCCTCACTTAACGACCTGTGTTATTAATAATTCATTCTTAATAACAGTATACCAGGACAGCTGAATCTGCTATTGTTAAATAGTATTGTTGTGTCCGCGAAATGATGCCAGGAGTCGGTGACTTAGTGCAAAGCTCTTTATTGATATGCTGGAACCGAACTGGCGAAAGGAAAAAAAGCCCGCGGCTTTTATTCCTTTCGCCACCGCGGCCGCGGCCAATGGCACCGCTTTGAATCTCCCGCGGTCTGAACGGACCAATCGCGGGAGATTCTTAGCGAGCCAATCGGCGCGGCTCGCCTGACCAATCGGAGAGCCCCGTGCTTTGGCCAATCAAAGCGTGGGGATGTCGAGTATGTTAATGAAGGACAGAACAGTATAACCATGTTGCTTAACAATGAGTTTTTGGTCCCAATTAGTGTTGTTAAATTAGGACTATCTGTATTCCCCACATGATTCTAGTTAAATAATAGATCTATATTAGTTTTATGCAAGCTAAAAAGGCAAATAATATTAGGACATTGCTACTACCTCCTTTCTTGTCTTATTTTTTTCAGAGTTGATAGAAGAATAGAGCTTCTATTACTTCATAACTGATCTGAATTAAATATTGAGCTTCTTCATTAGATATGACTTCTGACATCAGGAAATGTTTGGGACATAATCTTACATTTCTTAAAAGAGGCACTTGCAATTTAGTAAAATGTGATCATCACAATTAAGTAGCATGAATTGTCTAGTAGGGGTGATACAAGGGTCTATTTTGGCTTTGCTTCACTATAGGGACAAGATATACTGTGCAGAAGTTGCTATTTTACTTATCAATTTCTGAGGGCAACAATATCTCTGTTCCCCATTTTTGCAGCTCCCAAGATCCAGTTCTAGCAGGGCCGTGTTCTCAATGTACCTGGCCTTGCAAATACCATCTTGCAAGATGCAGGTCTGTGTATCTGAAGTCCGGTTGCATCTGGAAAATGTTCTTGACATCACTTTGTACTTTAAGGCACAGTTATTGGGACAGGAGTGAAGATACTTCTGTGTCATCCTGGGTGTGGGTTCATTATATCCTGGAAGGCTGGTACTTCAAGGATACCTACAGTTTGCAAATCCAGGATGCAGCAACTAATCCCAAGGATAAAATCAATTTCCACTCCAGATGATCTTTACCTTTGAAGATTGAGGGGTTTGGGGTTTTTTTGTAAATGCCAGATCGCTGTGTTATACCCTTACTTGATTTGCGTTTGTCATTAGAATGGACTAGATGATGTAAGCAAATCTGAGATCTTATTCTGGGGATGTTTATGACAGTTGTCATGAGGATGCTTTCATTCCTAGCATGGTGGTGGAAAAATGAGGCAACCCCACTGCTGCTTCCCAGCAGCCCTGTTGCCCACTTCCTGGATGCTCCATCCCAGCTTACAGAAAAACAGGCACAAAAAATTACTAACCTGCAACTACTCAGCTATCTTTATTTTCTAGTAATGAACAGTCCATAACTAAGTGAAGGTGGCCAGATTCTGCATAGCAGCACTGGGAATTCATCAGAAATATGTGTCTAGTCTACCATAGGTATTTATACAACAAATGTGGCAAACTCATTGCACTGCTTATTTCTTTCCCTTTTAGTATTAAAATGACTATGGGCCACATAGTTTATGGATTGTAATTTTAGTATAATTAGACCATGTATAATTGACAGATTGGATTTTATCATAGATTTTAGTTGTTATTTATTATTTTATACTAGAATTTTTGATGGTGTATTTACTGAGTGTTTATATTTGTTCTGGTCTCTGATGTATGACTGTAATAAACTGAATTGAATAATAATGCACCTGTGTGTGGCCTTGAAGTATTTTTAGAAACTACAGTTATATGGGCTTCTGGTTTCGCGTGGCTTCGGGGCAGCAGGAATTCGCGACCACTCGCGGTTCCTGCTGTGCTAGCCGCCAAGGTACCCCCGATCCAGATGGGTCAGGGGGATATGACTGCCCTGTAGGGACAGCCGAAGAGAGAGGGGAGCCGGACAGGGGGTTGGGGGTGTCACAGACCCCCTCCTCATCCTGAAAAACCCCTTTTTCCCAAGGCGGTGGAGTGGCGGTCAGCAATGGCCGCCACGAAGAAGCCAGCAACCGGGTAAGATTGTGCTGGAGGAAGCAAGAAGAGTGAAAGTGCTGTCTGAGCCAGGTCAATTAACATCTTTCAAATTTGTTGGAACTGAGCTGTTTGAATTGCTGGAGGATACATTGTATCCCTAACAAGATCGAAAGCGGCGGAGAAGCTGTTAAAGGGAACTTTTTTTTTTTCTTCACTCTCCCACCCCATGGAAACAGCAGATATGAAATATGTTGGGACATTGAAGGTGAATTATTCTGAAAGTTGAAGCTAAGAGACAAAAGGGTTTCTGGACATTGAAAAACTTAAGAAATTGGAAAACCCTTATTAGAGGTATGGATTTAAAATTGATGTTGCAAGTGGGAAGGGAGAGGGAAAAAAATTGGAGCAGAAGCTGAAAAAGGAGGAGATTGCCTAGAATCCCAAAGAAAGGTATATGGTAATTGGACCTCTTTGATTAAACATTAACCCCAGAAAGAGAAAGAGAAGAAGGAAGAAAAGTATTAATTTTTGGAATTTTTTTGGAATTATTTTTGATTAAAAGTACTTGTTGTTGTTTTGGGAAAAGTTTCTCTTTTCATGATGGCATCGCTTGTGGATGAACTAAAGACTGAATATCAAAAATATAAAAAGGAAGATACTTTGGGCACTTTGTTTCAATTTTTAGAAATGGCGTTATGTACTTATGAAAAGTTGACTATGCAGCAGAAGGACTGGGACAAAGAAGAAGAGGAAGAAGAAGCTATCTTTGATGAACAATGGGTTTTTTCCGGGGAGGAGGAGAAAAAGGATAAGAAAAAGGGGATTTTAAGAATTGAAAAAACAACCAAAAAAGAGAAAAATGAGCGGAAAGGTGGAGGCAAGGTTAGAAAGGAAAGGAAAGGGAGCAAGAAAAGGGAGGAGGAGAGACAAAGGGGTAAAAAGGGCAAGGAGAAGAATAAGCAAGAGAGAAAGGGGGGGGGGAGAAGCCTCAATGGGGGGAAGCAAGATCTAAAGAAAAAAAGTTTATTCAGAGACAATGGGTGAATTTAATTTAGGATAAAAGAGGGATTCTGGAGGGTACATAAGATTGTGTTTTTATATGTGTATTTAGAGTATAAAATTCATTGTGTAATTTTAGAACCTATTAAACAGAATCCCAAGAAAAATTGTTATATGAAGTACTTTTAAGTTAGGGTAATGAGTTAAAGACGTTACTCCAATTGGTGTATAGGAGAAGTATAGTAAAAGAAAAAAGATGAATGGAGAGTTGGAAATAGAACAGACAAAAAATGTTATTGAAAATGGTAATAAGATAGGGAAGGATATATAAAGGTTTTGTTATGTCTTTTCGGGTTTTGTATATTGATAAAAGGCAATAGAATTTTAATTAACAAGAAATAATTTGGATGACTATAATTTGGAATTATTATGTTCTATTGGTTTTCTTCTTTTATTATTTTTTCTTAGAAAAGAATTTATAAGCTGTTATGCCTTGACTCTTTGTGCATTGTTTTTATAAAATTGATAAAATTGGTTTATAAAAAAAAAAGAAAAGAAAATGATAATAAGATATGGAAGGATATATAAAGTGAATATGATGCTTGAATTTGTGTCTGTATGAAGAGTTTCAACCCGGGATCAGACAACCTTCAGAAAAGATCTTTTAGTCATGTTTATGTTTTGTGTTTTGTGTGTTTTCTGTAAAATTAATAAAATTTGTTTAAAAAAAAAAGAAACTACAGTTATGATGAAGACTATTTCTTTGATTGCACCATGTCAGCTTCCCAGCTATTTCTAATTAAATGGTATTAATTAAATTCAAATGGCAATCCCATAGTCAAATAGGACAGGAATCTGGGTGACCACTAAAATATGGCCCTGGGTCACAAGCACATTTATCATAAGTACCAGGTCATCTATATCTATGCTGGACCTTGATATGTTCCTTCTTGGGTTCTGTTCCAGTTTCTAACCTCTTGAAGCTGTAAAAGCAGATATATGAGGCTTAGCTTAATCCAGCAGGGATTTTGCATTGTAATAATGACACACAATCTGTGGGTGTCCACTGGGAACAGGCAAAAATCTCAGAACAGATAATGATTTGTGTATAATGACTGCACTGTGGAATGGTTGTAATGTATGAACTTTCTAGACTTTAGGCAATTATGCCACCCAGTGTCACCTTGTGTGAAATGGGCAGCCATACAAATTGAATCAAATAAGGAAATAAATACCATGACAACATCATTGCATATCATTATTTTAGCATTGTCATGGTTTGTTGCAGATATCACTGAGAAAATTTATCACTTTTGATTTAGTTGGTGGTGCTATATAGTCTCTGGTTTCCATGGGCTGGAACATTATACAGTGGTACCTTGGTACTCAAGTGTTTTGAAACTTTTCGAATTTGGTACTCAAAATATATTGACATGAAAATTTTTGACCTAGTATTCATTGTTTGTTTGGTACTCAATGCACAAACCAGAACTTGTCATTTGTCTTTTGACTCACTACATTATTCCTTATGGGGAAAAATGTTTGATATTCATTGATTTTAGTATTCATTGCACCATCTGGAACCAATTAACAATGAGTACCAAAGTACCACTTAAATCTCTAACTATGTTCAGCCGTTATACTAAGTGAAAGGCCTAATTGACAAATGTAATGTATACTGTTTTATGTTTCATATGTAGTTTTTATGGAAATATTAAAGGGAACTGAGGTTTTTTGAAGCTGGAGTCACCTCCATTTTCACTTTCTGAAATCATTAAATCAACGAATGTGAAGGTCTTGGAGATAATCTAGTCAAACCGCTTGCCTGGTGCTGAAACCACTACTTCAGCATCTCTAACAAACAGTCATCATTCATCTGTTTAAATTTTTGTACCAAAGGAGAAACTACAACATTTTAAAGAAATCTATTCCATTTTTGATAGCTCTTACACTAGGAAAATTTTCCTGAAGTTCAGAAGAAATCTACTTCCTCTAATTTTCACTTACTGTTTCTTACTTTATCTTTTGGAATAGCCCTGAACAATTCAGCCCTGTTATGGCAGACTTTCAGATATTTGAAAGGAGCTATCATATCTCCCTTTAGTCTTTTCTTTTCCAGGACAAGCATATCTATCTGTTCTGTAAGTTTTTCCTTCCACAGATCTTCTGAACTATAAGCCTGTAATATGCCTTAGGAACAAATTCTGATTCCTCTTAAACCAAAATTACAGTTGTTCCAGGTTCTGATAACATAATAAGTATAAAGCTATGATTAAAAAGTCTTGAACAACTGTAAATACAATAGTGATATGCAGGCATTTGTTAACTGTGCCTTTTGGCTTGAAATTATCCAGACACAGCCTTTAATTCTCTGTTCTACTCAGGCACTCCAAAAGAATTACCATCAAATTCTCTTTCAAACATGAAAGTTTTGTCTTAAAAAAAAAAAATCTTCTCAGCTCACAAGCCGAATTGTCCAACACAAACATAAGAGAAAAAACAGAATTGTTCTTACCTGGTTGCCTTTTACTTGCTAGAACAATAGAGAATGGGAAGATGGCCAGAAGGACAAGAACTGCAAAAAACTTCATGGGTGAGAATTGCTTGGGCTGCATGAGTCAGTTCAGATGAAAAAGTGTTTAAATGAAAGAACCAGCCCTAGATTAAGTTTTTGCACAAAGTACAGGACAGGTATAGAAGAGAACAAAAAGAATCCAACTTCCGCCAGATGAAGTTTGCTCCTAAATCTTTTGAATGTCACTCCACCCTAATATACTGCTCAGAGAATGAAGAGTCCAGAGCTTGTTTTCTTAGCCTGTGTAGCTGTGTTGTTGTCTGTTCAAAGGCCAGAAAACAGAGAGAGTTAGTCATAGGATTTAAACATATAAATTCATGACCAATCACAGTTTCAAACTGATGCTTTGGGACTCACCCAGTATCGAATGGTGTAGAGTCTCCTGCTTGGTTGGACTAGATGACCTACAAGGTCCCTTTCAACTCTGTTAATCTGAAATCTGAATCCATGATCTGTATTCAATTGCTGTATAGGATTAATTGCAAAGGTTGTTTCCCATGTTGCGTAAACCAGTTTTTCCATCTTCCCTTTCTGAATAGCCTTAAAATAGCTACATTAAAAACATTTTTTATTTTCAGCAGGCTTCTGGCTTACAAAACTTCTGTAACTTCTTACATGTTCCTTGTGCATTTTCTAAAAGTGAATTTCTGCTGTTTGTTTCTTTTATAAGATGTCCACTTTTATCCTTTTGCTTTTTTAAACATTAGTTTTGTGCAAAATCTGTTTTTATATATTTATTTTTACACACAGGTATTTTATGAGTTATACACAGGCAGACAAAGCAAGAACAATTTGGTTTACTAATTAACGTGCTGGTCTAGAAACCAGGAGACTGTGAGTTCTAGTCTTGCCTTAAGCATGTCTCAACCCAATTACCCACCAGGGTTGTTGTTGCAGGAAAAACAGGAGGAGGAAGGAGTATGATATACTGTATATTTGCTGCCTTGGGTCACTAATGAAATATTAAAGGTACATACATACCACAGTGGAAGTGTGTCCAATCACACTTGGCCAGTAAAGTATTCTATTCTATTCTATTCTATTCTATTCTATTCTATTCTATTCTATTCTACAAAACAGCCGTGATAAAATCTCATATGACGTATGTAGAAGAGGATGGTGTTTTGACTGTATGGTTGTGGCCATCATCTTCATTTTGTTTAATCCTCTTCCTGCATGATAAAAGTGAAAAGAAAAAGATCTGAAGTTGTTTCAATTGTACATGAAATAGGATCAACTTGAGGAGAGTAATGCTAGCATGTCCTTGAGCCCCATACATAGAGATATCTCCCCATTCAAAGTATTGCATCCCCCCCCCTAAAAAAATAAACAGATGGAAAGTTGTAAAAATATATATAATTAAAATCCAATTCCATGAGTTCTATCAATGTTTTGCTTCACCATATTCTCCATTTTGAGTGGATGATGCAGAAAATACTAAGAAAAAGAACGATAGAAGAATGAAGACTCAAACAGAGTTACCAAATATCCAAACAGGCAAAGAAGGACTCAGACAAGAGAGCAAATGAGGGGAAAGGAAGAGACATTCACTGTTTGTTTTTTCTTGACATCAACTGTCGTATCCGCGAAATGACGCCAGGAGTCGGTGACTTAGTGCAAAGCTCTTTATTTGAGAAATAGGAACCGAACCGCCGAAAGGAAAAAAGCCCGCGGCTTTTATTCCTTTCGCCACGGCGGCCGCAGCCAATGGCAGCGCTTCGAATCTCCCGCGCTCTGAACGAACCAATCGCGGGAGATTCTTAACGAGCCAATCGGCGCGGCTCGCCTGACCAATTGGAAAGCCCCGCGCTTTGGCCAATCAAAGCGTGGGGATTTCGAGTATGTTAATGAGGACAGAACACCCCTCCCCTCTTGGTTCAGTCCTTACGTTGCGTAGTCACGTAGGTAGGCGGGGCTCCGTCTGGTCCTACTTGACCTGCGCAACTCAGTTGTAAGCGGGATCTCGGCCGGTTCGGTCGGGATTTTGGTTGCTCTTGCTGCTGTGAGAACCGGCTGGTCGATCGGGCCGGTTCTTTCTCCGTGGCTCCCTCCTGGGCCTTCCGGGTTGGTTGAGCTACGGGTTTCGCCGCTCCCGCTCGGTCTTTCTGGGTCGGTCGAGCTGGCTTGGCTGTTCTTTTCTGGCGAGGGGTCGTGATGTCTACGTTTCGGTGAGTACTGCTGGTTTATTTTTTCTTGTAATCGGTCACCTGGGTATTCCCTCCCCCCTTGGCTTGCGTTACGGGAGGTGGGTTCGCTTGTGGTCCTCGACCTAAGTTGGTCGATGTGTCGTTTCCACGCTCGTCCGTCTGCCGTTTGTAGCCGGTATGAGTGTGGGCCTGTTGCTTGGGTGATGACGGCTGGGATCCATAGAGGGTCTCCCGTCAGGTTTTTCGCATATACGGGGTCCCCGGGTGCGAACGTTTGGTTTTTTGTGCTTGAGTCTGGGGGCCGCTCCGGGTTATACGTAGGGTGTAACCTGTCGAGTGGGGACCTTAGCTTTCTACCCATTAGTAGTTCGGCTGGGCTTTTGTTGGTAGTGGTATTCGGGGTTATGTGTTGTGTAAAGAGAAGTCTGTTGATTTTTTCTTGGATCTCCCCGTGGTCCATTTTCCGGATGGTTTTTTTGGTAAATTGGACCATCCGTTCTGCCCTACCGTTCGCCGCCGGGTGCACCAGTGCTGTTAGTGCGTGGCGGATGCCCCTTTCCGCCAGGAATTTCTCGAACTCCAGCGAGGTAAACTGGGGCCCGTTGTCGGAAATGACGACGTCTGGGAGGCCGTGTGTTGCAAAGAGTTTGCAGAGTTCTTTGGTCACGGCCTCCGTGGTTGTTGTCTTCATGTTGCTTACCTCCAGCCAGTTGGAGTAAGCGTCAACTGTTATGAGGAAGGTGTGTCCATTTGTGGGCCCGGCGAAGTCTATATGGATTCTGGACCAAGGTCCCCTTGGGGTTTCCCACTCTAGGACGGGTGCTGTGGGTGGGCTGGGCCTAGTCTCCTGGCATCGTTGGCACCTAGCTATCCAGGCCTCTATTTGTTTGTCCATCCCTGGCCACCAAGCGTAACTTCTGGCCAGGGCTTTAGTCCTCACGATGCCAGGGTGCCCCTCGTGCAGCATTTCCAAAACCTTCCCCTGTAGTTTGTCCGGAATGACCACTCTGTCGCCCCATAAGATGCACCCTTTTAACAACGAGAGTTCCGTTTGGCGGTTTTGAAACGTCTTGACGGACTCGTCGTTGTCCCTTTCCGGCCACCCTTTTTCTACCCAATGCAAAACCCGCGCCAGACGCCTGTCTTTATTAGTTTCCCGGGCAATGTCTGACGCGGTTATGGGCAGGTTAGGTAGAGTCTCGATGCTGAGGGTGGTCATCGTGGGTGCTGGGTCAGAGTCGGGTTCCAGTAGCGGCGAGCGGCTTAATGCGTCTGCATGGGTGATCGTCTTACCCGGTCTGTGTATGAGTTCGTAGTTGTAGGCCGCCAGGAACTCGGACCACCTTGTCATTCGGGGAAACAGAATGTTCAGGGTGGCCCGGTTCCCTGCAAGGATTCCCAGCAACGGCTTGTGGTCCGTTATAATGGTGAAGGGTCGGCCGTAGAGGTATTCGTGGAATCGTTTTATGGTGGCAACTATAGCCAGAGCCTCTTTGTCCAGTTGGCTATAGTTCCGCTCCGGTTTGGTGAGGGTCCTTGAAAAGAACGCGATGGGTGCTTCTTTTCTGTCGGGAAGGGTATGGCTGAGGACGGCGCCGACGCCGAAGGGTGATGCGTCGCAAGTGACGGCCAAAGGCAGGGTTTCGTTGAATTGAATGAGGACGGCGTCGGAGGTGAGGAGGTCCTTTGTTTTTTGGAAGGTGGCTTGCTCTCGTTTCCCCCAAGTCCAGGTCGCCGCCTTGTCCAGGAGCCTATGCAAGGGCTCCGCCGCCGTCGCCTTTTGGGGTAGGAAAACATTGTAAAAGTTCAGTAACCCCAAGAATGCTTGTAGTTCAGTCTTTGATTTAGGGGTGGGGGCCTCTTTGATGGCCTTGATTTTTTTGCTTGTGGGGTGAATGCCGTGCCGGTCTAGGAGGTAGCCCAAGAATTCCACTCATTCCGTGCACAGTTGGCATTTCTCCCTTTTTACTTTAAGTCCCGTCTCTTTAAATTTAGTTAGGACCTCTCTTAGTCGACTTTCTAGTTCGGCTTGGTTGGGCGCCGACACTAGAACATTGTCGAAATAAGGTACCACCCCCTTGATACCTTGCAATAACCTCTCCATCAGGCTCTGAAATATGCCCGGTGCCACGCTGACTCCGAATTGGAGTCGGTTGCATTTGAATGCTCCCCGGTGGGTGACGATGGTCTGAGCCTCTGCCGTTTGCTCGTCGACCGGCAACTGTTGGTATGCCTGGGCGAGATCGAGCTTGGCGAAAACCTTGCCCCCTCCCAGTGAGTGCAGTAGGTGTTGCACTATTGGGACGGGGTAGGCACTTTGTTGCAGCGCGCCATTTAGGGTGGCCTTATAGTCCCCACAGATTCTCACCGACCCGTCCGGCTTGATCGGGGTGACTATGGGGGTCTCCCATCGGGCGTGGTCTATGGGCTGCAATACCCCCTGTTTGACGAGCTTATCAATTTGCTCGTCTATTTTGGGTTTCAGTGCGAATGGCACCCGCCTAGGTTTCAGGCGTTTGGGGGGGACCTTAGGGTCTAGGTCGAACGAGATAAGGGGCCCTTGGTACTTGCCCAGGTTTCCGTCGAAGACTTCTTGGAACTCCTGGGCTAGTCGCTGTTCCCAGCCATCGTTGGCGACGTGGTTGACTCCCGTGAGGGTGATGTCGAGCGGGGCGAACCATGGCAGTCCCAGTAGGCTTGGGCGGTCGCGGTCGACGATCGTTAGGGGTAGTCGTTCGGTGCGCCCCTTATATGTTATGTTAAAGTTTTTGGTGCCGACTACCGGGATGCGGTTTCCCTGGTAGTCCTTTACAATGAGTCTCTGGCTGTCTACGTTCCTCCTTTGGAGGGTAGGCACCAACCGCTTAATCTCGTGCCATGCAATCATGGAGAGGTAAGACCCGGAGTCTACCTCCATTTTGCACGGCTGGCCCTCGATGCGTACCTCGACATGGATTTTCCGGGCGTCGTTGGTGATGGCGTGGCCGATGGTGACCATCTGGTGGGTCTCCTCTCTCCGCCGGTTGTCGCCGCCTCGCGAGGATCGTCCGATCCGGTCCCATCGGCTGTCCAAGTGGCGATCTCTGGTCCGGGGTGGTGTGCTTTCCCTCCTCCGGTCGTTCTGGTCCCATCGAGCCGGACTGCGGTTTTTCTTCAGGCGGCAAACCTGGGCGATGTGCCCCTTTTTGTCGCAATGCCGGCAGATGGAATCGAAAAAGCGGCATTCCGACCTGGGGTGGTCGCCGCCGCAACCGGCACAGTTGGTCCTTGACTTACGACCTCTCCGGTTCCGTTGGTTGCGCCCAGTCTGAAGTCGATGGATGTCTTCCTCGTCTTCGGACGTGCTGGATGCAGAGTGGAAATCGCCCTGGTGTGTAGTCGTCTCGGCTTTTTGTTCGGTCAACCTTGCCGGGTTGTTGTTTCCGCCGCGGTCCCTCGTGTCAGGTCTGCGCATGCTATCGGCAGAAGTTCGGGTTGCTTCTGCGGCTGCGGCTGCGGTGAGGGCGTCTGCTAAGCTGATGTCGCCCTTAGCCATCAGCCGGCTCTGGAGGGCGGGGTCCCAAAGACCGAGCACTATTCGGTCTCTTAAGGCGTTGTTTAGGTTATCAAATTCGCAGAGCCCCCCTAGGCGCCGCAGCTCGGCGACGAAGTAGCTTAATTTCTCACCCAATCTCTGGTCCCGCCGGTAGAATTCGTTGCGCCGGATCAGGATGGGGACCTCGGGAGCGTAGTGTCGCCGAAGGATGGGTTCAAGGACGTTCCAGTCCATGGCGGTTGCGTCGGCGGGCTTGGCCAACGCTTTGGCCATCTGGAAGACTTCGGTCCCTCAGTGGGTGAGGAAGACGGCGCGTTTTAGCGGGCCCGAGGCGTCCTTCATGCCGGTGCACTCGAGGTACATGCGGAATCGGTCGGAGAACGATTCCCAGTCTTCGGTGGCGGGGTTGAAGGGGGCGGGCGGTGCGATTTTCGCCATCTCGGTGCTTTGTCTGGCTTCCGTCGGACACGGGGTTCGGTTCAGGGTCTGTATCCCACCCTCGTCGCCAGTGTCATATCCGCAAAATGACGCCAGGAGTCGGTGACTTTGTGCAAAGCTCTTTATTTGAGAAATAGGAACCGAACCGCCGAAAGAAAAAAAGCCCGTGGCTTTTATTCCTTTCGCCGCGGCGGCCGCGGCCAATGGCAGCGCTTCGAATCTCCCGCGCTCTGAACGAACCAATCACGGGAGATTCTTAACGAGCCAATCGGCGCGGCTCGCCTGACCAATTGGAAAGCCCCGCGCTTTGGCCAATCAAAGCGCGGGGATTTCGAGTATGTTAATGAGGACAGAACATCAACAGTGAAAAATTGGCAAAAATAGACCGAAATATATATATGCACTCACACCAGCCAGCCGCTCATGGTTATGGGTGTGGCTTGGTGGGTGGGTTTTACACACGTGCGCACACTTTGCAGGTGCACGTGCACCAAATGCACACTTTGCTCAGGCACAGAGGCATTCTAATTCACCTCCTGCAAGCCTGCACTCTCCTGGTCACTTCAGCAGCTGCCGTACAACACTCTGCTGTGCCACACAAAGCAGCTGCACTTCAAATTCAGAGGATAAAGGTGAGTATAGGAGTCTGGGCAGGTCGGTGGTCCCAACAGCACAGCGGTGGAGAGAACCGGTTCAGTGCTCATAGCCACTACCAGCTTGGAAGAAGTGGGCCGAATCAGTAGAATACCATCACTGGCTGTGGCCCAGAGATTGTGGACCCCTGAAATAAAGGACATGAGAAGAAAAAGAAGGACATGTTCACCTTTTTCTGACTATCTGTTAAACCTAGATTCCAGTGAATATTTGCCCTAGATCTTCCAGAATTAAGAAGATCTAATTAGATCTAGTAATTAAAAATAATGTAAAAACTCAATGTGTTGTGATTCTTATGTTAGCTAAATAACATTGTCTATTCCTAACTGAAAAACTTTCCTAGACTATTATTGACTGCTTGGAGATGCCAATAGTGAGTACATGTTGATAAAATGTTTTTTAAAGTAAATCTATAATAATTAACACAGGATTAACAAAAGATTTAAAAATCATCTCTTCTCATTAATCTTGAGAGTGATTTTAGTTCTAGTCGATCACTAGACAGATCACCAATTTATTTCAAACCCAAGGAAAATCACCTTTCATGCATAGCATGATTGTAATTGGGTTGAGTGTCTCAGTGGATTTCTCTCCTCTGACCAAGTTGCTGTGCTGAGACATGACTCTTTCAGCTTCATTGAAGTGAGACAAATAACTCAATCCATCTACTCCAGAGGGAGTAGAAAGCAGCTAGGTAAGCAGTCTCCTTTCCTCCATCTTCTCTTTCTACTTTTTAATTTTGCAGATAGGTTTGTCTGGGCTCAGAAAGCATTCTAGGCAAGTAGAGTCCAAAAGAAACTCTTTACAGCTCTAGGGAGCAGTCACCAGTAGATAAAGCCCATGCTGTATCAGGAAAAAGAAGGGATGCTGGATTGGGGCCTCCATTGTGTGTACAAAGCAATTTGCTAAAAACTTCTTTTCTGGGGTTGAATGCCAATATTTTCGGGGTGTTGATTATTCAATGTCTGGTGAAAGGCATAGCTGGTGTATTCTTCAAGCCAGAATCTCAAGGAATTGAGATTGTCGTAACTGTCATAGACCCAACCAAAAAGTAGACCCATCTCTTGAAAGTTTGTGACCTTGCTTTTCTTTTAAAAAAAACCCAAATTTTATTGATCTTTTAAAGACAAACAAAACATAGGACATAAAGGCATAAAACCTCTTTTCTAAAAAAATTACTTATAAGTTTTAACAAGGCAAATAAAACATTATTTTTAAGACATAGTTCCACATTATCACATTTCCATTTAAGCACATATATATCTTTTCCAAATTTCTCATTTTAGTTTTATTCCTCCAAAGTTTTATTAATTCTCAATCAAACATAGCTAACCAAAACACAAAACATAAAACTTCTTTTGAAAAGTGGCTTAGCCCTGGGTTACATCTTTTTTTACAGACCTAAATCAAATTCATGCTCACCTTATATACCATTCTTATCTTATTTACCATTCTATATTTTCTATATAACTTCTCCCTTCTTTTCACTCTCTTAATTATATTTTGTTTATTTCATCTTATTTTAAAATCATTATACTTGTATCTTTTGTCCGTTCTTTTCCAATTATCTATTTATCTCTTCTCTTTAACAGAAAATTTCCCCTGTAATCACTTTTAAAGTGTGATGCCTTTCTATCTTTTCCCCTAAAATAACACTTAAAATAATACAAAATTTCTGTTCTGATTCTGCTTAGTACATTCTACATGTTGCATTTTAAAATAAAAGAATAATAAATTTATAATATAGTTAAATATATAATTTCCATTCTAGTTCTAATTCTACTTAATACATTATTTTAAAATAAGAAAATGAAATAGTAAATTTATAATAACATTAAGACAATAACGAATAAAACTATAACTAAACATTAATCATTTTACACATTCTCTTTAATATTTTATTAAATATTGAGATCTATCATTATTAAACATTTTAATATTTTAATATTTTGTTAAATCTTATAATATTCCAATGGACTATTTCAAATGCAAATACTACAATACTATCTTATGTACTCTTGCAGAATCTTTCTTTAATTATACTCTATCCTTTATCTCTAAAAAAAAAATCTGCTTTTTTGCATCTTGTTTCAGGCCTTTGTGGCTTTTTCCCCCCTTTCCCCTCCCTTTCTTCTCCAGTCTGGTCTTTTTGCCCCCCCCTCCTAACCTCCATCTTTTTAACTTCCCCTCTGTATAGTATTTCTTTTTTCTGTTGCTTTCTAACATTGTACCTTTTTTCACCTTATTTTGCTTTTTCTTGGTTGTTTTATTAAATCTTAAATTCTCATTTTTCCTTCCTCTCTTCCTATTTTCTTTCTTAATTGAACTTAATTGAACTTTTTTGTCCATTAAAAATGGCTTCTTCCTGGAGAAGGTGGAGCTTTGTCTCGGCGATACAGCTGCAATCTCGGGGCTCCGAGATCACAGCTGATATTTTCGCTCCTGGTCGGTCCTAATGGACCTAAACCGTCCCATAGAGATGGTGACCATGAAGGGCACATTCCCTGGATCCCAGGGGCATCGCAAAGTCCCTGGTTTGATCCAGGAGAAGTCCTTTTGCTGGCGGCGGAGAGGCAGCCTCCATAGCTGCTGAAGTCGGGACAGCTCCGGAAAGGAAGAGGCTGGAAGTGAAAGTGTGTCAGCTGGGTGAGAAATTCTTTTTTTTGTAAATTCGCTGAGATTTGAAAGGACACTCTGAATATAGGAAGAAATCTGTGAGATTTTTTTTTTGACAAAACTGTATGAGCGGCGTTTTTTAAAGGGATGTCAAATTGAGGCTTGGATTTTTTTTCCTTTTCCTTACTTTTTGGGGGGGAACTTCAGTGTGACTTTGTAATTAACCGAACTGAATTTTCTCTTATATATATTGTTATGCTCCTTCTTTGATTTTTTTAATTCTTTTATATGATAGAGGCTCCCTTTGGCTATATATATATATCATCAGGCTTCTGTATAGTGTTCGTCTGTGAGTTAGACTTTTACAGTGGTTTCAGATTTAAATTTGAGGCAGTCTATTGCTGTGACAGAATGGTTTTTTCTTCATCCTGATTGGTTGAGAGTCTTGGTCTGTGTTTATTGGTCTTGGAGTTTGCTGTGTTCTGCTTCTAATATTTTCTGTCTGGTTTTTTTGGCTCTTTTTGTATTTTGATTGGCTGGCAACATTGTGTTACTTTATTGGAGGCCTTTAGTGCAGCTTGGCTTTGGGTAAATGGATGGCTATCATTAGTTAGGAAGCTGGGTTTCATCTGGGTGCCTGGTTGGGGTGTGTTTGAGCTGGAGGTATCAGGGGGGATCTGTTTGTGCCCAGGTGTTTGCCTGGCTTGTGGTGTGGAGATTTTTTTGTTTGTGAGTGCAGGCTTCCAAATGATTGACAGCCTGGTGGAATCATCTCTTCTGTTCATGCTTTCTGGTCTTTTTTCAATCTCTATGGCTTCTCTGATGATTCTGTGGCTGGGATTTTCTATAGTGGCTAGGGTTTTGGTGCCATTGAAGTTGATGTTATGACCTGTGGCTTCCATGTGTTGGACTAGTGAGGAAGTGTGTTCCAGCTTTTTGACTGCATTTTTGTGTTCATCCAGGCGGGTGCTTATTCTTCTATTGGTCTGTCCAATGTATGTGGCCGGGCATGATGCACAGGGGACTTCATATATGCCTTGGTTTTCCAGGTCAATTTTGTCTTTGGGGTTCCTGAGGATGGCTGCTATTTTTCTGTCTGTTTTGAAGGCAGTCTTGATGTGGTGTCTGTATAGAATCTTACTAATTTTGTCTGTAGTGCCTCTTATGTAGGGCAGAACAGCTGTTCCATGGGTCTGTTCATCTTCTGAGTCTCTATTATGTCTCAGTGTGTTTTTGTGGATCAAGTTGGTGATTTTGCTTTTGTGGAAGCCGTTGGCTTCCACAAAATATTTTAGTCAGGGTGCATAGTTCAGTCTTAATGTGTGTCTTGTCTGCCAGGCGTTTGGTTCTGGTAATTAGTGTTTTAGCCACGGAGTTTATCTGTGCTGGGTGGTGGTGGGATTGGGCGTTGAGGTAGCGATTGGTGTGTGTTTTCTTCTGGTATATGGTGTGTCCTAGTGTACCATCTGTTTTTTTGTAGATTAGTACATCTAGGAATGGTAGTTGTTTGTTTGTTTCCGTTTCCACACCAAGACTCTCAACCAATCAGGATGAAGAAAAAAAACCATTCTGTCACAGCAATAGGCTGCCCCAAATTTAAATCTGAAACCACTGTAAAAGTCTAACTCACAGACGAACACTATACAGAAGCCTGATGATGGCAGATGAGATTCTGCTGAAACGTTGCTACAACTTTAAAAGCACCACTACTATGACATGGGAAAATACCCAAACAAAGCTGAATGCCAGACATGTACCCGCAAAAACTTAAGAATATATATATATATATATTAATACTTTTTCTTTTTGCTTAATTTAAACTATGTTTTTCTGGCTGGGGGGGGAAGTGTATTAAGAAACTTTGTAACACTGCCAACTAGAGGCTTGAAAATATTTTATTTGAATTGGAGAACAACTCTGAAAAGACGACTTCTCAAGGACATTTCAACTGGATAAGATAGAGGGAGAGCGTAGCAGAATATTATTACAGGTGCTTTCCTGGATCCTTATCAACATTTCAACACTTGAGACTTGGCTTTGAAGCTTGTGGAGAAGGAGTCATAATAAGAGCCTTGGACAAATAAACAAAGTGCAGTGTGTTTTCTTATCTTTTTTCAGTTGTGCACCCCTACTCACCAGCCTCTCTGTAAACTTTAATTCTAGTAATATTCTTATTTTTGTTTTTTATTTTAAAGGGAAAGCCTCAGATATTTTTTTTTCTTTTCTTCTCCTTTTTACTGGGATTTTTTTTCTTTTTTGCTTGCTTTTTCCATATATTTCTGGACCACTCTGCCTTTTCTTTTTTATTATTGAGATTTCCCAATTGGATTAAGGTGTGAAGAACCTGAAGGAATTTTTTCTTTTTTTCCTTATTTTTGTTTTTTGTTTTTTTCCTAATTATTATTATTATTATTGGGCTTTTTTCTTCTTTCTATTTTTCATTTTTTATTGTGACTACTTCATAATTGGATTAGGGTCTAGAAGAACCTGAAGATTTTTCTTCTTCTTTTTCTCCTTTTTCCTTTTTGTCATCAGGTTTTTTATTATTGGATTTTTGCCATTTTGGATTATAATTGGCTATTCTACCAGTTGGATTAAAAGTTAAAAAGAATTTGAAGGTCTTGAAGCATCAAAATGAGCAGGAAACCCATATCTTCTGGTGTTTCTACTTCTACCTCTGCCTCCCCACCAGCTGGAGGACAACGTTTAATTCAGACAATGTTGAAGCAAGATGAAGAACAAGAAAAAGTGACATTACAGATGATTATGCAAGGAATCCAAGATCTCAAGATAAAAACAGACACTATTGAACAAAGAACAGAGAAAACTGATGAAAAAGTGGAAAATATTCAACAAATGATGGTGAAGTATGAGGAGAGATTCCAAAAAATTGAGGAAGAAGGTAAACAAAGAGAGGAGAAGATTGGAAACATTGACAGCAGATTAACAGTGATTGAACAAGACAAAAGTGGGATGTTGAGGTGGGAGATGGAGAGGTCAGAATTCTATCTCAGATTTCAAAATATAGAAGAAGAAAAAGGACAAAACTTGGCTGCAATAATGATAGAAATTTTGGCGGATGCTTTGGAAATTACAGAGGAAAAGATGATGGATGGAGTAGATGAGGTATATTGAGTTTTTACAAGATATGCGATGAGAAATAAATTACTAAGAGAAGTCCATATTAGATTTACCAAAAAATCCATCAAAACACAAATATTACGAGCTGTAAGAGAGAAGACATTGAAATACAAGGGCAAAGAGATTGTGGTTTTAAAACAAATACCCAGAAGAGTGAGAGAGATGAGAAGAGAATATCGATTCCTGACCAAAATGCTATTGGAAAAGGAAGTGAATTATAGATGGCTGATTCCAGAAGGATTAATGTTTACGTGGCAAGAACAGAGACATAGAATTGATTCAATTGAGAAAGCAGAACTTGTCCATGCAGAATTTTTTGGAAGGAGAGAAGAAGAGGCAGAGAAAGAGGTCTCATTAATTGAGTTTCAAGAGGAACAACTGGAGACTGAAAAAGAGGAAGGTGCAGTAGATGGGCAGGTGGATAGTAAAGAACAGCGTGAAGTGAGATCCACGAGAGCTGTTAGACCTAAATATAAAGC
Organism: Hydrophis major; assembly: GCA_033807585.1. Taxonomy (NCBI): domain Eukaryota; kingdom Metazoa; phylum Chordata; class Lepidosauria; order Squamata; family Elapidae; genus Hydrophis; species Hydrophis major. Next base: position 401,469,269 of record CM066328.1, read on the forward strand.
ATAATCATGGAAGAAAAAAAACTGATTACAATGAATATAAATGGACTCAATTCAGCTGTTAAAAGAAGGAAAACCTTTCATAAATTAGAGAAATTAAAATTTGATATAATTTGTCTACAAGAAGTACATATTAAAAAACAACATGAACAATTGTTAGTACAGCCAAAATTAGGAAAAATATTTATTTCTTTGACTCAATATAAGAAAAGAGGAGTGGTTCTATACATTAAAGAGGCCATCCCAGCAAAATTGATCGATATGGATGAAGATGGAAGAGTATTAATGGTGGAAATAATGGACAACAATATAAAAATACTCTTGATTGCAATTTATGCTCCAAATGATAAACAAGAAGAATTGTATAAAAAACTACATATGAAAATAACTGGACTGGACTATGTTAATATAATTATGATGGGAGATTTTAATGGAATTGTGGACAATAAACTGGACTATATAACAACAACAACAAAGCAAAATAGAAAGACTCTCCCTAAACCCTTTTTTAAAATGACAGACGAATTAACTTTAAAAGATATTTGGAGAGAAAGAAATGTTAAAGCTAAACAATATACTTTCTATTCAAATAGACAGTTATCATGGTCCAGATTGGATATGATTTGGACCTCAACAGAAAATATCTAATATTGAAGAAACAAATATTGAAACAAGTACTTGTGCAGATCAGAACCCAATGACAATTAAATGGAAAGGACAAAAAAAAAAAAGATTGAGATGGACATTAAACATACTATCTCAAAGGAAAAAGATTTTACACAATGGATGGAGAAAGAATTGGCTTTCTTCTTTAGAGAAAATAAAAAAGAAGACACTTCAATGCAGAATGTTTGGGATACAATGAAGGCATATGCTAGAGGTTTGATAATAGATTATATAAGAAAAAAGAATATTAGGAAAAGGCAAGCTTCTAAGGCCTTGGAAGATGAGTATAAAGGACTTGAAAAAGAATTACAGAAAATGTTGAAGTTTATATGGCAAGGTAAGAAAGCGAGAATAAAGCTAAAGCTTTTGCAAGAAGCCAGAATTAGAGGAGGTTTTGGCCTGCCAAATTGGGAATTGTATTATCAAGCTGCAAGTTTGATGTGGGTCAAGGAATGGATAACATTAAGAAAGATTAGATTGTTGACACTAGAAGGTCATGATTTGCTGTTGGGTTGGCATGCTTTTTATGGTATAAGGGAACTAAATCACAGGGCTATTTTAGAAGACATTCTATATGGGAGCCTTTGTGGTTAAACTGGGAGAAGATAAAAAGACAATATTATTTGAAAATTCCAGTTTGGTTATCGACTATTGAAGCATTTTCCTATCCTATAATTTATAAGAAGGAACAAACAGTTAGATATGGGGAATTATTGGATGAAAAGGGTGAACTTAAATCGATACAAAATTTAGAGGAACAAGGTATAAAGATGAATTGGTTTTCATATGCGCAAATACATTCAAGGTATATATGATGAAGATTCTAAAACGGAGGGATTCTATGATAAACAGACTGATCTAGATAAGATCTTGATGGGTACTGATGAGAAGGTGATTAAAAAATTATATGGTTATTTACTGGGAATTAAATTAGAGGAAGAACAAGTTGAAGAAACTATGATTGTTTGGGGGAAGAATTTTGGATATGGGATTGATTTAGAGAAATGGCAAAAATTGTGGTCTCAAAATTATAAAATGACAATGTCAACAGCATATAAAGAAAATTTGTATAAGATGTTTTACAGGTGGCACTTTCCCACGACAAGAATAGCAAGAATGTTTAAGAACAAATCTGAAAAATGCTGGAAATGTCATCAGATACCTGGCTCATATTACCATATGTGGTGGACCTGTGAGGACGCTAAAAAATATTGGACTAAAATTTGCATGTGGTTGGAAAAAATGACAAAGAAATGTATAGTTTTGAAACCGGAGTTTTTTCTATTGGGAATCTTACCAGATACATACAGTAAAGACTTGAAATATCTGATTGTCAATGTATTAACAGCGGCTAGGATTGCATTTACTAAAAACTGGAAGAATGAGAAAATACCATCACAGGAAGAAATTATTAAGAAAATATTGGAATGTGCTGCGATGAGTAGATTGACATTTGAAATTAGAGAGCAAGAGGATAAACAATTTTATGAAATTTGGGATCTTTTTTATCAATGGTTAGATGACAAAATACGATAATAGAATATTTAGAATGTTAGATAGCAAGGAATATCTTTATTTTTTCTTTCATTTTTGTTATTTGATATTATATTTATAAAGTGTTTCTAGGATAGATTTGGTATGATTATATGATTTGTTATAGAATAAACTATTTAAAGGATTGTTATCTCATAAAGCATGAATGATTAAAAGTTTGGTCAAATGTTCTCTTTAATAGTGATATTAGGATATATAAGTTTGGATTGACAATATGAGTTCTTATGTAGCATAACTGTAATTGAGACTACGAAATGAATGCACAAAAATGATGAACCAACCGACACACTGTATGTTCATAAGAGAGTTGATGTTTTAATGTTTTGTTTGTCTTGTTTGTTTGTAGAAAATCAATAAAATTGTTTTTTTTTTTTAAAAAAATGGCTTCTTCCTCTTCTTTTTCTTCTTCTTCTTCTCCTTCTTCCTCATGTATTTGCTGATATGTAGAAACCGCCATTTCTAAAAAGTGGAACACAGCTCCCAAAGAATCCTTGCCTTCTTGTTCTCTTTGCTTTAATTTTTCATATTCCATTTTTAATTCATCCACAGATAGTGCCATTGTAAATTTTTAAGAACAACCCAGATGTTTTTAATCTTAAAGTAATTTCCAAGTGTCAAAGTTATCAAACAATCCAAACAGACACAAAATATTTCCTCTTCTTCTCTTTGCAGTTTTTCCTCCTGAGGCAAAATCCCAAAATATATTTTAAAGCCGTATTACAGTTAGTTGCTGATCTTATAATCTTCAAGGTGTCTCCTCCAACAGATTTTTAAAGGTTTTTTTAGTCCTCTCCTTCCCACTTATAACAAAGAGCTTATTTTTACCTTAAAGAAGCAGGTTTTTCAATGCTCATTTGCTTTCTCCGTAAGGAAGGGGAGTGAACTTTCCTTTCAGCACTTTCGCCATTTTAACAACTTCTTTTGGAAACAAATGTATCAATCCAAAAGTCAGATTTCCAGGGTGTTTAAAAGTTTCTTAATGTCCCAGTTCAGCCAAGAAAACTTCTCCTTCTGATTCTTCCTCCTGCACAAATCTTATCTGGTTGAAGATTCCTTTGTGGCTGCCATTTCTGACAGCCGCTCCACCGCCTCAGGAAAAAAGATTCTAACCGGCTGGGGAAAGGGGTTACGATGTCCCCAGACCCCTGCCCAGATCTCCTCTATCTTCCGCTGCCCCTCCGGGGTAGTGACAACCCCCAAATCCAGTTGGATCAGAGGTACCTCAGCGGCGAGTGCAGCAGAAACCCGCAGAAATGCAGATTCCTGCCACCGCCGAAGCCTTGCAACCGGAAGTTGAGTGACCTTGCTTTTCTGAGAAGGGTTGCTCAAGGGCTGTTTTTTTCATGCTCCCCTCTCCCCATCCCTCCATGGCAGTGTCCTATTAGATTATGCAGGAAAAAATTAAGTAATTGTTTCCTGGAATAGGAAGGTTCAGTCTGATATTAAGCTGGGAACAAAATAAACCCCACATGGTGAGGCAGACAGAGAATTCAACTTGAAATAAGGCAAAGATCCCTGCTGACCTCAAATTTATTTAATTAGACCTGTGATCACTTAAATCAAAAAACAAACAAACAATAAGCAACAATCAAAAACAATGGCCAAATACAACGAAGACAATGTTGGTCATTTGAAACCTAGAAAAATAAGAAATGAAACTTGAGAAAGGGGAGAACTGAATAAAATGCAGTAAAACAGTGTAAAACCGAAGATAAAATAGAAATAAATAAGGAATACCATTAAAAAGGAACATTTCATGATTTAATCATTTTCGGATTAGAATATTTTATACCTTTTTGGGGGATTACTGCTGATGGAAACTTAGCAACTCTATTTGTGATGGTTCTATTCTGTGAGTAGGAAATTGTCCACTTCACCCTTATTGGGTTTTTGTCAGGAGTATGCCTGCATTTCCCCCTCAAATCTTGCTCCGCTGCCTCATTGCAGTGGGGGATTGTTCCTGAGAGGGAAGAATGTTGTGAGTCTATGCCAAGAGTATATATTCTCCCAGCGGTGTCACCCAAGGTATGAAGGTCATTCCCAACTGCCCACCTAAAACAATTCTTCATATGTGAAGGCAACTTTTATATTTTAATTTAAAAAAAACCAAACACCCCACATGGATATAAAATCTGCCTATGTAATAGCTAAGAGCTGAATACAACTGGTTTTGATTGCCTTGCTGCTGCTTCAGGTCTTCCCCCCTCCCCTCCGTTCTCCCTAGGGCAAAGGAGTCCAGGAACGCTTTACGAGTTGACAGATGGGTCATAATCAGTCAAAATGGTTTTTATGGTATGTTGTGGTGCCCTTGATGTTTGTGGTGACTAGGTTTTCCTGACAAAATCATAACTTTGGTCTTAGAATGTAAGACCTTCTTCTTTGCAGAATTCCACCAAGCTCTGCAGACTTCTTCTGAGGCCCACGAAGGATTGCTGCATCTTTGGCACACAGCAGTGGAGCCAAACACCTAAGCATGGCTGAGTATAGCTGCTTCAAGATGAACCTCTGAATCCCATCTGAAGGATCTTGTGCTTACCAACTCTACCCTGGGAATTGTATGTATCTGAGAGTTTCACTCTCCCCAAATATTTGAAAGCTTGAAAAGTTTTCCAGTTTGAGCCAAGAATCTAAAGTTTAGGGTCATCAAATGGAGAGTAAAGCCTGTGCAGGAAAAGAGAAGCCAGATGTTGAAGCTGCCTTTAAAAAGACTGAAGAATATACTAACAAAATTTGTTTTTTATAAAAAAAAAAAAAAGGAAAAAAGAATCAATAAAACCTTGGAGGAATGTTAGACGAGAATAATTTAAACAAGCCAGAAAGAAAAGAATATGATGACTATAAAATGGATAAATATGGAAGAGAAATGAAACTGAATAGGAGTAAAGAGAAATAATGAGAAATTTGCTGAAAGATATTTGTGTGTCCATATGGAGATGGGATAAATTGGAATTATGCTGTATAAAAATAATGTTTTGTTTGACTTGTAAGGATTTACAATGTTAAGAGGTTTTATGTGTTTATGTAAAAAGACTGAAGAATATGAGACATTATTGCTGATGCATGCCAAATAATTGAGAAAGCAAAAAAAATTGTCAGTACATAGTTAATTGATGATAGAAAGGCCTTTAGTTATGTTGATCACATCAAACTGTGGAATGTACCTACAAAAATTGGAATCCTTGAACATCTCTTTGTCCTCATGAGAAATCTATATAGAAATCATTGTATACAGAGAATATGACAAAATTGAAAGGCTCCAGGTTGGCAAAGAAGTGGGACAAGGCAGTATGTTCTTTCCTTATTTATTCAGCATATACAGATAGTTTTGACTTACAACCAGTGGCTTAATGACCATTCAGAGTTATGATGGACTTCGAAAAATGGTTAATTACAGTCCGTTCTCAAGTTACAACTGCTGCACCATCTGTCGTGTTACATGATCATATTTTGGATACTTGGCAACTGGCTCACATTTATGACCTGTTGTAGCATTCTGTGGTCACACAATCATGTTTTGTGTCTTTTTTGCTGTTCTCTAGCAAAAAAACCACAGCAAAAATGTCCATTGGATAAAATGTGTTTGCACTTACAACCGTGCGGTTTCTTTAATAACCATGATGACTTGCTTAATATCGGTCATAAAAATGGTTGTAAAATCAAGTCTAGTTACATTGTACCTCAACTTATGACCAACTTATGATTTAGACTGAAATGCTAGTCCCACTTGTGGTTGTAAGTCAAGAATTACCTGTATATCGATAATCTTTGCTATACTGATAACACTACTCTGATAGCTTAAAAGACAGATTATCTGCGAGTTCTAATAAAAAAGTACATAAAAATGGCACTGGCATTGTTTTAAGCAGACCTGATCCTCAAAAGTATGCTATAATGTATGCATAAATACTGTATAAATAATGCTTTGTATAATTGCATATAATTATTTGTAATAATACTTTTTTGAATATTTGTGTATAATAATATTTGAGGGCCAGTTTGGTATAGAGCAGGGATCCCCAATCCTCGGTCTGGGGGCTGGCACTGGTCCATGGCATGCCAGCATCCAGTCTGGGCAAACAAGCAAAGCCCCATCCACAGGATGCAGGAAGCTCACAAACCGTGCCCCATCCAGTCCATGGAAAAACCTTTCTCCATGGAACCAGTCCCTGGTATCCAAAAGATTGGGGGTGACTGGGGTAGAGATTAAGGCATCAGGCTGGAGACCAGGAGATTGTGAGTTCTACTGCCTTGGGCACAAAACCTTGGGCCAGTCACTCTCTCTCAGATCTAGGAAAGAGACAATAGCAAACTACTTTGAACAAACCTTGTCAAAAATACCCCACATCCAGGCAGTCTCCAAGAATGAGACACAATTAAATGGAAGAAAGAAAATGTAATTTAAAATACCTCCAAATATGGGAAATCTTTGGCTTTTCCTCTGCCTCAAATGTCATGAAGGGTGGCAGTGGACCATTTCTCTTCTTCTCCTTTGAAAAAATGTCCTGTACATCTGGAACATTAAATGAACAAACTGGCATCATACTGCAGATGTTCCTCAGAAGCATTAGTGTCTTTAGGCCTGATTTTTCACTTCCATTAAGTATGTTTGAGAAAATGGCCATGGTGAAAGGCCAGTAGTTGTTGTTTGGCATTCATGGTGTGCACATTCACATTTCTCAGTCTAAAGCAGGATGAGAGGAAGTTTCTACTCCTTCATTGGCTCTGACTTGGCAATCCAACATTGGTTTCTGGGATCAAGAAGTTGATTCTTATGTCCACAGTTGGCTGGGGACAGCCAAACAGTGTTATCACACACACACAAAATGGCAACATACAATGAGAGAAGACAACAATGCCTATTGAAAATTCAGCTAGCATTCATTGTTGGAAGCAGTAAACAGTAAGAAAAATATTGACAAACAAGGCATACTTTACGTAAGCTGATGATAATTACATAAGATGATGCAAGTAACTAAACAACTATTTACATAGGTTCATACACACACACACAAATTCCCTATAAAGGTACCAGATCCTGACTGCAACCATCATTGAGTATTCAGCTCATCGAGTTGCTTCTGTTTCTCAGAGTTTTGGAGACCAAAGCAGCCCTTTCTCATCATGACAGTTCTTTACCTTGCTGTGGTTGTCATGCTCTTGGTTGTCGCTGTCATGGCTGATCCAGGTATGTATGGGGTAGAGAAATGAAGAGGCTTCATGAAAAAATATATCATTGGGGGAGTGAAGTAGGGTTCTGGGTCTGCAGAGATTTCTAGATAGAACTAGTTGATAAATCATACAATTTTGTAGTTTACTGTTACTGAAGGTTCAAGCCAACCTTCTGGCCTCCTCCAGCTATCTCAATTTTATTTCTCTTCCCCATCTTCCTTTTTCAGCTGATGCTCAACATTTTATGATTTCTGGATACTGGATACTGAGCATCATCACTATGCAGAAGAGCAGTTTTAATTTCTCTTCTTTGAAGAATTGTCTGTTTTTCTCCAACTCTTGCCATTAGTCCATGAATAGTGATCATGCCCTATTGTTTCCCAGCACCTCAATTTTCCCTAGAGTACTGATGGCACATACCAGATGAAATTGTGGTTAAATATAAAGATGCTTTATAAGCTTCAAGGATCTCAGATGCATTAGGCTTGGTAAAAGACAAAGGATTAGACTTGTTTTACTTAGAGAAAGAAAGAGGCTGAAAGTAACATGACTGATGCGTATAACATCTTTCAAGGTCTTGAGAAAAAAGATAGGGAATCCTTCCTCCTGCTCAAAGCACCACAGGCAGGAATCATCCAAAGATTAGAAAGGGATTTAAAGTAGAAAAATGAAACACTTCACACAGTGCCCACTTAACTTGTAGATTTCATTGCCATGTAATGTGATGGTTGCTTTACAGGAGTTTGGATATATTCCTGAAGGAAAGGTCTGTCAACAGCTTTCCTTCCTGAAAATTCAATGCCGCTGTTAGATTGGAAGCAGCATGCTTCAAAATATCAGTTGCAAGGAAGCAATGGGAAATGGTGTGCCTCTGGTTCTTGCTTGCAAGCACCCCGACCCACATTTGCCTGGTCCTGGGGAAAGATGAATTGCTGCACTAAGATAAAGTACATATCTTAGTGGATAAGAACCAAACAATTGGCTCCTTTCTTTTATGTACACGTATATAAATAAATACATTCATTTCTGGATATATAGAATATTATGCTGTTGTAACATATGATAAATGCAATTTATTGCTTTGTTTAGGATCAGGTCAATTACTATGCTTCCTGCCCCCTATTAATGTTCATCAATACTCTGAAGATTTGTTTTATATAATTATTTGGTCAGATCTGGGTGACTTTAGACCAGGGCTGTCAAACTTGATTTCATTGAGGGCCACATCAGGGTTGTGTTTGACATCAGGTGGGAGAAAACCCAAATAACCAAAGATCCATCCATAGATCTAGATCTAGATCTAGATCTAGATCTAGATCTATCTATCTATCTATCTATCTATCTATCTATCTATCTATCTATCTATCTATCTATCTATCTATCTATCTATGGATATATTGGGATAAAAAATAGGGAAAGTCCATTTCTGGGTGGAAAAGATTCTTTGGATTTGTATATTCTCCTCCCCAAATCCTTTTGCATGGCAAATTAAATTAGATGTCTTGTTTTGATGCCACTGCTTAAAAGTCAGAGAAAGTGTTATGTATTTACTGAATGTGGAAAACATTCCAAAGATCTCATGATTTTTAAATTTCTTATAAGAGACCATCTGATAACAAGAACCAGAGAGATGTAAAGTGTTTTGTTAAATGAAATTGCAACCTATTCTGAATGTACTGCAATTAGCTTGACCTCAGAATGGTCAGTGATCAGAATAGCTATGTTCTTGGGTTGAAACTTCCACAACCGAACGTTTTGCATATCTCAAAATTCCTTAGTTAAACAGCATATATTTGCTTGGAGATTGAACTCATTGAAAGGAGATACTGACAATCAAGTGCATAGAGAAAAATCTTGTTAGATAAGGCAAAGGCTTCTTTGTTGCAGAAACTTATAATAATAAGGACTCCAGTGCCTTCAAGAAGACTTCAGATGGGTTGCCTTGCTCTGGATTGAAAACTTCTAGGATTATTAATGAGATCTGCATATAACATTAATTGCATGATTAATTATAGATTACTACAAATAGCAGCAGTGCTAGGCCTAGACTCAGCAGATGGCAGCATTTAGCTAACCTTGGCCAATCTCAGAAAAGCTAAGAAGGGTTGAATCTTGTTATTCTATGAATAGGAGATCATTAGGAGATTCAGAAGTGGATACTAGACTGCTACATTCTGAACCAATTGGAGCTTCCAGATGCTTTTCTTTCTTTTCTTTTTTTTTTGAACAAATTTTATTAATTTTTAAAGACATACAAAACATAAATACACAAAAACACAAAACATAAAAACATAAGAAATCTCTTTTCTGAAAGTTGCTTAGTCAAATTTATATTCATTTTACATACCATTTATATTCATTTTACATACCATTCCATATCTTATTAGCATTTTCAATTTTCTATATAACTTCTCCTCTCTTTTAAATTTTCTCAATTTTATTTGATTTATCTCCTCTCAATTCGAATCATAATAATTATTATTCTTTGTCTGTTCGATTTCCAGCTATCCATTTATCTTTCTTCTTTGAAAAAAACTTCTCCAGTACACTAAATGGAGTATGATGCCTTTATCTCTTTCCCCTATATTTATAATACTTAATATAGAACACATAACTTACATTGGGATTCTGTCTGGTACATTCTAAAATTATACCGTATTATCAAAACCAATACAAATCTATTCATTAATAGTGATATTCATTTATATCTTAAACATTTAGCACATTACTTTTCAGTTAAATCACATACTTTTATGGGAGCATCTATTTTCCATAGTTATCCCCCCCCCCACATCACATATTATAGATCATTATTTCATTACGATGTTCCCCCTTCTTCTACTTCAAATCTCTCATTTCACAAAAAGTTTCACTAGGATAACATAGTCTAATCATTAATATTAACAATCATTTATATCTTAAACATTTTACACATTTCAATTAAATAGCATGCCTTTGTGGGAACACTTATGCTTTCCAAAATTATTTCCCCCCCCCCCATCACATTTCTTAAATCATTGTTTCATTACAGTACTCCCCTTTTCTTAACAAAAATTTCACTAGATTATACTAAATATTTTATCACATTTTAAATTACATATTTTTCCAATTTTCTATGGTTATTTCTAAATACAAATTTAGAAATGCAATCTTATGTACCTTTCTAGAATCCCTTTTTCAATAAAATTTATCCATTATCTCTAAAAAACTTTTGCTTCTTTACATCTTGCTCCCCACCATTAAGGCTTCTCATCCCTTCCTTTCTCCCTTGCTTCTTCTTCTCCTTGTCCTCTTTAACCCCCTGTCTCTCCACCTCCCTTTTATTCTGCTTTCCCCTTTTCTGTTGTTTTCTAACATAATGTCCCTTTTTCACCTTATTCTTCTCTTTTTGGGTTGTTTTTCCAGGTCTTAAAGTCTTCTTTTCCTTTTTCTCTTTCTTTTCCCCTTCTCCGACCAAAGTTATTTCTTCATCAAAGATGGCTTCTTCTTTGTCCCCTTCATCCTGTTGCTCATTCAGCTTTACATAAGTACAAACCGCCATTTCTAAAAATTGAAGAAGAGTGCCAAGGACATCTTTCCCTTCTTGCTTTTCTTTTTCATATTTTTGGTATACAAGTTTCAGTCCATCCACAAGTGATGCCATTGTGTAGAGAAAAAGTTTTTCCAAACAACCACCCAAGTGCTTTTAATCAGAAATAATTCTCAGAAGTTCCAAATCACCAAACAATCCAAATAAGCTGTTTCTTTTAAATACTTTCTCCTGCTTCACTTTCTATTTCTAGGGTTAAAGTTTAATCACAAGGTTCCCTTTAAAATATATCTTTTAGAAGTCTTATTGATGTTTAGTAACTCTTTAGAATTCTAGGCAATCTTCTCCTTATTTTCAAATTTTGCTCCAATTTTTTTTTTCCTCTCCCTTCCCACTCACAGCCAAAAAGATTTTTTTCATCCGCTGTCACATTAGGAAGGAGAGTAAAAAAAAAAAAAAAAAAACTTTCCCTTTTAGGATATTCACAGCTTGTAACTCTCACTAGAAACAATGTATCCTTAGCAGCCTTCAAGATTCCAGGGCACTTTCTCTTGCCTTGTCATGATTGAAGGCAACTTTCATAATTCTTCCAACTTTCTCCCTCCTGCACCTGCTTGTCTGGCTGCAGATTTCTTCGTGGCGGCCATTGCTGACTGCCGCTCCTCTGCCTTGGAAAAAGGGGGTTTTGCCGGCTGGGGAGGAGGTCTGTGACACCCCTAAGCCCTTGTCGAGATCCCCCCTGTCTTCAGCTGCCTCTACGGGGCAGCTATATCCCGCAGATCCAAACAGATTGGGGGAACCTTGGCAGTGAACGCAGCAGGGATCGTGCAGTATCACGAATCCCTGCCACTGCCGAAACCTTGCAAATCAGAAGTCTGCCCAGATGCTTTTCAATGGCAGCCCCATGTAGAGTGGGTTGCAATAGTCAAGACTAGGACATGAGTGACTGTGAGCAGAGAAAGGGTGCCAATTACACCCTTTCTAATGTGTTAATCCAGGAAAGGGTATAATTGATATGTAACCCACAGTCGTGCAAAGGCCCTCCTGGACATGACTGCCACCTGCTCCCTGAGCAGGAGTTGTGAATACAGGAGAACCCCCAGATTATGCACTGAATCTGTCTGGGACCAGATTCAAAACCAGAGGAGGCAATTCTCCAAACCCCAAAACCAAGTTTCATTCCCAAGTCCCTTAACTAGATTTTTTTTTTTCCTGACAAAAGTTTGGAACAGCAAGATAGAGGTGCCATGTTTAGCATTCCCTGTGAATCCATAAATAAACCAAAATATTAAAGAATGTTTACAGTACTTGATTGCTTTCTGGGGCTGACAAGCCATTGCAATCCAGCAGGCTTCTGAGTACAAAAAAGCCATGTCAGACCAGAAAAAAAGAGAAATGTACACATACCGTGCAGTTCTGTCTTCTTGAACAACTGCTTTGCTCACAGTAGAGCTCTCCCTCTTCCTAAAGTAAATGTGGTCCCATTCACCAAAAAGTTGCTAATCCCTACTTTAATGGGTGCAACATTTACAATGTTTTGGGACCCCAAAATTCTTTTATAGCAGAATAACAGAGTTGAAAGGACCTTGGAGAACTTCTAGTCCAACCCGTTGTTCAGGCAGGAAACCCTCTACCATCTCAGACAAACTGTTGTCCAATCTCTTCTTGACAACCTCCAGTGTCGGAGGATCGACAAGTTGTTCCCACTGGTTAATTGTTCTCACTGTCAGGAAATGTTTCCTTATTTCTGGGTTGTTTCTCGATTTTGATTGCTTCTTGCAGGTGTTCAAGTGTTTTGGAGAATAGGTTGATCCCTCTTCTTTGTGGCAGACCGTTAGATATTGCTATTATGCTATCACGTCACCCCTAGTCCTTCTTTCCATTAAACCAGACATATGCAATGCCTGCAACCATTCTTCACATGTTTTAGCCTCCAGTCCCCTAATCATCTTTGTTGCTCTTCTCTGCACTCTTTCCAGACTCTCGACATCTTTTTTATATTGTGGTGATCAAAAGTGGATGCAACATTCCAAGTGTGATCTTACCAAGGCATTATAAAGTGGTACTAATACTTCATGCAGTCTTGATTCTATCCCTCTATTAATGAAATCTAGGACTGTTTTTAAGCCTTGAATTCCTTAATAGATCTAATGGTTATTCATAATGTATATAAAACTACTTTCCATTAAAAAATATATATTGGAAGTTTTAGATTTTACTACCAACCACACAGCACTGGAGACTTTGTGTGCCACAGTCATAGGAATAGCAGATATAATGCCTTTAACAGTATTTACTACAGTAGCCTCTCATGTATCCACAGGCTATGCGTCATTTACATCCTGCAAAGAGATGGGAAAACAATGCTAAAGCAAACCAGAAACACCTTCATCCATATGTGCTTCTCCATTATCTGTGGAAGATGCTGAGATGCTGGGGCATAAAACAAAAATGTAACTTCTTTAGCTTTCTGCTAATTGTGAACATACCATTGATATATAAAGTTCCACTCTCAGAAACAACAAACAACAGAAATTCTGTGGTCCTGGGTGATTTCTTGACCCATGACCCAGATTTTTTTCTCTAAATTTTCTTTGCTTGTTTTTTGTTTTTACTTTTTTAAAAAATAAGAATCCCTCAAAACAGCTTTTATGACCATTCTTTGTAGTTCTTTATCTGACTTTGTCAAATTCTTTGCCAATTTCAAAATAAGGTTGCATGGTTAATCAGGAAGCATTAGAAGCAGAGGTGGTATTCAGCAGGTTCTGACCAGTTCTGGAGAACCAGTAGCAGAAATTTTGAGTAGTTCGGAGAACCAGCAAATACTACCTCTGACTGGAGATTTTACAGTATCCTTCCCTTGCCACGCCCACCAAGCCACACCCACAGAACTGGTAGTAAAAAAATTTGAATCCCACCACTGATTAGAAGGGAGAATTGTAGAATTGCGCACCATAAATAGTACCTAGCAAATAATTTTAGAGTTCATCAGAGCATTTTTAGGTTTCTTTTTTCTATTTCCAGCAAACTACATTGCCATCTTATCAGGCCAATGACTATTCTGGTAATTTTACACAAAATTGCAGAGACAGAGGGAGGGAGGGTGAGAGGGGGATTCTAACCTGCTTTCCAGCTCTGTTCTCCTGTGCAGGGCAACAAAAGAAGACCCATTCAATCAACTGGGACTTGGGAGGCAGGGAATAGATGGGAGTGGGGCCAGTCAGAGGTGGTATTTGTCGGTTCTCCGAGCTACTCAAAATTTCCACTACCGGTTCTCTAAAACTGGTCAAAACCTGCTGAATGCCATCTATGGTTTATCCATTGTAAAATGTCCCTTTCTTCACTTTCCTTTTTATCTAATCCCTTTATCCCATTTTTCCCAATGGGAACCAGATATTATTCTTGTCTTGCCATTCTCAATAATCCTGTGTGATAACCTAAATCATGTAGACTTTATCCATGTGAGGGTCTCATGATACTTAAAAATCAGTTTACCTCTCTAACATTTTAAATGAGCTCTCACAGATCAATCTCTAAGGTATTCTTAGAGTGACAGATTAAGGCTCACTGGTGCCCTAAGCAGTGACAAAACTTAGTGCTTCCCCCCTTTGTACATACTGTACAAATGAAGCCAAACTTAGGCTACATAACAATTTTGTGGTGCCCCCTTTGGGCCTGGTGCCCTAAGCACCAGTGCCCTAAGCATTTTTTTTTTTTTGAGGTATAGTAAACTTACTGCAGCCAGTTTGCCTTAAAAAGTTCAATTGGCTCTAAAACCCCTTGCGCGATGAGCTTGTCTAGCTGCTCATCAATTTGGGGTTTGAGTACAAATGGCACTTGCCGCAGTTTGAGGAGGATTGGGGTGATGTTTGGGTTAAGGTTGAAAGAAGTAGGGGCCCCTTGGTACTTGCCTAGGGTGTCATCGAAGACTTCCTGGAAGTCCCTCACGAATGCTGCTTCCCACTCTGCCTCGTCGGTGTGGTGGATACCCATCACTTTGATTCCCAGCGGGGAAAACCATTGCAGTCTGAGTAGGCTGGGGCGGTCCTTGTCTATGATTGTGAGTGGCAGTACCTCGGTGTGGCCTCTGAAGGTGATCTTAAAATGTCCGATGTTGACTACAGGGATGCGGTTTTTCTGGTAGTCCTTCAGGGTCGTCCAGTTCGTGGCGTCCAGTTTGCGGTGTCCAGTTCACGGTGGCAGATGGTAGGCACCAGGCGCTTGATTGTGCACCAGGAGACCATTGAGAAGTAGGACCCAGAGTCCACCCCCATTTTGCAGGGTTGGTCTTCAATGCCTACCTCCATGTGTACCTTCCGGGTGTCGATGGTTGAGGAATGGCTGATGACGACCGTCTGGTGGGTTTCCTCTCAGCGCTGCACCTCTCTGAGTTGTCTGTTCCGGCTGTCTCGGCTCCATCGGCTCTCAGCTTGGCGGTCTTGGTTCCTGGGGGGTGCTGTCTCATTGTTGGGGGCTGCTGCCTCATCGCTGGGGGCTGCTGCCTCATCACTGGGGGTTGTAGTTCCGCTTGTTCCAGCACACCTTGGCGATGTGCCCCCGCTTCTCACAGTGCCGGCAGATGGCGTCGAGAAAATGGCATTCAGAGCGGGGGTGATCACCACCGCAGCTGGCACAGTGGAACCTTGACTTACATCCCCTCCGGTCCCGCCGATCTTGCTCTGCCTGGAGGCGGTGGATCTCCTCCTCCTCGTTGTCGGTGTCAGAGTGGGAGTTGACGTCACCATGGTGGGTGGTTGTTTCTCAGTGGCTGGTCTCTGCAAGCCTTGCCGGTGCTGGGGTTGTCTCGATAGCCGTCGGGCGTTCCGCCGTGTTTGCTTGCCTCATTCAGGCCGCCAATTTGCGAGTGGCTTCAGTTGCGGACACCTTGGTGAGGGTATTGGCGAGGGAGATGTCGCCCTTGGCCATCAGGCAGCTCTGCAGCACGTAGTCTCAGAGCCCGAGAATGACTCGGTCACGTAAGGCTTCGTCCAAGTCGGTAAACCCGCACAGGCCTCCAAGGTCCCTCAGTTGGGCCACGAAGTTGCTGATGGCTTCGCCCTCATGCTGGTCTCACTGGTAAAAGTCATGCCTTCAGATGAGAGGAGGCACGGCAGGGGCATAATGGCGGCAGAGGATCTGCTCGAGGTCAGCCCAGTCCATCTCTTTTACATCGGTGGGCTTTGCCAATGCTTTGGCCATCTTGAACACTGCGGGCCCACAGTGTGTCAAGAATACGGCTCATTTTCGCTGTCCATTGGCATCCTTAAGGTTGCTGCATTCCAGGAACATCTGGAACCGGTCGGTGTAGGGCTCCCAGTCCTCGGTGAGTGGCGGGGTGCTGCTGGCCATCTTGCTGGTCGTTTCGCACCAGTTGCCATGTGCCTGATGGTCTCTCGTCTCAAGATCCCACCTTCGTTGCCAGTGTTAAGTCTGGGAGATCGGTCCCGGGTAGATCGGCCCCAGGTAGATTGGCCCCAGGTAGATCGGGTTGTATTGAGACGCGAGACTCCAAGTGCACATTCAGCTTTTTATTGTATATGTAGTTAGGTACAGGACCTGGTCTCAAGCGTAGCTTTTCTTATAGAGCCGGCCGGCGGCTCGGCGGCCAATGACAGGGCTTTGAATCTCCCGCAATTGGCTGAGCCAATCGCGGGAGGTTCTTCGTGCACCAATCACAGCCGCTCAGTTGACCAATCAAATTCTGGCCCATGTGGACCAATCGGATTTCGAGGTTTGGAGAATGCTAATATAGAACATTGCTGTAGTCGTATTGCCTGCAATCAAGTTTGGTGCGGTTTACCTTGAGCTTTACTTGCTTGCCTGCTGCTCACTTCCAGCTATGCAGCCCTGTTCCTAACAGGCCAAGGACTGGTACTGGTACTGTCTTTGGGCTGGGGGTTGAAGAACCCTGATATAAAGCAATGATGCTATAGGGACCCTCCGGTTTGTGGCCCTCAACAAGTTTATCTCTGCAGATAAGTAACTAAATGGAAAACAGTTCTCTTACCCTGCCTTTCATAGAAAAACCTCTAATTAGCACAGGTGTTTTTCCTGAAGGAGAATGCTTGCATACATGTAAGTGTGTCCATATAGACAGATGTTATCATATATTAGGCTAAGTATGTTGCTGGCACTCAGCTTATTGAAAAAAGTAAGTAAGAACCTTTTTTTTGCTGTGGCTCCTACCTTCAAGAATAATGGTGAGATTTTCCCCCACCCTCTTGGCCTTCCATAAAAGCCATAAAAGATGTCTCGGCTGGTTGGTCTGGGGTACTGATGGGAGTGTTCCACATTGGAGGTGGTTCATGGATTAAAAAGAAGACCCCACCTCCAACCCATTGTATATTGGTTTCTTCCTTAGCTAATTTTTATTAATTTATTTTAATCTCTTACATTGTCATTTTAATCATGTTGTAACTCAGAGTCAGTTGATAGTGAGGTGCACAGCATATAAATTTAATAAATAAATAAAGTAAATAACCTCTTTATGTGTTGGATAACAAACCTCTCAGTGATGTCTGACATGCTATCCACTAAGTATGCTGTAGACAGAAACTGATGGCCATGTATAAATAATAATCTATGTTGTCCTAATAAGAATGTCAGATACTTCTTTATTCTTTGAGATGAGTAGTGGCTGATGTTTTGCTTGTAAAACCTTAAATTATATTTATTCTATCTCTTTTTAAAGTTAACCTATACCATAATGTGATGCTTTATTTTACTTTTTGACAGTTTCTTTAGAATGATATTTTATGGAAATGCCTTGAATGCTTTTGTATATTTCTCTCCTAGGGTATAAAGTAATAATATCTGTTGTGAACTTCATATGGGGTCAGGAAGGGCACCCAACCAGCAAGTACTCAGCTCCATCCAATTGTCCTGACTCTACCCTAAATTAAGGGATTACAGCAGTGGTTCACTGGGGGGGTGGGATGCCTTAGGGGACACTAAGAGGCAAGTGGGGGAGGCAGGGGGATGCTAAGAGCTGGCAGGGGGGCGTTCAAGGCACCAGCCCTGCAGGTTCACCCATTGACTTGCACGGCTCCAGAGCCGACCCTCCAATGTGGAAGTGGCGGCACGTTATGTGCCACTGTGGCCACATTCAATGCGCTGCCCCCCTGCCACCTCTTAGTGCCCCACTGCTGGCCCCCTTGGGAATGCTAGGAGGCAGCAGGGGGGCGTTCGAGGTGCCAATCCTGCATGCTCACCCCATTGACTTTTGTACCGCACCGGAACTGGCACCTCGAATGCGGCAGCATGTTGGGAAAAGCCACCACCACCACTTTCCCAAAGTGCCACCACTGTCACATTCTGTCTGTTTGTCTGTCTGTCTGTCCATCCATCCAAAAGGTCTGTCTGTTTGCCTGCCTGCCTGCCTGCCTGCCTTCCTGCCTGCCTACCTACCTGTTTGTCTTTCTGTCTACCCACCTTCCTATCTACCAATATAGATCTATCTATCTATCTACCTACCTATCTATCCATCCATTCATCCAAAAGGTCTGTCTGTCTTCCTGCCTGCCTGCCTACCTGCCTGCCTACCTACCGACCTATCAACCTATCTACCAATATAAATCTATCTATCTATCTATCTATCTATCTATCTATCTATCTATCTATCTATCTATCTGCCTCTCTCTCTCTCTCTCTCTCTCTCCATCAATGTTCGAAACACCAGCCCTGCAGGCACATTGGGAAAGTAGAGCAAAGCCAGTCTGGAAGGGAGGGAGAGAAGGAGGGAGGGAGAGAGAAAGAGAGAAAGAGAGAAAGAGAGAGAGACCTGATGTATCAGATTGAAATGAGGCCTAGTTTAGACTGAGGCCCTTTTCCACATTGAAACATCTTTGCCAGCACATTGAAAAATCTTTGGCTTCTATTGAAGGTTTTGTGGACAAAACATGTTCAAGACTATCAGGAAGCTCTCACATTTTGTTGAGACTTTAAACAGGAACCATTGGACCAGATCTCCAACCTAAAAATTACTTTTCCCCAATGTATTACAGTGCCAATTCTGAAGAAGGCAAAACCAAAATGTACTGGTAAATCACAAGGAGGACACACACACACACACACACACACACACACACACACACACTCCCTTCTAACCTTCATGGAGCAGGTAATTGGACTAGAATAAATATCTCATTATCTTTCTCCTCCCTCTTTCCCTCCTTCTTTATTTCTTTTTCTTTCTGTCCCTTCCTTCCATCCCCCCTCTTTCTTTGTCCCCTTTTCTTTCTTTCCCTTTTCTCTTTCTTTTCTTCCTCTCTTCCTCTCTCTCTTTCCTTTCTCTCTCTTTTTCCCTCTCTCAGGCTCATCCCTTTAGATCAGGGGTCACCAAACTTTGGGAGCTCAAGGACCACCAAACTCATAATTTTAAGTCACGGAGACCACTAATATGAATTTTGACTGACGGTAGTTTTCTGGCATTGGTGGGAGAGACAGAGAGAGTTCTGATCCAACCTCTTTCTCTCCCTCTCTCTCACACACACAGGCATGGGTGGGATTTAGACTCCTGATCTAAAGCTGTCAAAACTCCAAAAACAGGTCAAGTAGCTCTGGGGAGGCCAGTCATAAATTAGAACACTTGCTAAACAACAGGCCATTAAGTAAGGACCACTTGTATTTGGTTTGCCAGTTACCTGGCCACGCCCACCCAATCACATGACCAGCAAGCCACGCCCACACAGTCATGTGACCAGCAAGCCACACCCTCAAATTAGGCCACGCCCACAGAAATTTGAATCCCACCCCTGGGTGGGGGGCACCGAGGATGAGTTTGTAGCACCAAGGGAGCGATGGACTTAAAAAGTTTGTGAACCGCTGGATTACAGGGTCATAAAAAAAGGAGCCAGAGTGCTTTTTTAAAAATAGCTAGTTTTTCAGAGAGATAATGTTAATAAATAAGGCAGCAAGGATGAAATGTTTTTGAGGGATGTTGAGTTCATTCACACACAATTTCTTACCCCATTTTGTAATTAACTGGATGTTACAATTGGTGTACTTACTTATCTTTAGCTTGTCTATTGAATTCCCTGTAAAACTATATATAATCGACATTTTACCATGATGAATACAGACTTACGCAACTTTTATTTCAGCCCCTTTGAAAAGAAATCAGATGTTTCAAATGTAGTGTCTTTTCAATATCCTTCATAATTAAATTTTGGACAGAAAATCTGGATATTCTAAGGCTCTAAGCAGTTTGGCATCCAGATTCACAAACTGAAGTTTTTTTTTAATTTCAGAATTGAAAAAGGACGAAACTTATGTATTTGCATATTTTCAGGGGGAATTTTTTTTTTCTTTAGAAAAAATATTCCGCTTTACCTATTTGAACTGCTCAACCCTTCAAAGATTCTCAAACAGGCTTCATCCATGTGTGATTCTTCCTTTGAAGTTCTCTCTTTGCAGCATGCCTGAGATATATGCTTAATTTGGTGGTTTCAATCATGATGACTATATACAGTTATATGGTTATGCTTTACATAGTTTACATATGCATTATTTCTATGGCTTTTTGCTTTCTTTTGCTTTCTAGAATGTATAAAAATGGCATGATCTGAAGAAATGGAAATAGGGTGGGCTGGATGAGAAAAATAGGAAGCAATCCAAGATGAAATTATTTCAAGCATACAAATTAATGAAGAGTTGGCACTGTCCTCAGTGGAAGCTGAGGATCCTTTTGGAAAGAGCTTGAAAAATTACCTAGTTTGAACAATTGGAAAAGAGACACAGGAACCATTGAGAATAAGACATGCACAGATGGAAAGCAGTCAGGGCTACACTTAAGGGTTGGCATGCATCTGCTCTAACCAGCTATTGATAAACCAAAGAGTGGAAGCAAAAAAAGAGGCCATTGAGAAAACAAAAAGGTCTCCATTGCCTTATTTTGTAGAACATATGCCTGAAAAGAATGTAATGGACATCATCTATGCTTCACCATTTAACTTACAAAGAAGCTGCTCGACTTGTTACATATTTCAATATGCCTAGAATAAGGCACACGAATTGGATTTTTGGTGGCCATTGTTCTTTGCCTTCTCTTATCTCCTTTTCTTTGTCAGTTATATTTGCAACTCTTTTAAAGTTAAGCCTCTGGTGAAATCAACTTATGGAAAAATAATGTATTAGAAGTGTTAAGTCTGGGCAGTGGGTCCCAAGGAGAGACGAGACTCGAAGTAGTGAGAACAGCTCTTTATTAGGAAATCAGATACTGAGACAAGGCTCCCAGCCACGGCAGCTCTTTTTATAGAGCTGGCTGTGGCTAGGCAGCCTATGACAAGCTTTTGAGCTTGCCGCACTTGGTTTTAGCCAATCGCGGCAGCCCGAATATGAACCAATCAGAACACTTAGTCTTGTCCAATCATGGCCCGGTTTTTCCTGACCAATAGGAATGCAGGCCTACAAGCCTGCTAGTATGGAACACCCCTCCCCTCTTGGTTCCGTCCAAGGGGCGGGATAATGTAATCCCGCAAGTAGGCAGATCTTCGTACCTGCCTACTAGACTTGCGCAGTTCACAATGTCTCTGTTCACCATCGGGTTTGGATGGGCTCCGCGTCGCTCTCAAACTACTAGATGGAACTGCCTGGAAGGGTGAGCCGGTCCTCTGGTTGCAACTCCCACCTGGTGATTCCAGGTCAGTTGAGTCGTTTGCTCTGTTGCTCCCACCTGGGCTCTCTGGGCTGGTAGAGCTTGTCCGGCTGCTGCTTCCCAGCGAAGTGCCCGTTTGCCACGACTCCCTTCTGGCTGGTAAGTGTTGTTGGTTTTTATTAAATGTTTGTGGGGGGTGTTCTGCTTGTACAGGTGTTTGTTCATTTTCCAAACCCCCCCCCCTCTGATTTCTTGGTTAGAGTCTGT
The DNA here is from genome assembly GCA_033807585.1 of Hydrophis major. Taxonomy (NCBI): domain Eukaryota; kingdom Metazoa; phylum Chordata; class Lepidosauria; order Squamata; family Elapidae; genus Hydrophis; species Hydrophis major. Next base: position 401,491,045 of record CM066328.1, read on the forward strand.
GAGGGGGAAGTGGCCAGCCTGGATCTTAGCTGGTCAATATGACGTTTCCATGACCTCCCATCGGTGGTCTCGAGCCGGTAGGAGCGGCCTGTGACTTGGGTGACTTTTGCAGGGATCCAAAGCGGGTCCCCTGTAACGTTTTTGGCAAAAACAGTGTCTCCTACCTTGAAGGCGCGGTATTTGCTACTGGAACCAAGGGGTTTTTGTGGAGTGTAAGCAGGGTGCAAGTGGTCTAGAGGTGACCTGAGTCTACTGCCCATTAGTAGCTCTGCTGGGCTCTTGTTGGTGGTGGTATTCGGTGTGATATGTTGTAGGAGAAGTACCCTGGTGATCTTCTCGTGGATGTTGCCATGTTCCATTTTGTGCAGAGTTTTTTTTGTAAATTGAACCATGCATTCAGTTCTACCATTCGCCACTGGGTGAGCTGGCGATGTCAATGCATGTCGGATGCTGCGGTCTGCCAAGTATTGTTCAAAAGCCAAGGTGATAAATTGTGGCCCATTGTCAGAAACGATAACATCTGGCAGACCATGGGTGGCGAAAAGTCAATTTAATTTCTTGATGACAGCTTCTGTGGTGGTTGTCTTCATTGTGCTCACCTCGAGCCAATTTGAATAAGCGTCAACAGTGATTAAGAAGGTGTGCCCCTTGGTCAGCCCTGCGAAGTCAATATGGATGCGCGACCAAGGGCCTCTGGGTGTTTCCCATTCTAATGGTGGAGCTTTAGGGGAAGCCGAGCGAGTCTCTTGGCATCTGTTACAAGCAGCGACCCAGGTTTCAATTTGCTTGTCCATGCCTGGCCTCCAATCATAGCTCCTGGCCAGGGCTTTCATGCGCACAATACCAGGGTGCCCGTCATGCAGCAAGTTTAAAACTTTTTTCTGTAGTGTTTCTGGTATTACTACCCGGTCTCCCCACAACACGCACCCTCTTTGCGAAAAGAGTTCAGGTTGCCGGTTTTTAAACAGTTTAAAACGTTCGTTTGGCTCAGTTTCTGGCCATCCCCTCTCCACACAGCTGAGAACTCGTGCCAAGCATTTGTCCTTCCTGGTTTTGTGGGCGATGTCTTGCGCGATTACTGGTGGCATGGGTATCATTTCAATTTGCAAAACTGGTAATGTGGGAGCTGGGTCTTCTTGCAAATCTGGCAAGGGGGAGCGGCTTAAGGCGTCGGCATGAGAGATAGTCTTGCCAGGGCGATGTGTTAATTTGTAATTATAAGCGGCTAGAAATTCAGACCATCTTGTCATTCTAGGTGACAAGATGTGTGGAGTGGGCTTGTCACCCGCCAATATGCCAAGTAGGGGCTTATGGTCTGTAATAATGGAAAATGTCCTACCATAAATGTATTCATGGAATCTCTTTACTACGGAAACAATGGCGAGGGTTTCTTTGTCCAGCTGGCTATAATTCCTCTCTGGCTTGGACAAGGTCCTGGAAAAGAATGCAATGGGGGCTTCCATTCCATTTGGTAAAACATGGCTAAGGATGGCGCCAACCCCGAACAGCGATGCGTCGCAAGTGACAGTCAGTGGTAGTGTTTCATTATATTGCATGAAGACTGCATCTGAAGTCAAAAGGTTTTTGATTTGGTGAAAAGCATGCTCTTCTCGCCATCCTCATATCCAGGAAGCCTTTTTATCAAGTAGTCTATGCAGAGGTTCGGCGACAGTCGCCTTCTGGGGTAGAAAAATGTTATAGAAATTAATGAGTTTGAGGAAGGCTTGGAGATCTGTTTTGTTCTTTGGTCTGGGGGCGTTTTTGATGGCTTTCAATTTTTTATCTGTATGGTGAATTCCTTGTTTGTCAAGGAGGTAGCCAAGAAATTCAACCCTTTCAGTGCATAATTGGCACTTTTCCTTTTTCACCTTGAGGCCAGCATCTCTGAATTTCTGTAGGACCGCCCTCAGTCATTTTTCCAATTGATTTTTGGTAGGGGCTGCTACCAGAATGTCATCGAAATAGGGCACGATTCCTTTAATTCCCTGCAGCAATCTCTCCATTAGATTTTGAAAAATGCTTGGTGCGACGCTGACTCCAAACTGGAGCCGGTTACATTTGAACGCCCCTCTATGTGTCACTATGGTTTGGGCTTCAGCGGTTTCAGCATCGACTGGCAGTTGTTGATAAGCTTGAGCCAAATCGAGCTTTGCAAAGATTTTGCCACCCCCTAGTGAGTGCAGGAGATGTTGGACTACGGGCATCGGGTAGGCGCTCTGCTGCAATACGTGGTTGAGGGTGGCCTTGTAGTCACCACAAATTCTCAGGGAACCATCAGGTTTGATGGGGGTGACAATTGGGGTCTCCCAATGGGCATGATCGATGGGTTCTAATACGCCTTGCACTATTAGTTTGTCTAATTGTTCGTCTATTTTAGGCTTGAGTGCAAAAGGCATTCGGCGTGGTTTGAGGTGGATGGGAACGATGTCAGGGCTGAGATTAAAGGAGATAGGGCCCCCCTTGTACTTGCCCAGATGTTCACTGAAGACTTCTTGGAAGTCCTGGGTGAGAGTAGCTTCCCAGTCTTCATCTTCTGTGTGGTTGATGCCTGCCATCTCGATCCCCAACGGTGCGAACCACTGCAACCTGAGTAGGCTGGGTCAGTCTTTATCAACTATTGTGAGTGGTAGGATGGTGGTATGGTTTTTGAATGAAACTTTAAAATGTCCAGTGCCAGCGACCGGAATGCGATTACCTTGATAGTCTCTCAATATTAGCTTCTGGTCGCTTAGCTCTTGGTGGCGGATGCTGGGAATTAATTGTTTTATGGTCCTCCAGGAGACCATAGAGAGGGAGCAACCGGAGTCTACCTCCATGGTGCAAGGTTGGTTCTCAATGGTGACCTCTACACGTATCTTTCGTGAGTCTATTGACGAAGCGTGGCAGATAGTGACTGTTTGGTGCGTTTCTTCTCTTCTGGGTACCTCGATGAACTTCCTGGGTCGGCTGTCCCAGTTCCACCGGCTGTCATTTTGGCGGTCCCGGTTCATGGTGGGGGTGCCATCACTTCTTCTTGGGCTGTTTCCTCGTCGTCGGGGGCGGGAATTTCATTTGTTGCGGCATACTTTGGCAATATGCCCTCGTTTTTCGCAAAAGTGGCAAACAGCATCCAGGAACTTACATTCGGAACGCAGGTGATTTCCTCCACAGCCAGCACATTGGTAACTCGACTTACGACTGCACCAGTCTTGTCGCTCGCATTCCGACTGAAGTCTGTGTATTTCTTCCTCTTCACTGTCAGAAGGGGATTCGATGTCGCCATGGTGGGTGGATGCTGTGTGTTTTTCTGCTGCGGTTGTCGTCTTGCTGGTGGGTTGGCGGTCGGTTCCAATTGAACACCGCATTTGCGCTGCTGACTTATGGGTGGCCTCGGCTGCGGTGGTTTCGGCTATGGCATCGGCAAGGGAGATGTCCCTGTTAGGGATAACATTGGTTACCTAACTTAGTTTGGGTAAAAGTAATATATAAACTATGTCAGTGAGTTGAAGTGTATGTATCACTTTAACTGCAAAACATGTATTTTGGGTGCGGTTATAAAATCACCATAAGAGGGAGCAAGAGAGCTCACTGTTTGCTGGCTTTTACTGTAGTAGCTGACAATGTTGGATTGATGGTGATAACTGTGTGTTTCCCTGCTGTTGCTGAAACGAAGAAAAGGAGTTTGATTTTCTTCATATCTCTGACTGCAAAAGAGATATATTGCTGGACTGATTATTTGTAAGTTTACTGACTTCTTTTTCGACACTGGACTTTGCAACTGATTAATTCCTGGATGGACTGAACTAGTGTATGACATATGGACTGTTTTGACTATGCTATAACTCTTGCTGGAATAAAAAAAACTATTTAACTGGCACAATGTATCTGTCTTACTGAGTGTAAACTACAACAACGTTTATCTCACATAATTTTACCTGCCTGCTAGACTGCCATTGCACGTTCTGCTAGGGTGTGTATCCCTAACAGTCCCCTTTAGCCATCAGCCTACTTTGGAGAGTTAGGTCTTTCAGGCCAAGTACGACTCGGTCACGTGTGGCCTCATCTAGATTGGCAAATCCGCACAAGCCTCCGAGGTTCCTCAGGTCGGCTATGAACTCTCTGATGCTCTCGCCCTTGCGCTGATCCCTCTGGTAAAAGTCATGCTGACGGATGAGGGTCGGCACCACTGGGGCGTAATGGTTCCAGAGGATGGGAACTAGGGTATCCCATTCCATTGTCTTGACATCTGTGGGCTTCATGAGTGCCTTGACCATTTTAAAAACGGCAGGTCTGCAGTGTGTTAGAAAGACTGCTCACTTCTTGTTGCCAGTGGCGTCCTTCAGGTTGATTCCAAGAACATTTGGAAACAATCGATGTAGGACTCCCCATCCTCGCTGGCCAGATCGAATGGTGCGGGTGGCACGGCGCTGCTGGCCATCTTGCTCGTCATCTATGCGCTTTCTGCCATGTGCTAGTCAGCTCTGTTGTCTCAGTATCCCACCCTCATCACCAGTGTTAAGTCTGGGTGGTGGGTTCCAAGGAGAGACGAGACTCGAAGTAGTGAGAACAGCTCTTTATTAGGAAATCAGATACTGAGACAAGGCTCCCAGCCAAGGCAGCTCTTTTTATAGAGCTGGCTGTGACTAGGCAGCCTATGACAAGCTTTTGAGCGTGCCTCACTTGGTTTTAACCAATCGCGGCAGCCCGAATATGAACCAATCAGAACGCTTAGTCTTGTCCAATCACGGCCCGGCTTTTCCTGACCAATAGGAATGCAGGCCTACAAGCCTGCTAGTATGGAACACCCCTCCCCTCTTGGTTCTGTCCAAGGGGCGAGGTAACATAATCCCGCAAGTAGGCGGGTCTTTGTACCTGCCTACTAGACTTGCGCAGTTCACAATGTCTCTGTTCACCATTGGGTTTGGACGGGCTCCGCATCGCTCTCAAACTACTAGATGGAATTGCCTGGAAGGGTGAGCCGGTCCTCTGGCGACGACTCCCACCTGGTGATTCTGGGTTGGTTGAGTCGTTTGCTCTGTTGCTCCCACCTGGGCTCTCTGGACTGGTAGAGCTTGTCCGGCTGCTGCTTCCCAGCGAAGTGCCCGTTTGCTTCGACTCCCTTCTGGCTGGTAAGTGATGTTGGTTTTTATTAAATGTTTGTGGGGGGTGTTCTGCTTGTACAGGTGTTTGTTCATTTTCCAACCCCCCCCCCCCTCTGATTTCTTGGTTCGAGTCTGTGAGGGGGGAAGTGGCCAGCCTGAATCTTGGCTGGTCAATATGACGTTTCCACGACCTCCCATCGGTGAAAGCAAAAATTCTTGCTCTTATAGACTTTAAATTCTATTGGACCATATAATTATTTCAAGCCAATGGGCCAGGTTTTGTGATGCAAATTTAGCCCAAATCTCTGGGTAGGGCTCATCTCAGAAAAGTTGGGTTAATTCGCAACATACAGCCTCAAAAACAATGGCTACATGGTTTGCATAAGTGGCTCTCAGCTCAATTCCAGTTTCCAAAAGGAGAACCTTATGCATGTATGCATAAATTAAGTTTCATTATAATAATTTGTATTTACAAGTGTGTGTCTGTGGGTGCATCTTCAAGTGCATGCTGGTTTTTGGAAACTGCCTGCATAAGTCCACACAGTTTTCTTGGCAACATTTTCAAGAGTGCTTCACCACTGCTTCTTTTATAGAGTTAAGAAGGATTGATTGGCACAGGGTCATTCACTTGGCTTCTTGTCTAAGGTAGGAGTAGAACTCATAGTCTTCCAGTTTCTAGCTTGGTAACTTAACCAAGATTCTGGAGAACCAATAGTGGAAATTTTGAGTAGTTCAGAGAACTGGCAAATACCACCTCGGACTGGAGATTTTACAATATCCTTCCCCTGCCACACCCACCAGGCCCATCCTACTCCAGATTCCCTATTCCTCTACTATTGCTTAGGATTTATACCCAGCTAATTTTGTATAGTACTGTGTACTATGTGTAATTCATGACAATCTTGGATCATTTATAATTCATCTGCTTGATTGGATCATTATTATTCATCTGCTTGATTTCCTGGAAATGTGCAAGTCCTATCCTTACCTTACTCACTTAGCTATGTAATATTCTGCAAAAACTGCTTTGATTCAGGGTCATTCTGATGTAACAATTGCTGATTGTGTCTTCTTGTCTACAATTCTGCACACTTTTAAAGTTTTTTTTTACTGCCTGATTGTAGTTGTTTTTTAATCACATTTATTATTCAGACTGGAGAGCAGCAACAGCCAAACCATTGAGTGCTAGCCTAGATTCTGAACTCCCTTCTGAAGGTTAAAAATTTGGGGGGGGTTGTGTGTTTGTTTTTGCATTATTAAGGTCATACCTTTTGGAATTGCTCTAGTATCTTTCTTTTCACAATGTGCTGTAGTTGCTGGAGTGTAGTAATATTAGGATATGCTTGCTAAGAGTATTCTCTGACTGGCTCCATGCTGTCGGAGTTCTTTGGAGCAAGGAGTCTGCTATTGTGTAGCATATGTTTGGTAACTTGGCAAAGGCAGTAGACATCGGGGCAATTTTGAGCATTGCCCTGATACACAGCAGTAAAAAAGAGAAATCCATATTTACACCTTCAACTTTTGGCTTTATACAGAAATAATAATAATAACACCAATGACAATAACGATCAACCTTATTGTTCATTTTTATAATGATCCCATTGGCAAGGTTGCTAAATAATGCAAAATAGGGTTACCAATTTTTTTAACCAAATTTTAAAAATCAATTATTATTTTTTTTATATGAATAGCTTAAAATTATATGGCCAAGTAGAATATTGCTAAAGGAAAATCAGTAATTCCAAAGAAGATTTTCAATTAATAAATGAGGTAACCATCAAAGTGGCATCTGAATAAGCTTATAAATATTTAGGAATCTTGGAAACAAGCAGATAAAGAAAGAAACAAGCTTAAAATTTTGCAAACGATTAAGGAGAATCCTAAAGTCTAGTTTATATGTTGGAAATACAATCAGAGCCATCATTTCATGGGCAATACCAATATTTCATGTATTGTGATCTGGATTCAAATAGACTTTGGTGATGTTGAAAGCAAACCCAAAAATTGCTGACTGAATAATACCTTGCATTATTGTTTCTCAACCATAGCAACTCTAAGGTTGGAGTAGCGAAATCTCTTCTTTCTCAAAGGAAAAAAACAGTCCAGTTGCCTTTTGAAAAAAAAAAAATTTTTGAGATAACTATGACCAAGATGACTGAGAATCTCTACAGACACTTTGAAATGGTATTAAAAAATTGGGAAACAAAAGCATTCCAAAGGCATTTTTTGAAAAATACTGAAGGAAATTTCATTTAAGAATAGTGTATTAAATAAAGGACACCAAAGGAATGATTTTTTGGTGCCCAAGGACAAAAACTACACATAAATGTCATCAAGGTAAAAATAGAAAAAAACAATAGTTCACATAATAAACAATGATTGTGCCAAATAAGGATGAAACCATTTACTATAATAACTGGTACAGCAAAATTACACAGTCTGATTTTTTTTTAAAGGCAGGGAAGATATACGCTAACATTTATACAAAATTTACAGATTCACATGATTGCTAAACAAGAACTATTGGAAATACAAAATTACGGATAAAGTATTGAAGATGATACCTGCACACACAATTTTAAGATTCTAACTGATTGACATCTGGATCACACCATTCCAGACATACAATCATTGAAAAGAACAACTTATTTTCCAAATCTCCTGAAGGCAAGAAAAGAAGCAATGGGGGGTGGGGAATTAATCAAGGAGCGAAGCAACCAAGAACTAAGGAGAAATTTCCTGATAGATAGAACAATTAATCAGTGGAATAACTTGCCTCCAGAAGTTGTGGGTACTCCAGCACTGGAGGTTTTTAAGAAGAGATAGGGTAACCATTTGTCTGAAATGGTGTAGGGTCTCCTGCCAGAGCAGGGGTTTGGATTCGAAGACCTCCAAGCTCCCTTCCAACTCTGTTATTCTATTTGGAAGAAGTCAATAGTGTTATTGGGATAGAAGATGTAATACCAGGAGAACATAAAAAGAATCTAGAACAATTATGTATGTAGTTTGCCCAAATACAAATAATACCATCATTGAGTACCTCATACATACAGGTAGTTAGATACTACCTTTACAATTCCTGAGCTACTGCCTAAGGCTAGAATTATGAAGAAAACTGGCCAACATAGCTGTACAAAAATGCCTAACAACTGGAAGGACATTCCTAATTCAGAAGGAGGGAAATGAGCCTGGAAACTACAGACCCATAAGCTATTTGCCAACAATGTATAAACTACTTACTGGCATTATTGCAAATCAAAATTATTTTAAAAGAAATAATTTACTGTCTGTAGAACATAAAGGATCCTACCAAAGTTGAAGAGGAATGAAGGATTACTTATTGATTGACAAATTGGTGGTATATAATTCAGGAAAAAAATCCAAATTTGTTATGGCTTCTATAAGCTATAAAAAGGTTTTTGATTCTGTTTCACATAGTTAGACTGTGAATGATCTTGACATATTTGAGAGCAGAATCATTCATATGAATATTTCAATGAAGTTTTGATGAATGAAACTGATAACTAATGGGAAAGAGTTAGAATAGATTGATTTTTAGTGTGAGAAGGAAAAACCATCCATGCCACATGCTCTCTTACATGACACTCATCAATCTCAGCCATCCCCAATCTCTCAGTGAATCACCAGATGATAAAACAAAAGGTGCCTTTCTGCCTAGTTTGACCACCAGGCTGAAATTCACAAAGTTCATCTTTGAACTTTGAAGCTGGCAAATACTAACAGACAAATTAGTTAAGAAAATCCCATCAAGATATGGAAATCCTTCACAACTCACAATAGGTTTTTCCCCAGCTCTGAACTCATCACCCAAGATTAACATCTGGACTCACAAAGGACAGCAATTACAAGACCCCACAGGTGAGAAAACATATTTTCTCCTTATCAAGCTTAGTGCATTCCCCAGGCCCGACCATGTTTATATGCTCTCTGAAACAAAAGACAACCTTTCCTATAAATGTAACCAACTTTACCAATGTAACCCTTTTAACTCATGGCTGGCTTTTACTCATAGCTAAGCTGATTATTTCACTGTTTAATAAACGCAACCTCTACTTCAAGCAGTTATCTTATGTTCTTTGAACATGATCCAGAATATATACTGGAATGAATGAACCAGAATTTTCTTCTAACATTAGATAGTATGAGCAGAATTTCCCTTATATTCTTATAATTGAGTATACAAACCCACTGCATCATCACTTCCATTATTAATTGCATACTGGCAAATTTTATTATTATAATCTAATTGAACATAATGCCTTCCACTTGAATTGGGAATTTAACTTCCAGAATCCCATATTAATTGTACCAATTTGGGGAAGGCAGTGTCTCATAAGGATATTTCATTCAGCTGTTCCTTGTTCCATAATCTTTATCAAAGATCATGATCTGTTCTTTTATTCTTTTCTGAGATGTGCTCCATGTTTCTGTTCTCTCAGGTGTTACCTGACATATTTTCAGGAACTTAAATAGCCAGGAAGAGTTCTGGCACCTGGCACCACATAAGTTTTATTTGGGACAGGGGACATAAGTGATGAACAATCCTTTTTGTGTAAACTGAAGTATACATTGAAATGAGGACATAATTGGAAGAACATGTACAGGTCAAGATGACATGATGTTCTAAGAGAACAGTCCATAGATCATGCTCTTCCAAGTTCTTCCTTCTTTATTTAGTGAAACCTCCATAAATAGTAGGGTTCAATTCTTACTCCGCATCAGATTTTCTGCACTAATTCTCTTTCAGCCTCTGTCTGCCATCTTGACTCTTCAGACAAGATCTGGTCGAGCCATTCATCATGAGGGCCATCTTCCTTGCTATGTTCCTGCTTGTCGCCATGGCCAGAGCCATGCCAGGTAATGCCAGAAAAATCCTCCACATATTTTGAGGAAGGGAGGGGAAATCGAATAGATGAAATTTATCATGCTTTTTAGGTTTCAAGGTTTGTTTATGGACTAAGTTAACATAACAGGAAAAAATCAAAAGTCATTATAGTTTAAGATGACTACCTCAGACAGCATTCTAAAACAAAGGCTGAGTTTCCAAGGGTTTCTTAGAATTACAAACTTCCCCATGGCCTTTTATCTTTGGCCTAGTATATTGTATAAACATATACCAGCAATAACTGGTTGATTATTTTTATAGTAGCAGAAGCATTGGTTCATTGAATCATGATAAAACTATGTGATTGATATTTGAATGGCTCTGAGTGAAGAGAGTAATCTCATTAATTTAATCTTTTTGCAGTTAGGAACTTTTAAAGACATTTTCTTCAGTGTAGAAATGGGAATTGGATAATTTTCAAAAGTTAATTTAAAAATGAAAGAGAATGAATGAGGACATAGATTGTGGGTTTCAGGAAATAGTTTTTAGATGCCTTGCTTAGCATTCACAAAGCAAAGATCTACTTCAACTTCAACTGTGGAAGCTCACCAAATGACTTTCAACCAATCTCCTTTTCCTCTCTACAAAGTGCATTGTTGGAAAAACTTGGAGGGAGTGCTACGTATTTTACTTTAAATCTAATAAGTAAATACAAATAAATAAACCAAACTGGAGGAAGTACAATATATTCTGCTTTAAATCTAACAAATAAACACAAATAATAATTCCCTGAAATTCAATATTTTAAAAATAATGCATAATAGGGAGAATGGAGTAACCTTAGCTAATCTAAGGGGTTAACTATTGCCTAACCTAGTGTATATTTAATGAGAGAGCACCTTAAAATACCAAGGCTGTAGACCAGATTGCTGAAATTGACAAAAATTCTCAGAAAGACTGTAGCAAACCAGTTCTGTATTCTTGCCAAAGATACAACATGGAAGTGTCCCTCCCATCATCTGGAGCTGAACTTCATCGAAAGAGGTTGCCTTACTTTTATAGTAGAGAGATGGGAGAATCTGCCCAAGATGATACAGATACGGCCCTATATAACAATGCACATGCTGCTCTGTTTGAACTATTTGAGGATATTTTTGAATATATATTTTTTTCTATTTTATGGATCGTTTCAGGATAGTTGTCGTATTGGTAATGCTTTCAATTTTTGAGTGTGAAATATGATTCTAAGAGAAACTTTTCTTCAGAAATGTATTGGAACCTGAAATTAACTCTCATTATTTTTTAAAAAGCTGGAAAATCTCAGTCCATAACACTCAACAATTTGAAAGGTTCATATCAAAATATATTATAACATCTGTCAATAAAAATGCTGGATGGGGGCATTACATATGAAAGAAGATGAAATGTATTGCTTTTATTTCCTATTTATTTCCTATTACTATTTTATGTAGTTGAAAGCAGTGTATTTAATGCTCCTTCCTTCTATTCTCCTCACAATAACAACTCTGTGAGATGAGTTGGACTGAGAATGAGTGACCCAAAGTCACCCAGCTGGCTTTCATGTCTAGGAGAAGATTAGAACTTCATGGTTCTGTTCCAGCAACAAAACTAGTTCTTTTTTTTTAAGGACCAAATAATTTTAAAATATTCTTGCCCCACCCCCTCCAGATCATTACAGTTTAAAGACCCATCAGTCACTTTAAATTAATGACCCTGAAAAAAAAATCAGAATTCTACCTATTATCATATGTGGTGGACATGTATTAAGGCAAGAAAATACTGGATGAAAATACATGCATGGTTAGAAAAGATGATTAAGCAGCATATAGATTTAAAGCCAGAAATATTATTGTTAGGTATAATCATGCACTGACAGCAGAGAGCATTGTATTTGCACAAAATTGGAAAAATCAGAAAATCAGACGAAAATATAATTTGGAAAATATTGGACTGTGCAGAGATGGATAGATTGACATTAAAAATAAAAGATAAACGAGGTACAGAGTATTATTCAACATGGGATAGGTTTTGTCTATGGTTAGATATAGGAGGTAGAAGTTAGAAGAAGAAAGATTATTGTTATGTGCATGTAAAAGATGGATGTTATTTATGACTATAAGCATGCTAGTATAATTAATATTACAAATAAGCTAAGATAACAATAATTATTGCTATTATTGCTATGTATATTATTATTACTATTAGTATATCTGTTGTCTTTTTGGTAAAATGAAGTGCCTGGAAAATACACTGTTTTCAAAATATTTATATATAAATAAAATATATTTAAAAAGCCAGAATTCTCCATTCACTTGTGAGATAAATGAGAAACATTTCAATTCATAGTTAGCTTTGGTTGATTCTTCCCCATCTTGATGTTCTCCAGCTTATTTGTTTGTTTGCTTGCTTGCTTATTAAATTTCTATGCTACCCATCTCACCAATAGCATTATGGGCAGATCCATTATGTTGGATATCAACTTCTCTTTGTCGGGAACATTGGGAAATGAAATCCAATTATGCTGTTGAAAGCCTCCTGTTTTGTTGAAATAAAAATGAAGTAGAATTGGAATGTTCCCCATTCACAATGCCTAAATAGGATGAATTTTGGACAGAATATAAAAATAAGTCATATTTACTAGTAGTGGTATTCCAGGCTGTTTGAGAACATTTGTTCTTGATTCAGGAGACCCTGAGAGTTAAATGAAGTATTTTCTTCTAATTTGCTTCAGGGAGATGTTATAGTGTTATGCCTAAATCTTCTGGGTTAAAAAAAAAGGCAAAACATCCCATTGCCAAGCGATATTAATGTGTGTCTGATGCCACGGTCGGTTAGGTATTGTTCAAATGCCAGTGCCATGAACTGTGGTCCATTGTCGGACACCAGGACGTCTGGCAAACCATGTGTGGCAAAGAGTTTGTTGAGTTTGGCTATGATGACTTCAGTAGTTGTTGTTTTCATGGTGCTAACTTCCAGCCAATTGGAATAAGCATCTACGGTGATTAGAAAGATGTGTCCTTTGGTGGGGCCAGCGAAATTTATATGGATCTGTGACCAGGGGCCCCTTGGAGTTTCCCATTCCAAGGGTGGTGCTGTGGGGGGGCGGATCGTGTTAGTTGGCATCTGTTGCATGCAGCTACCCATGTTTCTATTTGCTTGTCCATGCCTGGCCACCAAGCATAGCTCTGGGCCAGGGCTTTCATTCGGACAATGCCTGGGTGCCCTTTGTGCAACATGTCCAACACTCGCTTTTATGGAGACCTTACCGGAGACCTCCCCACAAAGGTTAAAGAACCAGACAAGAAGAGCATTGGTTGCAAAAGCGATTGCCATTAAGAAAAAAAAAGTTTGCATCCTCTTGCTAAATAAATCAGCTTTGACCAATCCTTGATGATGTACTAGACTTTCTTTTCTTTTTCTACAGAATTTGTTCTAGTAGAAACACTTTCCTATAATCCACATTGAAGATACAATGCAATCACTTTGTCTGTGTGTGTTTTATGAACATTTATCCAGTACAATACAATGATAAATATTTATCTCATTTATAACACGTTTGAGAAAATAGCTACACATTATTTAAAGTAGCTCTCCTGAGCTGTTGTAGCAATGAATGAGATCCCATTAACTTGCTTTTATGAGAATTCTATGACTTGTGATCCAAACAAATTTGGAGGATACCAGGTTATACAAGGCTACTATAAATAGTCCCTTCCTCCTTCCATATATCTATCTATCCATTCATATATCTCATTCACTTTCTCCTCCCTCTTTTCTTTCTTTCTTTCTTTCTTTCTTTCTTTCTTTCTTTCTTTCTTTCTTTCTTTCTTTCTTTCTTTCTTTCTTTCTTTCTTTCTTTCTTTCTGTCCCTTCCTTTCATCCCTCCCTCTTTCTTTTCTTCCTTTCTCTCTCCCTTTTTCTTTCTTTCCCTTTTCTCTTTCTTTTCTTTCTTGTCTCTTCCTTCTCTCTCTCTTTCTCTCTCTTTTTCTCTCTCTCTTTCCCTCTTTCCCCCTGTCTCTTTATTTTTCTTTCTCTCTCTCTTTCCCTCTCTCTTTCTCTCTTTTCTCTCTCTCTCTTTCTTTTTTTCCTCTCTCTCTTTCCTCTTTCTCTATCCCTTCCTTTTCTCCTTCCCTCTCTCCTTCTAAAGCTAGGAGAGCCACCTGAAACAAACAAACAAACATACATACAAACACACATATACACTTCCAACAAAGTGCTCATCTGGCAGCGTCGCTTGGGATGAGGGTTCTTCCTGACCAGTCTTCCAGAGTCCCAGGGATCAGATGTGATTATCCATTCACACCCAGTCCCATATTGCCTGGAAAAGTCGGTAGGCAAGGCTTCCAGGTCCAACAAAGGGGCTGCAGGTGGGATTTCCTCCCCTCCCTCTTTTGGGGAAAGGACTGGGAACTTCAAGTGAAACAAGGTCATGAGCTGCAGCTTGCCCACCCCAGCAGCTGTGAGAGATCTGAGCTGCAGGAAAGGTGAGCCAGCTCAACTTTCCCTCTGACACCAGCCACAGGAGGAAAGTAAGTTTGCAGGCCTGCAAACTTACCTTCCCCCCGTGGCTGATGGCAGAGGGAAAGTTGAGCCACCCAGGGCAGAGCTGTCATATGGCTCTCCACCAACCCGCATCTCCACCAACCCGCATCTTGTCCCCTGCTCAGATTCTTTGCAGCTTCTGGGGTTCATGGCTCCCTGGGGGTGTGTGGGAGGTAACCAGGAAGCATGAGGCTATGTGCCCACATTACCCCTGGCAGAGAGAAGGGGCAGCAGGCATGTGGGCCCAAGCAGCATAGTGTTGTACTCCCTGGTCACCCCCCATCCCTGTCCCTAGCAGGCAAGGCCCAGCAGCTGCGGAGAATCCAGGTGGGGGGCAAGATGCAGGAAGCATGAGGCTACACTGCCTGCATCGCCCCTGGCAGAGGGAAGGGGCAGCAGGCAAAGGGGCAATTCAGGCCCAGGCGGCATAGTATTGTGCTCCCTGGTCACCACCCCACCCCCACCCCTAGCAGGCAAAACCCAACAGCTGTGGAGACTCCAGGCAGGGGGTGAGATGCAGGCTGGTGGGGACCCGAGTGGTGATGGGTCAGCCTTGGCTCACCTTCCTCTACCACCAGCAAGCCAGGTAAGCTGGAGGCTGTGGACAATGGGGGGGGGGAAGCTTCTAGGCCCAAGTGCTGCATGGCAGCTAAGCAAGCCATACAGCCAGGACAATTGTGAGGGAAGCTAGCTAGGCCATGAGTGCTGATGGCAGCAGCAACATGGCGGTGGTGGCCTAGGCCAGCCTGGGAGTCAGGATTCAACTGGGGCTTGTGGTGGCAATAATGTGGCTGATTTCATCCAAAGGTGGTGTCAGCCTCAAGATACTTTCCCCTTCTACCTTTCTGCTAAGATACCTTCCCCTTCTACCTTTCTGCTATTGTTTCATTATTTCTCTCGGCTGTCATGGCAACGGTGGGAGGGGGGATTTCATATGGGAAGAAAGCTGGAGGTGTTTGCATTCCTTGCTGGGCTAGCAAGGGGAGGGGGGATTCTTGTCTTTAACTTTCCGTTTCTTGGCTATCTTTTTCCTCTTTTGCGCAACTGCGAACTTTTATCAAAATATGTCAAGGTCATTTGACAAGACGTCTCATCACCATCTGGAGATGACCACATGAGCTGTTTCAAAAGTTTTAATTGGAAGAATCATTTGAACTTTGGGGGGTGGGAGCAAACCTATTTCATTGTATGTGCATTCTACCCGCCAATTTCTCAGTTTCGGAATTGCTTTGTAGCTACCACTTTATTTCCCAGTAAAAGGATAACTTTGCTCTACACCATGGAGTCTGAGTATTTCTTTCTTGGGATCTAGAAGGAGCGCAGCCTGACATTATTCTGAAACTCCCACATCAACCCACCCGGAGAAAAACAGCAACTTTTCTTCCGAGGGGGTTTCATCCTATGTCGTCTCCAACCGGCGATGAAGAGGATCAGGGAGCTGCGGGGGGGCAGCCGATGCCGCTACCGGAGGCGTCAGTGGCTGACCTGCTGGCCGAATTGACTCTGGAAGAAACCCCAGCCGAGATGCCCAGATGGTCATTGGGGGTTGGTTGGAGAGACCCTGAAGACCCCCCTCCTCTCAGGATCACTGTAAGATGAAAAGGTGCGAGGGGACGGCTATGGCAGGAGGGGGAGGAGATGGAAGGCAAGCTGGATCAAGCCGAGAAATTCTCTATGGATGTTCCTGAAGAGCCCGGCACAACTCAAAGGTATGAGGGGGAAGAGGGAGCGAGATCAGCCCGGGGGAGCCAAGCTACCTCTACCCCCCTTGCCCAGCTTCTGCCAGCGCAGCCGCCCGCTGCCGCCTGGGGAGCCCCAGCAATAGGAGTGGCTCCTGGAAGACGCCACCTGCCCCCCCAGATGTAAAGTTTGGAGGAAATCCCAGAGATTTGGGATTTTTCCTGGTACAAGTTGGGAGTTATATGGCAGAATTTGAGCGGGAGTTCACCTCTGAAGCAGCCAAAGTGAGATGCGTTACCAGAACCCTGGAAGGGATGGCAGCAGATTGGGTGGTGACTTTGTACAATGATAACTCCCCCCAACTGCAAACCCTCGATGCTTTCATGACTGCACTGAGGAGAAGGTTTGAGGACCCTCTGGCAGAGAGAAAGGCCAGAATCAGAATGAAGACCCTAGTCCAAGGGGGGAGATCGGTGGCAGACTACACCCAAGAATTCAGGCAGCTGGCATACCACATCCGAGGTTGGTCCCAGGGGGCCCTGGTGGAAGCCTACAAAGATGGCTTAAATGAAGATGTATACCACACGTGCATCTCCAGAAGGGATCCACATGAGTTACAGTCATGGTACTTGCTGGCGGAAGAGGTGGACATTGATCTGGCCAGAAACAGATGCAGAGGAGGTCCCGCCTGGAGAAAACCGCTCCCCCCGTCTCCGAGAGACCTCAGGGCCCCAACCGAGAGGGATGGCGGCAGGAGCCAAGACCACGGCATGTTTCTGTTGTGGAAAGGAGGGCCACTGGATGGTGGATTGTCGAGTAAAGGTGAACCCACCGAAAGCACGGGACCCCGGGAGAAAGCCAAAAAACCCCTCAACCAAACCCCGCGAGACCGGGCTGAAGACAGGAGAGGTTGTAGAGGTCGCCCTTTAGGCGGGAGAGGAGCTGGGACCTCCAACCCCACTCGACGAGAACGAGACAGATTCGGAAGATGACGTCCCGGTAAGTCCTAATCAAGGGCCCATGACCATCCCAATAAAGTTAAGGCGGCCCACCTCGGGGACTGAGGGAGTGATGATGGCCTTACTGGACTCGGGGTGCACGAGGTGTGTAATTAACATGAAAGTGGTTAAGGGGATGGGCATTGGACTGAGAACTTTAAAAACACCCATATCCTTTTGCCAACTGGATGGGTCGGTGGCGGGAGGTTGCCCCACACGTTTTGTAACCGAACCCCTAGAGATGACCATGGGAAACCATCATGAGACCCTGTGTTTTATTGTGGTCCCTGGGATGGAACAGCCTCTAATATTGGGACTACCATGGCTTCGGAAGTGGAATCCCCATGTAAACTGGAGAGAGGGGTGGATACGCATCCACACTGATCGGCCACCGGAAGGGGAGGAGCAACCCTATCCGGAAAGGGAGGAAGAATCCCATCCGAAGTCCCAGGCACCCGCCGAGATAGCTTCTACGGGTGCCGAACACGTGGAAGGAGAGGAGAAAATCCCGAAGGAGTATTGGGACTTAAGAGAGGTGTTTAGTGAAGAGGCTTCCGACGAGCTCCCCCCACATCGGTCGACCGATTGTAGCATTGAATTCCTGCCGGGGGTGACGCTCCCGAAACCGAATATGTATCCGATGACACCGGGGGAGTTGGAGGAATTGAGGGCGTTTATCGACAAGAACTTGAAACGGGGTTTCATCACGCCTGTCAGACCTCGAGTGGCGGCCCCTGTGATGTTCCGCGAGAAGAAAGATGGCTCCAAACGTCTGGTAGTTGACTATAGAAACCTGAACGCAGTGTCTGTAGAGAACATGTACCCCCTCCCTCTGATGAAGGACATGTTAGCCCACCTGGCAAAGGGGAAGATTTTCACAAAGCTGGACTTGAGGGAGGCGTACTACCGAATCCGGATAAAGGAGGGAGACGAGTGGAAGACTGCGTTCAACTGCCCAATGGGTTGTTTCCAGTTCAATGTTCTCCCTTTCGGCTTACAGGGGGCGCCTGCTGTTTTCATGCAATTGATCAATCAAGTGCTTCACGAACATTTATACAAAGGGGTTCTGGTATACTTTGATGATATTCTTATCTATACGGAGACAAGAAACGACCACGTGAAGTTGGTACGCTCTGTGTTGCACAAGCTGAGGGCCGCCAAACTGTACGCCAAACTATCCAAGTGTGAATTCCATCAAGAAAAAATCGACTACTTGGGATATCGTATCTCCCCCGAAGGCATTGAAATGGACCCAGAAAAGGTGCGATCCGTTTTGGACTGGGCCCCACCGAAAACTCGTAAACAGCTTCAAAGTTTTCTGGGATTTGCAAATTTTTACCGCCAATTTATCCCGTCTTTTGCAAAAATAGCTATGCCCATCACCAACCTCCTAAAAACAAAAAGGGAATTGAAACCAAAGCCCAGTCAACCATTGAATTGGACTATGGAGTGCCAAGCTGCATTTGAAAAACTTAAGAGACTTTTTGCTGCAGAACCAATACTGAAACACCCTGACATGGACGCCCCTTTCGTGATCCAAGCTGATGCAAGTGATGTAGCAGTGGGGGCGGTCTTACTCCAATTGAACGAGAAGGGGACACTACAACCATGCGCTTACACTTCTCGTAAATTCACTGAGACTGAAAGGAGATGGGCCGTTTGGGAGAAGGAAGCATTTGCAGTCCGTTGGGCTTTATTAGCTTGGAGGCATTTTCTGGAAGGAGCGAAACACCCATTTGAAGTGTGGACCAACCATAAAAATTTAGAAGCTTTAAAGACCCCTCGGAAACTATCCCCTAAACAAGTTAGGTGGGCTCAGTTCTTCAAGCGATTCAACTTCTCCTTGAAATATATCCCAGGGGGAAAAAATTTTATGGCAGATGCTTTGTCTAGAATGCCTCAATACAACAGTATCCGAAAAGAAGTGATAAGGCCAATCGTATCCACTACACAACTGGCTGCCTCTGTAGTTACCCACGCACAGAAAAGAAACAAGGAGAGGGATCTACCTACTGATCTGATGGAACAGTTTAAGGAGGCTTTGAAGACAGATGAGTGGTTTCTGGAAAATGCGAATAACTGCACCATTCGAGATGGCCTAGCCTGGATGGGGGCGAAATTGTATGCACCACAAACCCTGAGAAGCCATGTATTGCAACAAACCCATGATTCCAAAGTGGCTGATCATTTTGGATTTGTGAAGACCTTACATTTGGTGAAACAACAGTTTTGGTGGCCTTCCTTGAAAAAGGACATTGAGACTTATGTGGCGAGTTGTCCGATTTGCGCCTCAGCAAAAAGACCGCCGGGTAAGCCACCAGGACTGTTACAGAATGTGGCCAGACCAACTGCCCCTTGGAAGGAAATTTCCATGTATTTTATAGTAGATCTACCTGAAAGCAGTGGACACACGGTCATTTGGGTGGTGACTGACTTGTTTTCCAAACAAGCTCATTTCATTCCTTGCTCAAAGATCCCTTCGGCGAAAACCTTAGCCAGACTCTTCATTCTTCATGTTTACCGATTGCATGGTGTACCTGAACGTGTAGTTTCTGATCGAGGAGTCCAATTTACCTCGAATTTCTGGAGGGAATTTCTGAAGTTAATAGGCTCCACCCAAAGCTTAAGCTCCGCCCACCATCCCCAAACTAATGGAGCCTGCGAGAGAAATAACGGGGTACTAGAGTAATATCTCCGATGCTACATAAATTTTCAACAAGACAACTGGATGGATCTGTTACCTTTTGCGGAGGTGGCGTATAATAACTCTGTTCACAGTAGTACGGGGTTCACCCCTTTCAAAATAGCAACGGGGCAAGATTTTGTACCCATACCTGAACTGCCTGGTGAAAACCCAACTGTCCAGTCATTGAGTGATTGGATATCTCAGCTTCAACTTAATTGGCCAGTTGTCCGCAAAGCTTTGGATGAGGGCACCAATCTCATAAGAAATTTGCTGACAGAAAGCGAGCTCCACAGATGTCATATCAAGTGGGCGATAAAGTATTCCTTTCGACCAAGTATTTACAAACTACCCAAAAATCAAAGAAGTTGGGTCCTAAGTATGTAGGACCTTTCCCCATTGAGAGGATCATAAATCCTGTAACTGTTCAACTGACTTTACCAAAGACTCTTCATCGTATTCATCCTGTTTTCCATGTTAGTTTGTTGAAACCAGAACGTACCTGTGCCTTGAGACCGATCCAATCTGATCCCCCTGTGCCAATATTGATTGAGGGGGAACAACATTTCGAAATTAAAGAAATTCTGGACTCTAGAAAATGGAGGGGTCATACCCAATACCTTGTAGCTTGGAAACATTTTCCTCCGTCCCATTCTGAGTGGGTAAATGAAAAGGACCTTAGAGCTCCTGAACTGTTAAAGAAATTTCATGCCAAATATCCTGATAAACCATAGAAATGTACATTAATGTTAACATGTAACTATTTTGTTTTTCTTTCAGGGACTTATGTCCTTCTTCTAGGGGGTCCGAATGTCAGCCTCAAGATACTTTCCCCTTCTACCTTTCTGCTAAGATACCTTCCCCTTCTACCTTTCTGCTATTGTTTCATTATTTCTCTCAGCTGTCATGGCAACGGTGGGAGGGGGGATTTCATATGGGAAGAAAGCTGGAGGTGTTTGCATTCCTTGCTGGGCTAGCAAGGGGAGGGGGGATTCTTGTCTTTAACTTTCCGTTTCTTGGCTATCTTTTTCCTCTTTTGCGCAACTGCGAACTTTTATCAAAATATGTCAAGGTCATTTGACAAGACGTCTCATCACCATCTGGAGATGACCACATGAGCTGTTTCAAAAGTTTTAATTGGAAGAATCACTTGAACTTTGGGGGGTGGGAGCAAACCTATTTCTTTGTATGTGCATTCTACCCGCCAATTTCTCAGTTTCGGAATTGCTTTGTAGCTACCACTTTATTTCCCAGTAAAAGGATAACTTTGCTCTACACCATGGAGTCTGAGTATTTCTTTCTTGGGATCTAGAAGGAGCGCGCAGCCTGACAGGTGGATTCCATGCAAAACGTTTGGCTGGTTCCTCTAGTTTTGATGATGTTGTCTTTGGTACATAACTAAATGGTGGGAGAAAACATCTCCAAAACACTAATTTAAGCCTGATTAACCCATGACTGGGAACAACGTAAAGACAACATCATGGGAATATGACAGAAAGAAAGATCTTGCCAGAGAATTTGGGCCATAGTTAAATACAGATGGTGAAAGACCTTCAATCATTGGGACAGAGGAAATATGGAATTAGATTTTTTAAAACAAGGTTTAGGCTGGTTAGAGCCCTACAGGGCAACTGCATATTTTTAATTGAAATCAGGAATGACAATTGTTAAGTTCGGAAGGTCGGGCTTCAGAGACGAGAGACTCGGGTTCCGTAACAACAGCTCTTTATTAATAGGCTAGATCAGACTCAGAGAAGGTAGCAGCCACGGCGGCTCTTTTATAGAGCTTGCCGAGGCTTGGCGGCCAATGACATCGCTTTGAGTCTCCCGCGCTTGGTTTTAACCAATCGGAGCAGACTCTTAGCGAGCCAATCATAACCACCCAAGCTGACCAATCAGGTAGCGGTTAACACAGACCAATAGGAATGCAAGGTTTCAAGCCTGCTAATATGGAACACCCCGCCCCTCTTGGTATCGTCCAAGGGGCAGGGTGACATAGTCACGTAAGTAGGCGGGTCTCTGCACCTGCCTACTTGACCTACACGCTTCATTCAGTCTCTGGTCATCAGCCGGTTCGGACAGGCTTCGCGTTGCTCAAGCTTCCCGATAGAACCGCCTGGAAGGATGAGCCGGGCCTATAGCTGCAACTCCCGCCTGGTTCGTCCGGGTTGGTCGAGTCATTCACTCCGCCGCTTCCGCCTGGACTCTCTGGGCTGGTTGAGCTTGTCCGGCTGCTCCTTCCAGGTGAAGCACCCGTCTGCCACAGTTCTGTGTTTTCAGGTGAGTATGGTTGGTTAATTATTTGGTTTCTGCTTGGGGGATGTTCTGTTTGCGATGGGTTTTTGTCTTTTGTGATGTTTGCGGTCCCCCCACCCCACTGATTCATTTGTTAAAGTCAATGATGACTAGCCTTGACCATAGCTGGTCGATGTGGCGTTTCCAGCTTTGCCCATTGGTTGTTTCTAGGCGGTATGACTGGGGTCCGGTTATTTGGGTTATCTGTGCAGGTACCCAAAGAGGGTCCCTGGTGAAGCTTTTGGCAAAGACTGTGTCGCCGATGTTGAAGGCGCGATGTTGGCTGGTGGAGCCTGGGGGTTTCTCTGGGTTATATGTGGGATGTAAGCAATCTAGAGGTGAACGAAGTCTTCTGCCCATAAGTAGTTCCGCTGGGCATTTGTTAGTGGTTGTGTTAGGCATGATATGTTGTATCAGCAGCATTTTGTTAATTTTTTCTTGGATGTTGCCGTCTTCTATTTTCTGAATGGTTTTTTGGTAAACTGAACCATTCGTTTCGCCCGCCCATTTGCTGCCGGGTGAGCGGGCGAAGTTAAAGCATGTCTGATGCCACAGGCAGCCAGGTACTGTTCAAATGCCAGTGCCGTGAACTGTGTCCCATTGTCGGACACTATCACAACTGGCAACCCGTGTGTGGCAAAGAGTTTGTTAAGTTTTGTTATGACAGCTTCGGTAGTTGTTTTTTTCATGGTGCAAACTTCCAGCCAATTTGAATATGCATCGACGGTAATCAGAAATGTGTGTCCCTGAGTGGGGCTGGTGAAATCAACATGGATTTGTGACCAGGGGCCTCTGGGTGTTTCCCATTCTAGGGGTGGTGCAGTGGGGGTGGTGGATCGAGTTTGTTGACAACTGTTGCATGCAGCTACCCATGTTTCGATCTGCTTGTCCATACCTGGCCACCAAGCGTAACTTCTTGACAGGGCTTTCATTCGGATGATGCCCGGGTGCCCTTCATGCAGCATGTTAGTACAGTTTTTTGCAAAGTTTCTGGTATCACCACCCGATTTCCCCAAAGTATGCACACTTTTTGAGAAAAAAATTCAGTTTGCCAGTTCCTGAAGGCTTTAAAACGTTCGTCCTTGTCATTTTCTGGCCAACCCCATTCTACCCAGCTCAATACTCACGCCAGTCGTCTGTCCTTTTTTGTTTCACGGGCAATGTCTGGTGCAGTGAGGAGTGAGCTAGGTAAGGCTTCGATTTGAAAGACTTGTGTGGTGGGTGCTGGGCCATCTTGCATGTCCGGAAGGGGTGAATGGCTGAAGGCATCGGCGTGCGAAATGGTCTTACCGGGGCAGTGTGTGAGCCGGTAATTATAAGCGGCCAAGAACTTGGACCACCGAGTCAGGCGAGGTGACAGAATATTTGGGGTGGCCTTGTTGCCCGCCAATATGCCTAGCAGGGGTTTATGGTCAGTAATGATTGAAAAGGTCCTACCGTAGATATATTCGTGGAACCTTTTCACTCTGGAGACGATCGCTAGGGCTTCCTTCTCCAGCTGGCTGTAGTTTCTTTCTGGCTTGGACAGGGTTCTTGAAAAGAAGGTGATGGGTGCTTCTTTTCCATCTGGTAAGGTATGACTGAGAATTGCGCCCACTCCAAAAGGTGATGCGTCGCATGTAATTGTTAATGGTAAAGTTTCACTATACTGGATGAGGACTGCGTTGGATGTTAAGAGGTTTTTTATTTGTTGAAAGGCATTTTCCTCTCGTTTTCCCCAAATCCAGGAGGCGGTTTTGTCCAAGAGTCTATGCAATGGTTCCGCCATGGTCGCCTTTTGGGGTAGGAAAACATTATAAAAGTTAATGAGTCCTAAAGACACCTGAACTTCCATCTTGTTTTTCAGTCTGGGGGCTTCCTTGATGGCTTTGTTTTTTGTTGGTGGGGTGAATTCCATGTTTGTCTAGGATGTATCCCAAGAACTTGACCTTCTCAGTGCGTAGTTGGCATTTTTCTTTTTTTACTTTCAGGCCAGAGTCTTTAAATTTCTGGAGTACTGCCCTTAGGCGTTTTTCTAGTTATTTTTTGTTAGCTGCTGCCACTAATACATCATCAAAGTACAGCACTACTCCCTTGATTCCTTGCAATAGTCTTTCCATGAGGCTTTGGAAGACCCCGGGTGCTACGCTGATGCCGAATTGGAGGCGGTTGCATTTAAATGCCCCCTGGTGCGTGACAACGTTTGTGCCTCAGCGGTTTCTGCATCGACCGGCAGCTGTTGATAGGCTTGTGCCAGGTCGAGCTTTGCAAAGACCCGGCCTCCCCCCAGTGAGTGCAGGAGATGCTGGACTACTAACATGGGGTAGGCACTTTGCTGCAGGACATGGTTGAGGGTGGCCTTATAGTCCCCACAGATTCTTATGGAGCCATCTGGTTTGATAGGGGTGACTATAGGCGTTTCCCAGCAGGCGTGGTCAGTGGGCTCCAATACCCCTTGGGCGATGAGCTTATTTAGTTGCTTGTCTATTTTAGGCTTGAGTGCAAATGGCACTCGCCGTGGTTTGAGGCAGATGGGGGTGACATCTGGGCTAAGATTTCAATCCCTAGTGGCTCGAACCATTGTAGCCCAAGCAAGCTGGGGCGGTCTTTGTCCACAATGGTGAGTGGCAATATGTTGGTACGGCCTTTGAACGTGATTTTGAAGTGCCCAATGCTGACTACGGGAATGCGATTCCCCTGGTAGTCTTTGAGGATCAGCTTTTGGTCACTTAGTTCGTATCGGCGTATGCTTGGTATTAGGCTCTTGATGGTGTACCAGGAAACCATGGAAAGGAGGGAGCCGCAGTCTACTTCCATGGTGCAGGGTTGGTCTTCAATGTTCACTACTATACGTACTTTTCGGGCGTCTATGGTTGAGGAATGGCCGATGACGACTGTTTGATGGGTCTCTTCTCTTCGTGCCGGCTTAGTGAAACATTTGATTCGGCGTCTTGGTTCCAATGGCTGTCAGTTTGGCATTCCCGATGCTTGGGGGGGTGCCATCTCGTCATCTGGGGCTGCCTGTTTGGTGCCGTGGGCTCTGGTTGCATTTATTTTGGCATACTTTTGCGATGTGCCCCCGCTTTTCACAATGCCAACAAATGACATCAAGGAATCGGCATTCAGAACAGGGGTGGTCACCTCCTCATCCAGCACACTGGAAACTTGACTTATGACCTCACCGGTCTTGCCGATCGCATTCTGATTGGAGTCAGTGGATATCTTCCTCCTTTAGTCGCTGTCAGAGGGGGATTCAACGTTGCCGTGGTGGGTGGTGGTGTGTTTCTCTGATGTTGGAGCTGCCTTGCTGACGGGATGACGGTCAGTTCTGTTTGATTGGCACATTCAGGCCACCGATTTGTGGGTGGCTTCGGCTGCAGTCGCTTCTGCTATGGCGTCGGTGAGGGAGATATTGCCTTTCGCCATCAGCTTACTTTGTAGTGTGGGGTCCTTTAGGCCGAGGACGAACCGGTCTCACATGGACTCATCTAGGTCCGTGAATCCGCATAACCCTCCAAGGTCCCTCAAGTCAGTCGCGCTGGTCTCGTTGGTAAAAATCATGCCAGCGAATGAGGGTAGGCATGGCTGGAGCGTAGTGGCTACGGAGAATGGGTGCGAGGTCGTCTCAGCCCATTGCCTTGACGTCCGCCGGTTTTGCCAAAACCTTGGCCATTTTAAATATGGTGGGCCCGCAGTGCGTTAGGAATACGGCCCGCTTCCGATTGCCGTTTGTGTCCTTCAGGTTGCTGCATTCCAAAAACATCTGAAACCGGTTGATGTAGGACTCCCAGTCTTCAGTGGCTGGGTTAAAGGGTGTGGGTGGCGTGGTATTGCTGGCCATCTTGCTGGTCATTTTTGTGCCTTTTGACAGGTGCAAGTTGTCTCGTTGTCTCACAATCCCATCCTCGTCGCCAGTGTTAAGTTTGGAAGGTCGAGCTTCAGAGACGAGAGACTCGGGTTCAGTAACAACAGCTCTTTATTAATAGGCTAAATCAGACTCAGAGAAGGTAGCAGCCGCGGCGGCTCTGTTATAGAGCTTGCCGAAGCTTGGCGGCCAATGACATCGCTTTGAGTCTCCCGCGCTTGGTTTTAACCAATCGCGGCAGACTCTTAGCGAGTCAATCATAACCACACAAGCTGACCAATCAGGTAGCAGTTAACATGGACCAATAGGAATGCAGGGTTTCAAGCCTGCTATTATGGAACAACAATATCATGGCATTCTGGGTAATTACACGGTGTCATTACCAAAGCTTATGAATTAACTTGTATCAATTTGAAGAAGTCTAATTTGTTGCCCTTGGGATAGACAACGTCTATAGACAACTGCAAAACATTAGGAGTTATAATTTCTACAGGCTCCATAAAATACATGGTTTTACTCTATATTTTTCCTGAAATATATCTCATAATATGTTAACTTAATTGTGTTTAAATGTGGCTTGATGGCAAAAATAGTAATGTAATTAAAATGAACATTTCATTGAGACTAATGCATATTTCAAAAGGAATTTCCATGTTAATGACTTTTATGAAAGTCCCAAACTCTCAAATATCTTTGGCCACACTAAGTTTGCCTATGATGAAAGTTGCTTTAAACATATGTTCACATGTCCCATTAGAATTTATGTTTTTTTTTCCCTGCGATTTTCCTCTTTGGGTTTCCTTAAATCCCAAGCCCTCAGCAATTTAAATTTAAACAAGGTACTTCATTTCCAGTCCTGATAGCCATTAGATATACTTGATTGTTAATAGGTAAAGCAACATTACATTTTAATCGAGAATCATAAGAGAAATCAATATGCGAACAGGGAAGATGTTCTCTGTGACTGCCTGAGCCAAAGAAGAGATAAATACCTTAAATTACTTGGTTATAATGGTTGTTTTAAAGATTTTGAGAGGTTGTGTTTTGTACATAATTGTATAATACATCTGGCTTGTAATATAAGGGTAGTTGTCAATTTAGAATCATAATAGTTCATGTAATGGAGCCTGTCCATTACGGTCATAAGGTACTAATACCGCTCTATAAAGCCTTAGTAACACCACATCTAGAATACTGCATCCAGTTCTGGTTACCACATTATAATAAAGATGTTGAGCCTCTAGAAAGAGGGAAAAGAAGAGCAACCAAGATGATTAGAGGACTGGAGGCTAAAACATATGATGAGCGGTTGCAGGAACTGGGCATGGCTAGTCTAGTGAAGAAAAGGACCAGGGGAGACATGATAGCAGTGTTCCAAAATTTGAGGGGCTGCCGCAGAGAGGAAAGGATCAAGCTATTTTCCAAAGCACCCAAAGGCCAGACAAGGAATAATGGATGGAAACTGATCAAGGAGAGATTCAACCTGGAAATAAGGAGAAATTTTCTGACAGTGAGAACAATCAACCAATGGAACAGCTTGCCCTCGGAAGTTGTGGGAGCTTCATCACCGGAAGATTTCAAGAAGAGATTGGACTGCCAGTTGTCAGAAATGGTATAAGGCAGTGGTGGTTAACCTTTTTGGCACCGAGTGTTGCAACGGGAGCGTGTATGTGCTGAAAAGGCACCAAGTGCTGAAATTTGGGGCTCAAATGTGTTGGAAAGTCAAGGACTACCTGGATAATGAACATCCTATACCCATGATGGTGAACTTATGCCTTGCGTGCTGGAAATGGCGTGCAGAGCCATTTCTCTGAGCACACCAGCTGTTGCCCATTGCTCTTCTGAGTTCCAGCTGGTCTTTGTGCACACAGGTGCACTAGAAACTGGAAGAGCAGCTCTCAGTGTGTGCATGCGCACCAGCCACCTGATCTTCCAGTTTCTAATGTGCATGTGCACAAAGATCAGCTGACAGGGTGATTTCTAATGTGCATGTGCGCACTAGCCAGCTGGTCTTTGCACATGCATTGTGCATTAGAAACTGGAAGACCAGGTGGCTGGTGTGCATGCATGCACTGGGAGCTGCTCTTCCAGTTTCTGGTGCTCCCACATAGTCAAAGACCAGTTGGCCAGAGCACTGGAACCCAAAAAAGCAATGGGCAATGGTTGGTATGCCTGGAGAGATGACTCTGCATGCCATTTTTGGCACGCATGGCATAGGTTCACCATCATGGGTATAGTGTTTCCTGCTTGGATGGAGGGTTGGACTAGATGACCTACAAGGTCCCTTCCAATTCTGTTAATCTGTTAAATCTGTTGTGATGGTTATAAAGTGAGTTATCACATGAGCAACCCAATTTTATGACCTTTTTTGGTGGTAGCCATTAAGCAAATGCTGCAGTTGTTTAGCGGACCAATTGTAAATGCTGGTTTTCAACAAAAAAATATTGTAAAATATAATCATGCAAACAGCTGTAGATGTGAGCCAATTGCCAAATATCCCAAAATACAGTCATGTGACCACAGGGAGGAGAGGCATGAGAACTTTGGAACCAGATTGTAGGTAGCTTTTGGGTGTGTGTGTCTATGGTAACTTTGAAAATTTGCTAAGTAACCATTTCTAAGTCAAGGACTACCTATGTACAGTTGAAACATGTATTGACTAAACATGTCATGAGGCCTTAACACTTCAGAATTACCTGCAATACTAGAATATTAGGAGATAGAGCTGTTTCATTCTCTCTCAGCCCAAGGGAAGCAGGCAATGACAATCCACTTCCAAAAAAACTTGTTGAAAAGCCTATAGAAAGTCACCCAAGCATTCATCAGGAGCCAAAATGGACTTGAAGACACACACATATAGACAAAAGATAAATAAGTAGGCTTTGAGAAAACCTTTTCCTTAGTATACAGAAGATCAGGACCTCTTCTCTATTTCCAGAGAGTACAAGGCAGATTTAACATTCTCACTCTTGAATCTGAGACAAGAATGATAGCCGAAGGAATAAAGGACAGAGGTAGAACTGACCGACAGATCCCTGGCAAGACTTTTTAAAGATGATAATGGAGATAATTGCTCTGGACTTACTATATGGTATTCAGGGGAGACCCCACTCAAATTGTGACCCAGGATTTAAAGATAGCAGATGGATAGTAACTTTTCATCTGAGTCAGTAAAATTAGTAAGTTAAAAATGGTAAGAATTTTTTAGGTTTCCTCATATATTCCTAGTACCAGGACATTACATCAATGGGCAAAATAAGTGGAGAAAAAACACTTGATTCCCAGAAATCACAACCAGAGGTGGCATTCAGCAGGTTCTGACCAGTTCTGGAGAACCAGTAGCAGAAATTTTGAGTAGTTTGGAGAACTGGCGAATGCCACCTCTGTCTGGCCCCGTTCCCATCTATTCTGGAAATTTTGCAGTAACCTTCCCCTGGCATGCCCACCAAGCCATGCCCACCAAGTCAAGCCATGCCCACAGAACCGGGAGTAAAAAAATTGAATCCCACCACTGATCACAACCCTAATATTGACTGTCCTTGAAAAAAGGATGACAGGTCCAGACCCCAATTTCAGCAAAGTTTTTAACAGAGTTCCACATCACAGTCTCATTGTCATGTTGTTAAAGTATGGTTTGGACAATCCTGCAGTATGTTCAGTCCACAACTCTAAGTGCACACAGATTCAGCATTAATGGTCCTACATTGAGTTGGAGAGTAGCAACCAGACGCATTCTATCAAGATCTGTCTTCAGGCTAATGTTATTCAACATTTCTATCAATGATTTCAAGAATGGATTGATGGTGTACCTATCAAAGTTGTGGATAAAACTAAATTGATAGTACTGACCAATACACAAGATGACCAAACAAGATTTCAGTCTAATTTTGATAGGCTGGAGAGGTGACCTCAAATGAATGAAATACTGTATTCCTCAAGAGGGAGAAATGTAAAGTATTACTTTATTTTTTGTGCTTTCAAACAGAGTTGATTCCTGGTTACTCCCTTGGCTAGTTCCAACAATTTCCTTGGCAAGATTTTGAAAGTAGCCTGTCATTCATTCCTAGGGTTGAAAAAGAGACCGATGGACCCAAGATCACTGAACTGGGTTCATGCCTAAAGCAGGACTAGAACTGTGAGTCCCCATATTTCTAGCCTGGTGCATTAATCACTAATCACTACACCAAACTAGCTTTCAAGTTTAGGGAAGAAAATTACAGGGCACATATATAAAATGGGTGATTCATGGCTCTAGCTCAGAAAAGAACAAGGGTTCAAGTCATTAGCAACAAGCTGAATATAAGCCAACAATATTTGCCAAAAGGGCTAATACAATTCTAAATTAGAAGAGGTATTTTATCAAAGATATACAGGTGACCTCTGACATAGCCAGAGTTGGAACTTTGGTCATTAAGTGATGTGGTCATTGAGTCATCATGTGAAGGGAACCAATTTTATGACCATTTTTACCAAGGTAATTAAGTGAATCATGTTTGTTAAGCAAATCACATGATTATTAAGTGTATCCAACTTCCTCAATTTACTTTGCTTGTCAGAAGCCAGGTAGTAAGCTTGCCTATTGCAATCACATGACTGCAAAATGCTGCACCTGTTGTAAATGTGAATCAGTTGCCAAGCATCTGAATTGCAATCATTAAACGTGGATATGATACGATGGTTGTGACATCATGGATGGGTCATAAGTCACTTTTTCTGAGACCATCATTACTTTGAATAATGTTAAACAAATGTTTGTAAGTTGAGGACAACCTGGAATGAAGTTCATATGGTCCTTTACTCTGCACTCCTAAGATCACACCTGGAGTATGGTGGATATTATTGGGTGTTATATTTCCAAAAGCAAATGATAAATTAGATCAGGTTCAAAGGAAAGCAACAAAATTGGTACAGAGATGTAAGGATATGCTGTCTATAGTTCAAGCTACAAAATGGATCATGGAACATTAAGTTGCTGCTTTTGGTCAGCCATGCATGATAGATTTATGACTTAGATTCACCATTTGATCAGAACAGATCAACTGTAAATGGCACTGATTTATATCATGAAGAAAATGAACAAAAACTTCAGAAGGAGCCTACGAAAGTGAACTAATATTTACAATGTAAAGGCGACATTGAAGGGTACTTTGACTAAGTGGTTCATCTGGCAATTGTCAAGCAGGCACAGAACGTAGCATGCAACCTGAAAGAAATGTATCAGCATTGATGAACTGTTTAGTGTAATGGAACAGATTGTCTATTAAAACAAGAAACTTTATGTTGGCACCTGATCTCATTATTATATTTGGATATTCAGAATGCCCAAAGAGAGATGTATTATTCTGAAACTATACAATATGTATATTAAGGGATTTTAATATGTTCTCTCTAGGTTGGGTGACATGAGGCTGGATATTATCAATTTTCCTTGGATTTGTTTTCTTTGGGAAAAACCATTTCACAAAAATTGCATTCAGAAATGTGCATGATTCAAAATATAAATGACAGCAGCACATAATATCAGCATAGATTCAAAGTTTGGTATTTCAATTGCTGCATGGCTTCATAGAACTGGAAAGAGACATTTCAGACACTCAAGTCAATCCCCTTCTCAGGGCAAAATCTTAATTAAAGTATTCATGAAAGATGGTTGTCTAACTCCTCTCATCTGAATACATCCAGTGAAGGGGAGACCATCTAATTAGTTAATTGGGTCCACTGTTAAAATGCTCTGATTACTAGAAAGATTTTTTTTATACATTCAGTTAGAATTTGCCTTCCTGTAACTTATAATCATTATTGTTTGTCCTGCTTTGTGGAATGAAAGACATCCTGTCTTTCTATGATGATGCAACTCAAAATTATATCTGCCTTTTTTGCAACCGTGGCTTATTGCTAATCAATACTCAGTTTATGATCAGCAGTAATTTCAAAACAATTTAATTAATTATCAAGCTAGATCTTTCCTATTCTAAACTTCTGCATTTCATTAATTTTTCTCTAAGTGAAGGACTGCATTTGTCCCTTTCAAATAGTTGTTTCCAGTTTTTAAAAACATTGTTATTTTTAGCACATGATCAAACTTTCATTTTGATTTTGTTTCTGTCTTCTAGATACACAAAATCTAGCAATAATCTAGATATAAATCATATGCTGATTATCTATTTGCTATTATGCTGTTTAGGTTGTATTTTTAAATTGTTGTTAGCTGTTTATAGCCACATATATTTAAATAAATAAACCCCTTCAATTTTATTTCACCTGCAACTTTCATAAACAGATCCTCCAAATTATCATCCAAATTATTAAGAAAAAAATGTTGATAAGTAGAAAGGCAGGTAAAAGCACCTTCAAATTAGAGAATCTTATTTCAAGTACCAAGAATGCAATTTTTTCCCCAGTGCTTTGACTGAAGTTCTGTGCAATTGTATTTGAGAAATCCTGGAGAAAGTGAAGTAGTACATGACTAAATGATCAAAAACACTGTCCCTATTTTCAGGAAGTCTAATATTTATGCATGTGAAGATTCTGAAGAATATCATAAAGGAGTTGATCTGACACCCTGAAGATAAAGTGATAAATAGCAAATAGTTCTATAGATACAATTCATTTCCACTAACCTGAAGCCCTACATTTTCAAACTACTCTTCACAATGGTGGTGGGACATATATGCTACTATTGGCAGAGAGAATAGAATAGAATTTAAGTAGATTTGAGCTTTCTTTGCATTCTGTTAGCATTTGGTAATTTTCATTAATTACATTGCTGATTCTTTCCCTTTTATTTTGAATATATATAAAGAAGTCCTGTGCTTATTGTTAGAATCCTTCATGAAACTGATTTTAGACCTTTTTGACACAATCTCTACACGTCTGAACTCTACCTGTAGGCATTATATTTACTGAACTGTCTCTCTTTCTACATCTTGTATGTGTCCTTTTTTGACTTTAATATTCATTAAGCTTTTTGTGTAGCCATACTGTTTTGTTTTTTTTGCTTCTGTCCTCCATTTTTCTGTTCATTGGAATTGTTTAGAATTGTGTTTTAAATGTGTCCTTTTAAACAATTTATTTGAATTCATTTTTCTTTACATGATATGTAACTTTTTGAAGTCAAAGATAATATTCGATTTTAGTTTTAGTTTCCCTTAAAAAAGGATTCTAGCATTAAGTGCTCCAATGCTCCTGCTATTTCCATTTAACAGATAATGTCTTTCTTATTGGTTAGCAACAAGTCAAGGACAGCCGATGTTCCTGATCTTCCTTTCTGAAGGACAGTGTTGTTATCCACCCAGGTCAAGAATGTTGTTGAAGGAGTATCTGCTTGGCAGATCTCAGGCTAATTAATGTCTCCTATCACTGTTACTCTTTGCCTCTCTGAAAGATGTACCAACTGCTCCATACCAACAGTGTAATATGTGTAGATTTATATATTTATTTAATTAATTGTTTAATTGTTTATTTAATTTTTATTGAATTTGTTGGCCACCCATCTTACCACCTATCTTACCATCCTAAGAATTCAGAATTCAAATATGCAAATTTCAGCTTTGGAAATGAATATAGAAAATATATTTATTTTTTATAAGCATCCATTTGCAACTTTTACAAAAGTTACTTCAGAGCAACACTTTCTACTGATGAGGAAATTAATTGTAAGATAATACCAAACAAAACATGAAGTGAAGGTCTAAAAAATATAGACTGAGTGACAAACCTTTGAACAAAATATTCATAGACCTTGAGTGATTACTCTTTACCTACCATCAGAGGCATTCATTGTTACAGGTACTGAACTTCACAAGATGTAAGCTACCTGAGAATGTACTAGTCTTCTCTTTAGAGATCTTAATCTTTATAGGTCTACATTTTATTATTCTCTTCTGAGGTGTGTTTGACATGTTTGATTGCAAAAGTTGTAAGTGTGTCACTTATCAACCACATCTCTTTGTATCCACAGACCCGGATCTGGAAAGAGATCCAGCCTCTTGTACCAAATAATTACTACATGGAAAATGACAAGAACCAATGAGCAGTTCTTGTTGGGTCAGGATGACACAATGGTGCTCCAAGACAATAGATGTATATCACACCTAGCAATCTCCTCCCAGTCAATTTATTGAACCTTCTATAAATACTGAGCTTCAGACCACACTCCTCATCTGATCTTCCAAGGATCCTTCCATTCATTGGAACATCTGATCCCAGGACTCACTAAGTGAGATCCAGACCAAGCTCATCATGAGGCTTGTCTTCCTTGCCTTGGCAGTGCTTCTTCTGGCTGCTGTGGTCTCTGCAGGTAACAGTGAATGGGAAGTTACTGACATGGTTGGGGAATTAGGGTTGAGAGCTTAATCGGTTTATCCTAAATTGATTTCTGATTTAAAAATGATATGACTGCAATTATTTTCTTAAGGAATAGTGGTTGGTTTTCCCATGGTGATATAGCCATATAGAAATGTAATGAAGGGAAGATAAAGTCCTTCTAAAAGTATGGTGGAGGCAGCCTTGTTATTATATTAATGCTTTTGTAAATAGGGAAACTGTTTAAGACACTGCCTATAGATTAGAAATAATGCTTTAAATTAACTAATGAGAAAGAACATGAAATATCAGGGTACCAGGGTGGGAATGGATTGGCACAGCTTGCTAGATTAGAATATTAGAATATTATAAAATTGAAAGTTGGGTTTAATATATTGTGGAGAATCCAGCTATTATTTTATTTTGTTGTAAAAATCAGACCATCACGTTAAACCACACTTTGGTGCATATACAGTTGGGCCTAGCATTCTATGGGAACATAGAATTATGCTTTGTTAACTAAAGTTTGGAGAGTGTGTGATCACAGCTTGTGTGCTTATGATTATTAACAACCAGCCTTTACCAACACCCTTAGCAAATGAATAGCTTTCTAAAATAATTTGAAGCCATATGAGGTAAAGATAGCTGAATGCTATGTTCATTGTTCTACTTAATGGAAGTCTGTAACTGAAGAGCAAAGGCAAATCACATACATAATGTATATACTGAATAACTTTGGATGTGATGTTTACTAAAGATTGTAATTAGTTTGGGGTTTTTCCCCTGCAATTTAGCAAACTTTGGAATACTGAATACTAAATATGTGAAATAAATACCAGAATCACTGAGAGGTCTCAGCTATTTTCCTACATTAAGTTTGGAGGGAAAAGAAGACTTACCCTTCCCCCAGAAAGGTTCTGGCCAATAATGGAATACTGGAGACAAAGAACAGTTTCTGAGGATGTTTCTTTTTCACTTAATAGTTGAGGTGTGGAAAGATTTTAGGCATAGTTAAAGCCAAAAGGTGACCTTCTCTGCCTTTATTTTCTCCTTACAAATTGGACTACAATTTCCATTATTTCTTGGAGGGATTGTATATGCTAACAAGGGAAACCAAAAATTGGTTCTCCGTTACTCAGAAAGCAACAAATGAAGAAGTTCCAAGTAGTTGGATATAAAGAGTGGAGAAATGTGGAATTGTATATTGAATGTTGTCTTGAAGTGCTAGGGCAGTGGTGCCAATAGATTAGTTTAGCTCTGAATCCATGGGAGGTAGTTATTTGTAGCCTTAGATGCCAAAGGCCCATCTAACAGAGCTCAGCTGGTGATCAAGTGGAAGAAGGAACCCCAACATCAAGGTAACACAGAGCATCAAGGATGAACTTTAGGTGAAACCTGTTCATAGTCTCATCCAGGAGGAGGGACTAAAAGAGATTGAGAGCCTTGAACATTGATAGTGTGCTCAAGTCTTTGCTTGAAGAATGTAGTGAGGATTTAACCACCAGGTTCTCTTCCTTGACTGGCCAACAGAGGAGAACAACTGCAAGTTGGTTGAAAATTTGAGACATCTGGGGTTTCTGTTTAGAGGCTGTGATATAAATCACTTGAAGCCAGTTTACAGATTAACAAGAATTACCCACATTTCTTCTTGCAAGTCTTTCATAAGATTTATCACTAGCTAACTGTAGAATTTCTCTTCTACAGACTATAATGGCCATTGCGGCCATTGCAGTGGTGGCTGTGCAAAGCATTGCAGATATGGTGTGAACCACGCTTCAAACTGTGCCTGTAGTGGTTCATATGGAGATGTTTGCTGCTATTCACCTCGTGTACTACCGCCTCCTCCTCCACGACCACCACCACCACTGCCTCCTCCTCCTCCTCCACCACCACCTCTTCCTCCACCACCACCTCCTCCACCTCGTCCACCACCACCACCACCAAAATACTGGAGACCACACCACAAAAAAGGCTGAATGTCCAGAGAATCGAAGAAG
Source organism: Hydrophis major (assembly GCA_033807585.1). Lineage (NCBI taxonomy): Eukaryota > Metazoa > Chordata > Lepidosauria > Squamata > Elapidae > Hydrophis > Hydrophis major. Next base: position 401,527,336 of record CM066328.1, read on the forward strand.
AGGAGCTTCAAATGGACAATCTTTTCTTTAGATCTTGAGAAGCAAAAATCACTGGTCTCCTCTTACTAAATAAAAAAATTGTTGAAATTTCAATCTTTGGAATGCAGTGTTGTTTTTTTAAAACCTATTTAATGTTATTCCTCCAAAGTTTTATACTTTGGAAATGTTGGAGTACAAGCCTTAGTATTTCCTTTCAGCGTGGCCAATAGCTAGCCTAGCGAGAATAAGTGGAGCTAGGGTCCCTCATATTTAGAAACTATCCAGTTGAAAAAGTGTGATCTACATAGAACTAAGTGACCAGGGACTATATTAATGCCTTCGGGGTATCTGAGAGTTGCCTGAGCAGAATAGTAATCTACAGTCATGTGAAAAAAGGAGTACACCCTCTTTTGAGTTCCATGGTTTTAAGTATCAGGACATAATAAAAATCATCTGGTCCTTAGCAGTTCTTAAAAGTAGGTAAATACCACCTCAGATTAACAACAACACATGACATATTATACTATGTCATCATTTATTTTACAACAAGGTCAAAATGGAAAAGCCATGTGTAACAAACTAAATACATCTTATGATTCGATAGCTTGCAGGTCCACCTTTTTGCAGCAATAATTTGAAGTAATCATTTTATTTATTTTTTATTTATTTTGTCAAGTAATTATTAGATAACAGGTATAAGAATAAATTTAGTTTGAATACATGAGATAGATACTTATAACAAAAATAAAAAACAATAGGGCAGGGATGGTAGGCACGATTGGTGCGCTTATGCACGCCCCCTGCAGGCCTCTTAGGAAGTGGGTGAGGTCAATAGTAGACAGTCTAAGGTTAAAGTTTTTGGGGTTTGGGGAAGAAACCATAGAGTCAAGGAGAGTATTCCAGAAATTGACCACTCTGTTGCTGAAGTCGTATTTCCTGCAATCAAGTTTTTTGTCCTATTGTTTCCTGCAATCAAGTTTTCTGTAGGACTATCAGTCTCTGACATTGTTGTTGAGGAATTTTGGCCCACTAATCTTTACAAAGTTGCTTCAGTTCATTGAGGTTTGTGGACATTTGTTTATGCACATCTCTCTTGAGATTTCACCACAGTATTTCAATCAGGTTGAGTCTGGACTTTGACTGGACCATTGCAAAACCTTGATTCTTTCCTTTTTCAGCCATTCTGTTATAGATTTGCTAATGTGCTTGGATCGTTATCCTATTGCATGACCCAATGTTGGCCAAGTTTTAGCTGTTGCACAGATGACTTCACACTTGACTCTAGAATACTTTGCTATACAGAGAAGTCTATGGTCAACTCAATGACTGTAAAGTGTTCAGATCCCGTGGCTGCAAAACCAGCCCAATTCATCACTCCTCTGCCACCATGCTTGAAAGTTAGTATGAGATGCTTGTGCTGATCTGCAGTGTTTGGTTTTCACCAAAAGTGGCACTGTACATTATGATCAAATATCTCTACTTTGGTCTCCTCTATCCAAAAGACAATGTTCCAGAAGTCTTGTGCTTTGTTCAGATGCAACTTTGCAAACCTAATATGTGCTACCATGTTCTTTTTAGAGAAAAGCAGCTTTCTCCTGGCAACCCTTCCATACAAACCACATGCTACAAACCACAATCTTTTTCTAATTTTACTATCATAAACTTTAACATTTAACATTGGAGCTGAGTCTCTAATTCTTGGATTTTTTGCAATTTCTTTGAGCATTGCATGGTCTGATTTTGGGGTGAATTTGCTGGAACTTCCACCCTTGGGAAGATTAGCAACTGTCCTGAATGTTTTCCACTTATGAATAACCTTCCTCACTGTAGAATGATGGACTTTAAATTGTTTGGAAATGACCTTACAACCCTTCGCAAACTGATGGGCAGCAACAATTGCTACTCTAAGATCAGTGCTGAAGTCTTTACTCTTTGGCATTGTCTTAACTCATACCTCAATGCCGGACATCAGTAGATTCCTAAAACTTTGACTTTTATAGAGGTAATCATACTTGTTGTGAATTAATAAAAAGTGAATTAATAAAAGTGCTTAATAAAGATTATTAAAACCTTTAGAAAAGTGCAGGGTTCTGACCCTACACTTCTGATTGGCCGATAATAGCGACATCTGATTGGTCCATTCAGGAGAATCTGATTGGCTATAAGCGGGCCTCTCTCATTGGTTAAGGGAACTAATGCTTCCCATTTCTTATTGGTTATTTGATCAGCAGTTTGCCTATAAAAAGGGCTGTTGCTGCTGTAGTTTTTGCTCTGTTCCACAATATTAAATGAAGAGTTGAAGTTCACTGTTCATCGTCTCGTCTCCAATCCTTGCGCCCATGCGCAGAACTTAACACTGGTGATGAGGATGGGATTTGGAGACGTCAAAGCTGACTGAGCACTACAGAGTGCCAAACAGAGCACGTGGCTGAAGACGCACCAACGGCTGAACCATGTCTAGCAGCGTCATACCACCCGCTCCATTCGACCCGGCACAAGAAGACTGGGACTCATATATGGACCGATTCCAGATGTTTCTGGAGACCAACAACTTGAAGGATGCCACTACCGGAAAGAAGCGAGCGGTATTCCTAACTCACTGCGGGCCGACCGTGTTTAAGATGGCCAAGGCACTAGCCAAACCGGCTGAGGTGAAGTCCATGGACTGGGACGTCCTCGAGCCCCTTCTACGGGCCCACTACGCACTGACTGTACCAACGCTTGTTCGAAGACATGAATTTTATCAGAGAGACCAGCAGAAGCGAGAAAGCATTGCAGATTTCATAGCGGATCTCTGGAATTTGGGAGGCCTCTTCAGGTTCACTGACCTCAAAGAGGCCCTGAGAGTCTGAATAATTCTGGGATTAGATGCACCGCACGTGCAGAGTAAGCTGATGGCGAAAGGCAACATCAGCCTTGCAGATGCCATCGCTGACACTACTGCAGCAGAAGCAACCAGGAAGTCGGCTGCACGAATGCGCTGCACCCACACCCCGCTCCGACAACTTGCCGGCAAAATCTCGCCTCACCTGGAGGGACAGGCAATGACAGCTCACCACGAGGACCTCGAATTGTCATCAGAAAGCGATGAAGAAGAGGTCAACCAGCTCCGGTCTGAACGAGACCAATGCCATCAACGTAACCAGAGAGTACAGTACCAATGCGCTGTTTGTGGGGCAAACCACCCACGATCAGACTGCAAATTCCTCAACATGCTCTGCCATGTGTGCGGGAAAAGAGGTCACATCGGAAGAGTTTGTAGAAGCAAGCAAGGATCCAACCCACCTCAGAGGGGGACCAACTACCGCCAGCCCACAGGAAGTCGTCCTGTGAATCGAGAAAACTTAACCCACCAATGGAACAACCACTCCTACAGAAACAAACCACTAGCCCAGTCAACGAAGCGGGAAGAGGCACACCAAACCATTACGATCGGTCACGCCTCATCATTAGACGCCAAGAAGATCCGGGTGAAGGTTGCCATCGAAAACCAGCCCTACCTGATGGAAGTCGATTCAGTATTGTCCCTCTCGATGGTTTCCTGAAAGACCCTTAAACAATTAATCCCCACCATCCGGTGGCAAGACTTCAGATTCCAAAGAATCAAACTTAAGGACTATCAGGGAAATCGAATTCCAGTCATTGGATCCAGCAAAGTCCATGTCTCATTTAAAAATCGTACTGCATCCCTACCACTGACCATAGTCAACCGGGATTGGCCTAGTTTGTTAGGCCTCCAATGGTTCGCCCCACTTGGAATTGAAGTAGCCGGCATTCACCAAACCAACAGTGACGACTGGGAAGAGGCCATCATCCGGGAGTTCCAGGACGTCTTTACAGAGAAATTAGGCGAGTACAAGGGGAATCCAATATCATTTAACCTTAACCCCAAAGGAGCTCCCATCCGCCTTAAGCCTCGTTGAGTTCCATTTGCCCTTAAACCAAAGATTGATGAACAGCTTGATAAATTAATAGCCCAGGGTGTGTTAGAATCAACCGACCATGCTCCCTGGGAAACCCCAATCGTAACACCCATCAAGCCGGATGGATCGTTAAGAATTTGTGGGGACTACCGAGCCACTCTGAATCACGCCCTTCAGCAGAACGCTTACCCGGTACCGGTGGTACAACACCTTCTCCATTCCCTGGGGGGGCGGAAAAGTCTTCATTAAATTGGATTTAGCACAAGCATACCAACAACTGCCTGTAGACAAAAAAACAGCAGAGGCACAAACGATCGTTATGCACCAAGGTGCATTTAAGTGCAACAGACTCCAATTCGGAGTTAGCGTGGCCCCAGGAATTTTTCAGAGCTTGTTGGAGAGACTACTACAGGGTATAAAAGGGGTTGTACCTTATTTTGATGACGTTCTAATTGCTGCTCCAACAAGAGAAATACTAAGGGAGCACCTGAGATTAGTTCTCCAGAAATTTAAAGACTCTGGCCTTAAAGTAAAAAAAAAAAAAAGTGTCAACTGTGTACGGATAAGGTAGAATTTTTGGGGTACTTAATCAATAAACAAGGCATTCACCCCACCGATAGCAAGCTTAGGGCAATCAAAAACGCTCCAAAGCCCCGAAATAAGACTGATCTCCAAGCTTTCCTGGGCCTTATCAATTTCTGCAACATGTTCCTGCCCCACAAAGTGACCGTAGCCGAGCCCCTACATCGTCTGTTGGACAAAAAGGCAACCTGGGTCTGGGGACACTGAGAGAAACACACATTCCGACAAGTAAAAAAGTTATTGACTTCAGATGCTGTTTTGATGCAGTATAATGAGACTTTGCCTTTAACGATTACATGTGATGCATCACCATTTGGAGTGGGTGCCATTTTGAGCCATGTGTTACCAAACGGTAGTGAAGCCCCTATTGCCTACTTTTCAAAAACGCTATCAAAAGCTGAACGTAACTATAGTCAAATCGATAAAGAGGCTCTTGCTGTCATTTCTGCTGTTAAACAATTTCATGAATATATTTATGGGCGAGTTTTTACTATAGTCACCGACCACAAACCTCTGCTGGGGATTATAGCAGGGGACAAGCCAATCCCTTATATATTATCTCCCAGAATGACTCGCTGGTCGGAATTCTTGGCTGCATATAATTATAAACTGCAACACTGCCCGGGGAAAGCCATCCCCCACGCTGACGCACTAAGCCGTGCACCACTTCCTGAAACCATTGACGACCCAGCTCCAACCGTCGCAATGCTCCAGATTGAAACACTTCAATCACCACCACTGACAGCTCGAGATATCGCGATTGAAACCAAACGCGATCCCGTTTTGGTGCGAGTTCTTAACTGGGTCAAGCGAGGATGGCCATTGGATCAAATCCCTGACAACTTCAGTTCCTTCAAGAATCAACAGACGGAACTGTTTTCCCAGAAAGGCTGCATAATTTGGGGGGATAGAGTCGTCGTCCAAGAGTGGCTGCAATGAGTGGTATTGAAAACCTTGCATGAAGGCCACCCCGGCATAGTGTGCATGAAGGTGCTCGCACAAAGCTACACGTGGTGGCTGGGTATCGACAAGCAAATCAAGGCCTGGGTAAAGACTTGTTGCAAATGCCAGGAAGTTAGCAATGCCCCACCGAAAGCAACCCCAACAGAGTGGGAAACACCCAGGGGACCATGGTCCCGTATTCATATTGACTTTGCGGGACCTACTAAAGGACACACATTCCTAGTAATGGTGGATGCCTACTCAAACTGGCTTGAAATCCATGAAATGAAAAGTACCACAACCAACTCCGTCATCAGGAAATTGGACAGATTATTCGCAACCCATGGACTGCCAGACGTTCTGGTATTCGACAATGGGCCCCAGTTTACCACACTTTCTTTTGAACAGTATTTGGCGGACCGTGGTATTCACCATGCGCTAACTTCGCTGGCACATCCTGTGACCAATGGAAGAACCGAGCGCATGGTACAATTCGTCAAAAAAACCCTACATAAAATGGACTATGGAGATATCGAAGATAAGATTAACCGAATAATCCTTCTTCAACACATCACTCCACACAGCATCACCAACAAAACTCCAGCCGAATTGTTAATGGGACGAAAACTCCGCTCCCACCTTAACCGACTACACCCATCGTACGAACCAGAAAAACCACACGGATCCAGTGGGAAATGCCGTGAATTCCAGATAGGCGACTTAGTCTTCGCTAAAAACTTTTCCGGTGATCCGTTGTGGGTCGAGGCAACTGTAATCCAAGTCACAGGTCATACCGAGTAAAAAGTCGCGACGGAAGAATATGGAAGCGCCATATTGATCAGCTGCGTTCAAGGCTGTAACCTCGTTTCTGCAACTCTGGTAACTTCCAAACTGAGGGGGGAGGAGATGCTGAGGAGACCGAGTTCGAAACGGCAGAAAGCACGAGTGGAAGAAGTGAGCATTCAGAAGAATCAGAGAGGGTGGTGGACTTGCCTCAAAGAGACACCTCGTCAGAAGCAAGCCCACAAAGGCAAGAGGACAATGAAGACATTAGCGGCACCGAGTTTTTAAATGAAGGACCAGAGGCACCCTACTCGCCAGAAAACGTCCCGCCCAAACAAGATTATAAACAAGTACCGGGGGGACAGTGAAAATCTAACAGACAATCTAAACAACCTGCCTACCTCAAAGATTACATCACCGCACCCCTTAAATGGAACCCGGGGGGAAGGGGTGTTGTGAATTAATAAAAAGTGAATTAATAAAAGTGCTTAATAAAGATTATTAAAACCTTTAGAAAAATGCAGGGTTCTGACCCTGCACTTCTGATTGGCCGATAATAGCGACATCTGATTGGTCCGTTCAGGAGAATCTGATTGGCTATTAGCGGGCCTCTCTCATTGGTTAAGGGAACTAACGCTTCCCGTTTCTTATTGGTTATTTGATCAGCAGCTTGCCTATAAAAAGGGCTATTGCTGCCGTAGTTTTTGCTTTGCTCCACAATGTTAAATAAAGAGTTGAAGTTCACTGTTCATCGTCTCATCTCCAATCCTTGCGCCCATGTGCAGAACTTAACAATACTTGCTGATGATCAATTGATCAAGGGCACTTGATTAGCAGCACCTGACTGCCATTTAGCATCTTCATACCTATTGATGCAGTAAGAGTGTACTTTAGTTTTCACATATGGCTTCTTGGCTTTTTTTTTTTGTAAAATAGATGATAACATGGTAGCAGTGTTCCAATATTTGAGGGACTGCCACAGAGAGGAAGTGGTCAAGCTATTATCTAAATCATGTGTAGGCCAGACAAGAAACAATGGATGGAAGCTGAACAAGGAGAAATTTAATTTGGAAACAAGGAGAAACTTTCTGACAGTGAGAACAATCAGCCAATGGAACAGCTTGCCCTCGGAAGTTGTGGGAGCATCATCACTTGAGGCTTTCAAGATGAAATTGGACTGCCATTTGTCAGAAATGGTGTAGGATCTCCTACTTGGGCAGGGGGTTGGACTAGATGACCTACAAGGTCCCTTCCAACTCTGATTATCTGTTATCTCTTGATGCGTCATGTGTTGTTATTCATTTGATGTGTTTACCTACTTTTATGAACTTCTAAGGACCAAATGATTTTACTATACCCTGATACACAAATCCATAAAACTCAAAGAAGATATACCTACTTTTTCGCCATGACTGTAAATGGGTGGGACTGGCCAGTTTTTTTCAGTTTCTTTCTACTTTGAGCAGAGGGCAGAAAGAAATTGAAGACAATCCACCTACTCCCATATTTAAACCTGCCTTACTGAAGGACCAGGAAGGCAATGCTGGCAGCCATGGTATATGGGACATAGTTGAAAACAATTGCCTGGGCAAGTTAATGTTGTGATTAGGTGTAAATAAAGTTACATCCTGAGAGTTTGGTCATGTTTGCTGGTCATAGTTACCCTGATCCTAGGCAACATTTTTCAGTTACATTTTGCTTCCCAGCATCAGCATTCCAGAAAAACAAACTCCAACACCAAAACTCCAAGACAGACATTTCCTCAACGTTCCATTTTATTTGAGTTGTTATACTGACACATCTGGGAAAACCCGAATCTGAGAGTTCCGGATTTTCCCTCAATAATTGAAAATCAAAAACCCATCCCCTGCACCCCTCAGTCCATCACATGGCCCAATCACCATCCGTCTCAACTTGAGACTTCTATAACCACTCCTCAACCAGGTGCAGGATGACATGACCTTGACTGAAAAGAAGAATGCTAATATGTTTAACTACATCCACTCTATGAAGTCCCCCCTCCCAATTTCCCAGGCACAGGAATATGGCAGCGTGGAAGCTTCTGGTGATAATATGGCTTCCAAGACACCCAGCAATACTCTGATGGTGTTTTTTTTTTAAGGAAGGGAAACGTCTTTTCTTGCAGAGCAAAGAGGAAGACAAGTCTTCCTGACCTTCATTTTGAATTTGAAAGTGTAATTTCTTCCTGGAATTTGTAGTGGTTTATATTCCATGTTTCAAACAGTAGGAGGCTTTTTGTTTTTATTTTGTTTTGAGACTGGCTTGGGAAGGAAGGAGAAAAACATATAGGATTCATATAAACCCAGTCGGACCCAAACTCCTTGATTGTCTTCCCCACAATATTAGAAATTTTTAAGCATATGTATCTGTGTGTGGTAGATCATAGTTTTGTAAATGAATTATTTCCACTCCACTGTGTGTGTCTTCCTTAATCATGTTAAGGAAATCAACATTTTCTAATTAGGCAATAGCTTTAAGAGAATAAACTTAATTGACACAAAATAGTGTCTTACTTCCCAGAAAGATTGTTACCTAAGTTTATTAGAGAAAAAAAATGAAAGGAGTTTACTGTTAGTAAAGATATGCCATAAAGTATACCATAAAAGGTTTTTAAAGTTTTCAAGATATAGCTTGCCATACACTCAGTAGTGGATTAAGGCTCACTGGTGCTCTAAGCACTGACAAATCTTGGTGCCCCCTCCTTTGTACACACTGTACAAATGAAGCCATGTTTTCAATTTTGGGCCAGGTGCCCTAAGCACGTGCTTAGTCTGCTTAATGGTTAATACACCACTGCATACACTCATGCATACATAAACATATCCCAATAATAAAATATAACCAAAAATCACCTACAATTATACCCTAAAACTGCAAGACAATTTTTGAACTGAAAAATTTAGACTCAGAGATATTTTAAACTCCTGGGGGATCATAGAAGATTTCATGTAAAACTGGAAAAACCATTAAGATAAGACTGGAAAAGGTTTTTTTGCTGGGTTATTCCACTACCAACAAGCCTTCTCATTAACAGCTGTATATGTCTCTGATTTATGAATTTGATGATTGAAAAATATTTAAACAAGGGGCTGAAGAGATTCTTTTGTAACACTAAGAAGGGAGTATTAGTACTCTGTGACTTTAGAAATTTCTATTGCAAGGAAGATCAGAACTCATTTATTTCTGATTTTTGTTTCTTTTCTTTTTCTTTCTTTTTGCACTTCTTTCTTTCTTTCTTTCTTTCTTTCTTTCTTTCTTTCTTTCTTTCTTTCTTTCTTTCTCTCTTTTAAAAAGTTATATATGTCTCACGTGTGCCTTAAAAAGCTCCCCCACCCCAAAAGTCACACACTTTTAGGAAGATATATCAATAATCCATTAACCGTCCCTATTCCAAATTCTCAGAAACAAAGGGGAAGGAGCACTCCTTGCAGTCAGATTGAAGCAGTCTTCATAAGCCTTATTAAACCATTGTTGATCTGATAGAAAACCTGTCTGTATTATACTGTACTTTTTGGGCAGCAAAGATTGGATGACTCTAGATGATGCCAAAAATCACTGGTATAGGAATGAGTAAGAACAGTCAGAAGGGTCATCTCCACAGCCACATGAATATGCTATGCTTCAGTGCAGAAGCATTAAAAATAGACTGCTCATACTTCCCAGCAGATGATCTGCTTTCCCCATTTTCTCTTCCCACCATTTCTTTTTTACATAGGTGGCAGCAGAAGACAAGCAGGGTACCATAGTTCTGAGGGTCTTTGGTATTCTCTGAGCTTGGATGTTTTCTTGCAGACATTTCATTATCCAAACTAGAATAACAGCATCATGTCAGCATTGATTATGTTACTTAGTTTGGGTAATGAAACCTCTGCAAGAAAACAACCAAACTCAGAGAGCACCAAGGACCCCTTGTTTCAACCCTGAGCTACAAATGTTCTTCTCTATCAGAATGTGAATCTTTTGTTGTCAGTTCTTCCATCTGAAGGAGCCATCACCTCTGGGCCTTCTGCTACAAATAACTGGCACCAAACCAGTCATTCCCTACTGTGCATCTCTTTTTCCTGATGCTTCTCATAAGGACAAAACATTTCTATTTTGATGGGCTCTCAAGAAAGAAGAGGAATCAAAAGGATGAGTAGCACATTTTATGTCACCATTCTTTCCTGCTTGCTCCTGTACCAGAAGATAGCATTTTTAATACTGCTGGGCAGAAAATTCCCCTAATCAAAAGTAAAAATGAAGAAAGCTGCTGCCATGCTCCACATCAATTCATACTCCTTTATACCCTCTCCCAATCTCATTTTAAAGCAACAATGCCTTGTTTGTTCTCCTGTGTGATATGTGGAGGACTTGTTGAAGCCTAGGGGCAATTAGGTTTAAACTGGGGCTTGAACTACACTATGTACTGGAGCAGCTAAAACAGCAATTAAAGATAAGAACAAGTAAGCACAATTAAAGTGAATCTGCTCTCAAACCATAGTTGTAGGTGGCGGTTTAGGTTATATGTTATTCATCTGGGCTCTATTCTCTGTCACACACACCAAAAATTCATCCAGATTCATTGCACCCTCTCAACATCAGTCTAGAGATCTCCCTATTGTAGATGATTGCTCCCTTCTTTTCCCTCTTGCCTCTTAATCGGGTTTCTTTTTGCCAGCTCCTATTTTTGTTTGTTTGTTTAATTTATATTGCCACCAATTCACACATGGCAACTCAAGGCAACTTACAGAATATAAAACTTCATTTAAAACAGTAGAACTAATAAAAAAGAATCAAATAAATTAATGATATTTTATTTACTTATTTGTTTGTTTTGTCTCTTCAGTCCGGGGCCTGTTTGTTTGTTTGTTTATTTGTCAAAAGCTTACAATACAACAGAAACAAGAATAAACATTAAGTTTAAATACAAGAAAGAGGAACTAATAATTGGGGACAAAAGGACAGGGACGGTAGGCATGATTGTTTTATTTATTTATTTTATTTTTATTTATTTGATTTGTCAATTGCTTACAAGATAATAGGTATAAGTATCTACATAGTTATGAATACATGAAATGGGTACATATAAGAAAAATAAAAGAAACAATAGGACAGGGACGGTAGGCACGTTGGTGTGCTTTTGCATGCCTCTTACAGATCTCTTAAGAATGGAGTGAGGTCAATAGAGGTTAGTTTGAGGGTAGAGGAGTGGGGGGTTTGAGCAGGTGACAATAGAATCAGGTAATGAGTTCCAGACATTGACCACTCTGTTTCTCAGATCGTGCTTCCTGCAATTGAGTTTGGAGTGGTTTACATTTAGTTTATATCTGTTGTGTGCTCTTGTGTTGTTGTTAACGCTGAAATATTCATTATCTGGTAAGACATTGTAACATATGATTTTATGTACTATGCTTAAGTCCAATCTTAGTTGGCATAGTTCAAGATTGTCTAAGCCTAGAATCTCACGTCTGGTGCTGTAGGTTATTCTGTTGGGAACAGAGGAATGTAGTACTCATCTGGTATAATACTTCTGGACTCACTCAATTGTATTTATGTCTGATATACTGTGCAGATTCCAGACAGCAGAGCTGAATTCAAGTATTGGTCTAGCAAAGGTTTTGAAGATATGATATGATATAATAAAATCACCCCACACACCAAAGACAGCAGATCACACGAACCATTTAATGGGCTCCCTCCCACTCTGGGTTCCCCAGGCCCGCTGGCAGAACCAGGTCTTCAGTGCCTTTTGGAAGAATGTTAGAATGGGGGTCATTCTAATCTCTCGGGGAATGATATTCCAGAGAGAGGGAGCCACCACAGAGAAGGCCCTATGGGAGCCACCACGGAGAAGGCGCAAATAGGAATGTTCCTATTTTTGCTTAACCAATTTCCAGATTTGTATAAGAATTTAAGAGTAATGCGCCCAGGTGTTTCACTCACCTGGGATGAGCCTCCCATCAAGTCAACTTTTTCCCATGATTTCAGTTGAGGAATACTGTGGTTCAATACATTTGTCAGCCCTCCATGGCTGACCGTACATGGAAACCACATAAACTACTTTCATTATAAGGTTACAATGACAGAACTTTGCAAGTGTGCTTTCCCTATCCCTCACTTTCTCTTAATGAGAACTAGGGAGGGTAATGCCAGAGATGCTTTCTCAAATTACGTTTCTGTTCTGCTAGGCTGTTGGTGCACATGAAAATAGAATGTTACTATCAGTAAAGTTACTGATAGTTATATATACCAGTGCTGAGTTAGAAACAGCTTATGGTAAAATTAATAGGATTAAATTATGGGGTGTCTTGTGCAAATATGGAGCTGAAGTGTGTAAAAGCAATATATAAGTTAGGCATCCATGAGAATAGAATATTGAGCAGGGAGTAGATTTATGTATATGAAATCCCTTTAATTATTTGATGCAATATTGGAGAAATATATAAGACATATTTGTTATGGTTGGAGATGCACATGTACTCCTTATATGTATATGAAACCTTGTTGGTTAAGCATCCAAATGATTGACATATAATGTTCCAATGAAGAATAAGGCAAAGGTAACATTTAAAAATGGAGTGAAGAATGACAAACAGCATAGATGGCAAAAAAAAACCCCACCCCTCTATAGCAAGTATATATATGTATATATATGCAGTATTGGTGCGGTGTTGGGGGTTTTCGGTTCAATGTGTGGAGGGTCAAGGATGTGTGTTTATGTTTATTTTCATGGTCATGGTCATGGTCATGATGTGCAATGAAGATAGTGTTTGATTTCATTGTATGAGGTGCAATAATAAAGTAAACTAAACTAAGTAGATAAGTTGTTGCAACTTGCTAGAACATTTATTAAAGATGGGAAAATAGACAAGAAAGATAGCAGGTAGTACTGTATATCAGTGGTCCCCAACCTTTTTTGTACCAGGGACTGGTAAAATAAAAATGAAATGATCCATGGACCGGTACCAGCATCAGCACGCATGACCAAGGCAAGGTGAGCCGAGCGACCAGCCAGCCAGCCAGCCATCCCCCACTTCCCCCCGGCACCTTCAACTCCTCCTTTGTACCTTCTCGCAGTCAATGGGCTTTTCGGGATCTTTCTTAATCTCCTCCTGAGTAACGCGAGACTCCACTGGCATTGGGACAGCTCTTTGTTCGAAGCCACCACCCCCTCGACGAAACTAAGGCACAAGGATTCCTTCAGCACCCAAACGCAGCTTTTCAACCGACGACCGACAAGCTCACCCGGCAGCACTTTCTCAAGTGCCGTTGAAACAAGATGGCAGTGCCCAAGTATCGGCGGCCCGGTATAAAATGATCCATGGACCAGTCCCGGTCCGGGGCCTGATAGTTGGGGACCCCTGCTATATATGGTTTGATGTGAGGACCTGAATGTCAAATGAAGCTGGATTCATTTTATTATACAAAGCTACAGATAGTCCTTGCTTAATGACCACAATTGCTTGGTTTAAGAGGAAAATGCTTGGTTTAAGAGGAAAATGCTTGGTTTAAGAGGAAAATTCAACCCTTTCTTAACAACAGAATTTGCAGGGACTGAGCACAACTTTGTAGGACATGCAGTCAAAAATATGTGAGGAGGAGGCTAAGATTGGAAAAGGCCTTCTTCGGTGGGCCTAATTTAAGTTTGGTTTGTGAAAAAATGTATTCCTGATCTGATTGATATTTTGATGGGTGATTAGTATTAGGAGAAAACATAAGCCAACATAGATATGCAAACCTTCAGCATTGCACATTCTTTTGTTTCATATGAAACTTCTGTTCAGGTCTTTCTGGCTCATTGGCCTTCAAAGAGCTTAATCTTTAGTTTGATCTTTTCTGCTTTTATTCTTTTCAAGGTGTGTTTGACATTTTTGATCCCATAAACTGTTAAGACACCATTCGTTTAACAGTTTCATTTGCTTAAAACTAGAGATCCGGCTTAGGAGAATAGTGAGTTCCGGCTTTTGGAGGTTAGTAAAAAGAAATGGTAGCCATTCTTCCTCTGTTCAAGATATGATTGGGAGCAATGAATAGCAGTCTGTCAAGGTCAAGATGACACAAAAGAGTTCCAAGAGTTCAAGCATCATCCACCTATTGTCTCCTCCTCCCCTGTTTCATCAGAACTTCCATAAATGCTGACAGGGCTCCTGACTATGTTCTTCATCTGACTTAGCAGGCCTCTTTGCCTTCCTCAGATCATCTCTCATCAAGGAAGGGTTGAACCAGCCTCTGACCATGAGGATCATTCTCCTTTCTTTGGGTGTGCTCTTGTTTTTTGCCATAACTTCTGAAGGTAATGACATGGGAATTCAATTAAGAGTCTCTAGAGAATAGAAGGATAGGATTAGATCAGAGATGAGGAACTTTAATTCTCCTAGATGTTATGGAATTACAGTGCCCAAATTCCTAAAAAGGATTATGCTGGTTAAAGCTGCTGAAAACATCTGAAGAGACAAAAGTTCCCCATCCTTGAATTATTCAGTTACCTTTTTACTCAAAAATAGTTTAATTGTATTGTTTGATAACTGTATTTCCTTTGGAGGCAGGATTAGGGATCAGAACAAAAATATGTCTTTTCTTGGTTTTAAAGTGCTAATTCTGGAGAAAGGGGTGAGACTGACATTTAAAGAATCTGAGATAGCTCTAAAACAATTCAGCCCTGCTAAGTGTGATCCACACATGCCGCTGGATGAGATGGTCCCAGTTCAAAATTAGTTGACTTGAACTTTTAGATTACTTAAATAGGCAATAGTCTTGGATACTCCTCCATGTGCAGAAAAGTTCCTACAAGATTCTCGCAAGTAATTTCATTTTAGTTCTTTATTTGTGGGGAAATTTTCAAGTATATTCAGGAGGATTCAGAAATGAGATTTCTCAATATTGCATTATGAAGGGGTATCTCATCTTTGCCTCTCAGGGGTCTCTCTCTCTGCTCATTGATTCCACATTCTACTTTCCAATTCTTCTCTTAGCTGACAAATTATGAGCTAACTTAAAAAAAGAAAGCCGCAACATGAAATGGAATTAACAAGGATCGTGAACTTGATTCCAGGACAATCCCTCTGTAAACTATGAGATTATTAGAGGAGATGTAAGAGTCTTGGGATGATATGCTGAAGCTGGGGTTTTGGTTAGTATACTTTTTAAAAATTGCCCAGCTCCACCATCAGGTTCTCCAGGTTTTGCTAGAAAACAGGAGGATTGTCTCAGACTGGATCTAAAGCAGCTCAGGGACTGAGGGATTCAGGAGAAAAACTTACCATGATCCTTCCTGCAAAAGTTCACTTTGCTGATAATTTAATGACTGAGACTATCTGAGTTACTTCATTGCCAAATGAAACGACGAACAAGTGAAATAGTAATCCATTCTTTGTTTTTCCTAAACTATTTTGATTCCTAACATGTCACAGCAGGTGGCAGCACTTGGCTGCCAAAGAGAATTAGACCTCATTGTTATATGGAAAGGACACACTCAAGAAAAGCCATGGTGGCAGACTAGACCAGGAATTGATTTAAAAAAAAAAAAAAAAAAACATGGTGCGATAAATCATTTCTATGTTGTGGCCAAAATAGGAACATGGATGTGTCCATATAGTCATTGGAAGTCAAGTTGAACATAAGAAGGAACTCCAATTATTGTTGTTCTTCCTAAAGAGTAGGAATTTTAAAGAGAATGGAGTGTTGGGGGCAAATTGTTCATTTTATCCCAACTAGTTTTTTTCCCCCCATGTTCTTGTTGCTTTTCCATTGAGGCCAGATGAGTTTCTCTGTGTGGAAATAATTTCAAACTAATGAGATTATATTGATTAGATATAGATTATATTGATTGATCACCTGATTAAATGCTTGAATGAGAAATCCATTTGATCTCACTGAATACTGGACCAAAATTGGCTATAGCCTACTTCACATAAATACAATTGCCCCAAATCTTTCCTTTTCTTTCTAATGATCCAAAACTAAGGCCTGGTTGTTGCCTTGCAGATGTTTCACTACCAAACTAGGTAACCCCATAGTTAAAACCTGAGTTACAGATATTCTCTTCTATCCAAAGCAATGTTTAGTCTAACCTCGGATTTCCTTTTTTAACAGCTTTTCCAGTGCAATGTGCTCAAGGCTGCTATGGGCGATGCTTTAAAAGGTGTCCACCAAACTGGCTTCCTACATCAGGTTGTGGCTGTGCACATACAGCAAATATTTGCTGTCAACCACCTTTACCAGTAGCACCATTACTACCACCACCACCGCCACCGCCTCCGCCTCCACCACCCCCACCTGCGCCTCCACCACCTCCTCTACCACCTTGTAAATGGCACCATCTACCTCCTCCTCCGCCTCCTCCGCCTCCTCCGCCTCCTCCACCTCCACCTCCTAAATGGCACCATCTACCTCCTCCTCTGCCTTCTCCACCTCCTCTGCCTCCTCCGCCTCCACCACCTCCACCACCTTCTCCTCCTCCACCACCTCCACCATCTCCACCACCTCCACCACCTCCACCTCCTAAATGGCACCATCTACCTCCTCCTCCGCCTCCTCCGCCTCCTCCACCTCCACCACCTCCACCACCTCCACCTCCTAAATGGCACCATCTACCTCCTCCTCTGCCTCCTCCGCCTCCTTCACCTCCACCACCTCCTCCGCCTCCACCACCTCCACCACCTCCACCACCTCCACCACCTCCACCACCTCCACCACCTCCACCACCTCCACCACCTCCACCTCCTAAATGGCACCATCTACCTCCTCCTCTGCCTCCTCCGCCTCCACCTCCACCTCCACCACCTCCACCACCTCCACCATCTCCACCACCTCCACCACCTCCATCTCCTAAATGGCACCATATACCTCCTCCTCCTCCTCCTCCCCCTCCTCCTCCTCCTCCTCCTCCTCCACCTCCTCCGCCTCCACCTCCGCCTCCTCCACCTCCACCACCTCCACCATCTCCACCATCTCCACCACCTCCACCTCCTAAATGGCACCATGTACCTCCTCCTCCCCCTCCTCCTCCTCCTCCACCTGTAAAATATCATTGGTGGACTCACTAGAAACCTGGAACTCCAGAAGACCAAAGTAAGAGTGGTGTCTTATTTTTTTTAAAAAAAAAAGTTTTTATTAATTTTCTACAAACAAGACAAACAAAACATAAAAACATCAAATCTTATATATACATCCAGTGTGTCAGTTGGTTCATCATTTTTGTGCATTCATTCTGTAGTCTCAATTACAATTATGTTACATAACAACTCATATTGTCAATCCAAACTTATATATCCTAATATCACTAAAAAAAAAAGAAATTTTTGACTATATTTTTAATCATTTATGCTTAATGAGCTAACAATACTTTAAACCAGTTTACTCTATAACAAATCATCTAGTCATATCAAATCAATCCTAAAAAATCCTTTATAAATGTAATATCAAATAACAAAATAATGACAAAATAAAGATATTCCTTACTATCTAGCATTCTAAATATTCTATTATCGTATTTTATCATCTAGCCATTTATAAAAAAGATCCCAAATTTCATAAAATTGTTTATCCTCTTGCTCTCTAATTTCAAATGTCAATCTGCTCATCTCAGCACATTCCAATATTTTCTTAATAATTTCTTCCTGTAATGGTATTTTCTCATTCTTCCAATTTTTAGCAAATACAATCCTGGCCGCTGTTAATACATTTACAATCAGGTATTTCAAATCTTTACTATATATATCAGGTAAAATTCCCAATAAGAAGATCTCTGGTTTCAAATTTATATGTTTCTTTGTCATTTTTTCCAACCACATGCGAATTATAGTCCAATATTTTCTAGCATCCTCACAAGTCCACCACATATGGTAATACGAGCCGGGTATCTGATGACATTTCCAGCATTTTTCAGATTTGTTCTTAAACATTCTTGCTATTCTTGTCGGAGGAAAGTGCCACCTGTAAAACATCTTATACAAGTTTTCTTTATATGCTGTTGACATTGTCATTTTATAATTTTGAGACCACAATTTCTGCCATTTCTCCAAATCAATCCCATATCCAAAATTCTTCCCCCAAACAATCATAGTTTCTTTGACTTGTTCTTCCTCTAATTTCATTCCCAGTAAATAACCATATAATTTTTTAATCACCTTCTCATCAGTACCCATCAAGATCTTATCTAAATCAGTCTGTTTATCATAAAATCCCTCCGTTTTAGAATCTTCATCATACCTTGAGTGTATTTGTGCATATGAAAACCAATTCATCCTTATACCTTGTTCTTCTAAGTTTTGGATCGATTTAAGTTCACCCTTTTCATCCAAAAGTTCCCCATATCTAACTGTTTGTTCCTTCTTGTAAATTATAGGATAGGAAAATGCTTCAATGGTCGATAACCAAACTGGAATTTTCAAATAACATTGTCTTTTTATCTTCTCCCAATTTAACCACAAAGACTCCCGTACATAATGTCTTCTAAAATAACCCTGTGTTTTAGTTCCCTTATACCATAAAAAAGCATGCCAACCCAACAGCAAATCATGCCCTTCTAATGTCAACAACCTATGTTTCCTTAATGTTATCCATTCTTTGACCCACATCAAACTTGCAGCTTGATAATACAATTCCCAATTAGGCAGACCAAAACCTCCTCTAATTCTAGCATCTTGCAAAAGCTTTAGCTTTATTCTCGCTTTTTTACCTTGCCATATAAACTTCAACATAATATTATTTAAATCTTCAAAATAGTCTTTTCCAAGCCTTATTGGTATTGTTTGAAACAAAAATAAAATTCTAGGTAAGATATTCATCTTAATTGTTGAAATTCTCCCTATTAATGACAATTGCAAGTTTTCCCACTTCTTCAAATCTGTAGTTATCTCTTGTTTAAGTTTAATATAATTATTCTCCTTTAATGTGCTACATCTTGTTGTCAAATATATCCCCAAATACTTAACCTTATTTGTAACTTGAATTTTCAAAAGATCTGCCAATTCTTCTCTCTGTCTCAATAACATATTCTTTGTCAAAATCTTTGTTTTATCTTTGTTTATTTTCAAACCAGCCACCTCTCCATATGACTCTATCCTTTCCAGTAACTTTGGAGCTGTTTCAATCGGATCTTCCAAAATAAAAGCTAAATCATCAGCAAAAGCTTGTAGCTTAAATTCTTCCTTCTTAATTTTCATTCCTTTTATGCTTTTATCATCCCTAATATTTCTATTCAAGACTTCCAAGGTCAACACAAATAACAAAGGAGATAGGGGGCATCCTTGTCTTGTGCCTTTTCTTATATTAATAAAATCTGTAAGTTCCCCCTCCATCATTACCCTTGCTGTCTGTTTATTGTATATAGCTTCTATTGCTTGAATAAATTTTTTAGCAAAACCCATCTGCTCCAATAATAATAACATAAATCTCCAGTTCACGTTGTCAAATGCTTTTTGAGCATCTAGGAATATCAAAGCCATTTGCTTTTCAGGATGAGCCTCATAATATTCCAAAGTGTCCAAGATTACTCTCATATTGTCTCTAATTTGTCTCTTTGGCAGAAATCCATTTTGATCTGAGTGAATAAAATTATTTAAATATTTTTTAAGTCTTTCTGCTAAGATTGAAGCAAAGATTTTATAGTCTGCATTCAATAAAGAAATAGGTCTATAATTCTTAATTTGCAATGGGTCAGTCTCTTCCTTTGGTATAAGTGTAATATAAGCCTCTGACCATGTTTTAGGTATCATCTTTTTTAACATAACTTCATTCATAACTTCTAACAATGGGATGCTCAATAATTCTTGAAATGTTTTATAAAATTCTACTGGAAGCCCATCTGGGCCCGGAGCTTTCCCATTATTTTGTCTCTTAAATGCTTCATTTAGTTCCATCATTGTTATATTGCTTTCTAGCATTTCTTCAGTCTCTTTAGGTATCTTTGGTAGATTAGCTTCCTGTAAATACTGTTTGACTTTTCCTTCATCAATATTCTCTTGTTTATATAATTGCCCATAAAAATCTCGGATAATTTCTTTTTTCTCCTTATTCCCATAACAAACTTGGCCTTGTTCATCTATTAACTTCAATATTTTTCTTGATTCCTTCTCTTTTCTCAATTTATATGCTAGCCATCTACCTGGTTTATTTGCATCTTCAAAATAATTCTGTTTAGAGTTTCTAATTTTCTGTGCCAATTCTTCTTTCTCTATTAAATCCATTTTATGTTTAATTACATCCAGCTTCAATTTAATATCCTTTTTCTGTGGCATTTTCTGTAATTCTTTTTCAAGAGTTTTATACTCATTTTCCAAGGCCTTAGAAGCTTGCCTTTTCCTAATATTCTTTTTTCTTGTATAATCTATTATCAAACCTCTAGCATATGCCTTCATAGTGTCCCACACATTTTGCGTTGAAGTATCCTCTTTTTTATTTTCTCTAAAGAAAAAAGCCAATTCCTTCTCCATCCATTGTGTAAAATCTTTCTCCTTTAAAATAGTATTATTTAATGTCCATCTCGATCTTTTTTTTTGTCCCTTCCATTTAATTGTCATTGGGCTATGATCTGCCCAGGTACTTGTTTCAATGCTTGTTTCTTTAATATTAGATATTAGTTCTGTTGAGATCCAAATCATATCTAATCTGGACCATGATAAATGTCTATTTGAATAAAAAGTATATTGTTTAGCTTTAACGTTTCTTTCTCTCCAAATATCTTTTAAAGTTAATTCATCTGTCATTTTAAAAAAGGACCTTGGGAGAGCCTTTCTATTTTGCTTTGTTGTTGTTGCTATATAGTCCAGTTTATTGTCCACAATTCCATTAAAATCTCCCATCATAATTATATTAACATAGTCCAGTCCAATTATTTTCATGTGCAGTTTTTTATAAAACTCTCCTTGTTTATCATTCGGAGCATAAATTGCAATCAAGAGTATTTTTATATTATTATCCATTATTTCTACCATTAATACTCTTCCATCTTCATCCGAGTAAATCAATTTTGCTGGAATAGCCTCTTTAATATATAAAACCACACCTCTTTTCTTACATTGAGTCAAAGAGGTAAATGTTTTCCCTAATTTTGGCTGTAATAACAATTGTTCATGTTGTTTTTTAATGTGAACTTCTTGTAAACAAATTATATCAAATTTTAATTTCTCTAATTTATGAAAAGTTTTCCTTCTTTTAACAGCTGAATTAAGTCCGTTTATATTCATTGTAATCAGTTTTTTTTCCTCCATGATTATGCTTTATATTTAGGTCTAACAGCTCTCGTGGATCTCACTTCACACTGTTCTTTACTATCAATCTGTCCCCCTATTGCTCCTTTCTCTTTTTCAGTCTCCAGTTGTTCATCTTGAAACTCAATTAATGAAGCCTCTTTCTCTGCTTCCTCTCTTCTTCCTCCGAAAAATTCTGCATGAGAAAGTTCTGCTTTCTCAATTGAGTCAATTCTATGTCTCTGCTCTTGCCACGTAAACATTAATCCTTCTGGAATCAGCCATCTATAATTCACTTCGTTTTCCAATAGTATTTTGGTCAGAAATTGATATTCTCTTCTCATCTCTCTCACTCTTCTAGGTATTTGTTTCAAGACCACAACCTCTTTACCCTTGTATTTCAGTGTTTTCTCTCTTGCTACTTGTAATATTTGCATTTTAATGGATTTTTTGGTAAATCTAATATGAACTTCCCTGGGTAATTTATTTCTCATCGCATATCTTGTATAGACTCGGTATATCTCATCTATTCCATCCATCATCTTTTCCTCTGTAATTTCCAAAGCATCTGCCAAAATTTCTATCATTACCGCTGCCAAATTTTCTCCTTTTTCCTCCTCTATATTTTGAAATCTGAGGTAAAATTCTGACCTTTCCATCTCCCACCTCAGCATCCCACCTTTTTCTTGTTCGACCGCTGTTAATCTGCTGTCAATATTTTCAATCTTCTTCTCTCTTTGTTTTCCTTCTTCCTCAATTTTTTGGAATTTCTCCTCATACTTAACCATCATTTGTTTTATATTTTCCACTTTTTCATCAGTCTTCTCTATTCTTTGTTCAATATTTTCTGTTCTTTGTTCAATAATATCTGATTTTGTCTTAAGTTCTTGAATTCCTTGCATAATCATCTGTAACTGTAAAGTTATTTTTTCTTGTTCCTTATCTTGCTTCAACATTGTCTGAATTAAACGTTGTCCTCCAGCTGGTGGGGAAGCAGAGGTAGAAGCAGCAATGCCAGATGGTATTGGTTTCTTGCTCATTTCAATGTTTGCAAAACTTCAAATTCTTCTTAACTTTTAACCCAACTGGTAGGGCAGCCAATTATAATCCAAAATGGAGAACTCCAATAGTAAAAAACACGAAACCAAAGAAGAAACAGAAAAAAAGGAAGAAGACAGATCTTCGGGTTCTTCTAGACCCTAATCCAATTACGAGATAATCCACCATAAAAAAGGAAAAAATAAAAAGGAGAAAACAAACAAATCCAAAAATAATAATATTGATTAAAAGCAAAAGAAAAAGGAAAAAGCAAAAAGGGAGAGAAGAAAAACAAAAAACAAAAAATTCCTTCATGTTCTTCACACCTTAATCCAATTAAGAAATCTCAATAATCCAAAAAATAATCCAAAAGAGGAAGAAGAAAAAAAAACAAAAAAAAATCAACCACAACAACAGAATAATCCAAAAAGATAAATATGAAAAGCAAAAAAGTTCCAATAAAAAGGAAAAAAAAAATAAAGAAGAAAAGAGAAAAAACTCTGAGGCTTTCCCTTTAAAATAAAAGGCAAAAATAAAAATATTACTAAAAATTAAGATTTTTTAAAAAAAGCTAACAAATGGGGTCCATATAAGAAAACACACTGCACTTTGTTATTTATCCAAGGCTCTTGTTATGACTCTCTTCTCCAGCAACTTCAAAGCCAAACCTCAAGTGTTGATAACAGTCCAGGAAAGCACCTGCAATAATATTTTGCTGTGCTCTCCCTCTATCTTATCACATTAAAAAGTCCTTGAGATGAGGTCTTTTTGCAATTCTCTCCAATTCAGATAGAATACTTTCAAGCCTCTAGTTGGCAGTGTTACAAAGTTTCTTAATGCTCTTTCTCAGCCCCAACCGGAAAAAAGAATTAATATATACAAAAAAAAAAAAAAAATGACCAAAGGAAGCCTCTATCCTAAAAAAAATAAAAAAGTCAAAGGGAGCCTAAAAGTATATCTATAAGAAAATTCAGTCCGGTTACCTAAGTCACAGTAAAATCTTTCCCAAAGAATATAGAAAAAAAACAAAAAAAAAACACCCCAAGCCTCAATTTGACAGCACTTTAAAAACGCCGCTCAAACAATTTCAGTCAAAAAAAAAAAATCCCACAGCTTCCTCCTCTCTTCAGAATGAACTTTCCAATCTCAGCGAATTTTCAACACAAAAGAGTTTTTCTCACCCAACCGACACACTTCAATCCAGTCACTTTCTTTTCGGAGCTGTCCCGACTTCAGCAGCTATGGAGGCTGCCTCTCCGCCGCCAGCAAAAGGGCTTCTTCCGAATCTAACCAGAGACTTTGCGATGTCTCTGGGATCCTGGAACAATGCCCTTCACAATCACCGTCTCTCCGGGACGATTTAGGTCCGTTAGGACCGACCAGGGGCGAAAATATCAGCTGCGATCTCAGAGCCCCGAGATCGCAGCTGTAACGCCGGCACGAAGTGGTGTCTTATTCAAGAGCTGGTTTTTTTTTTTAAACCCTTGAAAAAATTTATTTCCTTTTGTTGGATAAAAATATGTAAACAATCAATCATTTTGATCTTTTGTGTTTCTTTTGCATTTTGCCCATCTAATGTTCAAGGCAGGTAGGTAAGAACCAAATAGATCTCAGTAACTGGCCTTCAGCTGACTACTTATTGGCTATTATCAGCCCACCCAAGTAAACCAAGACAGTAGACACAACTAGATGAACTAATTAGGTGAGCTCTTACTGTTAGGCTACATTAAAAGAATCAGGCAAGTCTGAATGTACAAACTTCCCATCACTACTTTTAACTTCTTGATCCATTTGGGTGGATTCTTCCTAAGTTTCTTTCTCCATTAAACCACTGGGGCTCCTGTCTCTCTTGTCTCGTTGTTTCCCAGGCAGCATGCAGCATCTCTTCCCTTCACTCCCCAAGGTCAACACCCATTCCATTACTATTATCCTCTTACTTCTAGAGTCACAAGAATAGTTTGCTTTTAGCTTCCTTGAGTTGAATGATGATTCCACAGCTATTGTTTATCAGCGTGTAGCAGAGATAGTAGACACTATGACACCTAAAGTTCAGGAGCATAAGATCATACTTTGTATTTTAACTCAGAAAGCTCAAACTGCCCAAGGAGCTGCTGATACAATTCTACAGAGGAGTTATTGAGTCTATCATCTGCACCTCTATAACTGTCTGGTTTGGTTTTCCAACCAACAAGATGGACACAGACTTCAGAGGATAATTAGGACTGCAGAAAAAACTGCCTTCCATCAAGGACCTGAAAAAGAGGGCTGTGAAATTCATTTATACTATAAATTCACTTGCCAAAAGCAACACCAGCCATAAGAACCTCCATTCTCACCCTGACCTAACCATGTGCCCGCTCCCATGTACTCTGCACAGAACTCAAAAAAGTCTAGACAATGGAGAGAAGGATCTGTACATTGACTACCGCGCTGACTGTATCAAAAGTAAGTCACACAACCTGCAACTCAGCTTTAACCTTCAATCACAATCCTACTTCAACCAATCCATCATCACCCAAGACTAGGCACGCATGCCCCTAACTACCTCAATTCCAACTACAGCTGGCCTTAAATGCAAGGTACTCATTGCAAGAAGCCTTGTGAATAAAATACTTGAATTTCTCCTCTTATTAAATACAGCTAAATTCGACATCATATTTGTCTGTGAAACATGGCTCAATACATCTCTCACTGACTCCATTACCACAGTAAGAGACTATCATGTTTACCGATCAGATCATGAAATTCATAGAGGAGATGATGTTGCTATCTTCTATAAAAAGTCCTTACATCTAAAAAACATCCAAGTTACTCAGGAGCTTGCTCTTCCTGAGACCATCATCTGTGAACTATCCTTAAATATCACATTTCAATTCTTACTATGTTACAGAGCACCTGATTATGACATCAAACATGTAAACAAGCTAAATTCACAACTAACATGGGCAACATCCTGCCCACATGCTTTTATCTTTCTTAGTGACTTCAATTTACCTCATATTAACTGGACCCTAAATGAATGTACAACTGAATCCATACATGCAACCTTCTACAATGCTGTTACAAATCTGGGACTGGAACAACTAGTAACCAACAATACTAGACTTAACAACTTCCTCGATCTCATCTTCTGCAATAGTTTGAATTTAATTTATGGAATACAAATTAAAGAACCCTTTTCCAATAGTGACCACAATATGGTTGACTTTTGTCTCAACATACACCCACACAAAAATCATCACAATGACATAATCCCCAATTATAACTTCAAGAAAAGGCAACTATGATCTAATAAACAACGATCTCTCATCCCTTGATTGGCCATTTCTATTCTCTGGATGCAATACTGTAGAAGACCACTACAACATATTTTTACTTGAAGTCAAAAGAGTCATCAAACTATATGTATCAATAACAACTCCCAAAACAAAACAAAAAACAGATTACCCATAACAATAAGGAAACTTCAATCCAAAAAGAGATCACTCTGAAAAACAAATCTGGTCATGTTGCCAACTTCAAAAGTCGAGACAAAAATTTATGCCACCAGATAAAGACTGAATGCACCAATTATCACATTAAACAAGAGGAAACCCTTCTACGCACCAATTCCAACTGCGCTTTTTACAATTTTGTAAACAACAACCTAAAAGACTCAAAGGCCATCCCACCCCAGATAGGACCGAATGGTAAAAACTGCAACGACAACACCATTAAAGCCAACCTCTTTAACACATTCTTTGGCTCAGTATCTATAAACAGCAATGGATCATGCCTAGTATTTCCTAGCCAAACCACAGAAAACTGCAATGATCTAATATATATCGATTTTACAGAAGACAATGTTGAAAAAGCACTACGCAATCTAAAACCATCTCTATCTATTGAACCAGACGGAATATGTGCCTACTTCTAAAAAAAGCTATCCACTGCCATAGCAGAACCTCTAAGCATAATCTTTGAAAAATCTTTCAGGACCAGCTTCTTGCCTAACCTATGGTCACAAGCCACAGTCATCCCCATCTTCAAAAAGGGAGAGCCCAGCCTAGCTGAAAATTACAGACCAATCTCCTTATGCTGCGTCACCTGTAAAGTCATGGAATCAATTATTAACCAATCCATTATCCTCCACTTAGAGACAAACAACCTACTCTCTAATAAACAATTTGGTTTCAGAAAAAAATTATCCTGTAATCTGCAACTCTTACACTGCAAAAACATATGGACGACACAACTTGATCAGGGCAAAACAATGGACACAATCTACACAGATTTCTGTAAAGCTTTTGATTCAGTGGTACACGACAAACTACTCCTAAAACTAAAATTTTATGGTATCTCTGGACACCTGCATAACTGGATAGAAGCATTCCTGTCAAACAGACAACAAATGGTCAAAATTGGGAGCGTCCTATCAAATTCTGTACCTGTCAATAGTGGTGTCCCTCAAGGCAGTATTCTAGGACCAACTCTCTTCATACTCTACATAAATGACCTCTGTGATCATATTAAGAGCAACTTGTTCTCTTTGCTGATGATGTAAAGCTGTTCAATACCACAAACAATACTGCTACCCTTCAAAAAAATCTTGACTATGTATCAGAATGGTCAAACAAATGGCAACTTCAAATCTCAATAAATAAATGTTCTGTCCTATGTATTGGCAAAAAAAATTCAGAAAACAAAATACAAGCTGAATAATCAAGACTTTGTTGATGATCCAAGCTCTGTAAAGGACCTTGGAATACTCATCTCTAATGATCTAAGTATTAGAGCCCACTGTAACTACATAGCCAAAAAGGCATTAAGAGTTGTTAACCTAATCCTATGTAGCTTTTTCTCTGTCATATCACACTATTAACTAGAGCATACAAAACATTTGCTAGACCAATACTCGAATACAGCTCATCAGTCTGGAACCCACATTACGCATCTGATATTAGCACAGTTGAGAAAGTCCAGAAATATTTCACAAGAAGAGTTTTCCACTCCTCTATTCGTTGTAGAATACCTTATGCCACCAGACTTGAAATTCTTGACCTAGAAAACCTTGAATTATGCCATCTTCTGTCTGATCTAAGTATGGTATATAAAATCATACATTGCAATGACGTATCTGTCAATTAATACTTCAGCTTCAATCATAACAATACAAGAGCACACAATAGATACAAACTCAAGGTTAATCACACCAAACTTGTTTGCAGGAAATACCACTTCAGCAACAGAGTGGTCAATGTCTGGAATACTCCAGACATTGAGTATTCTTCCCCAAACCCCAAAAACTTTAACCTTAGACTGTCTACTATTGACCTTTCCTAAGAGGTCTGTGGAGGGCATGCATAAGCGCACCAACGTGCCTACCGTCCCTGTCCTATTGTTTCTTTAATTTTTCTTATATATACCCATTTCTTGTATTCATAACTATGTATATACTTATACCTACTATCTTGTAAGCGATTGACAAATCAAAATAAATAAATAAAAATAAAAATCCTGGACATCAACTATTTCAACTCCTTCCCTCAGAACAATGCTTTCGAGCATTGCACACCAGAACAACCAGACAAAAGAACAGTTTTTTCCTGAACCCCATCACTCTGCTAAACAAATAATTCCCTCAACACTGTCAAACTATTTACTGCATTACTATTACTATCACTATTACTCCTCCCATCTTTCCTTTCACCCTTCCCCTCCCACTTATGAGTATATGAATGTAACTTTGTTGCTTATATCCTAATGATTTTTATTGACTGTTTCCTAGTATGATTTGATTGCTTACTTGTACCCTATGACTATCATTAAGTGTTATACCTTACGATTCTTGATGAATGTAACTTTTCTTTTTATGTACACTGAGAGCATATGCACCAAAGACAAATTCCTTGCGTGTCCAATCACACTTGGCCAATAAAGAATTCTATGGGAGGGGTATTGTTGTTGTTTAAGAAAGAGGAGAAGGAGATGGTTATGGACTTAACTTTCTTATCCTTACAGAAAATAGTGCATACAGATGTTCAGGTATATACTTAAGCAAAGTTCAGTTTGGGAAAAAAATCTTACAGGATTGAGACATATAGCTGGGATTAGAAAGGAGGATGCAAGAAAAGGATGGATTATGGTATTGTATAACTATTGCACAATTTTTAAAAAATCATCATGAGAAGAGAGCTTGGGAACTAAAATAGAAGGTTAACTGCACCTTGCCAAGTCTGATTCTAGAGGTCATAAATGAACCAACACATTATGATTCCTTATGAACAAGTAGATACAGTGCAGGGAAGATGTTTGATTACTTGTATCAAGAGAAAGACAAAGGCACAAATTCAGAGACTTCTCAGAATATCCATTGGAGTGGAAGGAAAACTCAGAAATGGTGCTGAGGTCTCATTCTATTTACTAAAAAAGAGTAAAGTAGGTGGACATACATATGACTTTAACATTCATTTGACATGTCAGGGAATATGATTGCTTATCAAGTCTTCCATTATCAAGACAGAACAATTGATGAGGATGTGAAAGCATCTGACTAACTCTATATTACGAGCAAACAAAGATTTCTCTGATCAGAATTAAATTGTGAGAGTTACAATTCCAAAATTCTAGAAGAGATAAAGTTGTCTTCTGTTGCTTTACACATTCCATTTTGTTTTCTGTGTTTTGACAGAATGCTGTAAAAAACAACAACAACAAGCTCTCACTTGAAGATGTTGTCATTATGCTTCACCAAACCGATAGTATGTGAGATCTGTTCTGTTAACTTTGCATTGGGATGGCTTTATGTTTTTCTTCTCAGGTTTGTATTTGGTGGTAAAACACAAACAACACTTTTAAAACAAATTATAGTCATCTGTGGTCTCATCTACTACAACTGTTTCTTTAAAAAAAAGAACAAGATATCTCTCAACAGACAAATATTAACACCAATGGAAATTGGCCTCAAAGAAAGGAGAATAACTGCCATGAAATGGTACCCAACACTCCCAGACCTCACAGGTGATTCAAAAGAATACTGAATACCAAAAACTGCTGAGCAATCAAGAAGAAAAAGTATAGGTACACTACCCATCTTGGCTCTATCAGCAAACATGACTATATGCTAATGGTGGGATTCTTCTTCTTTTTTAACTATCGGTTCTGTGGGCATGGCTTGGTGAGTGTGGCAGGGGAAGGATACTGTAAAATCTCCAATCAGAGGTGGTATTTGACGGTTCTCCGAACTACTCAAAATTTCCGCTACTGGTTCTCCAGAGCTGGTCAGAACCTGCTGAATACCACCTCTGCTATATGCTGACTCCATGTTCTGACCTTGCCTGAAAGCCAATTGAAACAAGTCCAAATAATCTGTCTTCTCCAAGATCCTGTGAATTTGAAGCTCAGCTGTATTCTCAACAACCTTTCCTAAAAAGGGAATGTTCGAGATTGGACATGAATTGTCCAGAATCATTAGGTCCAGCAATGGTCTTTTGAGGAGGTAATGTAGCACAACCTTCTTCAAGGCTGAAGGACATCCTTCTGAAAGAAGTAGATATTATTGATTGGAACTAATAATAGGTCACCTCCCAGGAAATCTTGATCAACCAGGAGGGACCTGGATCAAATAGGTGTCTGAAATCTGCCCACTTCCACAGGTAATCACATCCATAACCTTGCTCCAGATAACCCTACAAGACTCTATTCCAGTCACCTACAGTTGGATCTAGGACAACTCACCACAGCCAACACGGTGCAGCCAACTTGCAATGGACAATTCACTGTGGGAAAACTCACCACAGCCAACTCGCCGAGGGACAACTCACCCCGGGACAAAAGTTACACTAATATATATAAAAAAATGGAGGAATTGTATCATTTAAAAAGGTTGCAAAAGGAGGGGCAAAGTGAAATGTGAATGACAGAAATTAAAATATTTTTAATTATTTAAATACTTAAATTGTATTGTTGAATTATCCCACACCAAGTTATCCTGTGGTGAGTTGGCCAGGATGAGTTGATTGTGCAGAGTTGGCTGCACCAAGTTGTTCCATTCCATCTCCAGTCCAACTCCAAGCAAATCTGAGTACTTTATCTGCTAGATAGCAATAGCTAGCTCATAATGACCTCTAAAATGTTCGTGTGGCTTGTCCCTCCCAACAGGACATGAGTTACCTTGAACAATGTCATTGGCCAATTTTCAGTAGATTTATTTAAGGGCAAAGAAATAACGACTTATTTCTGTTCTTATTACCATGATGTAATCCTGGATATGAGCTCTTTTTACTCACTTTCACTTTGTCTTCCTTTACTCATGTTTTATAAATAGCTGTAAAAACTGTCATGGGGACAGAGGCATTCTTACAAATAGAGGAAATATTGAAAATTGGCATTTTGTCTTGCAGTGTATTGGCTTTCTCTTTTAAAATAAATAAATAAAATACTTTCTTCCTGCCCCTCCCATACACTCAAAAGCAGGAGAAACTAGGCAACGTGGCAGGCACTAAAGGGAATGTGTATTCATAGGTTGTGTATTCATATGATGACACTGAGCTGGCACAACATATTTATGGTGATGACTTTCACAATCTCAAGCAAAAGTCTTCCCTACTAGTTGGTATCTGATCATTTTCAACTGGGAATGCCAGGGCTTGAACTCAGGGCCATCTGCATTCAAAGTATGTGCATTTAGCCAACTTGTGCTCCCTTATCTCTAAAAAATGAAATTTTCAAAAAATAGAACACAAACAACAAAATTCCTACAAGGAATGCTAATATTTTTGTTTAAAGATGCTTTTATTCAACTCTGCTGAATATATTAGGGGGGAAATTCTATGAGTAGTTTCTCTCATCTCCCAAAGATACCAGGCTCTGTAAAAAGCTGACTGCCGATCTTGTACCATTCATCAGGGATGCAGAGAGTGTGAGACAGCAAAGTGTTGCTTTAAACAAGTGATGTCATGAAGTCTCCATGCTACTGCATCATGGCCCTCTCTGCTGTCCAGAAATGGAAAGCTTTACCTCTGAAAATGAGTGCTAAGCGCTTGGGTTCCCAAATGATACCTGCAACGTTCTGTTTATAAGGCACAGGAGGTTTTGCATTCATCTTTTTGTCTCAGGGAATCACAATGTCAAATTGCAAAGAAAAAAACCCAATGCACCTGGAAAACAACAGAGTCAACTGAGGTCAGGAGATGAGTTCCCTAAGCGTGGCAGGCTTTATCATGGCCTTTCCTGCCAGAGAGATCTGCTGGCAGGCTGATAAATGGAGGGCATTTGTACTGGCTTTTTTAAAAAAAGGATATTAAACAGCATGGTGCATTCTTTGTACATATATCTTTTTAATATTAAATCAAGCTTCAAATGTAAGCCTTTTTCCCCCCACATTAGATGTTAAATTAACATGCTTTTCCACCTATCCTTGAGTCAGCAGATTACATTCTTGTGAACTTTTGCTGTCCTCATTGCTGATTCCTGTTTTTTAAATTATATTCTTATTAAGCATTTGGAGAAATGAGAAATCAAAACGATATACAAAAAGAGAAAATAGAAAAAAAATAAAGTATTTAGTAAACGAACAGGGAATTTACAAACACCCTAGAATTAGATTGCAATTTCATTGTTTTTTTCAGTTAGTTTTAAATAATTGACTAAACTGTAGTGTTTTAAAAGCCACAAGACATTGTTAAAATTCAAGCAATATCTGAATAGCAATAGCAGTGGGCAGTCCAGAAAATGTCCTAAAATGAGATAAGAATTTCAGTAATTTCTATCTGAACAATTGAAGAATTTATGTCAAGAAAAACTCAAACTGTGGATGTGGTACCAGCCCATACATAGTGTTACAATCCAAAAATGGTTTCAGAATTGAAGCAGCTGATTAGATGAAAAAGGAGGAAAGCCAACTTTTTTTTTAATAAAAAGTTTTTTATTTTTTTTATTTTTACACATCTCTTCACGTGAGCAACATGTTTCCGGATTATAACATTTGTACATAGTCATACTTTCATTTCCATTTTTCTTATATAATATCATCTCATATCATTATCTATTTCATTCATCTTTAATAAATTTTCATTTCATATTTCAATTCATTAATTCATATCAATCTCATTTCATCCACGCATAAGTTTTCAATTCTTTATCCCCTATTATTTCCATGTTCAGCTTACTACATATTTTATTTTAGATTACATATCATTATTATCCTTAATTTTTTCTAAGCCAGTATATAATAAACAATCTAAAAAGAGTAAAAATAAAATAAAGCCAATATATTTAGAATCCACATGGTGTTTTCCATTCCCCTACTTTAATCATAATAAAATACTCTCGTGATAAACTTCTAATACCCATTAAATAATCAACTGTATGTTTTGAAATGTATATATTTTAAACTATCCCTGCCCCAGTAAATCACTAAAATAACTCCTTAATATCTTATTTTATCTTCACTTTACTTATAATCATTAATAATCATATTTTTAAGTACATTTCCATTCCCCTGTTTTTAATCCTCCAATAAAAGGGTTCATAACAGCATAATTCATGTACAATTCATATTCATATATATATATGTGTGTGTGTGTGTGTGTATGTATGTATATGTATATATAGTTATACGATCCTAAAATACATCCCAGCAAGTTTTAGACTAAATATCAATATACATTCCCACGTGGTATCCCCCTTATAAAATCCCTAACTCTTATCTGTAAATTTTTCAGCTTTATTATTTCCTTTAATTTTAGCCAGCTTTCCCTTTTCTAAATTTCCCTGGTCTTTTTTTCTTCTTTTCTTCTGGTATTATTTTTATTCCCCACTGCCTGTCAGCCATGTTTTCTCCCACCCTTTCCAGTTCTCTTTTTTGGGGTTTCTTCTTATATAATTCCTTCTTCTTCTTCTTAGTCTTGGGAACCTTGTCTCTTTTATTTGTTGTCTCTATTATCAATGTCTCTGTTTTAAATCCTTTTATATCCTTTGGCAATAGTCCTTGTTCTCCATATTTAACTGGGCTGTTGTTTCCCTTTTCCGATTTGTCATCTCTGGCCTTTCTTTGTCATTCTGCAAGCTGCAACGCCATTACTGTATTAATCATAGTGTCCAGCAATTTCATCCTTTCTTTTAACATATCTCTCACAGTTTGAAACTCTGACTTAAATTCTTTACATATTTCTTCCATTTCTTTAATTAAAGATCAAATTTTTCTATTATAGTCTTTGCCAAATGTCTCCTCTCACTTTCTCTTTCTTCTGTTTTCTTGTCACAGTCAACCTTCAACAGTCCCAAAATATTGTATTCCTTTACCGCAGTCCCCTCTTTAAAAAAAAAAAAAAAACTTCCAATTTTTTTGTTGTATTAACAAACTTTTATTCCATTTCTTCTCTCTTTCAAATATTTATATGACCAGTAATTTTCCATAAAAACATAAAAGAGAAAAATCTTTAATCAGTAGGTGGTGCTCTGTATCACTTTCTTTTCAAAGTTCTTTTATTTTTGACTCTCTTTTCCATAGTATTAATATTAAATTTTATCCATTCCAAAAAAGTCCAGCATTTTATCCAATGCCTAATTAATAGCCAATTCTATATATTAATCCAAATTTGATCTCTGATTTCATATAATTCTTTTATTTCCAGTATTTCCTTTACCTTATATTTTCCTCTTATTCCCCATTCGCCGCTACCATTCTTCCAAACAAGGACAACAAGGACTTTCTGCTTTGGGTTTTTTTTTTTTTTAAAAAAAGTATTCAAAGTCTTTTATCCAGTTACACGCTGCTCACCATTTCCACTCTCCAGCACAAAACTTAAGTCCCGGCAGCTTCCTGTCTTCAGGGAGACATTAAACTGCAGCTTCTCCCTGTCTTCTAGGGGAGTAAATAGCAAGCCAGGGAGGGGAGATGCAGCTTCCCTCAATCCAGCTGGTGGTCTCCCCCCTTCCCCCCACCCCTACAAGGTGGGTCAGATGGTTCAGTCCCTCAAGGACCCCTACAGCAGGGCAAGCATGGATCAAAGCCACGCACAATTGTGGTCAGGGCCGTCTTTGACGGAAACGCCACCAGAAGTCCCAGGGAAAGCCAACCTGATACTCTACTGAGGTACTGGGACCAGGTTTAATTTTGTGGTTGAAGGCTGAACTTGGTCTAAGCCATATTTAACAGAATAACAGAGTTGGAAGGGTTATTGGAGGTCTTCTAGTCCAGCCCCCTGCTCAGGCAGGAAACCCTGTACCATTTCAGACAGATGGCTGTTTGGTCTCTTCTTAAAACCTTGCATTAAAGCATCCTCAACTTCTGGAGGCAAGTCGTTTCACTGATTAATTGTTCTAAGTATCAGGAAATTTCTCCTTAGTTCTAGGTTGGATCTCGCCTTGATTACTTTTCATTCATTGCTTGGCCCTGCCTTCAGGTGCTTTGGAGAATAGGTTGACCCTGCTCTTCTTTATGGCAGCCCCTTTGATATTAGAACACTGATATTATTTCACTCCAATTCTTCTTTTCATTAAAGTAGACATACCCAATTCCTGCAACTCTTTTAGGCTCCAGTCCCCTAATCATCTTGATTGCTCTTCTTTGCACTCTTTCTAGAATCTCAACATCTTTTTTAATATTGTGGTGACCAAAACTGGATGCAATATTCCAAATGTGGTCTTACCAAGGCATTATAAAGTGGTACTAACACTTCACGTGATCTTGATTCTATCCCTAAAAAAGGTTGTCCACCAGCCTTCAAAACTAACTTTTCCCAGGATAGCATACTGCACACATTAAAATAATAAAACCTTTCTGAAACTAAAATAATAACCAAAATGCAATATATCAGCTATATATCTTGCTGTGTGACAAGTACGCTTTTTCTTGGTCTATGTTATCTCAAAGAGTTGCAGTGGAAAAACTGCAGGAGGGAGTAATCATCTTAAGTTCCTGGAGTGGTACAAATCTAACAAAAGAAAAATGGATGAGCAGGGCAGCACATCTCTCTGTGGTGCAACTCATTAAGGGGAAAAGTCATGATTTGCAGACCAAAATTTCAGCAAGTACTTTGACCAATAACTTGATAGAGATGTGGCTGAGACCCTAAGTTGCCACTATGCATTACATTAGGATAAACTCTCCAGGTCTATAAGACAGAGGCACTGCCCTTATACTTCTTTTCCAGAATTTCCTGGGATCATGGCATTAAAAATTTAAGACACTGTTTTTCACTAATTTTGGACTGGTCTGGAAAATGACCCAACAATGAAAGGAAATGTATTAATTCTCCAGAAGGTAAAAAGTTTCTGGTGACTGTGGAGATAGAACTGTGATTTGATTGACAACTCATTTGCCATTGTCTTCTGAATTGTCTCCCTTACTTGCTGTCAAGTATGAGTCAGTTGGTGTGGGGAAAAGAGTCTACCCCTGCTCTAACAATAGCTTTATTAGCTCCTGTAATCCTTCACTTTCAAAAAACAAAATATTAAAACTACACACACACACCACATTTTTTTACAAAAAGGGATTCAAAGTTCACCATAAATCATACATTGTTTTGTGTTTCATGTTATTGAAAAATGTAAGAAATGCTGCTACAGAAGTGGCAAGAAATGGCAAAATAGCAGAAGACCGTGAGTACAAGTCCATCTTTGCTTGATGACTTTGGGCCAGTCATTCTTTCTCACTCCAACCCACCTCACAGTGGTGTTGTAGGGAAAGTAGGAGAAGGAAGGTTGTTGGATATGTTAACTGCCTTGAGTTATTTGTAAATATAATAAATGTAGAATACAACTGAACAGGCAAATAAGATTTGTTTTTATGTGCTCCAAAGAAAGAGACTAGATTTCAGGTTAGCATCAGGAGAAATATATATTTGTAAGGATACTTTGAGAATTGAGCTAATTAGTTTTATCAAGGTTCTCTCCCTCTCTCTCACCCTGTCTTCAAATAGAAACTAGTGTCACCTATAGGGAATGCCCCAGCTTTGACTTCCTAGCTGAAACAGAGGAACTGAAGTAAATAGCAAGAAACTTCATGATTATAATTCTTGAATGACCAACAACTTGCATAATAGAGAGTACTCCTCTTCATACACAACCTTCTCCAGCTGACTAGACAACAATCTATTTTGCAGAACTGCAAACCCTAAGCACAAAAAGGTGGCTATTGTTGAGGTATTCCTCGTTAGGAGAATGAGTGCACTCAGGGAAACATAGTGAGAGTGAATAACACACAACCAGCACACAGATACACTGAATAGTAAAATGTAAGTTTAAACTTCCTGTAAACGGGTAAACAAAGTCCAAAAAGCAGTCCAAATCATACATGGTTAAAGCAGTTAGTATTCAAAATAATCAGTCCAGGGATAATCCAAAAACAAAATCCTTTTCTTTACCAGTATCATAAACAAAGTTCAAAAAACAGAGTTTGTGAATAGTTGCAAAAGTCACAGCACTTCAAGCAGAATGATGATCAGGCAAAAGGAAAGCAAAAGAAATGCAAAAAAGAACAAACCAGATTTCTGGCTCCATCTTATGGCCATTAGAAGAACCTCAGCCAATCACAATTACAACATTCTCTTAAAGATACAACAGTATTAAATGACTATCCTGGTTTATATATTGCCAACCCAACTCTTAGATGACTATCATTCCTAACATTCTCCCCTTTGGGTAGGACAATATATAAAACCTTACAATTTAAGTTCATATTCCTCACAGCAAGCCTTATGTTTTACAGTGCCTTGGGCTTTCATAAAATGATCTGCAATGTTATTCTCTGAGATGCAGTACTCCAGTTCAATCATTTTACTTTGAACACATTGTCTCACATTCAGATATCATAGATCGGTGTGTTTTGATGTTTTTATGTCAAGATTGGAAGCCATCTGAATTGCTGATTGGTTGACTTCATATACAACAAAAGGTTCCTTTGCATAACTTCCCATGTCTATCATTAGTTGTTTATAACATACTAAGTCCATACATAATAGAGACAAACATGAGAATTCAGCCTCCATTGTTGATAAGCTTAGATATTTTTGTCGAATAGACCGCCATCCAATTAACACCTTTCCTAATAAAACTACAGTACCTGACATTGATTTATGTGTAGGTACGTCTGTAGCAAAACTTGCATCGGCATATGCAGTTAAACTTAGTTCATCCTTAGGCTCCAAATATGATGCATAATTAATTGTTTATTAAAGATATCTCAACACATGCTTAGCAGTTTGCCAGTGCCTTTCAGTAGGCTCAGTGTTAAACCTGGCTAATTGGTTGACACAATATGCTATGTCTGGCCTAGACTAAGATAGGATAAACTACCAATTAATGATTGATAAATGTCTTTATCAAAAACAGGACTTTGCACATCACTGTGGCTAAACTCCTGGCTCATTGGTGGTTTAGCCAGTTTACAAAGTTTCATTTTAAAGTTCTTCAGTAACTGATTAATTTTATCTGCCTGTGAGATTTTGTAGCCTCCCTTAGTTTTTTCTATTTTCAAACCAAGGTACTATTTAATCTCACCTAAATGTTTGATTTTAAATTTCTTCTCTAACAGTGAAATAATCCCAGTAGCTTCTTGCTCAGTTTTAGTGATTAATGTTTTGGCATCAGTGAACAATAGCAACAATGAAACTACACCATCACTTTCCTTTTTGAATAAACATGGATCAGCCATGCCAACTACAAAACCTATCTTTGTTAATTCCTTCACTATCCACTGGTTCCATTCATAGCCTGATTGCTTCAAGCCATAAAGACTCTTTTTTAATCTCCAGAAATCAGTTTTGTTTCCAGTTTTTATCCCCAAAGGCTTCTTTAAATATATAGTATGTTGCAATGGTGCATGTAGATATGCCGTCTCAACATTTAAATGATTTATTGTGTATTTCTTCTTAGTTGTCCACACTAATGCTGCTCATAATGTGGTAGCCTTCAGACTAGGTGCAAACACCTCATCGTAGTCATTGGCTGACTGATCAAACCCTTATGCTACTAATCTGGCTTTATGGGTAACAGTCCCATCCATACCTGTCTTAATTTTATAAAGCCACTTACCCCCTATGGCATGCTTACCTGGTGGTAACCTGACATTTTCATATACCTCCAACCTTTGTAAGGATTTCAGTTCCTTATCCATTGCTTCCTGTCAGGCAGCCTGAACCTTAGTAGGATACAGTTTCAGTTCATTATAGTTAGTAGGAACTATATTTACTTGGCATGCTATACTAGCCTGATATCTATCTGGTGGTCGTTGTTACATGGGTTGAACGTCTAGGCAACTCAGGGCTTACTGGTGGACTCTCCTGTTCCACCTGCTCCTGTTCTTCTACCTCCTCCTATGCCTATTCTTCCTTTTTAATGGCTATTGATGGTTTAACTATCTCATTGTTAGGGACTACATGGGTGTCAATAACAACATCATTGTTGGATTCCTGTTCTAGTTTATGCCACCCAACATGCTCAAGAAATTTAGCACTAGTGCTACAGTAAACATTAGCTGTGCCTGGAGCCCAGAATCTAAATGATCTATGGTTGGCTTTGTAACCTACAAAAAATAATTTCCTAGCTCTATGTTGCCCTTTCAGACTTACTTGTGAGGGAATATGCACCCATGCTGGAGCTCCAAATGTGTGTAGATTACTAAAATTTGGTTTTTTGTCATGTCAACGAGTGAATGGCAATTCACCAGTTGTTGTATTCACCACATTATTTAAAACATGGTTGGTACACATTATGGCTTCACCCCACAGTGTTTCAGACAATTGAATCGGATAACATAGTACGAGCCATGGCTAGTAACGTTTTCCCCCTTCATTCTATAAACGAATTATGTTGTGGCCTGTAAGGGTCAGAATGCTTATGCTCGACACCAGCCAATTTCAACATCGTTTGGAATCTAGTGTTAATAAACTCAGTCCTATTATCTGTAACTAAGGTTACGTCTGTAACCTTATGTCTCATTTTCTTTTCACAAATCTTAGCCAGTTAAAGAAATGTTAGAACGTTTCTGTTTTGTTTTTCATTAGATAGCAGAAACCGTACCGTGAGTAATGGTCTATTATACTCAAAACATAGCAGGCTGGATGTTTTAGGACCAATTATGTCAGCAAACACAACCTCTAAAGGTTATTTGGTCTTAAATCCATTCAGTCTGTTTGCAGGAGTAACCTTGCTTTTCTCCTGATTACAGGCATTACAGTTTAAATAGTTGCTACAGGGTTTTAATTTTATTCCCTCTTTAATTTAACAGTTTGTTTCAGCATTTTGAAATTAATGTGCTCCAGACGTCTATGTAGTAAATGTAAATCTCATTCATCATGTGGCTTAACATTATTATAAACCGAGTTAGCCATCTGCAATTGGTCATCATGTATCACATATAAATCATTCTCTAAAGTAACAGTAACACTTTAACCTCTTTCTCTATTAAACAGTTATCCCCCCTAAAGGTTACTACATAACCAATATTAATTAAAGTCCTTACTGATAACAAATTAAATTTCAGTTTAGGTACATATAACATAGGCAAATGCTCATTTACACATGAACAATATGCAGTACCTTCACCAGATGCTTTCATCTTCCATCCATTTGCCAATGATACATGT
Organism: Hydrophis major; assembly: GCA_033807585.1. NCBI lineage: Eukaryota > Metazoa > Chordata > Lepidosauria > Squamata > Elapidae > Hydrophis > Hydrophis major. Next base: position 401,567,344 of record CM066328.1, read on the forward strand.
TGCTTACTTGTGGCCATCTTTACAAACCTCTCTCTATTTCTAGTAATGCACTGCAATGCTCCACTATCAACTGCCCACAATAATGGTTTACAGTTGAATTGCTAGACATAGCTAAACTAACATTCTTCTTAGCCTTCTGGTGATTACTGTTGTTTGCCCTTCTTACAGAATCTAGCTATATGTCCCCTAGCCCCACAAGAAAAACATTTCCTAACAGTATGGGCAGTTAGTTGAAAACAAATCCTCTTCTTGTGGTTGTTTCTCTCTCAGTTGGTCTCTATCCTGCCTTCTTCTTGTCTCTTCTAACAATCATCCAGTTATGTCAGTCAATGTCAGTTCATTTCTGGTCAGGACTTCCAGTGAAGATACGTAATCATCATAACTTTCATCCAATGAGGGAAGAATGATGTAAACCTGATGCAGCTCTGAAAAAATCACTTCCTTTTCATGTAGCTCTTGAAAAGTTCTTTTCATAAAGTTTAAATGAGCGAACATATCTCCACCTTTCAGAAGATGTGCTCTAAACAGTTTACGTGTAAGATGTATATGTGCACCTACACTGTCACGAACATAAATCCTCTTCAAATTCTCCTAACACCTAGCAGCAGACTCTTCTCCACAAATATGGACTAGCTGCTGGTCACTCAGTTAGTTCAATTATACAAAGAACTCATTCATTGTTCAATTTAAAGTCAGCTAACTTTTTGGCATCATCGTTATCATCTGGATCCCAAGCATTTACATCCAGTGGATCCTGAACTGCAGCCCATAACACTTCCCTACGCAGAAGTAGACTGCACTTCATAGACCAGGAAACATAGTTTGTTCCATCCAACTGGGTTATCAGTGATAGACTTGTTGATGGGTCTTGTGCCATCTTTACCAGGACAGTAACCCACAATTAAACAATAGACAGCTGTCTGTATACGATATTGTGTATTCACACTAACTCTCAGTTATCTGAGTCTGGGCCCATAACAAGTGTTGAGGTATTCCTCGTTAGGAGAATAAGTGCACTTAGGGAAACATAGTGAGTGGTGATGAATAATACACAACCAGCACACAGATACACTGAATAGTAAAATGTAAGTTTTACTTCCTGTAAATGGGTAAACAAAGTCCAACAAACAGTCCAAATCATACATGGTTAAAGCAGTTAATATTCAAAATAATCAGTCCAGGGATAATCCAAAAACAAAGTCCTTTTCTTTACCAGTATCATAAACAAAGTTCAGTAAATGGAGTTTGCGAATAGTTGCAAGACTCACAGCAATTCAAGCAGAATGATGATCAGGCAAAAGGCAAAAGGAAAGCAAAGGAAATGCAAAAAAGAACAGACCAGGTTTCTGGCTCCATCTTATAGCCATTGGAAGAACCTCAGCCAATCACAATTACAACATTCTCTTAAAGATACAACAGTATTAAATGACTATCCTGGTTTATATATTGCCAACCCAACTTTTAGGTGACTATCATGCCTAACAGCTATACTTTACATCAGATTGAGAAGACTTGGTACGGACTTGACCCCAATGTCTTATCTGTCCCAGTCTGCCAGGTATTGTGGTTGATTTAAGCCACCAAATTGAGAGCCATACCTGAAAACAGCACTGTCTTTCATTTCTCTATCAAGTGCAGTGTATTCATTATACAGAAGCTAACATCAGATGTGTTGTGTTTTGACTGAAGAAATATGTTCTTACTCTGTTCTTTCAACAACAAATACTCAGTGCAGCATATGGCTGTTTCCAACAGAGTTGAAAATCTACCACCACCCACAAGCCCACCCACTCTTCTGTGTGAGTTTGCTAAAAAGCATTGCTGTAGCAGGGCACTGATCCAGATTCTTGTTGAAGATGCAAATCATCCTTCTGGATGTAACATAAGCCAAAAAGAGTTTGATCACTCAAAGGATCAATAATTTGCTCGTTGGACTACATTGCTAGTTAGCATTTATTCAGTGGACATGGTTATCAGAACAGGCAGTTGATGGCTGAATCATATTGTCTATTTATGCCAGTTGGGTAAAAACTTCAGCTAGTAAGCTGTGCTGTTGAGGTTTATGGCTATCTTTCTTTTGTCATTTCAATTACTTGGTTCTCCTGATCTGAAACTGCCAACATTTTTTATTCTCTTAGATCTTGGAACCTTAGCATTGTCTGCAGCTCAGTGCTACCTCCCCATATCTTTAAAATTATTCTAGTCTTCTCTTCCCACCTACTAACCCCCATTCTCCCTTTTTATTTTTCATACTTCATCAGAATGATTGCTATTTTGGAAAAAGTAATTCACATAAGAATTTTCCACTACAATAATTCCCTGCCATCCAAAGCAAGGAGAGACAAAGGTCCTCTCTATCAGGGATTCTTCTTACAAGGTCAAGCCTTGACTCTGGTTTTTCAACAGTTCATACATGAGAGTGACAGCGCTTCTTTATAAATAACAAATAAAAACACTAGAACAGCTTTTCTATATAACAGGTACCACCACTTGACTCTTAACATAACCATGGAAGTAAAAATAGGTGAACTCTCTTTAATATGATTTCGCTCTGAGATATTAAGCTATTATCCAAATTGGGAACTGGGTTAACAAATTTCAGATTCAATTCAAATTTGGTTTTGCTACTCAAGGTTAGTTCCTGCACCCCCATGAACTGTTCCACCTCATTTATTCTAATCTACAAAGGCAGTGCTCTGTCTCTAATTCATACTTGCCTGGTGGCATTGAGTGGCAGTGGCAAGTGAACATGGAGTGAAGGGAACAAGTCTCACGGATCTGAATCACTCCTGGATGGAATATTTAGAAGTCTGATAGACTGGTTTCTGAAAACTTTGAAGACCTTCAACCTTCTTTTATTCAGATTTCATCTCAGAACAGACTCATGCTCAAGAGGCTGAATCAGACTCTTTCTTACACAGCAGCTCTTTGTGTGTGGGGGGATGTATGCCTGTGTATGAATAAACATAATGATGAAACAGATTCATAGACAGAACAAAGAAAAAAAAATTGAATAGTATTTTTATAAAAGATCCTCATTAATATTGTCCTGTTAACACATTCTTTGGAAAAAATGTTTTTCTAACAGAATGAATTCCATAAAAGCAAATAAACAAACAACCCTCCCAAGTTATTTTTTTTTCTTATCTTCTTTTATCTTCCTCTCTTAAATTTTGTTTTTTAATCAAAAGAACAAGTTGACTCCACTTCCACTTAGTAGGTGATAAGAACAGATCCTACAGCTCACTCCAGTTAGCACGACATGGTCCTGTTAAAGTTGGCTTCTACACTTTTGTACAATCATTATGGGAGAGAATAGATGACTATAGGCTGCTCACATAAGTTCATCAGAAGGAGCTAAGACTTGTAATAAATGTCAAATTAATTTTTTAAAAAAAGTTTCTTTCAACATGTAAGAAATAAGAACAAAGTCAAAGAAATGATAGGTCCACTAATGGGGGAAGATGGCAAGATGCACGTAGGAGGATGAAAGTGATACTGCTCAATTCGTTCTTTGAATTTACACAACAGGAAAAACTGGTCCAACCTATCAAAAGTTGAAGACAGAATAGAGATGCATGTCTAAATAGGAAGGAAATGATAATCTAGATGGGTTCAAATCACTAGGATCAGGTGGCTTGCAGTCCAAGATTCTGGAGGAGCTGCCAGATATGATCTCTGAACCACTGAACACCAGGGAATGACCAGAGGAATAGAAAAGAGCTGATGTGGTTCCAATCTCCAAGATAAGAAAAAATGGATCCAGGAAATTAAAGACAGACATCAATCAGCCTGACAATACCTGAGAAAATTCTGTAAAAGATGATCAAGTAACAGATTTGCAAGCACCTAGAAATGAGCAAAGTGATTACTAGAAGCCAGCATGGGTTTGTTAAAAACAGATTATAGCAAACAAGTCTTATTGGTTTCTTTGACAAAGTGACTAAATTAGTAGATTGTGGACATACTATAGATATAGTTTACTTAGACTTCAATAATAAACCACAGCCTACATCTTGGTAAGATAGAAAAATGTGGCATAAATAGCATCACCACCAGATCGATTTTCATCTGGCTGACCAACCACACTCAACATGTAGTCCTCAATGGATTTACATCTACATGGAAAGAAGCATGCAGTGGGATACCCCAAGATTCTGCTTTAGGCCCAGTACACTTCAACATCTTTATAAATGATTTAGATGAGGGGATAGAAGGAGAACTCATCAAGTTTGCAGAATAGAATAGAATTCTTTATTGGCCAAGTGTGGTTGGACACACAAGGAATTTGTCTTGATGCAAATACTGTCAGTATACATAAAAGAAAAGACACCATGTTAGGGGAACACATTAGAAGATAGACTGAAGGTTCAGAAGGCTCTTGACAGACTTGAGCATTGGGCCCTATCCAACAAGATTCAGTTCAGTGGTGAGAAAAGTAAGGTCTTGCCAAAAAAAAAAAAAAAATCAAATGCACACATTTAATACCTGGTTTAACAGTAGTAACTTAGTGGTGAGTAAATCACCACTAAGAATGAGCCAGCATACTTAGATGCTGCAGCTGCCAAAAAAAGTCAATGCAATCCTAGGATAAATCAACAGAGAGATAGTATTAAGATCACGAGAAGTGAAAGCACACTTGTGTGCACTAGTGAGGCCACACTTGGAATATTTCATCCAGTTGTAGTCACCATAATACCAAAAAAAAAAAAAAAAATTCTGAAGTTTTAGAAAGAGTGCAGAGAAGAGCAACCAAGATGATGAGGGGACTGGAGGCTAAAAATATGAGGAATGGTTGCATGAACCAAGGGTCTTCAAACTTGGCAAGTTTAAGACTTGTGGACTTCAACTCCCAGAATTCCTGAGCTAACATGACTGGAGGAAGAATTATGGGAGCTGAAGTCCACAAGTCTTAAAGTTGTCAAATTTGAAGACTCCTGATCTAGTCTAATGAAGAGAAGGATAGACGCAACATGATAGCAGACTTTCAATATTTGAAGGGCTGTCACAAAATAGAGGGATTGACCTATTCTCCAAAACACCTGAGGGCAAGACAAGAAGTAATGGATAGAAACTAACCTAGAACTTAGGAGGAATGTCCTGACAGTGAGAACAATTAATCAATGGAATGACTTGCCTCCAGAAGTTATGGCACTCCATCACTGGAGGTTTTCAAGAAGAGATTGGACAACCACTTGTCTGGAATTGTGTAGGATCCCCTGCTCAATCAGAAGGTTGGACTAAACTTCCAAGATCCCTTCCAATCCTGTTATTCTATCCCATTCTATGCTTCTCCTCCCTCACTTTATCTTTATATGAATTAAGGAGTGGCTTGGCATAAGACATTCAAAGTATCTTTGGGGCATGGATTCAAGTTTCACCTCTCACCATTGCCTTTGAAGCAGTAATTCCCCCTGTCCTTCAGTGCCATTCCTTGTGCACTCTACAAGCTGGAGTTAAAGAAGTTAATACCAGAGGGAAGTCTATGACAAGAAACTAGGAAGAAGCAAAGTCTTAGGAGTCTTGAGAAATGAAATTAGTAATATCCTTTGGATAAAATGCATTCCTCATGGGTGATTGCAGTTTTTGTCATGGCTCACCCAAAAAAATGAGGAGCAAGACAAATTAAGCAAAGTGAGAAAGGCTTTTTTCTCCTTCCAAAGTCAATTTTTCTACACAGCCAGGTTTTCAGCACTGCTTAGAGATCAGACAAGAGGAAAGGAGTCTTTCTTATACAATGAATTTGTATTGGAAGCTCCCCATGTCTGCACAAAATTATACTGCTATGCTGTAGCAAGTCTCTATTTGGAGAGTTTTGTTTGTGGAAATGGGACATTACAAACAGAGACTTGTTACAGGGCCATTCATTAGTTCCTCATGAGGGCCTGCAAAAAATGCTCCATTACTATAACTCAAAGCTTGAGTAAGTTTCATTGAACTGATGCACAACTGATGCCTTCTATGTGATGCCTTTATGGCTGTGTATATGTGTGTGTGTGTGAGAGAGAGAGAGAGACAGACAGACAGACAGACAGACAGACAGACAGACAGACAGACAGACAGACAGACAGACAGAACATTGTCTTCCATCCATCCAATCATTGCCCAATATTTTATTTTATTTATATCTCACCTTTATTTTATTTTTTTTATAAAAAACTGAAAGTGTTGGACATATCTAATACTTCCTCCTCTTCCTATTTTCCCCATAACAACAAATCCATGAGGTGAGTTGGGCAGAGAGAGAAAGTAACTGGCCCAAGCCTTTTTCACCCAACCCTTTTTCATGCCTAAGGCAGGACGAAAATTCAGTCTCCGGATTTTTAACCTAGCCCAAACTGGTTGTGGCATCTATGTGATTTAAAGAATCTATTTAGGAAGCTTCATTAAACAAGTGCTGATGGATGGATGGATGGGTGGATGGATGAAAGGAAGGAAGGAAGGAAGGAAGGAAGGAAGGAAGGAAGGAAGGAAGGAAGGAAGGAAGGAAGGAAGGAAGGAAGGAAATTCAGAGGAGTTATGCAGAATTATGAGTACTACCATAAGAGCATTAAGATATTTTAAATTTTAGTTACATGCAGTTTTTTAATCTTTCAGATTACTAAAGGATTACATCCCTAGACTGTGGTAATCTTTGCCTGCTTACAATATACATGAGGAACTCCTGAAATGTCCAACATTTTTTCCCTTTTCTGTCCCGATCTGTCTTTGGTCTTTGATGGCCAAGACTTAATTTTGCTGGAAACATAACAGAAGTGCAAAGCTCACATCGCATCCATTCTTCTTCTTCCTGCTCCTGCTACGTCGGCAGCTGTAAAGCTAAGATATATATATTTTTCCGCCTAAATGGTTTTTAAAACAAACAAAGCAAAGCAAAGCGACACTGATTCAGGCTCTGCCGCGTCTTCTACGCTGCTAAAATCGATGCGTAAATACAAAAGATTTTCCTCCGCGCTCCTTGCGATAAACAAACCCAGATTAAGAGCCGAAGATGCCCAAATTAGCAATGATGAGGCAGTCGTTTGGTGAGTGTTGACGCAGCACGAAAGCAGCCAGCCCCTATTTTTAATGAGTAGTTAATTACCAGCCGTTTTTAATTAAGGGGCGCGCGGAGCCAGGCGCGAGTTTACAAACTTGCCACCCACTAAACAAACACATGTGCCAAGTTGAAAGCGCTCGGCTGCCTCCCTGAGTCCCGGTCCCTGGTGCCAGCGGAGGAGCGGCGGGCTGCGAGTCATCTCGGGTTCGTGCCAGCCGTCTAAAGACACGCGTCTCCTTCGCCGTCCCCCCAGGGTGGTTTCTAAAGGAATAACGGGGATAAGACGGAAGAGAATAGACAGGCGGGCGATTCCTTTCTTCCCCTGAGAAACTGACTTCTCAGAACGAGTTCCCTTAGAATTAAGAGACCAACAGGGTTGGAAAGGACCTTGTAGGTTATCTAGTCCAAACAGGGGACCCAACATCATTTCTGACAGCCTCTTCTTGAAAGTTTCCAGTGATGAAGCTCCCACCTCTTCCGAAGGCAAGCTGTTCCATTGGTTGATTGTTCTCACTGTCAGAAAATTTCTCCTTATTTCCAGGTTGAATCTGTCTTTGTTCAGTTTCCATCCATTATTCCTTGTCTGGCCTTCAAGTGCTTTGGAAAATAGCTTGATCCCTTCCTCTCTGTGGCAGCTCCACAAATATTGGAACACTGCTATCATGTCTCCCCTGGTCCTTCTCTTCACTAGACTAACCCTAACCTTAACCATGCCCAGTTCCTGCAACCATTCATCATATGTTTTAGCCTCCAGTCCCCTAATCATCTTGGTTGCTGTTCTCTGCACTCTTTCTAGAATCTCAATATAAGTGAGGGAGAGGAAGGATGGGATGACAAACAAGTCTGGAGGCACAGAAGGGTGCTAGGAGATCCCAAAGGTGCTTTTTCAAGAGTCAGCTGAACTTCCTTGTTTTTTGTTTGTTGGTTGGTTTTGGTTTTAAAAAAGCACCTTTGGGGACCGGGATGACTGAGAACCTCCATAGACATTTTGCTGTGCTGGGAGATGATATCCTGAACCAAGCCAGTTGTAGAACCGGCAGTTGCATTTCAACAATATATGCAGTTTGGGGTGACATCAATCTTAGTTAGACAAGGGGAATTTATTTTTTGGAATTTATTGTTCTGCATCTAGTTGATGAGGTTTAATTTTCAATGCAGTGGGCGCATCCAGAAAATTGATTAATTAAGTAACTACATTAAGTGCATTGTGTGAATGCCACCAAGGTCTAATCTTACAATGTCCTGGAGCATGGATGTCAGTTTTTGCCTGAAGACCTTTTATAATTTACACCTATCAGATGAATAAGGCTGCCCAATTCCATAAAAACTCTGAGCAGTTACAACATTAAAAACAGCAGGAACAATCAAAGACATTAACTAAGAATGTAACAACATGTATCACCTTCGGTATTTCTACTCCATGCATTGCAAGAACATATGGGGAATGATATAGCAACAGATCTATCATTGTATGCGCATAAACGGCTTTCTTAGATGGACATGCTGATTACACAGGATTCCAAGCATGGTGTGTTGATTACAGACTGCTTGCACATTGTATTAAACTGTGATTTACTTAATCATTGTTTACTGACTAAGATATAATTGGCTGGGCAGTGGTCACATACTCTAAGGCTTCTAAGCCATAACCATAGCTTATGAACTATGTAACATGATTTTCATGTGATGTCATGAAATCAGTTTCCTACAATGATACTGTCCTTCCAAAATAAGATGATCTTCTCAATGTAGGGTTAAAGTGCACACCGAGTCTTCTCTTCATCCAAACCTTAATTTTACTCCTTAAAACCCCCAACCATGCCCTTGGGTTGCCAACTTCCTTGTTCACAACCTTAGGGAATGGTAAACAGAATGAGGAAGAGAGAGAATGAAAATGAGAAAGAGGAGCTAATTCTTTCCATGATGACTTTTTTCATCATCACATAAAAGATTTCTATCCTTGACCCAGAGTATTACTGAGGATATTATGTTCCCTGAGTGCTTTGTTTCCCTTTCCGCATCTCTCTTCTGATCTTTTGTTGCAAGCTTTGTATTTCTTCTTCTCTTTTAACTTCCGTTTAGCTTCTTATTGTTTTTTTTAAGGTTCTTTTGTTATCTATCCTGAATGTTCTTTAAGTAGAAAGGGAGGGATGGCATTTTTGTTCCTGAGTAAAAAAAAAGAGTTCATTTCTCTACTGGATTTGGACTCAGGAACTGACTGTCTGAAAGGGCATCACCTGAAGGTACCCTCATTAGCCATGATAGCTCTTCTAGCTCTGTGAAGTTTTTTCTCTTTGTGCTACCTAGTGGAATAGGGTACAGGTAGTCCTTGACTTACAATAGTTTGTTTAGTGACCATTCAAAGTTACAACGTGAAAAAGTGACTTATGGCCATTTTTCACCCTTAACAACTGTTTGCAGCATCACCATGGTGGCAACTGGTTCATATTTATGACAGTTGCATTGTTGCAGGGTCACGTGATCACCTTTTGCAACCTCCTGACAGGCAAAGTCAAAGGGGAAGCCAGATTCACTTAACAACTGTGTTACCAATTTAACAACGTGCAGTGATTCACATAACAACTGTGTCAAGAGAGCTCATAAAATGGAGTAAAGCTCACTTAAAACAGGAATTTTGGGCTCAATTGTGATCAGAACCTGAGGACTGCCTGTATTATGTATTTGTAAGGTAAAGGTAAATGTTCCCCTCATACATATGTTCTAGTCATTCCTGACTCTAGGTGGCAGTGCTCATCAAGCCAGCACTGTCTGAAGACGTCTCCGTGGTCATGTGGCCAATATGCCGAAGGTGCATGGAACACTGTTACCTTCCCACCAAAGTGGTCCCTATTTTTCTAGTTGCATTTTTACGTGCTTTCAAACTGCTGGGTTGGCAGAAGCTGGGACACTCCATTACGTGACGCTAGGGATTTGAACCTACGAACTGCTGACCTTTCTGATCAACAAGCTCAGCATCTTAGCCACTGAACCATTGCGTCCCGTTACATATTTGTATACTCATCCAATTTAAGGCCCTAAAATCAACAGCACTTTTGGGGGGCAATAAAGGAAGATACAATAAAACAACATGTCTTCCAAATGCACATTGGGGTAATGCCTATAGTCCTTGGACTATTTCCTTACAACTTTCAAAGGGAAGTCTGAACATGACAGAATTAACACTATTCAAGAAACTGAATAGAATTCCTCCCCCCAAAAGGTAATAGCTTTAGTTGACAGTGTTAGATTTTCAGTTTGGCTATAAGCATTTTCAGATAAGGATTCTGCACCAGTTCAGAGTTTGCTCCAGGTGATTTAGACTTGGTTACTGTCAGAGTCAAGCATCCTTTCTTGTCTGATGGAGATATAAGAAAGAACTGTGGCATGAAAGAACAAGTTTCATGGCACGAGATACATTCACACTGAGAAAAAGGAGCAACATAGTCAAAAGGCTGACCAGAGTTCAAAAACAATGGAAGCAGTATTGTAGTTGGGAGAATAGGTATAAAATAGAATCAAGGAGTGGCCAGAATCCAAACATTTGGGTAAAAAAAAAAATACCCTGGTTTAAAATCTAAACATGCAAATAAAAAAAGAACACTGTGGGTGATGTTGTTGCTGGCCTAACCAATATTTTTAACAGACAATAGAAAACTCCATCCAAACTTAGTCAATATTTATTAATGCTTGAGGCAAAACATTGCTCCAAGAAATTCTGAATAAGCGTTGATTTGTACCATGGGTGGGATTCTACCAGTTCGCACCTATTCGCTAGAACCGGCTGTAACATTCTAAGCAGTTCGGAGAACCAGTTGTTAGAAGAAATTACTGACCTAATCCTGTAAGGAAGGCAAGAAGGAAACATTCTGGTGTTGCTTACAGAAACTGCCTCTCCATGAACCCTTATTACATTGTTGGCAGGGCTAGACTTCCTGTCTCAGGAACTTCTCTAGACTTTTTTTTCGTCTGCTTTGCTGGCACTTTGTTTGTGTGGAGTGCCCATTCAAAGTTACAATGGCACTGAAAAAAGTGACATATGACCATTTTTCACACGTACGACTGTTGCAGCATCCCCACAGTCATGAGAGGCCAGGCGAGAAGATGCGTGCCTCGATGTGAGTGATATTGAGTTGGCCACATCAAGCCAATAACATGACAACTAAGCCATGCCCACCAACTAAGCCACACCCACAGAACCGGTTGTCAAAAAATTTGAATCCCACCCCGATTGGTACATATCTATGTCATCCTTCACATCATTCTCTAGTGGTGCCATTCTTATGGATTTAATGATGTGGAACAATTTCATGATCAAATGATGGGAATCTGTGTTCTAAAGGGGTAGAAAGAGACAGCTTTCTCATTAAACTCTCACTTTATTATGAGAATTCAAGGGAAAAAAAATTATATACCCTTGGCTTCATGAGTTCTTCCTCTTTTCCTGATGAGAACTCATCTGAGGGAACCTGCAGACCTGATTAGATGATTCTGGATTTTTCATCTGGCTCTATTATGTTTATATCCCATCATGCACTATCTGGGAGGTAATTTGTCTTCTGAAAATGACCAAACCAGAAGGCCCACATTTAAAATATGAAATCCATATGAATCTGTATAAACCTCTTGCTGGATAATGGTAGGATAAGTGTGGAAGCAGAAGTTTATAGGATAGAAAACAGTGCTGGACTATTGTTAAAACTAATGAAAAAAATAATCCTGTGATGCTGTATAGAGAAATATTGAGCTATTCTTGGTTCACAGCCAACAGTACCATTTGTATTCTGTATTTTGCAGCCACCCACAGTAATGTTATGCTACAAATACAGTATATTTTAGGATCCTAACCAATAGGGTATAGAAGTACTTAGTCTATTTCAACAAATAAATTGAAAAACATTGCACCAGAGTGATTGCATCAAGAAGATAGATTTGCATAATTTCAGCTGCTTCATGGTACCTTCAGCACAATGGAGAAAATCTAGGGCAGTGAATCCGGCATTAAGGTCAGCAGTCGAGATATATATTTGGCTTTGAGTGCATTGCCAATATATAAAATCCATATTAAATTAATCATTCAATCAGCCATTCAATCCATCAATCAATATGTTTCCTGCAACCAAAATATTGTTCTAAAGCTGCCCTTTGATCATGCAGAATGCTCATACTTATCTTCCTAGCTTTGAGAAAAGTCATCTAGAATTGATGCTGCACCTTAAAGTATAGTTTGTTGGGCTAATTAATTTTTTTACTTATTTGGTAGCCATTCTTTATATTAAATATAGGACATAATGACCTAAGAATAAAATATACATGCATTTAGACTGTTGTAACTAAAACAGGTTAAACATACACATATGAACTATCCTTTCTGGAAAAGCAATGCTGTTGTTTGCCAATAGAGGGTCCATGGGGACGAAGCTATCTGGGCCTGCATTGTCAAGATAACTTTCATCAATTTTTCCTCATTAGTAAGGAAAAAGGAAATGCCTCTCCAGGCACTTTAAACTGAGGCAGGTCCAGGTGGTAGATTGTGGTTTTCCAAACATCTAGTTCCAGAACAATGGCAGAGACTTATAGCATAACTGATAAATTGTGTGTCTGACTGCCTGTCTCTCTTTAATCAACTCAATATTCATAGCTTTGGGAACCTGAAATCACTGAATATCCAGGATCCAATAATCACCCTCTGTCTCACATAAAGGTTACATTAAGCCATTCCAACCAAGTTATGATTATTATTGGATCAGAATCAGATCTGAGCATCTTAGAATTTATCAAAGCTTTAAAAAAGCTAAAACAAAAAAAAATCAGAAATGCTATTTGCTTTCATGTATGGGACTTCTATTCATTTTGCCTGGTCGCTCATTCTGCCCACTGCAGCCCTCATCCTTCCCAAGAAAATCTAAATGTGCATATCCCTGCCAGCAAAGAGATGTTCACCACCAATAGAGATTAGAACAACATTCTTTTTAAAATCTGAATCAGTTTTTAAGGAAGTTTCTCAAGTTATAGCATTATGGATTAGTGAGTGATTAGGATACATCAATGTGAACTTCTCTCCACTGTCCTAGTTTCATGCATCATTTTTAATAAATCCTAATACCATTACTTTGTGGAGGTTTTTAAGAGTGTTGAGTAGAACATTACTACTCAATCCTGTCTGGCAGTGCCAGGCATCCCATAATATTGGAGCAAACAATTATGGTAGATTATAGAAATTCAGTACAGGTAGTCCTTGAGTTACAACCACAAGCAAGCCCAAAACATATGTTGCTAAGTGAAACATTTGTTAAATGAGATTGTCCCATTTTATGACTTTTTTTGCCACCATTGTTAAGTGAATCATTGCATTTGTTCATTTAGCAACATGGTTGTTAAGTGAATCTGGATTTCCCCATTGACTTTGCTTTTCCTAAGGTCTCCACATGATCCTGGGACACTGTAACCATCATAAATATGAACCACTTGTCAAGCATTGCAGTGTGAAAAATGGTCATGTCACTTTTTTCAGTGTTGTTTTAATTTTGTGTGGTCACCAAATGAACTGTTCTAACTCAAGGACTACCAGTATCCTCTAAAGTGGTGAGATAAACCTCACTCATCAGAAATAATATTCCCAACTAATATAGCAGTCATTTGTATGAACACCTTATTTTCAGAAACAGAACTCAAAAACTGGAGTATTTCAAGAGCTACTGCTGTTCCTTTTAAAACTTCACAGAATTTTTGAACTCCCTGCACACTATTTGTTAAAGGTATCTCCCCCCATTCAGTTCAGATGCTGCTTTTCATGTTTGGTGCGTTTGCACTGTTCTTTTGTCTGTCTTCGTTCAGTGCTTTTTGCCTTTCCTGGATATGACTAAATTTGAGCCACAGCTTGAATGTGGAACTTGTGTAGCTGGAAACTTTGCTAAAGATGGAAAATTTGGCCAGTAAATTAGGTGGAAATTCAAAGCTGAGATCTTTTGACTGGGATAGCTTCTGTTTTAATATAATATAGAAAGCTATGTACATTTCAGGAAAACATTCCCATAGTATTTCTAAGGTTTTGAAGAGGTGAAGATGTTCTGTTGTGATACTGATGAACAGATATGCTTCTGCCCACAACTCGCTGGTGGCCAATTGTGATGTTGCCACTACCTGCTACATTGTAGCTCAGATCATGATCTATCTATGTTAGAAGAATCAGCTATTCAAATTAGAATTACAGGAATGAAGGGCAGCATCATTCTGTTTTGATCATTATCAAAGAACAAAAGGATGTTAGGAGGCTGCTAAGTCTAATCTCTAGGAAGAAAATTACAACGTGGTAGGAGATCAGCCAGGCCAAGATATTATATAATATATATATACACTATATATGTAGGTGAGTATATGTGGGTATACACAAATTTAAGCAGAAAGAGCAGAGACTTAGTAGCTGGATTTATACAAAACATAAAATCTGGATTAACATAACTCAGTATCTATTTTTATGTACTATGTTTTAAAAACATCCCTGTATAATCACTTTATAACATGATTTGGTTCACTTACATTATTGTGCAAGTGGCATATTGAGTGAACCCAAATAATATGTGTTAAAATCTAGTTCTCTCCAGGACAGATCTCCTTTTGGCTCATTCTATTACTAGCAAAGTACAAACATGTTTTAGATCTGTTTCTACTGGTGTTGACCTATTGCGCCCACTCAGAAAGTTTGCTATTACCTGCAACACACAAGAAAAAAAAACTCTTGAGGATTGGACATCTAGAGCTTGTCATTATATTTGAAAATGATATTGTCAAGTTCAGATAGTAATTGTACTAGTGGGTAAATTTTAGCTTCCTGAACACATATTAAGAAAAGAAGAAGAGCCTTGCTGGATCTATCTATTATATCATTTGCTTCTCATTCTAGCCAACCCAATGTCACTAAAACACTCAAAACTAGGACACAAGGCAATCATCTTTTCTTCTTTGTTTTACTAGTAGCTGTTATGTAAAAGTATAATGATAGTTCCGGAGGAAGCAGATGGCCCTCATGATTATAACCATTGCTAAGGAGATTCATATATGATAAACATTTGTTGTTACCTTTTTCATGTGGGTTGAACATTTGTTGAAATTACAGAGATGAAAACTTAATAAAATTGTAGAACAAAGACTGATTCTGGTGATGATGAAGCAAAGAATGAACATATAAGATCAAAGAGCTGTTCAGAAAAGTTTGGAGTTCTGTTTAAACATTTAATAAAAAAAACATTCAATGCACCATTTTGTCAAGCTTGTAATGGTCACTTGCAACCAAGATAGCTACTGTAAATTCTTGCATAACTCATTAGTTATATTTTTTAAGGAAAAAGAATTTAATTTCCAAATATTATGAATTAGGTGACCAGACCTTGTTTGCAAGGCCTTGTTAATCCTTCTGACATGGAAATAATGCAAACTATTTCAGAATTCATTCCAGTTATCACAAAGAAGTCCATTACACATTTGCTTCTTTGGACTGAGAGCAAACAGACATCAGATGAAAATCTGGGAACTGTAAACAGCAGTGAGAGTATTGTCATAATAATGCCTTTTATTAGTGAAGTCAGTGAAAAGTGAGTGTGGTCAGTGAAAAAAAATGGCATTTTGGATTAGAACAAGAGACAGATTTAAGTGTCATGGGAGGTCAGCAAATGATTGTCCTCTCTCTGTCTGACCTACTCATAGAAATGTTGTTTTAGGGACAATTTGAGAAAGGAATATTATGTATATCACCTTGAGCTTCTAAAGGAAAGGGAGGATATAAAGGATGTATATCTCATAAATAAATTAAAATAATTTCCTAGTACAAGAAGGCAAATATAAATGAACAAATGTAACAGAGATCTGGGCAGATAACTCCAATTGGAAAAATAGCAATTAATCTATATAATTTGTTCACAAGGAACAGATGCAATAGATAGGAAGGAGGAGTTAATTGTCTCCATTCCTGCTCATAAATTTGAGTGAATGGGCTTAGTTGTAATGTATAGAATATCTGGTTGATTATAAGTGAAGAAATAAATAAAAACATTGCCATTGTTGATGACTACTATCACTCAACCAATCAAGGAAAAATGTAATGATGTATTCCAAAAACAAATTTTTGATCTTTCAAAGATGCATGAAGTAGTAGTGATTGGGGAATTTGAATTATCTGAACATCTGTTGGGAGACAAACTCTGCCAGGCATATTCGTTCTAGAGGATGGAGTAAGACACACAAGAACCAGTACTGATGTAATGCTAACTAATAGGCAGGAAATTGAAGTAGTAAGAGCACCAGGGTAAAATAATGCTACAGTTCTTGATTTGAAGTGAAACTAAAGTGCAGCACAGACAAACATGTATTTTGCGCATTTAAAAAAGCAGATTTTAATCAATTTAGAGCAATTATAAGCAGAATCCCATGGCAGCAGAAACTAATGGAGAGAGGAGGTCAAGAAGTTTGAGAAAAGCAGTTATGAATGATTTCAATGAGAAAAAAAGAGAGGTCAGAAGAAGAAGCCTGGACATGTTCAAAGCAAGCTAAGCATCTATCAAAAGTGGTTTAACCTGGATCTCTAAACTGGGCAGGAGAATGGATTTGATAGCTTAAATGGCCTCTTCTAACTCTCTTATTTTATTATCCTATGATTCTATTCTATAATGCAGACACAAACATTGTGATAATCTAGAATGGCCTCTTTTCTCCTTCCCATTCATGGATTTTCTTGTTGATTCTTTTAATTAAGGATTCTTAAGTCTCAATGCTTTGTCTCTTCAGAGCACTTTTCTTTTCTTATTGTTGAAAAGAAATGGAGGATGTGAGAAAGAGTCTATCTATTGACAAATCTTTTCTCTTCTCATGAGCTTGTGCTTAAGAACAATACAAGGTTAATTTGCTGGCTATTTCTGAAGAATAAACCTAGCATTCATAGGAACTGAGAGTGGAGAAGCAGCAGATGGGGAAGGTGTGTTTAATACTTTGCCCAAACACTGCCTATTTCCCTTTAAATTACCACTGTAGAGGATTAAAAAGACTCTAATTTTGAATGGCCTGATGCCTATCTGTAACTGGGAGCTGTGAATCTTGAACAGCCTGCATAGTAGCTGAGAGACTTTTAAGGATTCGTAAAACACTGCTATTGTCCCTTCCAAGGGAAGAGGCCCTGTGTGAAGCAGGTACATTAACAAAAGACACTTCATGAGCAATGCAGGCCCAGTGCCCCAAAGCCCTGGAAGAATTGGAACCAGTAAAATAAAGTTAGCACCGAAAATACAGATTACCTTTCTAAGAGATTGTTTATTTCTCTTTACTGCTGCTTGTTCAGTTTGGTATAATTTAATATTTAGTCCAGTTTTCTCTTTCTTATTTTTTTTTTGTCTGTTTGCGCAAACAATTTACTGAGTGCAAGTTCCAATCCGCAGGTATCAGCTTTAAAGAACAACCAGAAAGTTTGCCTTTGTAATAGCAGTGTCATGTATGTTTCATATCACATATAAACAAAAAATAATCCCTTCTTACCTCTATGGGTTGTATATGTCTTCCTTAATCTTGGGTCCTCTGTTGGGGACCTGGGAATAGGAGGGTGCTTCACAGTATCTTAGCTTTCCCTAGCACTGCCCTCTTATGGACAGAGAAATCTTGGAGATGCTCTCCCAGTTTAGAAGTAACAACCAACTTGCACCACTCTAACCTCTCTGGTTTCTCTTTCATGCCCTGGTACTTCTCCAACTTGTTATACTCCTTCTTCCTGATGTTGCTGTCACTGGGCACTATTACATCTGTCACCACCACTGTTTCCTGATTCTTTTCTATTACTACCATGTCTGGTTGATTGGCCAATACTTGATTGTCTGTCTGGATCTGGAAGTCTCACAGAATCTTAGCCTTCTTATTTTCTACAACTTTCTGTGGGATCTCAGATCCAGAATTGGGAGGATATAGCCCACATTTCAGATGTTTCTGTGCACAATGTCAACTACTTGGTTGTGCCATTCAGTGTATGCTATTCCTGCCTGCATCTTATACGCTGCACTATGTGCTAGACTGTTTCTGAGGCCTCTCTGCACTGTCTGCACTTTGGGTCCTGTTTAGGGTGGCAAACCTCTGCTTCTATGGATCCGGTGCTTAGTGCCTGTCTTGTGCTGATATTTACAATGTCTCAGTGCTATCTTTTAGTCTAATGCTCACCAACCACTGGTAGGATTTCCCCGTGTCAGCCACATCAGCTATCTGTTGATGGCACATCCCAAACAGAGCCTTGTCTTGCCATGGTACTTCCTCTGATTGATCTTCCTTCCATGTCTGCTGCTGCCTCAGGCACTCTCTCAGAAGCTCATCTTTCAGTGCCATCTTCCTGTTGTCTTCTGGGATGTTTTGGGTTTCATCCAGGACAGTAATTTTGATACTCACCAAACTCTGTCCACCCTCTTTCTAGCTGGTGTAGTTTCTGGTTATTGGAATTTGGGGTGGAAACCTCCATACATTGTGAGAAGTTTCTGGGTCTTCACATCAGCAGCTGCATGTCCCCTTTTGCCCAGTTCACTGTATGACAGGGTATCTGATGACTAACAAGATATACATATTCCTGGTGAGGATCTTGTTCTTCCCATTGAGTTGGCATTTCAGGACCTTTTGTCATGAAATATCAGCTGAATGACATGTCCTTAGGCTAGTAGGCTGGTACTTTGAGCCTTTATTTAGTAGTTCCTAGGGCTCCAGACACAGTCAGGCCCTTGTATTTTTTTTCAGTAGCTGAGTCTTAATCTCAACACCCTTCTGTTGTTCTACCAGCTGATTAACTTCTTTCTAAATTACCTCGAAATTAGCTTCTAACCTCATTTTAGAGGAGGAGGGGAGAGAGTGGTATGCACTGCTGTTCTTGATCGTGTAGCCAAGGATCTCCAGGATTACAGTGACCATAGCCTATACCAGTTCATTGGTTTGGTTATGGTAGTAGTAGGATTGCTGTGCGGGCTCTATCAGCATCTTCTAATAGACTGTCTGATATACTTCTTCACTGAGCCTTAGCAACCTGTCTTGAGGGATGATTGTAGCTAGCATATCCATGATCTTACATCTCAAATCAGCTGCTATGCTCTGTAATAGAGGAGGTGGCAGTGACATTCCAGCTTCAGATGTTGGGTGTATATCTAATTGTTTTTCTGGGTCTTCTTGAGACTAGGATGCAATGTGAAGTTGGTCAATATCAAGCTGTGAGAGCAGCTTGTTGAAATTGTTGAAATGTTTCACTATATTTAAACATTGGTAATTTACCTGTTCCTCAGTTAGTGTGAATGCTAGTCTTCTGTCTACCCATAGTTTCCTCATTCATTTCAAATACCTCTGTTATTAGGTTTATTTTTGTAATAGCATTCCATCACTTGGGTTCCCTTGTCTCATCCATGTATGTTTGTTCTAGTAACCACTTGTCATCAGATTGCCTTGATTCCCTGACATCTGGTGTGGACCCTGGGTAACATCCAAGGTCCACACCAGATGTCAGAGAACCAAGGCAATCTTGGATTCCAAGTTCGTGTCACTCTCATCTCCAAAGTGGGCAGGAAAAATGTTAGATTCTTTGTTCAAGGAGCCCTACTGATCAGATAGGTGTGAGCCAGGCCTTGCTACATTAATTAATTGGTCCAGGACAACTGAACTTCTCAACTTACTCTGAACTGTTCAACTTACTTCTGGCAGCTAGCCAAAAGCAGTGAGAACAGTTTGACATGGTTCTGAGCAATGTATATGTGACTGAATTACCACCCATACCTGTTCACATAAAAGGGGGGGATTGTCTTCTATCCTACCCATATTCCAGATCAGTGAGCAGTTACCCATTTAAAACCAGATGATGATACAACTTGCCCAATAGAAACTTTTTTCTCTTGGAAGAATTACCATATTTAACAAGTGCAGGTAGACAGATTGGTAATTTCATGTAACAGTCTAGCCAGCTGCAGGTAGTGTTGGTAACAGGCAACTTTCTCCATCTTTTCTACAGAGCCACCCAAACATTTTCTGCTATAATTGGTTTTTCAAATCTGTCTACAGATTTGAAATGCTACTTGCTAGGGAAAACTGCTTGGGCAGGCAATTTTTGAATGAGAAGTAATTTAGGGAGGAATAGTTAAGATACCTATCCCTATTGCACATTTCCTCACTATTTGCTTTTGAGCAGTTTTTTCTAAAATAGGAGGGGAAAACAAATTAACTTCGTACATAATTTATGTCTGTATGTTCTTACAAATGTTACAGATTCTTACTTGGAATTGGTTTCTAGTTAATCAGCCAGTCATATCTAGTTTAGATGACTCAGAGAGGAGCCCAGGACATGCGAGAAATGGGTATTCTAACATGCAAAAAGCAGCAGCATTTCAGGCCAGGATCCCAGAAATGTCAGGCTAGATTTCAGCACCATGGACAGAGATCAAAAGAAATGCGGGCTGATCCAGGCAAGTGGTACAAAGCTAAAACTAAGGCAGAAAATGCAGCAACAGGTGGTTTTGTCACAGCCAAGAGTCACAAGGTGCTTTTCATCAGAGTTATTGTTGATTTATGGACTCCACTGGTGTTTCTTTGTGACTATAGCAGTCAACCCATAAGTTGCATAAACAGAAAGTAGGAGAGCCTTCCAGAAGGCCAAGGTGTGGCTGGGACAAAGAAAAAGGTATAGTTTACACAACACTGACCGTGAGTTCCTCTACCACAATTGTTGATGGACAGTATTAGGACAGGATAAAGAATGCAAGAAAGCAAAGCAGTCAGAGAAGCAAACTATGCCCATGGATGACCATGGGACCATCATTACAAATAACCTGACCTGGAGTGCAAACACCGCTACTTTAATTAAGAAGGCACAACAACGGTTGTATTTACTAAGGATTCTTAGGAAACAACAACTGGCTGAGAGTCTATTGACTACTTTCTATCAGAGTTCAATTGAGAGTATATTATCCTACTGTCTCTGTGTATGGTTCTTGAGCTGCACAGTGGCAGAGAAAAAGGCAATTCAGAGGATGATTAAGATGGCCCAAAACCTCATTGGAATTGGTTACAGTTCTTCCCTTTTTGGAAGAACTGTATAGGAATAGATGTAGGAGGAAGATACTTAATATATTGAATGACTCCTCTCATCCGGGACATCAGCTCTTTGAACTATTACCATTGAGAAGGAGATTTAGGGTATTAAGAACAAGGACGACCAGATTTAAGAACAGTTTTTATCCAAGTGCAGTTTTGAGTTTGAATGCAGGGTCATAAGATTTATGTGGAAGTGAATGGCTGAGAGTAATGGGGTTTTACATTTTTAAATTGCATAGAGATTATTGTATGGTCAGTTGTGTTTAGTTTTAATTTAATTTTTTTTTCTTTTAGTGGTGCTTGTCCAGTTTTACTTGTGGAAGAGCACCTCATTTCGTTGCACCCGCTTGTGAGTGTAATGACAAATAAACTCTTATGTCTTATGAGGTGGGGAATACTTCTTTGAGAGAGAAAGCAGAAATTCATTGGTGAATGAGGGCAAGGAAGAAGGTGTTTTTGGGAAACACCAGGTAGGAGAATCTTTCTCTTTTCACTTCTTGGGTTTCCCTTAGGACCTTGATCCCTTTTAAATTTTGGGTTGCATCCTCCATTTCTCAACTCACTCTACCTTTCCACCTAGTCAGTCTCTCTCCTGGTGCTTTTTGGGCTGCATTGAAACTCCTAATAAAAGCTTGCCCTCTTCACACAAGCATCTTCTAATTAATCTGACACATCTTCCTTTTTCTTTTTCTTTTTTCTCCATTCCCCCAACCTCCTTGAAGCACTTTGGTGTGCCTTAGGCAGGGCTGGCATTTTGTGTTTGCACGACACAAAGCACCTCATTTTAATAAACACTTTAGAAATACTATTTAGATTGGACAGTTCCAGGGAAGTACTAAACACATTTATCTGTTGTAGAAGAAAAGTGGCTGGGCTTTGGGGGGTAGAAAAAATAGAAATCTGGTAGGGTTCTATGAAAATGATCTAAGAATGCAAATGCAGAATTGTAGGAATGTTTCAAAAGAGCCAATAAACACTTGGGATTTGTATCTGATCCAACCAGTTTTAAACTGGAGTGGTAGTTTGCAACTGGCATAGTGTGTGGTGTTTGTGTGGAGAGAGAGGGGAGGAGGAGGAGGAGGAGGAATAAAAATAATCCAGGGGGTTGCTACTCTTGCTGCAGAAAAGCTGAGTCCTGAGAGGCTAGCATGATAAGGAGTCAGTGCAATTTTTGCCCACTAACGTCGTAGGCTGCAAGTCCAGCAAGACAAGAGCGGGCAGGCGGAGGTGTGACATAGCTCACAGGCGTGAAAGTCGCCCAGGCGCATCACCTCCAAGGGAAGCCATGGGGACATCTCAGGGAGGGGGCTTTATGCTGAGACTAAGGTTGGAGGATGGAGGATAAAAAGCGGACGCGGGGCTATGTGCAAGTGGAATGGAGGTGGAAGCCAGGCAATAGAGGTTATGCTTGCGGGAAGCCTCCGTTTCGGTAGATTCCGAGCTGAACCAGCGCCTGTGTAAGCTGGAGAGGGCGTTCGGGAAGGGGCGGGGGGTGAGCTGGGGATGCTGGACCTTGGCAGGGGGAGACCGGGCCGATCTGGTCCAAGCCAGCCAGCCAGCCCGGCGAGGGTGTCCCCCCACCTCCCTCAATGCCAGCCGCGGTGGCGTGGGCGGACGTGCGGGGTGGTCTCCTTCTCATTCCCCCTCAGTGGAGCGCTGGCTCTTTCCCGGTGCTGGCACTAGGGGTCCCCCAGCCCCATCCTTCCTGTGCGGTGGCGGCGGCGGCGGCTGCGGCTGCTGCTGCTGCTTGCGGGTCTGGAAGGAGGAGGAGGGAATGGGGGCCCCGGTTGGTCTTTAGCGCCTCCCTCCTCTCCCGGAAGCGGAGGGGAAAGGAGGAGGAGGAGGAAGCGGTGGGTGTTGGGGAGGGCATCCCGAGCCCTGCGGCCGGAGGGGCCCGGGTGGAGGGCGGGAGGAGGGCGGGCGGGAGGAGGGCAGGCAAGAAGGAAGGGAGGACGGACGGGAGGGCAGCGGGAAGCGGGCAGGCGGGAAGCGGGCTGCCGGGCCGGGCAGCAAGGGGGGAGCCTGGTGGTGGCGGTGGCGGAGGCGGAGGCGGCGGCGGCAGGTGGCGGAGGTGATGGCGGCCAAGTCGGACGGCAGCGGCTTCTCGCAGCTGCACAACCTGGACGACCTCCCGCACCACCATGCCGCCGCAGCCGCGGCCGGCCCGGGAGGCTGCGGCGGCGCGGGGGACGAGGCCGGGGGCAGCAGCTCCATGCACATCTGCCATTGCTGCAACACATCATCCTGCTATTGGGGCTGCCGGAGCGCCTGCCTAAGGAGCCTGCTGGGCCGGGCCGGGGGGTCGGCCTCGGGGGCCCCGGGTGGCGGCACCGACCCGCTGGAGCCGACCGACGGGCAGCCGCCCTCGCCTTCGGCGGCGGTCGTGGCACTGGCGGTGGAGCGGCCGTGGCTGGACTGTCTGTGGATCGTGCTTGCGCTGCTGGTGCTGTTGGGCGATGTGGGCACCGACCTCTGGCTGGCCCTGGACCACTACGGCCGGCGGGACTACCTGTGGTGTGGCCTGACTCTGGCCTTCGTCCTCCTGCCTTCGGTCTTGGTGCAGATCCTAAGCTTCCGATGGTTCGTGCAAGACTACACCGGCGGAGGCCTGGGAGCCGTGCAGGGCCTCACCAGCCGCGGCCCTCCCATGATGGGCTCGGTCGGAGCGGGCCGTCGGGCTGGCCCGGGACATCACGCCACCCCTCCCGGCGCACAGCGCCTCTGCAGGCTTTCCGTCTGGATCTGGCAGACTGTTATCCACCTGCTGCAGATGGGACAGGTCTGGAGGTAAGGCGGGAGGGGCAGGAAGGCAGCAAGAGTGAGAAATGGGGTGGCGGGGGGGGGAGGCTGCCTGGAAGGGATGAAAGGGGTACGGAGATCTACGGCCCTGTCGCGCCTCAGGCGGCGGAAGGGTGACCTCCAAGACTGACGGAGTACACTCAAGAAATGCATGGCTGCTAGAAAGGTGCAAGGCCCTGTCCCCAGTTTGCAATGAAGAATTGTAAGTGTGGCTGCCCGGTGGGGAGATGCCCCCTTTTCTAGATTGGGGGGTGGGGTGGAAAGTCTGCGCTTATTTTCCCTACAGAGATTTTGCTGAGGGAGGGGGAGATGGGAGGCAGGCAAATCGTTCCAGATGCCCTGTGAGGTAGGAGGATTCCTAGGAGTGTGGGACTCTCTCCAGAAAGACGAAATATGCGTATGCAGGAATGGCCGGGAGTGGGAGAAGAACGTCTCCAGTCTCCCAAATCTCAGGCAGAGCTAGGCAATCTCGTATTCTTATTCAAAAGCTTATGCCAAGTGACGTAAGGGAATGCTCAGTTTCGTGAAACAGAGACAGCCACTGAGGCCAAGACAGGATTTCTCTTAAAATATTTTGTTGGGGGAGCAGCATTGCATGTGTATGCTTTTGGTATAACCACTGAAAAAATGGAACAGTTTAGTGCAATCTGGAGCTCTTTGGATTTACTGGACTTCATCCCCATAATTCCCAGAGAACTTGGGTTTATTGGATGATCTCTCTCTCTTTCTCTCTCTCTCTCTCTCCCTCCCTCCCTCTGTCGTTGTGAGGGGGGGATGTAATTCAATAGTCTGGTTTAAGGAAGTCTAAAATAGAGAGGAACAACTTGTAGTTACCTCCAATAATTCAGTTGTATTGTCCCTGTTTGGGTAAAGGAAGCACAGACACATAATATGCACAAACCAGCCAACAGGGTGCTGCAGAAAAAAAAAAAGGGAGCTTTTTCGGCCATCCAGATCTTGTCTACCCTCATAGGAAACTAATAAGATCACCTCTTAGAATTAACTACTGCAGTTGGGATATTTGAAGAAGAAACAGTATTATGCTCTTCTACAGTATTTTTAGGTCCTAAAATATTTTTCACCCCTGTGGAAAACCTGAAGTCATCCCCTCAAAGAAAACCTGTGGACAGAGTGCCTACAGGAAAGATATTTTAATCTGGAAAAACTGAGATGCTTAAGCGCGACCAAAAAAGAAATCACAACACTGAGATATTTGGCCAAGGATTACATTTTAATCAGAAAAGATCCTCTGGTTAGCATCTAAAATAGATTTGGTTCATCTGGTACCTTCCAGATGTCCTGGACTCCCCTCCAAATTAGAGAAGCTTTTCCCAGCCTGATATCTCCAGATGTTTTTGTTCCCCCCTACTACATTCTAAAATTACCTTGTTTGTTGGTTTTGTTCGCTACATTGATTATGAGGTAGAAAATCTGAATGTTCTTCAGACTCTGGCATGATAAGATAACAGAAAAAAAATGCATTAAGAGAATATCACTTAAAATCCTTTACAATTGAGAAATAAGAAGAACATCCTACATCTCTTCCTTAGATGATCAAGGAAGTTCTCCTAGGACAATAATCTTTCATTTTGGATCATCTTTACCAGAAATATGTATCTTACCTTTTTAAATTGTAGGTATGAATGTCCCAATGATGATGAAAACTGAGATAAGACCGAGACCTAGTAATGTAACATTTTGTAGATTGGTGTCATCCAGATATGTTAGGAATGGAATTGCCATGATGGCCAGGAATTGCAATCCCAACATACATGGAAGGCATTATAAAAGAAGAAATTA
This sequence comes from Hydrophis major, assembly GCA_033807585.1. Taxonomy (NCBI): domain Eukaryota; kingdom Metazoa; phylum Chordata; class Lepidosauria; order Squamata; family Elapidae; genus Hydrophis; species Hydrophis major. Next base: position 401,593,061 of record CM066328.1, read on the forward strand.
CTACATTTGATTGAGCTGTTGACAATCACTCATACTAGAGTATGTTGGAGAAAAGCAAGTTCTCTCTTTCCTGCTCTGCCAAGAAGGCACTGTAGAGATGAGAATGCAAACTTCCTTCCTTCCTTCCTTGAGAATAAGTCCCATTGAACACAATTTGATTTGCTGAATAAATGAACACAGTAGTGAAGGGTGCAAAGTATTTTTCACTGTAGAAGGCAATTCTAGGCCTCAATGCTGGAGGACAGGGATAGAAAGGGGGGGGGGTGTAGAAATGTATTTGCACTTCTAAAAATAAAAATGAAGATCAATAAGTGGAATGAAGGGAGGGGCAGTCTTCCTCAAAAGGATCCATAAAACCTGAGGTGGCTAGGTTAATTTTCTAATCTAATATAGGACCAAGTTGAAACCACTGATGAACTTGTTTTCCCAAAGCAGTATGGTTTAATGACAGAAAAATGTATTTTCGTGTGCTATGCATATAAGGACTGACAAAAGGAATGGCTCAGGGTTGGGTCAGATACACAAGATTTATGCATCATTTTCCCCCTATATATCCAGTGATGTTCAGGTTTATAAATCGATTAAATATATTGTGACTATGACATTAGAGTCCCTCCTCCCTTCTCTTCCACCCAGGCTTCCTGAAGGTAGAATATTGAAAAGGAGGTCGATGCCCATGCCTGGCAGAGGGGGAGCTCTAGAATAACTCTGATTTCTTTTTTCAAGAGAGGAACTATGGGAAAAGATGCAGAAGATGTCCTGGAGAGACCTTTGCTAAGAGAGGAAGCCTTTGCAGAAACAAGGCAACTGGGAGAGCCTTTAGCTGCCTCAGAGTCTGCTTGATCTGCATGTATGTGCACCAATAAGCACGCACACATGTTCACAGACCGATCCAGAGCATTTTGCAAAAGGGTTCACAGCAGGATACCAAAATGAACGAGTATTTTACTGAAGTTGTTGTGAAGCCATCAAAGTGCATAAGATGCCTTGGGGATGGCATCAATCCAAAGAGTGGATTGGCTTATATAATCAAACAAGATAAAATAAAGTTTGAGAAAGGAAAGATTTTGAAATCCCCTTTTGAAGATGAAAATATGTGTGTGTGTGTGTGTGTGTGTGCAGCGTGCACATGCCTTTGTACATGTATGAATAGGTATGTTTATGTATGTGAAATAAACAACTGGAATAAACTGGATCTTTGCAATATGATGGGAAGGGGGGGGGTGTAAGAAATTAAATGGAGTGTGAAGAGATATGTTCACTTAATGAAGATCCTTTTCAGTGAAATCATGTGGGTAAAACAGGCCAGGTGGGGTTAAATTGCAGACGGGTTGGACCAGTTTCCTTCCCAAGGCATTGCTTTGATAAAAGACGATGTTCAAATGAGTTGGAAGGGTTAAAGCAGTTCCTAAGGAATTTACTTTGAACCAATTTAAAATGGAGGCAACCTATTTGAGTAGCTGGGGGGGGTTTTAAAATCCGCTTGATGCTGGTGGGGAAAAACAGTCAAGGAAAAAAATGAGATACACAGGAAAGATTAGGGAGGAGGGGGAGTAAGGGAAGGAAAACACCTGCCTAAGCATGTGTGGGTAGCTTGTATGAAACTGCAACCTGGGAAATATGCCGGTGAAGTCATACACTGCAACAGAATAAATTTCTTGCTTTTTCAAAATGTCATTTGCACTGCTTTATGGCAGGCGGTCTCCTCTCTCCCCCCTCCCTCTCCCTCTTCCTCTTGCATGTTCTAGCACAGAACATGATGTATGCAAGCAGGGCAAGGTTGTAACAAGAGATTTCAATTTTGCCTGTACCATGAAAGATGGATTTGTGCCCAAATCATTTCTCTCCCTCCTTCCCTTACACATCCAAATATCAACCATATAAGCTGAGGCAGCTGCTGGAGGGAAATGCATGTGTGCTTTGCAATTTACCCATCTCTTTTGGCAGCTGTGTATTGAGATGGGAATTAGAATGTATTTTCTAGGGGTAGGCTGAGGGTTCTTATACTTGCTCTGTCACTAAATAAACATCTCCGGCATACTGGAAGATGCCGAATCATTGGGAAAAGTGGGAATGGAAAGAAGCAACGGATTGTACTTGAGAAATAGAACTGCACAGGTCTTATTCTGCCGAAACAGATGAAATGTAGGGTCTTGCTTAACCCTTGCCCATTTCTGAAGCTCTAAATGTTCTTTGGAGCCAAGTGGGATCTACCAAAGAAACAGCTTTGCCAAATTGTGCTCTCTGTAATGAGGATTTGTATCTAAAATCGGAATATGTCAAAGATTTCCTTCAGGATTAGTGCAGCAACATCTGTTTGGGGGCCTCACACAGCTGTCAAAAGTCTATTGAACAAATGCTTAATCACCAATAACCTTTTGTGAGAGTCATTTAATATATTATTCTTTAAAAATAAATAAATGACACCGTTCCTCTTGCTGTTATGGCCGTCATTTGAATTATTCCTGAATGCTATGGTGGGACTAATCCAGCAAGACAGCATGCCAGAAGCTGAATTATTGCTTGTTGGACTGGGGAAATGTTTATGTTTGGAAGGATTTATTGGAAGGGTGAAGTAACTCACTGTAAAATGGCCCATATCAAGTTGGCTTGTCTTCATAAGAATGGACATAGATGTGGCTCTTATAATAAGACATTTGTGAAATATGTCCTTTGGTCTGTAAATTTTTTGAAAAGGAATCAATTTGAAAAAAACAACAACAAAAAATTAATAAAGTATGTAATAGTGGCCCTAATAGGTGGCAACATCTAGCCGACCTTGACTGATTTCAAAAGCTAAACAGAGTAAGACCTCATTAATTCTTGGGTGGAAAACCACCAAATAATATCAGACCTGTAGGCTAGAGGGAGAAGTTGAAAATGTCTGAGAATATAAACTATATACTGCTGCCACAAAAAATTATTTGGACACATTTATTTAGTTCCCAGGGTCAAGTTTGCTCAAAAGTATCCTTATCTAAATGACGCTAGAGAAAAACTAATGGAATCTTCCAATTTGACCTTAGTTTATTTATTGTTTTAGCACATGCCCCCCCCCATAGCAAAATGGTAATAGAATTTTTCCTGATTATCTGACACTGATAAGTTAATTGCATGAGGCCAAGGAAAGACTTGGTTTTTTTTTTGTTTTTTTTAAAAAGGGCTTTGCATAACATGTCATATAAGGCTAAAATTAGGCTGAATAATTTGTTTTTCAATATATTATGGGAAATTCAGCTATTGTTTTATATTGCTATGTGAACTAGACCATCATGTAAAGTCATAATAAAGTTAATTTAGGTATAAAATGCATACATAGCAATTGTGAGCATTAAATCCAACTGAATATTTCTCACTACAGTTGAAGCATTGTGACTGCTTACTTTTGGCAAGTCATTTCATTTGGACTGGAGTGGATAAATTTATGCAAATAAAAAGATCTTGGCTACATGTCAGACAGTGTCTGGAGAAATTTGAAAATAATTACATTTTATTTTGTGAAACTAACCCTGATTGGACAAAGTGATTTTTCATAATTTTGTCAACTGCTTGATTTAGTTAAACATTTTTTAAAAAAAATTCTTTTGGGCAACTACTAGATTGCAGCAAAGATTGGGGTGTTGTACATTTCAGATAATCCTAGCGAATAAGATGCAGGAATGAGATCTGCATGATGCTATAATTCAGGTGTGTCTGAGACATGAAACAACTTGTCATGTCATCTTTCAGTCTACTTATTGGAAGAGTTCAGTTGACTTTGGATGAAGTAATGGAAAGAGACAGCTGAGAGACAGGATGTCAACCCTGGCCTATGATGATCGTTATGATTTTATCATTTTGTTTCATTCCCAAGAACATGCTTTGGTCACTGGCAATTGTTTCAAATAACCATATGCAAGTTTTTGCAGTTTTGTGTCCTGCTCCTCTAAGGCAAACTTCCCTTAGTAAAGATGACTTTGTATATTTATACATTGGCTGAAAAAGTATTTTAGATACAAGTAGAAATTTTTCCCACTTTTCTCATGAAATCCTAGCAACTGAATTTGGGATAATTTGCATAATTTCAGCTTCTTTATTAGTGAGCTGTAGTCAATTTCAAGTACACGGAGTATATATCAAATTGAATCATCTCCTTGTTGTATAAAAATGTAATGCTTCCCTAGATTGATAATCTCCAAATACATTGGCCTATAACTTCCACCATTTCCAGGGAACATGAATGTATGGATGTGGCTCAAAACTTTGCAAGATACCATATGAATGAAGATCAACCCAAATACAGTTGAAATAGCAGTCTTTCACAGCCTGAGATGGAATGCTACTAATTAAATCTGAGATCTTTTGCTTACAAACACATGTTCAACTACAGAATACAGAACTATGACTACAATTCTTGATCCAATGTGTGTTTACATTTCAAACAAAGCTTTTAGTTTTTTGTAGTGCTGGAAGTCTTTTAAAAAAAAAAATCCCATAGTGGAGTACTCTGAAGATGTATTGCCTATCTTACTTGTGTGTCTGATTTAAATATGTTTAAAAATGGATAGGAGAAACCCATCCAAATACTTCAGGTATTTTATAAATTAGTGCTCCAAAGTCTAGACAAAGATGGAATTGTAAGGGGTCACAAGGGAGATTCTGCTTACTTTTACTGGATTGTAAGCTAATTGGGACGTCTGGTTCTTGCTTATTGACAGTTACTTGTTGAGGCCAAAAACTCTTTGGATATTCAGTACCCCTGTGAAGGTTCCCCAGTTTGAGATAGAAGTAGGAGGATGAGATGCTGCACTTTCACTCTGATTTAGCAGAAGTTTTCTCATGTGAGATTAGATTGCAAATAATTAACAGGTTTATTTAGGCAGATGAAATTAAAGTGTATCCCATCCATTACACAATATTCCAGACTTTTTTTTTTTTGCATCACTGTCTTTTCAAGTTTGCTTTTTGATCCAATAATGTTCATTGTATATGGAAATGTACATATGCAAATGTAAAAAATATTCTATTGTGGAGATTTGTATTCCGCATGCTCTACCTCCATGAAGAGCAATTGAAGCATACATATGTCAAAAAATATATTATTGTATGGATGTAATTTTGTTAAAGAAACATGAAGTTAATTATGAACTAAGCAATGGGGGCAGGGAGGGAGAGAGAGAGAGGAAGGAGGGAGGGAGTAGAACAGGGAGAGGGAGAGGAGAGGGAGCGAGGGAGAAGAAAATATTTTCTAAGAAACAAAGCTGAGCCCAATATCTATAGAGATTCTCTGGCATCCAGGTCATGGTTGTCCCAAAGGTGTTTTTTTCAAAAGCCAACTGGCCTTTCTTGTTTTCCCTTTGAAGACAAAGGGGGATGGATACAACACCACCTATCTCTTGTTTGTTAACACAATCCTTTCAGCAGTTCTAAGAAGGTTCCACAGCTATTTGCACTATTCAGGTTACTGTGAGGGCATAGATAAACTTCCAAGTGGCCTCAATGACTCTCAGGGAGAGTGCTAACCACCTGATGAGTGCAAGGACCATAAATCCTTCCATTCTTCATCATTCAGTCAGAACCGAAGAAGTTTCTTGGATGACAAGTGAAATGTTTTCAAGGAAAAAAGAAAGTCCAATTGCTTTTTGAAAAAGCACCTTTGGGGCAAAGGTGAGCCCAATCTCTCCATGACTTTACAGATACTGTAATAATTCAGCTCTTTCAAGTGGGCCTGGGTGCAATACAGAATCCAGCATAGTTGAATCAGGATTAGTATAATCTGGTTTCTGTTAGTAATCCTTGTCAATTGATGACTTGTAACAATTGTTGCTAGCTGAAGCCCTCATACTCCCTTCAAGAAGAAAACTGCAAAGGACATGTTGCAGTAGACTAGTTGATAGAAATTCAATTTTGGAATGTCCATTTCTGGCAGGTGAAGGTTAAAAGTTGTCCTATATGGCTAAATCAAGATGATGGTTGGTAGCTATAATGAGATTGGGGGAAGGTGAATGAAGCATTATGAAAAGTTTATAAAATGAATTTGAAGAGGGTGAATAAGGAAGATGATTCCTTCTTAAAATGCTGCTGTGGCAGAACCAAATAAATATTTATTCCCACTTCAAATCATTAACAAATATTTTCATAACTAAAAATTATGACAGAAGTATAAAATTTTCCTATGTAGTATTTAGCATTTTTATTCATTCTTCTGTAAATTTTAATAGTATACCAATGGGCCAAGTAAGATGCATAATTAAACTGTAGGACTGCCAACAGTATGAATTGCTTTGGAAAATAATTAGGTTTCTTGGCCAGCTAGTTATACATGGATGGCTACTAGCCATCATTGGCAAAAATGCAGCCTTCATATTGAGAGGTTTTGGAGCACTGACTGCCAGATATTATTGATTAATGGGACAGTTGTCACTACCTGCACTTCCTATGAACTTTCACCTGAGTTTTGCCTGCCCGTCTTGGAGACAGAAGTCCGAGTTGAGTGGACTACTAATTGTGCATGGAGAAGTCTTTTTCACAAGTAGAATTTCGAGAAGCCATCAAAGAATCTACTTGAATACTGCTTATGTGCAGAGAACATTGTCTTTCAAAGTCTCTGTAGTCTCTGTGTGTCTGTTTTGAAGCCTTATCTGAACTTCTGACTCTGCAGGTGTGTATATAGGAGGCCTTTCCACTGGGACTGTTGCCACAACAAAGTAGCTGTGTTGAGATTAAGCTCCTTGATGCTCTGAGCAACAGGTTCAGAAAAATGAACAGTTTTAACTAGTTCCTAACAACAATACCACACTGCTTCTCTGCTGGTGATCATTTCAATCTTTGGATCAAATGGGAAATTTGTCCAAGTAGCTAAAAAGGTCTCCTTCCATCTGCATTATTTGATATTAAACCCTTGAGTCCACAGTGGACATATTAACTAATTTAAATTATTTCACTGTTGGCATGAGATTCAGACTGAATTTTTTTCCACTGGCTTAAAAAAAATCAATTTCCGTTGTAGGAAAAAAAACGAATCCGAATAATAGACTATATTGTTCTTTCTCATACTTTCTAGGGATAATCAGTAGAAAAACTTCTATTATTGTTGTTGTTGTTGTTTTGATTTAGGCATTACCCAACTTCCAAATGGCATTGAAGTTACAAAAAATTTCTAATAATTTTATTTACACTGAAACAAATCCATTATTGGGACTTTTCCCATTCCTTCTATCCTAATGGAAAAATTAAGCATTAAATACAAATCCATATTTTTTTTACCATATATCACAAGGTGAAAGAAGAGCAGAAAGGTCCTTGAATGGACAAATGAATAACATAATGGAGGAAATTGCAAATTTAGCTCAGATAACCAACTATTACTTGATGATTAGGGGTTGACCTGTATCATAACAAGTGTTTGGCTCAGGAGCAAAAGGGTAGCTAAACATGTTTGAGAATTGTATTTCATTTGGACCTAACTTACCTGATTCACACTTAAATTCTTTGAACTTTCCATAAATGCTTTAACTATTTACATCAGGATCACATAATTTCAAATCCTAAGACTGCAAGAGACCAACAATACTTTTGTATCCTAAGATATAGAATATAAATCCTAAAGATTTCAATCCTAAGCATCTGTCCAAAATGTATTATTCATCTGTGATTTTTATATGACAGAAGGGAAAAATTAAGAAACATAGTGAATAATCGCATTTATTATATTTTTCCTACAAGAAAATATTTTTTATAGTGAAAAACAATAGGAACAGAATATATAATCCAAAATAAATTCCAGAGGGAAACAACCAGCAGTTAAACAATTTTTAAAAAATCCACAAGGGAATTTCCACAACCATCCAGTCTGACTGAGGGACTGAGGACAGACTCAGATTTGAAAGATTAACTTAAACAAAGCCAGGGTGGGGGACCAGGAGAATTTCTGAGTGTGATAGTGTTCTAGGTAATACATGCCAGGCGGTGTGAATAACATACCTTCCTCCAATTCTTCTCTTTTTTTTCCTTCATAGAAATGGAACCCTATCAATCACGTATCCTCTACACAAGCTGAATGCTGCCTTGAATCTAGGTCTCTTCAGTCTCCATGCAAAACTTCACTACGATACACTTTAATTGAAATTTCATCTCTCTGTCAAATAAATCTAATATAATTGTCACATAAACTCCTATCCCATCCACTTTGGGGAATGTAGCCCCACCATATAATTAGGATATAAGTGTAGCCTTCAGGCTGACAAATGGTGTACTATTCTGACTTTTAGTTTTAATAAGTGATCTGAGGGTTGCTTTAACATCTGTTATCATTTTCCTTTAACAATTACATAGTAGCTTGTAAGAGTTGAAAATGTTTTTCCAGAAGCATCTCAAAATGCTTCAGGGTAGTATATCGACTTGTGCTATCATAGAGGACTATGTCAGTAGTAATATCAGTAAAACATGGTTGCCATAGTCATGTTTTAAGAGTTTCTTCCTTGGTACATTTCCATCATTGCTTTAAGACTGGATTTACTAATCTGAGTGTGTGAATGTGTGAGACACCTATCACATGTAAATTCCTTACCAGGGATATCCAGGAGTGTGATCAGAATTTATGGCTTTAGAGGGAATATCCTGTTTCCCTTGTTAATACTGTCTAGCATTCTGTGTTCAATGTAGAGACAATTTTAGATTTTGCTTTGTTTAAGGTTCTTACTTTATTACCTCACTTGTTAAACTTACATGGTTGATATATAGCTGGAATTTCACTTTCCTTCCTCTATATGTAATTGGACTTTTATACCTCTGATATAAAGAAGATACTGCAAATATATGTTGTCATTTCTTTTTAATAAATTTATTTATTTTATTTGTATTCACTTGAATTGCAGCATACCTTTTCCCTTGAAGTTCAAGCCTTTGTGCCTCTTGCCCACATTTTATCATCACACCAAGATTCTGAAATAAGTTAAGTTGACAGATGATAGCTGACTTTGATAATGGAATGGGTTTCTCCAGTTCTGTCCAGCAAGTGCACTGGACACCTATAATTCTTATTGTAGTCCTGGACAATATGTTAGTTCTTGTCCTGCCTACTTTTGTAGTTCTTATTGTAATCTAGATAACATGAATTAGTCTCCGTGTGCATGAGAGATGTGTGATGTGGTTTACATTTTAAGGCACAGCTTAGAGATGGCATCAAGATACTGTATTAATTAACACTGTCTTCCAAATTCATATGTGTTATGTTCGGTGCGTGGCACAAGAAGCGGAGACGAGTCGATGATCAACTCTTTATTTAACATGGTGCAACAGCTCTCAGAACGGCCTCAACAGCCCCCTTTATATAGGAAAGCTCTTGGGTATTTAGCCAATGAAAACACAGGAACGCTAGCTCTTTTAACCAATGAGAAGGGCTCGTTAATAGCCAATCAGATTCTCCTGAACGGACCAATGTGATATCGCTATTATCGGCCAATCAGAAGTGCAGGGCCAGAACCCTGCACTTTGCTTTAAGGTTTCAACAAGCTTTATTCAACATTTTTATTAATTCACAACACCCCTTCCCCCTGGGTTCTGTTTAAGGGGTGTGGTAATGTAGTCTTTGAGGTAGGCAGGTTGTTTTGATTGTCTATTTGATTTATGCTGTCCTCCCGGTATTTGTCTAGAGTCTTGTTGGGGTAGGACGTTATCTGGTGAACTGGGTGCCTCTGGTTCTGTATCTAAACTTTCGTTCCCATTAATGTCCTCGATATCTCTTTGAGGCGAGTTAACCTCTGTCCCCGATCCTTCTTCACATGTTAAGTCTGAGCGGTCATTTGTTCTGCTTGTGCCTTCCGCCGTTCCAAACTCAGCCTCCTCGGTGTCTCCTCCCCCCTCAGTTTGGAAATCACCGGAATCGCAGACCCCCGACTGCAGCCTTGAACGCAGCTGATCAATATGGCACTTCCATATTCTATCATTGTGACATTTCACTCGGTATGATCTGGGTCCAGTTACTTGGATTATAGTTGCCTCGACCAACAATGGGTCGCCATAAAAGTTTCTCGCGAAAACCAAGTTGCCTACCTGGAAATTTCGGCATTTCCCACTGGATCCATGTGGTTTTTCAGGTTCGTATGATGGGTGTAGTCGGTCGAGGTAGGAGCGGAGTTTCCATCCCATCAATAACTCAGCAGGAGTTTTGTTGATGATGCTGTTGGAGTGATGTGCTGCAAAAGGAGTATCCGGTTAATCTTGTCTTCGATATCACCATAGTCCATTTTATGTAAGGTTCTTTTGATGAAATGTACCATGCGCTCGGCCCTTCCATTAGCCGCAGGATATACCGGTGAAGTTAGCGCATGGCGAATACCGCGGTCCGCCAGGTACTGTTCAAAAGAAAGCACGGTAAACTGGGGCCCGTTGTCAGATACATCCGGTAATCCGTGTGTTGCAAATAATCTGTCCAATTTCCTGATGACCGATTCAGTTGTTGTATTTTTCATCTCATAGATTTCGAGCCAGTTCGAGTAGGCATCCACTGTTAATAAAAATGTGTGTCCATTCGTGGGTCCCGCAAAGTCCAGATGAATACGGGACCATGGTCCCCTGGGTATTTCCCATTCTGTTGGGGTTGCTTTCGGTGGGGCATTGTTGACTTCCTGGCATTTGGAACAAGTCTTTACCCAGGCTTCAATCTGCTTGTCTATGCCCGGCCACCATGCATAGCTTCGTGCGAGTGCTTTCATGCGCACGATGCCGGGGTGGCCATCGTGCAAGGTTCTCAGTACCGCTCACTGTAACCGCTCTGGGACAACGACTCTATCGCCCCAAATGATGCAGCCCTTCTGTGAAAACAGTTCCGTCTGTCGACTTTTGAAAGGGGCGTAATTGTCAGGGATTTGGTCCAATGGCCATCCACATTCTTCCCAACTGAGGACACGTGCTAGAATGGAATCGCGTTTAGTTTCAATCGCGAGGTGTCAGCGGTGGTTTTTGGAGAGTCTCGATGTCAGCCTCAAGATACCTTCCCCTTCTTGACTATCTGCTATTATTTCATTATTTCTCTCGGCTGTCATGGCAACGGTGGGAGGGGGGATTTTATATGGGAAGAGAGCTGGAGGTGTTTGCATTCCTTGCTGGGCTAGCAAGGGGAGGGGGGATTCTTGTCTTTAACTTTCTGTTTCCTGGCTATCTTTTCCTCTTTTGCGCAACTGCGAACTTTTATCAAAATATGTCAAGGTCATTTGACAAGACGTCTCATCACCATCTGAAGATGACCACATGAGCTGTCTCAAAAGTTTTAATTGGAAGAATCATTTGAACTTTGGGGGGTGGGGACAAATCTATTTTCTTTGTATATGCATTCTACCCGCCAATTTCTCAGTTTCGGAATTGCTTTGTAGCTACCACTTTATTTCCCAGTAAAAGGATAACTTTGCTCTAACCATGGAGTCTGAGTATTTCTTTCTTGGGATCTAAAAGGAGCGCATCCTGACATAATTCTGAAACTCCCACATCAGCCCACCCGGAGAAAACAGCAACTTTTCTTCCGAGGGGGTTTCATCCCATGTCGTCTCCAACCGGTGATGAAGAGGATCAGGGAGCTGTGGGGGGGCAGCCCGTGCCGCTGCCGGAAGGGTCAGTGGCTGACCTGCTGGCCGAATTGACTCTGGAAGAAACCCCAGCCGAGATGCCCAGATGGTCGTTGGGGGTTGGTTGGAGAGACCCTGAAGACCCCCCTCCTCCCAGGATCACTGTAAGACGAAAAGGTGCGAGGGGACGGCTTTGGCAGGAGGGGGAAGAGATGGAAGGCAAGCTGGATGAAGCCAAGAAAATCTCTATGGATGTTCCTGGAGAGCCCAGCACAACTCAAAGGTATGAGGGGGAAGAGGGAGCGAGATCAGCCCGGGGGAGCCAAGCTACCTCTACCCCCCTTGCCCAGCTTCCGCCGGCGCAACCGCCCGCTGACGCCCGGGGAGCCCCAGCAATAGGAGTGGCTCCTAGAAGACACCCCCTGCCCCCCCTAGATGTAAAGTTTGGAGGAAATCCAAGAGATTTGGGATTTTTCCTGGTACAAGTTGGGAGTTATATGGCAGAATTTGAGCGGGAGTTCACCTCTGAAGCAGCCAAAGTGAGATGCGTTACCAGAACCCTGGAAGGGATGGCAGCAGATTGGGTGGTGACTTTGTACAATGATAACTCCCCCCAACTACAAACCCTCGATGTTTTCATGACTGCATTGAGGAGAAGGTTTGAGGACCCTCTGGCAGAGAGAAAGGCCAGAATCAGAATGAAGACCCTAGTTCAAGGGGGGAGATCGGTGGCAGACTACACCCAAGAATTCAGGCAGCTGGCACACCACATCCGAGGTTGGTCCCAGGGGGCCCTGGTGGAAGCCTATAAAGATGGCTTAAATGAAGATGTATACCACACGTGCATCTCCAGAAGGGATCCACGTGAGTTACAGTCATGGTACTTGCTGGCGGAAGAGGTGGACATTGATCTAGCCAGAAACAGACGCAGAGGAGGTCCCGCCTGGAGAAGACCGCTCCCCCCCGTCTCCGGGAGACCTCAGGGCCCCAACCGAGAGGGATGGCGGCAGGAGCAAAAACCACGGCATGTTTCCGTTGTGGAAAGGAGGGCCACCGGATGGTGGATTGTCGAGTAAAGGTGAACCCACCGAAAGCGTGGGACCCCGGAAGAAGGCCAAAAAACCCCTCAACCAAACCCCGCGAGACCGGGCTGAAGACAGGAGAGGTTGTAGAGGTCGCCCTTTCGGCGGGAGAGGAGCTGGGACCTCCAACCCCACTCGACGAGAACGAGACAGATTCGGAAGATGACGTCCTGGTAAGTCCTAATCAAGGGCCCATGACCATCCCAATAAAGTTAAGGCAGCCCGCCTCGGGGACTGAGGGAGTGATGATGGCCTTACTGGACTCGGGGTGCACGAGGTGTGTAATTAACATGAAAGTGGTTAAGGGGATGGGCATTGGACTGAGAACTCTAAAAACGCCCATATCCTTTTGCCAACTGGATGGGTCGGTGGCGGGAGGTTGCCCCGCACGTTTTGTAACCGAACCCCTAGAGATGACCATGGGAAACCATCATGAGGTCCTGTGTTTTATTGTGGCCCCTGGGATGGAACAATCTCTAATATTGGGATTACCATGGCTTCGGAAGTGGAATCCCCATGTAAATTGGAGAGAGGGGTGGATACGCATCCGCACCGATCGGCCACCGGAAGGGGAGGAGCAACTCTACCCGGAAGGGAAGGAGGAATCCCATTCAAAGTCCCAGGCACTCGCCGAGATAGCTTCTACGGGTGCCGAACACGTGGAAGGAGAGGAGAAAATCCCGAAGGAGTATTGGGACTTAAGAGAGGTGTTTAGTGAAGAGGCTTCCGACGAACTCCCCCCCCATCGGTCGACCGATTGTAGCATTGAATTCCTGCCGAGAGTGACGCTCCCGAAACCGAAGATGTATCCGATGACACCGGGGGAGTTGGAGGAATTGAGGGCGTTTATTGACAAGAACTTGGAACGAGGTTTCATCACGCCTGCCAGACCTCGAGTAGCGGCCCCTGTGATGTTCCGCGAGAAGAAAGATGGCTCCAAACGTCTGGTAGTTGATTATAGAAACCTGAACGCAGTATCCGTAGAAAATATGTACCCCCTCCCTCTGATGAAGGACATGTTAGCCCACCTGGCAAAAGGGAAAATTTTCACAAAGCTGGACTTGAGAGAGGCATACTATTGGATCCGGATAAAGGAGGGAGACGAGTGGAAGACTGCGTTCAACTGCCCAATGGGGTGTTTCCAGTTCAATGTTCTCCCTTTTGGCTTACAGGGGGCGCCTGCTGTTTTCATGCAATTGATCAATCAAGTGCTTCACGAACATTTGTACAAAGGTGTTCTAGTATACCTTGATGATATTCTTATCTACACGGAGACAAGAAACGACCACGTGAAGTTGGTACGCTCTGTGTTACACAAGCTGAGGGCCGCCAAACTATACGCCAAATTATCCAAATGTGAGTTCCATCAAGAAAAAATCGACTACTTGGGATATCGTATCTCCCCCGAAGGCATTGAAATGGATCCAGAAAAGGTGCAAGCCGTTTTGGAATGGGCCCCACCGAAAACTCGTAAACAGCTTCAAAGTTTTCTGGGGTTTGCAAATTTTTATCGCCAATTCATCCCGTCTTTTGCAAAAATAGCTATGCCCATCACCAACCTCCTAAAAACAAAGGGGGAATTGAAACCAAAGCCCAGTCAACCATTGAATTGGACTATGGAGTGCCAAGCTGCATTTGAAAAACTTAAGAGACTTTTTGCTGCAGAACCAATACTGAAACACCCTGACATGGACGCCCCTTTCGTGATCCAAGCTGATGCAAGCGATGTAGCAGTGGGGGCGGTCTTACTCCAATTGAACGAGAAGGGAACACTACAACCATGCGCTTACACTTCTCGTAAATTCACTGAGACTGAGAGGAGATGGGCCGTTTGGGAGAAAGAAGCATTTGCAGTCCGTTGGGCTTTATTAGCTTGGAGGCATTTTCTGGAAGGTGCAAAACATCCATTTGAAGTGTGGACTGATCATAAAAACTTAGAAGCTTTAAAGACCCCCCGGAAACTCTCCCCTAAACAAGTTAGGTGGGCTCAGTTCTTCAAGCGATTCAACTTCTCCTTGAAATATATCCCGGGGGGAAAAAATTTTATGGCAGATGCTTTGTCTAGAATGCCTCAATACAACAGTATCCGAAAAGAAGTGATTAGGCCAATCGTATCCACTACACAACTGGCTGCCCCTGTTGTTACCCGCGCACAGAAAAGAAACCAGGAGAGAAATCTACCCACTGATATGATGGAACAGTTTAAGGAGGCTTTGAAGACAGATGAGTGGTTTCTGGCAAATGCGAATAACTGCACCATTCGAGATGGCCTAGCCTGGATGGGGGCGAAATTGTATGTACCACAAAACCTGAGAAGCCATGTATTGCAACAAACCCATGATTCCAAAGTGGCTGGTCATTTTGGTTTTGTGAAAACCTTGCATTTGGTAAAACGACAGTTTTGGTGGCCTTCCTTGAAAAAGGACATCGAGACTTATGTGGCGAGTTGTCCGATTTGCGCCTCAGCAAAAAGACCGCCGGGTAAGCCGCCAGGACTGTTACAGAATGTGGCCAGACCAACTGCCCCTTGGAAGGAAATTTCCATGGATTTTATAGTAGATCTACCTGAAAGCAGTGGACACACGGTCATTTGGGTAGTGACTGACTTGTTTTCCAAACAAGCTCATTTCATTCCTTGCTCAAAGATCCCTTCGGCGAAGACCTTAGCCAGACTCTTCATTCTTCACGTTTACCGATTGCATGGTGTACCTGAACGTGTAGTCTCTGATCGAGGAGTCCAATTTACCTCTAATTTCTGGAGGGAATTTCTGAAGTTAATAGGCTCCACCCAAAGCTTAAGCTCCGCCCACCATCCCCAAACTAATGGAGCCTGCGAGAGGACTAACGGAGTACTAGAGCAATACCTCCAATGCTACATAAATTTTCAACAAGACAACTGGGTGGATCTGTTACCTTTTGCGGAAGTGGCGTATAATAACTCTGTTCACAGTAGTACGGGGTTCACTCCTTTCAAAATAGCAACGGGGCAAGATTTTGTACCCATACCTGAACTGCCTGGTGAAAACCCAACTGTCCAGTCATTGAGTGATTGGATATCTCAACTTCAATTTAATTGGCCAATTGTTCGCAAAGCTTTGGATGAGGCGCACCAATCTCATAAGAAATTTGCTGACAAAAAGCGAGCTCCACAGATGTCATATCAAGTGGGCGATAAAGTATTTCTTTCGACCAAATATTTACAAACTACTCAAAAATCAAAGAAATTGGGTCCTAAGTATGTAGGACCTTTCCCCATTGAGAGGATTATAAATCCTGTGACTGTCCAACTGACTTTACCAAAGACTCTTCGTCGTATTTATCCTGTTTTTCATGTTAGTTTGTTGAAACCAGAACGTACCTGTGCCTTGAGACCAATCCAATCTGATCCCCCTGTGCCAATATTGATTGAGGGAGAACAACATTTCGAAATTAAAGAAATTTTGGACTCTAGAAAATGGAGGGGTCGTACCCAATACCTTGTAGCTTGGAAACATTTTCCTCCTTCCCATTCTGAGTGGGTAAATGAAAAGGACCTTAGGGCTCCTGAACTTTTAAAGAAATTTCATGCCAAATATCCTGATAAACCATAGAAATGTACATAAATGTTAACATGTAACTATTTTGTTTTTCTTTCAGGGACTTATGTCCTTCTTCTAGGGGGTCCGAATGTCAGCCTCAAGATACCTTCCCCTTCCTGACTATCTGCTATTATTTCATTATTTCTCTCGGCTGTCATGGCAACGGTGGGAGGGGGGATTTTATATGGGAAGAGAGCTGGAGGTGTTTGCATTCCTTGCTGGGCTAGCAAGGGGAGGGGGGATTCTTGTCTTTAACTTTCTGTTTCCTGGCTATCTTTTCCTCTTTTGCGCAACTGCGAACTTTTATCAAAATATGTCAAGGTCATTTGACAAGACGTCTCATCACCATCTGAAGATGACCACATGAGCTGTCTCAAAAGTTTTAATTGGAAGAATCATTTGAACTTTGGGGGGTGGGGACAAATCTATTTTCTTTGTATATGCATTCTACCCGCCAATTTCTCAGTTTCGGAATTGCTTTGTAGCTACCACTTTATTTCCCAGTAAAAGGATAACTTTGCTCTAACCATGGAGTCTGAGTATTTCTTTCTTGGGATCTAAAAGGAGCGCATCCTGACACTCGATCTGCAGTGTTGTGACAGTCGGAGCAGGGTCGTCAACGGTTTCTGGAAGCGGTGCACGGCTTAATGCGTCAGTGTGGGGAATGGCTTTTCCCGGGCGGTGTTGCAACTTATAATTATAGGCAGCCAAGAATTCTGACCAGCGAGTCATTCTGGAAGATAATATATAAGGGGTTGGTTTATCTCCTGCTATTATTCCCAGTAAAGGTTTGTGGTCAGTTATTATTGTGAAAGCTCGCCCATAAATATATTCATGAAATCGTTTAACAGCAGATACAATAGCAAGAGCTTCCTTATCGATTTGACTGTAATTGCGTTCTGCTTTTGACAGCGCTTTTGAAAAGTAGGCAACAGGGGTTTCACTTCCGTTTGGTAAAACGTGGCTCAAAATGGCGCCCACTCTGAAAGGTGATGCATCACAAGTAACAGTCAAAGGCAAGGTCTCATTATACTGCATCAAAACAGTGTCGGAGGTCAATAAGTTTTTTACTTGTGGAAACGCCTGTTCCTCTCGATGCCCCCAAACCCAGGTTGCTTTTTTGTCTAATGAACGATGTAGGGGTTCGGCTACGGTTGCCTTGTGAGGCAGGAAGACATTATAAAAATTGATAAGGCCTAGGAACGCTTGGAGATCCGCCTTATTTCGGGGTCTTGGGGCATTTTTGATTGCCCTAAGTTTGCTATCGGTGGGGTGAATGCCCTGTTTATCTATTAAATATCCTAAAAATTCCACTCGATCAGTACATAGTTGACACTTGTTTTTCTTAACTTTGAGACCCAAGTCTTTAAATCTCTGAAGAACCAACCCCAGGCACTCCCTTAGTATTTCTTGAGTCGGAGCAGCAATTAAAACGTCATCAAAATAGGGGACAATACCTTTTATCCCTTGTAATATTATTTCCATCAAACTTTGAAAGATTCCCGGGGCCACGCTTACTCCGAATTGGAGTTGGTTACATTTAAACGCACCTCGGTGCGTAACGATCATTTGAGCCTCTGCCGTTTTTCTGTCTACAGGCAGTTGTTGGTATGCCTGGGTTAGATCTAGTTTAGCGAAGACTTTTCCTCCCCCCAGGTAATGGAGAAGGTGTTGCATCACCAGTACCGGGTAAGCGTTTTGCTGCAGGGCATGATTCAGGGTGGCTCGGTAGTCCCCACAAATTCTTAACGATCCATCCGGCTTGATGGGTGTCACGATTGGGGTTTCCCAGGGAGAATGGTCGGTTGGTTCTAACACCTCCTGGGCTATTAATTTATCAAGCTGCTTGTCAATCTTTGGTTTAAGGGCGAATGGGACTCGACAAGGCTTAAGATGGATGGGAGCTATTTCGGGGTTGAGGTTAAATGATATCGGGGTCCCCTTGTACTCGCCTAGTTTGTCTGCAAAGACGTCCTGGAATTCTTGGACGAGAGCCTCTTCCCAGTCGTTGCTGCTGGTTCGGTGAATGCCGGCCACTTCAATTCCAAGTGGAGCGAACCATTGGAGGCCTAACAAGCTAGGCCAATCCCTGTTGACTACAGTCAAGGGTAGAGATGCAGTACGATTTTTAAAGGAGACACGGACTTGGCTGGATCCAACGACTGGAATTCGATTTCCTTGATAATCTTTGAGTATGATTCTTTGGAATTGGAGGTCTTGTCGCCGGACGGTAAGGATGAGTTGCTTGAGGGTCTTCCAGGAAACCATTGAGAGGGATGATCCTGAATCGACTTCCATCATACAAGGCTGGTTTTCGATGGCCACCTTCACCCGGATCTTCTTGGCATCCAGTGATGAGGCGTGACCAATCATAATAGTTTGGTGTGCCTCTTCTCGCTTCATTGAGTGGTTTAGGGGTCTGTTTCTGTAGGAGTGGTTGTTCCATTGGTGGTTCAAGGGTTCTCCCTTTGCAGGATGGCTTCCTGTAGATTGGCGATAGTTAGCCCCCTTCGGGTTTTGGCTGGGTCCTTGCTTGCTTCTACAGACCCGTCCGATGTGGCCTCTTTTTCCCGCACACATGGCAGAGCACGTCGAGGAATTTGCAGTCTGATCAGGGGTGGTTTGCCCCAAAACCAGCACATTGGTACTGCGATTTCTGGTGTTGGTCTCGTTCAGACCGGAGCCGGTTGACCTCTTCTTCATCGCTTTCTGATGACGATTCGAGGTCCTTGTGGTGGGCTGTCATTGCCGGTTCTTCTAAATGAGGTGAAACTTCGCTGGCAAGTTGGCGAAGTGGAGCGTGGGTGCAGCGCATTCGAGCAGCTGACTTCCTGGTTGCTTCTGCTGCAGTAGCTTCAGCGATGGCATCTTTAAGGCTAATGTCGCCTTTCGCCATCAGCTTACTCTGCGCGCCTGGAGCATCTAATCCCAGAACTATTCTGTCTGTCAGGGCTTCTTCAAGGTCGGCAAACCCGCATAGGCCTCCTAGATTCCAGAGATCCACTATGAAATCTGCAACACTTTCGCCCTTCCGCTGATCTCTCTGGTAAAATTCATGCCTTCTCACGAGCGTTGGTACGGTCGGTGCATAGTGGGCCCTTAGCAGGGGTTCGAGGATGTCCCAGTCCTTGGACTTCACTTCTGCCGGTTTCGCTAGTGCTTTGGCCATCTTGAATACGGTTGGCCCGCAATGAGTTAGGAATACCACCCATTTTTTTCTGGTAGTGGCATCCTTCAAATTGTTGGTCTCCAGAAACATCTGGAAGCAATCCATATATGAGTCCCAGTCTTCTTGTGCCAGGTCGAATGGAGCGGGTGGTATGATGCTGCTGGACATGGTTCCGCTGTTAGTGCGTTTCAGCCACGTGCTCTGTTATCGCTCTGTAGTGTTCAGTCAGCTCTGACGTCTCCATATCCCATCCTCGTCGCCAGTGTTATGTTCGGTGCGTGGCGCAAGAAGTGGAGACGAGTCGATGAACAGTGAACTTCAACTCTTTATTTAACATGGTGCAACAGCTCTGTAAACGACCTCAACAGCCCCCTTTATATAGGCAAGCTCTTGGGTATTTAGCCAATGAAAACACAGGAACATTAGCTCTTTTTAACCAATGAGAAGGGCTCGTTAATAGCCAATCAGATTCTCCTGAACGGACCAATCCGATATCACTATTATCGGCCAATCAGAAGTGCAGGGCCAGAACCCTGCACTTTGCTTTAAGGTTTCAACAAGCTTTATTCAACACTTTTATTAATTCACAACAATATGGAGAGGGGATTTGCTTTGAAAAGGGAAAATCCATGGTGAAATTAATGTTTAATAGCTTTGAAACTGCATTTTCTGGAGACTTGTTTGCTTGTCTGCCTGTTTTGTATTTGAGCCTTGTTATGTGATAGGTGATGAATTGTATTTCATTCTGGTGAAGATAGCAGCCAAAACTGCAGGGAATGTGGTTACATTTAACCCAGATTATAGCATGACAGATTGAAAGCGTCCCAGGGCAGATGCTATGTGTAATGTAAAATCTGTTTAATCATACAGTAGATACGAAGAACAAGGGTTTACAATCTTTTGCATAGAAAGCATGTGCTTTACTTAGTTCCAACCTTTTCCTGTTGGCTAAATTGCCTGGCAGATATAACTGTCTCCCTTTGGTCAGTCTAGACTCCTGGCAACTTCATAGACAAATCCATGCAGTTTCTTTGGCAGCACTTTTGCATGTGGTTTGTCATTGCCTTCTTAAGGCTGAGTAACTGGCTCAAAGTCACTCAGCTGGCTTCCTGCCCAGAGCAGGACTAGAACTCACTGTGTCTGGGCTTCTAGTCCAATACTGTTAACCCCTACTCAAACATGCCCATTAATTCCTATATCTGGGCAAACAGGTTGTGGCTGAGGGGCAATTGTTTGTTTCATGATTATATTTTCAAACAAACCACAGAAATGAATCATATTAACATGATGATCTGGTTCATGCGTTGTGCTAGGCCAGCATTTGGTTCCTTCCTTATGCTGAATGATAACATAATCCAATTCCTAGGCAAAATTTTGGAGTTTATGGGCATACAGAGAATTTTGAGAACACTTGCAAACTTCCACAGAATGTTTGTCGAGGGAGAGAGATTCTAATTTATAAAGAGGCTATACTCACTATCCATTTATCAGAAAGCAAACTGATAGGACTAGTATAACCTCTAGCCTTCCTGCCCCCCAGATAATCTTTCTTGCCACCCAGTTTACCTCTTTTCCCCTTTCTGATCAGTTGTTATACCTATAGTGCTGTGTCCTATTGCTTTTGAAGAAGTTTAATTGTGTTCTTTGGGCCTGGAGACATTTTTGATAAAGACACTCCAAAGCTCCTGCATCTGATACTATATATTAAAGAGCCTCGGTGGCGCAGTGGTTAGAGGGCAGTACTGCAAACTATTTCTGCTGACAGCCAGCTGCCTGCAATTTGGCACATCGAATCTCACCAGGCTCAAGGTTTACATCCTTCTGAGGTGGGTAAAATGAGGACCCAGATTGATGGGGGCAATATGCTGATTCTGTAAACTGCTTAGAGAGGGCTATAAAGCCCTATAAAGCACTATATAAGTCTAAGTGCTATTGCTATATCAGTTTCTACTCTCATTTCATTTCCAAGAATGTTAACAGGTTTAAAAATATCATTAGAATAGAGCAGTGAGACGCTGGTTCCCAGAAATACAACACAATCTACCCCAGGGGTGGGATTCTACCTGGCCGGACTGGTTCTATGGAACTGATTGTTACGATTCTGTGCAGTTTGGAGAACTGGTAAATTGTACCACTGGCTGGATCTGCCCCGCCCAGTCACTTTTTACCTGGCATGTGCACCATCCAGCTTGCCTGCGTTGTGTCTTCACCTAATTTTTGGTAAGTTGCTATTTTTCTATCATTATGGATTTTTCAGGGGAGCTGGGTCTTTATGTATCCAAAATATGATCATTTGAGCCTGGTCATTTGTACCGCACATGAGACTCTGGATTGATTTGTTCTAGGACTCATTTGTCTTTTCTCCTTGGCTATCCAGGGCAGCCTCAGTTTTCTCAACATGGAAGCTCAAAAGCATCAGTATTTTTTCTATTCTGCTTTTTCAATTTTCACTTCCATTGTGTCACACAGAAAGTTCATTTCCTGCATTATTTTGATCTTTATAGGTTTATACTCAACACAGTATTTTCCAAGACGTTTGTTATTATCGTACCCAGTGATGGGCTAAAAAAATGTATTTTTTTTAACTACTGCTTCCTATTATTGTTGATAGTTGACCCTGAAAGGCTGAAGATAACCTACCATTTTAGCATTTTCATTATCAGTGTTAAGACTCGTTGCTGTACTTGTTGTCATTACTTTTCTTCTTTATATAAAATCCTGGTCCTTTTTTTTCAATATGTTCCTTGACTTTGATCATTACAACTTCCAGAGCATTTTCAGCTATCAGAGAATCATCAACATAGTGCAAGTTATTGATGTTTTTTCCTCATTGGTTATCATTAGCTTCAGCAGACTTTCCTCCCTTACTATAGGCCAGAGATGTCCAACCTTGGCAGCTTTAAGACTTGTGGACTTCAACTCCAGAAGCTTTGCTGGCTGAGGAATTCTGGGAGTTGAAGTCCACAAGTCTTAAAGTTGCCAAGGTTGGACACCCCTGCTATAGGCAATCATCATCTGGCAGAAGACTTGAATGTGTTCTGTTATAGATTTGAGAAAAGATCACCAACAATAGTCAAATCTCCTACACCTATCTCTAACCCTCTAGGCCTCTCACTTCTGGTAATCTTAGAAAAAGATGTGCAAGGTCTGTTTCATAGGCAAAAAGATTGAAAAAGCACCAGGCCTAGATGGAGTAACTCCTTCTTGCTTGAAAACCTATGCTGATCAACTGGTTCCTATCTTCACACACATCTTTAATAAATCACTGGAGATACACTATGTCCCTTCTTTCTTCAAATGCTCTACTGTAATCCTGGTGTCCAAGAAGCCCTCTATCAAAGTGCTGAATAATTACAGACCGGTTACGCTGACCTCTGTAGTTATGAAAACCTTTGAGAGGTTAGTGTCCACTTGAAAAGCATCATGGATCTGCTGTTAGATCCTTTGCAGTTTGCCTAACAAATTAATAAATCAGCAGATGAGGCTATCAATATGGCACTGTACTGCATCTTGAAACATCTTGAATTCCTGGGGACTTTTTCATGGGTCCTCTTCATAGACTTCAGTTCAGCATTCAATACTGACATTCCAGAAATTCTTCACTCCAAATTAATTCAACAAATTGTTCCTGTCCATACTGATAAATTATTATTACCTTTTTGATAGAAAGGAAGCAACAGGTGAAACTAGAGGAAATCACATCAACACCCTGTCAATTTGTACAGGCATCCTCCAGGACTGTGTGTTTTTTCCATTAGTTTTCTCTGTTTATGCCAATGACTGCATTTCTAAGGATCTGTCTGTTAAAGTATGGACATTTGCAGATAATACAATGGTCATTGGTCTCATTCAAGATGGTGATGAATCTGCATATAGATGGCCTTATGGTGTAGCCAGGAAAATCTGCAGCTGAACATACTTAAAACTATAGAGATGAGAGTGGATTTCAGGAAGAACCCCCCTACTCTATCACTACTTACTATATCTGTCAGCACAGTATCAGCAGTAAAATCCTTCAAGTTTCTGGACTCTAGAATTTGAAATAGACACCAAACATTAGAACCATCACTAAAAAAGCACAACAAACAATGCTTTTCCTGCATCAACTTAGGATTCAGACTGCCCCAAGGGTTGATAACAGTTCTGCAGAGGAATTATTTAACTGTCATCTGTATTTTGATAACTGGTTTGCTACAACAACTAAACAGGACAGGTACATGCTCCAATCAATAGTTAGGTCTGCAGAAAAAACAATTACAAACAGCCTGCTGTCCATTGAGGACCTGTACATTGCACGAATCAGAAAGAGGGCTGAGAAAATATCTACAGACCCCTCACATCCTGACATAATCTATTTCAACTACTCCCAGAATGGCGCTATAGGGCATTGCACGCCAAACATCTAGATCAAGGGTCCCCAACCCCCAGTCCATGGATTGACATTGGGCTGCAGCATGCCAGAAACAAGCCTGCACAAACAAGTGAATCCCCATCTGCAGGATGCAGGCAGCACACAAACCATACCCCCTCTGGTCCACGGAAAAACCTCTCTCCGTGGAACTGGTTCCTGGTTCCCAAAAGATTGGGGGCTGCAGATTTAGACACCAGTACAGTTTTTTCCCTTGTGTCATTATTCTGCTGCTGAACACCTAATCTTCACAGGATTGTTTTATATCTAAGAATATTTACCTATATTGTATCTTTTCATCTTCTCTACTACCTGCTCTTATTGGTATTATATTATGATTATTATTACTTTGTGGCTTTGCATGTACTTTGCATATACCTTCTGCATTGGAGACAGATTCCAATTGTGTGTCTATTCACACTTGGCCAATAAACCTATTCCATTCCATTCCATTCTACTCTACTCTACTCTACTCTACTCTACTCTACTCTACTCTACTCTACTCTACTCTACTCTACTCTACTCTACTCTACTCTATTCTACCCTACTCTATACTATTCCATTCTACTTTAGCCTACCCTACACTATCTTACTCTACTCTACTTTTAAAACCATACTCATCCTTTTTACTTTTTACTTCTTCAATATATCATCAGATTATAAATAGAAGAGAAAAGGAGACAGGGTATAGCTTTGTCTCACTCACTCATTAGTCAGGTTTGCCATGTTCTGTCTGGACTGTGGATCCCTAACCATGTCCCCACTGATCACAAATCAGAACATGAGATGTCCTGGGATTCCCATTTTTCTGAGCACATTGAACAACATGACATGACAACATAACTGAAGGCCCATATTAAGTTTTTTCAGGAGTTCTTTGAGTTTTTAAATTAGCCACTGTGCATCAGCAATAATGTTTCTTGGTCTTTTCTAAAATCAGATTGAATGCCTCCCTTTCTCCTTAGAGCTGCTCGGATTGTCCAGAGGATGGGTGGAGCTTCAGTCTCTGCTTGTTGTAGGCTGAGCTTAATTTCTGAGGAACGACCCCCCTTCCATCACGTGGCTTGCCATCTCGTTCCCCAGTTTATGCTCAGCCCACGAGCAGAGTAGGGTGTGTGTGTGTGTGCTCTTGGCTGTTTCACGATTCCTCTCACTCGTTTTTAGTACCTCAATTCAGGTCGTATACAACCCTTTATTTCTTCCTCTCTCCTTAGCCCTGCGCAGCTGGTCCCTTGGTTTGGCATAGTTTCCTCGGAGGGCTTTCCCCCCCCAGGGGTTGCCAGGGGGTAGGCCAGCAAAATTCAAGCTGCCCCCCCACCCTTTCCTATTGCCTTTCTGCTGCTTTAGCTCTTTTAAAAAGGCTCCGTTTTGTTCCGTTTCCCCCCCCCGAACTCCGTTTTTTATAGCGTTTAAAATGTTTTGCTTAGTTCTTCCGTGGTCTTTCCCCTTGGATCCTTGGATTGTCCCTGGGGATCCTCCTGGCCGCTGCACAAGGGTCCCACAAGTTTTGGTAGTGGCGACCGCCATTTTGAAAGTTGCCTCATGGCTGGGCACCATTTTGGTTTTCCTATCTTTCCGATCTCTGCAGCGTGCCCATTAAAGCAGCAGGACCGGCAGGCCTGCCGAGGATTAAAAATTGTGATTTTGCTGTTGGAAGTTTTTTTTTTTTTCTGTTTCCACCTCCCTTTGTTGGCTCTTCCCGCAACCAGCTGTAGCGGCTGCGGTTATTTCCACCACTCCCACCCGGTTTTGCCTGGGTCGGCAGTCTGGTTTAGGCCCGGCTTTGCCCTTAAGGCCCTGTAATCCTTCAAATAGGATAATAATAATATAATAATAATAATGATATATATCCAATAATAGAGAGACCTTGAAAGGTCATTACATCAGAGGACTGCAGAGACTCTATTAGGCCTTGACTTACCAAAAAAAAAAGAGAGAGAGAGAGAAAATAGAGACAGAAAAGGGAGGAATAATCATATACGGAGCAAAGAATACTTATTAATTCAAGTGAACAATAAACGGGTGTGTGTGTGTATGTAAAAGAACTCCTAGGGCTCCCGGCCTTCATTGTAGGTCGACCCCTAGGCGCGTCAACCGCATCAGAATTAATTCCTTTTTTCTTAACTACCTGGAATGGCAGATAGCAATCCTTCAAAGGGTTTTTCCTTGAAGGCCAAGGCAAAGACCCATCACCTGTGCAGTCAGGCTAAGGAGCCCACCAAAGCCTCTCAAAGGGACGCCTTAAGATGTCACAAGGTGCTAGAAAGAGAGATAGACAAACGTACTAGACAGACAGGCTTAGTGCCTCTAGCACCAGCCACTCCTTCCACCTCCGCTCTCCTCCCCTCCTCCTGCAGCCTCTTCCTCCCTATCCAGGCACAGCTCGCCCTCTCAAGGGCATCAAGCCCCAGGCACACCAGCCAGGCAAACTCCAGAGGCTACTTTCACGCCCACGGCCACCGGCCTGCGCCAAGAGGAACCTCTCATTCAGGCGGTTCCGGAGCAGCTCAGAGCCTGGATGGAGATGGCTATTCGACAGGGAATTGCAGAAGGGATGCAGCAGATGACCAGACCGGAGTTGCCTCCGCAGGCCACCGAATCTGTAAGATCATTCCCTCTCATGCCCCCCCAAGGGGAGGTTTGCCCTTCAGTCAGGGAGGACGAGGAGGAAATGGAAGGGGATCTAGATTTAGACAGGGAGGAGGAGGAACAATTTGACCTGGGGTCCTTACCATACGACGAACCTCTTCCAGACTCAGACCCATCAGAGGCAGAAATGTCCGAGGACGAGGGTCTCACTCCGGACCAACCCGCCTTTGTAGGGCTCTTTAAGCCACAGCTATTCAAATCCCTCCTCTACAAGGCAAGGAACATCTCGGGCCTAACAGCCCAGAGCTCCTCTAATCCCATTCCCGTGGTTCCGGAAGGGCCAGAGGACTCCATGTTTAGACAACCAGTAGTGGAGGCTGAGGTCATCCCTACCCTCCCATATTCCTGGATCTGGTGTCCAAGCAACTGGCCTCTTCAGTTGCCCCCCCCGGCCCCCTCGGCCAATGATAAAAGGTTCTTCAACCTCGACCCGGAGCTCTCGACCCTGCTGAGCACCCCGGAGGTTGATGAGCCTGTCGTAGGCCTTATCTCTTCCTCCACCCTCAGTGACCCTTTAGAGGCCCTCAGACCAGAGGACAAGCGGTCGGAGCTCGCATTAAGGCGAGCTCACCAGTCGGACGCATGGGCGATCAGGGCGGCTATGGCCACTTCCTTTTTCATCAGATCTTCCATTCGCTGGCTTCACCAGCTTAAGCAACATGTCCCAACCTCCAATATCCGCGCCCATCAACACATCGCCAAGATAACGGCTGCAGTTGAGTTCTCAGCTGACGCCACCTTTCATTCAGTAAAATTCTCTTCCTGCGCCATTTCCTCCCACGTCTCGGCCCGCCGCCTGCTCTGGCTAAGACACTGGCAGGCGGATCTCAAGAACAAGGTGAAGCTAGCTTCCACCCCCCCTAGCGGGAAATAAGCTGTTCGGTACTTCCCTGGATCCTCTCCTAGTCAAGCGAAGGAATAAAAAGAAATTCCTCCCTTCCCTTTCCCGCAAGTCAGAACCCAGATCTCTGCAGCCCTTTCGGAGAGCTCCCTTTCATCCCTATCCCCAACCCCCCTTCGCCCCAGGTACCAAAGGCCCCCCTCCTTTGGTTCGGGACAGTCCCAGGACAGGTCCGACTCCTTCGACAGGCACACGAGAGGTGGAAACTTCAAGAGGCCTTTTCGTGGTTCCGGCAGCAGGCCCTTCTGGCGCTCCAGATAAGCCTCCTGACATTATCCCCATTGGCGGGTGACTCAAAGCCTTCGCCTGTCGGTGGGACTCATCCACTTCAGACTCTTGGGTCAGGGATACAGTCTGGTTTGGCCTTGCCCTCGAGTTTCTCTCCCCCCCCCATGATTTTTACATTACATGTCCCCACTCCAAGAACCTCACCAAACGTAACCTCATGGAGGAGGCAATTCAGCACCTACTGGACATTCAGGCTATCCAGCCAGTTCCTCCATCCCAAAGGGGACAAGGCTTCTGTTCACTCTTATTCGTGGTGCCCAAACACTCGGGGGGATGGAGGGCTATTTTGGACCTAAAACGGTTAAACCGTCACCTGGTGTACCGCAGATTCAAAATGAACATGCTGCAATCCATCCTTTTGGGAGTTCAGCAGGGAGACTGGATGTCATCCATCGACCTCTCCGAGGCATATTTACACATCCCAATACGACCCTCCCACTCCAAGTTTCTCCATTTCTGCTATAATAACCTACACTTTCAGTACGTGGCCCTCCCATTCGGGTTAGCCTCGGCCCCCAGGACCTTCACCAAGGTACTGGCCGCGCTGGCTGCCCAACTCAGATCCATCCCGGTGCAGCTCCACTGTTACCTGGATGATATTCTCATCCTCTCCCCTTCCAGGGAACAGGCCATCAGAGATACCCATACTACCCTCACCTCCCTCCAGGAACATGGGTTACTCATAAATTGGAAGAAAAGCCAACTGGCCCCTTCCACTAGGCTACCCCACCTAGGGACCATAATTGATACAGTCAAAGGGAGAGTGTTCATCTCCCCAGAAAGGATACTCAGCATCCAACAATCAGTCAGGCTCATCAGATGACACAGGAAGGTCTCTCTCCTTGAATTATCCAAGTTGTTAGGTAAAATGATCTCATGTATTCCCGTTATTCCCTGGGCCTGTTTCCACTCTAGATCCCTCTAGTGGTTCCTGCTTCTGTATCAAAGAGCTGGGTCAAGCAATTCAAGGTGCAAAGTCAAGGTCTCGCCAAGGGTTCTCACCTCCCTCCTCTGGTGGAGCAAGGCGTCAATCAACAAGGGCTGCCTCCTCAAGGAGCCTCCAAGACTTATTGTCACCACAGACGCCAGTCTGTCCGGATGGGGTGCCCACCTTCTCTCCCTTACAGCTCAGGGCAGATGGTCACCGTCAGAGAGGCTGCGCAACATAAACTGGTTAGACCTTCACGCCATCCCCCTGGCCCTACGCAGCTTCCTCCGTCATATTCAGGGCCGCCACGTTCTCATTCTCACCAACAACATAACAGCAAAGGCACATGTCAACAGGCAGGGGGGCACTCAGTCCTCAAGTCTTATGAGGGAGACCGAGCGCCTTTGTCGGTGGGCAGAGTCTCACCTCCTCTCACTCAGAGCAGACCACATTTCAGGCACCGACAACTCCCGGGCAGATTGGTTGAGCAGAGCCACCATAGACCAGGCGGAATGGCGCCTCCACCCAGACCTGTTCAGGCAGGCGACAGCAATTTTCGGCCTGCCTGTGGTAGACCTGTTTGCCTCCCCCCGCAATACCCAACTTCTATGGTTCATCTCCAGATTTCCGTCCCCTAGGGGCGGAGAACCACAACGCCCTCCAATGCCCGTGGCCCTCAGGCCTTCTTTACGCCTTCCCCCCTCAGGCACTGGTGCCAAGAGTACTACAGAAGGTCCTTCAAGAGAGGGCGGAATTGTTTCTGGTAGCTCCTTATTGGCCCCGTCGCTCCTGGTTTGCGGACCTCCGCAGCCTATCAGTAGCCCCGCCCTGGAGGATCCCAGCAGACAGGATTTCTCTGTCTCAAGGCCCTCTTCTTCACCCAGACCCCCAATGGCTACAGCTAGCCATCTGGAAGTTGAGTGGGAATATCTAAAAAGGGAGAATTTCTCCACTGAGGTTATTAATACCATCTTAGCAGCTAGGCGTCCCTCCACCAGAAGGAACAGTTTCCGCAAATGGTGTGCCAATCTCCGCATTGACCCAACAAACCCATCGGTGGCCCAAGTCCTCGACTTTCTCCAGGAGGGTCTCGGTAAAGGTCTGTCCCCCAACACACTAAGGCGCCAGGTAGCAGCCCTATCCACCGTAATTTCCTGCAAGGGTGCTAATTCCCTCTCTCACCATCCCTGCATCTGTGAATTTCTGAGAGGGGCCTCAAACTTATGACCTCCATCCCTTCACCAGTACCCAACATGGGATCTCAACAAAGTCTTGACTTCCCTCACTAAGCCACCCTTTGAACCCCTTAGAGAAGTTTCTCTCCAGTTCCTATCCTACAAAGTAGTGTTCCTGGTGGCGATTACTTCAGCCTGAAGGATTTCAGAGATCGCTGCTCTGTCAGTCAGGAAAGACCTGTGCGTCTTCCATTCTGACCGGGTGGTCCTCCGACTTGACCCGTCCTTTCTACCTAAAATTAATTCAGTTTTCCACAGGGCTCAGGAGCTTATCCTCCCCAATTTTTGCCCCAGGCCAACTCATGAAAAGGAGCAGCTATGGCACACCTTAGACGTTAGGCGGGCCTTGCAGATATATATTAAACGTACTCAGACTTTCCGCAAATCCGAGGCCCTGTTCATTTCTTTTCAACCAAAGTCACAGGGGCTCAGGTTACCCTCAACTATAATAGGCCGCTGGATAAGGGCGGCCATTTCTAGGGCATACCAGGCCCAGGAATTCCCAGTGCCCAGGGGTATCACGGCTCACTCTACCAGGAGTGCGGCGACATCAGCTGCCTGGGCTACACAGGCCCCTATATTCGACATTTGCCGGGCAGCAACGTGGACCTCTCCATCGCCTTTTATTAGGCATTACAGAATCGATAGGTATGCCGTGGCGGAGGCGTCTTTTGGTAGAAGGGTCCTCCAGAGGGTGCTCGGGGATCCCGAGGACTTGACAGACCAGATAGTGTCCCTCCCGTAGGACAAGCCCCAGCTTTGGTATGTCCCATCCTCTGGACAATCCGAGCAGCTCTAAGGAGAATGGGCGTTGGTTCTTACCTGACACGCCATTTCTCTTGAGCTGGGAGGATTGTCCAGCCCCTCCCTTTTCCTTTCACCATCTGGAGGGGTCTCGTTTCGGCCAATGCACTTTAAGTCTCGCAAACGACAGCACAAATGCCTGGTTTTTTCCTCTCTTCTTCGCATAAACTGGGGAACGAGATGGCAAGCCACGTGATGGAGGGGGGGGGGGGGCGTTCCTCAGAAATTAAGCTCAGCCTACAACAAGCAGAGACTGAAGCTCCACCCATCCTCTGGACAATCCTCCCAGTTCAAGAGAAATGGCATGTCAGGTAAGAACCAATGCCCATTCCATAAAGAATTAATCAGTTTTGGGTGATCCTAAGCATTATTTTGCTCCTACCTGAAATTAAGGAAATCCTTAATGTGCAATATTTTGCACATTGTCTTAAGTCTCTTTTCCTTATTATTGCTATGTAGACTGACTTCTTCCAGCCTGTTAATAATAGTGTCATGCTGTAGATTTGCTGGCATAGTTGGGTTAGAAGCTTTCTGATTCTTCTTCTGTTGCTTGTATATATTTATAGATACTCTATCAGTTTCTGCAGCCTTCCAACTTAGCAATGATTGGAGAACAGATCTAACTTCATCTTCTAGTACTAGAAAATCTTGTAAGTAGGGAACATTTCCTAAGGCATCTTTGAAGTTGAACTCTCTATTACATAGAATTTTAGTGTATTCATCTATCTTTATTTCATCTTCTTTAGATCAGTTATTATTTGTGCATTAGTGTCCTTTAGCATATCAGTTCGAGGTTAGAACCACCTGAATTCAGAATATTTTTGGAAGTTCTTTTCCATGTTAGTTTCCATTTTCAATGTTTTGACAGATTACATTATAATATCACTTCTTGTCTCTTCTAACAGCTCTCTGAAATCATTTGTTAAGTTTCTTCTGAGATTTTGGTCACAGTTTCTTTCAGCTTCCTGGCAATTTTCACTGTTTGTTCTGATATCCAGTTCTCTTTCTTCTATTTCTTGGCCTTTGGCAGTCTCTTTTCACATTCATTCTGAACAACTTCATTGATTTCATTTCAGAGTTCTTCTAGTTTTATCTATGAGGTTCAGGATATAAAAAGAATCTTCAGTGTTCTCCCTGAAAAAATGACGGGTTCAAGATTATATTGAGGAAACTGGTTGGTTTTGTTCTTCAAATTTAGCTTGATTTGGAATTTAAACAGGACTAGTTCATGAGTTGTTCCACAGTCAGCCCCTGGCTATTTAGCGAAGAAGTTGTAACTGAGATCTTTTATCTCTTTGTGCCAATAATATGTTCTGTTTGATTTCTGTGTGTTTCATCTTATGATTCCCATGTGATACACTGGCTGTTGAAAGTCTATGTTATCAATGAAGAAATCATGGGGCTGTTAGAATCTGATAAGTTGTTCTCCTGCTTCATTTCTTCTTCTTGGGCTTAGAAATAATCTAATCAGCTTTCCTGCTTACTGCATCCAACATTGGCATTCCAATCTCCAAATATAATAGTGCACCTCATTGCATGTTCTGTTGATTTCAAATTGAATTTGACTTTAAAACTTTTCAACCTCCTCTATGTCTACATTGATTGAAACAGGAACTTCAATAAATGTCATTTTAAAGGGCTGTCTGCAAAGTCTAATTGATATAATTCTGTCATTGACTGTGTTGCATTAAAGCTCTATCTTTGTTATAGCCTTCCTGACTATGTAAGCAGTGCCATTTCTTTCTTTCTTTTTTCATATCTTAAGTAGTAAACCGTATGGTCTTTTGATGGTAAATGTCCAGTTCCAGTCCATTGCATTTTACTATTGACAATGTGTGGTCAATTCATTTCACCTTTCACTGTGTTGAACTTTCCCACTTTTGCTCTTTTACATTCCATATCCCCAGTTTAATTCTGTCTTCAGATTCTCTTTTCCTGTATAGAGATAACAAAAATTAGATGTCCTTAAGAGCTTTAATCTAGTTGTGTCAAGTGCATGGGAAATCAGGCAATTCAAATTAGTGTGAGATTTATTGCAAGCTTAAGCTCTCTACAAGAATCTGGCCAACTGGCCATTAAGAGAAGATGGTATGGGAGATAAGAAAGGCATTCAAGGTGAGCCGGACTTAGATGTCTTGCAGGCGCACAGGGACTTGTGACTTATGATATGTTTGAAACCCTCCCCTTCAGTCTCAGCCTAGCCATCTCCTACA